>OY728119.1:18611377-21011377 GCA_963277665.1 Viscum album | reverse complement strand
GTTTCTCCATATATTGAAACCTACAAAGAAATTCTTAGGCAATTTAATCCATTAAGGTCTGAATAATGGATATCAAATACACATAATCACCAGTTTATAGGATGGTTTTGGGACCATATTTTTAAGGAATTGTCTAAAAATTTAAATTCAATTTCAGAATGACTTTGATGGCTAGTTGTGGGACAAAGTTTGTATGTATTATCTTATAATGGTTATGTAATTAATGGTTATACATTCTATACAGATGAACATGATGAAGATAGTGCCATTAAAATAGTGGAGTTACACTTGTGGCTGAAGCGATGCATGTTTCTGGTAATAAGGACAGAAATACAATTTATATGAATATGTCATACTTTGGCATTATCAAACAAATATGGGAGTTGGATTATACAACATTCCAATTGCTGATTTTTTAATGCAAATGGTTTGACAACAATAGTGGTGTTAAAATAGATGAATTGGGATTTATAAAAGTTGATTTTAGTAAATAAGGGTACAAAGACTAATAGTTTATAATGGAATCACAAGAGGTACAAGTATTTTATGTTCCAGATCCCACAAACCGAAATTGGTTGATTGTTCTGTTATTGTCCAAAACTATTGAAGGGTCTGATGAAAATTCAGTTGAGGGCGATATTTTCAGTGTTACGTAGTAATCATTTTACAGTGGTCCCAATGTAGCTGATGTTTTGTATGTTAGAGGACACCACAATAAAGGGATTTGGATAATCGATAGAGGTGTCAAATCTATTCAACCTTTGAAAAAAAGAAAGAGAGTTCAATAAACATGTTTCATTTTGTTTGTAATATAGATCTTGTTATCTCATGTTATTATCTTATCATTACTGAATTTATGTAATCTATATTAATTGTTCAACCACTTTTACAGATAATGAATTTTTCACATTCTAGTTCTCCTAACCTCGAGGCTGAACAAGTCTCTCAATCTATTGTTGTTGTTGCTGCTGCTGCTACTGCTCACAGTGCAGAGCAACAACAAGTTTCTGAACTTGTTGTCGCTCCTAGTGTTGAGGTCTAAAACCATCAGCACATTCCATTGATACCATTTTAGATGAACATATAGATGATATTGATATCGATGAAATGGTCGGGGATGAAGGACCGATGTCCTAGAAAACATAGGTGTGTCGTAGTTTGACGGTGTTAGCCAAATTTATTAAGGCGAAAAGAAAAGGCATCAAATTTTATGTCGGATGGAATGCATGAGGCCAACATGTGAATCCCAAAAAGGATATTTTTAGTGGTTACATTGGAATTGTCACTCGGCAATGCATTCTAATTGAAATAGATTCATGGCACCATGTTGTGTCCAGGCTGAAGGCTGTGATCTGGGAAGAAATTATAGAAACATTATGATATTATCTATTTAATTTACTAGAAAATAAAATAATGAAATAGTGTCTTACTCTTCTAAATATCTTACAGAGTACATTTATAATAGATGATTCACATAATAATCATGTAATGAGGCTTACAGGAAGGATTCATCGAGGTTTTCGCACTATTTTAACAAAATGTCACCTGAAAGATTCCAAAGGTAAAATAAACCTACACCCACCCCTTGTCTACACTCACCTGATATCCCAAGAAGCATGGGATGCATTTATTGGCCAATGTGGGGATGAGAAGTTTCTGGTACATTGTGGCTGATAATACATTGTTTGAGGATACGTGTATTCATCACTTTGATTATCAATATTTCATTTATGAAATAGCAACTCAGTACTAAAAATAAGGAACGTGCATCAAAACAAAAATACCCTTATCATAAAGCAAGTATGGGGTACGCTTCACTAGAAAAGAAAATGGTACCTATTTTAAATTTATAGTAATATTGTTAGGTTCCAAGAAACAACATCATAATTATATTTCTATATTTATATGTATATTGATGAGTCTAAAGCTAAAGACGCTTCCATACCACATCATGTGCTATGGAAGGAGGCACATGTGAATAAGGAAGGGAATCTAGTAGATGAAAACTCACAAAAAGTTCGGTAAATATGTGTAAGTATGACATGATAAAAAGTTTTGTTTTAAATTTCTATTACATAATAATAATTACTTATTTTCCTATATCCAAAAGACATAGGAATCAGCTACTCCTATAGCGGATGAAAACCTATTATCGATGATTTTAAAGCGGCCAAAACAATACGGTCATGTCAGAGGTGCAGGGTTCAGGGTGACACCCCGAGTATATTTTGAGAAAAACAAACAAACAGATGATATAGATGAAGAAATTAAACGAATGAGTGAAAGACTAGCAACACTTGAAGAATGATTTCAATGGTAGGGAGAGTTGTTAGAAACTTTTATAGGTGGGAATCAAGGAGAAGACACAACTTAGGAACAACCATCATGTGAAGATCCCGCCCCACCCCCCACTAGCTTTGAGGCGATTCATTCCCCTCAAAGAGTTGTCTTAGCCGTGGTAATCAATATTCTAATAATTGTTCCCATGAAATTTGAATCATAAAAACACTGATACTTTTTCTGTACTGATCTTCTATAGGGTTATAATGACTGTGATTTATATCTATCAACACCCACCTATCACTTTGTAGTGAGGGCTATGGTGTTCAATATCCCAAAGGACAAGCTACATAATAGACCAATTCCAAAAGATCATCTGAAAGTGATGATTATTGTATCTCATGAGCCAAATGCAGAGCTACCTATTCCACTTGATGATGATGATATTCATATGGTTGAAAAGGCTATTGGGACATTCATTGCATGGTCGTCACAACTTGTAATAGTGCATGTGGACAAAAAGGTATTTATTTCCATTTTTCTCAAGCTAAACCTTTAAAAATTAATGAAAAAAAGGTCTGAACTAATGAATATTATTATAGATGGAGAAAGGGAAGGGGTGACAAGAAGCATGGGCATAAAATCATCTAAAGGATCAACCAACTGATCCCAAAGAGCTACTAAAATCACAATAACACCACATGTTCTCTATCCACATTTACTAGAATTGAAGACTCATGTAGATACAAAGCTAAAAAATGGTAATAGTCATATAGTTGTTTTTGAAAAGAATATATACGGGGAGGAAATTTAAGATTTCATTGCTGATGAAAATGTAAATGAGATCCTTGAATGGGGTTGGATAGGCATCACAAAATGCATTTTATATTATTGGCAGGCATATATATGAAAAATAGTTGAAGGGATTTTCCCATGAGCCAAAATTAAGACTCGTTAGTCCTCATACCACATAAACACAACTAACAAAATTAGATCCATCAGAAAAGGATGAAATCGTGAAAGGATTGCTGAAAAAATATGAAAGCAAGATTACAGATGACAGACTCTTCCTAATACCAACCATACAGGGGTAAAACTCCATTATTAAAGCATATCAATTATATTTTCACTTCATTTGTTACTTATTCCTTTTTGTATTTTTAGGAAACATTGGATGCTAATTGCGGTGAACTTGGATAATCCAAAAATTAATTTTTTAGATTCAATGCATGGATATCCAACAAACCGACCACACATGATGGAGTTTGTGAATCTGTAAGACACTACATCCTATGTTTTAGGTCTAAAAATCATGTTATATAATTTATATTATATTTTACTGAGGATTTTGTTATCATAAGGTGCTGTATAAATATCGTCTAAAAAAAGGAATGAAGATAGGGGATAAGCATAAGGAGGTGAGAAAATACTACATCTGGATTGGTATCAGGGTATATATAATAAAATTTCACCATCTGAACACATATCAAAACAAGTTACTTATTCTCATAATGATCAAAGTTTTTTTAGTGTCCAAAACAAACAAACGATAATGATTTCGGTTATTATGTTTGTAAATTTATGAGAGAGATCGTTTTCCATCAACAAAATAACATCCCTAAAGAGGTATTTTCAAAAACAACTACTGTTTCATTCAAATTATTTATTAATTATTTATTTATATATTCCATATTACTACTCTGACTATCGAAAATCCTCATATTCACAAGACAATATAGATTTTTTCAGAAATGAGTGGGTCGCATACCTGATGGAAGATTGTACACAAATAGAATAAAGATCTGACTTGGGGACGTGTACAATTGGCGGCCATTTTTGAGAGGGGTTAAGGAGATCAAAAGATGAAAAATTGTTGTATGTAAATGTTCGTAGGAAAATTGTAATTGTTATTAAATAAAACATCCTTTCTCCAATGATTCATTTTTTCATTTTAACAGATTAAATGCACCAACAACATGCAAGAATGATGAACCACTTTTTTGTGGGCTTTGGATAAGAAAAAATAGTAAAATCTCTAAAATACATTCATATCTAACCAAATGCATTCGGATTGTGTTGATACTTTAGGAGAAAAATCCATGGGTCATTTGTGATGTGTACGAGTCAACCCCACCTCAATCTGAGTTACGGTGTGGCCGATATTACTCAAAGTGTCTCTCTTTTGTTTAAAATGGATAGAATGTTAAGTGAAAACAACAACTGATGTATAGAAAACTGACCAAACACATTCGTATTGTGTTGATACTTTAGTAGAATGATACATGGGTCATTTTTTATGTGTACTAGTCAACCATGTAAGGACCCGACCCCAGTTTCCCAGAGTCGGTGCCTTATTTGATTACATTGGCATACATACAAGAAATACAAATCCTGAAAGACCGAGTAGTTTAGTATTATTGGAAACAAGTTACATACATAAGTTTAACATTACAACATAAAGGGAATCAAAACACTATTTTATTCCACTAGAAACATCACATCTCCTAGATTATGCTTTCAAGTCATTCATAAATTACTTCTTCGTGCCTTGAGAAAATGAAGCATAAGAAATAGGTGAGCTCAAATGCTCAGTAAGAGTAAGCAATATAGTGGAAGATAGCATAAAAATCAGACATGGTGAATAATTGAAAACACATGCCTTTAATAATGAACTTGAACACATTATGGCAGAAATATGAGCTGAATAAATAATTCCATAATAAAACATAATCATGGGTATTCTACTAGTCGAATAACCACATGATCTTCAAATAATAGCATCATAATGAGGGAATTTCATATGCTGGAAATCATAACCATACCGTCCAAGCCTCGTGCTAGGACCATAAAATAATCATTTTGTCAAGGCCTCGTGCCAAGACTATAGTTTTTCTCATGAGACCTACCGATGTATCGAGGGGCTATAGAGGGCCCCACCCATCACATAATAGGTCCAATGCATTCCTAATAAGAGAGGGGATAAACATAAACAACAAATACATTCATATTGAAACTATCATATGAAACATAACTATATTTCCCCAATCATTAAACATAAAACACTAACCATTTGGAATAATATGGTGAATGGTTTTAGGATAGATCATCCACAATAGAGTTAGTCATAAACCATTAAATCGAATATGGTAGATGACTTCATAAATGATTAAACCCAATAATACCATGGAAGGATGCTTGGGACACCAGACTTCCCTAAAGAGAACTCAACCACTCAGAAGGAAATTAGCATGCATCCTTCCCCCCGGAAAGACACCGTCTCAACTTTCACAGAGACGGAGAATACCCCAGATATTCTTCCAAAACAAAGATCAAGACCAAAGAAGATGCAAACTGAACCACCAGATCCCGACCCTAATCCTATAAAAACCATGACAGACAGCCTAACTCAGGATAAATAAGGAATGATAGAAACTTTGCTAC
Organism: Viscum album; assembly: GCA_963277665.1. Classification (NCBI taxonomy): domain Eukaryota; kingdom Viridiplantae; phylum Streptophyta; class Magnoliopsida; order Santalales; family Viscaceae; genus Viscum; species Viscum album. The sequence goes on along the minus strand of OY728119.1, from coordinate 21,005,656 downwards.
CAGGCCCAATCACCAGTCGAACTTGGAAACGGGTGCAACAAGAAGTAATAGATAGTAAACTGGAATATCCAAAACCCGGGGGAGTGAAAAGACAATGTGAAAAAAGCTGGTCAGGAGGGGACTCCCCTAAAAGATGGAAAATAACAGGTGAAAAAACAAGTACAGAAGACTCAAAGGCAGAGGCGGGCCAGACCCAGACCCACCTAGATCAATGATCATCTTATGCTGGAACTGTCGTGGGCTTGGAAACCCACGCACAGTTCGTATTCTTCAGCACAATTGCACCAAAAGTCGCCCTGATATGGTTTTCCTATCCGAGACCATATGGGAAAACAAGGACACCACAAGCATCGCTCTGAAATGCAGCTTCCAAGGCTGCCTCCTGGTTCCCCGAAAAGGCCACTCCAGAGGCATCTGTCTTCTTTAGAAGGATTTTGTTGACGTCAAGATCTTTTCCTTCTCCTCACACCATGTGGATGCGACTATACATGCAAACCATGCCCCTCCATGGACTTTCGTGGGATTTTATGTTTGGTCGGCCCATAACAAGAAGTGGAAATCGTGGGACCTCCTCTACAAGCTTTGTCATGACCTCCTGATCCCTATTCTCTTTGGGGGGGTGATTTCAATGAGATTATGTATCATAAGGAAAAAAGAGGCGGAGCCACCCGAACATCCTCGTCGATGACGAATTTTAAGGATGCGGTCTCAAGGGCGGACCTGATCAACCTGGGTTACGTGGGTGATCCTTTTACATGGTTTTGGGGTAACTCAGATAGAAATCGCATTGCTGAGCGACTTGACAGATTTTTGGGATCTACATATTGGAAAAATCTCTTCATTATGTTCCACATCGGCCACCTTATGCTCAACTGCTCAGACCACTGTCCAATAGTCATTGATTGCAGTCACGGAAAACGGAATAGGAAACCCTACAGACCCTTCAGATTTGAAATCTTCTGGTTAAAAGAACAGGAATGCGAAGATGTTGTCTGGTCAAGATGGAAGAGTACCCAAAAAGATGTTGGAATCAATCTCCAACATATCACATCCAATCTGAGGTCATCGAATGACAAAAAGTTCTGCCACCCCGATAGGCACTGTGATTTCCTAGAAAGAAAACTGCATAACCTACTCAAGCAACCCCCGTCGGACTGCAACCTCTATTCTATCAGTGCCACTCAAAAAGATCTGGATGCGGCCTTGTGCGTCAAGGAAATCTTCTGGTCTATGCGGGCGCGGGACACCCACATAAGCGAAGGAGACGCTAATTCACAGTATTTTCACCAGAAAGCTTCAGCTAGGCACCGGAAGAATTCTATTACTTGCATCTCTAAAATAGATGGTAGAAAACTCACTGACACCAATGGTATTCACGATGTTATGATTGGTTATTTCCAGAACCTTTTCTCTGCAGGTACTCCTCTCATTTCTACTGAAGTGGAGGATTTTATTAGACTAGTGATCACCAATGAGATTAATCGGGAACTTTCAAAAGATGTGACGGGCGAGGAGATCAGTCTTGATCTGAAACATATTCACCCCACTAAGTCCTCGGGCCCAGACAGTTTCCACACCCTCTTCTTCAAACAATACTGGCACATCATCGGTCCTGACATCTGCAAAATGATGAGGAATATATGGGCCTGGAAAACAAACATTTCCGCCATCAATGAAACTGTCCTCGTTCTCATTCCCAAAATGAGGAGACCTTTGGCGACCCCTGACTTCAGACCTATCAGTCTATGAAATGTATCTTACAAGATCTTCTCAAAGGTATTAGTCAATCGACTGTGCCCTTGGCTACCTGACATCATCTCGGAAAATCAGAGTGCCTTCATGGCAAAGAGACTGATTACTGATAATGCAATTATGGCCCATGAAGTGTTTCACTCTATGAAAACATGTACCACCATGAAAAGAGGAACCATGAACTAGAAACTAGATATGACTAAGGCCTATGACAAATTGGAATGGTACTTTATTAGATTCGTTATGATGAAAATGGGATTCTTCTCTAAATGGGTTGATCTGGTTATGAACTGGGTCTCGACCGTCTCGTTCCGAATCAAGGTCAATGGGGAACTCACCCGAGGAATTGTCCCATCTTGGGGCCTTCGCCAGGGAGATCCTCTCTCCTCATTCCTTTTTATCTTGGTGGCTGATGTTTTCTCCAACTTTATCTCCAGGGTTGCATCCTCTAACACCATTCGCGGAGCAAAGGTTTTCCGAGCAATCCAACCGGTATTGCACCTCTTCTTCACCGATGACTACCTCCTTTTCTCCAGAGCAACCACCAATGAATGTCAGGCTATCATCCAGGAGATCCAACAGTAAGAGAGGGTTTCCGGTCAGTCAATCAATCATGGAAAGTTAGAAATATCCTTCAGCGCTGGGGTACCTCCTACCAAGAAAGAAGAACTCTGTGAATTTGATGGCATCCATTTGGTTGAAAATTACCATAAGTACCTCGGGCTCCCCACTATTTTTGGCCGCTCCAAAAAAGAAATTTTTGTATCCTTGCTGGACAGGATTGAGAAGAAAATTCAAGGCTGGACTCTGAAAAAAATTTCCAAAGCAAGCAAAGAGATCCTCGTTAAAGCCGTCATCCAGTCTATCCCCAGCTATTTTATGTCCCTGTTTAAGCTTCCGGTGGCCGTTGTCAATCAGATCCATACACGCACAGCCAAATTCTGGTGGGGGAAGAAAGATGGAAGAAATAGAACCCACTGGATGGCCTGGGAGAAACTATGAAAACTCAAGCCTGAGGGAGGCATGGGATTCTGGAATCTCTTTCATTACAATGACGCTCTTCTGGCTAAGAAAGGTTGGTGTCTGATTAATCATCCATCATCCCTCTGCACATGTGTTATTTGAGCCAAATAATTTCCCCAAAAGGACTTCTAGGTATCCTCTCTTGGCCCCCATCCAAGATTTCTCTGGAGAAGCATTTGGGGGGCCCGAAGTCTCCTGGAAAAAGGGATGGGCTGGAGGATCGAGAATGGAAAATCTGTTAATATTTGGATCGATCCCTGGTTGATCGATAAGGACGGAATGCGGGCCTCATCCCCCTATCCAACCAGGTTTTGAAGATGCCACTTTCAGATGCCTCTTTTCCGACCAAGGTCCGGGATGGTGCCTTGAGAATATCCATGCATGGTTCATTGAAAGAGATAAAAGAATCATCCTGAGTACCCCCTGGGTCTCTGATGCTGGCCCCGACCATCTCTTCTGGAGGTACGACCTTTCGGGAGCCTACATGGTGAAATCCAGATATCGGCTCGCCAGTGGCCATCAATCAGTCGACTGGGATGGGGAACCCTGGAATTCAATTTGGAAACTCAACGTTCCTCCAAAAATACGCCACTTTTGGTGGCATGTGTGCATGAGTACCCTTCCTACCATGAGCCTTCTTGTCTTCCGACATATGTCAAGTGAGGAATCTTTCCCTTTCTGCCTGAACATCCCAGAATCTCTCTTGCATGCCATCATCCAGTGCCCAAGGGCTAAGGAAATTTGGAATTTATGGGGCGCTTCTGCTGACACTTCATTGGCCATGGCCCCTGACCTCCCATCCTTCTTGTTGAGATGGTGCTCCTCCTTCTCACCGGATAAAGAAGGTTCACTTTGCACCATGGCATGGATCATTTGGGTCCATATCAATGAGGCAATTTTTAACCACGTTCACAGACCCCCTGTTTTTTAGACCGAACATGCCTCTTCATGGGTTGAAGGCTGGAAGCACCACAATGGCCACAAAAAGCTCGTGGGCCCCCCATCCTTTCCCTCCCACTGGTGTCCGCCAAGAGAAGGGATTATTAAGATTAATGTGGATGCATCACTCCCCAAGGATGGGCATGTCGACCTTAGCATCCTGGCCCAGAATCATCAGGGGCAAATTGTTGCATCCAAACATGAAGCACACTACGCTTTCTAGGAACCTATAGTGGCTGAGGCTATTGCCATACTTGCAGGTATAATGCTCTCTATGGACCACGGTTGGGATAAAATCAACCTCGAATCAGACTTTATCACCATTATCAATTCTATAAAATCCAATGATGACGACCTCCAGTCTTTTGGATCCCTTGTCAGGAGAATCCTTTCTATCCATCAAGGCTTCTCAATCTGCACTTTCTCCTTTACTAAATGAGAAAGAAACAATGCTACTCATCAGCTTACGGTGTCAGGACCCTATGATGTTGACCAGATCTAGCTAGACCATTTCCCTTCATGGCTTTGAATTTGTACTACTTCTGATTTTCGACATTAATGAACCTTTCCTTCAAAAAACAAGAGTGTTAAATTAGATGAAAACACTCTTATAAAATCATTAAGCAATTCTGGAGATAAATACTCTTTTATTTTGAAAAGAAGAGTTCTTTTGGAAAATTCTTTGTATAAAACCAGAAGTGAAGTAAGATAGTATTTTCATTATAAAATGAGTGATTTTATAAAGATAATGGTTTCCAAAAACATATTATAGAGTGCCCTTGAAAATAGGTAAGAATTTGAGAAATTCCCTTGAATTGGGCTTGTATTTTTTAAACAATTTTGAAAGTTACTTTTAAAATGTGTAACTATCCATAAAATAAGGAGGTATTATGGTTTGTAAACATATATATGATACTCACACATAACATATGATGAGTACATAACAATACATAAGAATTACATCAAGGTAATTAGACAATGAAAGTATCCCGAATGAAAGTGGAAGTTCGGGTGGAGAAACTCTTACCTTAACTCCGAACGTGTTCCTATATTGAAATTAAGCTCCTAGAATATGAAATTATTCTTGTTAATAACTTATTTCAGAACCTATTATTCATGTATTTAGTTTACCATAATTATGGTTAGTTCATTTATGTCTTTATTGATAAGTTATTGTATTGAATTTCGTCGTTCTGGGGTGTTCGTTTCCTTTATTTTCATATTCGGTTCACTTGTTTTTAAGTAATGAAGTTCATGTGGAATGGTTATAAATCTCCAGGATAGTAATTATATATTATTAATGAACATAAATAATTTATAATGGTCATTTATGTCATTTGGTTACATGGAATGAGGATGAATCATTAGATGACAACCACTTCGATTATTCGGCGGTATTTGAAATATTATGAACTAGTTTTGTCATATAACTTAATTATATGTACATATTCTGGTTCCTGAATATTAATTAGGTTATAACACATATATTATAGTTTTTTTCAACCATTAATATGGTTTCATGACCAGTAATGAAGAATAAATTGAAGAACGAAACTTCGTCATCCATGAAGGTTATAAATTGAAACCTCATGGACGTCGATTTTGTTTATAAAAATAAAAGGGAGGGAGTAAGCATATTTATGATGGTTCTTCCATTCACATGATATAAATCCAGTATATAAATTTTACTAGATTTTTCATGGTCATTTTGATAGAGGAGGTGAGGTGAGGATAGAAAAGGAAGATAAATTAAAATGAAACCAAATGAAAAAGAAGGATGTTTTACCTCTTGAAATAACCTCCTAGAGAATCTTCTTAAGGGAAGGGATTTTGGTCTTTTGGAAAGACTAAGAGCTTCCTGGTTGTGGGGAGTGACTAGGGAAGGGTAATTTATTAGAACTTTGATGAGCTTCAAGGCTTAGAGGAGTTAAGAGAAGAGGTAGTGGTGGGGGGTTTTATAGTGGAGGAGAGGAGTAAATTTTGAATATTTAATTTCATTATTTTATTATTTCCATCAATAAAACCAATAGTATTGTTTCATGTGACCCCTAATAGTAATAAGATCCTTTGAGTTCGAATAAAGTGTCCTTAAATCACTTATGATGTCATAAATAGTGTATTTAACTGATAAATTGAATATACAGTATTTTACCATATTTCACTATTCATCAAAAATTCAAGAATTTCAGAAAAATCCCAAAAATTCACTCCTACCATTTTTTGATGTGTATAATTAAAAAGTGAAATCCATTTTTCAAAACTAATTTTCTAAATATTATTAATTTAATTTTTAAATAAGGTCATAGTTAATTTGAAAAATAACAATCTTGAAGTGCAGTTAGTTTTATGTGACATTGAAAAATTAATTAAGATCCCATTATCATATTTCCTTAAGAAAATAAAATAATATCATTATTTACTATTCAAGGGTCATATTACTATTCATATTACTATTCATACTAATATTCATAGGGGTATGTTACTATTCACCAAAAATCAAGTTTGTTCTTTCAGACTCCAAATGACTTATTGAATACAACTCTAGATGACCATTTCTTGAAATTAAAAACATAGAAGAGGCAAAATTGAATTCTATATTTATTTTCAAAACCTTGGGGTGTTACAAAACCTGCCTCAATCTGAGGCACGGTGTGGCCGGTATCACTCAAAGTGTCTCTCTTTTGTTTAAAATAGACAGAATTTTAAGTGAAAACAATAACTGACATACGGAAAACCAACCAAATGCATTCTGATTATTTTTATACTTTAGTATAATGATCCATGGGTCAGTTTTGACGTGTATGAGTCAACCCCACCTCAATCCGAGGCACGGTGTGGCTGGTATCACTCAAAGTGTCTCTCTTTTGTTTAAAATGGACAGAATTTTAAGTGAAAACAACTACTAACGTATAGAAAACTGACCAAAAGCATTCATATTGTGTTGATACTTTATAAGAACGATCCATGGGTCATGTGTGACATGTACAAGTCAACCCCACCTCAATTTGAGGCACGGTGTGGCCGGTATCACTCAAAATGTCTCTCTTTTGTTTAAAATGGATAGAATTTTAAGTGAAAACAGAAACTAACATACGGAAAACTGACCAAATGCATTTGGATTGTGTTTATACTTTAGTATAACGATCCATGGGTCATTGTTGATGTGTATGAGTCAACTGAGTCTCAATCTGAATCATGGTGTGGCTGGTATCACTCAAAGTGTCTCTCTTTTGTTTAAAATGGACAGAATTTTAAGTGAAAACAACAATTGACGTATGAAAAACTGACTAAATGCATTCGGATTGTGTTTATACTTTAGGATAATGATAAATGGGTCATTTTTTATGTTTACGAGTCATTCCCTCTTCAATATGATTCATGTTGTGTCCGGTATCACTCAAAGTGTCTCTCTTTTGTTTAAAATGGACAGAATTTTAAGTGAAAACAACAACTGGCGTACGAAAAACTGACCAAATGCATTCGGATTGTGTTGATACTTTATGAGAATGATAAATGGTTCATTTTTGATGTGTACGAGTCAACCCCGCATCAATATGAGGTAGGTTATGGCCGGTATCACTCAAAGTGTCTCTCTTTTGTTTAAAATGGACAGAATTTTAAGTGAAAAAAACAACTGACATATGGAAAAACAACCAAATGCATTAGGATTGTGTTTATACTTTAGTATAAAGATCCATGGGTCATGTTTTATGTGTAAAATTCAACCCCTCCTCAATCTGAGGCACGGTGTGGCCGGTATCACTCAAAGTGTCTCTCTTTTGTTTAAAATGTACAGAATTTTAAGTGAAAACAACAACTGACGTACAGAAAACCAAACAAATGCATTCGTATTGTGTTGATACTTTAGGAGAATGATCCATGGGTCATGTGTGATGTGTAAAAGTCAACCCCATCTCAATCTGAGGCACGGTGTGTACGATATCACTCAAAGTGTCTCTGTTTTGTTTAAAATGGACAGAATTTTAAGTGAAAACAACAACTGGTGTACGGAAAATCGACAAAATGCATTCAGATTGTGTTGATACTTTAGGAAAATGATACATGGGTCATTTTTTATGTGTACGAGTCAACCAAGTCTCAATATGAGGCATGGTGTGGCCGGTATCATTCAAAGTGTCTCTCTTTTGTTTAAAATGGACAAAATTTTAAGTGAAAACAACAACTGGCATATGGAAATCGCCCTTCCTACCATACACACCAAAAGAATTCATTTTTTCCTAAATAAACACATACTATTGGAATAAACACTATTCCAAAACAGTTTTAAAAATACCAATGATCTTAAAATCCATGAAATTCGTTCCTTTAAAACCATTAAAGCCCCCACCCTATGGACACCACCCCACCCCCCTGGACACCACCCCACCCCCCCTAGACACCCCCATGAATAGCCCCCCACCACCACCACCCTGGATAGCCCCCAACCCCCACCCCCACCCCCTGGACACCCCCCAACCCCCTGGACGACCCCCCACCCACTGGACGACCCCTCATCCCTCTTAGACACCACTCCACCACCTGGATACCCCCACCCCCATGGACAGCCATCCCCACCCCCTGGACACCACCCCACCCCTTTGGACAGCCCCCCACCCCCATGGACACCACCCCACCCCCTGGACACCCCCCCCACCCCCCTGAACACCCCCACCCCCTAGACACCCCCAACCCCTGGAAAGCCCCCCCCAACCCCCCTGGACACCACCCCACCCCCCTGGACACCCCCATGGCCACCCCCCCCCCCCCCCAGACACCCCCCAAACCCCCTGGATGGCCCCCACCCCATAGACGGCCCCCTACCTTTCCTAGACACCACACCACCACCAGGACACCCCCCTCTAGATACCCCCACCCCCCTGGACAGCCACCCCCATCCCCTGGACACCACCCCACCCCCCTAGGACAGCCCCCCAACCTCCTTGACCCCCCTAGACACCACCCCACCCCATGGACACCCCCCCCCCACCCCCCATCCCCCCCCCCCAGACACCACCCCACCCCTTAGACACCCCCCCCCCCACCCCCTAGACACCCCCCCCCCCAACCCCTGGACACCCCAACCCCCTAGAAAGCCCCCCCCCCAACCCCCAAGACACCCAGCCCCCTGGACACCCCTCAATCCCCTGGATGCCCCCCCCCCCTCCTAGACACCACCCCGCCACCTGGACACCCCCCCCCCACCCCCTGGACACACCCACCCCCATGGACAGCCACCCCCACCCCCCCTAGACACTACCCCACCCCCCTTGGATAGCCCCCCAACCTCCTGGACTGCCCCCCAAACCCCCCCCCCCCAGACACCACCCCACCCCCCTGAACACCCCCCACCCCCCTAGACACCCCCACCCCTGAAAATCCCCCCAACCCCCTAGACACCACCATGGACAATCCCCCCCACCACCACCACCCTGGACACCCCCCCCCCACCCCCCTGGACACCCCCATCCCCCCGGACACCCCCACCCCCTGGACACCCCCTACCCCCCTTGGACAGCCACCCCAAACCCCTGAACAGCCCCCCAAACCCCTAAATTCTGAATTTAATTCTTTATGTATTTAATTAACTTATGAATTATGCATTAATTATGTATGGGTATACTTGTTGTATGGGTATACTTATTGTATGTGTATTCTTTCTATAATTACCTTATGAATTATGTGTTAATTTTGTATCGGTATAATTGTTGATATGTTGATTTTTTTACAGGTCTTGTTTGGGTGTGATGCTACAGAATTTTATGTTATAGTAGTTAGGTCATTTATCAGTGCTAAAGAAGCACTGATAAATGATCCCTTTATCGGTGATGAGCTTTATAGTTCTTTTGTAGTGCTGTTAAAGACGGTTTTGAGCACTGATAAAGCCCGTTTTTGTAGTACTATTCTGGGGATAAATCAAATTTCACTTCCATCATATAGAATGGAACTAATGGAGTTGAAGGAGTTAAATATCATATTGTAATAATGGAAAGTAAAGGTTTCATAAGGTTGAGTACGTCGCCTTGGGCTACTCTAGTTATTTTTTTCAAGAAGGAAGATGGTTTGTTGTGACTCTATGTTGATTATCATAAGTTGGATCAGGTTATGGTAAAGAATGGATGTCCACTACCTCATATTTATGACCTTTTTGATCAATTTAAGGGGGGCCAATGTTTCTATAAAATTAATCTATGCTTTGGGTATCACCAACTCTGTGTTAGAAAAGAGGATATTCTAAAAAGTGCTTATAGGAGTCGTTATGATCATTATAAATATATGGTCATTCCCTTTGGTCTAACAAATGCACTAGTGATTTTCATGGAATTAATGAATCATGTCTTTCAGAGATACATAGAATTTTTCATTATGGTATTTCGAATGACATTTTGGTGTGTTCTCAAACTCAAAAATAACATGAAGAACAATTATAAATTTTGTTGAGTATTTTTTTAGAGCACTAATTATATGAAAAATTATCTAAATGTGATGTCTGGATACAAGAATTTTGCTTCCTTAGACATGTCATTTTTGAGAAAGGCATATCAAAGGACCCTACAAAGATAAAAGATATTCTCTTTTGGAAACTATCAAAAAAATCAACATATGCAGCTTTATGGGATTATAAGGTTAGTATCATCGCTTTGTTTGTGACTTCTCACAACTCGTATCTTGATGATAGCGCTCATGATGAAGGGAACTTCATTCTATTAGAGTGAGGATTACCAGCAATCCTTTTTGGAGCTTAAATCAAGGATCACTTCCACATTAATTCTTGTCCTTTTTAGAACCTGGGAAGGGTTATGTAGTTTATTATGATGCATCTATATTTGGACTCATTTGTGTTCTCGTACAAGGAGATCATGTGGTAGCTTATAGATCATGATAGTTGAAAATTCATGAAAAGAATTATCTGGCCCATGATTTGGAATTGATTGTGGTAGTGAATAATTTGAAAAAATGGAATTATTATATCTTTGGTGATAAATTCACTATGTTCACTAACCATAAAAGTTTGAAACACATATTTTTGCAAAGTGATTTGAACCTGAGACAAAGATGATGGATAAAATATCTCTATATTTTCGACTTTGACTTGGTTTATACACCTGGAAAAGGGGGTTATGTGGAAAATGATTTAACCTGAAATTCATGCAATCAATTATCCAAAGAATCTCATGATCAATAGAAATTGATGATCATGATGTCAGATATGCATTTTGGTTATGTTGAGAAAAATGAAGGTGTAATTTTCTCTCCAGTGACTCTTATTCTTGACTTGGCTGAACAAGTCAAGGATGCTCAAAGATCGGATTCTCATTTCCTTACCATTACATAAAAACATAATGGTGGGGAGACCATTTATTGATGGAAATATAATGGAAACTCTTTGTGTATTTTTTGTAATTGAATTTTCATTCTACGGTGTTTTTAGTAGGAACTCCTTTCTAATTATCACCACTCGAAATGGGTTGTTCATCCTAGAATTTAGAAGATGTATAAGGTGTTGAGAACTCATTTATGGTGAGATGGAATGAAAAGTAAAGTGGAAGATTATGTCTTGAGATGCCTCACTTGTCAGCAGGTCAAGGATGAGCACCAACGACTAGTGGGTAAGATGTAATATTTACCTATAATCATATGGAAATGGAAGTACATGGCTATGAATTTTTTCACAAGTATTCCAAGAATGGTTTGGAAACATGATTTCATATTGGTGATTGTGGATTGACTCACATATTTATCTCACTTCATCATTATTCATGAATCCAATATGAAGGAAGACTTGAAAAAACTCTATATTTAGGAGATTGTAAAGTTGCATGGAATACTAGTTTCGATAATCTCCAACCTAGATCCTCATTTTACCTCTCATATTTGGAGATCTTTATAGAAATATTTGAGTACCCAATTGACCATGAACATGACTTATCATCCCCAAATGAATGTACAATCAGAATAAACGATCCAAATGTTAGAAGGCATGCTCTAAGCTTGTGTTATGAATTTTAAAGGCTCATGGGAGGATCATATACCATTAGTGTATTTCTCATACAATAAAAACTATTAGGCCTCGATACATATGAATCCTTTTGAAGCATTGTATGGTCATCCTTTTTAGGCTCTACTTTGCTGGATAGAGACCAAAGAAACGTTATTGAGGCCTAGTCTTATTTAAGAGATGATTGAAAAAATTCAAACAATCAAGAAAAGGATGTTGATGGATCAAATTCCTTGGAAATATTATGTGGATCATCAACAGTAATTATTATTATTTTAGGTGGGAGAACATGTGTTCATAATTCTCTCCAAGGTTAGCGCATTGACATTTGGGTAAGAAATGAAAGTTTCTTCCTCAGTACATCAGCCCTTTCGAAATATTGGAATTGATTAGTGATGTGGTTTATTGGTTGGCCTTATTACCATGATCCAGTTCTATACATAATGTATTCCATGTATCTCAATTGAATAAGTATCATTCTGATCCTGGTCATGTGATTGGATGAGACCACATTGACCTTTCACCAAATACTAATTTACTACATGTGAGGATATGGATTTTGGATAGAAAAGAGAAATTTTTATATGGAAATAGTATCTATTTGGTGTGAGTTTTATAGAAATATGTTCATATTTAGAAAGATACATGGGAGTGGGAAGACTTTATGTTGAAGTATTGGCCCTAAAGTTTCCAAAGCACTGAAAATATATATCTTTCTAAGGACGAAAACCCTAATGGTGGGGAGAATTTAACACCCTCAGTTTCAAGTATTTTATCCTTTTATTATGTATTTTTAAGTAATATAATACTTGAGTTGAGTTTTGGGAGTTTATATATGGTTTTGGAGTGCTTTGTAAGAATTTATGGGGGTGGACGGTTTGACAATGGTTAGGGTAAACCATGAAACTTCTCTAAGAAACTATGCAAGAGATTTTGGAAAGGTGCACGGTTAGTGCATGGTCTATCCAAATAGTGTGGGTTCTAGGAGAAACCGTGTGAGTGGAGGTAATGGTAAAATCATGTTTGCATCACACAGTTTGAAAAAATGTGTTATCCAGCCGTGCAAGGGGTGGTTTAGAGACAGTATCATGCGTATGGTTAGCACACAATTTCTCAAACTATTTTTTATGAATTTAATGCTATGAATGTGTGTGTAAGTGGATGAATGTGGTTTGATGATGCCAAGTGATAATGATAGATAAATTACTCTACTCTTAATTTAAATTCATTTATTGATAAACTGTTTTGATGTTCCTATTTTTTTACAAATTATATTTCTAAATTTTGAACTAATATGTTCTTATCCAAGTGACATGAGTTGGGAAATCTTCTGGGGAAATCCTACTGGGTATGATTACTCACCCCATACATATGCACTTTAGATAATATGCATATTTTATTCTTCATGACATTGGTAAAGGAAATGTCTAATATTTTTCTAGTGAAACATCATGATGTTACTTCCTCATAATGGTGTTGGAGTTGGAGTTTCTCTTATGGAGTAATTGGAGGAATTCCATGTCATTGTTTCTGCATCAGATCATATTTTGGGTTTCTTGAGTTGTCTTGTTATACTTTTTCACTGTTACTATGATTTCAATGTTTTCTTGTTTTGTCATTTTAGTTGTATTATTTATACTCCTACATCATATAGTTGTTTTGGTTGTTTATATTTTGAATTGATAGGTTGTAATGTTTTAAAAGGGAAAAATTTCTCCCAATGTTAGGTAACCCTTATCATTTTTACTAGCCTTTGGTGTCTTAGGGATGTTACCTAAGGTTATAGGCACCTCCGACCTGGCCCAAAACATTGGGTTGGGAGAGGATGTTACATTTTGTATCCTCAATATTATATTGAGGAATAATGGAACCAATTTCTACTCTTTCGAGTTGAAAATACCGTATCAATAATATGGCATTCAGTTTAACCACCCATACCACTATCATGAAATTGGAACCAGATGGGTTATGGGTTTCAACAAGACACTATATAATATGATTTATAAGATGATAGACAAATACAAGAAGTTTTGGCTCAACAAAATTTTGCAGACTTTGTGGTCATATCACACCATGACTCATACTGACATGCAAGAAACCCCATATTCACTTGTATACTGGAAATAAGTGGTCCTTCCTATCGAGGTCCAACTTCCCTTACTTTTCATTTCTATATACAACCATTTGTCTAAAGATAATCAGTCTCAGAAGTGACTAGATGATTTAGAGAAACTTTATGAGAATATATTGTGCACTTTTCACAATTTGTAAGTTCATCAAAACTGAGTTTCATGAGATTTGAATAAGAAATTTTATCTTCATTCATTCCTCCAAGGAGAGCTAGTGTAGGTTCTTGGAACTCTGATGATACCAGGAAATAAGCCTCTGAATATAAAACTAAAATAGAAGGGACCATACATCATATGAAAGATCTACTCTAATGGAGCTTAATCCTTGGCCACCATGGATGGATAATGCATTACTTCATCTACCAATGTAAATCTTATCAAGAATTAATTTGCATAATTTCCATGTTAGTCCATTGAGGTTCTTTTTTTATGACATTTAATGGAATGGAATAGTAATCCCTACCTCATTAAGTTAAACTACATGGTACAAGTCTTTAACTACGTGACTTTAAACTGCATAGCATATCATCCTCACCATATGACCTAAAATTACATGGTCATCATCCTAGTTGCATGACGTAAAACTGCATGATAATGTATTCACCATGCGACATTAAAATACATGGTTATCATCCTCACTATAAGATGTTAAATTTTACTATAAGCATCCTCATCACATAACATTAAATTGTATGACACCCTCCATATCATGGATTCCTAATCTCATGATGTTTTGAAAACGCCTGTCATGTGACCTAGTACGGTGTAGGTTATTATCCAATTGCCTCTTGTTTCGAACATTGAACATGACTCATGTGAGCTTAGAGATCTTTTTCAATCACCCCATTTGGAATAACTAGGAGTACCATGATCAAATACATGATTCAAAATAGTCTACCCAACAAAACCTTAAATTGGTTAGAGCACCCCATTTTGCACAGCCTAATTTCTCTATATAAGATCTAGATCTATGTAGAAATCCTTGGAACACAATATTCTTGGGCCTAAAGGATATTGGTGACCACTATTCCTTGTACATGAGTCAAATTTATATAAGTAATCTTTCTCTATGAGAACTATATATGGATTGATTTATATCCTCACAGGATATATAGTGACATCAGGATCCCTTTTCCTAGTCCCAATCACAAATTACATCAATGATAAATACCCTCACCTCTATGTAAGATCCTGATCTACATAGGGGATTAAAATACAATAATTACACGTGGCTTTATTCCTGTCCTCACATGATGTAGGTTCTGGGTGCAGTGGAAGCACGGGATGTAAGATGCCCAAATTTTATTTTTTCCATATTTAATGAACAATCTGGGATCAATATGATGATGAATGCCAGTATCCATAGAATTAAATCAAGTATTTACTAAAAGGAATAAAAACCTATAACCAAGAGAGAGGATCAATATATTCTATTTATAATTAATTTAATTTAATTAAAGAATTACTTCCAAGGTGATTCTTTCTTCATTAATGCATTCGACCACAGATATGTAGTGTGCCTTCATTTCATTATAAAGATCAATGGTAGATATCCTCTAGCAGTGATCCACATGTATTTCACATATCTCTAAATGTCATCAAAGGAGTATTTGGGTGCTAGCATGGAAGATCATTATACTTGCGATGTCCATCTTTGATCACCTTGAGAACCACTTCCAAAGAGTTCTCCTTGATCCAATAGAGGAGGATCTCTCTTGTTCTTGAGATAATTCTTGGAGAGGGATGAACTCTCTAGACTTGAGAGATTTTATCCAATTATTTGTGCACAATAATAATAATCATCTCTTGGATAGTGCTTGGCTAATAAGAGAATACAATCTGACATTTAATTCACAAGGGTAATAATAAATAATTTACACAAGTCCCTTAATTATTTTATTCATCCAAGTGAAACCCTCATGTCAAATAATAACAGCAACATTATTATTTCTTGACATGTTCTTAACTTGTGAGTTATAATTAACTATTATTTATTAAAATATTATTCAATATTATTATTTCTCACTGGACCCTTAACTTGGTCTGCCAATCCCCTACCATATTTTTTGAACCTTGAATAATGAATATTTATTTATTAAATAAATATCACTGCATTATTTACCAATAAATATATAAATATTATATTTACTAAATATAAATTAATTATTAATTAATTATTACACCCACATTATATTCTCTCGAATAACTAGTGTCGAAAAAAATGCAATCAGGCATCCATGAATAATTATTAAACCACAATTGATAATAATATTTATTCAACTTATTAAAAAATAAATAATATATTATTTAACTGAGATACTAGATACACTTAGTTTGTGAACCTCTAGGCCTCTTTCTTGATGGCATTAGGCAGAGAATCGTAAAGTCCAAGGTTAGTGTCTAGCAACATGTCAATGCACCCATAGAGAAAGAAGTTAATGTCGTAATGACATATCACCTCATACAAACACTTACCGTGTAATATAATCCCTTTGTCATGATATCTCCAATCAAGCGGGTTGCATGCAAGTGTTATCAACCCATGTGCTCGATTTCTCATTCTTTAACTTCCCTAAAATTGAACTTATCTATAGAACACCATGGCCATTAATTTATTTAGGCTATATCTTTTCCATCAAAGGGCCTAATAAATAAAATTATTCTATGGAATAGAAGGGACAAATAATTTCTCACATTATTCATTAATGCAGTATTACTCAAGATGCACCCAACATATCCTAACTCACCGCAAAAATATGTCATTATGGTTTTCTCTAAAACATCTAAGTGTGTGAGTCATAATACCCATTAATAATAATATTAAATCCTAAGGACCAATACACACGTCCTCAGATAGGAACATCCAATGAAACTTATAAATATGGATTTCCTACTTTCGGGTCTCGTTCTCATAATATCCTACAGGATATCACCAAGGAAGTACACCATGAGAAGGTGTCTCAAAGTCCTATGAGTCTCCACCCCTAATATCATATATAATTTGTGTCCCTAAAATGAAATCATTCAGATATAGAACATATATCTAAGAATAGTGTCATACCACTTCTGCGTTCTCATCATAGAGAGGAAGTGTTATGACCTTTTAGTGCGACAGATACTCTTGGGACATTATCACATGAAATGTTACGCTAAAGAACAATCATGATGTGATAGGAAGTTTATTGATATTTATCCAATGAATATATGTTTATTATCAAGTACAAAGAAGTTGGTTCTAGGGAACCAACTCCAACAAACTCCCACTTTCACTAGAGCCAACTGCTAATGACCTTCAGTCTTCTAGCTCTCACATGATACTGGTGCTTCTACTGAGATAGGCCTTTAGTCAAGGAGTCCTCCACATTCTCTTTTTTGGATACTCAGCTTACTACAACTTCACCCCTTTGATAGAAATCCCTCAATAGGTGATACTTACGAAGTATGTTCTTTGTCTATTAATGTGACCTTGGCTATTTTTCAAGAGCCACCGTTGTAGTATTATCATAGTACAATGTGGTAGGATCTTTACTTATAGGTATCACATCAAGATCCTGGACAAAGTTCTGAATCCAGATGGCTTCCTTGGATGTATCAGAAGCTACTATATACTCAGAATCTGCTATAGAATCAGTGAAAACTGGCTACTTTTAACTCTTCTAGCTCACAACTCCTCTGTTAAGATAGAAAACATATCCTCGTTATGACTTTAGATCATTTTGATCTGTCTAAAAACCAGCATCAGCATACCCACTGATGATAAGCTCCTCATCTCCTCCATATACCAGGAACATATCCTTAGTATTTCTCAGATACATAAGGATAGTCTTAACAATAGTCCAATGCTATTCTCCTAGATCTTCTTGATATCTTCTTACTATGCTCAGTGAATAGGCAACATCAAGTCTAGTACATAATATGTTATACATGATAGATCCTATCGCTGAAGTATATGGGATCTTACTCATTCTATCTTTCTCATGTTGTTTTTGAGGACACATTTTCTTAGAAAGATGTAAACTATATGACACTAGAACCAATCCCCTCTTTTATTGTTCCATACTAAATCTCTTTAGTATCTATTCAGTATATGTATTTTGACTTATTCCAAGTAGCCTCTTAGATCTATCACAAATGATCTTGATCCCTAGAATATAGGTTTATTTGCCTAAGTCCTTTATGGAGAAGCACTTCTTCAACTAGTATTTAACTTACTGTAAGACTATTATGTCATTTATAATAATTAATATATTGTCAACATATACTACTAGGATAACAACCTCATTCCCATTAAACCTTTTGTAAACACACAGCTTACATTCATTTTTAATGAAACCAAATTTGTTTATGGATTCATCAAATTGAATGTTCCATGACCTATATTCTTGATTCAATCCATAAATGGATCTCTGTAACTTTTTTTTTCATCACCAGGTATCACAAACCCTTCTGGTTGTGTCATATAGAAATCTTCTTGAAGGTTCCCATTAAGGAATGCAGTTTTGACATACATCTACCAAATATCATAGTCATTGTAAGCTACTATGGAAAATATGATTCATATGGATTTAATCATGGAAACTAGTGAAAATTTTTCATTTTAGTCAATTCATAATGCTCTTTAAACCCTTTATCCACTATCCTTACTTTATAGGTACTTATTTACATTCTATGTCCAGTTTCTTCTTGAATACCCATTTACACCCAACGGGATTTACATCAACTGGTGCATTGACTAGAACCCAAACTTGGTTATAATACATGGAATCCATCTCAGAATTCATAGATTTTATACATCTTGCAGCTTCTGATCTCTCTATTGTCTTCTTATAGGATAGAGTTTCATCATTGTCCAACAATAATGAGCCACCATCCTTGGTGAACAAAAAACTATATCTCTCTAGTTCCCTTACCTCTCTTACACTCCTACATAGTACTTGTTTTTTAAAAACTACTTCTTCCATGGAGACCTTGTAACTTGTTCATGTACTAACTCTTATGTATCTTGAGCATCAACTTCATTGAAGTCAATCTTTCTCCCACTATCCTTTTTGAGGATGTGCTCCCTCTCAAGAAAGATGGATTTTCTAGCGATAGTTACTTTCTTGTATGTGGATTTGTATAGGTAGTATCTCTTTTTTTCTTGGGATACCCTATAAAGATACACCTCATGCCTCAGCATGCTAGTTTGTTTCCTGAGAAAGCCTTAATAAATGCCTCACATCCCCATATATGTGTATGAGACAAAATGGATTTCCTTCCACTCAATAACTTAAAGGGAATTCCATTTTCCACCTTAGTTGGTACTGGGTTTAATGTTTATGTTGTAGTTTGTAATGAATATCCCCAAAAGGATAATAGAAGATCTGCATGACTCATCGTTGACCTTACCATGTCCAACAAGGTATGGTTCCTCCTTTCACTAGCACCATTCCACTGTGGTGTATAAGGTGGAGTGAGTTGAGATAGAATCCAAAACTCCCACATAAATTCAATGAACTCTTGGTTAAGATATTCTTCACCTTGATCTAATTGAAGATTATTTATATTCTTATCAATATGATTCTCTACTTCATTCTTGAATTCATTGAATTTCTCAAAGGACTCAAAATTATACCTCATCAAGTAAATATAATCATATCTACTCAATTCATCAGTAAAATTTTTGAAATAAGAATATTAATCTCTAGATTCTACTGGAAATGGTTCACACACATTAGGGTGTACCAACCATATAATCTTTTTGGCCCTTTCACCTTGTCCACCAAATGGTGGTTTGGTCATTTTCCCTTGTAAACAAGTGTGGCATCTATCAAGCAGTTTTAGCAAAGAAGATCTTAAATAACCATCTTTACATAGCTTTGTCAAATGCTTCTCGTTTACATGACCGAGATGGTGATGCCACAAATGGGTGTTATATGAGTCATGTGAAATGATTCGTTAACAATTTTAACACTTAGTTTTCATAATTTAATACATACAAGCCATTATTTAAATGTGTCATACCATAACATATGTTGTCCTTATAAAATAAACAACTTTTATTTCCGAACTTGAAAATAAACCCATATGTATCCAAACTTATTATAAAAATTATTTTTTTGGTAACATTAGGTATATAATAATATCCATGTAAAACCAAAATCATTCATGTTGGCAATGTGAGGTGGTAGTCACCAATGGAAAGAGTAATCAGTCTTGTACCATTGGCAACTCACAGATCCACCTCTCCTCTGACAATTTTCCAGAATCTACTTGGTTCCTATATTTGAATAGATATGTGAGAACCACAAGCTATATATAATACCCAATGTGTATAAATGGAAATATTTCACTTGATAACGAATGCATCTTTGGATTTCTCTTGCCTCTGGGTTCAGTTCCTCTTCCAGTGGTTGGACTTTCCACATGCAATTTTTATTTCCATGCCTTTGGATCTTATTCTTCTTGGTTGGATGGTGCTTGGAGGATTTAGACTATTTATAAGTCTTAGGCCCCTTTTCCTTGTCCTTCCTCTTCCTATTAACCATAAGGACTATGGGTTTTTCACACCTCATGTCCTTATCCACTTGGAGGATTAAATTAATAAGTTCTGATAGACTCTTCTCATTATTTCTCATATTATAATTTATAACAAAACTAGATATGGTCTTGGGTAGTGATGATAGTATGAGATTTATATGCAACTCATCTGGTAATTTAATCCCTAAGATGTCCAGATGCTCAATGTAGCCAATAATATTGACTACATATGCCCCGGCTGGCACAGACTCTCCAATATTAGTGGTGAACAAAGCATTGGAGATCTCATACCTCTCTTGTCTTTCCTTCTCTTAATATAGATCCCAAAGGTGAGATATCATGCTATAAACATCCATTTTCTCATGTTTCTTCAAGATCTCATTGGTCATGGATAATAGCATGAGGCACTGAACATCTGTATCATCATTCATATGTTTCTCATACATAGAGAGATCCTCATCACTCACCTCATTTCTAGGCGCAACTAGTAAAGGTTCTTACAATACATATAATTTCCTTTCATGGTAAAGGATGACCTGAAGGCACCTTTTCCACTTCTAAAAATTAGTTTTGGTGAGAAGTTTTTCCTTATCGAGTATGAATTTCAATGATATGTTAGATTTCATTTTTAATGTCTTTTCTAAAAATAAGATGAATAGAGTTTTAGTACTTTATCTGATAAAATTAAGACAAATAAATATTCATTAGTCTCCCACTATTTTATTGAAACCCAATAGTTCTCACCATTAGCTTCAGAATATCCTATTTCTTGGACATTCTAGTAGAAAGGATCCATATTTCACTTTTCATTACCCCAACTTTGGATGGTCAAGAAATTTGAAAGGTTTTAGGTAGGTTTTTAAAATTCCAACTGCATTAACCTTCATCTCTTTGATTCATTGAGTGTACTCCCCAATCCTAAAATCCTTAATTTTGGATTTCGTAAACCTTTGCCTCTTAGTTACACCAAGCCCTACTTTGTAAGTTAATTGTTGATGTAAACTAAGTCAAGTAAACCCAAAACCTCAAATTCGAATTCCATGATAATTAAAAGCACCCCAACTTTGTCTGGTCAAGCACTTTGAAGTATGGTTCGATTCTAACCAAAGTAATGGAAGGCTATACCGAATTAATATTTTATTGAATCATTTTATCCTTTATGCGTACATTTCCATTTATTATATTTTCACATGCTTGTTAATATTAAGTGGGATAATATTAATTTATTAACCATCTATTAGATAATATTTATGCATAATCCAATTTATTTTAGTTCCATCTTGCATTCTTGTATAATTCATTAATTATATGATTGCGATAATACATCTATAATGAATAAAACATGCAACTTAAAGAAATAAAATAAATCATGTGATTATGAGATTGTTCTAATGGTTAGTTTATATAGTGGTTGATAAACTAACTACTGACCTAGGGGGAAAAAACCTTGAACCAATTAGGTTTGTTTTTACATTTTTCCACATGTCCACCTTTGTATCTCCTTGGATTGGTTTCACCACGGCTCCTAACTTGAACCGCCTCCACTAGCTTGGGAGATCCATCCATTACATATGGTTTTACTCACACACATGTGAGGGGTAAAAGAGGGTTTACATAAAAGAAACCATGGGCATGTAGCCCCTACATATTAATTAGGAGAGAAGGTACGCAGGCCAATAATTTAATTTAGTAATAAATTAAAAGGGAAACCAATCACATACAAAGGTCTGGTCTAGATCATGATCATCCACATGTATGCAATGAATTACTCATTTAATAAAACTAGAATTCAATTATTTAATCATTCTTATTTAAGATAAATCGTGCCCAAATCGATTAATTATTATATTTAATTAATCAATACTTTTATCTTAAACCTTTTCTGGATTTACTTGATATTCCCATCTATTATAATTTTAAACAAATTAATAAATTCATTTAAAATTAACTGTGTACATAACTTGTACCTTGGAGGTAACCTGGTGAATACCCATCCAAAACTACCCAATATTTATTATACTTGCATACCCTTTATTCTTTGTAACATGTAGCATGCATGCAAAATTATAATTGTAATACAACTCATAAATGATGTGCAGATATTTGAAAATTATGTAGATGTTAATTAAATATTTATATATATATATATATATATATATATTAAACACCTATCACATTTTGTGACCCAATTTTATGCCCACATGAAGGTATATGTCTCAAGGGTAACATGATATAAAAATAAATTTTAAATATGTGTAATCTGGAAAGTGTACATGATGTGTAGATCCGACCACACGACATGTACCCTCCTCACCATCCATCTGAAGTACATGCCTGGGGAAATAGTGTGTGTGGTGTACTTCAGAAATCTTCAGAGTACATGGTATGTCCAATGGGCCACACTCCTTGTTGACTCCATGTTACATGGTCACCGGTCAGCTAAGTTGTGCATTGGATACATGGCCTGACCCTGACCTGAAAGGAACTACACGTCATGTCTAGTGGGCCACATGGTGCGTAGTCCATCTGACCATACACCAGTCTATCCTAGTCAACATGCAGTGTAAGAATTAACTAAACCGCATGTCATTAATGAACACGGGTTGAGTAATTGTCAAACTAATCCTGATGCATTGAATATAACTACACAGTGTGTAGATCCAACTACATGTCATGTACTATTGTGTTACGTGGATAGAATCTTTGGAACCTCTAGATGAGATCCTTGATTTAATTTTAATCAAAAAAATAATCATTTATGTTAGATCTGTGAGAAACAATAAAGGAAGAACAAATATCGTAATTTAGATTAAAAATAATGATTAAACTTGAATTGAAAAACTAAATTATTAAAGTGTAAATCATCAAAAAATTATTTAAATAATTATAAACAATAATAAATCTCCCTCTGATACCACTTGTAGGTTCCAAGAACAGCAGAAGCGCGGGAGGGATGATGACCAACTTTTATCTTTTCCATATTCAATGAACAATCTGGGATCAATACGATGATGAACGTCAGTATCCATAGAATTCAATCAAGGATTTAGGAAAATTAATAGAAACCAATAACCAAGAGAGAGGATAAACATATTTGGTTTATAATTAATTTAATTAAATTAAAGAATTGCCTCTAAGATGATTCTTTCTTCTTTGATGCGTTTGACCACAGAATTGCAGTGCACCTTCATTGCATTGTAGAGATCAAGGGTAGATATCCTCTAGTAGTGATCCACACATATTCCACATATCTATAGAAGTCTCCAAAGGAGTCTCTGGGTGCTATCACAGAATATCCTTGTGCTTGTGATGTTCGTCTTCGATCGCCTTGAGAACCACTTTCAAAGCATTCTCCTTGATCTGGTGGAGGAGGATCTCTCTCATTCTTGATATCATTCTTGGAGAGGGATGAAATCTCTAGGCTTGAGATATTTTCTCCAATTCGTTATGCACAATAATAATAATTTTAACTTGTCTAGTGCTTGGATAATAATAGAATACAACCGTTTATTTAATTCACTAGAATAATAATAAATAATTTTCACAAGTGCCTTAATTATTTTATTAATCCTAGAAAACCCCCCATATCAAATAATAACAACAACATTATTATTTCCTAACATTCACTTAACTTGCATGTTATAATTAAATATTATTTATTAAAATAATATTCAATATTATTATTTCTCATCAAACCCTTAACTCGGTCTGCCAATCCTCCACCATATTTATTGAACCTTGAATAATAACTATTTATTTATTAAATAAATATCACTACATTATTTTTCAATAAATATATAAATATTATATTCACTAAATAGAAAATAAATATTTATTAATTATTCCACCCACATTATATTTTTTCAAATAACTAGTGTCAAAAAAATACGATCAAGTATCCATGAATAATTATTAAAACACAATTGGGAATAATATTTATTCAACTTGTTCAATGATAAATAATATATTATTTAACTGAGATACTAAATACACTTAGTGTGTGACCCTCTAGGCCTCTTTCTCAGTGCCATTAGGCGGAGTAGTCTAAAGTACAAGGTTAGAATTTAGTAATACACCAAGGCACCCATAGAGAAAGAAGTTAATTCCACAATGACATATCACCTCATACTAACACTTACCATATAATATAATCCACTTTTCATGATATCTCCAATCAAGCGGGTTGCATGCAAGTGTCATCAACCCATGTGCTAAATTTCTCATTCTTCGACTTCCTAGAAATTGAACTTTCCTATAGAACACCATGGCCATAGATTTATTTAGGCTATATCTTTTCTATCAAAGGGCATGAGATATCAACTTCCATTATGGAATAGAAGGAATAAATCATTTCTTGCATTATTCATTAATGCAGTATTACACATGATGCACCCAACATATCCTACCTCGCTGTGAAAATATTTCATCATGGTTTTCGCCAATACATCAAAGTTCATGAGTCATAATACCCATTAATAATAATCTTAAATTCTAAGGGCCAATACACATGTTCATAGATAGGAACATCCAATGACACTTATAAATGGGGATTTCCTAATGTCGGGTCTCGTTCTCATAATATCCTATTGGATATCACCAAGGGAGTACACCATGAGAAGGTTTCTCAAAGTCCTATAAGTCTTCACCCCTGATTTCCTATATCATTTGTGTCTCTAAAATGATATCATCTGGATATAGAACTTATATCTAAGAATAGTGTCATATCACTTCCAGTTTGTCGTCATAGCGGAGAACTACTATGACTTTTTAGTGTGATAGCTACTCTTGGGACATTATCACATACAATGTTACGCAGAAGAAAAATCATGATGTGATAGAGAGTTTATTGATATCCATTCAATGAATATATGTTTATCATAAAGTAAAAAGAAGTTGGTTCTAGGGAACCAAATCCAAAAAATGATATATAGTGGTGTCTAGAATTCTTGAACTAGGTCTAGCCACAGAGATTGAAAATGACCCCCTCCCCACCTCATCTTGGTTCATGACCAAATCACTCTTTATTCATGATGGGTCTTGTCCTTTTTCAACTCTAAAATGAATTCCTTTTATTTCATGTATGAATCTCATTCATGAAAAACCAAAAACTTGAAAATTCCCCCTCCTACATATGATCTAGATATGTACGGGTGTCTTTAGCATAGGTTCCCTTATTTACGAACCCATTCTTAGAAAATTATATTCCCCTGCATATGATTTAGATCTATGCAGGGGAGATTATCTACAAGAACTATGTGTAGACTAATTCATTCTCCAGTAAGATTCATAGTGTTGACCAGATCCCTTGTCTTGATCCCAGCTACGAATTCAAAAAAAACACCCCTTTTCCACTACATAATAGTCAAATATTGTATGGGAATTTTTCTTTAAGAACTATGTGTGGATTGATTCTTGTTCTAACAAGATACATAGTGATGCCAACATCTTTGATCTTAAGTCTAAACTCAATTCCCATCAACAAAATCACCATCTCTTTTTCTCTTGTATTTGATCCATATCAATGTAGGGAGGGATTATAAGAACTATGTGTGGAATGATTCTTACTCTGAAAGGATATGTAGTGACACCTAGATCCTATATCTAAGGCCCATATGCAAATTATATCAACCAAAATTCCCTCCTCTACTACATATAGAAGTTTCCAGTGATGATTTATTTTTTAACCATCACTGAGAAATGAGGGAACATAAAAATTCCCCCAACATAACATTAGTGATATATCCATAAACCTATGTTATGATAATATACCTCCATTTTCAGATAATGGCATTTGATTCCTTGTCATATGATGTAAAATTGCACAACACACGGTCCACCCTGCATGACTTTAAAGTGCTCAGAGCAGCTTCCTGTGCATTTCCCAATCTCCCCACATGAGTGCTCGATCCATGTAATGGTGTTTAATGTAAGGAAACCCCTCAAATAAACATCAAGAAAAAATTACCCTTTCTCAGTAGGATATCCTAATATTGGGGACCTCTCCTATAATATAAGGGTTGTAAATGGCTTAACTCCTAGTATCTCAGGATACGAGTCTGGTCCATATGTTCATGGCCCAACTATAAACCTTTATTAGTTTCCACCCCTTTCAAGGGAATCATAGAAACATAGTCATGTCAAAACCAAAATTTCTCCATCATGCTTTCCGCATGCTTCCTTTTCACATTACTATAAAAGAGTCCTTTAACAGCACTGGAATAGGCCTTTATCAGCGTTAAAAAAAGTGTTGACTACTACATTGTAGTTAAAAGGCCAAGGCTTTTATCAGCGCTAGAAAAGCACTAATAAAGGGGTACTTTATTAGTGCAAAAAAAAGTACTGATAAATCACACTTTTATCAGTGCTTTTAGGATCCCTAATAAAAGACATCATTTATAAGAACATTTAGTAGTGCTAATAAAGGTAAATAATACAGTGTGATAGTACAACACACGATAACACTAGATATAGGGCATGCAGTGTGTTGTAACAACACACTGCATCACTAGAAATAACAACAGAAATAGCAGCAAAAATTAGAAAAATCATATACAAATATAGAATTTAAATGAAATAAAATTTTTAACAAAAATAAAAGAAAAAACCACTATTATAGAGTATTTCAGTTGTTTTGTTTACTAAAATTACTGTTAATTTTGAATAAAAAGGTGTACTTGGAGTCATACCGGTCACACCGTGAGTTGGATTGATGTTTGGCTGATTCTTACACATTGAAAATAACTTAAGGATCATTTTCCTAAATTTACAAAGAAATATGAATTTATTTTCTCAATTTTGAGTATATTAGTTATTTTTTTTACTAAATTTAGTGTCAATTTTGAATATAAAGATGCACTTAGAGTCATACCGTTCACACAGCGTGTTGGGTTGAGGTGTGGATGATTTATACACATCCCAAATGACTTATGGATTGCTTTACTAAATTTTCAAAATAATATGAATGTGTTTCCCCAATTTTGAGTATGGCACTAGTGTTTTTTACTAAAATGTCATTTTAAACTAGAAAGGGGCACTTTGAGTCATACAGGTTTCATCATGTGTGGGTTTGACGTGATACTAATTCCTACATGTCACAAATTAATAATGAATCATTTTCCTTAATTATTAATACAATCCAAACATGTTTTCTTGGTTTTCAGTGAGTGACACTTTTTTGAATTAAAATATCAATTTTAAACTGATAACAGACACTTTGAGTCGTGCCATCCATAGTGTGTATCAAATTGAGGTTTAGTTGATTCCTAAATGTCACAAATGACTTATGGGTAATTTTCCTAAATTACTAAAACAATACGAATGTGTTTTCTTGTTTTGATTATGTTAGTTATTTTTTTCACTAAAATTAATGTAAAATTTGAATAAAAAGACGCACTTAGAGTCGTATTAGTCACAACATATTTCAGATTGAGGTGTGAATAATTCTTACACATCCAAAATGAATTATGGATCATTTTCCTAAAGTATCAAAATAATATTAATGTTTTTCCTCGGTTTTGAGTATGTCACTTGTGTTTTTTACTAAAATGTCATTTTAAACTGGAAACATGCACTTTGAGTCATACAGGTTGCATCATGTATGGATTTGACGTGAGACTGATTCCTACACACCAAAAATAAATTATGAATAATTTTCCTAAATTATCAAGACAATATGAGTCTATTTTTTTAGTTTTCAGTGAGTGACACTTTTTTGTATTGAAATGCCAATTTTAAATTGATAAAGGAAACTTTGAGTCATACCAGGAACATCATGTATCGGATTTAGATGAGGATGATTCCTACACATCACAAATGAATTATGGATCATTTTACCAAATTACCAAAACAATACAAATTCATTTTTCTTATTTTTGAGTATGTAAAATTTTTTTACTAAAATTAATATCAATTTTGAATAAAAAGATGCACTTAAGGTCATACCGGCCACACCGTGCGTCAGATTTAGGTGCAACTGATTCAAAAACTTCTCTAATGACTTATGTATCATTTTCCTAAAGTATCAAAACAATATTAATGTGTTTATTCAATTTTGAGTATGGAACATTTATTTTTTACTAAAATGGAATTTTAAACTAGAAGCATGAACTTTTAGTCATACAGGTCGCATCATGTGTGGGTTTGACATGAGACTGATTCTTACATGCCAAAAATGAATTATAAATCATTATCCTAAATTATAAATACAATACAATAAATTTTTCTTAGGTTTCAGTGAGTGAAATTTTTTAAATTAAAATGTCAATTTTAAACTGATAACAAACACCTTGAGGCATATTGGTCACGTCATGTATCAAATTGAGGTGTGAATAATTCATACACATCACAAATGAATTACATATCATTTTCCTAAAGTACCAAAAAAATCTGAATGTGTTTTCTCAGTTTTGAGTATGTCAGTTGTTTTTTTCACTAAAAATAATTTCAATTTTGAATAAAAAGATGCACTTTGAGCCATACTAGTCACACCGTACATTGGATTGAGGTGAGGGTAATTTCAACATGTCTCAAATGACTTATGAATCATTTTATTAAATTATAAAAACAATATGAATGTGTTTCCTTGATTTTGAGTATGCCACTTATGTTTTTTTATAAAATGTCATTTTAAACTGGAAACATGCACTTTTAGTAATATGGGTTGAATCTTGTGTGGATTTCACATGAGACTAATTCCTATACATCTCAAATGAATTTTGAATCATTTTTCTAAATTATCAAGAAAATATGAGTGTATTTTCTCAGTTTTGATGGATTGACGCTTTTTTGTATTAAAATGTCAATTTTAAACTGATAATGTACACTTTGATTCATATTGGGAACATTGTGTATCGTATTTAGGTGAGGATGATTCCTACATGTCATAAATGACTTATGGATCATTTTCGTAAAGTGACAAAACAATAAAAATGTGTTTTATTGGTTTT
This sequence comes from Viscum album, assembly GCA_963277665.1. Classification (NCBI taxonomy): domain Eukaryota; kingdom Viridiplantae; phylum Streptophyta; class Magnoliopsida; order Santalales; family Viscaceae; genus Viscum; species Viscum album. Next base: position 20,976,353 of record OY728119.1, on the reverse strand, counting down.
GAGTATATCGGTTTTTTTCACTAAAATTAATGTCAATTTTTAATAAAAAGATGAACTTGAAGTCATGTTGTTCACACCATGCATCGTATTGAGGTACGTATGATTCATACACATCCCAAATAACTTATGTATCGTTATCCTAAATTATCAAAACAATATGAATGTGTTTCCTTAGTTTTGAGTATGCCACTTTTTTTTAATAAAATGCTATTTTAAACTGGAAACATACACTTTGAGTCATACAGGTCACATTGTGTATGGTTTTTACATGAGAATGATTCACACGCATCAAAAATGAATTATGACTCATTTTCCTAAATTATCAAGACAATATGAGCACATTTTATTAGTTTTCATTAAGTGAAACTTTTTGTATTAAAATATCAATTTTAAACTGATAATGGATACTTTAACACCAGCTATCCTCGATGAATATGATATATCAATGCTAGATTTCCTCTAATAGTTCTCTAATACACCTGTTAACTTTATTGGTTGATTATACACATATCTATTCAATCATTTAAGTTGTATTATATACTTGTTTGATGATTGGGAGTTGTACATATGTTGTTTCAAAAACACTAGTGGATAATTTGAAGCTTCTAACATAGAATGATCTTACAGGTGGATTACTACCCTGTATAAAAACACTTAAACAAGTTTTGAAAACATTATTTCAATAATCCACCTAAAACTCTTGCACAATGGCTCTTATATTAAGTGTCAAGTGTTGTGTGAACTTTTCAAAAATTGTTCTCAAAGAAAATCTTGGAATGATCCTCATTCTACTTCATTTCCCAACAATTTTATTGTTTGTAGGATAGTGCTTCGTCTCCTCCTCCACCTCTACCTCCTCCTCCATGTCGGTCTCTAACTCTGAATTTTCCTCTACCTCCACCTCTACCTCCGCCATTTCCCAAAAAAATTATTGTTTGTAGGTCATCACTTCTAAACAAATTGATTTCCTCCATTACACTTCTCCTTGAGAAAGAGATCAAAATATATATATATATAAGCATTATGACACTAATTTTTCACGCCCAAAATATATTTTTAAGGTCATAAATTGTACTAGATCACAATGATAGTAGGTAATCACCTAAATTCGTTTTCGGTATACAAAAAATTGTGATGACCACTCATCTATAAATAAATTTATTTCTTCCTTTGTATATATAGGTTGTTGTAAATCTTGATAGTACTAAGAAAATATAGACAAAAAATGATCATGAAATATATTTAATGAAATTGTAATTACCTTCATAAATTACCTATTGTGTTATGTTGTTCTTTTCATGTTTTATGATCTCTATCATAAATTTTCAAACATATTATCCACAATTGATGTCATTATCATGTTTCAGACACTGCAAAAACATTTTAAAAAATAAGTAAATTGTTTTTAAATGTTTTTATAGTTAAATATTTCTATATATACCTTAATTTGTTTCCATTTTTAGTAATCCACAAGCTTTATCTCTTCATACATTGACTTCATTCCATGATTTATCCTATATTTAGATACCTCCCTATCATAAAAAAAATCTTGTTAAAACATGGACTGAAATATATAATTTGAAGTTTATATATAAAATGTTGATTTTAGTGTATTAAAAAATCAAAATACACATCATGTGTGGTTAGTTTGTTGGATATCCATGCATTGGATCCAAAAAATAAATATCTGGGGTGTCCAAATTGACTGCGATCAGCATCTAGTGCACCCTAAAAAAAATTAAGTAATGCAAAAATTAAAAATATATTTTATGTGATTAGATTGTAGAGTTTTATCTTTTCATTGAAGGCATCACAAAGAATATTCCATCTGATACTTTTTTATTAAACACTTTGAGTAACTCATCTTTTTTATTCTAAATTTCTTCATCATCCAAAGTAGGATTTTCCATATAAATTATACAGGGATTAATGAATCAAAAATTTTCTTTGCATGATCTTCCCTTTATATAGTTGTAATATAAATTCTTGTAGAAAATATGAATATTTATTAACTTTAATAAACATATTATATCACTATTTTAATAGGCGTATTATGAAAATTTACCTTATGTATATATTCACAATTGAGAGGCTCAGTCATTCATGCTTCAGAATCTCATTTAGAGTATCAAGACCAATTCTGTATGTTAAGGAATCTCTATATATTACTTCTTCATATTCAATGTAAGACATAATTTTATCTTTAAATGTGGTCTTTGCATGAATTTTTAATGATAATAAATGTTGTTATAGAACTGGTGAGGAGAAGGTACTCTCAGAAGGTCGTTTTGTTTTCTTAGTCGATTCACTAGATTTTCTTGATTCAACCTTTTCTTTCCATACCTCTTTATCCATATGTAATATCATACCTCACTTTAGACCTTTTATCATCAACTATTATAGGTTTTCCATTTGAAAAAATCTATTAAAGACATACCCCATGTATCTTTATAAGATTATATGGTCATGCTATGAAATCTCTAATAGCATCACTAACCGTTGTAATATCTGGACCATCAAGTGGAATAGGAAACTTAGTAGTCATCTCATGAGCTACCTCAATCCCCACTATCATGTGATATTTTGGGAGGTCTTGATGGTGTAGCATGTCTCCCAGGATATTATAAATTGTACCCATCACAGCATGGCGGTGTGTGGGTGTTAATAGATAAAAATCACTTACAACTATACCCTAAAGAATTTTAGTAATATAAAGTTATATAAAGTTGTTTGATTCACATTTAGAATAAATATTTATGAAAAAATTGATCACCATGGGTAAGGTGTGGGGTTGGTATCTTTTCTCATGTGATATTTGGTTCATGTGTGGATTTTTTCTCCATCGTTAGTTCATTTTGATCCTTTGACATACATTAGTCTACCAAACCAGACCAAAAAATAATATCTTGTAGTGAGTCTATTTGTTTTTTCAATCATCTCACCATATTATATGTATCTTTATTTGGTTTTATATTCTCAAAATATGTTTGAGAAGAGACTCCAAAACCTAATCCTCTAACACAACCATATTGTTCAAACAACTTCAAATCTATTAAAATTATCTTTTCTTCTAGTATGCTCATTACCAATTATTGTGTCTAAACCATATAAAAAAAATATGAACATAAATAGATATTTTTATTCAATATTGTTATAAAGAATAATGAATTACAATCACTAGTGCAGAAAACGTTTTTTACGTCACCATTTTTTATGTCGGTTATATAAAACCGACGTCATAATATGTAAAACGAGGGTTTTTACGTCGGTTATTTAATAACCGACGTAAAAACCTGTGTTCGGTACACCTATAACGTCGGTTATACAAATAACCGACGTTATAAATCGCGCGGATTCGTTTTTTACATCGGTTATTTTTATAACCGACGTAAAAAATGCGGTTTCCGAAGGCTTTTTTACGTCGTTTATTTTATAACCGACGTAACAAAAGAATCCGCAGATGTTTTTGACGTCGGTTATGGAATAACCGACGTAACAAAACGCGGATTTTGAGCCCTTTATAACGTCGGTTATTAAAATAACCGACGTAAAAAAAGAATCGGAGGAAGGTTTTTACGTCGGTTATTGAATAACCGACGTTATAAATGTTTTTAAAAAAATTATAACGTCGGTTATTGAATAACTGACGTGATAAATCATTTAAAAATTTACCCAGACCCGTGGATTGTCATTCGCGAGTTTACCTTCGACAGTCGCGACTCGTCTCTCTCGCGCGTAAACCCGAATCGGCTCGTCCATTTCGTTGGTTTAGATTCGTTTTGCGATCATCGTTTCTCTTATTTAATCTCCTCGGATCAATCATCTAAACTCACAGCACTCAGGTAATCCTCCCACTCGTTCGTTTTTTTTCGCGGATAGTATATATATATGTGTTGTGATTTTTTTGTTGAAACTAGCTAAGATTCTTCGATTGCGAACCCTTTTAACTCGTTTTGGCACCATAATCTTATTTATCATCCCTAGATCTATTTGTTCGACTTGCAATATTGACTAATTTTATGATTTCACTAATTTTTCATCGTTTTCTATAAATCCCCGAGAGGGTTGGGGCGTGTCCAGGGGGGGTGTCCAGGGGGTGTCCAAAGGGTTGGGGGTGTCCAGGGGGGTGTCCAAGCAGGTCGGGGTGGGGGGTTGTGTCCAGGAGGGGTGGGGGGCTGTCCAGAGGGGTCGGGGGGTGTCCAGGGGGGTTTACAAGGGGGTGGGTGGGTGTGGGGGGCTGTCCAAGGGTGTGGGTGGGTGTTGGGGGGTGTCCAGGGGGGTGTCCAAGGGGGTAGGGGGTGGGGGTGGTGTTTAGGAGGGGTGGGGGGGCTGTCCAGAGGGTTGGGGGTGTCCAGGGGGGTGTCCAAGCAGGTCGGGGGTGGGGGGTTGTGTCCAGGAGGGGTGGGGGTGCTTTCTAGAGGGGTCGGGGGCTGTCCAGAGGGGTCGGGGGGTGTCCAGGGTGGTGTCCAAGGGGATGGGTGGGTGTGGGGGGCTGTCCAAGGGGGTGGCTGCCTGTCCAGAGGGGTCGGTGGGGTGTCCAGGGGGGTGTCCAAGGGGTTGGATGGGTGTGGGGGGCTGTCCAAGTGGGTGGCGGCCTCTCCAGAGGGTATTTGGGGTTGTCCGGGTGGGTGGGGGGGTTGTCCAGAGGGTTGGGGGATGTCCAGGGGGTGTCCAAGGGGGTAGGGGGTGGGGGGTGGTGTCCAGGAGGGGTGGGGGCTGTCCAGAGGGGTCGGGGGGTGTCCAGGGGGGTTTACAAGGGGGTGGGTGGGTGTGGGGGGCTGTCTAAGGGTGTGGGTGGGTGTTGGGGGGTGTCCAGGGGGGTGTCCAAGCAGGTCGGGGGTGGGGGGTTGTGTCCAGGAGGGGTGGGGGTGCTTTCTAGAGGGGTCGGGGGCTGTCCAGAGGGGTCGGGGGGTGTCTAGGGTGGTGTCCAAGGGGATGGGTGGGTGTGGGGGGCTGTCCAAGGGGGTGGCGGCCTGTCCAGAGGGGTCGGTGGGGTGTCCAGGGGGGTGTCCAAGGGGTTGGATGGGTGTGGGGGGCTGTCCAAGTGGGTGGAGGCCTCTCCAGAGGGTATTTGGGGTTGTCCGGGTGGGTGGGGGGGCTGTCCAGAGGGTTGGGGGATGTCCAGGGGGGTGTCCAAGGGGGTAGGGGGTGGGGGTGGTGGCTAGGAGGGGCGGGGGGCTGTCCAGATGGGTCGGGGGGTGTCCAGGGGGGTTTACAAGGGGGTGGGTGGGTGTGGGGGGCTGTCCAAGGGTGTGGGTGGGTGTTGGGGGTGTCCAGGGGGGTGTCCAAGGGGGTAGGGGGTGGGGTGGTGTTTAGGAGGGGTGGGGGGGCTGTCCAGAGGCTTGGGGGGTGTCCAGGGGGGTGTCCAAGCAGGTCGGGGGTGGGGGGTTGTGTCCAGGAGGGGTGGGGGTGCTTTCTAGAGGGGTCGGGGGCTGTCCAGAGGGGTCGGGGGGTGTCCAGGGTGGTGTCCAAGGGGATGGGTGGGTGTGGGGGGCTGTCCAAGGGGGTGGCGGCCTGTCCAGAGGGGTCGGTGGTATGTCCAAGGGGGTGTCCAAGGGGTTGGATGGGTGTGGGGGTTGTCCAAGTGGGTGGCGGCCTCTCCAGAGGGTATTTGGGGTTGTCCGGGTGGGTGGGGGGGCTGTCCAGAGGGTTGGGGATGTCCAGGGGGGTGTCCAAGGGGGTGGGGGGTGGGGGGTGGTGTCCAGGAGGGGCGAGGGGCTGTCCAGAGGGGTCGGGGGGTGTCCAGGGGGTTTACAAGGGGGTGGGTGGGTGTGGGGGGCTGTCCAAGGGTGTGGGTGGGTGTTGGGGGGTGTCCAGGGGGGTGTCCAAGGGGGTAGGGGGTGGGGGTGGTGTTTAGGAGGGGTGGGGGGGCTGTCCAGAGGGTTGGGGGGTGTCCAGGGGGGTGTCCAAGCAGGTCGGGGGTGGGGGGTTGTGTCCAGGAGGGGTGGGGGGCTGTCCAGAGGGGTCGGGGGTGTCCAGGGGGGTTTACACATCGATTTGTTTTATATTTCAAAATTATTTACATTCAAATTATGATTTTTTTTCATATAAACATATATTTGTATTATCTAAAAATATATATATATTTTTACTATTTGTTATAGGTAATAATGAGTCGAAGTTGGATTACGGCACATCGAATGAGCAATGAATATGAGGAAGGCGTTGATGCCTTTTTGGAATTTGCTAAACGAAATGTTCCAAGTAGTGACATTTTTTTCTGTCCATGCCTGAAATGTCTGAATATGAAGAAGTTGAAAAGTAGAGAGATAAAAGATCATCTGATTTGTCATGGTTTCAATCCGAGTTACAACCCTTGGATTTGGCATGGCGAAACTGGACAGAATGTCACTGATGATAATGAATCGCAATATGGTAACTCCGATGGAATTGAAGAAATGATTCGCGATATTGTAGCAGAACAAATTGAGATAGAACCGACAGTTGCACGTCTATATGGTGATGCAGAAAAACCATTATATCCTGGTTGTACAGATTTTACGGTTTTGTCGGCGGTGTTAAGATTGATTAACCTGAAGGCGAAACATGGATGGAGTGACAGAAGTTTTACAGAGATGTTACAATTGATGAAAGACATTCTTCCAAAAGATAACGATCTTCTAGATTCGCATTATATGGCCAAAAAATATTATGCCCGATGGGATTGGGATACAGGAAAATACATGCCTGTCCGAATGACTGCATTATATATAGGAAGGAATATGAATTTCTGAAAGAGTGTCCTAAATGTGGGACATCACAGTATAAGGTGAAAGAAAAATCACAAGCTGATGTAGAGATTACAAAGCTCCCTTCAAAGGTATTTTGGTATCTTTCTATAATTCCTCGTTTCAAACGTTTATTTGCTAATTAATATGATGCAAAAAGGTTAAGATGGCATGCTGATGAGCGGGTATGTGATGGAAAAATACGTCATCCAGCTGATTGTCCACAATGGAAGAAAATGGATGCCCAGTACCCTACATTTGGAAATGAAATTAGAAATCTGAGACTAGGCTTGTGCACAGATGGAATGAATCCATACCGAACCCTCAGTAGCACACATAGTTCATGGCCTGTTTTATTGGTAATTTACAACCTCTCTCCTGAAGTTTGTATGAAGCGCAAATATGTCATGTTGAGTATCATGATCTCTGGTCCAAAGCAACCCGGCAATGATATTGATGTATATTTGTCACCGCTGATTGATGATTTGAAACTGTTATGGGCTGATGGTATTAGGGTGTATGATTCTTATAAAATGGAATATTTTCAACTGCATGCAGTGCTTCTATTCACTATAAATGACTTCCCAGCATATGGAAATTTGTCTGGATACAGTGTTAAAGGGCATAAAGCATGTCCAATTTTCGAACAACAGACGTCATATTGTCAATTGCATCATGGGAGGAAAACAGTGTACATGGGTCATCGAAAGTTTTTGCCTATGGATCACCCTTATAGAAGACTAAAAAAGGCATTCAATGGATCACAAGAATTTGATACTGCTCCAAAACCTTTATCCCCAGATTTGTATTTTGAGAGGGTGAAAAACCTTGATGTGACATTGGGAAAGACACAGAAATCTGGTAATGATAGACATATTTGGAAGAAAAGGTCAATATTTTTTGAGCTACCATATTGGAGGTATCATGAAGTCAAACATAATATTGATGTCATGCACGTGGAGAAGAATATCTATGATTCTTTGATCGGAACATTGCTAGATATTAAAGGAAAGACAAAAGATGGGTTGAATGCAAGGTTAGACCTACTATCAATGGGAATACGTTTGGAGTTAGCTCCCACTCCTAAAGGAAGACGAACATTTCTTCCCCCGGCTTGTCATACATTATCGAAGAGGGAGAAAAGTAGCTTCTGTCAGTGTCTTCATGATATCAAAGTGCCTCAAGGTTATTCTTCAAATGTAAAAAATTTTGTCTCATTGAAAGACTTGAAGTTGATAGGTATGAAATCACATGATTGTCACGTCATGATGCAACAAATTCTACCAGTTGCACTGCGTAGAATATTGCCCATCCGTGTCAGAAAGACTATAATGAGTTTGTGTTATTTTTTCAATTCAATTTGTAACAAGGCGATTGATGTGAATGCTTTGAACCTTTTGGAAAAGGGTGCAATTTTTATACTTTGTCATTTGGAAATGTATTTTCCTCCAACTTTTTTTGATATGATGGTACATTTGATGATTCATCTGGTTCGAGAAATAAAGCTTTGTGGACCTGTATATCTTCGTTGGATGTATCCTTTTGAAAGGTATATGAAAATATTAAAGGGATATGTTAAAAATCCATATCGACCTGAAGCCTCCATTATTGAAAAGTATATTTCTGAGGAGGTAGCAGAGTTTTGTACGAGCTACTTGGCTACGGCGCAACACATAGGTTTGCCTCTATCTCGCCATGAACGGGTTAATAATGAGGGAAAGGGGATTCGTGGCTTGAAAGTCAAATCACTGTCAGCTGAACATATGAAGAAGTTAGAATCATACATCTTGAATAACATAGCTGATGTTCAACCGTATATCACATTGCATATTAATGAGTTGAAACAATGTCATCCAAAGAAGAAAGAAATGTGGATTTTGAATGAGCACAACAAAACTTTTTTGCCATGGTTTAAAAAGACCTTGCTTGGTAGATCAGATGTATCAGAGACATTAAAATGGATAGTGGGTGGTCCATCTTTAAATGTGATAACATGGTCCGCTTATGACATTAATGGCTATACATTTCATACGAAAGCTCAGGACAACAGAAGTGCAGTTCAGAATAGTGGTGTATTGGTGTTTGCAGAAGCAATGCATTTTTCGAGTGCTAAGGACAGAAACCCAATTTCGGCATCAAGTCCATATTATGGAGTGATTGAAGACATATGGGAGGCTGATTACTTTAAAATTAAAGTTCCTGTTTTTAACTGTAAATGGTTTATCGGTAACAACAGTGTCAGACACGATGAATTTGGAATGACACTTGTTAATTTGAATAGATTGGAAGACACAGCTGATTCTTTTATAATGGCAACACATGCCAAACAAATTTTCTATGTAGTAGATCAATCAGATATGCAGTGGGTTGTTGTTTTAAAAGGGAAAAACAATATGTTGGTGAGGATGAATTTGATGAAGATGCCGATTTATGTGAGATCCCGACTTCCATGGAAAGATTAACAGAACATAATGATGAGTATGTTGAAGACATGGTTTGTGCCAAAAGGAACGATCACGACGAAGGAATTTGGGAAAACAATCCAACTGTACATTCCTAAAATTACAGGTAACACATGTTTATTTCTTGTTTACATTTAGTTTTTTCATATAATGTTAGATATTGTAAATTTTTTACTTATTAAAACATGTATCAAACCAAAATGATAAAACAATAAAAACCGTAAAGAGGAGAAGTCCTGGGCGCACCGGCCGGCCGGTGGGGGATCACCGGTTGGCCGGTGGTCCAGACAGCAAAGCTCTCTGGTCCACCGGCCGGCCGGTGGTGAGCCAGCGGCCGGCCGGTGGCCCAGACAGCCCGGCCGGTGACACCAGGCAGTGGGCAAGTCTACTGCCTGGGTCCTCCGGCTGGCCGGTGAGCTCACACCGGCTGACCGGTGGACTCAGTGAGTCCACTTTTCAGCTTTCTTGGGCCAACTCCTTGGCAACCTTTTGCCTATCAACAAAAACACTTGAAAACAAGTTAGAACATAATAAGAGTGATTGTGATCATTAAAATCCAAGATAGAGGGGTACAACAGACTGTGTTTACCATGTTTATCATTGTTTAACATGCTTACCATATTACCAATGTTTACTATTATGTAATTTAGTACACTTTTCTATTTTCTGATTAAGTAGTATTATAATATTTGAATTTGTATATTTGTGAACTAATGTTTGTTTTTTTGATTTGAAGGAAAATGACAGATCAATCAGTTGATCAGCCACATGATTCTGGAGATGAGCATATTGGTCATACATCTGGGGAGGAACATTCACAAGCTCCTATTACGAAAAAGAGTTCAAAGGTTGGTAAGCGTGGGTGCACACGTTTACCAAAATTATCACTTGCCCGTACGAAGGAGGAGAGGATAGTCGTGGAGTTTGATGATGATGATCTTCCTAGAGGTCCAAATGCTAAAGATTTTAAGGGTTTTGTAGCAACTCAGGCTAAGAGCTAAGTAAGCATTCTCTATGATGATTGGAGAAGTGTGGATAAGGCAATAATTTCTCAGCTGTGGGAGACCATTTTGGTAAGATCTTTTGCTATTGTTTGACTGTTCTTTAAATGTTTCTAGTATATATAATATTTTTAACCTCTTTTTTATCAGATGACATTTGATATTCCTGACACTGGAGGAGTCAGGAAGAAATGCTTATCGTTGGCTGCTAGGAGATGGAGGGATTTCAAATCAACCCTCTCATCTGATTTCATTTATGGTCATAGGAGTCGTGAGAATCCATGTCGTATATATCCTTTTATAGATGAAGACACATGGAGACAATTTTTTGAAAGTAGAAGAAAAGAATCATTTTTGGTAAGGGCAATGTAAACTTTTATAAGCTTTATTATATAAATGATCTTATTATTGTCTTGTTAATGATTACTTATTCTTAATTTACAGCAAACAAGGAAAGCTCATCAAGAGATCCAATCTAAAAATGTATACCCTCATAGTTTATCTCGGGAAGGGTATGCATTATTGGAAGAACAAATGATGGCAGAAAAATTTCAACAACTAAGAGCTGAGTCTTCAAGCTCTGGAGAGGTGGCCCCTCCATCCCCTCCATCTAGACATGAGAAATGGAAAAGAGCTCGGAAGGGAAAAAAAGGACAATATCTTTCGGAATAATCGAGACTCGTAGTTGATAGGATTGTAAGATATCTATTTTATTTATTTAAGTTTACTATTTTCGTCATATATTTCCAATCATTATAGAAATGTTCAATTAATTATTACAGGACTCTCTTGAGGAGCAGAGTTCACAGGGGACATTTACACCATCTGGGAGGGAAGATATTTTATCTGTGGCATTGGGAAAGCCCGAACATCCTGGCCGTGTAAGAGGATATCCGGCAGGTGTATCGGTAAGAAAAGTGTTGCCACGTTCCTCAACTTCTAACGTTGAGGGAGTTTATAAAAAAAATAGAATCCTTGGAGGCTGAAGTCCATAATATTAATGCGAAAATGGAGGACAAGATTAGAGCATCGGTGCAGGTTATGTTTGCAGACTTGCAAAGACAATTTCAGGGTGCAGCTCCCACTCCACCTCTCCCAGTAGCTCCCACTCCCCCACCTCAGCCTGCGGACCCCATTTTTGATCCTCCTCCTCCGCCGCAGCTACCTACTTATTGTGAGATGTATGTTGATGATCCTCAACATCATATAGTTTCATATGGGATGGTATATTGTATAGGAGATACAGTTCATCATCAACAGTTAGAGGTAGAGAATCAGAGGGTCACTGTACAGGATATTATAGATAGATCAGCTCGGATACCATTACCTACAGATGAGGTGACGACAGTTGGACATAGTATCGGCCATTTTTTACTTTGGCCATCCAGACTTCTTCGACTCATTACCATAGAGGTATGGATGTTATATCTTTTATTTTATATTTTTATTAATGTTTTATCATTTGAAAACTAATATATTTTTCAATTTATTTTTACAGGAATACTTCAAAGGTAAACAAATACTGTATATACAACAACAAAGACAGATAGCTATGACATCAGATGCAGATACTAGCAGTCTTGACAAATTGTCAAGATATTCAAATTTGTTGGCGGATCATTATGACTTTACAATGGAAGCTCATGTCTGTGGACGTGAACTAAGTGTGGGGATTATGAAAACTGATATCATGGAGTTTGTCACTGGAGATAAGTTGGGCATCAACGTGGTGCAAATTTTTATCATGTAAGTCTTAACACCTTTTCCTTGCATTATATTTATTAAAAATGTATACTTATGTCTGCTTTGTATTAGGTATCTGTATAAAATTTGTGAGAGGAATGAACTGACAGATGTATATGGATTCGTGGACCCACAATTGATTTCCCCTGAAGCATGTGCATTGGATGAGGAACAAAGAATGATTTATATTGCTGATAGATTTGAAAAGAATGTAATCACACAGTGTTGGATGATGCCTTTTTGTGAGAGGTATGAAACACATCCCTCTTAAAGAGTTAATTATCTTTTAACATAAAAAACCACTAACGTTAAATTTCCTTTTATCAGGGATCATTGGATGTTAGGGGTTTTTTGCCCTAGGGAGAAAGCACTTTATTGGATATGCTCTCTCCATGATGATGTGCGAGAAAGTTTTAAGAATATATTGGAAACGTAAGTTTCAATTTCACAATAGTTTTATATATTATAATGAATTTTAAATTTACCCCATTCGTATTATTTTCTAACAGGGCATGGGTCCACTTTCGAAAAAGCGCAAAGAAAAGGAATTTCAAGATCAAATATGTACATGCGAAGGTAAATATCCATTTATAATTTGTACATTTTGATTTATTACATAAAAATAATATATTGAATTTACACTCATTCAAACAGAAATGTCATGAGCAACAAGGCATCATCGAATGCGGATATTACATGTTAAGATTTATGTATGAAATAATAACAACTGGGACAGTTCTGAGTTTTGACCTGGTAAGATTTCCTCTTTCTCATAATATTTCAATTTGATTTATTCATTATACACGTTGACTACTATCCTTTTCCTTTGTAGCTTTTTGATGACCCTCAACCCTTTACTGCTGAAAATATCAAACACTTACAAGTGGAGTGGTCAAATTATTTTACAGGTTTGATTGACTTTTAGTTGTTTGTAATGTAAAATGTATTTTTGAATATTGTCAATGTAATTGTGTATTTCGTAGTCGTTTAGGTTGGATTTAGTTTTTTTTGAAGTTGACAGTGTAAGTTTTGAATGTTATATAAGTGAATGTTTAATTTTTCTCTACTTCTTGTTTTGTTCTACTGTTGATGGTTTTTCTGGTCTGGATTTTGGTATGGGGGGAGAGGTTCCAAGGGGGTGGGTGGGTGTTTGGGGGGTGTCCAAGGGATATGGGTGGGGTGTCCAAGGTGTGTTTGGGGCTGTCCTAGGGGTCGGGGGGTGTAAATGAGGGTGGGGGTGTCCAAGGGGTGGGGGTGTCCAAGGTGTGTTTGGGGCTGTCCAAGGGGTCGGTTGGGTGTAAATGAGGGTGGGGGGGGCTGTCCAAGGGGTGGGGGGGCTGTCCAAGGGGTGGGGGGGTGTCCATGGGGTGGGGGGTGCCCAAGGGATATGGGAGGGGTGTCCAAGGGTTGTTTGGGGCTGTCCTAGTGTTCGGGGGGTGTAAATGAGGGTGGGGGGTTGTCGAAGGGGTGGGGGTGTCCAAGGGGTGGGGGGTGTCCAAGGGATATGGGAGTGGTGTCCAAGGTGTCTGGGAGTTCTGTCCAAGGGGCCGGTTGGGTGTAAATGGGGGTGGGGGGCTGTCCAAGGGGTGGGGGTGTCCAAGGGGTGGGGGTGTCCAAGGGATATGGGAGGGGTGTCCAAGGGGTGCTTGGGGCTGTCCAAGGGCTCGGGGGGTGTCCAGGGGTCGGGGGGTGTCCAAGGGGTCTGGGAGGGCTGTCAAGGTGTGGGGGGGTGTCCAATGGGTGTTTGAGGCTGTACTAGGGGTCTTGGGAGTGTAAATGAGGGTGGGGGGGCTGTCCAAGGGGTGGGGGTGTCCAAGGGGTGGGGGGTGTCCAAGGGATATGGGAGGGGTGTCCAATGGGTGTTTGAGGCTGTACTAGGGGTCGTGGGGGTGTAAATGAGGGTGGGGGCTGTCCAAGGGGTGGTGGGGTCCAAGGGTTGTGGTGGGGCTCCAATGTGGTGGGGGAGGGCTGGCCAGGTTGTTAGGTGGGTATAGATGAGGGTGGGGTTCAGTTGGGGCTTGGGGGAGGGCTGGCATGGTTATTTTTGTTGTTTGGTTTCTGGTTGCTTTTTGGTGAGAGCAGTGCAATTATTTTAAAAAAAAATATATTGCTTTCACGTCGGTTATAAAATAACCGACGTGGTAAATAAATCGGTAGGGGTTTATCACGTCGGTTTTTTCGAGAACTGACGTGCTAAACCGTTCCCGGGCCTTTTATCACGTCGGTTCTTAATATAACCGATGTGCTAAAAGGCCTGGGAATCGATTTACCACGTCGGTTATTGGACAACCGACGTGCTAAAACGTTTCCCAGGCCTTTTTATCACGTCGGTTATTTAAGAAACCGACGTGATAATAGGCCCGGGGAAGGGTTAATCATGTCGGTTATGTCATAACCGATGTGATAAACTATATCCCAGGCGTTTTATCACGTCGGTTTATAAAATAACCGACGTGATAAACCCCCCCCCCCCCCCCCCCCCGCGCATATTTATCACGTCGGTTATTATATGAACCGACGTTATAAACACCGTGATTTTAGGGATGTTACGTCGGGTTTTAAATAACCGACGTAAAAAACGTTATTTATAACGTCGTCCGTATTAACGTCGCCTAAAAACCGACGTAAATAATGAAAATTAACCGACGTAAAAAATGTTTTCTGCACTAGTGAATTATGTCATACTCACACATGTTTCTCATACAGTTTTTGTGTTTTCATCAACTAATTTTACCTCCTTATTTACATGAGACTCATTCCATAACATATGACATGGGATGGAATTGGCTTCATATTTTGATTCATCAATCTGCATATAAACAAAGGAACATAGGTTGTTTTATATCACATAATTAAAATTTTATTTTTTATTTAAAATACATACCAATTTATTCTCTAATGAAGTGTACCTCATTCTTGCTTTGTGATAGGGGTACATTGGTTTTGATGCACATTCTTTATTTTCATCACTATTTTTTTGTTTTATAAATTAACAATTTTGAATAGAGTTAGATAAAATAAATAATGTCAAATAATATATTATATACTGCAATAAACTTGAAATTATTTCTCATTACAATGATTAATGAAACCATCTCGTGTTTCCTTATTTAAAATATGTGCATAACTAAATGGTGGGTGGGTATTTACTTTACCCTCAGCATCCCTGAGATGTAACTTCATAAGAAGAGTCTAGAAGCCACTATGGGATTTCCAATGGCCATTAAGACAATTTTTTTAAAACAATCTTCTAAAATAAATGAACTCTGCAAAGAATAATGAAAATTAATTCAATATTTCATTTTATAATTTTTCTATAAAATAGAGAAAGTATATAGTAACATTACAGTTATATCTTTCTAAAGGATTTCCTTCATTACAGGTTGGATGTGGCGCCATGAATCGATATCAATAGGAACATTAATCCTCATTGTGACCCCAAGATAAATAATGAACATTGACTTTTTGGGGTCAATAGTTTGGCCGCATTGATTCCAACCAACCTCAAATTTTATACCCTGACTTCTTGCCTTTATAATTTTATTCACCGCTATGATGTTGCATTATTGTTTTTGTTTTCATCAACATACTATTTATGCCCTAATAATTCCACAATTTCATTATCAATTGGTTGTTCTTCCTCGGGATTGGTAACATCATCATGTGTATAAAACATTGTCTTCATGATTATTCAAACATTTAATTTTTCTTGAATAACAACAATACAATACAATCCATTAATAAAATTCCAAATTTTCATGGATTTTTCATGAAAATTATTACTATCTTGAATAGAGATATAATACTTCAATACTCCAGAACAACTAACCTTCACTGCCTTTATTTAATCCATCCTTATAAGCTTGATTTCCTTCCATCTCTTGATTATTGATAAGTCTCCCTATTTCAAACTATCCTTCCTCTCATCATTGTGGTTCCAATTTTCCTTGATGAAATACCTTATGAACAGTTATTATTGCATTTTGTTTCTTGATATCTATCCTCCATATTTTTTAGACATCCACCTATGTTTCTTGAACTAATCTAACCAAAATTCATCCCATAATGGGTACTGGTGATCACATTGGATGACCACTACTCAGAGTGGTTCAAAAAATATAGAAGAGATAGGGGTGTGTCTCAATAAACAAAATAAAATAATAACTATTTAGGAGATGAAAATTCTCAAACACTACCATGAGAACATTAACTCATCCCCATTGAGCTGCACCGACTCTAACCTATGTTACTAGTCCTTTTCCCTCACCTGTATCTCAAATATAAGATCTCTATATCCATTAAGGTTCAAAAATAACCTAAATTAAATTTTAATTATGAATTATAACATATTAAATTTAAAAAATGAAGGAATGAACATTCAAATCCACGTGAATTCCTCTCATAGTCATTTACTTCCACTTGCAAACATTTATTTTTTTCCACTTCCTCTGAAATGTTTCTTTTTTTACCAGGGCTTAGAGGAGATACAAACTTGTGGTGGTATTAGGGTGAGGTGGATGGGAGAGCTTTAAAACCGTCCATTTCTCCAAGATTCCAAGAGAAAGTATATTGAATATGAAGCCAAAATCATGGCCAGAAATCTCTTCTCATTATAGGAGGAATACCTTTGAGAGTCAGATTTTCACCCTTTTAAATTTATCAAGGTTGAAAGGGGGAATTAAAAGGTGTGTTTAGAATGTTTTTTTTCATAAAAAATGTGCAACACGAGTATTTTCAGGAGGTCACCCATCATAGTAGTATGCTCAACTGTGGAGTTCTAATATGATCCAATGTGATTGCACCCAAATTAAAATTAATTTTTCATGAATTGTTGTCAAAAGCAACCGAGTGATTCATATAAGAAAATGAATATCAAGAAACCAAAAAAATCATTCATTATGTTTTGATTAATTTTTAGGTTTCATTTTTTATGTTCTCAAGAAGTATTAAATGAGGAGGATGAAAGGCTGAAAGAGTTGAATAATGAATTGGGAGATGCAGTATTCAAAGTTATGGCAGCATCTTTGATGTAGATTAATGAATACAATCCGAGCGGGAGGTATGTCATCAAGGAACTTTGAAACCACAATTATAGGAGAATGGATAGTTTGAAAGTGGGAGTCCAATATATCATCAAGATATAGAAGGAAATCAAGTGTCTAAGGATAGATTAAATAAAAGTAGTGAAGGTTAGTTGTACTAGAGTATTGAAGTGTTATATCTTTGTTCACGATAGTAACAATTTTCATGCAAGATGCATGAAAATGTGGAATTTTATGCCTGAAGTGTATTGTATTATATATCTATCTTACCAGGATGAATCCTTATTTACATAACCTTATTTTTGAAACTCATGATCCTTTTTTATGAAAAGTTATTTATGTTTCTTACAACTATTATGTGTTGTGTGCTTCTTTTAATTATAATACATTAGGAATATTTTCATAAAATAAAAATGAGATACATGGTTTTCATGTGGATCAAGGGAATATAAAATCATCAGAGAAAACCTACCTAGTTACTTTACTTAACCACTCTATGTGCATCTTGGTGCACATTTAAATGATGTTTCCTTAGGTTGAAGGTTTAAATGATTGATTATTTATTAGAAGGGATATAGTATGAAATGATATCTGGTGGAGACTTGTGGAGTTTTTATCATCATTTGTAGTTTGATTATTTGTATAGGGTTTTATGTTTACCTAGGATTTATCAAATTGTTATTGTTTTTATGCTTGTAGGCATTTATATTCATGGGATTATATTGTGTGCTATTTTACATAGATGCACTAGTCATATGAGTTGGTTTTTTAAACCATTTCTCATGGATCATATTGAATGCTACATATTTATTATCAATCCTTTTAAACTTGGTTGATAGCTCCAAGGGTTGAGTAACAATTTGATTCAACTCGAGTCAGGTTATGAATAGTTAAATTATATTGGGATGTTACAGTTTTATAAAAGAGGAATTCATCGATAAGATAACACACACACACAAATAAAGAAAATAAATTTTCTTAAATCAGGTCACTTTATCAAAAATCACTTCATTCTTGGAAAGGAATTTATTTATAAAATAATTTGATAGAAAAGTAAACTCATATATAACATATTTTATAGATGATGTCACATATAGAGACTCTTATAATGGAATATGATCTATTGTGTTGTGCTATGACATGTTTTAATTTATAAATGTAAAATAAAGTAAATTCCCAAAATCTATTTACTATTAGTTTATAAAAATTAAAACTTTATTTTAACTAATTATAAATTTAAAGGACATGGTAAATTATTGGAAACTATTCATTAATGATGGAAATAAATGGTATCTCCTTTAATGATCTCCTTAACCCATTGAATATCATCTTCTCTCATAACTATAATGTTTTAGTGAATATATTTTTCAGTAAATGTATTAATATTAGGAACTCATCAATCAATTATAAACACACCTCTTATCGACAATACATCACAACTTTTGAGTTTGGATCAAATAAAAACTGAAAAAGTGTGCTTATTTTGATTTCAATGAAAATTTAAATAGTTTTTTCCTTATTAAATTAAATATATATAAAATATTGATAATGTTAACCAATAAAAACTAGAAAATTTAAAATTTAGTTCCCTTAATTAGATTAACCCATTCACATTAAAATAATATGTATATTAACCTACTTTATATTATTCATATAAAATAGCATTCCCTCTAAAATCAATCCAATATAATGTTAAACTTTTTTTCATCTTCATGTTTATGTCATACTATAGATACAAGATTCAAACAATAACAAACCACACTATCTAAAAGTTAAGAACAAATAATATAACAGAAACATCAAAAAAATCACTATCAGTTGCAACAGCAGGTGGAGATGCAGTTCGCAATGGTCTCGTATGAAGCTAGAGTGAGTTAAAAGAGTAGGGGTGGCATTGTGTATGTAACGACCCAAACTTCTATCAATGAAAATTCCTCTTGGTCTGATTAAATGTCTTATTAAGCAAAATGGTTATGTAAAACATATTCACTTCCTTGGTTTTATGTTTTTGGATTTCAAAATACTATTAAGGATTGTTACCATTGCTAATATATTCATTGAATGTTGATCTCATGATTAATATAAATTTAGGGTTTTAACAAATCCAATTTACTTATACAAAGGAAACAATGGCCTCATACAGTAGACATGCCTCGTACGAAGCCCATTTGTCAGAGCTCAGAAAGGAGGTGGTGTCATTGGGATTTGCTCTTGAACAAGCCCAATCCAAGCTTGACACTACTGGAAAATAAGGTTATACCAACGGTTATAAACCGTTGGTATAGGCTGGAAAACCGTTGGTATATCCTATACCAACTGTTTTCCAAACCGTTGGCTAGTAAACCGTGAGGAAAGCCTTATACCAACGGTTTGATCCAAACCGTTGGTATATTGGTTATATAAATTTAACCCAATGTATACCAACAGTTATAAACCGTTGGTAATGCATTTTAGGAAGTATTATACCAACGGTTCTAAACCGTTGGTAATGTGATTTTCAAGAAAACTTATACCAACGGTTTACAACCGTTGGTATTGGTTTTCCAGCAACACCTATACCAACAGTTATAAACCATTGGTATTGGTTTTCCAGAAATCCAGACACCTATACCAAGAGTTTAAAACCATTGGTATAAGTTTTTCCAGAAATCCAGAACACCTATACCAACGGTTTTAAACCGTTGGTATAGTGTTTTTCTAGAATTCCAGTACCCTTATACCAACGGTTTATAACCATTGGTATTGAGTTTTTTCAGAACTGCATCCCAGCAGCCTCCCTCCCTCCAGTATCCCCTCCACTATACACCTACATAAATAAAATCACAAAAACCATATACAGACTTGAAACAGTATAAAAAACACCTAAAATAGAACAAAAAAACACATAAAATCATCAAACTCTTCCAACCATGTCATGTACAACAATTCCCTATTTCAATCTTCATAAGACAACAATCATCCAGTAGTAATTCACCTCACCCCTGCACAACCCCCCAACCAGTATAGCCCCTACCTCCCCATCAAATTCTAATAGACAGAATAGTATGAGAAATCCCTATTAGAGTTGAATAAGAGTTTGAAATTGGCTCATATCCCATTTTTTTATGATCCTAGATTTGGGTATGTAATGATTTGTGATGAATTTTGTATTGAACTTTTATTGTTTATAATATATGGTGAAAATGTATTTTCTTAGGAGTCTTGTCACTTATGAACCCATGAGTGAAACTACCCAACTCGTGAAAAATATTTTGCGACTATCGTTGATAAGTGTAAATTTCAGTTGTATTCACTTAAAATGATGTCCTTTTCAAACATAAGAAAGAAACTTTTAGTGGTACTGGCCACACCGACCCTCGGATTGAGGCGGGGTTGACTCGTACATGTCACAAATGACCCATGGATTGTTTTCCTAAAGTTTCAATAGAATCCTAATGTGTTTGGTCAGTTTTCCGTATGCCAGTAGTTGTTTTCACTTAAAATCATGTCCATTTCAAATAAAAGTGAGATAGTTTGAGTGGTACCGACCACACCGTGTCTCAGATTGAGGAGGGGTTGACTCTTACACGACACAGATGACCCATGGATACTTTTCCTAAAGTATCAACAGAATCTGAATGCGTTTGGTCTGTTTTCCATATGTCAGTTGTTGTTTTTACTTAAACTGATGTCCATTTCAAAGAAAAGTGAGACACTTTGAGTGGTGCCGGCCACACCGTGCCTCGGATTGAGGCGGGATTGAATCATACACGCCAAAAATTACCCATGGATCATTTTCCTAAAGTATCAACACAATCCGAATGCGTTTTGTCGGTTTTTCGTATGTCGTTTATTTTAATTAAAAGCGCATCCATTTTAAACAGAAGAAAGACACTTTTAGTGGTACCGGCCACACTGACCCTCGGATTGAGGCGGGGTTGAATCGTACACGTCACAAATGACCCATGGATAATTTTCCTAAATTTTCAACAGAATCCAAATGCATTTGGTCGGTTTTCCGTATGTCGGTAGTTGTTTTCACTTAAAATCCTGTCCATTTCAAATAAAATTGAGACAGTTTGAGTGGTACCGGCCACACCGTGCCTCAAATTGAGGCAGAGTTGACTCGTATACGACAAAAATGACCCATGGATACGTTTTATAAAGTATCAACAGAATACGAATGTGTTTGGTCTGTTTCCTGTATGTCAGTTGTTGTTTTTACTTAAACTGTTGTCCATTTCAAAGAAAAGTGATACACTTTGAGTGGTGTCGGCCACACCGCGCCTCAGATTGAGGCGGGGTTGACTTGTACACGTCACAAATGACCCATGTATTTTTTTCATAAAGTATAAACACAATCCTAATGGGTTTGGTTGGTTTTCCGTATGTCGTTTATTTTAATTAAAAGTGCATCCATTTTAAACAAAAGAAAGACACTTTTAGTGGTACCGGGCACACCAGCCCTCGAATTGAGGTGGGGTTGACTTGTACATGTCACAAATGACCCATGGATTGTTTTTCTAAAGTTTCAACAGAATCCGAATGCGTTTGGTCAGTTTTCCGTATGCCGATAGTTGTTTTCACTTAAAATCATGTCCATTTCAAATAAAATAGAGACAGTTTGAGTGGTACCGGCCACACCGTGCCTCAGATTGAGGCAGGGTTGACTCGTACATGACACAAATGACCCATGGATACTTTTCCTAAAGTATCAACAGAATACGAATGCGTTTGGTCCATTTCCCTTATTTCAGTTGTTGTTTTTACTTAAACTGTTGTCTATTTCAAAGAAAAGTGAGACACTTTGAGTGGTGCCGGCCACACCGTGCCTCAGATTGAGGAGGGGTTGACTCGTACACATCAAAAATGACCCATGGATCGTTTTACTAAAGTTTAAACAGAATATGAATGCATTTGGTTGGTTTTCCATATGCCGGTAGTTGTTTTCACTTAAAATCCTGTCCATTTCAAATAAAAGTGAGACAGTTTGAGTGGTACCGGTCACACTATGCCTCAGATTGAGGCGGGGTTGACTCGTTCACGACACAAATGACCCATGGATACTTGTCCTAAAGTATCAACAGAATCCTAATGCGTTTGGTTTGTTTCCCGTATGTCAGTTGTTGTTTTTACTTAAACTGTTGTCCATTTCAAAGAAAAGTGAGACACTTTGAGTGGTGTCAGCCACACCGCGCCTCGGATTGAGGCGGGGTTGACTCGTACACGTCACAAATGACCCATGGATCGTTTTCATAAAGTATCAACACAATAAGAATGCGTTTGGTCGGTTTTTCGTATGTCGTTTATTTTAATTAAAAGCGCATCCATTTTAAACAAAAGAAAGACACTTTTAGTGGTACCGGCCACACCGGCCCTCGGATTGAGGCAGGGTTGACTCATACACGTCACAAATGACCCATGGATCATTTTCCTAAAGTTTCAACAGAATTCTAATGCGTTTGTAAATTATATTCCCAATAAATGAAAATATATATAATAGAGAATAAAAATGTTAAAAATAAATTTTTTAACCAAAGAAATTAACCAATATTTCATTATCATTAAAATCCATTTATCAAAATCAAAAAGACACACAGTTATTTATATTTTTTAACCAAGGTAATTCATCACCTAATAAATCATTTTCCACCTCAAAAACCCTCATTTTATTATTTTTAAAATGAACCCCCAATATTACCCATGGATCTAAAACACATAATTTTTCATGTCATGTCCTTAGGCCCTAAATCTTACTTATGGATGACCATATGTACTTAGGCCCTAGAACACCCATGACCCGACCCAACCCGACCCGACCCATGGACACCCCTAATTTCGAGTGATTGTTTTTGAATATTAAGATGACCATATTAACTTATCAAACCAGATATCATACAGGGAATCACAGTACCAAGGAATACTAAAGGTCTAGGTAGTAGACTAATCATACAATAAGAATCAAGTGCAAAAAAGAGATCTGATAACAACATCCCTATGAAGCAGAGAAAAACCCTGGAGTGGAAAACCAGGTTCAAAAATAAAGAGTTATACAGAATTCAAAAATGAAATGGATCAATCTGCCCCTGATAACCATCACCGTCACCACTATCATCATCGGCCTCATCCTCGCCGCCATCTCTGTACTTGTCATCATCCTCGTCATCTTCCCCATGCTCATCATCTTCCTCATCCTCGTCCTCAGCCCCATCCTCACCCTCGTCCCCATCCTCGCCCTCGGCCCCATCCTCACCCTCGTCCTCATCCTCATCCTCGCCCTCGTCCTCTTCAGCATCCTCGTCATCACCAGAAACGTCATGATCTCGATCTCTACTAGAGCTGTCACCTGGTGCATTGGATAATGCACTCATCGACGACATAAATGTATGACAAGCCGCGCTAGCCTCTGGTGGAAGTGATGAAGATAAAGCTTTCATCAGTTTCATAAATTCTTTGTCCCTCGTTTGAACTTGCACTTCCAACTCTGTGACCCTTTTATCAGATTTTCTTGCTTGCTCCTTGACCTGTTCCAACTCAGTCGTACTAGAATAGATACCTGGAGAGGACCAATACCTCGTCAGGACTATATTCTTACCAGGTCGGCAGCGTACTCGACCAGAGTGCTCCTCTCCCAAAACCTGATATAAATGATCGTGTGGCCCAAAATTGTCAGGCTCCTGGGCATCAAGAGCCTCTAAAGCATCCTGTTAAAAATATTAATAGATTAATAAATTTCAAAATAGATATTAAACTTTGAAATAAACAAATTAAAACTTACAATCTTTTCTTGGGTTGATTCATTTACCGCAGTTCCATCTTTTTTTCTTCTACTCGAGCAAAACAATTTTGCTCGAGGGATACGTCCTTCAATATTCAATTTGTGCTTCTGTAATGACATTGAAACAATATAAAGTGCAAGTATAATCATATATTAAATATTCAATAATACACATAATTTAAGTAGGAAATAATAAAAAGGGAAAGTCCTAAAGAAAAATTATAAACAACTATATCGTACCAGCTGCCTCTCATGATCTGACATAGTTGTGCGCCCCAAAGTGTGGAGGTATTTCTTTAAATCAATGTTTTTTTTGTTTTTTTTTAGAATATTCCTAAATAATGTTTAATAATAAATAAGATTATATTAATGCAAAATGTGAAAACTCTGATTTAAATACCTCAAATGAGATTAATACCTTAAATTTGGCAGTCACCCAATGGGTAATCATTTGGCGATATTGCTCTATCAGGCAGTCATCCACGATAGGTAATGTATCTAAATCTGTGCCCACTCTATCACACCAGCCAACATACAGGTCATGCTTATAATCTCTCCAAAGCTCTCCCAACTCTTTTAAACGCGCTGGTCGTGCACCTTCGCTATCAGGGAAGTTAAACCGAAGCTGAAACCCAATAGATTAGTTCATATAAATACAAAAAAATACTACATTAAATCCAATAGATTTTTTACCCATATTTGTTCCCATGCATTATCTTTGACTTTGTGTGGCAGTTGTCTCCAAGAGAGAGGGCTGACCGGAATGATATCGAAGTATTTGGCTAACGTCGCCAAAAAACCCCGACATTCCTGCCCAGATTTCTCAATCATTTGTCCATCAACATTATATTCAACCATCAACTATGTCTAGCGGTTCCATACCACACGCAA
Organism: Viscum album; assembly: GCA_963277665.1. Taxonomy (NCBI): domain Eukaryota; kingdom Viridiplantae; phylum Streptophyta; class Magnoliopsida; order Santalales; family Viscaceae; genus Viscum; species Viscum album. The sequence goes on along the minus strand of OY728119.1, from coordinate 20,951,729 downwards.
GCGAGTACGCCCCCTCCCCTGCCTCCTATCTGTAGATGAATCTGTTATTAAAGAAAAATAATATCAGTACAAGTTATAATAAAATAAATTTTGGTATAAAAATTTGATAGAGTCAGATAAATATACATGTGGTAGTCGGATCAATAGGCGTCACTAGATGTGCAGAATCTGAAGGAATATCTTGTACAGGTGGAGTGTCCCTCAGTGTAAACTCCTCAGCCGCATACTGTGTCGCATCAAGAGTCGAAGAAGGTGGAATATAATAGCTCGGAGATAATGAACCAGAAGCAAAAGATGATGGCATAGACGTCTGGCCAATTGGTAGTGTAAACATCGGAGGTCTAAATATCCCGTGTGTCCCTGGAGACACACCAGGATCAAAATGGGGTGAAGAAGATACGTCTGTGGCGTTGGATCATCTAACTCTCGCCCCATGAGCTCTCATACCACCGGCCTCAGTACCGGGCCCACTAGATGATCGTCCATCTCTGACACCGCCCCCCCTCCTACCACCATCCACTCTACTGGGATCAATATCAGGCTCCTCGTCAGATATCTCTCGTCTAGGGGGTCGATCCTGAAAAAAAGTTTAACACATAAGTAAACACATGATATTATAAGTTATTGAAATATTTATATTTGAAATAAAATACTCACAATAGGGATGAGTGGAGGAACACCCATATATATCATGCGAAGATTATTATCTGTCATCTTTTTCCGTCGCCTCTCTTAAATGGGTGTCATTTCCTGCAATGAAAACAAATATGGAAGTAATTAAAAACAGATAACTAATGTGTAACCCAAAAAAAATATAGAAAAACCATTCTGATAAAAAACATAAAGTAAAAGAAGATTTATGGTGGTTTGAAGGTAAGTACTAGGATACACAATCTGAATGATGTAGGTGAAACATGTAGGTGAGAACATGACAGTATGATTCTATATATTTCCCACCACAACTTCAGGTTCACAATCAACTCTGACAATTGAGTTATTGGCGTCATCATAAGTAATAAACAGATTGCTTCCAATTGTAGTAGGGATAGTGTCAACTTCATCATCACCATCATCAAAAACATGTCTGGGATTTACTTCAATAATTACACCGAATTTATGATGACGATGTTCTTTGACATAAAAAACTTGTTTCACCATTGATGCCAATACATATGGTTTATCGGTGGCCAGAGTACGAGTCATGTCAATAACTCGAAATCCACAATCATCAATAAAGGTTCCTTGCCTCGTCATTGAATCAAACCATTTACATTTCATCATCGTGACTCGACCATGTGAGTAATAATCCAAAATTATTATTTTCTCCACGACTCCATAATAAGCAACATTTTCATAATAAGGTCTAGTATCCGATGAACTGGCATAATAGTCTGTTGTGGCAGTTAGCATAACACCATTATGTTGTGTTCTCATGTTTCTTGCTCGTTCAGTGATAATAAATTTGTATTCATTGATCACAAGTGATTTACAAGCACGAACCATGGTATTAGGACCAAAAGCCAAAGCTCTTGTTTCCTCAGAAACAGAGTCTGCAGGCAAACTCGATACCTGAAATATAAACAAATAGTAAACTTAATTAAATATTATTTTTATTTAGTTATTACAGAAATATTTTTACCTTCAATTTCAACCAAGAAGAAAACCCTTTGCTATGCAAAGTCTCTTTCCTTCTCAAAGATAAAGAACGATGCTTTCTATATATCAATTCTTTATGTTCTCTGTAGATAAAAATAATAATAGTTTAAAAAATATTTAAAATTACAAGAGATAATATAAGAGATACATGTACAATTTACTTACTTGATATACTCATCGAACAAATCACAATTGAACAACACTGTGCGATGTGCCATATCTCGCTCTTCAAGGCTTAATGTCGTCAATTTATATGATCCCAGAATTCCTCCTGTCTGAGGAAGTGATGGAAAACTGGGTTTAATTTGCCCATACTGTTCTTCTTCATTTCTCATTGGTCTGTTTACTCTCGTAGTAAGATCAGACAAATACATTGCACAAAAATACATACATTCTTGATCCAAGTAACCGTTCACAATAGAACCTTCGGGATAATTCCTTTTCTGAACATATGATTTTAATGTGCACATGTTTCTTTCAGTTGGATACATCCAACGGAAAGCAAAGGGTCCTCCAAGAAGTATTTCTGTCAGAAGATGGACAGTCAGATGCAACATGCATGTAAAAAATGATGAAGGGAATATTTTCTCTAACTCGCACAAAATTAATGGTGTCTCTGCCAACAGTTTTTGCAAGAAGGATTTGGATAGCCTCTTAGCACAAAGATCTCTAAACAAATAGCACAACCGAATAAATGAGACTCTAACATTATTGGACAAGAGATGACGGATTGCTATTGGAATCAACTCATGCAAAAAGGACGTGATAATCATGAGTCTTCAAAGATTTCAGCTTCAACTATTTTATGTTGACCTGTTTTGATATATTACTTGAATAGCCATCAGGAACTTTAATAGTCTCTAGAACTTCCAGAAATTGATTTTTTTCAGCAGGTGTCATCACATAAGAAGCACATGGAACTTGCCATTTATTTTCACTGATACAGATAGGATGCAATTCTAGTCTGATCCCCCAATCTACCAAGTCACGCCGAGATTGTAAATCATCTTTTGTCTTCCCCTTGACATTTAGAAGAATCGAAAGCAACATTTCACATATATTCTTTTCAATGTGCATTACGTCTAAGGAATGATGTAACAAGTTGGTTGACCAATACGGTAACTCAAAGAATATACTTTTCTTCTTCCAATTTTAACAGGTATCATTGGAAAAATTTTTCCTCTTTCTAGATTTCATTACACCCTTCCCAAATGAATAACTGAAATCTTTCAATTCATTAAGCACATCAGTTCCAGAAATATGCTGAGGTGGAGCATCATTCTCCATGGTATTGTCAAATCTTCGACGATTGTTTCTATATGGATGGTTCATTGGCAAGAATCGTCGATGTCCCATAAAACTAAAACTACGACGATATTTCAGTCTTCTCGATCGAGTATTCTTCATACAAACAGGACATGACAATTTTCCTTTAGTGCTCCATCCAGACATCATTGCATAAGCAGGAAAATCATTGATCATCCACATAAGTGTAGCACGCATCTGAAATATGTCTTTCGAACATGCATCGTATGTGGGAACACCCACATCTCAAAGAAGTTTCAACTCTTTTTATTAAAGGTTGCATGTATAAATCTATATCATTTTCGGGATCAGAAGGTCCAGATATCAGTATACTCAAGAAAGTGTAAGGATTTTTCATACACAACCAAGGGGGAAGGTTATAAATGTGTATGAAAACCGGCCATGTACTCTGCGAAGTAAGCATCTGCCCAAATGGATTAAAATCGTCACATGAAAGACCCAGTCACACATTACGCACGTTGGCTGCAAATTCAGGATATCGAGCATCAAATCTCTGCCATGCAAATCCATCTGCAGGGTGAACCAACTCTTCATTATTCTTTTTTCTCTCGGTGTCATGCCATCACATTTTTACGGATATTTCATCATACATGAAAAGGTTCTGTAATCTGGGTATCAATGGAAAGTGCCACATTACTTTTTGTGGCACACGAGATGGTGATCCATCATCTTTTGGCTTCCATCGGGAGGTTCCACATTTTATACAATCATTTCTTTCAGCAGTTTCCTCCCAAAATAAGCTGCAATCATTTGAGCAAGCATGATTTTTTTTTTTTGAGAATCCAAGTTCATCAACTAACTTCCATGCCATATAGTGGTTTGAGGGAATATCTGCATCATCTGGAAGTAATTCCTTCAAGAAGGTAAGAATGTAATCAATTGCAGTATTTGAAATCCCATACATAGTTTTCCCATGAAACAATCGGATTAAAAATTCCAACTTTTTCATTTTACCACATTGCCGATATACTGGAGTCGTCGCAGCATCATTCAATTTTTTCACCCTATCAACATCATCATTTTCATTGGACGCATCATGTGTGCTTGTATCGAAATCTTGTTGGTTGGACATCCTTTCCTTCTCATGATGCTGAATAAATGGAAACTGATCATATATCAAACTCTCCAATTCAGTCTTATCATTTGGATCATCAACATTTTGAGATTCCATTTTCTCTCCATTGTGATACCACACATAATAGTTTGTTTGGAAACCATATTTGGTTATATGATAGCTAACTGCATCACGACTCAACCAAGGTCTTCCAACACAATTAAAACATGGGCAGTGTATGCGACCACTATCTGAAGCCTTGTCAAATGCAAAATCTAGAAAGCTGTTCAAATTATTTTGAAAATCGGTTGAAATACGATCAGTTTCGTACATCCAACTTATGTCCATTTTGTAAAACAACTGCAATAATTCATTTCAAATCAATTCAATAATATTGAAGTATAATCAAAAAAAATATTTAGGTAAATGACAATTTTTTACTTTATATAAAATCATAACTGACACATTACTCTATATGAGAATCATATTAAGAAATACAACAAAATACAGTGTATATAAGAAAATAAGATACATAATTTCTAATGCCTATATTCAAGGATTTCCCAGTAAGATATTGGAAGTGGATCAAGGAATATATAATCCTTAAGGATCTTGTTGGGAGTACATGAGTTTTATACTTTAAATTCTTCAGGGAGATCAGGATGAGGAGTATGATAACGATCAGGGGAGTGGAAGGACTGTCCAAGGGGGTGCGGGGTGTCCAGGGGGGTGCGGGGTGTCTAGGGTGGGTGGGGCCGTCCGGGGGGTCGGAGGTGTCCAGGGGGTCGGGGGGTGTCTAGGGGGGTCAGGGTGTCCAGGTGGGTGGGCTGTCCGTAGGGGTGGTCAGGCTGTCCAATGGGGTAGGGGGAGTCCAGGGGGTGGGCAGGCTGTCCAAGGAGGTGAGCGGGGTGTCCAGGGGGTGGGTGGGGCTGTCCGGGGGGGTATAGGGTGTCCAGGGGGTGGGATGTCCAAGGAGGTGAGCGGGCTGTCCGGGGGGCGGGCTGTCCAAGGAGGTGAGCGGGCTGTCCGGGGGGGTACAGGGTGTCCAAGGGGGGTGCGGGGTGTCCAGGGGGGTGGGCAGGTTGTCCAAGGAGGTGAGCGGGGTGTCCAGGGGGTGGGTGGGGCTGTCCGGGGGGGGTACAGGGTGTCTAGGGGGTGGGCTGTCCAAGGAGGTGAGCGGGCTGTCCAGGGGGGGCGGGGCTGTCCAAGGGGTGAGCGGGCTGTCCGGGGGGGTACAGGGTGTCCAAGGGGGGTGCGGGGTGTCCAGGGGGTGGGCAGGCAGTCCAAGGAGGTGAGCGGGGGTGTCCAGGGGGTGGGTGGGGCTGTCCGGGGGGGGGGTACAGGGTGCCAGGGGGTGGGCTGTCCAAGGAGGTGAGCGGGCTGTCCGGGGGTGGGCAGGCTGTCCAAGGAGGTGAGCGGGCTGTCCGGGGGCGGTACAGGGTGTCCAATGGGGGTGTGGGGTGTCCAGGGGGGTTGCGGGGTGTCTAGGGGTTGGTGGGGCCGTCTGGGGGGTTGGAGGTGTCCAGGGGGTCGGGGGGTGTATAGGGGGGTTGGGGTGTCCAGGTGGGCGGGCTGTCTGTGGGGGTGGGCAGGCTGTCCAATGGGGTAAGGGGAGTCCAGGGGGGTGGGCAGGCTGTCCAAGGAGGTGAGAGGAGTGTCCAGGGGGTGGGTGGGGCTGTCCGGGGGGTACAGGGTGTCTAGGGGGGTGGGCGGGCTGCCCATGGGGGGTACGGAGTGTCCAGGGGGTGGGCAGGCAGCCCATGTAGGTGGCGGGGCTGTCCAGGGGGGTGGGCGGGCTGTCCAGGGGGGTGGGTGGGTTGTCCATGGGGGTGGCGGTGCTGTCCAGTGGGGTCAAGGGTGTCAAGGGGGTGGGGGGGATTTCCAGGGGGTGGTGGGTTGTCCACGGGGGGTGGTCGGGATATCCACAGTTGATTCATTTGATGACATAGTATAGGTATATTTATATGAAAAGAATACCACCACAATAATCATGCAGCCCTGTCATTAGTCTAAACCCCTAGAACACATAAAAGAAGCTAGTATGGACATTTACTAAAATATTTAACACCATAATAAAAATACACTCTAAATATAGTTTGAGAGTATATAATGGTGTGTGTGAAAAAAATGATATTAAATCAATTTAAATGAATATGGAACAAATGAGGGTTTACAATACACTAAGAGTACCTCAAACAATCCAAAACCACTATAGCGCCACATATTTAACTTCATGAAATAGGACCTGGAAATCTTACCTATGTCTTTACTGATAACCACCTAATTGGAACACTATTTATGGTTCTTGAACACAAGGAACAAACTATGTTTGGTCTCTACCAACTCAATCACCCCCTTGTAGATCATAACCTTGTTTCCCCTTATACTAAAATGGTATCACTAGAAGCTACTTCTAATGATGGTCCTAAACCATTCATTCTCCACAAAACAATGATCAAAGAATCATTGGACACATCTTAATAACGATACAAGCTCATCACATAAACACATCAAAATAGAAACAAAAACATATAGGATGGGTCTAAATCAAAAACATAATTAGATAAATTTCAATAAAAAATAAGGTACCAGTTAATAAGATACCTTAAACACATCAAAATAAAAACAAAAACATAAACACATCAAAATCAAAAACATAGGAAAAAAACATATAGGATGGGTCTAAATCAAAAACATATAGGTTAAATTAAAACAAAAACATAAACATAAACACATCAAAATCAAATCTAAAAACTGAAATATTAGATAAATTTCAATAAAAATAAGGTGCTGGTTAATAAAATACCTAATTTAGGATGGTTCTTATGAGATTCGGAAGTAGATTCAACACCTTGGATGGGATGGAAGAAGAGGAACCTGAAGGAGCTCGAAGATCCAAACTGGTCCGGCAGAAGGAGCTCCAAAATCGCCTGTTGCTCTCGTTTAGGGTTCTGTATCGTGAATGGGGGAGAGGACGGGCCGCTGCCAATTTGGGGGAAAGTTGCGCCAACGGTTTTTAAAAATCGTTGGTATATACTTTCAGGGCACACCTATACCAACGGTTCTAAAGAACCGTTGGGAAAAACCTCCCCCAACCACATTTTTACCAACAGTTCAATGAGAACCGTTGGTAAAAATCCACTAAACACATCAATACCAACAGTTTACTAGAACCGTTGGTAAAACCTTCCCTAAACCATCCTTTACCAATGGTTCTATGAAACCATTGGTATGTAAGTGTGGGGAAAAACCCACATTCCAGTAGTGTGAATATGTTAAGCTCGGGTGGAACCACCTACAGGAGAAGTGGAAGTTGGTAGAGATTACCACCCAAGCGATGTTATCTGAGTCACCCCAAGAGTTTGTCATCATCTCACACCTTACCATCAGGTCTTATGCGGGTGTTATAAGGGGTTATGTAACAAGACCTTAGAACTATGATTATGAGCATTATTTTTGTATAGAATAAATAATATACATTCATTTATTATTGTTACTTTGTAAATAGTTTTTAAAGAACAAATAGTACTTTAATTAATATTAAACTAAGAAAATCTATTTTGATGAATTAATGGATTTTTGAATTAAATAACATTTTAATAAAATATTATTATTATTAAATTACTTTTTATTAAATATAAATGATCGTATAATTTTTATGAATACAATTGTAATTTTTATTAAGGTTTGAAAGCTATTTTTGTCAAAACTCATGAATTTTCGATAAATGCTGGTTTTTATTTTAAAAGTGAAAATTCACATATTTATAAAATTATTTAGATAAAATGAATATTATTTTTTGAATCATGATGTATAAATTATCCAATGGTGAATTTTTCATAATTTTCTGAGATAGTCGAATTTTTGGGTAAAAATTAAATACCGTTTAAATATATAATGTGTTTTATGACATCATAATGACCTAATAGTGATGTAATAAAATACTATAAACAACATGTTCTACTAATATATGTTTTACCATTAAAATAATGTGATTTTAGTTTTGTTTGATTTATTTTTCAAGGCTTTAGTGGACCCTACAAGACTTATAAAACATTTTACCTTTTTAAATTGATTTCCTTGAGAGTGTGACTCACCTACACATAAGCAACTCTAATATTTTAAGAAGTTCGGCCATTGGCCTTATAAAATATTTTTTTCCACTCCCCTTTTGAAAAAACCATAGGCAAAAACCATGGGCTGGTTTGTGGTTTGGATTAGTTTAATGTGTGGTGACCCAAACCTAAATAATAAAGAATTCTCTCTCATTTCCTATATAAACCCACCCAAGATCCCACTTCCCCTTCACTAAAAGCCTTTGGAGTTCATCCAACATCTTCCCTCCTCTCTCTATAATCATCCCAAGGTTCCCCAAACTTTCAATAAGCCTCTCCCAAGCCTTTGGGATCACACTTCCAAGTAAGGGATTTCTTTTTTTCTCATCTTTTGTCCAAATTTCATTATGTTGTTATACCCTTTTATTTTCAATTACAAATGTTGTAGTATGATTTCACACCTCCTCCATACTTCCCTATTTATGTTTGAATGATGATAGACCTCTTTCTCTCTCATTAATGCCTCCCATGTACACATGTTACCATGCCAAAATTTTGTAAGGGATTTCTTTCTTTCTCATCTTTTGTCCAAATTTCATTATGTTGTTATTCCCTTTTATTTTCAATTAAAAATGTTGGGGTATGATTTCACACCTCCCTAATACTACCCTATTTATGTTTAAATGATGAGAGACATCTTTCTCTCTCATTAATTCCTCTCATGTACACTCGTTACCATGCCGAAATTTCGTAAGGGATTCCTTCCTTTCTCATTTTATCCAAGTTCCTTAATATTGTTATGCCCTTTTATTTTCAATTATAAATGTTAGGGTATGATTTCGAACCTCCCCTATAATTTCCTATTTATTTTTTAATGATGAGATACCACTTTCTCTCTCATCGTTTCCTTCCATGTATACCCGTTACCATGCCGAAATTCCATAAGGAATTTCTCTTTCATTTACATTCAAGCAATTATTTTGTATTATGAATCTAAATTTCATTACCTATGTTGGGACATGTATCCATATGACCTCATTACTTTCCATTTCATGTATATATGATGAGACACCCCTTTCTCTCTCATCAACCATTTTTATGAATTCTTATGTCACGCTGTTATGCTGCTGAAATTGCACTGATTTTCCAAGCCAATGTCATTGTGTAGTGAATACCATGCCCATTTCTCTATCAAGGGTACTCACCTTTATGGACATTTACTTATTGATTATAAAGATTCATGTATGTATTAAACATCCCTTTATCATGGAATAAGTGATTATGAATGATTCCATGTTGTATGATCCATGTGGCACACTTATACATGAAATAAAATGTTTAAGAAGGGTGTGCCCCGATAGCGCTTCAATGCATTGGGTAAAGTTTAGTATCATGATACATCAATTGCAATGAGGGTTTACTCATGCTAATTCAAGTGCAATGAGGGTTTACTCATGCTCTATGTGCAATGAGCCTTGGCTCATGCTAATACCATGTTAAGTGTTGTTGCCACATTTCCATGTTATGATAATCATGTTATATCTTGCCTTTATGTTCATGTTTCTTTTATGCTCCATTGATATGCCTACTGCCTAACATGTATTGCATTCTTCATGTTATGCCTTGTTTACTCCCTTACTAGGATTTATAGCTCACCCTTTTCTTATGCATGTCCTCAGGTTATCTCATGCAATGCTAAGTACGAGGGAATGTAGTGGTCATGTAAAGGAAGTTTTCAATAAAGATGTTGTGTTTCATGTTTTAAGTCATTATGTAATGTTCCTAAGCCCCAAAGACGCTAGACCTCTCGATCTTATATGTTGTATCAAGTGAAGGTTTTATGTAATAAATCATGTCTAAGTGTGTAATAAAAAGCAAGGTTGTTATAGTGTAGGTATAGGTAAGTGAGAGAGAGATAGAGAGATGAGATGTAGGGTTCATTATAGTTAAGAATGGCACAAAAACACAAACCACAGAACCCAAAAAATCAAACAATGAGGGGAAAAAAAGAAAATAACATACATTGGATTCTAGCATTCATCCATCCGAGAGAATATAGAGAAGTAGCGTCTGTAGTAGGGGAGTTCTGTGAGAGCTTGAGAATCACGACTAAATGAGTCACGATTAGGATTCTTTTAAATATATTGGGGACTTTTTTATCATCACTTTCAAAAAAGTGTTGATAAAGAGCACTTTTATCAGCGCTAAATTGATAAGCGCTGATAAAATTTACCTTTATCGGTGCTAAAACTTTAGCGTTGATCAAGGATTTATAATTATAATTATAAATACCAAAAATTGTAAAAAAATTATATAATTATATATTTGTTTATTGTAATTTTATAATTATTTAAATATATGACTATTAATTTATAATTATATTAACACTTTTTAAAAAATATATATATTATTTTATTTATAATTATAAATATATAATTTTATAAATATAGTAAATATACATTTATAAATATATTTATAATTATTTATTTATAATTATAAATATATTTATATCATTATATATATTTATATAATTATATATATATTTAATAAATATATAGAAATATAAACATAGTAAATATATTCATTATTTAAATATATTTATTATAATTTTATAATTATAAATATATTTATATCATTATATATATTTATATAATTATATATATGTAATAAATATATATAAATATATAAATATTCATTATTTAAATATATTTATAATAAATTTATAATTATTTAAATATATAATTATTTATTTATAAATATATGAATGGTACTTTTAAAAAATATATATATTTGTATAGTTATATATATATATAGCCCCTAGGGTGAAACTCAGTGGTTTCCCCTATGGGTCTCGACGGGGTCTCAAGTTCAAGTCTCGCTGAGTACATTATTTAAATAAATTTAAATAATTTTATAATTATTTGAATATATATATTTATTCATTTGTATTTATATATACTTTTTAAAAAAATATTATTTATTTATTTATAATAATTATAAATTTATAAATATAGTAATGATATATTTATAAATATATTTATTTAAAAATATTTATTTAAAAATATATTTAACATTATTAATGCATATATAATCTTAAATACATGCATTTTAAAAATGAGTGAAATTGAATAATTCAAAATGATTACACATTAAAAATATTGAAAAAATGGATAAGTTTTATTAATTAAATATAAATTAATAAAAAATATGGACATATATATGGAAGTAAAGATGAATACATATTGAAAATACTAAAACATAGTAAATAAATATATAAATAAATAATATAAATTGATCAATTTTTAAAAAAAATATTAAAAATGAATAAATAATACCTAACTGTAATAATATTAAAAATAAATAAATAAAATTGACCAATTAAAAATATAATATATTAAATGTATCTTGTTATAATTAAATTCTAAAATATACTAAAATTTGAATAAATTACATAAATATTAGGTGGATGGGTTTTTATATAATATTTCATTAATTACGTAAATATTTGTATTTGTGTATTGTATATAAAAATGCATTAATTATGTATATGTATGTGAAATCAATGTAACACATGATATTTGATATATGTTAAATTGAAAAATCAAACATTAAAAATGAATATGACGTTGATATGTTTTTAATGATTACATTTTATTCATTTTAAATATATTTATGTTAAATATATATTATTTATTACTATTTATAATTAATATATATATATATATATATTATACTTATTCATTTTTATTAATAATTGTTTGATTAATAAATTTTTAATTAATTTTGTAATTTATTTATTTTTAATTTTTTTGTTTAATTATTACAATTTATTCATTTTATATCTCTATATTTAATATATATTATTTATTAATATTTATAATCTATATATATGTATATTAAATTTATTCATTTTTATCAATAATTATTTAATTAATAAAATGTTTAATATTTTTCTTAATTGACACGTTTTTAATTTTTATTGGTTTAATTATTTCATTTTATTAATTTTACATATCTATATATTTAATATATACTATTATTAATTTTTATAATTTATATATATGTGCATTCAATTTATTCACTTTTAAGAATAATTATTTAATTAATAAAATTATTAGTATTTTTTTATTTATTTAATTATTTCATTTTATTCTGGACCTTTATCAATGTTAAAGGAGTGTTGTTAAAGGCTTCTTTCGTAGTAGTGTCATGAACCACACTTCATACTTTAAGAAGATTATATTGTCGCAAACCTCCCTTGGTTATCGGTAACAAGCACATTCAACTTCATGGGACACCTCTGCTTAATTATGCATATTATGCCCCCAATATGGCTCTGTATAAGCTCCCTGATATGGCCCTCCAATTAGAGGCATCTTCGTCCTGAAGAAAATAATCCTCTGATTTTCATATGCCTTTACAGCATTGTAGTGGAACCTGCATTTTGAATATGGTCTATAGTCATCTCTTGCATACCTTCTCCAAAACACTACTCCAGATCTAAGAATCTCAGGTCATGATTTATGAAATCATCACTCCCTATTCAAAAGGTGTTGGGGAATTCTTAGCCTTTCGACCCCATTTGCGTTATTATTCTCATTCATCAGTTCAATGCATCATGACCATAAATGGTGTGCACCCAGCCTTTAAAATAGTTTATAGTGGCATTGGGCCCTCCACTAACATCGGGTAAACTTTCCCCTTTGCCACTAAATGGTGTGTCTCAAGTTCCTTTATGATCCAACCACTATAACCTTAAACTATTTTCATCCCCTCTATGGGATCGTGTAGTCTGTACATAATGGCGTAACCTTTAGGGTGCCAAAACCCTTCTTGAATATTCCTTCTTTCTATAAACCCACTTCATTTCACATGTGTTTGAATCCTCAAAAACATTTCCTTAGCTATCAGTAATGAGTACATTCAACTTCAAGGGACTCCTCCACTTAGTTATGCATATTATGCCCCCATATAGATCTGCATAAGGGCCCCTGATATGGCCTATCAACCAGAGGCATCTTCATCCTAAAGAAGAGAAACCTCTAATTTATATACGCCCTAACACCATTGCAATGGAACCCATATTTTGAATATGGAATGTGGAAATTCCCTACATACATGTCTCATCCCATCACTCCTGATTCAAACTCCTTGGGTTACGAATTATACAGTCCATAATGGTTGTATGAGTATCACAACCCTCCTTCAAACTTCACCTTTAATCCCCAACATTGTTAATGTGGGAATAAGGAGGACTTTCCATTACTCCTTAGTTGTACCATTTGGGTTGAGACTTCTTTCTCAACCAAGTTTCATTATTCATTGAAGCTCTAAAATGTCTAACCTTCTTCATGCTTTCATTCACTTTAAGTTTCCATATTTTTATTTCAATGGAAAACATGGACTTCTTTTCATTCACAATGTTTTCCTTAGTTGGAAGGGTTTTCTTTTCTTGAGCTAGCATAACAGTTTCAGTTTTTTATGCTTGTTTCAGCCTCCTTGCTTCTTCCAGATAATCAGGCCTTATGATCAATATATCATTAGACTCATGTTTCTTCTTTTTCATCTATGTGGACTTATTCTTTATAGTAATGGATTTAGAACTAAGGACTAATGGTTCTTTCCCTTTATCACTTTCTAGCTCCTTTTGACCAGGTAGGACCATCATACACTTGTTTGGAGTGTGTCCAATCAAGTTGAAACTTCCATACATGATTTATTTCTTATTGATTTAACCTTCTTTGGAAACTTCTCAACTTTCATCAATGACTTATTGGGAGTGTGTTTGCATCTACTTTCTTCACTTGTTCACACGACAAGGCAGACTTACTTTTTTCTTTCATATTTATCTTTTGTTGTGGCCTTATCCTCTCCTAAACATAGAGTCTATGTTGGTTTGATGTATAGAATAATTCTTTATATATGTTGAAATGAATTTTGAATGAGTCACGGAATCTTTCCAACTTTTCAAATTTGTTCTTCAGTGATAAATTTTTCTTATTTTGTGAAACATGTTTCTGTTGTACAATAGGTTTTTTCTCACTTTTAGATTTTCTCCCCTATCTCTTGGTCTTCTCTAACTTACATATAATGAAATGTTTTTCCAACAATCTATGTCCATATGCCCAAATATCTGGTAGCACCAAAAATAGCATAGAAACCACTTTCTTTTCATTTTTGTATCTGGTTGTCCGGGTTTTCCATATTTACATGCTTGTTGTTTGTGAGACATTTGACCATATTTTTTGGATCGGTTTAGGGGAAACACTTTTGGGACTCACTCACGTCCACCCTTGATAAATTGGTGGGTTTCCCACCTATTTTACTCTTCTACACTTTCACAAAATTTTGATTTTGTCCTACATATTAAGAACATATAGATTTAGTACTAACTGAATGAATTGGGTTGTGGGATGCCTTTATCAATGTGTCTGAGGTGGAGACTTCTCCAACTGACCTCAAGCATTTTTTACCACCAGTATGAGTCTCTTTTGATGGAAAACCCATATCTAAATCTTTAGTGGATATAACTTTCTTATTAGTTATTTGGAAAGATCCAACTTGACTGGATTCCAAATTTTTCAGTTTGATTTCCTCCTCTAAACATTTCATGTTGAGAGAAAAAAATTCAGTCTCAACTGACTTCAATCTATCTTCCCAGTTAATCTTCATCTTCTAAATATTATCTTCATGAAACTTACTTGATTCCACCAATGAACTTTTTCACACTTTTACTCTCTTGGACTTAACCTCCAGCTGGGCTTCTTTGAAATCCATATAAGATCTATTGAATCTATCAAGTGGATAAAACACCTCTTTAATAACAACTTTCTAACAAAAAATATCTTTGTAATTCTTCATATTTCAAGGAAAGTATTTCATTTCAAAGTGTAGTGGATTCATCCTTTTCTTTAACCAGTCTTAAGAGAGTTTTGGATTTTCCAACCTGTTTGGTCAATGCATCTTCCATTGCATCAGCCACTTGGTCCAACTGTGACTTATCATTTTGTAGTCCCTTTATATACATCAGTATATGTACAAAAAATTTAGTGGTGAATTTTTCAAGATACTCCTTTATTTTAGAATTAAAAAAAAATCAAGTGACTTATCATTGGAAAGCTCCTCAACTTGTGCACAACTTGAAAAAACTTCATCTGATGAATCTCTCTCACCAGATTCGATGGAATGCAAACCACTATAATTAACTCCATCTAGTAGATGACCATATAACTCATTTGATTTCTTTCTCACTTTATTATCCTTATTCTTTATCTTATTTTTCATAGTCTTGGAAGAGACTTCAGTATGAACAAAAACATGATTTAAATTTTTATTTTCAATGAAAGGTTGTTTTTCGATCATCTAAAATCTGCACTTCATTAATCTGAATGAAATTCAATGGGTCTTCAAAATAGATCCAATCAGAGGTGGAATTCTCTGATACCAATAGATGTACCTGGTAGACCGATGTAGACACCTAAGAGGGGGTGAATCATTTGTTGAATACTTTTTACCAATTTCAAATTCTTCTTTAATTGTTTTAACCCATTTGGAATTAAACCTCTATTGTCGGTTAGTGAAATTGGAACTATTAATGTTTTACCTAGAAAAAATAAACTATATGCATGCAAGTAAAGTAGTAAATAAACTGCTACACTAAGGACTAAACTCTACAACTGATGAGAGATAGGTTGTGACTTCTTGTTAATAGGCCCCACTCGCTCCTCCAGTGGGTTGTTCTAGACATTGAAATAGAATCTTGTCACATTCGCCCATAGGAACCTAACTTTCTTGCAATGATAGTCTATTTGAGCATGTACTATAGAAAACTAGTCCATAACCATAATGATGTCATAAGGATTCATTGTGACTACCAAAATGTTCCATGTGAATTGTTCTCTACTCAGCATCATCTTACACTATCGGCGGATGTGCGAGATAGTGAAATATCTTCCTATAGGAATCTCTAGACACAACTAACGGGATAAAGACTCCAATGGAATCTCAAACTCTCGAACAAGGTATAAGGTGGTGAAATAATGACTCATGAATGTGTCTAAAAGTATTGTTGATAAAGTACAGACATAGATCAGACCTTGAATCATCTCATGCACAATATGATCATATCTCTTTATAGATTGTAGCTAACCATGATCTCGTCCACCATCCCTCAGAGTCTGACATGGTTTAGCTGGTGTTGGTGATAGAAGTAGGTCATAGTGTCCTCCTCAACCTACATATCCTCCTCATAAGGCTCTGGCATCCCCTCTATCAGCACTATCACCCTATGGTCTGCCCTAACCACCCATGGAAGATCCCTAATCACAACACTACCTCTATCACAGAGGTCCGTCCATTGCCTATCCACCATCTGCAGTGTATCGAGTCATGAAATCGCATTCCATGTTACCCTGCTCATTATAAGAATACCACTACCTGTCTATCAATTGACTAGATCCTTGGTGGGATCTATGTGTTATTTATCCCTAAGACTGAGCATGCTTGCGTGAAGACCTCCCGTGCCAAGACCTTGAAGTTTGATGACTATCGGCAGCAACATACAACTCTACTCCACGGTGTCCACTACCATCTCTAGCTATTTGATGCTCCTCTACCAGAACGCTCTCTGTTTCCAAGGTCTGGTTAAGCACCTCAGCATAAGTGAGAATGCATAAAGAAACCATACTAGCTCAGATGTCCCTATGGAGGCCCTGCCCAAACTTTTGTGCTTAGAAGTATCCATATCTCACCATATGAGAGAGTAACATGTGAGGTCAGTAAACCTCAATGCGTACTCCGTGACTATCATATCTTCATACTATAACTCTAGAAGCTTCTAGATCCGTATAGAGCACAATCTCAAAGGATAGTACTCATCACGGAATGAATGTTGAAACTTTGTCCATGGGTGTCATACCATCATGGTTTTGGATGACCAGACCCACCAGCGCTCTGCTACTCTATGAAGAAGAACAGTTGTAAACACAACATACTGATCGGTTGGGGTTTATATGAACAGGAATACTCAAGCTACAAAGACTCAAGTCAATCCTCAGCAGCCTGAGGGTTTGGCTCACCACAAAACCTGAATGATCTCTATCACTGAAACTCATGTAGTGAACTCAGCTTGAACGCATCATCATCCTTGTCTGATAGAATAATAAATTTCTCTACCTGAAGATGGACATCATATTGAACTTCTATGGGCGGATCCACGTGTCTCTCAACATATGGAATTAATGCTCTCTATTCACCTGGAGAGAACATCTTGTGAACAGGTCTCTGCACTGAAGCTTTATCACTTAACTAGTCTTTATCACGGCCCTATCTCGATATCCTAGCTGGCTGGCATCATAGAAGAATCCTGGAAGTTAACAAGAAAACCATGGTTAGATAAGAATATATGAGAAGCTAACTCAAGAATGAAATAGAAGTTGAAGATTCATTCTTATATGATGCATATACCATTGGTTTACCTATAAATGGTGTCTCAATATATTGAGTCAACAAGCAGGTTACCAGAGTCTTGGTGTATAGTATGTCGGCCATCGCACCATCACTGGGTTTCCTAGCCTGAAATCCAAACTCAATACACCTTAACATGGTTTTCCTAAGTTCCTAAACCTATCCTCACAACATATCTAACTCCAAACATCGTCCCTAGGATAGATCGCTCTGATATCACTTTGTCACAACCCAGCCCATTGAGGTCCCACCTAGACTGGTGATAAGTCGAAAGTGACAACCCAAACCCGCCTCTAATAGGGAAATGGCTAGAAACTAGAACAAGGTAGGCATATCACACATATGAGACACCTTATCCTAATAAACCTATACACATGCATACCTCCAATTACATCATAACCATGCAGGATAAAAAATTATACTAACCCAAGAGGAAAAAAATGCATGTAATAACCTCTAGAAACAAACAGAGTGTAGTGAAACAAAAATATTCAAAGTATGAGGGGGAAATACACTCCCAACTATAAATAAAGGGAGTCCCGACCTAACCGCGATGAGGAGGAAGTCCTGCTCAAGAACACTAATACGAATCACCATCAATGATCACCAACACTGGGTATTGTTAAACTCCACCAATACCAGGTTTTCCAAGGTCATCGTCTAACTTATTTTCATCTATATAAGACATGACATATGGAAAAAAGACCATGCAAGGGTAAGTATATACATACCCAGTAGGACACCCTATAAACCAAAAAGGAGCAGCATAAATAAAATAGTCAACTCAACCCATAAGAAAAACGGGGGAGAAAACCCCAAAAAACAGATATGATCATAGGAGAAACACAAAAAACAAATATGATCATAGAGAGAGAGATAAGAATGATGAGTTTTCCCACATCACCAAGAGTCAATTCTGAATCAATGCCAGTAGCCCAACGTAATCCTCACCAAATATGGGGAACCCACTGTTGGAGTTGGTTCCTTAGAACCAACTTCTTTTTTACTTTATAATAACTTATATTCATAGTTTCTAATATTAATAAACTCCTTATCACATCATGATTGTTCTTCTGTGTAACATAGTATGTGATAATGTCCTAAAAGTAAGTGTCGCACTGAAAGGTCATAGCAGTTCTCCGCTATGATGCGAACCCAAAAGCGCTACAACACTATTCTTAAATATATGTTCTATAGATGGTTGATATCATTTGAGGGACACAAATGATACAGGCTATCAAGGGTGGAGACTCATAGGACTTTGAGGCATCTTCTCATGGTGTACGTCCTTGGTGATATCTAGCGGGATATTATGAGAACAAGACTCACTAGTAGGAAATCCACATTTATATGTGTCATTGGATATTCCTATCTGTGGATGAGTGTATTGATCCTTATACTCTAAGATTATTATTAATTAGTATTATGAGTCACATACTTTGATGTATTGATGAAAATTGTGATGATAGATGTTCACAACAAGGTAGGATACATTGGGTCTGTCACGAGTAATATTGCTTTAATGAATAATGTGAGAAAAGATTTCCCCCTTCTATTATTTAACTAAAATTGATATCTCATACCCTTTGATGGAAATGATATATCCTAAATAAATCTATAATCATGGTATTTTATAGGCAAGTTTAATTTTTGGGAAGTCAAAAAAAAGAGACATCGAGCACATAGGTAGATGGCATCAGCATACAGCCTGGTTGATTTGAGATATTGTGATAAAGGGATTATATTACATAGTATGCATCAGTATGAGTTATTATGTCATTGTGGCATTAACTTCTTTCTCTATGAGTATCTTGGTGCGTTTATAGACACTAACCTTGGACTTTAGACTACTTTTCACAATGCCACTAAAAAAGTAGCCTAGAGGGTCACACACTAAGTGTATCTAGAATATCAATTAAATAATGTATTATTATTTATTATTTAAAAATTTAAATAAATATTATTCCCACATGTGGTCCAATAATTGTTCATGTTTTCTTGATCGCATTTATTTTATCACCAGTTATTTGAGAGAATATAGTGTGAGTGGAATATTTAATAAATATCTATTTGTTATTTAGTGAAAATAATATTTATTTATTTATTAGTGAATAATGCAGTGATATTTATTTAATAAATAAATAGTCATTATTTAAGGCCTGATAAATATTATGGAGGAATGGAGGACTGAGTTTAATGGTTAGATAAGAAATAATAGATATTTAATATTATTTAATTAAATAATATTTAATTTAATTCACAAGTTAAGCACATATTGAGAAATATTATTATTATTATTATTATTATTATTATTATTATTATTTGACATGAGATTCTGTAGGGATTAAATAAATAATAAGGGGCACTTGTGTAATTATTTATTTCTAACTCTAGCGATATATAAACCCAATTATATTATTATTTTCGAAGAGCTGATTCATTTGTTTTGATTGTGCACAACAGATTTGGAGAATCTTCTCAAACCCTAGAGAGATACCTTCTCCAAGAATATTCCTAAGAATAGAGAGAGATCTTCCTCCACCACTCACTCTCAAGTCAAGAGAGATCCAATAGAACTCTTTGAAATCAGTGGAAAACATATTCATCACTGCTAGAGGGAATCTTCTTTGATTCCTATAAACCCAATGGTCGTACAATACAGATCTGTTGTCAGATCCATCAATGAAGAAATAATTCCAACAAGGTAATTCTTTAATTAAATAAATTGATTATAAATAATATGTGATGATCCTATATCTGGTTTTAGCATTCTATCTCTTGTTTATATTATTTGATTTAATTTCGTAGATCATGACATTTATTATTGTGTAAATCTTAGATTGATCGTCGATCATGCCAAATTTGGGCATGACCCATCGCACGCTTCTGCTGCACCCAAAACCTACAATTTGTATCAGAACGGTCACATAATTATTTATAATTATTTAAATATCACTTATTGATTTGGGCATTTTTTATTTAGTTTTCAATTCAAGTTTAATCATTATTTTAATTTGAATTGTGAGATATTCTTCTTCCATCTTCATTTCTCATATATCTAATCAATAAGATTAATTTTATGGAAGAAATAAAATCAATGATCTTAAGGTGCTAAGGACTCTAGTTGGATAACACAGAAGTATATTCCATGTAACCAGAGTTTCATGTCATGTACTTGTGTTCAATGCATCAAGAATTAATTCAGTAATTAATTTAAACTGTGTTCATTCATGACACACGGTGCATTTATTTATCACACCGCATGTTGACTGGGCTATGGTGGTGCACAGTCAACCAGAGTACATGTCATATAGCCCACATACACGGCGTGTAGTCCCTTTGAGTCACAGACGGGTCGTGTATTACCATACACAGCCTACCTGACTAGTGACTATGTAACTCGGAGACCATGTGTCCTTTAGTCGCTTATACACGTTGTGTACTCCAATTTTTCGAGGCACAGTTTACAAACTAGTCCCTAGGCATGTGCCTCAGATTCACGGTGAGAGATGTACACACCATGTAACACACTTGTACTCACTGTGTACATATACCAAATTAGGCAGATTTAAAATTTATTTATTATACTGTGTAAACCTTATCAACATATTCTTGTGTGTGTTCATTAAGTTGATTAACATGCCATGTGATAGGTTTTAATATGTGTGTGTGTGTGTGTTTAATTAATATTTGCATAATTTTTAGATTTGCATATCATGTATGAGTCGTATTACAGTTGTTACTCTATGTGAATTAAAGCATGACACGTTATAGAAAAATCATATAATTTGTGTAATCATTAAGTTGATACTACAAGTCATGAAAGTACATGATAATTCATGTATGCTATATGTCACAAAGAATAAATTTTATACAAGTATAATACATATTGGGTAGATTCAGACTGGTATTCACCGTGTTGCCTATAAGATACATTTATATACACATTTAATTTTAAATAAATTTATTTAATTTTTTTAAAATTATAATGGATGAGAATCTTAAAGAAATTATGATGATAATTAAGATAAAATAATTGATTAATTAAAGATAATAATTAATTGATTCGAGTGCATTTTATCTTAAATAATAACGATTAAGAATTGAATGCTAGTTTTAAATGTGTAATTAATTGCATGCATGTGGATGATCATGAGCCTGGACTAGACCTTTTTATATGATTGGTTTCATTTAATTTATTATTAAATTAAATTTTTAGCTTGTATGTCTTCTCTGCTCTTATTATGTAAGGGTCTTCATGAACATAGTTTCTTTTATGTAAACACTTTTCCTCTCACATGTGTGTGAGTAAAATCATATTTAATGGATGGATCTCCCAAGCTAGTTTAGGAGGTTCAAGTTTAGATCCAAGGTGAAACCAATCCAAAAGAGATACATAGGTGGACAGGTGGAAAGCTGTAACACGAACCTTAATTGGTTCAAGGTGTTTTTCCCCTAGGTCAATGGTTAGTTGATCAACTGCTAGATAAACTAACCATTAATAAAATATCATGATCATAACGCTTTATTATTTTATTTCTGTCAATTTTCATAGTTATTTCATTATGGATGTTTTGTTGTGATCACATGAATTAATGAAATTAACAAGCATGCAAGATAGAACTAAAATAAATTGTATTATGCATAAATATTATCTAATACATGGTTAATAACTTAAGTAAATCCACTTAATATTAACAAGCATGTAATAAAGATAATAATTGGTAATTTATGCATAAAGTATAAAATCCCTCAATTACATATATTAACTCAATATAGTCTTCCACTACTTTAGTTAAAATCGAACCATAGTTCAAAGTGTTTGACCATCCAAAGTTGGGGTGATTTCAATTATCGGGGAATTCTAACTTGAGGTTTTGGGTTGACTTAACTTAGTTCACATTAAGGGTTGACTGCCAAAGTAAGACTTGGTGTAACTGAGAGGAAAGGGTTGAGGTAATCTAATTTAAGGATTTCAAGATTGGGGAGTCTACTCAACAGATCAAGGAATTGTGAGTTAATGCAGTTGGCATCTGGAATTCCTACCTAAAACCATTCAAGTTGCTCAACCAACCAAAGTTGGGGTAATGAGGAGGGGAATATAGGTCATTACCACTAGAATATCCAAGAAATAGAATATTATGAAGTCAATGGTGAGGGCTATTGGGTTTTGATAAAATAGTGGGAGACTAATAAATTTAATATTTATTTGTCTAAATTTTATCATATAAAGTACTAAAATTTTGGTCATCTTATTTTGTATAAATGGCATTAAAATGAATTCAAACATGTCATTGTGATCTATACTTGAGAAGGATAACCTTATCACCAGTATAAATTTACAAGAATGAAAAAAGGCACTTATGCGTTATTTTTTCCCATGAAAAGAAATTATATGTGCTGGAAGAACTTATTCTTGATGCGCCTGGTAATGAGGAAAGTGATGAAGAGTTATCACTATATGAGAAACATTTGAATGATTCCATAGATGTTTAATGTTTTATGTTATCATCTATGTCCAATGCGATTTTGAAGAAACATGAGGACATGGATGTGTATAGCATGATGTCTCACCTTCAGGATCTCTATCAAGAGAAGGGGGTACAAGAGAGGTATGAGATCTCCAATGATTTGTTTACAACTAAGCTTAGAGAGTCTACGCCAGTTAGGCCTCATGTTGTCAAAATTATTGGCTATATTGAATGCTTAGATATCTTAGGGATTAAATTCTCAGATGAGTTGCATATAGATTTCATACTTTAGTCACTACCTAAGACCTTCTCTAGTTTATTATTAATTACAATATGAGCAATAATGAGAAGAGTCTTCCAAAACTTCTTACTTTGATTCACCAAATGGATAAGTAAATGGGGTGTGATAAACCCATGGTCCTTATGGTAAACAATAAAATGAAGAACAAGACAAAGGAGACCAAGACTCGTAATAAGTCTAAAGATCCCAAGCACCATCCTTCCAAGAAGAGGAAGATCCAAAGGCAGGGAAAGGAAAAGGAGGCAATATGTTTTGTATGTGGCAAGTCATGCCATTGGAAGATGAACTGCACCCAGAATCAAGGGGAAGTTAAAGGTGCGTTCGTTATCAAGTGTAATATTTCAATATATAAATATTGGGTATTAGATATAGCTTATTGTGCTCACATTTGTATCCAAATATAGGAACCAAGTAGATTCTGAAAGATTTCTAGAGGAGAAGTGGATCTGTAAGTTGTCAGTGGTGTGAGGCTGGCTGCTCTAGCCATTGGTGACTACCACCTTTCATTTTCAATGGGAATGATTTTGGTTTTAAAATATTGTTATTATGTACCTACGGTTACCAAAAACATAATTTTATTATCATGCCTAGATGCAGATGGATTTATTTTCAAGTTTGAAAATAAAATTTGTTTCTTTTATAAAGACAACATATGTTGTGGTATGGAACATTTAAATAATGATCTTTATGTATTAAATTATGAAAACTAAGTATTGGCAATTGATAATGAAGCATGTTCACACGACTCATATAACACCTAGGTATGGCATCACCATATTGGTCATGTAAACAAAAAGTGTTTGACAATATTCTATCAAGATGGTTATTTAGGATCTTCTGAGCTAAAACCACTTGAAAGATGGAATGCTTGTTTACAAGGAAAAATGACCAAACCACCATTTGGTGGACAGGGTGAAAGGGCCAGAGAGCTTCTAGGATTGATACACACTAATGTATGTGTACCATTCCTAGTAGAAGCTAAAGGTTGATATTCTTACTTCATAACTTTTACTGATGACTTAAGTAGATATGAATGTGTCTACTTGATGAGCTATAAGTCTGAGTCCTTTGAGAAATTCAATGAATTCAAGAATGAAGTAGAGAATCAACTTGTTAAGAAGATAAAGAAACTTCGATCGAATCGAGGTGGTGAATATCTTAACCAATAGTTCATCGAATTTCTATGGGAGTTTGTGATTCTGTCTAAAATCACTCCACCTTATACACCACAGTAGAATGGTGTTAGTTAGAGGAGGAATTGAACCTTGTTATACTTTGAAGGTTGATGATGAGTCATGCAGATCTTCCATAATTCTTTTGGGGATATTCATTACAAACTATGGTATACACATTAAACAAAGTACCAACTAAAGCAACAAATGGAACTCCCTTCGAGTTATGGAGTGGAAAGAAACTCCTTTTGTCTTATACACGTGTATGGGGTTTCAAGGCGTTTGTTAAGGATTTCTCAGGAAACAAACTAGCACCCCAGAGCATAAATTGTATCTTTATAGGATATCCCAAGGAAATAAAGGGATAATATCTATACAAACCCTCAGATAAGAAAGTGATTTTCATCAGACAAACCATCTTTCTTGAGAGATATCACATCCTCAAAAAGGATAGTGGGATAAAGATTGGCTTTGATGAAGTTGATGCTCAAGATACACAAGAGTTACTATAGGAACAAATTCCACAGGTCCTATGGAAAAAGTAGTTACTAAAACACAAGTATTTCGTAGGAGCGTAAGAGAGGTAATGAAACCAAAGAGATATAGTTTTCTAGTAACCGAATATTTTGACTCATTATTGGTTGACAATGATGAACCTCTCTCCTACATGTAGGCAGTAGAGAGCTCAGAAGATGCAAGATGGAAAGAATCCATAAATTCTGAAATAGATTCCATGTATCATAACCAAGTTTAGGTTTTAGTCAATGTTCCAATTGATGTAAAGATCATTGGATGCAAATGGGTATTCAAGGTAAAACTGGATATGAAAGGTAAAGTAAATGACCATAAAACAAGGCTAGTGGATAAAGGGTTTAAACAACATTAAGGAATTGACTATGATAAAACTTTTTCACTAGTTTACATGTTTAAATCCATCAGAATTCTACTTGTTATATCAGCTTACCATGACTATGAGATTTGGCATAGGGATTTCCAAACTACATTCCTTAATAGGAACCTTCAGAAATATGTCTATATGACACAACCAGAAGAGTTTGTGACTCCAGGTGATGCCAAAAGTATTCACAAGTTACAGAGATCCATTTATGGATTAAAGCAAGCATCTTTGTCATGGAACATTTGATTCAATGAATCCATAAAAGAATTTGAAGATGCAAGATGGAAAGAAGCCATAAATTCCTAAATAGATTCCATGTATCATAACCAAGTTTTGGTTTTAGTCGATGTGCCAATTGATGTAAAGATCATTGGATGCAAATGGGTATTCAAGATAAAACTGGATATGAAAGGTAAAGTAAATAACCATAAAACAAGGCTAGTGGATAAAGGGTTTAAACAACATTAAGGAATTGACTATGATAAAACTTTTTCACTAGTTTACATGTTTAAATCCATCAGAATTCTACTTTTTATATCAGCTTACCATGACTATGATATTTGGCAGATGGATGTCCAAACTACATTCCTTAATGGGAACCTTCATAAAGATGTCTATATGACACAAACAGAAGGGTTTGTGACTCCAGGTGGTGCCAAAAGTATTCACAAGTTATAGATATCCATTTATGGATTGAAGCAAGCATCTTTGTCATGGAACATTTGACTCAATGAATCCATAAAAGAATTTGGTTTCATTAAAAATGAATGTGAGTCATGTGTTTCAAAGAGGTTTATGGGGAATGTAGTCGTTATCCTAATAGCATATATTAATGACATATTATTTATTAGAAATGACATACCAATCTTACGGTCTGTTAAGGACTGGTTAAACAAGTGTTTCTTCATGAATGACTTAGGCGAAGCAGCCTATATTCTAGGGATCAAGATCATTTGTGATAGATCTAAGAGGCTGCTTGGACTAAGTCAAAGTACATATATTAAACAGATACTAAAGATATTTAGTATGATAGAATCCAAGAGGGGATTGGTTCCAGTGTCACATGGTTTGCATCTTTCTAACAAAATGTGTCCTCAGACACATTAGGAGAAAGAAATAATGAGTAAGATCGCATATGCTTCTGCGATATGATCAATCATGTATTTCATGTTATGTACTAGACTTAATGTTGTATATGCATTGATCATGGTAGGCAGATATCAAACGGATCCAGGATAACAAAAATGGTCTATTGTTAAGGTCATCCTTAAGTATCTGAGAAGAACTAAGGATGTGTTCCTAGTGTATATAAGAGACAGGGAGCTGGTCATCAGGGGTTATAATGATGCTAATTTTCAGATATATTAGAATGATCTGAAGTCATAATCAGGATATGTTTTCTGTCTCAATAGAGGAGTTGTGATCTGGAAGAGTTCAAAGTAGCCAGTTGTCGTGGATTCTATAGCAGAGTTCAAGTATATAGAGGCTTCTGATGCAGCCAAGGAAGCTGTTTGGATTCATAATCTTTTCCAGGATTTTGATGTGGTACCTTTCAATAAAGACTCTATCACATTGTATTGTGATAATACTATAGTGGTGGCTCTTGAAAAAGAGTCAAGGTCACACCAATGGATAAAGAATATACTCCAGAAGTATCGTCTCTTGAGGGATTTTTATCAAAGGGATGAAGTTGCAGTAAGGAGAGTACCCACGAAAGAAAACGTGGAAGACCCCCTGACTAAAGGCTTATCTCATTAGAAGCATGAGTGTCATGTGAGATTTAGTGGACTGAAGGTTGTTGGCTATTGGCTCTAGTGCAAGTGGGATTTTGTTGGAGTTGGTTCCCTAGAACCAGCTTCTTTGTACTTTATGATAACCTATATTCATAATTTTGAATATTCATAAACTTTTTATCATATCATGATTGTTCTTTTGAGTAACATAGTATGTGATAATATCTTAAGAGTAGTTTTCGCACTAAAAGGTCATAGCAGTTCCCTGATATGATGAGAACCTAGAAGTGCTACAATGTTATTCTTAAATATATGTTCTATAGTTGGATGATATCATTTAAGGGACACAAATGATATAGGCTATCATGGGTGGAGACTCGTAGGACTTTGAGGCATCTTCTCATGGTTTATGCCCTTGATGATATCCAGTATGATATTATGAGAATGAGACCCGCCAGTATAAAATTCATATTTATATTTGTCATTGGATATTCCTATCTATGGAAATGTGTATTGATCCTTAGATTTTAAGATTATTATTAATGAGTATTATGAGTCGTGTACTTTGATGTATTGATGAAAACTGTGACAAAAGATATTTGTTGTGAGGTAGGATATGTTGGGTGTATCACGAGTAATATTGTATTAATGAATAATGCGAGAGAGGATTTGTCCTTTCTGTTCTTTAACAGAAGTTGATATCTCATGTCATTTGATGGAAATGATATAGCCTAAATAAATTCATGGTCATGGTGTTCTATAGGCAAGTTCAATTTACGATAAGTCAAACAAAGATACATCGAGCACATAGGTTGATGGCACCAGCATGCAACCTGCTTGATTTGAGATATCGTGATAAAGGGATTATATTACATAGTAAGCGTCAGTATGGGGTATTATGTTGTTGCGTCATTAACTTCTTTCTCTATGGGTGTCTTGTCGTGTTGTTAAATGCTAACTTTGGACTTTAGGCTGCTTTGCCTAATGCCACCGAGAAAGAGGCATATAGGGTCACACACTACATGTATCCAAAATCTCAGTTAAATAATATATTGTTATTTATTATTTAACAAGTTGAATAAATATTATTCCTGCATATGGTTTAATAATTATTCATGTTTGCTTGATCGCATTTATTATATCACCAGTTATTTGAGAGAATGTAATATGAGCAGAATATTTAATAAATATTTATTTGTTATTTAGTGAATATACTATTTATTTATTTATTGGTGAATAATACAGTGATATTTATTTAATAAATAAATAGTCATTATTCAAGACCTGATAAATATTATGGAGGAATGGCAGACCGAGATAAATGGTGTGATGATAAATAATAAATATTAAATATTATTTAATTTAATAATATTTAATTTAATTCTAAAGTTAAGCGTGTGTCGAGAAATATTATTATTATTATTATTTGACATGGGGTTCTGTAGGTATTAAATAAATAATAAGGGGTATTTGTGCAATTATTTATTTTTAATAACTCCATCGATATATAAACATAATTATATTATTTTCTCAAAGAGACAATTCATTTGTTTTGGTTGTGCACAACGGATTTAGAGAATCCTCTCAAACCCTAGAGAGCTTCCTTCTCCAAGAACGCTCCCAAAAACGAAGAGCGATCTTCCTCCACCTTCCACTCTCAATTCAAGAGAGATCAAGGAGAAAACTTTGGAATCGATTCACGAGGCGATTGAAAGAGGACAACACAAGTGATATGATCTATCGTGCTAGCACCTGGAGATACTTATGATGATATTCAGATATTTTTGGAACACGTGTAGATCACTGCTAGAGAGAATCTGTTTTGATTCCTACAAACACAACGACTGTACAATGCATATCTGTTGTTAAATCCATCAAAGAATAAAAAATCCCAACAAGGTAATTTTTTAATTGATTAAATTGATTAGAAATAATATGTGATGATCTTCTCTTTGGTTCCAACGTTCTATCCCATGTATATATTCTTTGATTCAATTTCTTAGATCAAAACGTTTATCGTTGTGTAAATCTTGGATTGATTATCGGTCATAGCAAAAAACAAATTAGGATACGACCCATCGCATGCTTCTTCTGCACCCGAAACCTACACCCACGCCCCGCAAATGGCAGGTTACGACCGAGGGGTTGTTTACCCCAAGAGGTTGGAGGAAACATACCTCATCTTCACTCGATGACGATGGGGTTCCACTTCACAAATAGAATACCCACACCTCAGGGTGTGTACGGGGGGGGGGGGGGGGGTTCCAATCTTATCTTAAAGGAAATAGGGGACCCATGCCTTGACCTATGTGAGTCATAAGAGGGGTTTCCAGCCCCAATGTGACTCCAGAGATCACTCTAGAGTCTCGATGCCAGTCATCTGTACTAGGAGAAGCGAATTGCTCGCACCATCTCATGCCATATCTCTCATGTCGAAAAGAAGGTCATCAGAACGTCCTACGCAGAATTCTATTAAGAAAGGACAACTCATGGGTCAAATTATAAGTCCCAAATAAGGGTATACTAGAGGTAAAACATTCATAGAAAAGTACATTGTGTGTCCCTTGGTGTACACAGGGTGTACCCCTAAGTCCAAGTCTGGTTGTGTTCTATTGCTCCACTCGGCATGTGGAGATTCATATACATGGCATGCCCCCACATAGAACACAGTGTGTGGGACCACTCAGGGTCTTAAGCGTGTACCCCTTATACATGTGTAGCTGCCCAGGTAGAGTCACACTGTAACATCCTAACCTCAGTTGCTCAGTGTTGGTGTCTTAATTCATTACATTGGCATGATTACAAGAAAGTCATATCCTGAAGTAACTGATAGTTTAGTAGATTTGGGAAAACCATATACATACATAAGTTCAACATTACAACTTAAAAATAAGTACAACATAAAAATTTTATTGGGAACATCTACATCTCTAAGTTTATCCCTAAAATTCATTCATATTACACCTCTTCGCATCCTGGGGAAAAAATAAAACATAAGAAAAGGGTTGAGCTCGAATGCTCAGTAAGGGTATGCAATACAGCAGAAGATGTCATAAACATAAACATTAGGCATGATGAATAACTAAAAACACATGCCTTTAAAAATAAAATTGAACACATTATGATAGGAATAAGAGATGAATAAATAATGTCATAATAAAGCATAATCATGGGTATTCTACTAGTCGAATAATCACATAAAATTTCAATTACTAGTTTCAAAATGAGGGAATGCATAATGCGGGACATCATAACCATACCTTCAAGGTCTCCTGCCAAGACCATAAACATCCATTTTGTCAAGCCCTCGTGTCAAGACCATAGTTTGTCTCATGAGACCTATTGATGCACTGAGAGGATATAGCGGGGCTCGCCTGAAACTAAGTCCAATGCATTCCTCATATGAATGGGGATAAACATAAACAACATATACATTCATATTGAAACCAACACATGAAATGTAAATAACTTTCCTTGTACATTAAACATAAACAGTAACCATTCAAATTAAATTGTTGAATGCTATCAAGATAGAACATCCACATTCAAACTAATCAGAAACCCTTCGAGACCATTGTGAAATTTTTGAGGAAATAATCCTTAAACATTCCAAAGTGTCTCATGCCACCTTGAAACATTCAAATCATAATACCTTAGAATATTATGAGAATAATGAGACTCTTGATATGATATACCAAGGGGTAGTACATACACCCCATGCAATGAATAAGTGATGAACAAGACATATATCTCATAAAAGTAAAAGTGAGGTGAGAAAAATATATTTTACTTTGGAAAGAAAAGTGATTTTGGAAAATCATTTGTATTTGTCATAAATCTGGTTTTAAATAGGTATATCCCAAAAAAGAAAAGGGAAGGACATTGAGATTACATTTGAGTCATAAATGATGTCTCATTGAAGTGAAATCATGTAAAAAGTGTTTTTAAATAAGCTTTAGAATTAAAACATTTTAGTGTGGTTTAAGGAATTCATTAAAGATATTTTAAAGCGCAAAGGAATGTTTGCTTTCATAAAACCAGAAATGAACCAAAATAGTTTTTTCATGTTAAAATGTGTAATTTTTGAAAAATAAATCTGACTTAAAACAGATTATAGAGTGAACTTCAAAATAGGTAATAATTCAAGAAGTTCCTTGAATCGGGCTTGCATTTTGAAATATTTTTTGAAATATTTTTTTAAAACATGTAACTCCCCATAAAATAAAGAATGATTCTGATTGGTAAACATATATAAAACATTCACACAAAAATTTATGAGTAATACATAAGAATAAATAATAATTTCCTTGAGGTAAGTAGAGAATAAGAGCAACCCGAATGAAAATGGAGGTTTGGGTAGAAAATACTTACAACTTTGTAATCAATTGAATTGTATGCCCCAAAATTAATAATTATAAAATGATACATTTAATATTATGAAAATAAAGAGATTCTTGATATGAAACATCAATGGATAGTATACATACACCATACACAAGTAATAGTAGTGAATAAAGAATATCTCACAAAAATGGAAGTGAGATGAAGAAACCCTTACTTTAAGTCCAAATGTGTTCTACACTTGATCTTAATGACCGGAATAATCAAATTTAGATTCATTAATTAATAAGTACAGAACCTCCTCTCCATGTAATTGATTTATTATAACCTTATTAAGTTCATTCATGACCTTTTTGATGGGTTAAGAAATTCAATTTCATTGTTCGGGTCCATTTGTTCCATGATCGGTATACTTATATGCATGAATGGAGAATCATGTAAAATGAGGATGGTTGTCTAGAATTGAAGTTATATGTTATTAGTGAACATCCAGAAGGTTACATGGTTGTAAATTTCATTTGGTTACTTGGAGTAAAGATGAATCATTATATAAATTATTTAATGATAACTATTTGGGTTAATTGACGGTTTTTGAACACAACGAATTCATTTTGCTTTATAAAACAAAACCATGTGTACAAAAATATTTCAGAACCATAGATGAGACATAATACATATATTATAGTCTAGTTCCGCCATAAGAATGGTTTCATGACCATAATTGAAGACGTTAATAGAAATTGAAAACCCATCGTCCTTAAATGTGGTAAATTAGCACATCTCAGATGGTATTTTTTACTACTAGCATAAAAGAATGGTAAAGTAGAAATGATAATAACTTATTCCATAATCATAACAACATTACAGTACATGTAAGGTACTCAAGTTGTCATAACATTTGGATGAGGAGATATGAGGATAGAAAATAAAATAAATGAACTTGAAAAGAAAGTAAGAGAATTGAAAAGAGGAATTTACCTCTTGAATTAATCTTCCTTGAGAGCCTCTTTAAGGGAGAGGATTTGGTCTTTTTATAAGGCCAATGATTGCTAGACATGGGTGAGGATCTTGGCATGATATCTGAGCAGAATTTAGATAAGGAACAAAGTTTGAGAGGAGTAAAGAGAAGAGGGGAATGTGGGTGGTTTTTATAGTGGATGAGAGGAGAGTTTTCTTAATATTTTAATCATTAGTTTATTATTTTCCATAAAACAAACAATAGTGATGTTTCCATGACCAAAAATATTAATAAGTACATGTGAGTTCGAACCAAGGGTGATTACATCAATAATGATGCTAGGAATAGTGTATTTAACTCATAATGTATATATACGGTAAATTACTGTATCTCGCTATTCATCAAAAATTCAAATATTTTTAAAAAATCTCAAAAAATCACCTTAACCATTTTTTGACGTGTAGAATCTAAATATGAACTTCATTTTATCAAAATAAATTTCTAAATATGTGAAATTTAATTTTTAAATAAAATCACCATTTACTCGTAAAATATAGTTTTAAAACTAAAACTGATTTTGTAATGCCCTGAAAATTTAACTAAGGTTTTATAAAATTACCCCGAAATCTTAGGATGAAAAAATTTTGATTTAGGAATACATTTTATGAAAAATGATTTCTCTTTTAAATCAATTTATTAATTATAAAATTATAATTAAATATTTACTGCTCGCAAAAATACCAACACTTAATTATTAATTTTTAAAATATTCACTCTCATTTATAAGGTGCCTAAATTTTATTTATACTTATATAGGTGATATTACTATTCATAAGGGTACATTACTATTCATAAGGGTCATGTTACTATTCATAAGGGTATATTACTATTCATAATGGTCAACTTAATATTCATAAGGGTTCATTACTATTCATAAGTGTCAAGTTACTATTTATAAGGGTATGTTACTATTCATAAGGGTATGTTACTATTCATCAAAAATTAAGTTTGTTCTATCGAACTCCAAAAAACACCCTGAACACAACCATGTGTGTCAGATTTTTGAAATTCAAAACACATGTGGAAAAATTATGTTCATTGGCTAGGTTATAACAAAGTGTTGTTTTGTATAGATATAGTGTTTCATGCATTCAATATTAAATTTATTTGCAAATACTTGGACTGTTACATTCTCCCCGCACAAAAATTTTTTCCTCGAAATTTAAAATTGAACATCAAAAGTTAATGGTTGATACTTGAAAATTTCCTTGTGGGAAACCCGTATCAGAAATACGGTTAAAATATCCTCTTAATAAGAGGGAAAGGGAAATGCATCGGTTAATAAAAACTACGCATCCTAATTGGACAATGTGGTCATGGTAGAATAATCAATCCATCATGTTCTGATGGAAAGTGATAGAGAACATGCTCATATGAAAAATCATTACCACAAAACCATAAACTGCAGTTATGAAAAATTTCATTGATATCATGAAAAATATGATAATAGGACAACATTTTTATTTAAGACTCTTTTCCTAGAGTTGAGGATTTATTCCACTCTTATAAGAGTATAAATATATGTTTCTATTTCATAAACACAATCTTATCCTTTGTTTGTGCCTTGAACTATCTATACTTCATCTCTTAGCACAGGTTGCATCATGTGGTGACATTAAACTCAAAAACATCATAAAATGATCAACTTAAACCATTTCATAAATGGTTTAACTTTCCAAAAGATCATGATCCAATACTTTAGAATCATTCCCATATCCATCCATGCTAGATCTATGTACACAGGGTCCTTGGCAATCCTCATTTTGTTTAGAACTCCATGATTCATCCTGCTCAATGCATCTGTTACCTTATTTACCTTTAATCAACATGAAGCAACCCTAAATTTTCACATTCCAATAATGTGAATATCTTTATCATGTGTCCCCTTGAAATATGGTAATAACTAAAATTACCATAAAACTTTATTGTAAACATGCATTCATCCTTACACATGTTATTGGATATATTCCTTATATCCAAAAAAAATATAGACTTCGTCAATGATAGAATAGACCACTTTTTGACAAGACAATAATTAGTTTTGAGGTAGTCAGAACTAATCCAAATCAATCATTTCTTCATCATTATCTTAATCATTATGAATATATTTAGGGTTGTTTTTCCCTTAACCATATACTTTCCCAAGATATTAACTTTTTACTGAGCCACTTAACCTTGGTACAATTCATCACACGACCTCAAATACTTAATAAAATAGTATTGTAGTACAATCCTCATATATTCAACAATTCTTATAACCAGTGCATTGGTGATAAAATATTTAAATGACATGATTCTTGACGAGGCATGTTAATCCTTCCACTTCATCTTCATTTGGGGCATATTCCTTTGATGCTAAGGACATTGATTCTCATAGTGTCTCATCTCCTTGAATTTGAAGCATTGTATATCGGAAACTTTTTTCTTGCCCTTACAATCACGAAATTGGTGTCCTTTTTCTCCATAATATTAACAAATTCTCATTCTCTTTAAGAATTTACCAGGATGATTCTTTCCACAGTTATCACATGTGGGAAAACACTTCTTTCCCTTCTTCCCTTTATTCATCTTTTTCTTTGTCATCCTCTTCTTCTCTTGATTTCCTTCAAAGTCACAGGACTCATAGAATTCTTTACATATCTCTTTAACAAATGATATTATTTCCTCATATGATGAGGATACTTGGGAAACTATCTTCCTTCTAAATGATGGCTTAAAACCATAAAAGATATAATCCTTCTTACTATTTGCATCGTGTGCATCGGTGAAGTTCCCATTCCTTCTACTAAGCATCATTTCTATATAACAACATACACTAGATTAAGTTATGAATCATAATGTATAATCTCAACTTAGAAAAATACTTAGCATGAATTGAAATCATATGCGTAGCTAATCTTATAATCATAAACATATTTTCTTTGAAGAAAATTTTACATTTAAATCCTTCATAATGGCTTGTAAAAAATATGTGAATTATCCTAAGCATATCCCCCAAGAGTGTCAAACTAGGTGCGTAGTTAGGCCCGTTGTCGTGTACCAAGATACCCCGGGTAAAGCCTGAAACTCATTGTCGAAGTTGTTACTCCTAGGTACATCTGTGTCAGAACCACGTCCACTTGTACTATCTAGACAGTGATATATTTTCTAGAAAGATCCACATAATTTATTCCTTACCAAAATTTCAAGATGTTCATGTATGTTTATCCTCAAAGACTATCTTAGGGTTTTGTTCCCTAATCTACGTTTTCTAAATCTATTTTCCAAGTTTTCTACTAAACTTCCTTTGATACCAAGTGTAACATCCAGACCCTAGTTTCTCAGTATCAGTGCCTTAATTCATTACATTGGCATGATTACAAGAAAGTCGTATCTGGAAGGAACGGATAGTTTAGCAAATTTGGGAAAAAAAGATACATACATTAGTTCAACATTACAACTTGAAAAGAAATACAATATAAAAGTTTTATTGGGAACGTCCACAACTCTAAGTTTATCCCTGCAATTCATTCATAATACACCTCTTCCAATCCTGGGGGGAAATAAAACATAAGAAAAGGGGTGAGCTCAAATGCTCAATAAAGGTATGCAATACAACGGAAGATATCATAAACATAAACATTATGCACAATAAATAACTAAAAACACATGCCTTTAAAAATAAACTTGAATACATTATGGTAAGAATAAGAGCTAAATAAATAATCTCATGATAAAGCATAATCATGGGTATTCTACTAATCGAATAACCACATTAACTTTCGATTATTAGTTTCATAATGAGGGAATGCATAATGTGGGACATCATAACCATACTGTTAAGGCCTCTTGCCAAGACCATAAATATCCATTTTGTCAATGCCTCATGCCAAGACCATAGTTTGTCTCATGAGACCTACTAATGTACCGAGGGGTTATATCGGGCCCCACCTGACACCTACTAAGTCCAATGCATTCCTCATATGAATAGGGATAAACATAAACAACATATACATTCATATTGAAACTAACATATGAAATTTAAATAAATTTTCATGTACATTAAACATAAACACTAACCATTCGAAGTAAATTGGTGAATAGTATCAAGATAGAACATCCACATTCAAACTAATCAGAAACCCTTCAACATATTGTAGATGATATCATAATATATAAACTTATATGAAATACAAGATTCTTCAAAGTATGTTGACATAAATAAAGATGCTTTTAAATGAGACCATTTATAAATTCTTGAGGAAATAATTCTTAAACGTTCCAAAAGTGTCTCATACCACCTTGAAACATTCAAATCATAATCCCTTAGAATATCATGAGAATAAGGAGACTTTTGATATGATATACCAAGGGGCAGTACATACACCACATGAAAGGAATAAATGATGAACAAGGTATATATCTCATAAAAGTAAAAGTGAGGTGAGAAAAATATATTTTACTTTGGAAAGAAGAGTTCTTTTGGAAAATCAATTGTATTTTTCATAAATCTAGTTTTAAACATGGAAAAGGGAAAGACATTGAGATTACATTTGAGGCATAAATGGTATCTCACTGAATTGAAATCATGTAAAAAGTGTTTTAAAATAAGCTTTAGAATTAAAATATTTTAGTGTGGTTTAAGAAATTCATTAAAGAGATTTTAAAGTGGAAAGGGATGTTTTCTTTCATAAAACCAGAAATGAACCAAAATCGATTTTTCATGTTAAAATGTGTGATTTTAGAAAGATAAATCTAGCCTAAAAAAGATTACAAAGTGAACTTCAAAATATGTAAGAATTCGATAAATTCCTTGAATCGGACTTGAATTTCGAAAGTATTTTTAAAAGATAGTTTTAAAACATGTAAATCCCCATAAAATAAAGAAAAATTCTAATTGGTAAACATATATAGAACATTCACACATAATTTATAAGTACATAAGAATAAATAATAATTTCATTGAGGTGAGTAGAGAATAAGAGCAACCCGAATGAAAATAAAGGTTTGGGTAGAAAATACTTACAACTTTGTAATCAATTGAATCGTATGCCCCAAAATTAATAATCATCAAATGATACATTGAATATCATGAAAATAAATAGATTTATGACATGAAATATCATTGGACAGTATACAAACACCATACACAAGTAATGGTAGTGAATACGGAATATCTCACAAAAATGGAAGTGAGATGAAGAAACTCTTACCTTAAGTCTAAAGTGTTCTCCACTTGATCTTAATGACCTGAATAATCAAATTTAGGTTCATTAATTAATCAGTCCAAAACCTCCTCTCCATGTAATTGATTTATTATAACCTTATTAATTTCATTCATGGTCTTTTTGATGAGTTAAGAGGTTCAATTTCATTGTTCGGTTCCATTTGTTTCATGATCGGTATACTTATATACATGAACGGAGAATCATGTAAAATGAGGATGGTTGCCCAGAATTGAAGTTATATGTTATTAGTGAACATCTATAAAGTTACATGGTTGTAAATTTTATTTGGTTACTTGGAGTGAAGATGAATCATTATATACTCATTTTACTTTATAGATCAAAATGATGTGTATAAAAAGATTCCAGAACCATAGATGAGATATAATACATATATTATAGTATGGTTCAACCATAAGAATGGTTTCATGACCATAATTGAAGACTGTAATAGAAATTGAAAACTCATCGTCCTTGAATGTGGTAAATTAGCAATTCTCCAGTGGTGTTTTTTACTACAAGCATAAAAGAATGGTAAAGGAGAGATGATAATAACTTATTTCATAATCATAACAACATTACAGTACATGTAAGGTACTGGAGTTGTCATAACATTTGGATGAGGAGAGGTGAGAATAGAAAAGAAAACAAATGAACTTGAAAAGAAAGTAAAAGAATTGAAAAGATGAATTTACCTCTTGAATTAATCTTCCTTGAGAGCCTTTTTAGGGGAGAGAATTTGGTCTTTTTATGAGGCCAAGGGCTGCTGGACGTGGGGGAGGAGCTTGGGATGAGATCGGAGCAGAATTTAGACAAAGCACAAGGCTTGAGAGGAGTGAAGAGAAGAGGGGAGTGTGGGTGGTTTCACTAGTAGAAAAATACCTTATACCAACGGTTAGAAACCGTTGGTATATTCGGTTAGTTTTGATCCCAGTACCTGCAGTTTATGATTGAACGACCTAACCACTAACCTAAATTGACTTTTGTGAACATAATTTCATAAATATATATATATGTATTATCATAAATATTTTAAATTTTGATTTATTTAATGTTCTTTGTAATAAGATTCCATAAGAAATACATGTAACTATACCAACGGTTCCAAAACCGTTGATATAGATTCTTTGATTTTGGGACCTATACCAATGGTTTTGGACAAACCGTTGGTATAGGGGGGACCTATACCAACGGTTTGTCCAAAACCATTGGTATATGTCTAAATTAGTGACTTATACCAAGGATTTTGGTCAAACCATCGGTATAGGTCCATATAAGTGAACTATACCAACGGTTTGCCCAAAACCGTTGGTATAGATCTTATTTCCAGTAGCGTTTTTATAGTGGTGGGGAGGAGAGTTTTCTTAATGTTTTAATCATTAGTTTATTATTTTCCTTAAGACAAGAAATAGTGATAATTGCATGACCAAAAATATTAATAAGTGTATGTGAGTTCGAACCAAGGGTTCTTACATTAGTGATGATGCTAGGAATAGTGTATTTAACTCATAATGTATATATACGGTAAATTACCGTATTTCACTATTCATCAAAAATTCAAATATTTTAGAAAATCCCAAAAATTCACCCTAGCCATTTTTCAACGTGTAGAATCCAAATATGAACTCCATTTTATCAAAATAAATTTCTAAATATGTGAAATTTAATTTTTTAAATAAAATCATCATTTACTCATAAAATACAGTTTAAAAACTAAAACTGATTTTGTAATGCCCTGAAAATTTAACTAAGGTTTTATTAAATTGCCCCAGAATCCTAGGACAAAAAAATTGATTTAGGAATACATTTTATGAAAAATGATTTTTCTTTTAAATCAAATTATTAATTATAAAATTGAAATTGAATATTTACTGCTCCCAAAAATACCAACACTTAATTATTAATTTTTAAAATATTCACTCTCAATTATAAGGTGCCTAAATTTTATTTATACTTACATGGGTGATGTTACTATTCATAAGGGTATGTTATTATTCATAAGGGTCATGTTACAATTCATAAGTGTACATTATTATTCATAAGGGTCAACTCACTATTCATAAGAGTACATTACTATTCATAATGGCCAAGTTACTATTAATAAGGGTGTGTTACTATTCATCAAAAATTAAGTTTGCTCTATCGAACTCCAAAAATCACCTTGAACACAACCGTGTATGTCAGATTTTTTAAATTCAAAACACAGAAGTGGCAAAATTATGTTCATTGGCTAGGTTATAACAAAGTGTTGTTTTGTTGAGACCCAGTGTTTCATACATTCAATATTAAATTTATTTGCAAATCTTTGGGTGTTACATTCTCTCCTCCTTACAAAAAAAATTCATCCTTGAAATTTGAAATTGAACATCAGAAGTTAATGGTTGATACTTGAAAATTCCCTTGTGGGAAACCCATATCATAAATACGGTTAAAATATCTTCTTAATAAGAGAGGGAAAGGGAAATGCATCGGTTACTACAAAATTATGTATTCTAATTGGACAACATGGTCATGGTAGAATAATCAATCCATCATGTTCTGATGGAAAGATCATCCCTACAAAACCATAAATTACAGATCTAAAAAATTTCATTGATATCATGAAAAATATGATAATAGGACAACATTTTTATTTAAGACTCTTTTCTTAGAGTTGAGGAATTATTCCACTCTTATAAGAGTATAAATATACGTTTCTATTTCATAAACACAATCATATCCTTTGTTTATGCCTTGAACTATCTATATTTCATCTCTTAGCATAGGTTGCATCATGTGGTGACATTAAACTCAAAAACCTCATACAGTGATCAACTTAAAGCATTTCATAAACGGTTTAACTTTCCAAAAGATCATAATCTAATACTTTAGAATCATTCTCATATCCATCCTTACTAGATCCATGTACATGGGGTCCTTGACAATCCTTATTTTGTTTAGAACTCCATGATCCATCCTACTCAATGCATCTGTTACCTTATTTGCCTTTAATCAACATGAAGCAGTCCTAAATTTTCACATTCCAAACATGTGAATATCTTCATCATTGTCCTCTTGAAATATGGTAATAACTCAAATTATCATTAAACCTTATTGGAAACATGCATTCATCCTTACACGTGCTATTGGATATATTTCTTATATCCAAAAATGTTGTAGACTCCATCAATGATAGATAGACCACTTGTCAAAAAGACAATAATCAGTTTTGAGCTAGTCAGTATTAATCCAAATCAATCATTTCTTCATCATTATCTTAATCATCAGGAATATATTTAGGGTTTTCTTTTCCTCAACCATATACTTTCCCAAGATATTAACTTTCTACTGAGTCACTTATCCTTGGTACCATTCATCATACGACCTCAAATACTTAATGAAATAGTACAGCAATACAATCCTCATATATTTCATAATTCTTATAACCGGTACATTGCTGATAAAATATTCAAATGACATGATTCTTGAGGAGGAATATTAATCCTTCCACTTCATCTGTGATAGGATCATAACTTGATCATTATCCAGTAACATCATTTGAGGCATATTCCATTGATGTTTGGGACATTGATTCACATAGTGTCTCATCTCCTTGCATTTGAAGCATTGTACATCGAAAACTTTTTTCTTACCCTTACAATCACGAATTTGGTGTTTTTTTTCTCCACACTTATAACAAACTTTCATTCCCTTTAAGCATTTATCAGGATGATTCTTTCCACAGTTATCACATGTGGGAAAACCCTTCTTTCCCTTCTTCCATGTATCCATCTTTTTCTCTGTCATTCTCTTCTTTTCTTGATTCCCTTCAAAGTCATAAGACTCAGAGAATTCTTTACATATTTTGTTAACACATGATATTATTTCCTCATATGATGAGGATACTTGGGAGACTATCTTCCTTCGAAATGATGGCTTAAGACCATAAGAGATATGATCCTTCTTACAATTTGCATCACGTGTATTGGTGAAGTTCTCATTCCTTCTGCAATACGTCATTTCTATATAACTGCATACACTAGATTAGGTTATGAATCATTATGTATAATCTCAGCTTAGAAAAATACTTAGCATAAATTAAAATTTTATACATAGCTAATCTCATAATCATAAACATGTTTTCTTTGAGGAAAAAATTACATTTAAATCCTCTATAATGGCTTGTAAAGAAAATGTGAATTATCCTAAGCATATCGCTCAAGAGTGACAAACCAAGAGCACAGTAAGGCTTGTTGTCATGTACCAGGATACTCCGGGTCAAGCCCAAAACTCCTTGTCAGAGTTGTTACTCCTAAGTACATTTATGCCAAAACCACATCCACTTGTAGTTTCCAGAAAGGGATGTATTTTCTAGAAAGATTCACATAATCTATTCCTTACCAAAATTTCATGATGTTCTTCTATGTTTATCCTCAAAGACTATCTTAGGATTTTGTTTCCTAATCTACATTTTCTAAATCTAGTTTCCAAGTTTTCTATTAAACTTCATCTGATACCAACTGTAATGCCCCGACCCTAGTTGCCCGATGTCGGTGCCTTAATTCCTTACATTGGCATGATTACAAGAAAGACGTATCCTGAAGGAATGGATAGTTTAGTAGATTTGGGGAAATCAGATACGTACATAAGTTCGACATTACAACTTGAAAAGAAATACAACATAAAAGTTTTATTGGGAACATCCACAACTCTAAGTTTACCCCTTCAATTCATTCATAATACACATCTTCGCATATAGGGAAAAATAAAACATAAGAAAAGAGTGAGTTTAAATGCTCAGTAAGGGTATGCAATACAGTGAAAGACATTATAAATATAAACATTAGGCATGGTGATAACTAAAAACACACGCCTTTAAAAATAAACTTGAACACATTATGGTAGGAATAAGAGCTGAATAAATAATGTCATAATAAAACATAATCATGGGTATTCTACTAGTCGAATAACCACATTAAATTCAATTACTAGTTTCGTAATGAGCGAATGTATAATTTCGGACATCATAACCATACTGTCAAGGCCTCGTGCCAAGACCATAAATATCCATTTTGTCAAGACCCCGTGTCAAGACCATAGTTTGTCTCATGAGACCTATCGATGCACTGATGGGCTATAGCGAGCCTCACCCAACACTTACTATGTCCAATGCACTCCTCATATGAATGGGGATAAACATAAACAACATAAACATTCATATTGAAACTAATATATGAAATATAAATAACTTTTCTCTTACATTAAACATAAAGACTAACCATTCGAAGTAATTTGGTGAATGGTATCAAGATAGAACATCCACATTCAA
Source organism: Viscum album (assembly GCA_963277665.1). Lineage (NCBI taxonomy): Eukaryota > Viridiplantae > Streptophyta > Magnoliopsida > Santalales > Viscaceae > Viscum > Viscum album. The sequence goes on along the minus strand of OY728119.1, from coordinate 20,908,727 downwards.
ACTAATCAGAAACCCTTCAACATATTGTAGATGATATCATAAGATATAAACCTCTATGAAATAAAAGATTCATCAAAAGATGTTGACATAAATAAAGATACTTTTAAATGAGACCATTGAGAAATTCTTGAGGAAATAATCTTTAAACATTCCAAAGTGTCTCATACCACCTTGAAACATTCAAATCATAATCCTTTAGAATATCATGAGAATAGAGACTCTTGATATGATATACCAAGGGGTAGTACATACACCGCATGCAAGAAATAAGTGGTGAACAAGGCATATATCTCATAAAAGTAAAAGTGAGGTGAGAAAAATCTATTTTACTTTGGAAAGAAGAATTCTTTTGGAAAATCATTTGTATTTGTCATAAACCTGGTTTTAAACATGTATATCCCAAAAAAAAGAAAAGGGAAGGACATTGAGATTACATTTGAGACATAAATGATGTCCCACTAAAGTGAAATCATGTAAAAAGTGTTTTTCAAAACCCTTTAGAATTAAAACATTTTAGTGCGGTTTAAGGAATTTATTAAAGAGATTTTAAAGCACAAAGTCGTGTTTGCTTTCATCAAACCAGAAATGAACCAAAATAGTTTTTTCATGTTAAAATGTGTGATTTTAGAAAGATAAATTTGGCTTAAAATAGATTATAGAGTGAACTTCAAAATAGGTAAGAATTTGAGAAGTTTCTTGAATCGGGCTTGCATTTCAGAAAAAAAAATTTGAAAGATTCTTTTAAAACATGTAACTCCCCATAAAATAAAGAAAGATTCTGATTGGTAAAAATATATAGAATATTCACACAGAATTTATGAGGAGTACATAAGAATAAATAAGAATTTCATTAAAGTGAGTAGAGAATAAGAGCAACCCGAATGAAAATGGAGGTTTGGGTAGAAAATACTTACAGCTTTGTAATCAATTGAATCGTATGCCCCAAAATTAATAATCATCAAATGATACATTGAATATCATGAAATAAAGAGATTCATGATATGAAACATCAATGGACAGTATGCATACACCATACACAAGTAATAGTAGTGAATACGAAATATATCACAAAAATGGAAGTGAGATGAAGAAACTCTTACCATAAGTCCAAAGGTGTTCTCCACTTGATCTTAATGACCTGAATAATCAAATTTAGATTCATTAATTAATAAGTCCAGAACCTCCTCTCCATGTAATAGATTTATTATAACCTTATTAAATTCATTCATGGCCTTTTTGATGGGTTAAGGGGTTCAATTTCATTGTTTAGGTCTGTTTGTTTCATGATCGGTATACATATATGAACGGAGAATCATGTAAAATGAGAATGGTTGCCCAGAATTGAAGTTGTATGTAATTGTTTGGGTTAATTGACGGTTTTTGAACATAAGGAACTCATTTTGCTTTATAAATCAAAACCATGTGTACAAAAAGATTCCAAAACCATAGATGAGACATAATACATATATTATAGTCTGGTTTAACCATAAGAATGGTTTCATGACTAGAATTGAAGACGGTAATACAAATTGAAAACTCATCATCCTTGAATGTGGTAAATTAGCACATCTCGGATGGTGTTTTTTACAACTAGCATAAAAGAACGGTAAAGGAGAGGTGATAATAACTTATTCCAAAATCATAACAACATTACAGTACATGTAAGGTACTGGAGTTGTCATAACATTTGGATGAAGAGAGGTGAGAATAGAAAAGAAAACAAATGAACTTGAAAAGAAAGTAAAAGAATTGAAAAGAGGAATTTACCTCTTGAATCGATCTTCCTTGAGAGCCTCTTTATGGGAGAGGATTTGGTCTTTTTATGAAGCCAAGGGCTGTTGGACGTAGGGGAGGAGATTGGGAGGAGATCGGAGCAGAATTTAGACAAGGAACAAGGCTTGAGAGGAGTGAAGAGAAGAGGGGAGAGTGGGTGGTTTTTATAGTGGGAGAGAGGAGTTTTCTTAATAATTTAATCATTAGTTTATTATTTTTCATAAGACAAGCAATAGTGATGATTCCATGACCAAAAATATTAATAAGTGCATGTCAGTTCGAACCAATGGTGCTTACATCAGCGATGATGCTAGGAATAGTATATTTAACTCATAATATATATATACGGTAAATTACAGTATTTCACTATTCACCAAAAATTCAAATATTTTAGAAAAATCCTAAAAATTTACCCTAACCACTTTTCGACGTGTAGAATTCAAATATGAACTTCATTTTATCAAAATAATTTTCTAAATATGCGAAATTTAATTTTTAAATAAAATCATCATTTACTCGTAAAATACAGTTTTAAAACTAAAACTGATTTTGTAATGCCCTGAAAAATTAACTAAGGTTTTATTAAACTGCCCCAAAATCCTAGAACAAAAAAAATGATTTAGGAATACATTTTATGAAAAATTATTTTTCTTTTAAATCAATTTATTAATTATAAAATTATAATTAAATATTTACTGCTCACAAAAATATCAACACTTGATTATTAATTTTTAAAATATTCACTCTCATTTATATGGTGCCTAAATTTTATTTATACTTGCATGGGTGATGTTACTATTCATAAGGGTATATTACTATTCATAAGGGTCATGTTACTATTCATAAGGGTACAAAACTATTCATAAGGGTGAATTACTATTCATAAGGGTCAAGTTATTATTCATAAGGGTAGATTGCTATTAATAAGGGTATGTTACTATTCATCGAAAATTAAGTTTGTTGTATCGGACTTCAAAAATCACCCTGAACACAACTGTGTATGTCATATTTTTGAAATTCAAAACACAGAAGTGGAAAAATTATGTTTATTTGCTAGGTTATAACAAAGTGTTGCTTTGTTGAGACTCAGTGTTTCATGCATTTAATAATAAATTTATTAGCAAATCCTTGGGGTGTTACACACATAACCGTATGATATTTAACTTGAATGGAAACCCTAACCGCCACAGAAAGCAAAATACACTGTATTTTTTCACAACACAAGGCGTATAGTTGGGAATTTCACAAACAAGAGCCTTCTTCTCAGGATCTTCACACGCCTACTGATTTTGTCACCAAACTCACCCAAAACTTTATGCAACGTGTCAATCATGGATCCTCCATCGGCAAAAGTTGCATTTTGGCCTTTGCTTCACCGAAAATGATAATCAGTATTGAAGTTGTCGTTCCCACATGCCGCAACTCAGGTAAGCCAACTCGGAATCGCCTATCAATCTTGCTTCTATTGTCGTTCGTGACATTCCTGCACACCAAGATTTCCATGGATGCCCGCAAACACGCCAATTCGAATCTGGGGGTTTGATTACAATTCGAAATAGATCGAAAATGGTCAAATCGCCACCTAAAACATGGACGAAGGTGAAGAACATGCAGAATGGTGGGGGAAACCAAATAAACACCAAAGTGAGCATCACCGATGGACGTAGTGGATTCGACTATCGATCATCAAGGTGGAAACCAAAGAACAAATCAAAGAAGCCACATCTAACAATTAATTCCAACTTGAAACTAAAATGTAAATCCACAAGGCTATGCGTATTCGGGAAAAGATTGGGAAGGAATTCGAAGCAGATAACCATATCCATGGTAGAATCATAAATCATGGGGCGAAAACCCAAAAATAACAAACCCTTCCTCATCGTTAGATCGATCACTGATGATGAACGACCTCATGTAAATGTCGATGAGAAGTCCCGATTAATCTAATTGTCGATCCATGAATTCCCCTTGGTTGCCAGTTGTAGATTCTTCCAACAACGACTCATTCTCTTTCAATCTCTATGGGTTATGTTGCTAGCCTTGAAGAATGGTTATAAAGGAGATTAAATAGACTATGGACTAGGTCAAATAATTAATTAATCATTTAATTAATTTTTTAACTTAATTTTTTAATATCTGCCTACGACAGTGCCTCGACCCAAGGTTCGATGCGAACAAACCTTAAGTCGCACCTAAGGTAAAACTCTTGTTTCGAATACGATCTCAGATTTCTCATTCAAGACTCCAATCAACAGGAATCCCATTAATTCTGAAAAGATTTGCGCGTGTGGCCTAATATATTTAATATTTTTATTTGTATCAATTCTGGGACCTGTGGCACTCGTAACACCAGGCTAACTCCGAAGAAAAACATAGAATAATGTATAGAAATATTCAAAGGGTCTAAATGAGAAAATCGGAGTCGTCGTAGTTATGTTGGATGATTCATTTTCCACGGTACATCAGAGGAAAAAATCTATGATAAAGTAAAATGTTTTGCCCATGATTGGCATCAACACTTAACAATAGTTTTCAACCCTTCATGTTTGGGGAAACACACTTAAGGTTGGTAACCCTTGACCCAAGGACCAAGATTTCTTCATATTGGGACATTATACAAAAGTTAATTTTTTATGATTGATCTTGTGCACTTGTAAGTGATCATCAAACATGTTTGGTGTCACTGTAGATATCTTAAAAATATTTTAACCATCAAAAAATACTGATGACATTTATAATAATTTCCTTTTAATGCATGCTTTATATAGATTTTGTATTTCAATTTGATGCGTCATCTACCTTGACTGATTTGGTTTGGTTTAATTCATATTGTTCGGGGAGAAATTCTTTATATTGCTCATATGAAACCATACACGGGTTTTAAGGAGAAATCCCATTAAGCCGCTCGATGAAGGCTCAACATCCAACAACTTGCGTTGTTGATCGAATTCAGCCACACACCCCACACGCCTCACCGCCTCACCGCCACTTCACCTAGTCTTTAAGAGAAAAACACGCATGTGCATCACATGAAACATGGGTGGTTGAACCGTAGGGTGAGATTTGAACCGTGATAGCCGACTAATTTGGACTTCGACCCATCTCCATTAATAAACTCGGTAGCATCTTTCATGAAGCTTGATTTGACTTAATTAGGTATTAGGCGGATGGTCAAGTGCTCCAAGTACTCTGTACTTTGAAAACACCTAAGAGACGTTGCTATCATGATGAGGTGTGGAATAGAAATGTTAATCAATGCAACTCAAATTCGATTAAATGCGATTTTCAACCTCCAACTTGAATCTTCATTCAAATTACTCTTAGGCATTCTTTAAAACAAATCACTTGAATTATTGCAGTAATAAAACAATAACTAAAATATATATATAATGATACGAAAATTATTTTAAAATCATAAATATATATATCATTATTAGCTTATACTAAGTTTAGGAACTAGTCAATTATGTTATTTTAATACCTGCTCCATCTCAAATTCTAATTGACAAAAACAAATTCAGTCCAATTCAAGTATTTCTCGAAATGTAGTTTAATAAATTCACAAGACGGAAAGAAAAGAACCTTAATGATTTCAGCACCCTCATATTCCATTGAGGGTAACCACAACTTTGCGCGAACTGGCCACATCCCGGTGCTCGCATAACCATATCCCCTGAATCACCAACATTTGAATGTACAATAATAAACAAGCACATTTGATATATAAAGTTGAACAAAAAAAAAAGTTTGAGCAAATATTTTAATTATTGTAAAGGAACAGACGCCATCAGCTAATACAACGCTCCTTACGGGGCCTTCGGCATGCACAAACACCACCACGACACTATCAACCAACTACAGGCTTCTTATTAATATTTTGCAAAGCTTTAAACAAGAAACGGAAAAATCAAATCAAATCAAATCAAAACAGAACTCAAATGATCAAATACATTAAGCCCTCCGCCATGTTGCTTATATCATGCTAAACTAGCAAAAAATAAACTTATGCAGCCACATCATCCTTATAACTGAAGAGCACTTTAGAAGATTGAAGAATCTTCATGAAGTGAATTGACAAAGGGAGAGCTGAACTCCGTTGATCTTAATTGAGAGATGGCCAATATGGCATTAGACTTACACCGAGGGTTGGAGTACTCTCACAAACACCATTCTATCCTATGGTGTGATGTTTAGATAACCTTCGCATTAGAGGCCTGCTATGACTTGTTTCTTGAGGCCATTCATTCATGACTTTGGAATGTTTTCGTGTTGTATTTATCGGCAACATGCTCAATGGTGAGTTGGAAGCTCTTTGCAGTAGAGTGGAGATGCCCAGGAATGAAAGGCATAAAGCTCTGCTAAAAATGATGAAATCACGGCATGAATGGTGATGACCACGCTGCAACATGTTTGAGATACCAAACGTGCAACCACTGGAAGATACTTCTTCAATCAACTGGAAGATCGTTTGCACTAAAGATTTTGCGCTGCTGAAGTCATACCACCAGATATTCCACCTGAACATTGTTGGATTGGTGTCGCCCGATCCGGTTGGGCCGAATGCTTGTAGCCACCAACTGAACTGTAGCACTTTTGACTTCCAGCCGGCAGCCACTGTAGCGCTTTTGACAAAGTTGCCCGTCATTCACTGTAGCGACGCGGACTCACTTTTCGAACAGTGATCGTCTTCTCCATTGTTTTGTAGCCCATTTTTGGGCTAGGGTTATCACTGAAAAAACCTCTGTAATTTGTGCTCCCGATATAGTGAAATTCCGCCTCTCCCGTGGACGTAGGGATTATTCCCGAACCACGTAAATCGTTGTGTTCTTGTTGCATTCTTTTCTTTCGTTTTCTCGTTTCTATCATTGTGTCTCCCGACGATTCCGCAACAAACATAGTGCATCAGAAGACAGGAAGACAATGCATCCTAATCACCACACTAAGTCACGCTGCTCACACACTCTTCAGACAAACTCACACACAAGCATTCAAGCAAAAGAAAGTAACAAGTAAAGTAAAGTGGACGCACAAGATTCCGTGGCTCAGACTTTTGTCCTACATCCATGGGAGAACACGTCAAACTCTTATATTAGCGGAAATTTAAGAGATTACAAACATTGTAGCTTAGGAGCTGGTGTTTTTTCAAATGTATAGTGCACATCAGCAACTGGTCCAACCTCTACTTTATAAAAGTACACAGCTGATTGAACAGGTGGCACCACCATCCAACATTTGCGGTTAGCCATCCGTTGACTTCGCTGTTCATTTGTGGCATGCACCAACTCAACCACTACAGTCAGTGGACTGTTCACAGCCCTCATCCAATGAACATAAACCAGGCCTGCAAACTCATCGGAAGTTCGTCAGCTTCCGATAAACGAAACTTGTGTGCTCGACACTACTGTTGTTGCCTTGATAAGGCTGAGATGAACTTCCGAAGTTCCTCCTTTCGGTAAGTTGAATCTGGTAACTTGAAAAGTCTTCACAAGGACTTCATCTTCTTTTTTCAACGAACGGCGCCTCCACGAAAGAGCCGCACATACTTGCCGATCTCGATCACACCTAACGGAAACTAGTCGCAGAAACCAGTTCTCTCCCGTGAGCTTCCCCAGCGACAATCTTCCTACTGCTGCGATCGGTTCTGCTCCAGCAACGTTACAGGTTGTTGCTGAAAAATAGTCATCATCCAGACTGAATGTCTACAATTCCCCTTTCCTTCGATCGCCTCTTCCACGCGATCGTTTCCCCAGTTTTCCAGCTCTGGTTCGCGGCAGAAAATTCCTGTACCGAACGAATACTCTCGTACACGCGGGCTACTTAAATCCAGCACATTGTTCGTCCAGCGCAATCGACTTCTCAACCAGGTTGTGTCTCCCCAGCAGAGTCGCAATCAACTTCCATTCTCTTGGGGCCTAATGAGGGATGATGTTGCCTCAAATTTTCAAGGACTAAAACCTTCGTGAACATGTCGGACGGATTTTGCTTCACCGCTATCTTCCACAGTTATCTTCCAGCAGATTCCGGATGAAATGGAATTTCAAGTCAGTGTGTTTCGTTCTTGCATGAAAAACTAGATTTCAAACAAGGTGAATGGCACTCTAACCATCACAAAATAACACTCTTTTTAGTGACTTCCTAAGCTCCTTCAGCAAGCGCATTAACCAGACCAACTCTTTTTCGGTTTCCATAGCTGCTACGTATTCTACTTCCGTTGTCGACAACGTAACCACAGGATGCAACCAAGACATCCAATTGACCATTGTTACACCAAAGGTAAGCATGAAGCCCATCGCACTCTTTCATGTCTGAATCCCAAAAAAAAATCCACATCTATGAAACCTCCTTGCAAAGGATCATCATTACCAAAACAGAGTGTTGAATCGTCCGTTAAAAGAAATTCATATCGACTTCATACCTCTAAACTGGTCGTCTGACTCTAGAAGATCTTCTCAACTCTACTTAAGGCTCTGCTTTTTTCGGTGTTGTAGTTTTCAGTGCCCCAACTTCCGATCAACCAACTGTCGATTGCTCAACATTCAACTTTTATGCTTGATACGTCGTTCTTTGACTACCTGAAATAAACTCGTCGTTACACCATAACCATGGAATTTCGCATGATGGTTCTATTTCAATCAAAAGTTGAGATATCAACTTCCATAAATGGAAGGGATAAATCCTTCCTCAACTTATCCATTAATAATGTGTCACTCGTGACGCACCCAACGTACCCTACTTCCCGTCAACTGTCTGCATGACGGTTTTCGTCAGTAAATCAAAGTGCGCGAATCATGACACATATTAATGATAATCTTAAAGTATAAGGATCATTACACACGCTCGTAGATAAAAATATTTGATAACACCAAAACACGCAGAATTCCTACTGGCGGGTCTGTTCTCATAATCTCTTGCCTTGGAGATTACCAAATGCGAATTTCATGAGAGGAAATCTTATCTACTTACGAGTACTCACATCTGACAGTCTACATGCTATGTGTCCCATCATAGTATGTCATCCAACTGTAGAACTATATTTAAGAATATTGTTATAGCATTTCAAGGTTCTCATCGTAGCAAAGAATTGTCATGACCTTATCAATGCAACAAATACTTCAGGACATTATTATATCATAGTCAATATGTAATAAGATGTTTAATATTTAAATACATTAAATATCCATGTAATCAAAGTACAACCGGTTGGTTCTAGGACACCAACTCTTGCAGGGGGCGACCCCGGGCCCTTTGGCCACCATCAGCGCCGCCCCCTGGTCGGCCCCTATGGGCTCCCGGTTCTGCCCGGCCCCCGCCTCCTCCCTGCGGACTCTCGGCGTTGTCCGGCCCCACCCTTCACTTCTCTCGTCGCGGTCCCTGGCCCCCGCCTCTGTCGCGCCCTCCCGGCGACTCCAGGTCTTGCCTCCGATGTTTCCCCGCCTCCGATGTGGACGACCGACACCTCCCTCCCTGTGAAGCGTGGTTTCTCAGCTCCGCAACTCCTCCGCGACGCCGCCCCGACGAATCTCGTCCACCGCGCGGTGCTGCTTCCCTCACGCGGCCCTCCATCCCGCTCGAGCGGCACCCTCCCTACAACACCCCCTACGCGCGACGACCTCCCTTCCCTTCACCCTCCCGCAGGCACCTCCTACAGCAGCTCCTCCCTGCCGGACGACCCCCATAGCGAGCACCTGTTGCGCGTCACCCTCTGTCCCTCCAGTCCAGCGACCTCTGCTCACTACGTCGTCCACTGCTCCCTCCCATTCGGCTAGATCCAGTCGACTGGATCTCCCCCGTCCACTGCTCCCTCCATGTCGGCCTCCTCCTGCGGCAGCTCCCGCCTCCATGTCGACCTCTTACAGAATCACCTTCCGCTCCATAGTCCAACCCTGCCAGTGCGGCTTTCCCGGCAATCGATCGACCGGCCCCACCTGTGCAGTTCCTCTGTTGTGCCTCGACAACTTGTCGCACCGCTAAGAGGGAGCTGCAATCTTCAATCCTCCATCATTTTCATCTAGAGGGGGAGCAACGACTGCGAATGATTTATCTTCTTTTTGTTTCAAATTGTTTTGTCATCAAGCTGGGTATATCTAGCTTGAGGGGGGGGTTGCAGAGTCTTGTTTGCTTTGTTTTTCTTTGTGTTCAAGCTAGGTACACCTAGCTTGAGGGGGGTGTTGGAATCTGCATCTCACATCGAGTTTGCGGTCCGATGTGGTCTTTATTATTCATTATAAAAGAACCTCAAGGTCTCCTTTAGAGTGGACCTTGGGGATTGGGTATCCACTCTTTTACTCTAACATTCTCTGTCACTCCATTCAGTAGAGGAGTCCCGAGAACTGTTCTCTCCGGCCAGATCCCTTCTTCTGACGGGAATTCTGGGAGTTACTTTTGTTGTATTCATCGTCGTTGTCTGACCTAAGGCACTTTAAATTTTGGCCACTCTCTCTTTAAGTCGTAGCTTTCCATTATACAAAAACATTGAAAACGCCGGACTTATGCTTAAGGAAATACACTCATAACCTCAAGGTCTCCTTTAGAGTGGACCTAAGGCACTTTAAATTTTGGACTTATGCTTAAGGAAATACACTCATACATCCAAGTGAACAAGCTCCAACTTTCAAGCTCTGAATCTGACCATTCAAGTTGAATGAAACCCCTTTTTGCCTTCCCAATACACAGCTCTCACAACTTCCGGTCAAGTAGTGTGTCATCCTTTACTCTTTGCATCATAACCAAAAACCCTGAAGTCACTTTTCATACTCCATTTGCAAAGGTAGTTCCGTAGCCTGCATCATCCAGCAGCCCCACGGATACAAGGTTCTTCCAGAGACCTGGGATGTGTCTCGCATCCTTCAGTCGTAGAAAGCACCCATTCTTCGTCCATAGATTTACATCTCCCTTTCCAATTACTTTCAGAGCTTCATCGTCTGTCAGATAAACTTTCTCAAAGCTTCCAAATACATAGCTTGTCATGTACCCGCGATCTGCCAATGAGTGGAAGGATGCATCGGAGTCAACCACCCATGACTCCATCGGGACACTGGCACTGAGTAGCAGGTAATTGTCATCTTCCGTTGTATTAACAAATTTTGAACTTCCGGAATCAGTTCTTCTGGTACCTTGCGATCCTCACAAAATCCACAACCCTGGTATCCACCAATTTCAACCCAAGTGACAACAAACATAAAGGACCAAATTTCAAGTTTCAAATTTCAAATTTCAAATGCCAATAAACGGAAGAACCGTTCCACGTGCCAGTTGGATTCCAATCGAGTAGCTTGAGATCGATAGCTCGTACCTCGAGCTCCTCGCCAGTGCGTCGCCTAAGGTTATGTTGAACGATTGTAGTCACTACTTATCGTTGTCGTCATCGCGAACCAGCAAGACAAACACTGGAACACTGTTCAGCTCACCATCACCAAAATCAAGAAACGTGAACCACCACTAAGAAACCAAAGAGCGAGGCTAGAAAAAAGAGAGCCTCGATCACGCCAAAACTAGACTTTTTGAAGCACCGCCATCGTCGTGCAGCACCAAAATCACCGAAGCACCATAGTTGTCTTCTAGGATGAAACACTAAAAACCACCATAGCTAAAACATCTCAAAAACAAGGGGAAAAACAACCAAGGCCATCGAAAACACAAAACCTCCAGGAAGCCACCACAAGATGTCGTGCTACATTCATTAGGAAGCCTTCCAAAAAGCATATAATGAGATGCCAAAACCATCACATCAAAGAGGATTTAGAAACCCAGAAACATAGATTTGGAAACCTTGCGACTTTTGCAATTCCTCTGAAGATGTTCATGCCTCTCACAATGTCAGTGATGCGAAAACAACGTGAGTCGCAACGACAAAAAAGAAACGATTCGCAGAAGAGTAAAAGGGAAAAATCAAAAGAACGAGAACACGAAGATTTACGTGGTTCGGAAATAATCCCTACGTCCACAGAGGTAAAATTTTACTAGATGTTGGGAGTACAAATTACAAGGAGATTTCTCAGAGTTTCTAACACATGAAACCCTAGCCCGAAATGGGCTAATAAGGATGATGGGACATTATTCCACTAATCGTCAGAAAGTCTGGTGTGCTATAGTGAAAGGCATACCCAAGTGAAAAGTGTTACAATAGCTGCCGGCTGGAAGTCCAAAGAGCTACAGTAAATAGCGGCTGAAAGTCCACGTCCCTACAGTGCCATGTCAGTGTCGGTCGATCAGCTACAGTGGTCAGCATTGCTACAGTACCCCCAAAAAATTGGGTCGGTGACCTTCGGCCCCGGAGCAAGGGCGTGTTGCCCCCTGCAACCTCCAACGAGCTCACCACGGAGCTCGACCCGCAGAAGTTGCGGCTTGGTGCACAGTACAGGCCCAAACGTTCGGCTCAAACATCATCCAAACCGGATTGGGCTAAACCAATCCAACAGTCAGCCTGTGAAACCTGGACCGGTCAACTTTCCTCGACCCATCTCCCCAGACTTACCCACCAATCGTCAATGATTCCTTCTCTAAGGTGAGCGTCCCCTTCGGCCAGCATTCAGTGCATTTTCAACAAGTGTTTGGACCTCACTTCTCTGGAGCTCTTCGTTGAGGATCAAGTTTCAGACGTCTTCAAACACCAAATCAGTTTTTCCGTAGAAGTTGCTAATCATAGTAACCATATCGTACCATGATTATGATAGAGATGATGGAAGTAGGATTGTCCATACATTATCAGTGAAAGTGACTTTCACCACTTCTGGCTGACTTCTAATCATGTTAAAGTCGTTCACATGGTCTTCTGTTGACCGTCCTTCCGATAACCTCATGCTAAACACCCTTCACATTAGAAACATCTTGTTAAAAGTCGTCAGTTTTTCATACATGTCCGTCATGGCCGCCATAAGTTCAGTTGTAGTCTTCTTCTCCCAAATGTTGAAGGCTACATTTCATACCAACGACATCATCACCAAACCTAAAGCTTTCATGTCCATCTTTTCTCATTCACTCTTCTCCATCTTGTCAGGTTTCGCTCCACTCAATGAAAGCTCAAGATCCTTCTGGATGAGAGAGTCCCCTATCCGTATCCGCTAGAAACCATAGTCAATTCCATCGAACTAACTTATTCAAACCTTGCCTTCTTTCGTCATCATATCTTCTGATGACAGTAAAACTGGCTGAAATCAATATAACGGTGTGAGGTAAAAGTGAATGCTACTTGAGTTGTCGATGAGTGTGAACTGCTTAACTCGGATACCACTTGTTGGGGGAAGGACCAAACATGCAACCACCGGAAGATACTTTTTCAATCAACGGGAAGATCGTTTGCACCAAAGATTTTGTGCTGTAGAAACCAGACCAACGGAAATTCCCCCTAAGCTTAGTGTATCGGGAGATGGGAAGACAATGCATCTGATAGGGATGTGGACTGCTTAAGGGGTTGTGTGGGGAGCAGTTGTATAGGGTATAGGGAATAATTACTCTCTAACTGCCAAGGGCGGTTTAGTCAAATGTACGTGTATTAGCTGGCAGGTTTGTTAGGCAGTTGTATTAGATGGCAGGTTTGTTAGGCACTTGTAGGGGTTAATAAAAGCGGGGTATGTTGTGATGGGGGGAGGATTGTATTTTCTGGAGTATAGGATTGGCTGTACAGATTTTCAGGCAGTTGCCTTGGGCCTTAGAGTAGTGTCTCTGAGGAGTGTTCTATTCTTCATCTTCTCCAAACTATTGTAATTCCTTCTGGTAATCATAAATTCTTCTATTTCTCTCTCAAGCACCCATCAATTGGTGCTTTCATTGAGATTGAGAGAATTGAGAGAAAATTGCGGCTGGATTGAGTGATATTTTAGAGAGACTTGAAGAGCTCAGAATCTGGCGCTAGAGATCAGAGGAGACGCGTGTTAACACACAACTGGCAAAACCAAAGACGCAACAGCAGACGAAGGCAAATAGGGTGAAGGTGGACAAAGCAATAAAACTTGACGGAGAAACGTGACAGAGGAACGCGTCTCGCAACGGTTGGGGTGACGACGCAAAACACAGCAGTTCTTGATCGGACAACCTGAAGTGAACACAAAAAAAGAAAATCGCCCTCAGTCATTGGTGGAACTGCTCTGGATGGTGACACCAATGGCTTTGCTGAAATCTATGTTAGCCGTACACAAAGGGATGCGGCAGGAGTGTGGCAATAATGGAAGTGCTGCAGCGGTTCTCAGACCGAGTTCGACTGATAGAGGGCATCTCTCCTCACGACGAAGTGGTGGAAATTTCTCCTGTTGAAGTACAGTCGGAAGAGAACGAGTGCCAGCACCACCTTGCCCTTGTGCCGAACCAGGTGGAGAAGCAACGCACAACGCAAGAGATGCTGCAACTTTTCCCAGTGCCGGTTCGCCATGCTCAGGAAGATCGGTCTGCGAATGTGACCGATGAGGACCTGCAAGAGTTGAATGAGTAGTGGCCAATTACTGCAATGGAGGAGACGCCTGCAATGTCCACACAAGTGGAGGCACAAGTGAAAGTGAAGCAAGAAGAGATGGGCGCAGGAAGGATGGGCAAGGCAGAGTGGGCTGAACAAGGAGGGATGATTTTGCAGCAATTGCGAACTAATGTAGCTCTGGAGGGACAACGCAAGTTGCCATGGCAGCTAAACCTGAGGTTTAAAACTATTATCTCTACTCAACAAGTTTCGAGGTTGCCAAGGCCTCCACCAAAGTCTCCAGCATGGATATGTCCAGATGCTTAGCGCTTTGGTAGTGAACAAGAAGGTGCCATATGACAAGCTGAGCGAGCACCTCATAACGAGAGAGTGGGAGTTCCCTATTGTCTTGTTGTGGGGTTGTTCCATCCCCGTTTCTAGAAGTTAATCAGGTTTTTCCCACCTTGAGGACAAGGTGGAATTTCAAGGGAAAGGCAATGATAGGGATGTCATTCAAGGGGAAGGCAATGATAGGGATGTGGGCTGCTTAAGGAGTTGTGTGGGGTGCAGTTTAGTAAAATGTACGTGTATTAGCTGGTAGGTTTGTTATGCAGTTGTATTAGCTGGCAGGTTTGTTAGGCAGTTGCAAGGGTTAATAAAAGGGGGAGGGTATGTTGTAATGGGGGGAGGATTGTATTTTCTGGAGTATAGGATCTGTTGTGCAGATTTTCGGGCAGCTGTCTTGGGCCTTAGAGCAGTGTCTCAGGAGTGTTTTATTCTTCTTCTTCTTCTCCTCTAAACCATTGCAATTCCTTCAGTTATTCAGAAATCCTTCTATATCTCTCTCAAGCACCTATCAGCATCCTAGTCACTGCACTAAGTCACGCTACTCACACACTCTTCAAACAAACTCACACACAAGCATTCAAGCAAAAGAAACAAAAAAAAGTAAAGTGGACGCACAAGATACATGGTTCAGACTTTTGTCCTACATCCACAGGAGAACTCTGCAAACTTTTATATTAACGGAAGTACATGTGATTACAAACCTTGTAGTTTAAAAGTCGGTGTTACACTTTTTTCAAACGTATGGTGCACATCAGCAACTGGTCTGTAGAGACCTCAAACTTGACGTACATGGACATTACATTACTTTTGCGGAATACTTAATACATAACAAAAACAAACACACAAGGACCGTAATAGTTTAGTGTCTTTGTAAACTCGGAATATAATCTTCTAATCGTGGTGAAAGATCTTCAACATCTCATATAAAGATCTTCCCCTTTTGTTTTCTTACCTAAAACCTTTCTTTATATCCTGGGGAAAAGAAAACATAAAAAAGGTGAGCTCAAATGCTCAGTAAAGGTAAACATAGAGAACATAAAACAATCCATAAACATTTGAATGCAAAAACTTGAACATAAAATCTAAACATCAAAATTTTGAGCAAAGACATAAATCTTGGAAGTATGTAAGGCATATATCATAAAGAAACATCAATCCTAATAAAATAGCATTGGAATAAAACATGTAATTGTGGCAAACCATTAAGCACATGATATGATTTCCATAGTAGCCAAGGCATTGCTGCCAAGACCATCTTAGTGGACAAAGTCTCTTTCTGAATCGAGTTCACTGCTCGTTCCAGTTCTGTATCACTGAACCGGATTAACTTACCGTTCCAGTCATGTCTATCTCATTAGATATAAATCTTTACCCAATGCATTGGAGGAAGATATAGGTCTCACTCATCTCATAATGAAATCATTCTTACGTGTGCCACAACATAAACATAAATCATTCATCATAACCCAAAGAATAAAATGGGTTTCATAAACATCATCTTATCATAACATAATCCATATAAAAGTGTTGGACCCCATTTAAGTTTAAATGGGTATTTCTGAGTCCCACATCGGACTTACCCTCCTTGTAATTAGAATTACTCATCTATAAAAGAATATATCCTCACCTCACATTGAGGTAAGGGGAATTCACCATCTACATGGTATCAGAGGGATCTTAATCCCGACCCTCCCTCCCAGCGGATTCCCGGTTCTGTCCGGCCCCGCCTCTCTTCCCCCCCTCTGGCCTTGCCCTTCCCGGCGGCCACCTCTCCTGCACGGCGTCCCTCCCGGCAGCCCTCCCTCCAGGCGCGGCTCCTCCTCCCCGCGGCCCTCCCTCCAGGCGCGGCTCCCCCTCCCGGCGGCCCTCCCTCCAGGCGTGGCTCCCCTTCCCGGCGGCCCTCTCGCCCAACCGCTCCTCTCCCGGCAGCCCTCTCGCCCAGCAGCTCGGCGTTCTCCCGACCCCGGCTTCCGGCGCCCTCCCATGGCGCGCCCTCACCCAGCGTCGCCCTCCTCCCAGCGGCGCCCTCGCTCGGCGCCCGCGCCCTAGCCCAAGCGGCGCCCGCGCCTCAGCGGCGCCCTCGCCCAGCGCTCGCGCCCTCGCCAAGCGCCCGCGCCCTAGCCCCAGCAGCGCCCGCGCCCTAGTCCCAGCGGCGCCTTCGCCCCAGCAAAGCCCTCGCCCAGCGGCGCCCTCGCTCAGCACCAGCCCCTCGCTCCGGCGTTTCCTCCTGAGTGCGACCCCCCATCGCAGCTCCCTCCGGCGACATCTCCAGGCCGCCTCCCTTCCAACGTGCGGCTCCCGGCAAACAGATCCAGCGCCCGCCTCTGATTCACCCGCCTCTGGTGTCTCCTCCTCCCGGCCATCTCTTTGGACAGACCTACTCTCGTCGTCCATCTGTTGTACCCCCCATCCAGGCCGAGGACAACATTGTTCCCGCTTCGTCCGATGCTCCTGTCACAGCTCCCGAGGACTTGCCGATTGTGCTTCGGAAAGGTACTCGCTCGTGTCAGACTACTCCTCTCTTTGTATCTTCCTACAGGGGTCTGTCAGCTCTAGAGACCGTCTCGATTCCTCGAACAGTGGGTGAAGTCAAATCTCACCCCGGGTGGCTAGCAGCAATGCAGGATGAATTGCAAGCTCTGGATGACAACCATACATGGGATCTTGTTCCACTCCCGGCAGGCAAACAGGCGGTCGGCTGTAAATGGATTTATACGATCCGTCTCAATCCCGATAGCTCTCTTTGCCGCCTCAAAGCCCGGCTTGTGACAAAGAAATTTGCTCAGACATATGGCATCGACTACTTTGAGACCTTCTCTCCAGTCGCAAAGATGGCCTCTGTTCGCCTTTTCATATCTTTGGCTGCTCATCATCACTGGCCGCTTCATCAACTGGATGTCAAGAACGCTTTTCTCCATGGCTTTCTTGACGAAGAAGTCTACCTGCAGCAGCCCCCTGGCTTTTCTGCCTCTGGTGCCGACTCTCATGTCTGCCGTCTTCGTCAATCCCTCCACGGCCTCAAGCAGTCTCCTCGAGCATGGTTTGGCCGCTTCAGCATTGTCGTCATAGCCTTTGGTCTCTCTCGCAGTATGAAAGATCACACAGTCTTCTTCCGTACGACGATGCACGGCTGTATCTTGATTGTGGTATATGTTGATGATATCATCATCACAGGGAGCGACTCCAGAGGCATCGCCAGCCTCAAGGCGCATCTTCACCAGCACTTTCACACCAAAGATCTTGGTCCCCTCACCTACTTCATATAGTAAAGAATATCAAGGGTACCTCGCTACTACTTCCCCACTGGTTTGCCGCTTTGCCCCAACGACATACGTCCTGTGCATCTCTCTCCAAAGGCTTGCCCGCAGAAACCTGGGCAAAGCTCCACAATCTGCACCACGTGCACCACAAAGGCTTGCCCGCAGACACCTGGGCGAAGCACCACACCATCCTCACAACCAAAACTAACCAGGTAGTTTCCAGGAGCCACTACAGCTCGCATAACGTCTATCATACGTCGGGTATTATACCTCAAGCCATTACAGCCCATACACCGAGTAAAGATCCTCAAGTCATCACAGCCTATACACGTTACACCTACAGTAGTCCATAGGATACTATATCAAGAATATATGTGTGTGAATAACCACAAGCCATTACAGCCCTCTACACACATATATGGGGAAAACTAACCGATGTGCCTAATGGCACTAGTATCTTACCAAGAAAAGAGAGCAGGGTCAAAGGGGGTAGTCAGTCATTCATCCTCCCACCGAAATGTTGGGGAAAACACCCCCCTAGGGCTTAGAATCCCCGGGGTGCCAGTTGCCCTTACCGACAGGGTGGAGTAGCATATAGAAACACAAAAAGTACAGAATATACTATAACTCACAACCGCACTATGGGCATAACCTAGTCTTAGACACAACTGCAGCTAACGTCTCTCGGACTCCGGGGTGCCACTTCTAAGACTAGGTATCCTATAAGCACACAACCATTTAAGGGCTTTATTAGATTACTTCATTCCCTTTTTATCAATTCCACTGTACGTTGATTAATTCTTCAAACATTAATTAACCATGAACAATTCCACATTAAATTCCATTAACACCACATCCAAAAATTCCACTGTCCTTTCAAAAGTTCTCAACCTCATCATTAAGTTTCAAAAAACTCCAACCCCATGGGTTAACATCATTTATTCAAACATTCATTACAGAATTACTTTCCCATATTCTCAGGCATTCTAGAAAAGCATCCTATGCTACAAAACACAAGAAGGCTCAACACGGTGAGTAGATGTACTACCCGTCGAGTCTTTGCCGCCTATAGCAAGAGCGTAGACCTATTCTCCCTTGAGAGGCTAAACACGGAAAGCACGTGGCATACCCCGTGTGTCTTCGCCTCTTTTGGAAGAAGGTAATCAAGACCAGCTGCCTTGAGCAGTGAGAAAAAGTAAAGCAGATAAACAACCAAAGAATCAACAAGCATCCAACATCACATCCATCCCATTCCATCATCCCCGGTGTCCTCCTCGACACCCACATGCATAAACCGATGCATCTCGTCACTCTAGGCGTCATCCGCTGCCACAACCAAAAGGCCTCTATGCCTCCACATATCACAACACCCCTCCAGGGTCACATTACAGCACAAACAACAGGAAATCAAACATCACATCAATTGGGCTATGGTCCTTTCAACAAACAAGAGGGTAACTCAGAACCCTTCAAGGAATTATCAAACAATCACATTCTTTAAACCATCTTGAATTAACAGATTTAATCCGTTGGTTCCAAAATCGAGAACCTAACCAGTAAGCTATCACAAAAGATTATACATGCTTACTATGCCAATTTGGTTAACATCAAATTACAACAGGAACATTCGTTCACATGCCTCTTTATCTTTAGCCAAAACAAATATTAGTCCCGGTTTACGTTGTTTACCAATTTCCACCAAGAACAATCGCTAAGCAAGGCAAGCATAGATATCACACTATCTAGCAAAACATGAAGCAATAACATACAATCGATACGATTTCTTTATCCGGTTCAAAGTATTTTATTAGGTCAATTCCATTGTCATCCAGCGGGATTCAACATGCTAACAATACGGTTGCACGTAAAAGAAAGAGAAGCAACGAATCCCCTACCTCAAGGTTTTTGACGAAAACCCCAACAACGAAGAACGCACAAGAAAGCCGGATTGATTCTCCAAAAACCCGCCTTAGATCTCTCCTCCTAGCAAGATCAAGACCAAAACTCAACATATTTGGCATCCACACACTTAGATCTACCCATAACGGGCGTAGATCTAAGAAACCGAGGGAAGAGGAGAAGTAGATCTAAGTAGATCTAAGAAACCAAGCAAGAACGATCACATACCTCAAGAAACCGGCTTCGATTCGCCAAGAGAAGCCTTCGGATCTCCTCCAAAACGCTTGGGAGTGGTTCTCCTACCTTCAAGGAAGGGTAATCCCGAGTTATGGCCGCTTAGGAGCTTAAACAAACCATTTAGAGGCAAAACGAGTTAGATCCACAATTTTAGGATCTAAGATTAAGTGCCCGCACGGTTAGTCCGCACGGTTTGACAAACCGTGCGCTAACCGTGTGTTAGCTACTGGCTCGCCAAACACTCCTCACACGGTTAGTCCGCACGGTTATTCAAATCGTGCGCTAACTGTGTGTTAGCCACTACCTCTAACACCAACCTCTCACGGTTTGGCCGCACGGTTTAGACAAACCGTGCGCCTCCCGTGCGAAAGCTATAGCCCTTTAGTTTTCCTTAAAAGTCCACCCAAACGCACCCCAAAGTCACCTTGACCTTCCAGAACACCTCTAACACCGCATTTTCACAAAGTAATGGACTGGAGAGGTCCGGGCCATTACAACTGTAGTCCAACCTCAACTCACGGTGTCCTCACAGGTTGCGTACACAGCCAGCAATTTCATCGTCGTGCTGCCTTGCAAGCACTAACATGCCTCAAAAGCGTTACGGTCCCTGGGTCGCTCACGCACCCCAAACCTAAATCTAACGTCCAGACTCCATCTAACTCATAATCGGGTTTTATCTCCAGTATCGTTTCAAGGTCTAGAACTCAAATTTATCAGCCTCATGGGCTTCCAAAAGCAAAAGTGACCATTCCCAAATAGTCTTTTAAAGTTGCGCCTCCTCTACTTAGAGGACACGCTTTTCCCCGATCGACGTGACGCTCCCCACCTTAAAAGTGGCTTAGTCGTCGTTTACCGAGAATGAGAACTCATCTCACGGCACGTGCTCCATCCACCACTGAACACGGGTTACGGTCGTGGCCAACACGCTTTTATCAAGCGTCAATTCAAAAGGAGGAAAATCAGCCGATCAGAAGTGCTACAACACCCGATCCTTTTTGCCACGCCTTCCCGAGTTCTAAAACAACTCAAACTTCTCTTACGTCCAGGTCATTCTAATCCGAAAATGACCCGTAAACATAGCGTAAAAGCTCAAGGCTTTAACGATTTCCACCGAACTCATACGGTTCGCTGCACCATTTTAACAACTCAACAGGTACCACATGTATAAACGCGTATTACCCCATGATCTCGTCAACATAACGACACATCATTGATACTACTGATAGGCCTACCGGCCCTATGCATCCCAGTATTCGATGGCCAGTACAAAAGATTTGGCCCCTAGTTGCATTATCTCATACGACTAATAATTCGGCTGAAGATCTCCCGAATTGTCCATCACTGAAGAAGAAGAAGGGTCACCCAACCTACTAAGCCGACCATGCCCTAGGCATGTCGAGCCCACTGAATCCAAGCATTACAAGACGCTCGCGTCCTTAACAAGGCTCAACTTACCGAACGACCACCCGTCTACCTGGGGGTATTGATTCATCACTAAGAGTCATATTCAAAACAATTGGCACCCGAATGGCACCTCACGTCTGAAACTCTTCATAAACATTAACAAAGCTTTTATACTTGAGGGAACTACCACAACGAACCAACCCCTCTATTAAAAAGGCGTCGACTTTTAAACTAAAGTCACGCTAAAAAGGTCGCTAGGTTATACCGCCTATCATCTAGGTTCAAGCGATAGAAGAAGCCTACGGCCAACGCTCATGTACCCATTCCATGAAAACTATCAAGGCAAATCTCAGGAAAACATTTAAACTACCCCTTATACGAGGGTCGAAACTAAGAACACCACATTAAGGCCTCATTTCAGCCATTTTCTTCGAGTCACATTTATTTTTAAGCATTTAAAGAGTCTTAATTTAGGAAAGACCAAGTACTAGTTATGAATGACAACTATACTTGTACTTTATTTGCTAACGCCACAAGGCAACACGGGCAAGTTATATCAAACTTCCTTTCAAGCATTATTTATCCCACTTAATTTATCCATAAAGATTCTCATATCTGGCGTAGTTAAAGAAAATGTCAATTGCAAGCTATAGAGGAAAACACCATTCAGGTAGTAATTGACATTTTAATCAACCGACGCCACATATTAATAAGGCTCAAAAAGCCGGTAAACGGTCTTTTATCGATAAAAGGAAACTGATCAAGTAAGATGTCGCTATACGTTTATATGTAACAATAAATAAGCACGGTAACAGGCACTTTAAATAATCATCCCATTTATCATGAATATACCCCCATGGGGTTAAGTACTAATCATTTAAAGAAGTAAAGGCGACCTAAGAGGGTCTCATCGTTCCAACTTGGGTCCAGCTAAAAGCAACCCAATAGCTGTTAATTTATTACGAGTTAATCACACCCTTAGTGGGTTTATCGCATAAACAACATGCCTACCTACTTGGGTCCAATTGCGCATTTAGAGATTTAGTCATACGGCTCGTCATGCACAATTTATAGAGGTACAAACCATTATAATTGCAAATAACACTTCATTTTACAGCAACCAATTTTTTCATATGAATTACAATTCAACATTTATGCATCATGGTTCATATGGATTATCATTCCCAAATTATAAAGGTACTAGCCTTTATAAGTGTTAAACCCTGTTTTATTATTCTGGGTATTTTTGAGTCCCACATCAGAATATTCAATCATGTATTCCTTTTTCTCAATCTATAAAAGAAGGTATTCACCTCACCTTGAGGTAAGGAGAATTCATTCTCTACATGGTATCATAGAGAAAAATCTCGTTAACCTTTTTTCAGCTCCTGCCCTACGCTGCCACCCCCCAGCTCCTGCCCTACGCAGTCGCCCCCTCCCTGCTCGTGCCCTACGCGGTGCCCCTCCAAAATCTCGCCCTACGCAGCTCCCCTCCCGGCACTCCTTCCAGCTCCCGCCCGACGCCGCACACCGCTTCCGTCGCGCCTCCCGCCTCCTCACCTCCAACGGCCCTCTGGCCCTCAGCGATTCCCACGGCAACTCCTGACGCCCCTCCCATCCTGCTTCCGATGCGGCTCCCGGCTCCCGCCCTGTGCAACGCCCCTCCCGACTCCTGCACGACGCAGCTCTCGCTGCACCTCCCGGTTGCCCCACTTCCACACGCGGTTCCCAGCAACTGCAGCATCCCGGCGAATCCCGACCCGCCTCCTCTTGGCAACTCCCGGCCCCGCCTCCTAGCGCGCCCCCTCCCAGCAGCGCTCCTCGTCCCGCGGCGCCCTCCTCATCCCGCGGCGCTCCCGACTCCCGACGCCCTCCGTCGACCTCCCACTTCAGCCGTCGTCGCCCGCCTAGTCCCGGCAATCGTGGCGTCCTCCATCTGCCGACCAACCGCCTCTCCTGGCACCTCCTGGTTCCTACACCAGATCTCGGCGCTACTTCATCTGAAGCCTCCCTTGCAACATCCCGGCCTCAACTTCCACATATCGATTCCGCTCTCCACAGCGCACCTTTGATCCTACCCTCCTCTACAGATGTCCGACGCTCCAATGGCAGCCTCTTCTGCACTGCCACAGATTATCACAACCTCCACCCGCCTCGTTGATGAGCAGCTCGACTCCACCAACTTCTCAGTCTGGCGGAAAACCGTCTTGATGTCTCTGACAGGCATGGACCTTGATTCTCAGCTCGAGGATCCTCCACCAGCATCTACTGATCCCAAATACCGTCCTTGGAAGCTTGTTGATAGCAAGATCTTTGTCTTGCTAGTAAATTCCATGGATCACTCCATCAAGGATATCACCCAAACTGCAAATACAGTCAAGGAACTCTGGGATTCCTTGAACCTCATGTATTTCGAGACCAATAATTTGGCTCAGATCTCCGATATTCTTCAGCGCCCATCGCTTATCCGACAGCAGGATCATTCCTTCCAGGCGTACTTCAGGGAATGGAAAGCTCTCCGAGATGAGTTGCTTGAACTGTGGCTCATTCCCCAGACACCGGAGGCAGTTAGGGCTCAGCAGGACCAACTGTGCATTTTTAGTCTTCTCAATGGTCTCACTCCTGAGTATGCGACGACGGCTACCGAGATGCTCCTCAGCCCATCTACACTGGAGATCCCACAGTTGTACCATCGCCTGGGCAAGGCCCATCGGGCTCTTCCCCCGCCCACCCCCATTATCGATCATTCTGCCCTCTTCGGTCGTGGTAGTGGACACTCCTCGGGCACTCGTGGACGTGGCCATGGGGAGGGTCGTCCTCGTCCCCTATGTCACCACTGTGGCAAGCTCGGCCACCTGATCGACCGTTGTTGGGTTCTTCATGGACGCTCATCTCAGCAACCGCGGCAAGGTCAGACAGCGATCCAAGATGTTTCCTCATCAGTCGCAGCACTTCCTCCATCTCTGGACCTTTCCATGACGGACCTCCAAATGCTTCACGATCCTTGGACCCCCTCTATACTGAATCCGTCTTCGGCTTCTCTTGCTCATTCTGGTGGTTCCGCTGCCTTCGTCGGACGTCGCTTCCCTACCTGGATGCGAGCCTCAGGTGCTTTCGACCACCTCACCGATGCTGGTATGTTGTCCTCCTACTGTCCTTATGCCGGTTCCCCAACCATCACCGTAGCTGATGGCTCCGCTATCCCCATTACGGGCTTTAGTGCATGCTCCCTGACTTCATCTATTCACCTGTCATCTGTGGCACATGTGTCTCGCAGTCCTTTTAACCTTATATCCATCACTAAGCTTACAAAGAATTTCAACTGTGTTGCAATATTTACATCCACTGTCGTTGTCTTTCAAGAGCGGACGACGAATCAGGAACTTGATAGAGGTCAGCTTCGGGACGGGGTTTACATGTTCGATTGACCAACATCCGTCGTCTGCACGTCTGTCTATGCCCGTGCATTGGACCTTCATTCCCGATTGGGCCATCCACCCACCTCCACCATGCATCAACTATTTCCAAATATTAGTTAGCATGTGTCTTTTCATTGTGAGTCTTGTAAATTTGCGAAACATCATCGCACTTCATACATTCCTCGAGTGGATACATGGGCCTCAAAACCTTTTAATCTGGTTCATTCAAACGTTTGGGGTCCCTGTGCCATCTCGAGTCATTTAGGGTATAAATATTATATATCCTTCATTGATGATTTTTCACGAATGAATTGGTTGTACCTACTTCGAGAACGGTCTGAAGTGTTTTCTACTTTCCAGACTTTTTTCACTGAGATTCATACACAGTTTTCCACCTCTGTAAAATGTCTCCGCTCGGACAATGGACGCGAGTATCTATCCACTCTCTTTCAGCAGTTCGTTCAGGCGAAATGCATCATTCATCAAACCACGTGTCCTGATACACCCCGGCAGAATGGAGTGGCCGAGCGGAAACACCAACATATTATGGAAACTGTTCGTGCTCTCCTCTTCCACCACCAGGTGCCTCTGCTATTTTGGGAAGATGCGATCCTTACTATTACATACTTTATCAACCGCATTCCTTCTTCTATCCCTCGGGGGGAGACTCCTTTTCACACTCTGTTGTCCTCTATCCCTCCTCACTTACTTCCACTTCGGGTATTTGGATGCCTCTGTTATGTTCGTGACACTCGTCCTGACCTCTCCAAACTCTCTTCCAAATCCCTTTGTTGCATCTTCCTCGGCTATTCACGCACTCAGCGCGGATATCGCTACTTCTCACCGGACCTACGGAGGTATATCATCTTTGCTGACGTCTCGTTTGTTGAGAGCTCTTTGTTCTCTCTTCCATCTCCTCCCATTGATGATTGTCTTCCTCTCCTCATCCACCCTCCTCTGGTGTCTCCCTATGTTGATCCCCGTTTTGGTACGGTCTACTCTCGTCACCAATCGACTGTATCCCCCGACCCGGCCGACGACACCATCGTTCCCTTCCCACTTCGTCCGAGGCTCCTGCCCCGGCACCAGACGGCTTGCCCATTGCACTTCGGAAAGGTACTCACACTTGCCAGAGTACTCTATTTACATCTTCATACAGAGGTCTGTCAGCTCTGGAGACGGTATTTATTCCCCGCACAGTTAGCGATGCAAAATTTCACCCGGGACAGCTACAAGCGATGCGGGATGAATTACTGACTTTAGAAGACAACCATACTTGGGATCTCATCCCCCTCCCGGCAAGCAAACAGGCGGTTGGCAGCAAATGAATTTTTACCGTCCGCCTTAATGCCGATGGCACTCTCCATCGCCTCAAAGCCCGCCTTGTGGCAAAGGGCTTTGCTCAAACATATAGTATTGACTATTTTAATACCTTCTCTCCAGTTGTCAAGATGGTCTTTGTTCGATTATCCATCTCTCTAGTCGCTCATCACAATTGGCCCCTTCATCAACCGGATGTCAAGAATGTCTTCCTCCATGGATTTCTTGAGAAAGAGGTTCATCTACAGCAGCCCCCCGGTTTTTGTGCCTCCAACACCGACTCCCAAGTCTGGCGACTTCACCGCTCTCTATATGGTCTCAAGTGGTCTCTTCGTGCTTCGTTTGGCCGATTCAGCACCGTCGTCACCGACTTTGGGCTCTCTCACGGTATGAAGGACCGCACCTTGTTCTACAGGACAACATCCACCAGCTGCATCCTATTAGTAGTATATGTAGATGATATCATCATCACCGGGAGCGACTCCACTGGAATCGCTCACCTCAAGGGGCATCTTCATCATCACTTCTACACTAAAAATCTCGGCCCTCTCACATACTTCCTTGGCATCGAGGTCTCCCGTTCTTCGGACACCATCTTCCTCTGCCAACGGAGATATGCGTTGGACATTCTGCAGGATGTTGGGCTGACACAGGCCACCGCCGTTGACAATCCTCTTGAGCCTGGGGATAGGTCTCTCTATGACTCCTCAGAACCGTATTCACACCCAGAGAGGTACCGTCGACTGGTGGGAAACTCAATTATCTCACCATGACTCGTCCAGACATTGTATGCGTTGTTGGCAAAGCAAGACAATTCATGGAGCATCCGACCACCTCTCAGTGGGATGTTGTCCTCCGCATCGCCAAATACATTAAGAGGGACCCCGCATGTGGTCTTCGCTACTCCCACCACGCTCATCTGAATATTGAGGCTTTCTGTGATGCTGATTATGCCGGTTGACTTGCTACCCGGAAGTCTACTTCTAGGTTTTTCGTTTTCTTGGTAGGCAACCTCATCTCTTGGCGTAGCAAGAAACAGACCGTCGTATCCAGGTCCAGTGCGGAGTATGAGTACCGTGTCATGGTCATCGTCACTACAGAGATCATTTGGCTTCGTCATCTTCTCCAGGAGGTTGGCTTTCCTCAGCAGACATCTGCTCGTATTTGGTGTGGCAATCAGGCAGCTACCAAGATTACTTCAAATCCCGTCTTCCATGAACGCACGAAGCATATCGAGGTGGACTGCCACTTTCTTTGCCACCACCTTGAGCACAACCATGTCAGCTTTAGCCACATCCCAACGGCAAATCAGCTTGTCGACATCTTCACCAAAGGCCTCCCAAGGGATCGTCTGGCCTCGCTCAGTTCCAAGCTGGGCATCCACAGCATCTGCGATCCAGCTTGAGGGGGAGTGTGTATGGTCATGTCTGATGTCATCTTTCTTTTGTGTATGGCCTTGTTTGATGTCATCTTTCTTTTATGGGATTCATGGTCCAAGCTGGGCATATCCAGCTTGAGGGGAAGTGTTAAACCCTGTTTTATTATTCTGGGTATTTCCGAGTCCCACATCGGAATACTCAATCATGTATTCCTTTTTCTCAATCTATAAAAGAAAGCTTCCGCCTCACCTTAAGGTAAGGAAAATTCCTCCTCTACAATAAGTTACAATTGACATTCATGTAACGACAACCGGGCTTTTACTTTCGGTGCCAAAATATAACAAGTTCATATACAATGGTTTGATTACATGGGTTACCCTACCCAATTTAGTCTCATACTCTATAAATTGTATTTGGACCCCATTTAATTGTAACCATTTAGATTGATGCAGACACTGATAACCAATCATATATCATAATTATAACTAGGCATACAATCAAATAATCGCAATGAATACATACATATAAACAGGCAACCATAAAAAAATGGTATATAGCCAAAGCATGCTAAATAATCACCTAAACATGTTATATGGATAAGCATGATGCTAAAACACAAAAGGCGCATCCAACATGTATCAGGAAATCAAACAATGCAACCTACATGGCATGGCATATGCATGGCATATGAATCTCTATGTGATTATAATGATGCATGGAACAATACTTGTCATACTGAGTCAAGGGGAAAATGCCAGCAGAAAGTAAATCAATCACTCGAGGTGAAATAACAATCAACTGTAAGAACAATCAGCACAAACAACAGTCCCATCCCTGTCCACTTAGTCTTTTCCCCATGCGTGGGTTGATTACTCCCAGACACGGCTATTTACCAAGTGTAAACACATTCCTAGTTTCATATCTACTAGCCCCAAATAGTAAGACAAAAGAAAATAAAGCTCTGATACCACTTTGTAATGTCCTGACCCGTAAGCCATTGAAACGGTGCCCCGAGTCGGTCGATCACATGGCCTTAAGCGCGCCTCCTCGTATGTCACAGGCTGCCGACCAGCAGCGAGGGTCCAATGATGGTACGGTGGGGAGATTATACCCTCATGATTAGAGTAGCACAACGGTACAAAATAAATAATCAAAAGCAGAAGCAGCATAAAAGAAGGGCAACGGAAAATAATAACGGATAAAATGGCCAACGCCAAATCTATAATCATGCATGTCCATGTGATGCTACAATATACAGGCAGAAAACCTACAACAGGTAATAAACAAGACTCAACTAAAAGAATAAAAGCCTCAAAGGCTATCTCCATGAGCATCCTGAGCTCCAGCTCGGTCTTGTACTCCTAAGCTCTCATGTACACGAGTAACAGCACATAGCATAATCCATTATCCTGAACCTACAACCAGGAGATCTGTTCAGGTACCAATCGGCAGCCCGAACAGGGTGAGACAAACTCAGTAAGCCACCACCAACAGTGTCTAATGCTATCCAGTCTGTGGATATAAAATCAGGCAGTGTGCAAGTATATCAATAAGACAGTAAATAAATAAATGTAAACAAATCAGACTCGAGTTCCCCAAAGAACACCCGCTGACAAAACCTGCTTCGACCTAAGTCAGGATGTCTCTGATAACATCTCACCATGTGCATAAGTATATATATATATAGATGTGTATGTATATATATGAACTAAATACATAATAACATGTATAGACATATATATAGATGTTGGACCTCATTTCAGTTTAATGGGTATTTCTGAGTCCCACATCGGACTTACCCTCCTTGTAATTTGTTTTACTCATCTATAAAAGAATGTCTCCGCCTCACTTTGAGGTAAGGAGGCAAGGGGGTTTCTCAACCTACATGGTATCAGAGGGAAATTAATCCCGAGTCCTCCCTCCCCTGCGGATTCCCGGTTCTGTCAGGCCCCGCCTCTCTCCTCCCGATTCTGCCCGGTGTGATCACCCACTCGGGTCTGCCCCTCATGGCCACCCCCCTCCCCTCCGCTGCACCTCCCGGCGGTTGCGCAGGCCTTCCCTCCCGGCGGACCTCCCCCTGCCAGAGTCTCCTTTTGCTCCCGGTTGCGCAGGCCTTACCTCCCGGCTCCCGCTGCGCCCGCCTCCTCAGCGGCTCCCGCTTTCCCCGACGGCCGTTCCAGATCCCGCAACTACCCGCAACCGCTCCCGCTTCTCCAGGCGAGAGATAAGGTCGGCTCCGCCTCTCCCGCAACTGCTCCGCCTCTCCCGCTACGCACAAACCGCGCCTCCCAGGCGGTTCTCCTGTGCGCGCAGAACCTCCAGCGGATCCCCCGGCGGCCCACCCTCGTGTCGGCGCCGCTTCCTCAAGCGCTGGCCCCACCCTCCCCGGCGGCTACGTTCCGGCGACTCTCGGCCCCCGGCTCCAGGCGTCGCTGCCGGCCCCCAGCTCCAGGCGTCACTGCCGGCCCCCGGCTCCAGGCACGGCTCCCGACAGCTCCTCCCGCCGGCCCGGCGTCTCCTCCCGGTTGCGCGCACCGGCCCCGTCAACGCCAACCCTGCCCTCCGTCGCGGCGCGCGCTCGCCCAGCGCCCACCCCGCCTTTCGTCCTGGCTCCCTGCACACGATGACTCGTGGGCTTCTCCCGCCTGTGCGCACCGCCAGCAGCGCTTCCGCCTCCCCTGCGTCGTCCGTTGGCTCTCCCGGCTTCCCGGCGTGATCGGCCCTGCTCCGGCTGCTTCGTCCGGAGTCTCCCAGTACACTCGTCCCCGGCAGCGGCTCGTTCCAGTGCGGCGTCTTCCCCCCCACCATGGAAGCTTCCTCGGTTCTGCCTTCCCTGATCACCGCCTCCTCCCGGCTTGTAAATGACCGACTGGACGCCACAAATTTCTCCGCATGGCGGAAGACGGTCTTGATGTCCCTGCGCGGCATGGGCCTTCATTCACACTTGAGAATCCTCCATCTGCCATGACTGACACCAAATTCGACTCTTGGCAACTTGCGGATAGCAAAATATTCGCATTACTGGTCAACTCCATGGACCGATCGGTGAAAGATGTTACCCGAACTGCCAACACTGTCAAAGAACTGTGGGATTCGTTGACTGTCATGTATTCCGAGACCAACAACTTCGCTCGGGTCTCCGACATTCTACAGCGTCTATCCCACATCCGCCAGCAGGATCGGACCTTTCCGGCCTATTTCTTGGAATGGAAAAGTCTCCGGGACGAACTGCAAGAACTCTGGACCGTTCCTCAGACTCCGACGGAAGTGCAGACTCAACGGAACCAGCTCTGCATTTTCAATCTCCTGAATGGCCCCGCCCCGGACTATGCCACGACGGCCACCGAGATGCTTGTCAGCCCGTCTACGCTGGATATCCCACAGGTTTATCATCGCCTGGGGAAAGCTCATCGGGCCCTAGCCACACCCGCCCCTAGCCATGATCACACTGCTCTCCTCGGTCGTGGCGGTGGCCGCCCTACCGGCACTCGTGGACACGGCCGTGGAAACGGCCGACCTCGCCCCCTCTGTCAGCATTGTGGCATGCTCGGCCACCTGGTTGACCGTTGTTGGGTCCTTCATGGCCGTCACGATTCGCACCCACGACAGGGCCAAACTGCGATCCGAGATGCATCATCACCTGCTGCTGCTCTTCCGTCGCCTTTGGATCTCTTCATGGCTGAGATCCAGCTGATTCACGATCATAGGACCACCTCCATGTCGGGCTCTTCATCAGCATCTCTTGCCCACTCCGGTTGTCCCACTGCTTTTGTCAGTCATCGTTCCCCTGCCTGGATGCTTGACTCAGGTGCGTCCGACCATCTTACCGGGGATTCAGGTATACTCTCCAACTACCGTCTATATACTGGTTCCTCAGCCATCACTGTTACTGATGGTTCCACTATCCTCATTGCCGGCTTTGGTACATGCTCCCTCACCTCCTCCCTTCACCTATCCTCGGGGGCTCATGTACCACGCAGTCCGTTTAACTTGCTTTCCATCAGCGAGCTGACCAAGGATCTCAATTGTAATGCTATCTTTACCTCATCTTCTGTTGTGTTTCAGAAGCGGACGACGAACCAGGAACTTGGTAGAGGCCAGCTTCGAGATGGGGTGTACATGTTCGATGGTCCGACATCCGTCGTCTGCACGTCTGTCTCTGCTCATGCCGTAGATCTCCATTCTCGGTTGGGCCACCCCTCCGCCTCCGCTCTTCATCAGCTCTACCCAGATATTAGTCCATCTTTATCTTTTCATTGTGAGTCATGTACCTTTACGAAACACCATCGCACATCATATTATCCTCGACTTGACACACGGGCCGCCAAACCCTTTGATTTGGTTCATTCCGATGTATGGGGTCCCTGTGCCACCTCGAGTCAATCCGGGTATAAATATTACATCTCTTTCATTGATGATTTTTCCCATATGACATGGCTTTACCTTCTTCGAGATCGGACAGAAGTTTTCTCAACATTTCAGACCTTTTACCATGAGATCCAGACACAATTTTCTATCTCTGTAAAATGTCTGTGCTCCGACAATGGGCGGGAATACTTATCCACTCCCTTTCAGCAGTTTGTGCGGGCACACGGCATCATACATCAGACCTCCTGTCCTGATACCCCTCAGCAAAATGGAGTGGCCGAGCGAAAACACCAGCATATTCTGGAAACTGCTCATGCCCTCCTCTTCCACCGCCAGGTGCCTCTGCACTTCTGGGGGGATGCCATCCTCACTGCCACATACCTCCTCAATCGTCTTCCTTCCTCCATCCTTCAGGGGGAGACTCCTTTTCATACCATGTTCCCCTCGCTTCCCCCTCACTCCCTTCCACTCCGCGTCCTCGGATGTCTCTGCTATGTCCAGGACACTCGCCCCAATCTCTCAAAACTTTCTCCCAAATCCCTCCGGTGTATTTTTCTCGGCTATTCCCGCACTCAGCGTGCCTATCGGTGCTTCTCTCCAGCCTTACGCCGCTACATCACCTCTGTCGATGTATCGTTTGTCGAGAGCTCTTCTTTCACTCCGCCCTCTCCTCATCCAGACACTACCATCGATGACTGTCTTCCTCTCCTGTTTCACCAGCCTCTGGTGTCTCCTCCTACAGGTCATCGCTTTGGACAGGTCTACTCTCGTCGTCCATCAACTGTACCCCCCATCTAGGCCGAGGACAACATTGTTCCCACTTCGTCAGATGACCCTGTCATGGCACCCGAGGACTTGCCAATTGCACTCCGGAAAGATACTCGATCGTGTCAGACTACTCCTTTATTTATATCTTCTTACAAAGGTTTGTCAGCACTGGAGGCGATCTCTATTCCTCGCACAGTTGGCGATGCCAAGTCACACCCGGGGTGGCTGCAGGCTATGCGAGATGAACTGCAGGCTCTGGAGGACAATCATACATGGGATCTGGTCCCCCTTCCTGCAAGCAAACAGGCGGTCGGCTGCAAATGGATATTTACGATCCGTCTTAATCCCGATGGCTCTCATTGTCGCCTCAAAGCCCGACTTGTGGCGAAGGGCTTTGCTCAGACGTATGGCATTGATTACTTTGAGACCTTCTCTCCGGTAGCCAAGATGGCCTCTGTCCGCCTGTTCATATCTCTGGCTGCTCATCATCACTGGTCGCTTCATCAACTGGATGTCAAGAATGCCTTTCTCCATAGCTTTCTTGACGAAGAGGTCTACATGCGCCAGCCCCCTGGCTTTTCTGCATCTGGTGCCGACTCTCATGTCTGCCGCCTTCGTCGCTCCCTCTATGGCTTCAAGCAGTCTCCTCGGGCTTGGTTCGGCCGCTTCAGCACAGTCGTCACAACCTTTGGCCTCTCTCGCAGTATGAAAGATCACACAGTCTTCTTCCGTACGACGACGCGTGGTTGTATCTTGCTCGTGGTCTATGTTGATGATATCATCATCACAGGGAGCGACTCCACAGGAATCGCCAACCTCAAGGCGCACCTCCACCACCACTTTCACACCAAGGATCTGGGTCCCCTCACCTACTTCCTTGGCATCGAGGTCTCCCGTTCTGAGGACACTATCTCTCTTTGCCAACGCAAATATGTTCTTGATATCTTACAGGATGCAGGTTTGAGCACAGCGACTGCAGTAGACACTCCTCTTGAGCCTGGGGAACAATCTCTCTATACCGACTCGGAACCATTTCCTCATCCCGAGAGCTATCGACGTCTGGTGGGTAAACTTAACTACCTCACCATGACGCGACCTGACATTGCATGCGCCGTTGGCAAAGTCAGCCAGTTCATGGAGCATCTAACCAGATCTCAGTGGGATGTTGTACTCCGCATTGCCAAATTCATCAAAAAATACCCTGCACGTGGCCTTCGGTACTCACATCATGCTCATCTTGATGTTGAGGCCTTCTGTGATGCGAACTATGCTGGTTGTCTCGCTACCCGCAAGTCTACTTCGGGATTCGCCGTGTTCTTCACCGGTAACCTAATCTCCTGGCGCAGCAAGAAGCAGACCGTCGTCTCCAGATCGAGTGTCGAGGCCGAATACCGCGCCATGGTCACGATCACCACTGAGATCCTCTGGCTCCGTCACCTGCTCCAAGAGCTCGGCTTCCCCGCCCAGACTTCTGCTCATATCTAGTGTGACAATCAGGCGGCCACAAAGATTGCCTCGAATCCCGTATTCCATGAACGGATGAAGCATATCGAGGTGGATTGCCACTTTCTTCGACAACATCTGGAGCAGAACCATATCAGCTTTGGCCATATTCCGACGGTGGATCAGCTTGCTGACCTCTTCACCAAAGGCCTCCTCAGAGCTCGCCTTGACTCTCTCACTACCAGGCTGGGTATTCACAGTCTCCATGGCCCAGCTTGAGGGGGGGTATGAGATGGCATTTGTGTCTTGTCTTCTTTTTTCTTCGTGGGACTCAATCCAATCCGGGCATGTCCAGCTTGAGGGGGAGTGTTGGACCCCATTTCGGTTTAATGGGTATTTCTGAATCCCACATCGAACTTACCCTCCTTGTAATTTGTTTTACTCATCTATAAAAGAATGTCTCCGCCTCACTTTGAGGTAAGGAGGCAGGGGGGTTTCTCAACCTACAATAGATATGTAGTACAAGTCATGACCTGAGGCGTAACTCAGGCGTCCATGCATAAATATAAAAGCCTAATATGAGGGACGTCATGCTCAAGTATCACAGTTTATAAGGGACGTCATGCCCGAGCATCATGAATAGTAAGGAACGTCATGCCTGAGTATCATGAATAGTAAGGGACGTCATGCCTGAATATCATAATTTATAAGGGACGCCATGCCCGAGTATCATTAATATCAAGGGACGACATGCCCGCGTATCATAAATGGTAAGGGACCCCATGCCCGAGATAGTAAGGGACGTCATGCCCGTGTATCACAAATAGTAAGGGACGTCATGCCCAAGTATCACAATTTATATATGAAATGATAGAGACCATGTCCATAAGCATGCCATTTAAGCAATTTAAAATCTCCAATAGATTGCCCCTTTTTATTAGAGAAAACAGCACCTCATAGGTGGTTTTATTATGAAACATAGCATGTTTATTAAACCAACTCATTTAATTTGAACTAGTCATTTTCCTCATGGAAAATGGTCCACATTATCTCAAAGTGTGATTAAAGCGTAGGCAGGGCATTGTAAACAAAACATTTAAGCAGCACCCAAAAAGGGTGATTTAATTGCCTAGACAAAGCATGGATCGTGGACAAACAAGCAACGCACCCAAAGAAGTGGTTTGAGTTGAGGTGAACAACCACCAACGGTGCAATTAAATGCAATACGACTATTTAATTTAAGGCATTAGGTTCCACATAATTAATTTCACATTTTAAGGGTAACACAGAA
Source organism: Viscum album (assembly GCA_963277665.1). Taxonomy (NCBI): domain Eukaryota; kingdom Viridiplantae; phylum Streptophyta; class Magnoliopsida; order Santalales; family Viscaceae; genus Viscum; species Viscum album. The sequence continues at coordinate 20,873,433 of OY728119.1, read as the reverse complement.
AATCCGGCGTGCGGCACAACGTCGTATCTTATAAAACTACAAAACTTTGAGTGAAAAGCCATAGACCACCTACCTCGTGGTTATGACACTTCACTTGCCCAATATCGGACTTTGATTTGAGCCGAAACGAGAGAAATCAGAAGAATAGACAAACGCCTTGAAAATAGGGCAAAAGAGCACACATAGATTTAGCAATCCATATGGCAAAAGAATCGAAGAAGGGAAGCAAGAGGAATCGTAGATTAACCGATTGAAATCTAACGAGACTGACAGCGCTTGATTCCGAGCTCAAACGAGGGAGAACCCACCAAAGAGGAGGGGAAGAAGAGGCGCGCAGGGAGCTCCTGGCCAAATGGGGGAGGAAAATGGGGTAAATCTCATTTAAGGTTGTAGGGGCAAATCAGTAATTTTTCCCCTTTAAAGAGGCGCACGATTAGACCGCACGATTTGACAAACCGTGCAGCACCACTGTTCAAAGGGACTTGGCCTCGCACGGCTAGGCGCACGGTTAGTCAAACCATACGCAGCCCGTGCGGTGCTACTATCCAAGTGGCACCTCCCCTCGTACGGCTAAGCGCACAGTTAGACAAACCGTGCGCAGGCCGTGCGGCCACCTCTGCAATTTATTGTAGACATTTAGCATGGTCATGCGGCCTCGAATGCACGATTTGACAAATCGTGTCACCCCTCTAAGGCCCACACGATTGTCTGGGGTCTCCTCACACGATTAAGTTAACCGTGTTCCTTAGCAAAACAGGTTGCACGGTTGTGCCGCACGGTCAGTACTAACTGTGCGCCTAAGGCTGTCTCTCTCGAAAGTGAGATTTTGAAGCCCGACGCTTTGAAACATATTCAGACTTCCGAGACACCTTTTGGTCCTTAAACCATGACCAAAAGCAACACATTTAAATGCTCAAACTCTCAGAAATCCATTCTGAAGCTCAAATTAAGATTTGGCCCGTCCACCGATGGAAAGTTCAAATTCCTTCAACCGGTCCAAAACACGGGACCTTTCAAGTTCAATGAGTTCAACAATGAGGTTGAGAATCGGATTGGTAAAAAGATAAAAAAATACATCAATCAAATCGAGGTGGTGGATATCTTAACAAAGAGTTTATCGACTTTCTACGAAAATATGGGATTTTATCTCAACTCACCCCACCTTAATACCGCAGTGGAATGGTGTTACTGAAAGGAGGAATCGTGCCTTGTTGGACATGGTAAGGTCGATGAGTCACAGGAGTCTTCCATTATCCTTTTGGGAATATGCATTAGAGACAGCATTATACTTACTAAACCGAGTACCAACCAAAGCGGCAAACGATATTCCCTTCGAGTTATGGAGTGGAAACAAACATGTTTTGTCATCTGTTCATGTATGGGGTTGTGAGGCATTTGTTAAGGCTAACTCAAGCAACAAACTAGCACCACGTGGCAAAAGAAACAAAGGGATACTATTTATATAACCCTTCACACAAGAAAATAACTGTTGCAAGACATGTCATTTTTTTTAAGGGATCACATCTTCAAAGATAGTGGGATCAAGATTGACTTCGATAAAGTTGATGCTCAAGATACACAAGAGTCGGTACAGGAACCAATTTCACAGGTCCTCATGGAAGAAGTTGTTCTTGAAACACAAGTGCTACGTAGGAATGCAAGAGAGGTCAGAGAACTAGAGGTGGTTTTTTAGTCACTGATGACGGTGACTCGTTATTGGTTGACAATGGTGATCATTTCTCATACAAGGAAGCAGTAGAAAGCTCAGAAACTACAAGGTGGCAAGCCATGAATTCTGAGAAGGATTTCATGTATCAAAACCAATTGGGTTCTGATTGATCCGCCAGTTTATGAAAAGCCAATTGGGTGTAAATGGATATTCAAGAAAAAGCTGGACATGAAAGATAAAGTAAATACCTATAAAGCACGGCTAGTGGCTAAGGGGTTTAAACAACGTCAAGGCATTGACTACAACAAAACCTTTTCTCCAGTTTAAATCCATCCGAATTTTGTTCATTGTAGCAGCTGACCATGACTATGAGATTTGACAAATGAATTTCAAAACTGCATTTATTAACGGTAACCTTCAAGAGGATGTGTATATGGCATAACCAGAAGGGTTTGTGACTCCGAGAAATGCCAAAAAGGTATGTAAGTTACGGAGATCCATTTATGAATTAAAACAAGCATTTGGGTCATGAAACATTTGATTCGATGAAGCCATAAAGGAATTTGGTTTCATTAAGAACAAATGTGAGTCATGTGTTTACAAACGGTTTAGTGAGAGTATAGTAGTTTTCATAGTAGTATCTGTTGATAACATATTTCTAATTGGAAACGATATACCAGCCTTACAAGAGGTTAAGGCACGGTTGATCAAGTGTTTCTCCACAAAGGACCTAGGTGAAGCAGCCTACATTCTAGGGATCAAGATCATGCGCGATAGATCCAAAAGGTTGCTTGGACTAAGTCAAGGTACATACATTGATCAGATACTGAAGAGGTTCAGTATGGAACAATCCAAGAGTGGATTGGTTCCAGTGTCATGTGGTATACATCTTTCCAAGAAAATGTGTCCTCAAACACAAGAAGAAGGAAAGAGAATGAGCAAGATCTCATACGCTTCTGCGATAGGATCCATTAAGTATGTCATGTTGTGTACGAGGCTTTATGTTGTCTATACATTGAGCATGGTAAGCAGATATCAAGCAAGATCCAAGTGAACATCATTAGACTATTGTCAAGGCTATCCTTACGTATCTGAAACGAACTAAGGATATGTTCCTAGTGTATGAAGGAGATGAAGAGCTAGTCATCAGGGTTTGTACAAATCCTGGCTTTTAGACAGATCATAATGATCTGAAGTCGCCATCTGGATACATCTTTTGTCTTAACGGAAGAGTTGTAAACTGAAAGAGTTCAAAGCAGCCAGTTATAGTCAATTCTACAGCGGACTCCGAGTATATTGCAGCTTCCGATGCAGCCAAGGAAGCAGTTTCGATTCGCAACTTTGCCCAAAAGCTTGATGTGGTACCTAGCAATAAAGACATTGTCACAGTTTACTGTGATAACACTGCAGCAGTGGCTCTCTTCAAAGAGCTGAGATCACACCAAAGGACAAAGGTTTTATCACGGCAGAGGCATGAGTATCGTGTGAGCTAATGGACTGAAAATTGTTGTCAGTCGGCTCTAGTGCAAGTGGGAGTCAGTTGGAGTTAGTGCCCTATAACCGACTTGTTTAGAACTTAGATTACATGTTTTCATTATTAATGAAATTCACTTATCATGTTATTGTTATTTCTCTGCATGACATTTGCATGTGACAAGTCTTAAGAATACATGTCGCACTGAAAGATCATAGCAGTTCCCCACTATGATGAGAACCTAGAGGTGTCACATCATTCTTGAATATATATTCTATAGTCGGATGATATTGTCTGACGGTACACAGACAATACAGGCTATCAAGGGTAGGCGGCTCATAAGCCATTGAGATACTCACTCATGGTGTTCGCCCTTTGTAATTTCCACGATATGAGACTATGAGAACAGACTTGTTAATAGGAAATCCACATTTCCATGTGTTATTGGATGTTACAATTTGCGGACGTGTGTATTGATCCTTGAATATCATGACTCGCGTACTTTGATGAATTGATGAAAACTGTTAAAACCCTTTTTATTATTTTGGGTATTTCCGAGTCCCACATCGGAATACTCCTATTTGTATTTCTCTTTCTCAATCTATAAAAGAAGGTCTTCGCCTCACCTTGAAGGTAAAGAGGTTTTCCCGATCTACATGGTATCAGAGAGAACCAATTCATGGGCCCTCCCTCTAATTTGTTTCCCTCCCGACTCTGCCCTAAGTGGCTCCCCTCCCTCCTGGGTCTGCCCTACGCTGCACCCCCCTCCCTCCTCGGTCTGCCCTACGCATCCCGGCGGCCCTCACCCAACGGCGCTCTCACCCAGCGGCCCTACTCCGTCCGGCCTCGACCTCCCAATGGCGCTCTCGTCTGGCGACCTTCGCCTCCCTGTGTCGTCCAGCCCCGGCCTTCCAGCGAACCTACTCCGTCGCAACGCCGCCCGACAACCCCCCTGGCGCGCGACGCCTCCAGCCCCCCCCCCCGGCGGCCCTCCTCAACGTGCAACGCCTCCAGCGGCCCCCCCGGCGGCCCTCCTCCTCTGCGCGTGACACATTCCAGCGGCTCCCACCTGCCGCCCTTCCCGACCACCCCAAACCTCCCGACTCCCGTTGCAGCGTCTTCCCTCTGCGTGCATCAGAACCCGGCGACCTCTCCTTGAGGCACACTCGCCATCTTCTCCCGGCCGCCCTCCTGGCGCTAGCCGGCTCGCCATTCACGGCTTCCCGGCACGCCTGGCCCTCCGCTGATTCCGGCGCTGCCCACTACTGCGTCTTCGACCGCTACCCGACGCCTCTATGGCAGACTCCTCCCCTCTGCCTCAGATGATCACTGCCTCCACCCGCCTCGTCGATGACCGGTTGGACTCCGCAAATTTCTCCATCTGGCAGAAGACTGTGGTGATGTCCCTGACAGGGATAGACCTTGATCATCACCTTGAGGATCCTCCCCCGGCTTCGACTGACCCCAAATACCGTTCGTGGAAGCTTGCTGATAGCAAGATCTTCGCTCTGCTGGTCAATTCAATGCATTGATCGGTCAGGGATGTCGCCCCCACGGCGAATACAGTCAAGAAACTCTGAGACTCCTTAAACATCATGTATTCTGAGACCAACAACCTGGCTCGCGTTTCCGATATCCTCCAGCACCTGTCCCATATTCGACAGCAGGACCAGTCCTTCACCGCATATTTCATGGAATGGAAAGGGCTTCGTGATGAATTGCAGGAGTTGTGGCTCGTTCCCCAGACACCGGCAGAGGCTCAAACCCAGCGGGACCAACTCTGCATCTTCACTCTTTTCAGCGGCCTAGCTCCGGAGTTTGCCACTACGGCTACCGAGCTGCTCGTCAGCCCTTCGACGTTGGAGATCCCACAGGTTTATCATCGGCTGAGCAAGGCCCAGCGGGCTCTTCCCCCTCCCGCCCCCATTATCGACCACTCAGCTCTCGTTGGTCATGGCGGTGGACGCTCCTCAGGCCCTCGAGGACGTGGACGTGGCCGTGTGGAAAGTTGTCCCCGTCCCCTCTATCAACATTGTGGCAAGCTTGGCCACCTGATCGACCGATGTTGGGTTCTGCATGGACGTCCATCTCAGCTGCCGAGGCAGGGACAGACAGCGGTCCAGGAGGCTTCCTCGGCAGTCGTCACTCTTCCACCATCTCTGGACCTGTCTATGGCTGACATTCGGCTGATTCATGATCCTAGGGACCCCGTAGAACCCTGTCCATCCTCAGCTTCTCTGGCCCATTCAGTTCGCTCCGCTGCCTTCGTCGGTCGTCGCTCCCCTGCATGGATGCTCGACTCAGGTGCCTCTAACCACCTCACCGGTGATGCTGGTATGTTGACCTCCTACTGCCCTTATACCGGGTCATCCGCCATCACCGTCGCCGATGGCTCTACTATCCCCATTTGCTGGCTTTCTGCACATGCTCCTTGACTCCATCGATTCACCTACCTTTTTGGCACATGTGCCTCGCAGTCCATTTAATCTTCTTTCAATCAGTAAGCTGACAAAAGATTATAATTGTGCAGCCATATTTGTTGGATTGGTGTAGCCTGATCCGGTTGGGCCGAATGCTTGTGGCTTGCAACTGTCGCGGGTCGAGCTCTGCGATGAGCTCGTTGGAGGTTGCAGGGGGCAACATACCCCCGCTCCGGGGTCCGAGGGTCGAAAGCCCTCGGTCCAAATTTTTTCGGCCTGTAGCATCTCTGACCACTGTAGCAGAGCTGACCGACCGACACCGACAGGCACTATAGCAGTGCGGACTTCGAAGTCAACTGTACTGTATCACTTTTGACAAAGTTGGTCGCCTTTCACTGTAGCGACGCGGACTTCCTGTGCAAACAGTGGATCGTCTTCTCTATTTTATAGCCCATTTTTTCAGGCTAGGGTTACTACTGCAAAACTCTGTAATTTGTGCTCCCGATTTTAGTGAGAATTCTGCCTCTCCGTGGACGTAGGGATTATTCCCGAACCATGTAAATCGTTGTGTTCCTTGTGTTTTCTTTTCTTCTGCATTTTATCTCGTTTCTCATTTCTGTCGTTGGTGTTGTATTTCAGGAGCAGACTACGAACCGAGAACTTGGTAGAGGCCAACTTCGGAACGAGGTTTACATGTTCGATGGACCGGCACCCATCGCTTGCACGTCTGCCTCTACTCGAGCATTGGATCTTCATTCCCGGTTGGGACACCCGCCTGCCTCCACCATTTATCAGCTTTTTCCAGACTTTAGTCGGCATAATTCTTTCCATTGTGAGTCATGTACATTTGCGAAACATCATCGCACTACATACATTCCTCGAGTGAATACAAGGGTCTCACACCCTTTTGATCTGGTTCATTCAAACGTGTGGGGTCCTTGTACCATTTCGAGTCATTTGAGGTATAAATATTATATATCTTTCATTGATGATTTTTCGCGAATGACTTGGTTTGACCTCATTCGCGAACGCTCTGAAGTGTTTTCCACATTCCAAACCTTTTAGAATGAAATTCAAAACCAATTTTCCATCTCTGTAAAATGTCTCCGCTCAGATAATGGTCGTGAATATCTCTCCACTCCCTTTCGGCAGTTTCTCCAGACAAAAGGCATCCTTCATCAGACCTCCTGTCATAATACACCCTAGCAGAATGGCGTGGCCAAGCAGAAACACAGACATATTCTGGAGACTGCTCGTGCCCTCCTCTTCCACCGACAGGTGCCTCTGCATTTTTGTCTTTGTTCTCCCCTCTCCCTCTTCACTCTCTTCCCCTTTGCGTGTTTGGATGTCTCTGTTACGTTCCAAACTCTCTCCCAAATCCCTCTGGTGCATTTTTCTTGGCTACTCCCGCACTCAGCGCAGATATCGCTGCTTCTCACCCGACCTACGAAGGTATGTCATCTCTGTCGACGTCGCATTTGTTGAGAGCTCTCCGTTCTCCCTTCCCTCTCCTCATCCTGACTCTGTCATCGATGATTGTCTTCCTCTCATCATCCACCCTCCACCGGTGTCAACCCCTGTTGACACCCATTTTGGTCAGGTCTACTCCCGTCGTCCATCAACTGTATCCCCCGTCCCGACCAATGACACCGTCGTCCCCGCTTCGTCCGATGCTCCTGCTCCGCCACCCAACGACTTGCTCATTGCCCTACGGAAAGGTACTCGCTCCTGCCGGAGTACTCCTCTATTTGTATCTTCATACAGGGGTTTGTCCGCTCTGGAGACAGTTTCTATTCCTCGCACAGTTGGTGATGTCAAATCTCACCCTGGGTGGCTGGCAGCAATGCGGGGTGAATTGCAAACTCTGGAAGAAAACCATACTTGAGATCTTGTCCCCCTTCCAGCAGGCAAACAGGCGGTAGGCAGCAAATGGATTTACACAGTCAGGCTGAATCCCGATGGCACTCTCCATCACCTCAAAGCCCGCCTTGTGGCCAAGGGCTTCGCACAGACTTACGGTATTGACTACTTTGATACCTTCACACCAGTTGCCAAGATGGCCTCTGTTCAATTATTCATCTCTCTGGTCGTCCATCATCATTGGCCTCTTCATCAACTGGATGTCAAGAATGTATTCCTACATGGATTCCTTGAGGAAGAGGTTTATCTGTAGCAGCCCCCCGGATTTTGTGCCTCCGGAGCCGAGTCTCAAGTTTGTCGACTCTGCCGCTCTCTTTACGTCCTCAAGCAGTCTCCCCGTGCTTGGTTTGGCCGCTTTAGAACTGTCGTCACCAGCTTTGGGCTCTCTCACAACATGAAGGACCACACAGTGTTCTACAGAACGACCTCCGTTGGCTGCACTATTGGTCGTTTATGTGGATGATATCATCATCACCGACAGCGACTCTGCAGGTATCACCCACCTCAAGGGGCATCTTCACCAGCACTTCCACACTAAGGATCTCGATCCTCTCACATACCTTCCTCGGCATCGAGGTATCCTATTCTTCGGGCACCATCTCCCTCTGCCAACGAAAGTATGCGTTGGATATTCTGCAGGATGCTGGGCTGACACAGGCCACTGCTGTGGATACTCCTTTGGAGCCTGGGGAACGATCACTTTATGCCTCCTCGGAACTGTATCCAAATCCAGAGCGGTACCGTGGCCTGGTGGGCAAACTCAATTATCTCACCATGACTCGTCCTAACATTGTCTGCGCTGTTGGCAAAGTGAATCAATTTATGGAGCATTCGACCACCTCTCATTGGGATCTTGTTCTCCGCATCGCCAAATACATCAAGCGAGACTCTGCCCGTGGTCTTCGCTACTCCCAGCTGCCTCATCTGCATATTGAGGCCTTCTATGATGCTGATTATGCAGGTTGTCTTGCTACTCGGAGATCCACTTCTGGGTTTGTCGTCTTCTTGGTCGGCAACCTCATCTCTTGACGCAGCAAGAAACAGACTATCGTCTCCCGATCCAGTGCGGAGTCTGAGTACCGTGTCATGGCCACCGTCACTACGGAGATCCTTTGGCTTCGACAACTCCTCTAAGAGCTTGGCTTTCCTCGGCAGACATATGCTCACATCTGGTGTGACAATCAAGCAGCCACCAAGATTGCTTCGAATCCCGTCTTCCATGAACGCACGAAGCATATTGAGGTGGACTGCCACTTTCTTCGCCACCACCTGGAGCACAATCATGTCAGCTTTAGCCACATCCCGACGGCAGACCAACTTGCAGACATCTTCCCAAAGGCCTCCCAGGAGCTCGCCTAGCCTCGCTCAGTTCCAAGTTAGGCATCCACAGCATCTGCAGCCCAGCTTGAGGGGGAGTGTGTCTAGTCTTGTATGATGTCATCTTTCTTTTGTTTGTGGGACTCATTGTCCAAGCTGGGCATGTCCAACTTAAGGGGGAGTGTTAAAACCCTTTTTATTATTTTGGGTATTTCCGAGTCCCACATCGGAATACTCCTATTTGTATTTCTCTTTCTCAATCTATAAAAGAAGGCATCCGCCTCACCTTGAAGGTAAGGGGGTTTTCCCAATCTACAAAAATCATGACGACATATGCTTGCGGCGAGGTAGGATACGTTAGGTACGTCACAAGTGATATCGCATTAATGGATAATGCGATAAAGGATTTATCCCTTTTGTCCCTTGATAGAAGTTGATATCTCGGGTCCTTTGATAAAAATGGAACTTCTTACATAAATTCATGGTCATGGTGTTCTGTGGGCGAGTTCATTTCTAGAAAGCCAAAGAAAGAGGAATCGAGCATATGGGTTAATAGCGCCGGCATACAACCCGTTTGATTAGAGATATCGCGATAAAGGGATTATATTACACAATAAGCATTCGTAGGAGGTTAGATGTCGTTGTGACATTAACTTCTTTCTCTATAGGAGTTTTGGCATGTTGCTAGACACTAACCTTGGACTTTAGGTAGTTATATCTAATGCTACTGAGAAAGAGGCCTAGAGACACAATCACAATTAAAGTAATGAATTTAACAAGTTAAAATAAATAATATTTATTCAGACTTGATTAATCGTCATAATTTAATCACAAGTTATTTGAAAGAATAAGTGAGTTAAATAATAATAATAAATATTTATTTGCAAGTTTGACGAATATAATATTTATTATATTTATCATAGAATAATGCAGTGACGTTTATTTATTAATTAAATAGTCATTATTCAAGAATCGGTAAATATCGACGAAGGAAAGTGGGTCGAGCTTAATGGTCTGATTACAAATGATATAAATAATATTTCTTTATATTCTTAAATGTATTGCACATATCAAACGATTAATAATAATATTATTATTATTAATGAACATGGAGTCAACTAAGAATATTAAAGATGATTAGGGATTTGTGTGCGATTTGTCAACCCTAAACCTGTCATAATAAATATTTAATTATAACTTTTTCCTAAATCACTTTTGGTGTGCACAACGGATAGAGAGAGAATTGCTCAAGTCCTAGAGTGAATTCTCTCTTCCTCCACTCTCAATTCTTCGAGAGAACACTAAGGGTTCTTCCTCCTTAGAGAAGAATACTGTTGCGGCCAACCACAAACAACGCAAGCGATCAGGATCGGTTATACTAGCACCCGGCGATTCTGCGGTGACGTTCAGAGATTGTGGTGCATGTGTGAATCACCGCTAGAGGGATTCTACGCTTGGATCCTGCAACGCAACGACTGTGCGACAAGACCTAGTTGAGTTAATTCTATATCTGCTCATATATTAATTATAAATTACATGTGAAGATCCCCGTATTCCGATTCCGACGCTTTAATCTAGTTGGGTAATCTACTGTTTTCATTGGACATAAAGTTTTGATTATGTGAAGCAACGATTATACGTAAATTAAGACTAAAAGCCGAGTTGTTCATAACATCAAAGGACGAAGGGCGTTCTCGATCCCTACGGGCTGGCAACCAATGTCTGGGTCTCAAAAATGCACTTGGGAACAGCTTCACCCTCTTGTAATCAAATAAACCAACAGCGGAAACTAACACTAATCCGACATGACCTATCCAGGCTTTGGACATACATGCATATGAAATAAGCAGGAACGACATAATAAAACATCCGAACAAGGCATAATAAATGAACATCCATCGAAAATATACAACTGAAATAAATACATAGCGGAAGCAAATACAAATAAACATCCCAGGCCGAATTGGTCGATACAACATCCCAAAATAAAAAAGACGGAACCTGAACAGCTCCAACATCACCATTGGTGACCCATGGCCACTCACCACCTCCACTCCATCACGGACCAACTCGAACCTCAAGGAAATGAAACGGAACTGGGCACTTGAAAGAGAGACAAGAAAACTGCATATACACCCGCAAACCGGTGCATATGCAAGGTGTCAACTAAACATGTCCAATAGGATCTCACCAAAGAGTCGCTGCAAATTCTCTTTGTAAGGCGGTTCATAAAATGCTAGTTTTAACAAACGGTATAAAATAGGTTTTTCAATTGTGCAACTAAAAGAAATCCAATAACAAGTCATGCACTCACCTTTATTAAACAACCATCCTTTCAAATAAAACGAGGATAAACAACCACTTTGGTTAAGTCTTTTTAAACATGGAGAGAGGACATTTAAAACAAATATTGAAAACAAAACCAAATTTACCTCTCATTCCTCTTTCCAAAACTTTCATAAATAATCCCATTTTCATAAATAATCTCATTTAAAACCACTTTCTTAAAACCCGTTTAAGAAGCCACCAAACCTTTCCCTTCAAAACACACTTTCCAAACCATTTTAAAAATTAGTTTGAAAGCAAGCCAAAATAATAACCGAGATAAAAGACATCCCCAATGAGCACCAAGTCAACAATGAATCAAAATGAAAGTGCCACAATCAACTAATGGTGCCATGTGATCAAAGTAGACTATGGGAATACAAACGAGCCACAAAACGGAATCCTCTAAAACAAAAAGAACCTAAGTGTCATGGGCAACTTCCTAGGGCTCATGTAACAAAAACCTAAACTAGCAACGAGGAACCTAGGTCGACATTAACGAACTTGTCCACGTCCTCAGTAGTCCAGTTAAACTATCTGGAGATAAAACCTTTTGGGAGCACACTGCTACCACGGGCCAAAATCTATCCCACTCCCCCTTTCGGTTTAATCAACTCGGTTTAGTTGGGCAACACTCCCTAGTCAGCGCACAATCTGCACTAGGGCTTAGCACTCATCCAGGTCGTTTATGGATTCCCTAGGACTCCCATGACATGTCAAACGGAGATGAGCAAAGAAATAACCAACCACATGAATCAAATGTAAAGCATTTAAAATAAACCTCATCTCACCTCCTACAGTCGCACGAAATAGGCCCTTTTTACATCATGCTTATGAATCAAATAAAAGATATCAATATAACACACCCCCCAGGGGGTCACAAGACACCACGGGCATATCAATTATAAGAGGGCTCAATTGAGGATCTCGCTTGTTTTAGAAAACAATTTCTTTAAAGTGCCAACCAGGCTTTCAAAAGGGAGTTCGGGATGCCAAGCCATTTCACAATACTTGAAACCCCATTTCAAATCATTCCTTGGAATCCATTTATCAAACCACATCTATGAATTCATTTGGAAATTGTTGAACTCCATTTTAGTATAATGGGTATTTCTGAGTCCCGCATCGAAATATCCCTCCTTGTAATTATTTTTACTCATCTATAAAAGAATATCTCCGCCTCACATTGAGGTGAGAGGAATTCATCATCTACATGGTATCAGAGGGTACTTTCTAACTGGAACCCTCCCTCTTTTTTTTCTCTCCCGTCTAGGGTTGCGAGAAAATCCCCTGCGGATTCCCGGTTCTATCCGGCCCCGCCTCTGCCCTCACCCTCCTGGTTCTGTCCGGCAGGATCTTGTCGCCACCTTCTTCCTCGGCGTTGTCTGGCCTCCCCAATCAGCTCCCTCTCCAGGTGGCCCTCCAACGCGGCGCTCTCCCTACTCGTCTCCAGCAGCCGACTTCCGCCTATGCGCGCACGACGGACCAGGCAGCCTCCCTTTCGCGACGACCTCCTCCTCGCGTCGGCTTCTCTAGCACGCCGTCTCCCTGTCTTGTGCGCTTGACGGCCCGACGCCCGATCCCGACGGCCCCTTCCTCCCGTCACGATCCTGACAGCCTTCCCTCCCTCCAGGCGCTCCCGAGCGGCTTGCTCCCTCCCACGGCGCTCCTCCCGCAGCGTCCCTCCCTGTCGGCCCTGCAACACCCGACGCGGGCTCCCGCTCCCGACCCAGGCGAGACGCTCCACGCGGACTCCCCCGCCTCCCGACCCAGTCCCGACGCCTCTATTTCTCCCGGCGGAACAACCATCTCCAGGCGGATACACCCCCGCCTCCCGACCCAGGCGCCACTGGTCCTGCCGACCCAAGCGCGACCCTCCAGTAAATATCCTTTGCGCGCGCCGGCCAGCCCCCCCCCCCCCCGCCAGCCCCTCCAACAGTCGGCCTCCGCCCCTGTGCGACGGACCTCCCCGGCTCCACCTCCCTCCATCTCTCCGACGACACCCCGACGCCTCCTTCCCCGGCGTCCCCTCCCTTCTTGCGCGGCTCCCTGCGCACGGCTCTCGCTTAACGGCAACTCCCACGACATGTCCCGGCCTGCTTCTGAAGCAGCCACCAGGCACCGCCCTCTAGGCGGAAATCACCCGGCCCACCGACACTTCAATGGCTGGCTTGTCGACCCGCGGCCCTCCGACACCACCTCCGGTAGCCACCTTTCCTGCACGGACGCACCCTCACTTCCATTGTCGTCTTCCGTGCGTCTGTGCAACCGCCCGAGCAGTTGTCCCACCCTCTGTCATCGGCTTTACCGCAAGACGGTCCCCCTTCATCCAGTGACCGTTACAAAACGACGCTCTCACCGGAGGAGATTGCTTTGATACACTCTTATCGGGCAATTGTGCCACCATCCTCTTCTCCAGCCCCCATTGCTCAGACAGGCAGCTCCACCGCCTGTGTTTCTCATCAACAGACAGCTTGGATGTTTGACTATGGGGCATCAGAACATCTCACAGGGGACTCTGGTATATTCACTACCTATCATCCGTATACAGGTGCCTCTGCAAATACTGTTGTTAATGGCTCAAAAATCCCTATTACTAGATTTGGCACATGTCCCTTGACCCCGTCTATTCACCTGACTTCGGTCGCTCATATTCCTCAAAGTCCATTTAATCTTATCTTCATCACTAAACTCACCACAGACTTAAATTGTGTTGTTACTTTTACCTCATCTGGTGTTGGTTTTTAGGAGCGGAAGACAAATCGGGAACTTGGTCGAGGTTATCTTCGGAATGGAGTTTACATGTTTGATACCCTGTCATCTCTTGCTTGCTCATCCACCTCAGCCCGTGCTCTTGACCTACATTCTCGTTTTGGTCATCCACCGGCTTCCACCCAACATAAACTTTGTCCCCAATTCAGTTCTCACCTATCCTTCCATTGTGAATCTTGCAAATTTGTCAAACATCATCGGACGACGTGTGTTCCTCGACCAGAACCACGTGCAGCGAATCCTTTCGATCTTGTTCATTCCGGTATCTGGGGTCTTTACAGGGTTCCTAGTCAGTCCGGGTACAGTTATTATCTCACCTTTATTGATGACAACTCCCGCATGACTTGGCTTTACCTGCTTCATGATCGGTCTAAAGTTTTTTCTACCTTTCAGACCTTTTATAATGAAATTCATACTCAATTCTCCACCTCCCTTAAATGTCTCCACTTCAACAATGGATGAGAATATTTATCCACTTCCTTTCAGCAGTTTCTCAAGGATAAAGGCATCATTAATCAGACCTCCTGCTCTGACACACACCTCAGCAGAATAGAGTGGCCGAGCGGAAACATCGTTGTATTCTGGAGACTGTTTGTGCCCTCCTATTCCACATGAAGGTGCATCTCTCTTTTTTGGTCTGATGTCATCCTGATTGCTATCTACCTCCTAAACCGTCTCCCTTATTCTATCCTTCAGGAGGAGACTCCCTTTCAGACTCTCTTCTCCTCTCTCCCTCCTCACTCACTTCCTCTCCGGGTGTTTGGGTGTTTGTGGTATGTTCGGGACAGTCGCCCCAACCTCTCTAAACTTTCTCCCAAATCCCTCCGGTGTATTTTCCTCAGATACTCCCGCACTCAACGTGGATACTGGTGCTTCTCTCCGGACTTACAACAGTATATCGTCTCCTCTGACGTATCATTTGTCGAGAGCGCTCCTTTCTCTCCTCCTCCTCATCCAAACACTACCATCGATGAGTGTCTTTCTCTCATCATTCACTCTCCTTTAATGTATTCCCCTGCTGGTCATCAATTTGGGACAGTTTACTCTCGTCGCCCATCGACCGCCCCCCATCCAGGCCGAGGACATCATCGTTCCCACTTCGTCCGATGCTCCTGCCACAGCACCAGACGACTTGTCTATTGCACTACGGAATAGCCTTTGTCCGCCTATCCATATCTCTGACCACTCATCATCACTGGTCGCTTCATCAACTGGATGTCAAGAATGACTTTCTCCATGGCTTTCTTGACGAAGAAATCTACCTATAGCAGCCCCCCGGATTTCGTGCCTCTGGAGCCGACTCTCATGTTCGTCGCCTCCGTCGATCCCTATATGGCCTCAAGCAGTCTCCTTGTGCTTGGTTTGGCCGCTTCAGCACTGTCGTCACAGCCTTTGGCCTCTTGATCGTACCACGATTCACTGTTTTATTTCACCCTTACACCGCAGTTTTAAACTAGTTTTGTAATGAATATTCCAAATATAATAATAAATTGCACTTCATGTTTTAATAAATCAATTAATGTTAATCAATATTATAATGGGCAATGTTACTTGTTTTTATTGTTTCAATGTAGGTGGAGGTGATTTGGATGGCCTTTGATGAAGTGGAAGAAAAATGGGCCAAAATTGCATGGATCCATGGACATCTGTCCACTGTTTTGCATAGTACACAACATCCGTGCATCCAAATGGGCTGAAATTTTGTGGGCCTGTCCAAAATTTAATAGGCTACATTTCATATTAAGGAACCCAATGCTGATTCGGCTTCTATGGGGCCCATCCGAACTGATCTGTCCAAGCCACCGAATTTGGACCAAGTCAAATGCGGTGTTCTGTATTTTATCAATATCTTGAGATGTAGTTGTCCAAACAGTGTCAAACTTTCGGTGGAGACAGTCAAGAGGTAGGGCTACAACTTTTTTATTTTCTCCAAAGCGAGATAAGACTGTCTGAAGGCCGAAACGCGTCGTGCAAGTGGATTGATGAAATCTGTGTGCCCAAAACCACCTCCCACATTTCCTATAAAAGGGCACCTTGGGCTCCTCATTTGTAAGTTCGGCCAAGAGGCAAGGTGCTGCCATTTTGGAGTCCCCAAGGAGTCTTCTCAACATCACTAGAGGTTCTGGAGGCTATGGGAAGTTCTACCCCAACATATTTCCCTTCTTCCTCTCCCATGGGTTTCTAAACCCCTTGTGATCACCCGGGGAGGAATGTGATGTACATCCCGAGCTTCATGTTTGTAATATTTGAATGATCTTTTAAATTCCAGATTGTTGTGTTGTTTTTCATCATCCTCTATTCTTATTTTATTGAGTTATGTACTGGTATGTCATGCTCAACTCAAATGATCATGTTTGGGGGTACCCATTAATGTGATGTTTCACACACCGTTCACCACTTTCTTTCCCCCTTTCAATTGAGGTGTTTGTGTGGTTTATATTGGTAAATTGAACTCACACAAGTACTGTCAAGGCCGTGTACATTTATGTCATGGTATCACAAAGAAATAACATACAAATCTGGACAGTGCATCGAGTTTTTCGTGTGTTGCCTTGGTGAGTTTTGGTTATGAAGTCAAACACAATTCATTCAATCATCGGCGGTGTCCGGTGAATCATTGTGTGTTTTGACTGAACCCTAGGAGGTATCCTAGTATAAACTCAGTAACATTCTAGTTCTAGGTGTTACAAACCATGGATTAAAAGATCATAACCTTATATCATGAAGCGATGAAGGAAAAACATCATACGAGTACCCTGGGTTGATCACGCTTAATTAATTTTGTTAATCTCTACTTTGTTTTATAGCTTCTATTTTCTATTGTCATCTTTAATCATCAAACCCAAGTATTATAAAACCCCAATTCCTTTTTTAAATTTCATAATCAGAACCACATTTCATAATTAATGATCTAAGGCTCCGTCGAGAGACGACCTAGGGTTGCTGCTATACTGCAGAAATTCTAGTCAAAATTAAACAACTAATTTGACGCGTTCGACAACGCGGTCACCTCTCTCGCAGTATGAAGGATCACATCGTCTTCTTCCGTATGACGTCAAACGGTTGTATTTTGCTGGTGGTATATGTTGATGATATCATCATCACAGGGAGCGACTCCACTGGAATCGCCCAACTCAAGGCGCACCTTCACCACCACTTCCACACCAAAGATCTTGGATCTCTCACCTACGTCCTTGGCATCGAGGTCTCCCGTTCTGAGGACACTATCTCTCTCTGCCAACGAAAATATGTACTTGATATCTTACAGGATGCAGGGTTGAGCCAGGCGACTGCAATGGACACTGCTCTTGAGCCTGAGGAACGCTCTCTCCATGACGACTCGGCACACTTTTCTCACCCAGAGAGTTATCGTCGTCTGGTGGGAAAACTCAACTACCTCACCATGACACGACCCAATATTGTTTGCGTTGTTGGCAAAGTGAGCCAGTTCATGGAACATCCAACCAGATCTCAGTGGGATGTTGTCCTCCACATTGCCAAATACATAAAGAAAGACTATGCACGTGGCCTTCAGTACTCACATCATGCTCATTTGGATATTGAGGTCTTTTGTGATGCGGACTATGCAGGTTGTTTTGCTACCCGCAAGTCTACTTCTGGATTTGTCGTGTTTTTGGCCGGTAACCTCATCTCATGGCGCAGCAAGAAGCAGACTGTCGTCTCCAGATCTAGTGCAGAGGCAGAATACCGTGTCATGGCCACGGTCACCACTGAGATCTTTTGGCTTCGTCATCTCCTCCATGAGCTTGGTTTCCCAGCGCAGACATCTGCTCATATCTGGTGTGACAATCAGGCAGCCACAAAGATTGCATCGAATCTCGTCTTTCATGAACGGACAAAGCATATCGAGGTGGACTGTCACTTTCTTCATCACCATCTGGAGCAGAACCATATCAGTTTTGGCCATATTCCGACGGCGGATCAGATTGCTGACATCTTCACAAAAGGCCTCCCAGGAGTTTGCCTAGACTCTCTCACTACCAAGCTCAGTATTCACAGCCTCCAAGGCCCAGCTTGAGGGGGAGTATCTATGGCCTTGTTCGATGTCGTCTTTTTTTCTTTTTGTGGGACTCAATCCAAGCTGGGCATGTCCAGCTTGAGGGGGAGTGTTAGACCCCATTTTAGTATAATGGGTATTTCCGAGTCTCACATCGAAATATCCCTACTTGTAATTATTTTTACTCATCTATAAAAGAATACCTCCGCCACACATTGAGGTAGGGGGAATTCGTTATCTACAGAAACCACTATTTTCCACAATTTCTTCTTCAAAACATTTCAAACACCACTGAGACTCAACGGCCTCAAAACAATTTAAAATGAGGGTCAACCCCCTTCTTTTATAAAACAACCTTTAAAACATCACGCGTTCCCTTTTTAATTGAGATCAGTGTCAAACACCCATTTTAAAACATTTAAACCCCCTTTAAAAGAGCCACTCGGGCATTTTAAGGAACACTTGGCATGTGACATAAGTTCATGCCAAGTGTTTGAACCATTTGAAAGACATTTAAAACCCAAAAAGGGTATGCCATACGCATATAATTTTATAAGGAACCAATTTAAAACATCCAAGCAATTTAAAACATCCAAGCAATTTAAAACATCCAAGCAATTTATAACATGCATTACAGGGGAATTCCAAAGAAAGACCTACATCAGTCAAGCAAAACACAACTGAAACATGTCGTCTTCAGCAACAAATGCACAACCCAAGGAGAAGCCCTCACAAACCTCTAAACACCCAAAACCCTTTCATTGGAACCATCCCAAACTCTAATCCCAACCCGAACAGCGGTTAGGGTTCGCGGAAGAGAGAAAATCGGGAGGGAGAGGGAGGGAGAGAGAGGACAAAGAGGAGAGGGGAAGAGAAATGGAGGAGATTACCTCTTGAAAGCCACTTGAAATCGAAGGGAGAGAGCTTAAAATCAAAAGAGGAAGGGAGGGAGCTCCCCATGCGCACCCCCACGATTGTCGTGACTTTTGTAGATGATCAAACTTTTGAAAATGTCCCATAGGGACCGGGACCAGATGGGGCTTAGTGAGCAGGACATACCAGGGTTTGTTCATGCAATATCTTGATAGCAGTCCCCATATTTACTTTTAGGTTGGTTTTATTTTTAGACTCTTTGTAGTGAGATTGTATTTGGAAATTTTTAATTTCCATTACTTTTTTTTGTACTCGTGTTGTGGGATTAGATGTATGCATGCATGGTTGTTCAGTTGTTTTTACATTTCAGCATTGTATGAGCTTGGAGATGTGTGTATGTGGAAGGCACTTAAGATAAGCCTACCATGTTGGTGATATACCTACTCAGTGTTATTCACCAACCATTGGCCTATCTAAGGAAAGCTTTGGGAGTCATAGAACGTTCCCCATTGGGATAGTTCAAGACATAGCATGTCTTATTTTGGGTTTTCTTTTGACATTAGACACTAGTGGGACATGGAATGTTTATTGTACCTGGTTGTGGTCATATGCCTAGTTTGGGTATTTTATTATACGATGCTTGGATATTGATCATTATTACATGGTTATAATTTATCTTTATTTATACTATTCTCTTACTCTGGTAAAGAGGGTATATTCTCACCACACATCTTATTAAACCTTTATAGCCAATTTTTTAGTTACAGGAGTCATTCCAAAATTCTTAGGGACTCAAGCTCGAAGGAAATTCCTTTCTGATGTTAGACACTATGTGTTTGATGATCCATACCTCTATAAGTTCTGCCCTGACCAAGTCATTAGGAGGTGTGTCCCAGAATCTGAACAAGAGTCCATCCTTAAATTCTGTCATAGTGAGACGTGTGGAGGTCACTTTTCCTCTAAGAAAACATCTGCTAAGATTCTTCAATGTGGTCTTTTCTGGCCCACCCTCTCAAGGGACTCCTACACATTTTGTCAAAGTTGTCCTAGGTGTCAATAAGTAGGGTCCATCACAAAAAGGAATCAAATGTCACTCACTCCCATCTTAGTGGTTGAAATATTTGACTGTTGGGGAATCGATTTCATGGGTCTCTTCCCAAACTCTAGGGGATACCTCTACATCCTCTTAGCTGTTGATTATGTATCAAAATGGGTTGAAGTCATTCCCACCAAGTCTAATGACCATCATGTTGTGATCCGATTTCTGAAAGAGCACATATTTTCTCGATTTGGAATTCCTAGGACCATAATCAGTGATCGAGGAACCCATTTCTGTAACCGTCCATTCTCTGCACTCATGTCTAAGTATGGTATTTCTCACAAGGTTTTCACTGCGTACCATCCTCAAACCAATGGTCAAGCTGAGTTAGCCAATCGTGAAATCAAACAAATTCTTGAGAAAACTGTCAATCCTGCTATGAAAGATTGGTCCGAGAAACTCTTGGAAGCTCTTTGGGCATATCGTACAGCATACAAAACCATCCTAGGAATGTCACCATATAGGTTGGTTTATGGAAAAGCATGTCATTTACCTGTTGAAACTGAGCATAAGGCCTTTTAGGCAATTAAGAAAATGAATTATGACCTCTCATTGGCCGGAACAAAAAGAAAATTAGATCTCAATGAACTTAAGGAACTTAGGATGGAGGCTTATGAAAATTCAAGGATCAATAAAGCTAGAGTTCAAGCCTACCAATCTAGGAATATCAATGTCAAACATTTTGAACCGGGAAAACTTGTGCTCTTGTATAGTTCAAAACTTCATTTACACCCGAGAAAGTTAAGGTCTAGATGGTCAGGACCTTTCATAGTGCATCATGTGTACCCCCATGGGGCAATAGAGATTCAAGATCCCACAAGTGGTTACATTTTCAAGGTCAATGGTCAAAGGTTAAAACCATTCATTGAATCATTCAATAAACAGGAAATAGAGGTTGAGTTAACTGAGCCAACCTATGAACCAGGAAAAAATTGATAGATTTAGGATCCATGTCAGGCTAACGACGTTAAAAAAAAGCGCTACATGGGAGGCAACCCATGGTTTTCAAGTTTCCTATCATTTTGTTGTTTTAATCAACTTTATATTTTAAATAGGATTAATTAATCATTTTGATATTTTATAAAAAAAAATTAGACTATTGACATGTTCTTCTTTTATGAGTATGGATGGGTATGAAAGGGGAGCATCGTATTCATCCGTGTCACGCGGTGTGATCCCTGAGTAATACCTTACCCAGAAATTTAAAAGAAGACAATGTATCATTAGTTTGATTTTTAAAAAAAAAACAAAAAAAAAAACAGGGAAAACCATAAAAATGATGATACTTGGAATTCAATAAGTCATTGTGTTGTTTGTTTCGTCTAGTTTGTTCTTCTTTGTATGGTTCAGGGACTATTTTGGGTGATACATGTTCAATCAAGGAGGTGCCTACATCCCCTAAGAGATCAAAGGACTAATTTGGAGCAGCAAGAATTTCAACTACTAGGTGACTTCATTCCATGATCCTCATTTTCAAGTTCATTTTTGAACTTTCATGCTCTACCTCTACCCCCTTCTAAATTTTCTTTTTTTTAAACACTGGGGACAGTGTTATTTTAAGTTGGGGGAAGATAAAATGAAAAATGCTTTTGTGTCAAAAAAAATGAATGATTTGAAGAAGAAAAATGTGTAAATGGAAGGAAAATTCTTTTAACTTTGAATATGGTAATACACATTACACACTTTGAAACTGAATATCAAATAATTTAGCATGCCCTGATTCTGATTTTAATCCTTGTATAATTTCATGAGCATAGATTTTGGAAAGTGTGGTTGTCCAATGTGATATTTCATCGTTTATATTTTCATCCAAATAAAAAAAATATCACAAAGCACGTCCTTTGCATAGGTTTGGTGATCATTTTAGTTTTAATATGAGTATTCAATAAAAAAATTAAAAAAAACAATAAATTTGCGCGTAGAGCAATGAAATGACCTAATGCGTGGCTTTCGGCACTTGGGGATCGTGACTCCATAGTTGTCTGGCCCAGAGTTGGTAATTTTATCTCTATTTTTGGTCATTTGAATTTGCTTTTGACTGAATTAACTCGAAATGATGCCCGAGTATGTGTGTTTCACTTGGTGCCCTAAGGTCTTTGAGCCTGGGAGTCATCGGCAAAGTCTCGCTACAGGGATTGACTCTTTTGAGTGCAATTTCAATTAACATGGCAAAATTGCAAACAAAAAAAACAAAAAAAAAATAATACAATAAGAAAATTTTTGAATACACATCTTAATATTGAAATGTGATTTCACCCAGCGCTTCCGTCATTTCCCCCTTGAATAAAGATGAACCCCATGTCTATTGTGATGCACAACACGTCCTCATACTTAATTGATATTGGATGAAATATGGCAATGAATTTGAACAAAGGAATGAGCTTGGGATTGGGATCTGCTTATGAAAATATCTTGTATTAAAATATTTTGATGGGTTTCATGATTGTTTGGTATAAGGGTTTTTGGTGATCATTGTGTATTAAAATGTTTTTGAAAAAGGCAATTCGAATTTCATATTGTTAAGATATATTTTGCTCGGGACTAGCAAAACTCAAGTTGGGGGGTGTGATTAGCCACTAAATGAGGCTAATATTCATTGTTAATATATATAATATTCATGTGCTTTATTATTCATAATCACCATTTTAGTGCATTTTACACTTTGAACATTATTTCACATTATGATTGTAATTCTTACTTAAAATGCACTATTATGTGGTACATTTTTTAACATCATTTAAAGTACCCAATGATTCATCTGATTTTAAGGAATCTAATTATACATATTTTAATTTGATATTTTGGGAAATTAATCTACACTTCAATGTGAACATTTTTTATTCAGGGATCAATAGAGAATTCATGGAAGAATATGGGGATATTTTGTGATGAAAGGAAGCAATTTAAGAGAAGGCGGATTGGACACCAGCCCACTGATGAGAATGTGGGACCCACATTACAAACCCAATGAAGCCCAAATTTGGTGGGAGGATAGAAGACATATAGAAGAACAAATCATTCTTCAGGAGTCAGTGCTAATTCGGCTTCCATTGTGGTCATTTAGGCGGCCCAAGTTGGAGATAAAATTCTGGACCAAATTTTGTGACCCAAAAAAACAGCCCACTAATCTAATCATACCTCTGAATCCACAACTCCAAATGAGCCCAAATTTTACAGGCGGTTAGGAAACATCTGGGGCTTCATTTTCTTCTTCTATGGCCCACTCTAATTCGGTCATCTAGAAGGTCTTCCAAGCACGTCTGTTCGGTGGATGAAAGCTGGATGTCACCTCGGGTCAAGGGTGGAAAAATCAACTCTTCCCCAACTTTTCACCCACCTATGGTCTACCAAAATTAATTGAGATGCTTTGTACTGTTGGAGGCTCGACCCAAGGCTCCCAAAATGCCTATTTAAGGCAGTGGTGGTGAAGGAGTTGATAATCTTTGATGCTTTGTTCAATTGTAATGTTATGCTGCGATTTTGTTGTCTCAAGTTTGTCTTTCACATGTAAGTTGTTCAATTCACTTTAGTTTCTTAATAAAATCTCTTCTTTTCCTCTTATTCTGTTGTTCTTAATATCACTTTGATACCGTTGGTTCAAGGTGTGGATTTATTCACACTAAACCTTGTGAAATTATTCACACAACGGTGGAGTGATCATTTTCTTTTATTTGTTTTCTTTACTTCTTCAATTCCTCCCTCATGAGTCTACTTCCCGCTTCCATTGAAACCATAGCATCAATGGAGGGCTAACCCACTTATGGGTTGATCCAAGGGAGTATCAAGGGGCTGGATTGGATGTTATTTATCACCTCATTAATGTATAATCACTTCTTTAATTGAGATTTTTATTTGATGATTTTTAAACTCCATCGTCCTTGTTGAATTTAAGGCCACACAATTCATGTGCTAATACGAACCTTTACCTTGAAGTGCTCAAAACTTTGATCCTTCAAGTGTATAGGTGATTAGTATTAAAGGGTGTAGGTATTAAACCAGTAGGTGATGATGTTGTTTTATCTTATTAAATGAACCAATCTCAAATATAAGAAATTGAAATCGTTGAAAAGGAAATACGTCCAATTCACCCCAAGTGATAACCTAGGATCAACTCACTCTTTTAAATTGAATTCACTTAAGTCTCTTAAAGTTCACTTAAACCCATATAAAATCAACCCAAGTTGGTCACTTCATAGCCAAAAACAATCCATAGAATGTACGTGTCTATAGGTTACTTCTTAGGTCTCTGAGGATTCGACAACCCAACCTAGACTACAAGGACCGTCCTACCTTCTTCTTTTGGGTAAATTTGAGCGTGAATCAGTACTGTAGCTCTGTGGGCTTATTGCCACCAGTACTACAGCACAGTGTACTTACTATGCAGATTTGGCACTGTATCAACACGGTTTACTGCAGCACCGTGTTGTTTTATAAACTCATTTCGAGCTAGGGTTCCTGCACTTTGTGATTGTACCTTGTATCTTGCTCTCGAAATTAGTGAATTGTTTTGTCTCACCATGGTCGTAATAATTTTTCTCGAACCACGTAAATCTTTGTGTCTTGCGATCTTATTCTTGTTCTTTTGTTCTTTTTTCTCTCTTTTAACTCTTCTTCTGGAAGATCAATTGTCGTTGTTGCTCCCTGTGTTTCCGTATCACAGCTACGTTCAAAAAACGGGACAGGTTGTTGACGAGTTTTCTAGAGTGGCTCCCAGACCGTGGATAAAATTCTTCTGTAACAAATTAGGCATGATAAATATAAATATCACAACTTCAGGGGAAGTGTTGGTAATTATGCAGTACATGGATATTGACTGGGTACATCATACCTCCTTATCATGTTTGTTTAAATTTTGAATCTCTTGTCTATCGCGAGTCATGTATCTCTCATCTTGATCTATGAGTGGAGGGGTTTGGTCTCGCTTGGAAGACACGGTATCTGGTTTCATTCTTTCTACATTATTTAAAACAATTTCTTAAAAAAACATAAATATTTCATTTTCAAATTCTGATTATATTTAAACAGAGAGCTTTGATTCTTTTAGAAATGCCTTTTCTATGAAAAAAATGATTTTTTATCGTGAAAAAAAAAAGGAGAAACAAACAAGCCCTGATATGTAAACCAGAAGCTTGAGTCTGAACAACCATTCTCAGATCTGTGATCCCTTGGTATATTATATCCTGTGTAACGGTTTTTTTTTTTAATATTTACAGTGAAAAGCAGGGATGGAAACACAGGAAAACTGAAATCCTTCCCAGAAGCCATCAACAAGATTTTTTGGAACACCCATTGCTAGTGAGATGAGAATTGCTATATCCTAGATTGAAAAAAAAAATCAGGACATGTAGTAAAGCAAATAAATATCAAATGATATTCATAAAATTTATAGATTAACATAACTGCTAATTACCTGCCAAGTTCCCATGTTAAGCTGCCCATTGGAAATTGGAATCCTGCGCAATCATCAAACACCACGTAAATGGTTTTTCATCGAAAGCTAGTAGTAACTATGTGTTTGGTAAAAGATAATATGAGAGCACACATGAGTGAGCAGCCAAACATCGACGACTTGATGTGAGCTGGCATGTCATCAGGACCTGCAAACAGTGGCATTTTCAAATTTGAATGGAAAGACTGGAAACTTTTGAACGCACACCTTAAACAAAGGATCATTAATTAGACAAAGATCGATTTCTTTGGTTCAGGTTGATTTCAGAATATAAAACTTGCTAACATATTGAGAAACTAAAATCCAAACAGATAAAAATATTTTAACAAGGGGCTGAATAATTCATGCATGGAGCTTAAGTTTGTCTGCATTCAGGGAAACATCGAAAAACTAGTTCACTGCAATTCCTCACAGAAAAGGACTAAAAACACAATCATATCATGACTACAGAAGAAAGTTATCTCCAAGAATCATTAAGCCAGTTTGAATGACAGGTGTCAAAAGTAAAGAAAGCACAAAACCATCAGCCACCTTTCGGCCTTTTACATCTCAATCATACTTCCAGTTGGAAACATTTAAGCTATCTTCTCAGTTTTTGAAGTGGTGAGAATACAATTTACAGCATTGAAATACTGGAAGGATTGATTTGAAGTAAACTTGGAAAATGTGACTCAATGTGCAAAGATGATCTAAGGAATGAAACACACAAAATATGTGTCTGGTAAATCATCTGTTGGGGGAGTCAAGAAAATATTGCCATGAAACTCAGGAAAAAATCAAGTATCAGGACGTCTGTTGATAATGTCATGCAAAAGCAGGAGGCTAACAAAATAACCAATGGGCATAATTGGTTAAAATGAGAAATGGAAAAACAAATTATACCTTCCAGGGTATGCTTCCAAGGTGCAGACCTCCCCTGAAAAGCATTTATATGAACAAAACTGAACAAGGCGTCTTGTAACACATGATATTGGGAAAATATAAAGAATGATGTGATCAGACCTCGGGAACTGTCTTGTTAAGGAATGTCTCGGTATCATCCCGAACATCAGAGTCGTAATTCTCATTGATAGTTAGAGAAGCGCTTGTGTGCTGCACTGGAATATTTATATTTTAAAATTAATATCAAGGGTTTCTATCATTGGATATTTAACTTAGGGAAAGCTTCGAAGGATCATCATAGATACACTTACAGAAAAGATGAGCAAGGCCGCACTGAAATCCTGACAAGTCTGGTTCTATTTCCTTTAAAATCTGATTACAGGTCAACCAATTAATGGAAACAAGGACGACTGAAAGGCTTTGTGTCAGTGATTTCCGTAAAGACCAGTTTCGCAATATAAGAGAACCCATTGGCAAAACCAAGCCAGACTAAAATCGTTTACAGCAACATAGAAGCCGCCGACCCGACGAAAAATAGCACCCATAATCAGAATCACGGATGATATTTCGTGCCGGGTGCTAAAGAATATATCTAAAATCAGACTCACCTTACGGGTGACAAGATGACAGCCTCGACTATGTGGAGGAAGAGTGATGGTCATTTGCGCCCATTTAGGAGCAGCCATGGGACCGAGAGGTGAGTTCTTGACGGTAGTCGGGTCTTGCAGCGATTTGGCGCGAATTGGAGCAGGCGAGGACCTTGAAGCTAAGATGGCTGAGACTTGCATCGATGAATCTTGAAAATGCCTACTATGCCCAGGGTAAGGAACGTGCTGACATCTGTCGTTGGTGTCTGCCGGTTGGAAATTGCGTTCTTGTTATAATCATCCTGAATCGTCCTAATGTTATTCATTTTTCTTATTGGATCGTGTTCAAACATTCTAAATTTGTCATTCGTCAGAGTAAATCACACTGCCAAATAATAATGATGTTAAGTACAAAAAATGATGATTTTACTATATTATCCTTCTAATTCATACATGAATCATTGTGTTGTGTCGTTATTACAATTATTATAATTGATCCACCGTTCACGTAAAGAGGTCACACTTCATTTTTCTAACTCTATGTTCACTGATTTGATAAAGAAATGTTGTGAATCAAAACTTGTAAATTATCACAAAACTATTGTAAAAAACATTGCAATAATGCGTTGTTTGTGCTTTGTTTTCTTAAGTGTTTTCTTATTATCGTATTCTTATTTCTAAGTCAAATATGTCATTTTTATTCCAGTATTTAACATCTCAAGTCTTTCGTGACCCGCATTTGTTCCTTTCATCCATATATGCATAACTCAACTCATTTTTCTCTTTATTGGAAAAACGTCATATTCATGTCCTTCATGAGGTGGTTGCCCTAAAATCAATAAACATGTGAATAACTACTTTGTAGGATTTGTTCACATGTAAAGTTAAACTTTCAAATAAAAAACGACTCATTATTCTTCCATAACAAATTACACTTAAAGCAGATGCAATGTCACTTAAAGAAATTGTATGTGTGGAAGTCACATCACAACATGCAGTACAGTGATAAGGCATACGAGATAAGCATATCTCTTTGGGATACACTCGTGTGGTGTCTGTTGGAGTTTGTGTTCTGAAACAATTGTTTGTACTTTTGATTACATGTATATTTAAATAAGTAAATATTAATTATCATTACATACTGTTCATTGTTCTGCATTACTTTAATGCAATAGTGTCTATCGCAATGATAAGGTCACAACAATTTTCCGCTATGATGATATCTTTGAAATGTCATGTCAATATTCTTAAATAAAGGTCTATGATCGGATAACATTTTATGACGAGACATGTAGAATGTTGACTGTCATGTGCAAGAACTCATAAGCACATGAGACTTCTTCTCATTAAGTTCGCATTTGGTAATTTTCAAGACGATAGATTTGAGAACAAACTCACCTGTAGGAATTTCACATATTTACGTGTAATCAGATACTTCTATCTGCAAGTACGCGTAATGGTCCTTAAACTTTAAGATTATTATTAATGCATGTCATGATTCGCGCTCCTTGATGTATTTCGTAAACAACGATGATATAGTTCATGGCAAACTTGGATACGTTTTTTGCATCACAAGTGATGTATTATTAATTAATAAGTCGGTGAAGAATCTGTTTCTTCCATCTCTATGGAAGTTAATATATCGGCACTTTGATTAAAATGAAACCTTCGTATTGCATTTCATGATTACGGTGCAATGACGAGTTTATTTCACATAGTCAAATAAAGACATCAAACATATAGGTTGATGACACGTGTGTGAAACCTACTTCACGAGACATCATGACAAAAAGATTATAATATACAACAAACATTCTTGTGTGGCTATTGACATTGCAATATTAACTTTTTTTTTGTGCTTTGATTTGTTGCTAGACAACAATCTTGGACTTTAGACAAACCCGCTCAGTGCCAATGAGAAAAAAGTATAGAAAGCCACACACTGTGTGTTTTCATTGATTTCAATTAAATTCCATTTGAATTTAATTATTGGGATACATATTATTCTCAAATCCAATGAACAATTTTGTTCAGGTTTTATTGATCTCAGATATTATTCTCAAGGTAATAAATAATTATTTATTCATTAATAAATAATCAATTTAATTACACGAATATTTAATAAATTTTTATTCATCAGACTGTGAATAAGATATTTATTTTATTTACTAAATATGTATTTGTCATATCGTGAATTGAATATTTATCTATGAATAAATATTTAATTAAATATTTATTCGGGTATTCGATAAATGCCTATTGAAGTTGGTGTTCCAAAACCAATTGATTGTACTCTAATTACATGCACCTTCAAACATTTGAATAATAGTAAAAACATATTATTACTTATTATTTATTGTTCTGCTTGATTTTAATGTAATAATGTCTTAGAGTATCTGTCACATTAATAAGGTCAGAATAACTCTCTATGATGAGAACTTTGAAGTGGTGTGATGATATTCTTAAATACAGTTCTATGGTTGGATAACGTACTATGATAGAACAAATAATATGTAGACTTTCAGATGCAAGTACTCATAAGCAGATGAAACTTCTTCTCGCAAAGTTCGCGCTTGATAATCTCCAAGACAGAAAATTATGAGAACAGACCCGCCGGTGAAAATTTTGCTTATTTTGGTGTCATCTGATATTCCTATATGCTAGTGTGTATAATTGTCCTTAGATTTTAAGATCATCGTTAATGCAAGTCATAACTCGCACACTTAGATTTATTGACCAAAACCGTGCCATATGTTCACGGGAAGCAGGGTGCGTTGAACGCGTCACGAAAGACATGTTATTAATGAACAAGTCAATGAAGAATTTGTCCCTTCTATCTTTATTAAAGTTGATATCTTAGCCCTTTGATTGAAATAAAATCACCACATTAAATTTCATGACCATGGTGTAACAACGTGTTTATTTCAGATAGTCAAAGAAAGATGCATCAAGCTTATAGGTTGATGACACAAATATGCAATCTGCTTGACGATATATTGATACAAAGAGGTTATATTACACATCGAGCATTTATATGCGGTTGTGATTGTTACGACATTAAGTTCTTTCTTTTCGGTGTCTTGATCCATTGCTAGACAGTAATATCGAACTTTAGGAAAATCCGTTTAATGCCAACGAGAAAGAATCCTAGAAGGTCACACACTAAGTATTTTCGTTGATCTAGATTAAATTCTATTTGAATTTAATTATTGGAATAAATATTATTATCAAGACTGATGAATAATTTTACTCAAGTTTTATTGATCGTTAATATTTGCAAGGTGATGGATAATTTATTTGATTACATAAATATTTAATAAATATCTATTCACTGGATTTTGAATAAAATGTTTATTTCATTTATTGATGAATGAAACATTTAATTGAATATTTATTCCAGTATTCAATAAACGTTGAAGAATTGGAGCGGACCATGATCGTGTCTAGCAGTGAATATTTATTTGCAAGTCGGTGAATAATATTTATCATTGCATGAATTAGCGCATGCCGTAAAATAACAATAACAATAATATTATTACATGGCATGTGGTTTAATAATGATTACTACATTATTTAAGGGCTGATACGTAGTTACATAATATTTTAACCTAAATACAAACTCTATAAATTGATGGTTATATCTATTGTGTAGGGTTAATCGAGATTTGAGAATTATTGCGCACAATGTAATTCTCTCTCAATTCCTCATCATCTATTCCTCTCAAGAATGAGAAGCACTTGAGAGATTTCTTCAAGCTTAAAGGAACCACAAAGGATCAACACGACTAATGCAAGACAATTGATTCGCCACGCTAGCACCCATAA
This sequence comes from Viscum album, assembly GCA_963277665.1. Taxonomy (NCBI): domain Eukaryota; kingdom Viridiplantae; phylum Streptophyta; class Magnoliopsida; order Santalales; family Viscaceae; genus Viscum; species Viscum album. The sequence continues at coordinate 20,842,803 of OY728119.1, read as the reverse complement.
ATCAGTTGGCATTGTTTAGAGATCAAATGAGTACGTGTGGATCATCGCTATAGGGGTTTTACACTTGGATCCATACAACACAACAAAGGTAATCCGAAAAAGGGTTTTCGGATGATCAACAAAATCTTAATTGGATAAAGTTCCCAAGACAAGGTAATCATTTTTTCCGATCTTAAATAAATTTATTATAAATTCAACATGTAAAGATCCTCTTCGGGTTTTGGGTTTCTCTATATCAATATTCAGTGGGAAAATTTCACTGGTCATGATGTTCACGCCGTGAAAAATATTGTGAATGATCCACCGAATCGACAAAAACTTCATGTTTAATTCACATACCACGACATTTCCACTGCACCCAAAAATTTCAAGTGGCATCAGAGGGAGTCACAGTTCAAATTTATAATTATTTATTTGATTGTTGATCTATATGTGCAATAGTAGTTAGATTTTCATTTCAAGAACTATTCGTTATTTAATTAGTTTTAATTCACATGCTTTCGATATTTTAATTATCATCGTTTAATATTTCATCTTCTTAAAGGACTAAGAACATATGAAGAATGACTGAAGATTCCATTGGGAAGTGTCAGAGATTCTGGTTGGATTGCATGAGATTACAAGACGTGTACCTAGAGTACACGTCATGCACCCAAGTGCATTGCACCTATCCATGTCACAAGATACACAACAACTCGAGCAATAAATACACACAATGCATTTATTTCACACTGCGTGTAGACTAGGCCAACCCGACACACAACATGCTGGATTACACGGTGTGTAGCTAGTGCACACCTCATGTAATCCACATGGTTTAATAGTGAAATTTGTGCAAGCCATGTGGTCAAATACATGGTCAAAACCGCATGAGACTGATAGTCTGGAGAAATAATGTCATACATGATGTGTAGTCTATGTACATGGCATGTAGTGCATGTCGTATATAGTCCAGCCAAGGTACGCGCCGAAGCCCCAGGCGTATATCCCAGGTACATGATAATCAAGGTACATGACATGTAACTTGTAAGTACACACCATGCAGTCTCCCAATAAAGGATAAAATTAAATTACATTAAATTGCTAACCACAACATTAAAACCCTTATTATATTGATTTTCACCTGTTGTGTTTGACAATTTAATAATGGTTTTAAAGAATTATTAAATGCACAATTTATTTATTTGTAATTATTAGTTATGATGTTTATTTTTCATGAATATATTTACAATGGTTGTCTCCAAGAGAATTCAGATGATCATTAAGATAAAAATGAATGAATGAATGAATTAATTAATTAATGCAATATTATTTATCTTAATAATAAAGAACAAATAGAAATGGATGTTAAATAGTTTTACTTTTGTGTATTCGTTGCATGTGTATGACTGTTCATGAGTTTGACCAAAACCTGTGTATGGATTGAATTTATTTCATAAGTTTTCAATTATTAATTATCAAATTAAAATGATGGTTTGCATGTCATCCCTTCATCCATTATTATATAGGACTTGCATGTCTAAGGTTATTTATGTAATTCCACTAAACCAATCCTTTGGATTCCCCCACTTGAATGTGCGTTATAAGTACTTTAAATAAATTGAGTATCCTAAGATGCATGGAGGCAATTCAAGATGGAACCAAGATGATACTAACTCAGGTGATACACAGGTGGACAAGTGGAATGCTATAACTCATGCCAAGACCGACAAAAGGAGTTTCCCCCTAGGTTATAGGTTGCTTTATTATCCACTCAATAAATCAACCATCAGATAAGCTCATAATCGGGTCATTTATTTATTTATTTATTTCTATCTTATTCATTATTTATTTTATGGAAACAAGACTACAATCACATGAATAAATTAACTAATGCGCAAATATGGACTATAAATAAATTGATTGTGCATAAAATGGTTTATTAAAACATGGTTCATCACTTAAGTAAAATCCATTTAATATTAAAAAGACATGTAAAATATAAAATAAGATAATTTTATGCATGATAAACAAAACCCCTTAACTAAATATTAAGTCAGACTTGACCTTCCATTACTTGATTTGGAATTAAAGCCATAGAAATAGGTGTTTGACCAACCCTTGTTGGGACGCTTACTTTTACCATGGAGTTCTTATGAAGGTTATGGGTTGACTTAACCATCTTACATCAATAGAAATATCCCTCACTATACTTAGGGTAAATTGGAGGCAAGTTTTGAGGAAATCGAAGTCTGGATTTTAGGATTGGAGAGTCTACCCAACGGATCAAGGAGCTACAAGCCCATAGTTGGTAAAGAAATTCCTACCTAAATACCTTCAAGTAGCTTGACCAACCATAGTTGGGGTTATTTAAAGGGGAATATGGATCCTTTCCACTAAAATTTCCTAGCAATTAGACATTCTGAGTCCAATAGTGAGGGATTTTGAGACTTGATAAAATAGTGAGTGATTTAATAAATTTAATTATTATTATTTCTCACATAATTTGTAATCAAGAAAAGTACTGATAATGAAATCTTTTAAATTGTAGAATAAATGGAAAGTTCTTCACCCACACAATCCCTACAATCAATATTGGAGAAAGACCATCTCCTCAATAGCAGTAACTTACAAGAATGGTTCAGACGCATTCGGGTTGTGTTGTGCCCTGAACATAAATCTTACATGTTAGAATCATCATTATCTAATCTGCCTGTCAAGGAGGTGAGTGATAAAGAGTTAATTTTCTATGAAAAACACTTGAATGATGCAGTATATGTTCAATGTTTGATGTTTTCATCTATGTCTATTGAACTCATTAATTCTCACAAAAACATGGATGCTTATATCATGCTCGAGCATCTCCATGGTTTGTACAAGGAGAGAGCTAGACAAGAACGGTTTGATATATCCAATGCTCTATTCCAAAGTAATCTTGTAGAGGGTTCACCAGTTGTGCCTCACGTAGTCAAACTCATTGGAAACATTGAGCGCCTAGAGGTTCTACGGTTTAAACTGCATGATGAGCTGCACACTTATCTCACTCTCGCATCATTCCCTAATATATTCTCCAACATTATTGTTACTTTTAATATAAACAACATTGATAAGTCTCTCCTAGATCCACTTACTCTTCTTTTCTAAGTTGATAAAGAGAAAAAGTGCAAAAATCTTTTCATCCTTATAGTGAACAAACAGAAAGGCCAAGAAAATAGCTCTAAACCCAAATTTACTTTGCAACACCCTTCTAAAAAGATAAAGATCAAGGGGAAAACAAGAGAACAAGATGTTGTCTGTTTTGCATGTGCTAAGAAGGTCCATTGGAAGAAAAAATACACCCAACCAAAGAACCAAGAGGAATCTTTAGATGCATTTGTTATTGACTGTAATTTATCTATTGCTATAAATTGGTCATTAGATACAACTTGTGGTTCTCTCTCTCTCTCACACACACACACACATTAAAATATAAAAATCAAGTAGATTCAAAAAAATTGACTGAGGAAAGGTAAATCTACGAGCACCCAACAGAGCCAAACTAGCTGTTATGACCATTGGATACTACCACCTCACATTGCCGATGGGAATGATCTTGGTTTTAAAATATTTTTATTATATTCCATCCATTACCAAAAACATTATTTATGTATCCATGATTAATACATATATGGATTTATTTTCAAATTTGGGAATAAATGTTGTTTTTTTATAAATATAACATTTGTTATGGTAAGGTACATTTAAATAATTATATTTATGTGTTGGATTGCATGAACTAAGTAATGGAAATCGATAACAAAACTACTTTACATGACACATACCACACCCAACTTTAGCATCACCAGTTAGTTTATGTAAATGAAAAATGTTTGAATAAATTACACCAAGATGGATATTTAGATTCTTGTGAACTAAAACTACTTGGTGTATGTCATACATGTTTATAAGGAAAAATGACCAAATCCCCATTTATTAGAAATAGTGAAAGAGCCAAAGAGCTTCTTGAATTAGTTCACACTGATGTGTATGAACCATTTCCTATTGAAGCAAGGGGTGGGTACTCATACTTCATAACTATTACTGATGATTATAAAAGATATGGATATGTCTACTTGATGTGGTATAAGCCAGATTCCATTGATAGATTCAAGGAATACAAGAATAAAGTTGAGAACTTTCTTGGTAAGAATATTAAGAAACTTTGCTCAAACCGTGGTAGATAATATCTTAATTAAGACTTCATTGATTACCTATGAGAGTTTGAGATTCTATCTCAAATAACTTATCTTTTTTACACTCAATGGAACGGTAAAAGAAAAAGAAGGAACCACACCCTGATAAACACGGTGAGATCAATGATGTGTCATGTGATTTTTCCATTATCTTTTCATGGATACACATTACAAAAAACAACCCAAATACTAAAAAAAGTGCCAATTAAATTGGCAGATGGTATACCATACCAACTGTGGAGTGGAAAGAAACCCATATTTTCATACTTAAATGTTTGGGGTTGATAAGTGTTTTTTAAGGCCTCTTTAGGTAATAAATTTTCCCCATGAGGCATGAAGTGTGCCTTTTTATGATACCCTAAAGAAATAGCGAGAGTGAGATAAAATTTGATGAAGTTGAGGGTCAAGATCCACAAGATTTGGAATAAGAACAATTCTACAAAGCCCTATAGAAGAAGAAGTTTTTTTTGAAGAAAGAAGGATTATATTAATGGAGAGTATCAGCAACCGTACATAAGCAGAGCCAAGAGGGGAATTTGTCCAGCCATAGTTGGTTGACATCGAAGGGGCCTGAAGCCGTCAGCTGATGGGCCGCATTGTTTCATTCCCTTTTGGTAAAGGAGAAGGTGCAACAAGAGAAGTCGTGACGCAGCGAGCGGATTCTTCTGATGATAAAGCCAAAGGCCTGGAGTCCGGCGTCACCATGGTTAATAGCATTGATAACCGGAAGGCAGTTAGACTCGATGATGATATAGGCCCATCCACGTTCCACAACGAGCATCATCCCTGCAAGTATGACATAGGCCTCAACAACAGCCGGTTCCCAGAAGTCATGATGTGGTTCATATTTTGCTGCAATGATCTTCCCCATATGATTTTGAGCCAGGAGGCTGAGAGCAACATGCTCATCCATGGGGATAGAGGTGTCCACGTTAAGCTTAAGACTCTCTTCCTTTGGGGGGATCCAGTGAGGGGACCAGGAGGGGGCAGCGCCTGGCATAAAGTGACCTTCGCGGTCCTTCCATCCCTCAATCCATGAAGTGGATCGTTCAATCCAGAACTCGGGAGGCTGATGAACATGATGGAAAACTGAATCGTTACGCCGAACCCAAATGATCCAGGCCAGGGTGCAACTGGAGCTTGCCTCAGATGATAAAATAGAGGAACACCAGCACATCAAAAGATCGGGGAGGTCAGAGGCAATGTCCAGTGAAGCATCCAGAGTCGAACCCCATTTATTCCAAATTTCCTTGGCTCCCAGGCAGTGAAAGATGGCGTTCCAGGGAGTTTCAGGAATATTCGGGTAGAAAGGGCAGGAGTCAGCACTATCCATATGATGGTAAACAAGGAGGCTCAAGGTAGGGAGGGTGCCCGTGCACACCTGCCACCAAAATTGGTGAATTTTTGGGGGGACGTTGAGCTTCCAAAGCGCATTCCATGGTCCCTCATCATGGTCGAGAGAGTGAAGACCAAGAGCCAGTATGTATCCAGATCTCACCATGTAGTCGCATGAAACATCATAGGTCCAAAAAAGGTGGTCGGGGCCTGCATCAGGGACACATGAGATTCTCAGGATAAGTCTTTAGTCTCTATCATTAAACCATTCCTGGATATTTTCCACACACCATCCTGGACCCTGGTCTGAGAAGAGGCAGTTGACAGTGGCATCCTCCAGACCTGGTTGGGCGGGGGATGTGGCCCGCATACCATCCTTATCGACAAGTCAGGGATCGGTCCAGATGTTGACAGATGAGCCATTTCCAATCCTCCAGCCCACCCCTTTCTCCAGGAGATTTCGGGCCCCCCAAATACTTCCCCAAAGGAAGCTAGGACGGGGGCCAAGGAAGGATCCAAGGAAGTCCGTGTGGGGAAAGTACTTGGCACGGAGTACCCGTGCACAAAGAGATGAAGGACGATTCAAAAAGAACCATCCAAGAAGAAGTTATTAAGACACAAGTACTGTGTAGGAGTACAAGAGAGTTTATAGAACCATAACAGTATGGTTTTCTAGTCATCAAGGATTTTGACTTATTATTAGTTGATAATAATGATCCTCTAACCTATAAAGAAGCAATAAGGGGCACAAATGTTTCCAAATGGCAAGAATCCATGAATTCTGAAATGAATTTCATGCACTAAAACCAAGTTTGGATTTTGGTAGATCCTACAGTGGATGTAAATCCCATTGGTTGTAAATGAATATTGAAGAAGAAATTGGGCATGGATGGATAATTCAATACCTATAAGGAACACTTTTTTGTAAAAGGGTTTAAACAACATCAAGGCACAAACTACAATTAAACCTTTTCACAAGTTGCAATATTGAAATCCATCAAAATTATACTTACCATTGCAACCTTCCATGACTTTGAAGTTTAGAAAATGGATTCTAAAATAGCCTTCCTTAACAATAATCTTTAGGAATATGTCTATATGAAACAACCTAAAGGGTTTGTGACTCTAAATGATGCTAATTTTTTTTTACAAATTACAAAGATCCATTTATGGATTAAATAAATCATCTAGGCCATGAAAAAATTGTTTTGATGAGGCCATAACAAAATTTGGTTTCATGAATAACAGATGCAAGACTTGTGTCTATAAATGGTTTAGTGGGATTGTGGTCATTTTCATAATAGTTTATATCGATGGCATGATACTTATTATAAATGAAATAACAATCTTACATTTTGTTTAACCTTGGTTGAATAAATGATTCTTCATGAAGGACTTAGGAAAGGCATCATACATTCTTGGAATCAATATCCAAGAGACTACTCGACCTAATTCAAGGTATATATATTGATAGGATACTGAAGATGTTCAACATAGAACAATCCAAGAGGGGATTGTTGCTAATGTCACATGAAATTTATCTTTCTAGGAAAATGTGTCCTCAAAAACATGTGGAAAGATTAATAATGGTAAGGATTATATATGTGTCGACGATTGTATTAGTCATGTATGCTATGCTATATACAGCAGTCAGATATCAAGCTGACTCAGGTGCCCGGTATTGGATGATAGTCAAAACCATCCTTAAGTATATAAGGCATATTAAGGAATTATTTCTTGTCTATGGAGAAGATGATGAACTGGTCATCAGAGGATATGCAAATGATATTTTCCAAATAGATCAAGGGAATATGAAATCATAGATAGGATACATCTTCACTTTAAATGGAGGTGCTGTGAGCTGAAAGAGCTCAAAGAAGGTTGTGGTCATAGATTCTATAGCAGAGTTGGAGTATATTGTGGATTATGAGGAAACTAAACAAGTATAATGGACATACAACTTCATCCAAGAGTTTTATGTGGTACCTAAAAGTAAATATCCTATCACACTCTATTATGATAATACTGTAATGGCGACTCTCACTAAGGAGATAATGTCACATCAACAGATGAAGAATATACTTCATAAGTATCATCTATTAAGGTATTTTTCTTAGATAGTTGAGGTTTTAGTGAGAATAATATCCATATAAGACAACACGGTAGACCCCTTGACTAATTCCTTGACTCAGTAGAAACATGATCATCATGTGAGATCTAGCAGACTAAAAGTCGTAGGAAATCAGATCTAGTCCAAACAAGAGTTTTTAGGAGTTGGTGATCTCGAACAAACTGATTGTACTTTGATTACATGTATATTAAAACATTTTAGTATTAGTAAAAACATCTTATTACATATTGTTCATTGTTCTGCATGATTTTAATGTAATAATGTTCTAGGGTATTTGTCACATTTATAAGGCCGCAACAATTCCACACGATTATGAGAACCTTGAAGTGATATTATGATATTATTAAATATAGTTCTATGGTTGTATAATGTACTATGATATGGAACATAATATTTATACTATCAGGTGCGAGTACTCATAAGTTAATGATGCTTATTCTCATGAAGTTCTCACTTGGTAATCTCAAAGACAAGAGATTATGAGAATAGAACCGCTAGTAGGAATTTCGTGTAAGGTACCAAATTTCTAAAACCATTTCCTTTGTGTTTTCCAAGGTTTGGTAGAGTTAAGAGGGTGTTGGGATCCTTTTCCTTTGGTTCTTCTAAGTTCCCTTCTTGTAGTCGATTGACATGATCACTTGTTTGTTCGTGCAGTAGGTAGGTTGGTCGTGCAGTTGGTTGACATGGTCACTTATTGTCCTTCACGTGGTCACTTGTTTATTTATATGGTAGTTTGGTTGGTCATGTGGTTGGTTGGAATGGTCACTTGTTTGTTTATGTTGTAGGTAATTTGGTCATGCAGTTAGTTGGCATGGTCACTTGTTTGTCCGTGTGTTCACTTGTTTCTTCTCACGACCAGTTGAATCAACTACATGGTTGGTTTGACTATGTGAATCGGATATGTGGCTAGATCGACTAAATTCATCAACTATGTGGATGAATAAATTATATGGTTGGATCAACTACATGAATCAACTACATGGATGAAATAGCTATGTGTCTGGCTCAACTATATGAATCAGCTACATAAGTAATCGACTACATGAATCAGATACATAAGCAATCAACTATATACAAATGGTTATGTAGAGCTTTTGTCTATGTGGGGATTTTGACTATGTGAAGATGACCATGTGGAGTTTTCCATTAGTTATATGAAACTAGACATGTAAGTCTTTTGGTGGCATGAATGAGGGGTATTTAAAGGCTGTTTTGCCAAGGATAATTATATACTTGATTTTCTGTGATGAACAAGGATGAAAATGATTCCTTCCATGTGTAGTTTAATGAGATCCATGATAATTGTTCAATTAAATCTATTGTGATATGAAATTCCAATCATTTTGTATCTTTTGACTCGAAAATGAAGATCCTAACTTCATTCTTTCTTGATTGATTTACCTCATGACTGGATATTCCAAAGCATTTCCCTTGGAGTCATGGAACCCTACTGCCATTGTTTTGAGTTTCTTCCAACGATGATTCCATGTTGTGTGTAACCTCTGTTTTGGTGCTGCGAATTGCATGAAGCTTCTTTCTTCCATGTAGGGGATCCCTTGTTTATCTTCTTTATCTATCATGTAGGAGGGGTTATTCTTTTGTTATATTTTGAGAATATGGTTTCATATAGCTTAATGAAGATAAATTAATCTGTTTAATTGAATTGATGGGTAAAGGGTAATGATTCACATGCTTTTACATCTTTGATATCATTGTGATATGGTGGATTGTATGAGTTTGATACCTTGCTGAAAATCATGACTATTAGGAGCCTTTATTTTCATTGATTGATGTATGTTACAGAACCTTATTATTGTGATTGTTTTTCATCACCCTAAATAAATATAAATAATCTAATCAATTATATTTGGCTAATAAAATGGTTTCCCTAAGATTCATGAATTGTGTTATAATGCCCCTAAAATAAAGAAGTAAAATTGATTGAAATCCCCTTTCTAAATCTATAAATTTTTTTGTGATGTGTGGTTTTTGAGGCCATACTATGGGGATGTGATGTGATGGTCTGTTTGGTTGATCTATGGCATGGTGAGGATATGGGTGATGAGCTTGAGAGGTCATGTTGTGGGGGAAATGAGGATATGGGTGATGAGCTTGAGAGGCTGTGTTGTGGGGCAGCTAGGATATGGGTTATGAGCTTAAGAGGTCATGCTATGGGGTGACAATGGTGACTTGTGGTTATTATGAGGTTGTTTTGTGGGGTGACGATGTGTTTTTGTGATGTGTGGTTGTGTTATATGGTGGATTAGATGAGTATGGATGTGTTGTGCTAGTTGCCCAGGTGGTGATGGAATAACTAGTTAATAATGGTTGAAATGGCATGGGTTGGTTTGGTTAATGAGTCATAAATGGATAATGAATGAATTAATAATGGGTGTGTGGTTAAATGAAGTTTTTGATCAATAATGAAAGTAATGGGGTGTTTAAATGAATTTGGTTTGGATTGTAATTAAAAGTGGTAAGTGTATTGTGACTTGTGTTGTTATGTGTTTTTCTATATTTAGAGGTGGCATCGAAAGTGGGAACATTGTGATTTGGTTGGTACCATGTTTTTAACCCTAGGTTGGGCTTGTGTGTGTCTTATATATATATATATTTGCATGTTTCTTTTGATTTTCTATATGCACCCCACCCGCATCAAGCACTATGTTCCGACACCCGTACATTTATACAAGGGGTGTTTTTCCAGCATCCTAATGATGAGGATAGATGACTGACTACTATCTATTTATCTCTCTCTCTTCTAGGTGAGTATATATGAAAAAGTTGTGATGGTCGAAGGTCTGATAGTGCACTGGGTAATGGCCCAGGTGTCTTCGAATGAGATGTGATGTGACCGTGCTGTGGAGTGGTGGCCCATATGTCTTCAGGTGAGATGTAATATGATTGTGTTGTGGGGTGACTTATGGTGGAGGTTCATGCATGGTAGGAGTAGGGCACAAGGTTAATGTACTTCATGTTCATGATACCCTACTACTTTGGTTATGGTTATGATGTGATGACCCAAGTGTCTACAGGCATGATGTGATGTGACCGTGCTGCGGGGCGATGTTATATGTTATTGAGAAGATATGGGAGTGTTAGGACATACAACGTTGGGGTGTGATAGAAAAAAATTAGTGGGAAAGTGGTGTTGGGTACCCTTTGTCGATATGATTCTTATTATGTTACTATATTTTCCTTGTGTTATTTGGTGAGCATGCCATGGTGTGGATAAGATTGGATAATTGACCTGTTTAGGTGTTGTTGATTCTTCTATTTGCTCACAGGTTCATTAGTATGATTCTTTCACATGTGCATGAGAGACTTTGGTTTTCCTACTGAATATACGTGTATGCTCACCCTATATATATAAACTGATTCCCAGGTTTCCAAGAGGACTATGTGAACTGTGCTGGATATTATTAGCTCAGACCCTTGGACTATTGTTGTGTTGTTGCTTTAGATTTTTCTTTTGGGTATTTAATTTAGAGAATTTTATCTATACCTATTTATTTATACATTCATTGTGGGATGCTTTTTAGATTCCTTTTTATTCCATGAAGTTGTTTGTGATTGATTCATCATATCTCCCAATGTTGTTTTTTATAGAGGGCAATGGTGCCCATTTATGAGTTTTTTATACCCTTGATTCTAGTCACCAACCTGGGGCCTACTAGAGGTAGGACTCAAGGGTTATTATCTTTCTCCCTTCATTATAGTATCTTTAGTGGGAGGGGGTTGTGAAAAAGTGGTATTAAAGGAGTGGAGGTTGAGAGATAGGATGGATTTGTAGTTAGGCACAATGAAGTTTACATGATTTGGTATGAAAATGGCGCCAGTTGATCTTGGTGTGTGACATAGGAAAGGGAGACCGACTAAGACCCTAGATTTTAGGCCCCCTATGATCTAGTGTATGGACTTTGAGCTTATTGAATGACCAAGTGAGGTGGACCTTTTTGTAGGGTAGAGATCTAGGAGAGGTACATGCATCATGATGACCAATGTTCTTTTTTGAATTGAGTGGTTTTAGTTATAGGAAGGTTAAAATAAAATTAAAATGAATTGAATGAATCTTAATAAAATTACATACTATATAGGATTAGGAAGACCTTGTTTTCCTTTCAGCTTTGGATTCTAGACATCAGTCACATGTGTTTCAGGCAGTAGAGGTTTAGCGGGCTGATCCGGCTAATCGCTGGAGGGAATATCTGGTTGAGGAGGATGAACAGTGGAAGAGGAAATTGCATGCTTTTTAGTGGTAGACTTTAGGGAAGTATGAGGGTATTATTTTAGATTTAAAGATGAAGAGATAGTTAGAGGAGGTTGAGATTTCCTTCAGTCTGTTTCGAGTCCTGGTGGAGTACTGGGTCCTGCTAGTAGTTAGTTGGGTGTGGGGAGAAACACATCAGTGATTGACATTATTTCTAGGTGGGAAAAAAGAGGTAGATTTTTTGTGGGTTAAATTTCAAAAGAGTTCTGGGTAGAGTTTATTTTATCAACCATGTGAAGTAGTAGGATCTGCTCTACCTTCAGTAGGTGATTATGTCAGTGTGGGAGTTGGGGATAAAATTTAAGGACCTTCTTCATTTTGAACTAGATCTTTTTCTTAATGCAGAGTCTCATACGAGAAATTTTGAGGAGGCACTTTGTCCTTCTATCTAGTATGTTGTTACTCCTTTTATGTAGACAACGTATCTAGAGGTTTAGAAGAAGGTAGAGGTGACTGATTGGATGCACTCTCAGTGAGGTTTACCATGATAGGGGGACCAATAGGGTTCCTCGAGGTGTAGATTTGTCGGTGGAAGGTCTTAGGTGTTGGGACCTTCAAGGTTTCAATTGGTAGGGATTCGATCTCAGCTGTCTCCTTTTTGACCTTTTGGGGCCAGTGGTTTTTGTGTTTTTCCTGGGGAAATTAGGCTAACTTGTTATTTTGTGGGGATCATGGACATCACTATAACTGGTGCCTAGTGGTTCCCCGATATTAGATTGGTGAAAGCAGTTAGGTTCAACACCAAAGTTAGTATTAATTGCCAACAAGGCCATTTCAGTAGCAAGGGCAGTAGGGTTACGCTTCGTCGAGAGTAGATAGAGAAGGTAGAGGCCGACCTTAGGATGTTCCTCATGTTTAGAGACTTAAACATGAGTGTGTTCATGGAGGTGGATATAATTAGAGAGGTAGAGGAGATGGTCATGGTCAGTTGCATGCAGTGGAGGCTGTAATGCCAGAGGGGCCGAATATCATTCGAGGTACGCTAAATTTATCTTTCACTATTGTTTGCATCTTATTTGATTCAAGAGTTTCACACACTCTATTCCATGCTCTGGGGATAAATGTAGAGAGTATTTCCATACCCTTGGTGTTGAATATGCCAATCAAAGGCCAAACTATATTGTTTGATGTGTGTTGGGGTGTAAAATTATAATGGGGTCACATCAGTACCATGGGGATCTGTTCTTTATTTATATGTAGTCATAAAATGTCATCATTAACATCAACTGGTTGTATTATTTTCATTCTATTATTGACTTATTCCAAGGTAGAGTCGTGTTCTTGGATGTGGATGACCAACATGAGGTTTTCGTTGGTGAGCGGGGTTGTCATGAGGGCAGTAGATGTGTGGATCCCCTTATTTCATTGATTGATGTGTTGTTTGTGGAATTAGTGGACACTAGGATAGTGGATGTTACTAGGGTCATTGGGGAATTTTTAGATGGTTTTCCCAAGTAGGTTGTGATGATACCCCCTTAATGTGATGTTGAGTTCATGATAGACTTGCAACCCAGTGCTTCCCCAATTTCGATAGCTCTTTATCGGATGAAACCCTCTGAGTTGTGGGATTTGAGATTCAAATAGATGATCTGACACATAAAGGTTTCATCTATCCCATTATGTTACTATAGGTTGCTCCAATATTGATTTCCAAGAAGGTAGATTGTAGCCTGAGGTTGTGCATAAAATACCATAGGTTGAATCAGTTAACAATCAAGAATCGTTACCCTCTTCTGAGGATAAAATATCTTTTTGACCAACTAAGAGGGGTGGGTTAGTTTTCTAAGGCTGATCTATGATCTAGGCATCACTTGTTGTGGTTGGAAGAGGATGATATCCTGAAGACGAAATTTAAATGTAGGTATGAGAACTTTGAGTTTTTGGTCATGTCGTTTGGTGTCATGAACACACCAACATTGTTCATGATACTCTTGAACTCCGTATTCTTTAAATTCTTGGACCAATTCATATTCATGTTCATCGATGACATATTAATCTATTCAAAGTCATGGGAGGTGCACATCTATCATCTCAGATCCATATTGTAGGTTCTTTGACACCACCATCTCTATGGAAAGTTGTACAAGTGTATGTTCTGGACATGAGAGGCGCATTTCCTTGGGCATGTGGTGTCTCAACAAGGTGTGGTGGTGGACTCATCAAAGGTTGAGGTAATTTTTTCTTAGGAAACTCCTAAGAACATGGTAGAGGTTCACAGTTTCCTTGGTCTTACAGGCTATTATCAGAGGTTTCTGCATGATTTCTCTTAAGTTGTATCCATATTGATATCATTGATAAGGAAAGACTAGGCATTTATCTATACTAACCAATGTCAGACAACATTCAAATACATGAAGGGGATATTGGTTAGTGCTCTAGTGATCTGGTTGCTAGAGGAGGGGGTGATTATTAAGGTGTTTTTTGATTATTTTTGTTTGGTATTGGAATGGGTGTTAATGTATAAGATAGAGTAGTGATCTCTTATGGGTCTAAATAGTTATGTCCTCATGAGTGTAACAATTCCACCCATGATCTGGAGCTAGAAGTGGTTGTGTTTGTGTTGAAGTTTTGGCGATATTACTTCATTGGGGAGGACTTTGTGGGCTTCACGAATCACAAGAGTTTGAGGCATATATTTTCTTAGCGTGATCTAAATCTGCAAAAATAGAGGTGGATAAATTTTATTCAAGATTATGATTTTGATATCTTCTACATCTCAGAAAAGGGGAATGTTGTACCTGATGATTTTAGAAGGAAGTTGTGGAAGGATGTTTTTTAGAAGTCCAAGGATGTTTGGAAAGGAATGGAGGAGTTGGAAGACTTATACTTAGATGCAAGGGTGGACGATGTAATATTTATTTCAGATGAAAGTATAATATTCTTCGATGCAACAGGTGGAGGAGCCTCAGTAGGGAGACTCTGAGGTAGAGGTGATGAATGATTGTACTAGCCATGGTGATGCTCCAGAGGGATGGTCAGAGGGTGGTCAAAATCAGATATTGTTTTAGGGGAGGCTTTTTATTCTAGATGTAATGCATGAGGGGGTAATTTGTGAGTTGCATAGCTCACATTTAGTGGTATAACATGAGTTTCTAAGATGTACCATGGCTTGAGGATGCATTTTTGGTGGCCTAGGATGAAATGGGCGGTGACATAGTTTACATAAATTTTTTTGGTTTTCCAGTGGGTAAATGTTGAGAATCATGTTCCTATTGGTTTGTTGCAGTCCTTGGATATTCTTGAGTAGAAATGGGACAACATTTTGATGTATTTAATCATAGGATTACCCCGATATTAGGGTGGTTGTGATGTTATCTGAGTAATCATGGATCAATTGAAGAAATCAGCTCACTTCCTGGCGATCAAGGAGTCGAGCACTGTAGATGTTTTGGCAAAGAGGTATGCAAATGAGGTAGTATAGTCACATGGAGTCTTGAGGTCCATCATATCTAATTGATACGATAATTTTACCTCAGGAGTCTGTGGGTATTTCAACATGATTTTGGCACTAATTTTATCCTCAACACTACTTTCCACCCTTATACAGATAGATAAATAAAGTGGACTATCTAGGTGCTGGAGGATATGTTGCAAGCATGCATCATGGACTTCAGTGGATCTTTGGAAAAACACTTGCCATTGCTTGAGTTTGTGTATAATATAATAGCTATCACTCATCCATTAGCATGGATCTATTTGATGCGTTGTATGTATGACCATGTCATTCTCTATTATACTGGATATAGGTTGGAGAGTCCTCAATCCTTGGTCTCGATGTGGTGTAAAGAATAAAAAAGAAATTTTAACATGTTTTTATGAAGATGAAAGCAATGTAGGACCGAAATAAGGCTTATTCCAGTTGCAGGAGGATTCCCTTGGAGTTTGAGGTTGGAGTCCATGTGTTTTTGAAGGTCTCACCTCAACATGGATAGTGGAGGTTTGGTAGGGGGATTAAGCTTTCAACCTAGTTTGTTGGACCTTTTAAGGCATTGGAACACGTTAGTGAAGTGTCTTATCAATTAACACTTTCTCCATGGTTGAACTATATTCATGATGTCTTCCACGTCTCTCATATATGTTGGTATCTTCATGATGATTCTCATATCATTGACTAGGGATATTTGGATATCAAGGTTGACGCAATGCTTATGGAGCAACCAATTGAGATCTAGGATCATCAAGAGAAGTTGTTGTGTGGACTAACCATTCATTTTGTTCATGTTTTGTGGAGTCATGGTGTCCTGGAGGAGGTTACTTAGGATCATGAGATGCATATGTGTTCCCAGTGCCTGAAGTTGTTTCGAGTTTTGTCTTATTTTGCTTTTCTCGCTTTTTTCTTAATGATGTGATGTTTTGATCTTGATGTTTTATGTGATGTGTCCTTTCCTTGATAATATGAGGCGTGTTTTAAAACTTCAAGAATATGAAGAGGGGAGAACCTAATTCCCAATCGAGATGAGTTATAACTTTACATGATTAAAACCATGTGGGTGAGCCATTGTCTCCCAAAGTAGATGATATCTTAACATGGGAGATGAAACTCCTTGATTTGTGTGCTTAGGGTAGTGTTGTGTGTTGGTTATGGCTGTTTTTGGATTATTCCATGTGGGGTTGAAAGGTTTGTGTAAGTGGTTATGAGGAACATAGGAGTCTTGTAGTTGGAGTGTTTGGTTGGTGGAAAAGTTTTAGTTGTAATGATGTCCTTGAGAGGTATCTTGTGGGATGGTTGTTCATACCTTTCCTTTCCTTTTTCTTGGATTATCATGGACAATAATTATTTGAGAGGTATATGATGTAAAGTCCCAGATTTCTAAAACAATTTCCTTTGTGTTTTCTGAGGCTTGGTAGAGTCAATAGGGCGTTATGAGTCTTTTCCAATGGTTCTTCTAAGTTCCCTTCTTGCGGTCAGTTGACACGATCACTTGTTTGTTCGTGTGATAGGTAGGTTGGTCATGAGTTCAATTGACATGATCACTTATTGTCCTTAATGTGGTCACTTTTTTGTGTGTGGTAGGTAGGTTGTTCATGTGGTTGGTTGGCACAATCACTTATTTATTTGTGCGGTAGGTAGCTTAGTCATGCGGTCGGTTGACACAGTCACTTGTTTGTTCATGCGATCACTTGTTTCTTCCCATGACCAGTTGAATTGGATATGTGGACAAAAACTATATGGTTGGAGAGACTATGTGAATTGGCTACATAAGAAATCGAATACATGAATCAGCTATGTAAGCAATCAGTTACATGGCTAGATCGACTATGTGAAAATTTTTACATGGATCTTTTGTCTACATGGGGCTTTCAACTACGTGAAGACGACCACATGGAGTTTTCCATCAGTTATGTTAAAATGACCATGTAGGTCTTTTAGTGGCATGAATCATGGGTATTTAAAATCCATTTCACTAAGGATAATTATATCCTTGATTTTTTATGATGGACAAGGCTATAAATGAGTCCTTCTATGCAGAGTTTAACGAGATTCAAAATAATTGGTTAATTGAATCTATTGCGATTTGAAATCCCAATTATTTTGTATCTATTAAATAAAAAATGAATATACTTCCTTCATTCCTTACTACTTGATTTCCCTCTAGACTATATATTCTAGAGACTTTCCTTTAGATTCATGTAACCCTACTACCGTTGGTTTGAGTTTTTTCCAGCAACGATTCCATCTTGTGCACAACCCCTATTTTGGTGTAGCAAATCGTGTGAAGCTTCTTTCTTTCGAGACAAGGGATCTATATTTTATCTTATTTGTGTATCATGTATGAGGGGTTATGCTTTTTTATCTTTTGGGAAGATGGTTGCATCCAAATTAATGAAGATAAATTAATCGGTTTATTTGAATCAATGGATAAGGGGAATGATTCGCATGATTTTACAGATGTGATATTATTGTGATATGGTGGATTGTATGGGCTTGACACCCCACTAAAAATCATTGATGTTGGGAGCCTTTTTTGCATTGATTGATGTATGCTATCGAACCTTGTTGTTGTGATTTTTTGGCATCACCCTAAATAAATAGAAATCGGATAACCACTTATATTATCCTAATAAAATGGTTTCTCCAATATTCATGGTTTGTGTGATAATTCCCCTAAAATAAAAAGTGAAATTAATAGAAACCCCCTTGATAAATCTATAAAATGTTTTGTTATGAGTTGCGATGTGTGGTTTTTGAGGCCATGTTGTGGGGCGGAGATGCGATGGTTTTTTTGGCCGTGTTATGGGGCGGTGAGGAGATGGGTGATGAACTTGAGAGGCCGTGCTATGGGGAAGCAGTGGTGACATATGGTTGGTATGAGGTCGTTTTGTAGGGCGACGATGTGAGGCTATGATGTGTGGTTATTTTATATGGTAGATTAAATGAGTATGGTTATGTTGTGCTAGTTTCCTAGGTAGTTATGGAATAAGTGGTTAATAATGGTTGGAAAGGCATTGGTGGGTTTGGTTAATTAGTTAGAAATTAATAATGAATGAATTGATAATGGGTGTGTGGTTAAATGCGATTATTTATGAATAATAAAAGGAATGATATTTTTAAATGAAATTGTATTGGCTTGCAATGAAAAGTGGGAAGTGTCTTATAAATTTTGTTGTTTTTTGTTTTTCTGTATTTATAGGTGATAACTAAAGTGGCGATGTTGTGAATTGGTTGGTACCTTATTGTGAACTCTAGGTTGGGATCATGTATGGATTATATATATATTTGTATGTTCCTTGTGATTTTTTATACACACCCAACCCACATTGAGCACTATGTGCCGACACCCATACATTTATATGAGAGGTGTTTTTCCCAACATCCCGATGATGAGGATTGTTGGTCGGCTACCCACTCTTTCCCACTCTCTCTTGTAGATGAGTAAATATGCACACGTTGTGATGAACATTGGTATGGTAAATTAATAGGTGATAGATCATGTGTCTTCAGAAGACATTTTATGTGACCATGCTGTGGGGTGGTGGCCCATGTATCTTCAGGAAAGATGTGATATGACTGTGTTGTGGGGCGGCTTATGGTGGGGGTCGTTCATGGTAGGAGGAGGGAATGAGGTTGATGTCCTTCATGTTCATGATACCCTACTACTATTTTTATGGTTATAATATGATGGCCCGGGTGTCTATGGGAGTGATGTTATGTGACCATGTTGTGGGGCAGTGGTATATTGATCACGTTATCAAGCACATCAAATTAGATATTTTTAACTAGAATTTCTACAGTATAGAAGGAACCCTAGGTCGTATCTCGACGGATCCTTAAATAATTAACTTAAAAATAATTTTTGGATTATGAAAAATGGGAATGAGATTGTATGAAATTTGGGTTTTTTTATTTAATATAAAAGCATATAAAAACAAGCAATACAAGAAAGCATAAATTGATAGATTTGATTAATCATGATCAACCTGGGGAAATATCATTATTCTTATCCTTAATAGATTTAAGAGAAAGGGTATAGATATTTTAATACATGGTTTGTAACACCTAGAACCACAATTTTACTGATTTTATACTAGGATACCTCATAGGGTTCATTCAGAAACACAAAATGATTCATCAGTTACCGCTATTGATTTGGTTATTTATGTTCGACTTCATAACCGAAACTCACCAAGGAAACATGTAAGAACCCAAATCTTCTTTTCAAGTATGGATCTTGTTTTCGGGTTGTTTTGAGGAAAAAAGAAGAAAATGAGATTTTCTAAGTACACGCCATGTACTTTTGAGTACATGCTATGTACCGATCTTGCCACATACAACCACATTTTTGACTATGTAACGGCCGAATACATGGCCATGTGGTGACCTGGCAGACCCGATTAAGCCAGGGGCTAGTTAAGGCTACTACACGACATGTATTTTTAATAAACAAGCTGTGTACTTTTCTTTTTAATTGATATATTGGAGCGAGGTAACGTCTGATATCTAGAACCATTTTCTTCTGGTCGTGTTTTGTATAGAAGCACTGCAGAATGACCGACAAACTCCGAACCCCTCTCGATTCTCTGTCCGAACTCCGATTGAGACACCGTCAGGTGCATTGGAATCCCACCGGTGAGTTATCAAAACCCCATAGATCCTCTCTTCCCAATTAATCCTCTCTTATGAGTTATTCAAGGTTGGTAATTTTCACCGTTTTATAGATCTACACTGATCTAATCTGATTCAAGGACCGACGTTGAAGTGTATTGGTTGTACGACATTGAGGTAGGCGGTTTTGTGCCTTTCGTTGTTTGTCTTGGATTATATATGCTAATAGTGCCGCAACCCATGTTTGGGGTTTTTCTTGATTTGGAATTTAACCCTGTTTATTACCTACTATGGTTTGATTGATTGATAAAGGGTTGTTGCTTATGCATAAGGTTAGATACCTTGTTTATGGGTGTGTTTCCCCATGGATTGATCATTTATGACCATTTATTATAGAATTCCTATTAGGATTTCCTTGTTTTCCATGCCTTATTTTGTTAGGATGGAGTTACTAATTATATGAAAATCATGTGTTATGCATTATGAATGTTGACCAAGGGTATTGAACTGTTAGAGATTCCCAAAGGGGTTAGATCATGAGAGATTCCCTTGTGGTTGTTTATATTTCATTAAATGAATCTTTGACCCAATGGTTTAGACCGTTAGAGCTTGCCCATGTGGTATTTTATAATTGTTTGATGCCATGTTATACTAAAGGGGTTAGACCATGAGAGCTGCCTTTATGGTCATTTATATTCGATTAAATAAATCTTTGACCAAGGGTTTAGACCGTGAGATATTTCCAAGGTGGTCGTTTATAATTATTTGATGTTATGTTAGAACAGAGGGGTTGGAATATGAGAACTTTCCCGAAGGGGTCATTTATGAATTATTGAATGATTGTGATGAGTCTACCAAGCCAAAGAACTAGCTTGGACTCGGTCTTACTTGTTTGTTTAAATGGTCTTCCGAGACATCTATTTTGTTACTTTACATGGGGGATGTAGAGATTAGGCTAGATCTCAGGGTTACATGATTCAATGGATAAATAATAAATGTTAAATTAATGTAATTGAAAATTATAGGATTTTTTACTTTTGAGTACTTTATAGTTTATTGCTTCATTCTTGCATATTACTTGTTATATATATTCACTGATAGTTAGACATAGATCTTTTGGTGGTTGCCTACTAAGATTCATCTCACACCCTATTTGGGTCATGCTTTTGGAACCAAACAGATTATATGATAACAAGTATAGATAATGGAAAGCACCATTCTTCATCAGGTACTTGATTGCTGTTGGAGTTGGAGAGCATGGGACTAGACTGAGGCTTGCGATACTACTGGAGTTTACTTGTTTCTTTTGTACTTTGGTTTCTATATTTATTTCCAGCATTATGAATTGTTTGTATATTTTATTAGATACATATTCCATGCATCATATATATATATATTGTGGCTTCTGTTGGATTTACTTTCAGTCTTCTGCTGTTTACTTTTGTGGTATTACTACTTCTACTATTGTTTACTATTTTTTTCCACTGTGTATACTCTGCTAATGAGGTAATAGTTTCTCCAATATCACACCTTGGCCCTTGCTACTAGTCAGCAACCTCTGGTATTTGGGGAAATGCACTTGAGGTTATGTGACCAACCTAGTTCGGGCACCTTTGGGTGGCACTCAGATCCAGGACATATCAAAGTGGTATCATAGGTGTTTATTTCCTAGTTTGTCTTACTGTTTGGAGATATTAGAAAGGTATAGGAAGGAAATTGAGTTTGGTAATTAGCTGTTCCCAGGAGTAGCTACCCCGTGTATAAGGAAAATCCAAATTACCTCGAATTGAATTATAATTTTTGGATTTTGAACTATTACAGTTGATTTGATTTCACCATTGGGTGGAACACTTGTTTTGTACTGTTAGTATTGATATAATTATGGTTATATTTTGTTACAAACCAATGAGATGAGGGTATGCCATCTCATGCATCATATAGACACTTTCTAGAGATCAGATGTCATGCATTCTTGTCATGCCATGTAGGGTGCATTACTGATTGCATGTTGTTGTGCTAGATATTAATGTTGTTGTGATAGATTCCATGATAGAAATACCTAAGGTATTGGTATATGTAAAGTTTCATTTGTGTGGATGCCAATATTTGGTCCCTGAGGTGTTATGGGCCCTCTTGGATCATAATTTGGTGGATCATGTTTGAACTTTAATTGAATTATATTAAGATATGATATGAATAAGGATGAAAAAATTTGATTCTTGATAAGTATAGGCTCTCACGGATTGGAACTTGGCATGAATTATCCAAATTTTAAGATTTTGGTGGTTTCAGAGAAGTTTTAGAGGTTTAATATCTGGAAAAACCAAAAAAACATAGTGTGTGATGTTATGAACACACACCATGTTTTCTTCTATTCTAGGAGAAATGAATTTTCTTAAGTACACACCGTGTACTGTATGTACATTTCATGTAGTTGTTGACTGTGTATGAAAAGACACAAGGTTGGTAAACTCTTGGTAGAACACGCCGTGTACTAGGAGTACATGTCGTACTGTAATCGACCGTGTATCTGGCTGTGTGACTAATGACATGGGTGGATGGAATTTTTGTTGTACACACTGTGTCTAGAGTTTTCACACCATGTAGTGTTACACCAATAAAATAGTGTAGTTCTATCCATGTAGAAGTACCTCAGTAGGAGGGAATATTCAAGTACATGCTATGTCTCAGGAGGAACACATCGTGTGTATGGGGTGTTACACAACCAGGTTGGAAGAGGTACACACCCATGTTAAGGCTTAAGGGAACATGCTGTGTAGTGGTTCTACATGCCGTGTAACCCTATTTTGTAAAACTTGAATGTTTTCCTTCTCCTATTTCGTTCTTGTACTTATAAGTTTCAGTCCTTGATAATCTTGAACTGAGGTGTGTACTTGACCTTGCAAATTCATGCCACCAAGATGTCCTCCGATTGTACGCCAGGTATAGGGCGATGATCAGACACCAGATATGGTAGGTCAGGGACTACCAAAAGATCCTCTCGTCATGCCTATCTTGGAACCAACTATTATACCATACATAGGTTTTGATGCACAATTCCGTGAAGGCTTTATGAGGATGATGCAGACCTTTCAGGGAGCACCACATCCTACCCCGACTATGGCAGAGTTGACGCGGGTGTTCCAGCAGTAGAATCCTCCCAATTTTTTAGGGGATGTAGGACCACAGGCTGCAAAGTCATGGTTGGAGGCCATACTTTCTATCTTCGAACATCTGGAGATGCCTCCTGAGAGGAGGGTATAGCTTGCGACTTACTTTCTATGTGATTCCACCAAGAGATGGTGGGATGTTGTCTCACAAGCGGGATGCCATCAGGATATGACTTGTTAAGATTTACATAGGACCTTCTATGATTACTTTTACCCCAAGATGTTGAGGGTCGAACGAGCCCAGAAGTTCATGCATTTGGAGCAGTGCGCTCTTTCAGTAATGGATTATTATTCTCACTTTACAGAGCTTCAACACTTCGCACCTGTTTTGGGAGGTGATGAGTTATCATTAGCTAAGAGATTTGAGGATGGCCTCAGGTACAACATCCGATCATTGGTAAATGTTTTCAGGTTGACTTATGTGACTGCTATAGTAAACCAGATGCTGATTATCGAGCGCAATCTGAGGGAGTTTGGAGTCGCGAACCAAGGCGGTTCAACATCCAGTGCTGGTACTCCTTCGACTGATAGCAGGAAGTGTCGTATGGATGGTTCTTTAGCCAAGTGGTGTGCTACCAATGTAGAAAGAGTGTTCATATAAGACCACATTGCCTGAGGGACCCAGTTGAGTGCTGATCTTGCAACAAGATGGGCCATATGCAACATTTTTGCAGGATGTTATCACCAGAAGAGGGTGAGAGGAGATCTGTTATGACTCCCCGTTCAGGAGCAGGACCACTAGTTTATCATCAGTTAGGAAATTGGAGTTCTTCAGGCTTTTCAGGCTGGGGAGGTGGTCATGGTCATGGTATCCAATTGACAGGTTTTCAGCAACATCAGGGTGGGTTGGCTCAGAGTAGCTAGGCAAGGTCGCAGGGCCGCAGTGCAGGTCAGACTTTTGTGATGGAGAAGACCCAGTAGAAGAAGGATCCGGAACCCTCTACGGTTAGAGGTACAGTTCTAGTCTTCTCAGTTTTAGCTTCTATTCTTTTCAATACTGGGGCTTCCCATAGTTTTGTATCTATTACCATTTTGAAGAGCCTTGGGCTCTGTATCTTTACTTATGATGATGTTATGATGCTAGACACTTCGTTGGGGATTATGACAGCTAGTGTACGTCAGTGCAAGGAGTGACCTCTTGAGGTTGGTGGGTGTCACTTCTTATGGGGCCTATATGTCTTAGAGATGACAAACTTCGATGTCATTCTCGGAATGGACTGGTTGTTCTCCTTTCAGGACATTATTGACTACTATCGCTGTAGGGTGAGTTTCACATCACTAAAGGGAAGATATTTTCTAAACAAGGGTGAATGGGATGTCCAGGAGATCAGAGATGGACTCGAGCATCATGGGTTGAGAGGAACCACAACCCAGATTGCTAGTTTATATCTGGATGACTAGGGGACTTCATAGATGGACTTTCCTCCAAAGGTAGATCATTTCAAAGATGCCTTTCCAGATGAATTTTCAGGTTTACCTCTAAAGAGAGAGGTGGATTTCTCTATCACTACTATAAAAACGGGCAAGGGAAGCACTACACTTTTATCAGCGCTAAAAAAAATCACTGATAAAGGCCCCCCTTTATCAGTGCTTTTTTTTAGCGCTGTTAAAGGGGACCCCTTTATCAACGCTTCTTTTAGTAGCGCTGATAAATGGGGGATTTATTAGCGCTTTTCCCTAGCGTTGATAAATTTTAAGTTTCAAAAAAAAAAAATTCATGAAAAATAATATATTGTTATATAAGTATATTTATATTGATATAAATACAATATATATATTTTAAATATGTTTTAGATACGTATAAATAGACTATTACATTTAATATATAAGAAATTTAGTGAAAATGGCTTTAAAATATTTTAAAAAAATATTATTAATTAATAAATTGCTAATTATTATCGATTATAAATAATTTAATAACAATTTGAAGACACAAAAAATCAAAACAATTAATAAAAGATCTAAAATAAGTTGAAAATGTAACTCAAACTTTAAACGACCATAACTTTTGATGCAGGTGTCTGTTTGAGCTCTACAACATATCAAATCGAAGCTTGCGATGAGATCTACACACTAGTGACATAGGAAAAGCCTCTATCACGTTTTTCAAGTCCAAAAAAGGCCTATAAGGCCTCTAAAACTGAGTTTTTAGTCGGGATACCCCGATTTGTTAACATTCAAACAAATATAACTTCTGATATGGATGTTCGTTAGGCCTGTACCACATATCATATCGAATATTGTTTCATTTTCTTCGATTTGACTAGTTGTGGTGTTGAAACAATATTCTAGATTATAATTTATGGGTGTTTTAACATTCTATGGCTTTTCAAATACACATATATATTTATTTATTCGTAAATATATATGTGTTTGTGTGTGTATGTGTGTGTGTACGTGTGTTGTATATATGTATATATGTATGTATTTATTTATTTACTTAGAAACACACATCAGAAACATATTTTTTCATAAATGTATTTAAAACTAATCTTATAAGTTATGGTCATTTTAACATTCTATGGCTTTTCAAATACACATATATATGTATTTATTCGTAAATATATATGTGTCTGTGTGTGTGTGTGTCTGTGTGTTGTATATATATATATATGTATTTATTTATTTATTTATAAACACACATAAAAAACATATTTTTTCATAAATTTATTTAAAACTAATCTTATAAGTATATATTAATATACAAATAAATATACGTATAAAAAATTATAACTAAAAATATATATATAAATATATTAATATATGAATGAATATATATATACTAATATATGAATAAATATATTTATATTAATATGAATCTATATCAATATATGAATAAATATAACTATATATATAGATATATCATTAAATAGAGAACAAAATGAAATGGATTAGTGGTAAAGGTGTAGTCGCGAAAGGGGGAAGGTTGCTGGTTTGAGTTTGGGTGGAAGAGAAGGGGGTGTGCGCGTATGAGGATGCGTGGGAAGGGCAGCGTGCGGGAGACCTCCTAGCACTGATAAAGGGGGGCTGATAAAAGACCCCTTTATCAGCGCTTTTCAAAGCACTAATAAAAGGGACCCCCCCTATATTAGTGCTGAGCTTTACAACGCTTTTTTAGCGCTGTTAAAGCCTGTTTTGAGCGCTGATATAGGCTGTTTTTGTAGTGGTGTATTGAGCATGTTCTAGGAGTGGCATCAGTGTTCATTACTCCATATAGGATGGCTACACAAGAATTATAGGAGCTCAAGAAGCAGTTAGAGGAGTTGCAGTAAATGGGTTTCATCTGACCCAGCACCTCTCCTTGGGGTTCGCCTATCCTTTTTGCAAAGAAGGTAGATGATACCCTCATAATTTTTGTGGATTATCGAAAGCTAAACCAGTTGATGGTAAATAATCGATATCCCTTTTCAAGGATTTATGATCTTTTTGATTAGATTTGAGGAGCCTAGGTGTTCTCGAAGATTGAATTGAGATCCAATTATAATCAGTTGCACGTTATACCATCATATATACCTCTTATATCCTTTTAGATAAGGTATGGTATATATGAGTATTTTTTATGATGTTCAGTCTCACGAATGCATTGATAGTTTTCATGGAACTGATGAACCGAGTGTTCCATCCTTACTTGGATTCTTTTGTGGTAGTCTTCATGGATGATATATTGGTATACTCTTACACTCGACATGACCATTCCACCCATCTTGAGATAATTTTGAGAACACTAAGAGAGCATCAGTTATACTCTAAGATCACAAAATACCACTTTTGGATGGATCACATTCACTTATTGGGTCATGTCATCTTAGAGACAAGAGTATCAGTAGACCCAGAGAAGGTGAGAGCTGTAGTTTCCTGGGAGTATCCAAAGAACATATTTTAGGTATAGAGTTTTCTAGGGATGGATGGTTACTAAAAATGATTTATTTTAGAATTCTTATGCTTAGAAGTGACACTGACCGACTTGAATAAGAAGGGTGCAAAGAACTTATGGACACATTCCTACGTTTCAGCCTTTCAAGAGTTGAAAGGGAGATTGAAATCAGCACCGATGCTGATTTTTTCGAAACTGGACAAGAGTTACACTATTTACTGCATCACATCAGGTATCAGGTTGGGATCCAAGAATATGCAGGGGTAAGGAGTCATTGCGTATGGGTATCAGCAGTTGAGGTCACATGAGAGGAACTACCCAACACATGATCTTAAGTTAGCTGCAGTTGTGCATGCCTTGCACTGTTGGAGACATTACTTAATGGGAGATCATTTTTTGGTGCACATGGACCACAAAAGCCTTAGGTAAATCTTTACTCAACAAGATCTTAATTTGAGACAGTGAAGGTGGGTTGAGTACCTTCAGTCTTTTGACTTTGAGCTTGCCTACATGCCTGGGAAAGGCAACATAATGGCTGATGTGTTGAGTAAGAGGACTCAGATACATGCAGTTCAGGAGGCCAGTAGTGAGTGGCAGCTTATGACTTTGTTCTCTAAGATGCATTTGGAGGTGCACGACAGATAGGGGCAAATGTTTTTCTCTTCTATAGCTGTTACCTATACTCTACTGGATCGAGTGAGAATGAGTCAACTATCAAATTCTGAAGGCCTAGTCCTACGAGAGAGTCTGTCAGGTGAGAACCCTACTCCTGGGTGGGCCATAGTTGAGGATGAGGTTTTGCGTGTTCATGGATGCATATGGGTGTCAACAAACATGTGCAAGGAGATGTTGCGAGATTTTCATGCCTTGGTATGAGCAGTTCATCATGGTGTCACCAAGATGTATTGAGATTTACATCATCAATATTGGTGTCCAGGTATGAAGAGGGATGTAATTGGTTTTGTTATGAGATGTTTTACTTGTTAGTAGGTGAAGGCAGAGCATTATTGACCGGAAGGTCTATTATAATAGTTACCCATTCCTAATTAAAAGTGGAATGATGTCATAATGGATTTTGTGATAGGTTTATCAAGGTATCCTCGAGGGAATGATGCAGTTTGGGTTGTTATCGATGAGCTCACAAAGGTTGCACATTTACTATTAATTAAGGAAACCTTTAGTGTTGATGATATTGGAAGGTTGTACATCTGAGATATAGTATGTTTTCATAGGGTTCCACACTCTATCATGTTAGACAAGGACACCCGATTTACTTCTCGTGTTTGGCAGGGACTATAATGGGCCTTGGGTACACAAGTACTTCTGAGTACATATTACCATCCTCAGACAGATGTCCAATCCAAGTGCACGATTCAGGTTTTAGAGGATATGCTTCGAGCATATGTTCTAGATTTCAGGGTCTCTTGGGAGATACACACACCCCTGGAAGAGTTTTCCTACAATAACGGTTTTCAGAACACGATTTAGATGACACCTTATGAGGCTTTGTACGATAGACCATGTCGATCACCCTTATATTGGCTGGAGGTAGTATAGGAAGCTATGTTGGGACCTCATCTTGTCTAGGAGACCACTGATTAGGTGGAGTTGATTTGGAAGAGGATTACTACTGCATAGTCTCACCAAAAATATTATGCTGATTGACAGAGACAACCTCTAGAGTTCAAGGTTAGAGATCAGGTTTTTCTACGCGACATGCCGAGGTTGGGACACAAGAGGATGAGGAGACAAGTGAAGCTTTCACTAAGATACATCAGTCTGTTTGAGGTTTTGGAGAGTGTTGGGTTAGTTTCCTATCAGTTGCAGTTACCTCAGAGGTACCAAGCTATACATGACGAATTTAATGTTTCTCAGCTACGACATTACTTTTCAAACCTGTCTCATGTTTTTCAACCCAAGGAGGTTGAGTTGGAGGTGGATGCATCCTTAGAGGAGCACCCTATTTGGATTGTGGATCACAACATGAAGGTTCTCTATGGCCAGTCTATTCCTCTAGTATAGGTGCTATGGAAGCATGAGTGAGTGCATGGTGAGACTTGGGAGAGGGAGACCGATGTGTGATCGTAGTGGCCAGAGTTGTTTATAGACTATTCTTCACCACCCTTAGAAGGGAAATTCGGGGACAAATTGATTTAAGGGGGGAATTTTGTAAGAACCCAAATATTCTTTTCAGGTATGGATCTTGATTTCAGGTTTTTTTAAGGAAAAAGGAAGAAAATGAGATTTTCTAAGTACACGGTGTTTTCTTCTGAGTACGCGCTGTGTACTACGCTTTTCACATACAACCATGTTTTGACCATGTAACGACTGAATACATGGCCATGTGGTGAGCTGGAAGACCCTCTTAAGTCGAGGGCCAGTTAAGGCTACTGCATGACGTGTAGTTTTAATGAACACATTGTGTACTTTTATTTTTAATTGATATACTAGAGCAGGGTCACGTCTCATATCTGGAACCATATTCTTCTAGCCTTATTTCGTACAAGATCACTGCAAAACAACCGAATAACTCAAGAACCCCTATCGATTCTCTTTCCGAACTCCGATTGAGACACCGTTGGGTGCGTTGGAGTCCCATTAGTGAGTTATCAAAACTCCTAGAGACTCTATTTCTGATTCATCCTCTCTTTTGAGTTATTCAAGGTCGGGCTTTTTTCACTGTTTTGTAGATATACGTCGATCTAGGCCGATTCAAGGGCCGACGTTCAAGTGTATTAGTTTTACAACATTGAGGTAGGTGGTTTTGTTCCTTTCATTGTTTTTATTGGATTATATATGCTAAAAGTGCCACATAACCACATTTTGAGTTTTTATTGATTTGGAATTTAACCCTGTTTATTACCGGATATGGTTTGATTGATTGATAAAGGGTTGTTTCTTATGCGTAATGTTAGATACCTTGTTTATGGGTACGTTTACCCCTGGATTGATTGTTTATGGCCATTTGGTCTAGCATTCCTGTTAGGCTTGCCTTATTTTCCATGCCTTGTTTTTTTAGGATGGAGTTATTGATTATATGAAAAACCTGTGTTATGCATTATGAATGTTGACCAAGGGGATTGGACTGTGAGAGCTTCCCAAATGGGTTAGACTATGAGAGATGCCCATGTGGTCATTTATATTTGATTAAATAAATCTTTGACCCAAGGTTTTAGACTATGAGAGATTTCCCAAGTGGTCATTTATAATTGTTTGATGCTATGTTAGACCAAAGGGGTTGAAGGACCCCGGGACACCTTGAGAGGGGAGGGGTGAATTAGGGTGACAACTTTTTCTTTTAATGTGATGGATCTTGTTCCCACGTTGGTAGGAACTTGTTGAACCTGTATGATGAAAATGATCAGAAATCAAACATGCACATGCACAGAGAAGACACAACCCTTTTTACTTGGTTCACCACTAAGGGCTACATCCAAGGAGCATACGCCGACAAGTTGCCGGTCGTACCAAAATCCACTAATCTTTACAAGTTGTGGATTACAATTGTTCGGGAACAATCACTTTGTCCCAGGCACACTGCCTTTACAAAGGTTCAGGGATAGCTCACTTCTTCCCTCGGGTCACTCCCGTTGACTCCCCCTGGCTCACTGCCGTTGGTGAAGTCTCACTCAGTTTATATATGTGAAGGTCTCTTCAATAGATAGACATGAAGGTCTTTGTCTCCTATTCAGCATGAGACTTTACTTACATCAGAGTCCCGAGTTAATGCTCTGTTAAAGTCCAAATTCCAACCACTGATGAATACCCCCTTTTTCCCTTGTCCACCGGGCAAATGACCTTTGGAAAAGGCCTTCAAAAAGTACCCTACTTCTCAAGGCTCCCAATTTTGCAAAGCTCAAACAAGCCTTCGCGGAGTCCCTGCCTTTTCGCGAAGCTCAATCATGAAGCACTCTCGCGATGCTCCAGCCTTCGCAATGCTTGGCTATCACGGAGCTCCTGACTCTTCGCAAAGCTCATTGAGCCAATGTGGGGTGCACCACTTTCGCGGAGCTAGAATAGCCGTCATGAAGCTCCTCTTTCACGAAGCACACTGCCTTCACGAGAGACCTTTGCGAACCGAGAGCAAAGGACTTTCTCTGAAATTCTATCTCTTTCTCTTGAGGGGGTCGACCTCTATTTATAGGCGATTCCACCGACCCTCGACCCTTCCGCGTGAAGTCAACACCACGTCATCTCAAATCGCGAAGCTCCGAAGTTTCCACCGAAATTCTTTCAAAATCGTGAAGCACTACGGAAAATTTCCATTTGTGGAGCTCGTCGTAATCGCGGAGCATCCCATCAATTTCTTCGCACCTTCACCGCAAAGCTCCCTCGCAAAGCCCTTCATCGCCGCAAAGCTCTCCAGCCTCTGCCGTTCTCGAAGCTTGGCGTAATCGCGAAGACTCACCGCCTCCATTCTTCTGGTCTTCGCGATTTCCAAACCATGCATCCTCTCTTCGCAAAATTCATGCCTTTTCCATATTTAATTATTATCTTCATGGAAATACACTTTTCACAATGCTCAGCAACTTCCAGATTTTGAACCCCAAAAATTTGGAAAACACTGGGAAACGGCGCCACCTTCAATACTATTGTGTGCTTGAATGGTATGATCTCTTTGTTGGTACACGATCTGAACTTCCATTGACGATTGACAAAAAACACAAACCATACTCCAAATCATGCATAGAAGACCATGGTTCCAACAGGGGTCAGACTGTGAGAGCTACCCATGTGGTCATTTATATTTTATTTAATGAATCTTTGAACCAAGGGTTTAGACCGTGAGAGATTGCCTAGGTGGTTGTTTATAATTGTTTGATGTTATGTTAGACCATAGGGTTTAGACTATGAAAACTTTCCCAAAGGGTTTATTTATGAATTATTGAATGATTGTGATGAGTCTTCCAAGCCAAAACACAAGCTTGGACTCGGTCTTACTTGTTTGTTTAGATGGTCTTCTGAGACATCTGTTTTGTTACTTTACATGGGGGATGCATAACTTAGTCTAGATCCCAGGGGTGCATGATTCAACAAATGAATAATAAATGTTAAATGAATGTAATTGAAAACTGCAGGATTGTTTACTTTTGAGTACTTCCTAGTTTATTGCTTCATTATTGCATATTAATTGCTATATATATATATATTCATTGATAGTTAGGCACAAATATTTTGGTGGTTTTCTAATAGGATTCATCTCACACCCAGTTTGGGTCTTGATTTTGGATCCAAACAAATTATATGATTATAGGTATATATAAGGGAAAGTGACCTTCATCATTAGGTACTTGATTACAATTGGATTTGAAGAGCATGAGATCAGGATGAGACTTGCGATGCTACTAGAGTTTACTTGTTTCTTTTGTAATTTGGTTTCTGTATTGATTTCTAGAATTGTGACTTGTTTTGGATTTTTTCTTAGATACATATTCCATGCATCATATATATATATATATATTATGGATTCTATTGGATTTACTTTCAGTATTCTGCTGTTTACTTTTGTGGTATTATTGTTTCCACTATTGTTTACTATTTATTTTCCACTGTGTATAATCTGCCAATGCGGGTATAGTTTCCCTAATATCAAACATTGGCACTCACTACTAGTCGGCAGCCTCTGGAATTTGGGGAAATACGCTTGAGGTTATGTGACCAACCGGGTTCGGGGCACCTTTGCGCAACACTCGGATCCGGGACGTTACACAACACATGAAGAACTCAATGAGTTATCTAGGTTTGTATGTTATTTAAATGTTATAATAAGACATAAATTTCTATGTCCATATGAATTTTTATGAGAGTTAAATTGATTGATATGAACCACACAAATATCACAATTAAAAAGGGGAAAAAGAAGTTGTGAATGACGCATGAAACATCACATGAATGGGTACCCCTAAAAATAATAATATGAGTTGTGTATGACATACCGGTACATAAATAAAATAAATAATAATATAAGATGAATAAAAACAACACATGGACCTGGAATTAAAAATAACATTCAAAATAATACAAACATGAAGCTTGGGATTTGCATCACGTTCCTCCCTGGGTGATCACAAGAAGTTTAGAACTTCATGGAAGGGAAAAAATCCATATATGTGAAGAAAAATATCCCAAGAACTCCAATAATACCCTGTGGTCAATCAAAATAGTATAATAAGGGTTAGGGTTGTTTTCATGGGAAAATACATCACAATTTCCACAGAAGAAGTCAAGTGCCCAAGGGATTAGGTCACTATTCACGGCAGACTTTTTTTCCTTTCTTTATATGGCTAGATGACTAATTAAAACATGTGAAAATTTATTAAGAGATGTGGTAATTTGAGTTATATGTTTAATGGAGGTTGGATTAATCCAATTGGAGGTCCTTGGCTCGAGTTATGACCCAAATACAGAAGGGTGGTCCAATCCGGCCCGCCCAAAGTTTATTCACATTATGGACCTCCAAATGGATGAATTAGGATATATGATATTATAGAGAAATGTGGACCACACTTTTTTTCACTCATATACCATTTTTCATCCCCATTGGATGAAATTATTATCTATAGTAAAAATTTAAGTCCATATGTGTGCTCGAGCTACTGCGCAGTTTGGCCTGTTTTACTTGAATTTCATCGTGAGCTCTCCAAATCACCTCCACCTATAATGAAACCATAAAAACAAGTGAAATTACCCTTTTTAAAAGTGATAAAATTTTAATTATTGAATCAAACATTAATTGAAATTTATTATTATATTTTTATTTTTCAATAAAAAACCAGTTTAATAAAGTGGTGTAAGGGTGGAAATGAATAGTAAATCACTACACGATCACACCCCCACACCTAAACATTTTCACTCATGGTAAAAGCCACATTTAAAAAAATATATGCATGTATATATTCCCAAATTCATGAATATTTAACATTTAATAAAATTTTATTTCATTATAACAATGTGATCAAATAAAAAACCACACTAAGGAGTTATTCCCAATTATCATGGAAAAATATGTCTCATAAATTATATGAAAATGAAATTCAAGAAGATGTATGATACCGATATGATTAAGGAATTAAAAATGAAACCATCTCACTAACTCTCCACGTGTGTGTAAAAACCATTTCATGATATGATTTCCACTTTCTATCCAGTAAATATAGGTTATTTTAAAAAAATCCGGCTTACTTAATTCTTTCCACCAAACCTTCCCTATATCCTTTGAAACCAAATTTCAAGAACCACTCACTTAAGCATTATAAAAAGTCAAACCTTAAGCTCCAAACCTAGATATACTTATATTTTTTCACATTTCATCAATACCCTCATTAGTATTATTATTATTATTATTATTATTTGTTTTTTGTTTTTTTGGGCGTATAATGGTCGAACAATAGTACAAACGCTTGGTCAATTCGGTACAATAATGAAATAGATTGTATAAGGAACAAACGTATGGAATAATCATTTTATAAATATAATAAATATTAACCTAACTTATATTTAGTTTCTATTAAGTAAGAAATATTCACACTTCATGGTTGGGTGCAAAGATGTGTGGAGATATTTGTGACACAATTTTCCCATAAACTACCCACACAAAGGGTATCATTCATCTAAAAAGTTTCATAGATATACAACCATTTATATCATTAACAAACAACCAATTTACTAAAAATCACACCCCAATGTTAAATTCATGCTAAAATTCACATTCCATAATTGAGAGAAATTTTCATTAAAAGTTAAAACTACATGGAATTAGGAATTTTGACATGCATTTTTAGTAATTTTCATGATCTTGTGAGCATAGGGGTGGAGGAGGTAAAAATAATATTTAGTAAGCGAAAAATATATTAAAGAATAAATATGATGAAAATCCTAAAAAACTCATAAAGGTGGTGAAAAATAAAAATACTATTCAGTAAGTGAAAAAGAGAATAAAGAAGAAAGATTAATAAAATCCTAATTAACCTAGGAATATACCCACCCCTACACCTAGAGTGTGTAGTTTCCTCACTGTTATAAAGGATAAAACTTGGTGGGTTTCACCGGTATGTTGCTTCTTGAAGGCAGATTTCATCCACCAGATGCTTTGGAAAATCCTTATAAAAATGTTTAAGCCTCTTCCCATTGATGTTAATACTTTATCCACTCTACTCATGCAAAACTTGTATTGCACTAAAAGGGTAAAAATTAGTAACAGTGTAAGGAACTATCCATCAGGAACAAATCTTACTTGGGTGGAGCATTAGCCATGAATTGAAAATAAGGACCTTATCACTAATATGAAACTTCTTCTGATGAATCATTTCATCATGGATAAACTTTGTCTTTTATTTATAGATTTAAGAGTTCTCATATGCATCACATTGAATTTATTCCAACTCCATAATTTGTAACTTTCTATGCTCACCTATATCTGAAAGATTCATATTACATTATTTAACAACCAAATATTCATGGTGATCTACCTACACCAAGAGGTTATAATCCTTTACAAACACAATCCTATATGGTTAAATTTTGATCGAGGTTTTAAAATCAATACGGTATTCCCAAAGTGCATTATACAAGCACAAACTACAATCTTTCCTATTGATTTGTACCATTTTTTACAAGATTCTATTAACTTATTTATTTGTGATTTTTGATTGTCCATTAGTTTGGGGGTGATATGTAGTAGAGACTTTATAAAAAACCCCATAATTATTAAGTGAGTTTTTCATGTTAAGATTGCAAAAATGTGAACCCTGGTCACTAGTGATGAATCTTGGAAAACCAAACCTACTGAAAATATGGGACCTCACAAAATCAATAACCACTCGAAAGTTATTGGTCTTGGTAGCCTTTTCTTCCACCCATTAATATATTCATTCAATAGCCAATAATATGTACACAAATTCAAATGAATTTGGAAAAGGCCCCATGAAGTCAATGCCCCATGCATCAAAGATCTCACAAAATAACATGGGATGTTGGGGAATTTAATTCCTCTTGGAGATATTCCTTGTAAATTGACATTGATTACATGGATAAACAACCATTGGGCATCTCTATACAATTTTGTACAATAAATTCTTGAGTTAAGAACCTTTATACCTATACGTTGAAAGCCAAAGTGGCCCCCAAAAGCCAAAGTGAGATAGAAGCTCAAAATAGAGGTGAACTCATGGTCAGGGACACACCAATGAACAATTTGGTCACTACAGATTTTCCACAAATATGGTTCATCCCAAATGTACCATCTTAAATCATGCTTAAGTCTCTAGGACTATGAGGTTCTGAAATTAGTGGGGACCTGAGATGTTGCTAAAAAAATCACAATGTCTGCATACTAAGGGGAAAGGTCCACAACATCATAAAGGTTCTCATGAGTAAATAATTCTTAAATGGGGAGGGATGATTCAATATGGTGATCCAATGGTGGGAAAATACCACTAATGTGGTTAGATATCACATTTACACTCCTCGGTTATCTCAAATCTCAAGGTCAAACTCCTAGAGAAGAATCATCCACCAAATGAGGTGGTTCTTAGCTTCCGATTCCTTTAGGAGAAAATGAAGGGAAACGTGATCATAAAAGATAATTTTTTTTGACTTAATAAGACATGAACATAATTTTTCCAAGGAAAACACAATAGAAATAAGTTCATTTTTAGTGGTCGTGTAGTTTACCTGGGTATGGTCAAGGGTATGTGATGATTACACAATAAAACAAGGAGCCTTCTCAACCCTTTATGATAAAACTACACTAACTACAAAGTTAGAGACATCACACATAAGTTATAAGGGGAGATTCCACCTTGGTGGTTAGATGATGTAAGGTTATGTGAGACTCCTTTTTAGTGAATTTAAAGCATCCTCACTATTTTTTTCAAACACAAATTTAGAATCTTTTTGTAATAACTGGGATAAGGGAATTGTGATCTTACTAAAGTCTTTAATGAATCAGTGGTAAAAACCAGCATGACCTAAGAAATATCTCACCTCATGAACACTTTTTGTATATGGAAGGGAGAAAATTAATTCATTTTTTGATTTATCCACTTAAATTACCTCATTTAAAATAAAATTCCTAAGAACTACACCACTATCGACCATGAAATGACATTTCTCATAATTTAATATGAGATCATTTTCAATACAATGGTGGAGGAAATATCCTAGGTGTGATAAATATTCATAAAAGGAAGAGCCATAAACTGTGAAATCATCCATAAAAATTTTCATACAATTCTCAAGGTACTCAGAAAAAAGACTCAACATACAATGTTAAAAAGTAATATGAGCATTACAGAGACCAAAAGGCACCCTACTATATGAAAATGTGCTGAATTGATAGGTAAATTTTATTTTTTTATCCTCATGGGCTATATGAATTTGAAAACAACCCTAATAACCATCAATAAAACAATAATGGGACTTAATAGCTAGTATTTCTAACATTTGATCAATGAAAGTTAGAGGAAGGTGTCCCTTTCATGTGGTTTGATTTAGTCGACAGTAGTCAATACGGACTTGCCAACTATTTTTCACATGTGATGGAACCAATTAATTCCAATCATTTGACACAACCGTTGTTCCAATTTTTACGCATAATTTTCACTAGGCTAACCCATTTACTATCATATATGGGATAAATGACCCCCAAAATAATTAATTTACTGGCTTCCACTTTTACCACTTTAAGGAGAGTGGGATTCAACTAGAATTGAGCTTGACTTATGGGATTAACCTCATTATATAAAAGTATATGGTGTATACAAATAGATGGGATAATCCTAATAATATCATCCAATGTCCATCATATCACCTTTTTACACTCTCTTAAAAGGTATAGTAGTTTTTATTCCTACTATGGAGAGAGGTTATTGGAAATAATGAAGGGAAATTGGTCAATAACCTCAATATAATGATATTTTAAATTATATGGAAGTGGTTTTAATTCCAACACTGGTGGTTTTGGATTGATAGAGGGGATTTATGGGGAGTGAGGACCATGAAACTATTTATCTGCTCATGTTTATTCTATAAGGAAAGAGAATCAATGGAAATGAGATTTTCAGAACCATCAACACTCATGGGTAACTTAGAATGAACACACTCATCAATTAAAACAAAAAAATTACACTTTTTATAACCCACACAACATTCAAAACATGAATCAAAACACAAATCATACAAGAGTGAAGAAGAGGAAAATGAATCCTAGTATGCGTCGAGGAGAGAATTTTGTGTGTGCGTGTGTTGTTAGAGAGAACTCCCATAGAATATATATGAAGAGTGGAGTGATCTTAAATAGGGTGTTTCATAAAACCAAGGATATTAAAACTCACCTTCTCTACACCAAAATCCATGGAAAACATACCATTGTGAACATTGATGATCGTATTTGGTGTTTTAAGGAATGGATTTCCAAGTATGAGAGGATCATGTCCTTGGGTTTGGGTATATTTCATATCAAGAATGTAGAAGTCTACGGGGAATATGAGATTCTTCACTCTTATGAGGACATCCTCAATCAATCATAATGGTTGTGTTCTGCTCCAGTTGGAAAGTTTCACAAAAATGACTATTTGTTGAAGCTCTCTAACCCACAGATAAGTATACATGTAGTGTGCTATTACATTAATTGAAGAACCTAAATCTAGAATTGAACCATAAAAGAAGGTCTCCCCTATGATGCAAGGTATCATGAAAGTACTCAGATCCTTGAATTTGGTTGGCATCACTGGTTATATCAAAGCCAAGACATTCCTTCCAAGGTTGAATATCTCATTTCCCTTCAGTTGCTATTTATGGGCAAAAAGTTCTTTAAGAAAGTTGGAATAACAAGGAATTTTTTTAACCACATACAATAAAGGAATGTTAACTTGTATATTTTTAAATTTATCCATCATTTCTTTATCAATATCATTATCAAAGTTTTTCGCAGACTTATTGAGTCTTTGGGGTAAAGGAAGAGGAATGAATTATTCAGTAGAATCCTAAATAATAATTTATTTACCCTTTTTGTCTTTTTTTCTTCACATGAAATTTTTGAGGGTAAGGAAGGAGAGTTTTCAAGAGGGGGACATACCTGTTGGGTAGAATCATTGTACGAAGAAACTTCCTTACCACTATTAAGTGTGATTTCACATATATTACCTATGTCCTTAGGATTAACAACAAGTTGGGATGATAGTTATCTGTAACCTTGCATATTTATCTCATTGATGGTGTTTTTCAATTTTCCCACTTGAGTTCATAGGTCTTGAATAGTTTATTGCATGTTTTGTTGGAACCAGAGGTTCTGGGATGCCATTTTCTTCACCATGTCCTCTAGGCTTGGTTTAGATTTGGGAGGAGGAGGATTTTTTCAAGAAGTTAAAGGATAATAAGGTTGCATACCTTGGCCTTGTTGATACCAATTCTGTTTAGGGTATCTCGAGTTGCCTCCTTATCGGTACTGTGGTTGTGCTTATCACCTTGGATTTGGCCTGAATGGTTCTTTATTGAATAGTGATGCTTGTTGAAATGTATTCCCTAAAAATACAACTGCACATGACTCAGATGAATTCTAAAGTTGGGGGCATTGGTCAGAAATTTTTTTATTATCAGAACAAATACCACAATGAAATGGAATGTGAGGAGAGTGTGAATTAACTTGAGCTTGAGATAATTGTCTTAGAAGGGTATGCATCTCATAAATTTTATTATATACCTTTTTTTCTATAGATTAATGACTTACCTCATGAACTCCTCAAGTGGGTGCGATTACTCATGTACCGAATTTTTGTGCATTTTAAGCCATGTTGGATATTAAGTCATGAGCGACATAAGGAGTTTTATCAACTAGGGCACCACTAGCTGTAACATCTATCATTCCATGATCCATGGGGACAAGTCCCTTATAGAATTATTTAATTATAAATTGTTCACTGATTTGGTGGTGGAGTAAACTTGAACAAAGTATTTTTAATCTTTCACAATATTCATGAATGGTATCTACTTGTGATTGTATAATTACATAGATTTATTTTATAATTGATACAATTTAGGAGGTAAGGAATAAATTTCTAGAAAGATTCATTTCAGGTCATTTTAACCCCCTATTGTGGTAGGTAGATAGTATATCCAGTCTTTGACTACACCATCATGGGAGAAAGAGAATGCCTTAAACTTAATGAGGTACTCATACACATTTTGGGGTTTCATGGTAGAGAACACTATGAGAAAGTCCTTAAGATGTTTGCGAGGGTCCTCACCAGGAAGACCATGGAATTTTGGAAAGAGGTGGATGAGTCACAATCTCATCTCAAAGTTTGATGCTTCCTCAGGGTATTGGATGTACATTGGTTGGTACTCAACATTAGGGGTAGTCAGTTCTTTTAAAGTTTGATTATTTATAGCCATGTTTTTTGGGGTAAGATTTTATTCACTCTTAGATTAGTTTATGAACACTTGAGGTTATACAAGGGTTTCTTTAGTGTTACTCGACTGCCCTACTTTGAATGACCTAATTTGTGAGTGAAGGGTCTTTTCAATTTTTGGGTCAAATTCAAGTAGTATTTCCTTCCCATATCTTATCATGTTACAAAGTTGTGAAGTTTTTTTTATTTTTTTATTCTTTTTATTTTCTATTTTTTAGTAAAATACGAATAAAATAAAAAAACACTTGATAAAAATTAAAGGGTAAAAGAAAAATAGAATGGTATATTACAGAATAGAGAGAGAGAGAGAGAAATGAAACATGCAAAAAAAAAAAAAAAACAAAACAAAAAAAAAAAAAGGGGAAGGGGGAATATTAAAAGGAGTAAGAAATAAAAAATAAAATAAATAAATAAAAAGTAAAAATGATCTTGGATCTCTATAAATGGTTCCAAAATTTTATCGCATTGTAGATCACATCAAATTAGATATTTTTTTAACTATAATTTCTATAGTATAGCAGGAACCCTAGGTCATCTATCAACGAATCCTTAAATCATTAATTTAAAAATATAGTTTGGATTATGAAAAAGTGGAATTATATTGTATGAAATTTGTGTTTTTTTATTTAATATGAAATCATATAAAAGTAATCAATACAAGAAAGCGGAAATTGACAGATTTGATTAAGCGTGATCAACCTGGGGAAATCTCATGATGATCATCCTTCATCACGTCAAGAGAAAGGGTATATATCTTTTAATACATGGTTTAACACCTAGAATCATAATTTTATTGAGTTTATACTAGGATACCTCATAGGGTTCAATCGAAAACACAAAATGATCCATCAGTTACCACCGATGATTTGGTGATTTGTATTCGAATTCATAATTGAAACTCACTAAGGAAACACACGAAGAACTCAATGAGTTTCCAAGTTTGTATGTTATTTAAATGTGATAAAAATACATAAATTTCCATGTTAATGGTAGTTTTTATTAGAGTTAAATTAACCAATATGTACCACACAAACACCATAATTGAAAGGGGGAAGGAGAAGTTGTAAATAGTGCGTGAAACATCACATGAATGGGTATCCACAAACATGATCATATGTGTTGAGTATGACATAAAAATAAATAAATAAAATAAATAAGAATATATTATTAATAAAAACAATACAAAAACCTATAATTAAAAATATCATTCAAAATAATACAAACACGAAGCTTGGAATTTGAATCACGTTCCTCCATGGATGATCACAAAGAGTTTAGAAATCCATGGAAGTGGAGGAATACATAGATGTGAATAATAACATAAAAAGAACTAAAATTATACCCTACAGTTGATAAACATGGGAAAATTAGGGTTAGGGGTGTTTTTATGGGTAAATACAACCCAATTTCTACAAAATAAGTCAAGTGCCCAAGGGACTAGGTCACTATTCATGGTAGACTTTTTATCCCTTATTT
Organism: Viscum album; assembly: GCA_963277665.1. Taxonomy (NCBI): domain Eukaryota; kingdom Viridiplantae; phylum Streptophyta; class Magnoliopsida; order Santalales; family Viscaceae; genus Viscum; species Viscum album. The sequence goes on along the minus strand of OY728119.1, from coordinate 20,800,883 downwards.
ATTTGGATTTTTGACTAATAAAAACATTTTAATATGTATTAATTTTTTATAGGTTTTAATTCTAGTTATATGTACAATGGAGGTGGAATCAGTCCAATTGGAGACCTGAGGCTCGAGTTATGACCCAAATACAGAAGGGTGGTCCAGTTTGGACCGTCGAATATTTCTTCACATTATGGGACTATTTTAGGACACAAAATGAATGAATTAGGATCCATGGTCTTATATAGAAATTTATAACACATATCTTTTCACTCTTACACCAATTTTTATCCCCATTAGATTCAATAATTATCCAAAGTAAAAATTTAATCCCACATGTGTGCTCAGGCTACTGCACAGTTTGGCCCGTTTTGTTTGAATTCCATCATGAGATCTCCAAATCACCTACACTTACAATGAAACCATAAAAACAAGTAAAATTAACCTTTTCATCCCCATTGTATTCATGAATTATCCAAAGTAAAAAAATTAAGTCCACATGTTTTCTTGGGCTACTGCACACTTCGGCCCATTTTTCTTGAATTCCACCGTGAGCTCTCCAAATCACCTCCACCTATAATGAAACTATAAAAATAAGTAAAATTACCCTTTTTAATAGTGATAAACATTAAATTATTTAATCAAACATAAATTTCAATTTATTATTATATTTTTTTTTTCAGTATAAAACCAGTTTAATATAGTGGTGTAAGGGTGGAAATGAATAGTGAATCACTACGTGATAATATATATTATTCAGAAGAGATGGGAGCACCAGGACATACAATGTTGGGGTGTGATAGTGGAACATAAGTGGGAAATTAGTGTGGGGTACCCTTTCTCGATATGATTCTTATTATGTTACTATATTTATCTTGTGTTATTTGGTGAGCGTTCCATGGTGAGGGTGAGATTTTATAGTTGACCTATTTAGGTGTTGTTGGTTTTACTATTTGATCACAAGTGCATTAGTATGATTCTTTAACATGTGCATGAAAGAATTTTATTTTCTTAATGACTATACTTGTATACTCACCCTATATATATAAACTGATTTTCAAGTTTCTAGGAGGACTATGTGGACCATCCTAAACATTATTAGCTCTAACCCTTGAACTATTGCTATGTCGTTACTTTAGATTTTCTTTTGGGTATTTACTTTCAAGACTTTTATCTGTACCCATTTATTTATGCATGCTTTATGGGATGGTTTTTTTCTTTATTTTCATATTATGTCATGGAGTTTCTTACAGTTAATTAATCTTATCTCTTGACATTTTTTATAGAGAGCAATGCCTCCCATTTATGAGATTTTTATACCCTCAGTGCTAGTTTCCAACCTGAGGCCTATTGGAGGTGAGACTCAGGGGTCATTATCTCCCTCCCTTTATTGGAGTATCTTTGGTGGGAGGGGGTCATGACATTATACATGTTTTTGTTTCATTGTATATTCCTATCCATGAGTGTGTGTAATGGTACTTAGAATTTAATATTATCATTAAAACATATCATGAATCATGCACTTTAATTTACTGACCAAAACTATGAAACCATATGTTTGCAGGAAGTAGCACACGTTGGGTGTGTCATGAATTACATGTTATTAATGGATACGTAGAGAAAGTATTTGTACCTTACATCTTTATGGAAGTTGATATCTTATCCCTTTGATTGGAATAGAACCATCACATTAAATTCCATGGTCAAGGTGTAATGACAAGTTTATTTCATATAGTCAAAGAAAGATGTATCAATCTTATATCTTGATGACACAAATGTGCAACTTTCATGATGAGATATTGAGACAAAGATATTATATTATATAGTAAGCGTTTATATGTGGTTATCATCGTTGCGGCATTAAGTTTTTTTCTTTTGGGCTCCTTGACCCATTGCTGGACATTAATCTTGGACTTTAGGTAAAATTATCTAATTAAAACAATAAATAATCCTAGAGGGCCACACATTAAGTGTTTCCGTTTATCTCAATTAAATTCTATTTGAATTTAATTATTGGAATAAATATTATTCTTAATATTGATGGATAATTTTATTCGAGTTTTAGTAATCTTTAATATTCACAAGGTAATAAATATTTATTTATTTATTAATAAATAATTTATTTGATCATGTGAATATTTAATAAATATATATTCATTGGATTGGGAATACAATATTTATTTTATTTATTGATGAATGAAATATTTAATTAAATATTTATTTGGGTATTTAATAAATGTCAACGAATTGGAGCAGATCAAGATCGTGTCTGGTGATGAATATTTATTTTAAAGCCATTGAATAATATTTATCATTGTGTTAATTAGCACACACCATAAAATAATAATAATAATAATAATATTATATTTCATTGATTTTAATAATGATTATTGTATTATTTAAGATCTGACACGTAATTAAATAATATTTTAACCTAAACTCTAGCTCTATAAATAGATGGTTATGTCTATTATAGAGGGTTAATGGAGATTTGAGAATCATTGCGCACAATAGAATTCTCTCTCCATTCCTACTCTCTTCCTATTAAGAATGAGAAAAACTATAGATATTCCTTCAAGCTTGAAGGAACTGTAAGTGATTAATATGGACAACGCATGATAATTGATTCACCGCATTAACACCTATAAATCAATTGGCATCGTTCAGAGATCAAATAAGTATGCGTGGATCACCGCTAGAGGTGTTCTACACTTGGATCCTTACAACACAATAAAGGTAACCTGGAAAAAGGTTTTTGGATGATCAAAAACATATTCATCGTACAAAGTTCCTAAGATAAGGTAACCATTTTTCCTATCTTAAATAAATTAATTATAAATTTAATACACAAAGATCCTCTCTGGGTTCTAGGTTTCTTTATGTCACTATTTTTTGGAAAAATTAATTGGTCATGGAGCTCACATCATGTATAAGATTGTAAATGATCCACAAAATCAACAAAACCTTAATGGTTAATTTTCCCACCATGAAACTTCTGTTATGACCTAAACCTTCAATGTTAAGGAGGAAAAGCAGACCAATATTGTGTTTGGTGATAAGTATTAATTTTATATTTGATAAAATAATATTTATCATTGAGCTAGTTAACACACGCTATAAAATAATAATAATAATAATAATATATAGAATGAGTTCATATAAGGTTAATTATATTATTTAAGATCCTTTATGTAATTAAATAATATTTTAACCTCAACACTAACTCTATAAATATATGGCCACATCTATTATATAGGGTTAATTGAGAATTGAGAATCATTGTGCACAACAAAATTTTCTCTTGATTCCTTATTCTCTCATACACTCAAGAATAATAATAACAAGAGAGATTACTTCAAGAATGAAAAAACTTGAAGTGATCAAGATGACCAATGAAAGACGATCCATCTGCCATAATAGCACTTGAAAATCCATCAGTGTTATTTAGAGATCAAAGGAGCACATGTGGGTCACCACTAGAGGGGTTCTATTTTGGACCATCCCTATAAAACAACATTAATCTAGGAAAGAGTTTTGGGTGATCAAAAAATTTATCAAAGAAAGATCCTAAGATGAGGTAATCTTTCTTCTGATCTATTTAAATTAATTATACATTTAATATGAAAATATATCCTTTTAATTTTAAAAAAATTTCTTATGAATATTATATTGGAAAGATTTTATTGGTCATGTATTTCACATCTTGTACAATATGTGAATAATCCATTGAATCCAATTAAATCCATAATGATATTATTCCCAAAAGGCACTTCCATTGTGTCTGAATCCATTAAGTGGTATCTGAGTAGTCATGTTTAAATTTATAATTATTTATTTGATTGTATATATGAAATTATTGTTAGTTTGAACTTATAGATTATTTTTTCTTTAATCCAATGTTTAATTAACGTGATTTTGAAATTTTAATATTATTAGTTTAAGATTCATATTTTATTAAGGACTAAGAACATATGAAGAATGATCAGAGATGACATCAAGAGGTGCCAAAGATTTTGTTCAGTAGATTGGGTTACAAGACCTGTAATCAGAGTGCACATCATATACCCAAGTTCACTGTACTTGGACGTGTTGTAGTATACATGACATGCCGAGTAGTTATAACATACGGTGCATTAACTATACACCATGTGTTCACCAGGACAACCTGGCACATGGTTTGTCGGACTACACTGGGTGTAGCTAGAATACACATTGTGTAGTATACATGGTTTAGTGATGAAATTTTTGATAACCATGTAGTCAAATACACAGTTTATACTGCTTGATATTGATAGCCTAGAACATTAATAAAACACATGAAATGTATCCAACAAACACTTCATGTGAATCATTAATCCCCACATTCAATGAACACACTGAGTCAATCTGTGGGTTACATAGACACACAAAAAGTGTACTACATGACATGTATCTCATCATTACATTCCAAATAATTAGACCAAGATACACACAGAGTCCTTAAGTGTGTATCCTAGATATATAGAAAGCAAATAACATGATGTGCATCTTGTTAGTATACACCGTGTAGTATCCCAATAAAGTGTAGAATTAAATTACATTAAAATAATTAATTACAACATTAAAACCCAATTACACTGTTGGAACCATATGTGTTTAACTATGTAATAAAAGTTTTTAAGAATTAATAAATGATCAATTAATTATTTTCAATCATCTGTAATTATTGGTCATGTCATTTATTTTCCCTAAATGCATTTATGATGAGTATTTCCATGAGACTTCAGATGTTCATTAAGATAAAGAGAATTAATAGATAGATTGATTAATTAATTACTAAAAGTGAAATTATCATAATAATAAAGAACAAATTAAAGTTAATGCTAGTCAATGTACCTTTTCATATTTGTTTCATGTGTATGATCGATCATGATCTTTGACCAGTGTAACGACCTAGACTTTATTAGTAATATTTTTTTTTCTGAATAATGTTTCTTATATTATATAGAATTATACACATGAAACACATAGAAAAACAAACAATATTTTATTTAATTAATGAATAATGTTACATTATTTAACAAATAAACCCATGAAAATTCCAAACATTACAATGGGATAAAAAATAAAAAATAAGAAAATTTGAATGGGAAAATTTGGATCTTTCCAATCTTCCAGAATCATCGCCCCCACCAAAAATACTATAGAAAAGAAACAAAATATTATTAAACCAATAAAAATATTAGAAAATTAAAATATAGATCCTTGGGAGTAATTTCAGTGAATGTTGAATGAAGGAACAAATTGGTATTTATAGGAGGTAATGTGATCATTAGAATAATAACCTGATTGTTGAGAATAGTAACCTGACCATTGGGAATAATAACGTAACCATTGGAATAGTAATTTAACCTTAAATTATTAAAATGTAATATAAATAATATTTATCATGAAATATATGTGTTATAGTTCCATAAAATAAATTACGAGATTAAAAACTCAAAGAAAATAAATGCACATTTTTTTAATAAACTATATTTAATGTATTTCATAAAAATCATATTTTTTTATATTAAAAAATAAAATTAATTATGTTAGAAAATTATTTTGATAAAATGAATTTAATTTTTGTAATCAACACATAAAAATTGTATAAGTGTTATTTTTTAGTAATTTTCTTAAATACTTTAATTTTTTGGTGGATAGTAAAAATACAGTTTTTTCGTAACTGGTGTATTTTAAATTACATCATTCATGATGTAATAATGAAATAATAAATTATATAACTTGAATATCAACCAAAAAAATGTTCAATTAGTTCAATAATCCATGACATTTAAATTTAAAACCTAAAAAGTATTTTCCAAAGTCTAATGTCAAAAGTGTTCGTTTAAAATATTTTTTGGGTCATTTTTCTACCTTTCTTTTTGATTAAATTAATAAATTCATATTATTAAGTCTTTAAAAGTATTTAAATAATGTTATTTAATTAAAATATATTTTATAACGTAAAATATATAACTATTACAAGGTTTATCTTGGATATAGTATTATATTCAACATTATATCTTAAAAATAACCCTATCCTCAAGTATAAATAACCCATCTCCCTCCCCATGGAAAACCACTCTTACCTCACTTAACAATGCCAAAAATCTGCCCAAATACTCTATATTAATCCCATTAGTATCCTTATGGATGTTATGGAGTAAATAAACTCCAAACATAAAGATATTTTAGTGTTGTACAAAAGAAGAAACAACGAGAAAAAAACAAGTTTTCATCAACTCTTCTCTCATTTTCCTCTTCTCTTCCTCTTATTCCCAATTAATTTCAAACCCAAATCTAATAAGATAAATTAATCACTATGTTATAAATATATTAATCATGTTAACCTACTAAAATTATTATATTTACAATTTATTCATATTTCATAATTTTTTCCTCCTCTTTTGATAATGTCCCGTTAACGATCGGTTAACCGCCCATGCGGACGTTGCAAATTATTTTCTTATCACAACCATAACGAAAGATTATAATATATTATTTTTAATATATAAATGTATAAATATAAGTTTTTATAATATTCTAGAGTTAAAATTAATAATTTATAAATATCAATTAAGCAAGATCATTAAATCGAAGAAAGACGAGAAATTTTAAGGAAAATATAACATAAATAAATTTCATATTTAAAAATGGAAACTAATAAATATAATAAAATGATTATAATTGATAAATAGTGAAAAAATGAACACAATTCACTTATATTCCATGTTTAATAAACCTAAGTCTATTATTTAGGAGGTGGAAAAGCGATGAAATAAAGTGGGATTTAAGGTAAGGGAATTCACCTCTTCTTCTTTCCATTTAAGTACCTCTTTTTGTGTATGTATTCTAAAGGCTAAGTTACTTTCTTTTGTTACACTTTATATCTTAAAATTACTACCAAAATAATTTTTTATTAATGGGAGACCTTCTATCCCTCTTATTTTACCCTTTCCTTAATCCACATTTTATACCCATCATGATGCCGAATTCATTTCTTGAATTTAACTCTTTTAAATGAGAAATTCTCATATTGTGAATACCCATACCTCTTCCTTTTACATGGTTATTCACTAATATATAAACATTGTTGGACTCACATTTTTTGATTATACCAAATATTTATTCTTTGTTATGATAATCATATTTCATTAATATTTGTAGTTTCTATCAATCGATAACTATGTATCTTTAATCTCATTGTTCCATAAATTAAGTTTACAGTGAAAAATTTCTCTGAGTAAGTGGTTACCGATAGAGGTTAACACCAGAAAGCTTACTAATGAAGCCTACCAATGAAGATTACTGATAGAAGTTACCGACGATGTCTACCAATGAAGCCTACCGATGAAGGCTACTGATGAAGATTACCGATAGAAGTTACCGATGAAGTCTACTGATGAAGCCTATCGATGAAGCTTAACGATGAAGCCTACCGATGAAGGTTATTGATAGAAGTTACCGATGAAGTCTACTAATGAAGCTACTGGTGAAAGCCACCGATAGAGGCTACTGATGAAAGCTATTACTGAAGGTTGCCGTTGAAGGCTACCATTACCAGCCTACCAATACCCACTCTTCTATTCCATACTTTGTAAATTTCTTAAGTTCATTATAATGGTTGTATTTGGTAAATTTATTGCTTCTGACATTAATTAATATTGATTGTATACATATCAAGAGAATGTATCTAGAGATAGTATGAGGTACAAGGAAGACTACATGTGTTTTTATTATTCCTATTGTCGGACCTCAAATATAAAATAGAAGACCAAGTAAAGAGAAGACATAGATAGAGGAAACTAGAGATAGAGTTACTACACACTAGATCTAAAGAACAAAATAAGAACACCAAAACTCACACTATGAACCAAAGATCCTGAAGAAGATCATTTCAGGAGAACAAATTCAAGACTGTTTTCTATGCTTCATCAAATCTCTATCAACCTAAGAAGTCGAACACTTAGTACCTAAAATCTAGAACCTGGAGTTGCGACACTCTGTTTTCGGAGACAACTTCTAGAAAAATACTCGAACTACAAATTCTTCACTCCAAGGAGTCAAGAGATGAACTATAAACACATAGAGCCTTATAAACTCAATATTTATAAATTTAGATCTATTGTTTTCTTTCTATTACATTTCTAAGAAGTGTGTGGTTTTCTGTTACACACACTGTCTCCTATGCTTGAACTGGAGGATACTGAAAATCCTCACATAAAATTTTATTTTCACTTTGTTTACCATGTGTAACTGTGGAAGAGACCGTGTGTGGTCTGGATTGTTTGTTTTTCCCATGAATAACTGTGGTATAGGGTGTGATCCCTGAACAGTTTGTGAAAACTATTGTAAATCACGACACAGGATTTGTATCAAGTTTATTTTTAATATAAACTGCTTGGTGGCAGGTGATCACCAAGTGGAGAGGATTAAGTATCATCTTGAGACTGAACCTCTTGTTTAACTCTGTTGTGTACTATATTTAGTAATACTCTGTTTTGTCTTTTTTCCACTGCTTATAATTTCAAAAACAGAAAAATATTTTACATTAACTTTGATAGTTAGTTTTGGTTAGTGTGTGTATGTGTTTAATTCAGTAAACTTGTTTCAAAAGCTGAATAATTGTTTTACACTGATTCAACTAAGGACCAATCACCCTTTGAGAAACTTGTTGACCAACTAAACATCTATATCTCTACTTCATTAATTAACTGGGCTATTTCCAAATTGGGGGATCTTTAGCATGAAGTTTTAACAGAAATTTTAAGTAGGAACTCAATTCACCCCCCTCTTGAGTTTCCACTCTGACCAACATTTGGTATCAGAGGATAATTTTTTTATTGCTACCTTATGAACTATTATGAAAGTTTTCAAATTATTTTCAACTATGATTTTAGTTGTATCTTAAAGATCTTAAAATTTCTATCATATCTAAATTTTTAGTTCTTTAAATTCTAGTTAACTATGGACAACCGAGTTGAGGGTGCGACTACCAACAAGTCACCTTTCTTTAATGGTAATAACTATGTTCAGTGGAAATTAAAAATGAAAATGTATCTAGAAAGCATGGGTCTTGAAATCTGGGACACAATTGAAGAACAACATGTATTGCTTACTAATACTAGGGACACATGGTCTCAGTTGACTAAATCTACATATAACAATAACTGTAAAGAAATGAATGCATTGTACTATTCTCTAGGTGATGGAGAATTAAATAGAATATCTACCTGTAAATATGATCATGAAATCTAGTATACTTTGGCTGTTTTTCATGAGGAAACAACCAATGTTAAATAAATGAGATTGAATACTTATACTATTAAATATGATAATTTTAAAATGAAGCATGATGAACTTATATCTAAAATGTATCTCAGGTTCAATGAAATAGTAAATACAATGAATCTTCTTGGGAAACTAGTGGACAATAAAGATCAGATTATGAGGTTACTTCGATGCCTACCTAACAGATGGAGAGTAACTTCTATTTATATCTGAGAATCATGTGATATAATCAAGATACCAGTGAAGGAACTAATTGGAAAACTTATGATGTACGAATAAGAGCTTAATGTGAATCAAGAAGCATATGAAGAACCAATAAATAAATCTGTAGCATTCAAGACTGCTAACTCAAAGAGAAAAGATAAATAAAAAGTTCAAGTTATTGTAGATAGTTCCACCAGTAAAGATTCAGATTCTGACAGTGATGTTGAGATGACTCATCCTGCTAAGAGATTTTAAAAGTTCTGCCAAAAGAAGAAGTTATTTAGAAAGTAAAACTATAAAGGAAGGTATGATAGTAAAGGACAGTGGAAAAAGGATAGAAAATGGAATGATAATACGAATAAGATAGTCTTCTATGAGTGTAAATGAAAAGGCCATGTGAAGGTTGATTTCCCCATGATGAAATTTAATAAGAAATATGAAGACAAGGGCAAGGGATATAAAAAGGCTATGAAATCTACTTGGAGTGCTTCATAAGACAAATTCAGTTGATATGACACTTCTGATATTAAAAATAACAAACATGCAAACCCATGTTTCATGACAGAAACATCTGAGGTAATACCTAATTCTCCTATACACAATGCTTACTATTTTGGGAATGAAAGTGAATCAATTAATGATGAAAATATGAATAAGGATGAACTATTTGAATATTGTGGAATACTTGATGATACATTTAATGAACTCAAGGATAAATATAAATTATTGAAAATACAACATGCTTTAAATGCCAATTATAAGTCTGATTTGGATATTGAGAAGAAAAATGTGCTCAATTGTTAAAAGAAAATACTGAACTTAAATTTTCAAATGAGCAATTAAAAAGAGATCTTGAGAAGTTTAATGCAGGTAGAGATACCTTTAAATGATTTATATGGAAATATATTACTCCATATAGGATATCAACTAGGACAGAGAAGGATAATTTTGTTCCAAAATCTAGATAGTTCACTGCCAGTTCAAGTTCTAGAACATCTTTAAAAAAAATCTCTAAAGGACCTAACAAAGTGTTCATGTCTCAAAACATATCTGTTGATTATAGGAAACATATGAGACAAATATGGGTTCCTAAAGTTTTACTTTCTAACCTCTCTGGACCCAATAAAATATGGGTACCAAAGTTACCCTATACTTAATCTGTTTTGTAGGAAAATTGTTTAAAGAGATCCTGTAAGACCCTATGGTACTTGGACAATGAATGTTCAAGAAATGTGATAGAGGACTATTCATGCTTCAAGAGCCTAATTAAAGTTGATGGTGGACATGTTACATTTGGTGATAATTCTAAAGGGAAGATCATCGAATTAAGCCAAATTGGTAACCCTAATACTATATTAATTTCAAAAGTACTTTTTGTTAATGGGTTAAAATACAATCTACTTAGTATCTCTCAGTTGTGTGATGATGGTTTTAATGTTAATTTTGAAAATGATTCATGACATGTTTTTAATTCTAAGAATTATTTAATATTCACTTCTCTTAGAAATGAAAATGTATATGTTGTTGATTTAAAATCTTTAGCTAAGAAAAATGTTTCTTATTTAAATTCTTTTCATAAGGAATCCTGGTTATGGCATAGAAGATTAGGACAATGCAATTTTCACTCACGTAGGAAACTGACTAGGAAAGTTTTAGTTAGAGACTTACTTAAATTGTAATTCCCACATAAAAAATTCTGTAATCCTTTTCATAAGGGAAAACAACACAAATTTTCTTTCAAACCAAAGAAAGAAGTTTCCACTTCTCAACCGATTGAGTTGGTTCACATGGATTTGTTTGGACCATCTAGAGTTTCAAGTTTAAATGGGAAGCACTATGTTTATGCTCTTGTAGATGATTTTTCTAGATATACTTGGGTATACTTTTTAGCTCACAAAAGTGAAGCATGTTCTTACTTCATTAAATATTCCAAGTCTTTAGAAAATTTTAGTGGAGTTAGAATTAAGACCCTAAGAAGTAATCATGGTTGTCAGTTTGAAAATCAGGAGTTTGAATATTTTTGCTCACAAAATGGCTATAACCACAATTTCTCTACTCCTAGAACACCTCAACAAAATAGAGTTGTAGAAAGAAAAAACAAGACACTTCAAGAGATTTCCCAGACTATGCTAAATGAGTATAACCTGCTTATCTATTTTTGGGTTGAAGCTGTTAATACAGCCTATTAAATCATCAATAGAGTCTTAATTAGACATGTTCTTAAGAAGACCCCTTATGAGATCTGTAATGATATGAAGTCTAAGGTTAATTACTTTAGAGTCTTTGGCTGTAGAGTATTTATCCTTAACACTAAGGATAATCTTAAAAAGTTTGCTTCCAAGAGTGATGAAGGAATTTTCCTAGGTTACTCAATATCTAGTAAAGATTATAGAGTATTAAATAAGAGAACTAAATGTGTAGAAGAATCAGTTCATATCAAATTTTATGAGACTGATCCACATGAACCCAAAACCTCTCTTGAACATCTTGAGGAAGATATGTCAAATCTGAACCTTAATGATAAAGACAGTGAACTCTTAGTGAAAACAACTAGCTCTGAAAATTTTCCAGAATTTGAACTTGTTGAATCTAAAACTATATACAACCATGAGGAAACTAGTCCAACCCTTTCTTGAGGTATTAAAACCCTCAAGAATCATCCTTTAGATTCTGTAGTAGGTAATCTAAATAGAGGAACACAAACTAGAGATTCTCTGAGAAACCAGGTTGAACATCAAGATTTTCTTTCACAACTTGAACTAAAAAATATTAATGATGCTATCAATGATGAATTTTGGGTGATATCTATGAAAGAAGAATTAAATCAGTTTGAAAGAAACAAAGTTTGGTAATTAGTAGAAATACCTAAAGACACTTTGACCATAAGCACTAAATGGGTGTTTAGAAATAAATTTGATGAATATAGAAACATAGTTAGAAACAATTCCAGACTATTTGTACAAGGATATATTCAAGAGGAAGGATTAGACTATGAGGAAACCTTTTCACCTATAGCTAGACTAGAATCCATTAGGATACTACTTGCATATACAACACATCTGAATTTCAAACTTTATCAAATGGATGTCAAAAGTGAATTTCTAAATGGGTACATAGGTGAGGATGTATTTGTTGAGAAACCCCCTGGTTTTACAAATCCCCATTTTTTAAATCATGTCTTTAAACTTTCTAAAGCTTTATATGGTCTAAAACAAGCTCCCAGAGCTTGGTATGATAGACTAAGTTCTTTTATTATTTCAAAAGTTTTTACTAAAGGAATAACTGATCCTACTCTTTTTATTAAAAGAATTTCCAAAGATGTTTTAATAGTACAAATTTATGTAGATGTCATTATTTTTGGATCCTCTAAAAATTCTTTGTGTACTGATTTTTCAAAGATGATGCAAGATGAATTTGAAATGAGTTTAATGGGGGAGCTTAAATTTTTCCTTGGATTTCAAAATTTTCAAAATAAAAATGTTATTGTTTTAAATCAAAGTAAATATACTAAGGATATTTTTGAAACATTTTGGTTTAGATAGTAATAAAGGTAGTGATAAACCTATGATTACCACTTGTAATTTGGATGCTGATGAAACTGGTAAACCAATGGATCAAACCAATTATAGAGGTATGATTGGGAGTCTGCTCTATCTTACTGCTAGCCGACCTGACATTATGTTCAGTGTATGCATGTGTGCTCATTTTCAATCCAATCCCAAATAATATCATCTAACTACTGTTAAAAGAATTTTTAAATATCTCAAGTATACTACAAACTTAGGACTATTTTATCCAAGAGGATAGTCATTTGATTTAATAAGTTATTCAGATGCTGACTTTGCTGGTTGTAAGTTAGATATAAAAAGCACTTCAGGAACATGTCACATTTTGGGAAAGTCACTAGTATCATGGTGTAGTAAGAAACAGAATTCTGTTGCATTATCCACTAACAAAGCTGAATATATAGCTACTGGTAGTTTTTGTGATCAAATTCTGTGAATGAAACACACTTTACTAGACTATGGATATCAATTCAAACATGTCTCTATAAATTGTGACAATACAAGTGATATTAACATCTCTAATAATCCAGTATCTCATGCTAGGAAAAAGCACATTGATGTGAGACATCACTTCTTGAGAGATCATTATCAAAGAGGTGATATCACTCTTGAATTCATTTGCACTGAACACCAATTGGCTGATATGTTCACAAAGACTTTGAATTTTTAGAGGTTAAATTACATCAAACATGAGTTAAGTATGATAAAATGTTAAGGTTAGACCTCACTAATAAGACCTAACCATTAGACCCCACTAATAAGACCTCACCGTTAGACCTCACTGATAAGACCTCACCGATAAGACCTCACCGATAAGACCTCACCGTTAGACCTCACCGATAAGACCTCACCGTTAGACCTCACCTATAAGACCTCACCATTAGACCTCACTGATAAGACCTCACCGTTAGACCTCACCAATAAGACCTCACTGTTAGACCTCACCGTTAGACCTCACCGATTAGACCTCACTAATTATACCTCACCGTTAGACCTCACCGATTAGACCTCACTATTAGACCTCACCAATTAGACCTCATCTATTAGACCTCACCAATTAGACCTCACTGTTAGACCTCACCATTGGACCTCACTGTTGGAACCTTACCGATAATAGACCTTAGGTCTGGGACTTCACATTTTTCTATTGGAATTAGAAACATTTCTAGTATTATTTATTTCTTTTACTAGATTTTTTTTCAATCCCTAAATGATAAAAACAAAGTACAAACCACATTTTGATCCACCTCAATCATCTCCCAAACCTCTTGCTCCCTAACCTTGGAACCTAAACTTCTGTTGAAACCCTCGAACCACTCCAGATCATAATGGAAAGATTGAAGAGACTGATGGTTGGTGATGAAGGATATGCGCCGAACCCTAAGAGACCTCAAACTGGGTCTAGTAGTGGAAGCAAAGTAGTGTAAAAGATTATCAATCCACATTTATCGAAGAGGGAAATCATGGTAGAAAAGGAATTAAGTTCAGAATGGATGTTGTCGAGCACGTCTTTGGTGTTGAAGTCACTCAAAACTCAGGATTGGGTAGAATGTTTTGCAAAAAACAATGGAACATACTACCCAAAGCTAGTCAAGGAGTTTTATGAGTTTCTGAAGTTAGAATTGTCTGAGGATGAGAATTTAATGTCTTCAAAGGTAAATAGAGTAAGTGTGAGCTTCTCTTATATGAATGGGCTGAATTCTTAAGAGTTCCACATGAAGGATTTTTTTTATTATTACTCTGGAGTGGTGCCTCCCACCAATGAGTATTTCTTCTATAAAGAGGCTTTGGCTAAGCTGAAAGGGAATGGAATCCCTAGAAAGGTGATTGCTGCTGAAATGGAAGGAAAAACAGGTTGCTTTTTAAGTTTTTTCAGCATGTTTTGAGTCCTAGGAGAGGGGACTTCGCCACCTTGAGGTATCAAGACATATTTATATTATATCTTTTGAAGCATGGACAAAAGATAAATATTTGTAGGTTGCTGATGATTCAGTTAGAGGATATGAAAAATCTTAGTTCCAAATCAAATGCTTTGTTTCATGATATATTGATATCCTTGATGTTGAGAGTGAAAGGAGTTGTAGGAAATAAGAAAGAAAAAATGGTTGTAAGAGACAAATTCTACATTACCAAAATAATTTTCAAGTTTATGAAGATAATATAGAACCCTTGGAAAAGAAAATGGGTGAATGATGAGGCTAATATGTATGAGGAATTATCCTGTTACTAACCCTACTAGGAAAAAGAATAATAAAGATCCAGGTTTAAATCCTGATGAAGTGGATCCAGTTTACTCAGATGAAGAAGAGGAGGCTGCTGTTATGCAAGTAAGAGAGGATTCTCCTATAGATAACAGGAGTGATCTTGACCTTCCCTCAAGTCCTCATGCCAATGATATATCCTTTTGTGAGACTATCCCACCAAAGAAATTTCCCAGAAGAGAGGATATCCTAAGGGACAATGATGATGAGAAAACCAATGAAGAAGAAGAAGAAGAGAGTGTATTAAAAGACATTATTGTTGGTGAGACCTCAGAGGAGGAGGATGAAGCTGACACTGATCTTAAGGAATTTGAGATAGATGTTGATGAAATTAAAGAGGAATTCTTGAGTATCATTCCCTTGATAGGATATACAGAAGTGGTTTATAGTGAAGAGGAAGAGAGTGTTGAATCTGTTGGAGCTGAAATTGCTATGGTTGTGGTAGAAGATTATGTAGAAGATGTAGTTTTGGACTCTCCTGTTACTGTAGTTGATCAAGGAGAAATTTAAGAGGTAAATGTAATTGATCAGGAGAATGATCCAAGTGAAGAGGAGGATCCTGTTTCCACAGGTTCAGTTTTTTTTGCTCATGGAATAGAGGATTGGTCAGAAGATCCTGGATCCATGGTCTTGGGTTTAGACTATGGTGACTCTGAAGATGACAAGCCTAACAGAATCCATCCAATTCCTTCTATTTCAGAGACCACTATTGTGCAGCCAGTAGTGCTTCTACCTCAATATTATGTAAATAATGATGATTTAGAATCATTAAAATCAGATTTGAAGAGACAATTTGATGAGCGATCTATTGAGATAGAGAGATCAGTGGCTCTCAATCAAGAAGTTGTGGCATCTGCCTTAGAGAGAGTAATCTCTATCTATCACTCAAATTTGATACATGAAGTGAAGGGATGTAAGAATCAAGTTAGAACATTGTAAGAGTCTATGGAATTTTTGAAACAATCAATTGTGAGTTTAGACTCCTATATGGATTCAAGAGTTCAAGTGGACAAAGACCTTAAGTATGTTAAGATTGTTGTTCAGCAGATGGTCACTATGTTTGAGGACTTTAAGAAGTCCATGGAGGCACATGTGAGTGGACAAGATGATGATGTGAAAATATTGATCAGTGGTCTGAACAAGTATTTTAAGGAGACAATAGCTTTCACAATGGAACCTCTATGCGCATCTGCTTCCTCTTCAGCCTCTCTTCATGTTGATCTAGAAGCTTTCAGATTATTTGTTAGATAAGAAGTGGAGAAGTTCTTTGGTGCAATTTCCTCAGACCCTCAGTCCATGAATCATGTCATTTCCACTACCAGAGACATTTATAAGCTTGTGGGAGATTACTTAAGGGAGGATGCTCAAGATCATAAGGCCATTAAAGAGAAAATTTATTTTTATTACAAAAGGGTGTACACTAAGCATCAGATGGATGGTCACTTCAAGATGTTGTTGGAAAACTTGAGGATCCCACCTGTAACTCAGGCTTTTAAGGATCAAGTTATCAAGATTATAGAATTGACTACTGCCTTGGAAAAATTCATGGAGAATAAGGATGATTTTATCTCATCTATAGAAATAGGAGGAAGCATCATTATGGATTTCAGGAATCTTCTGTTGCCCTTCCTCCATGTGGACTGCACTCCCATTATTGTTCCTCCAGCTTACCTTCTCCCTCAGCTGCCTCAGGCTCTCCCAATGCTACCCCTTTGATGACTCTTGCACAAGAAATTAGAATCTTGACCCCTATGATCCCTCAGAGATCTACTCATTATCGGTCTACCGATGCTTCTATAGTAGCTCCTCTTACACTGTTCACTGCCATACCTCAGCCTATCCCTCCATCTTTTGGACCTACCTCCTCAGCTTCCAAAGACAAATCTTCATTGGAAATTTTTGATGTGGATTTAATGTAGGATGTCTTAATTGATATGGATCTTCTTCATCTTTTTGTATATTGTATTCTTGCTTCATCAATACAAAAACCCACTTTTGTTGCTTTTTGTCTTATATTTTTTTTTTGTTAATCACAAAGGGGGAGAATTTTCAAGTATACTAGAGTCCTTGCATATATGCTCTGCTATATTTTCTACAATAAAAATAGTTCAATTTTACTGATACATAATATATGTACACTCAGATCTCAGAAGAAATTAGCAAATGTGCTTAACCCTAACTCAATAACACTTAACTCTAAATTTTCACTGATATAATTTGTGATTATAAAAAAGGGGAAGATTGTTAGAATCACCTATTGTGATAATCCCAAATATTGATTCTTTGTTATTATAATCGTATTTTATTAATATTTATAGTTTCCATCAAGTGATAACTATGTATATTTAATCTCATTGTTCTATAAATTAAGTTTACAGTGCAAAATTTCTCTAAGTAAGAGGTTACTGATAGAGGTTATTACTGGAAAGCTTACCAATGAAGCCTACTGATGAAGATTACTGATATAAGTTACCGATGAAGTCTACTGATGAAGCCTACCAATGAAGCTTACCAATGAAGCCTACCGATGAAGGTTACCGAAAGAAGTTACTGATGAAGTCTACCAATGAATCCTACCGATGAAGCCTACCGATGAAGCCTACCGATGAAGCCTACTGGTGAAGCCTACCGATGAAGCCTACCGATGAAGCCTACCGATGAAGACTACCGATGAAGGTTACTGATATAAGTTACTGATGAAGTCTACTAATGAAGCTACCGATGCAAGCTACCGATGGAGGCTACTGATTAAAGCTACCGCTGAAGGCTACCACTGAAGGCTACTGATGAAGGCTATCATTACCAGACTATCGATACCCACTCTTCTACTTCATACTTTGTCAATTTCTTAAGTTCATTCTAACAGTTGTATTTGGTAAATTTAATGCTTCTTACATTAATTAATGATGATTGTAGACATATCAAGAGACCGTATCTGGAGATAGTATGAGGTATGAGGAAGACCTCATGTGGTTTTCTTATTCCTATTGTCGGACCTCAAATATAAAATAGAAGACCAAGTAAAGAGAAGACATAGACAGAGGACACTAGAGAGAGAGTTACTAAATGCTAGATCTGAATAACAAAAGAAGAACACCAGCACTCACACTGTGAACTGAAGATCATCAAGAAGATCATTTCAGGAGAAAAAATTCAAGATTATTTTATGTGCTTCATCAAATCTCTGTCAACCTAAGAAGCAGAACACTCAATACTTGAAAGCTAGAACCCAGAGTTACGACACTCTATTTTTGGAGACAACTTCCAGAAAAAGACTGGAACTACAAATTCTTCACTCCAAGGAGTCAAAATCTGAACTCTAAACACATAGAGCCTTCTAAACTCAATCTTTATAACTTTATCTATATTGTTCTCTTTATATTACATTTATGAGAAGTGTGTGGTTTTCAATCACACACACAGTATCCTATGCTTGAACTGGAGGATACTGAAAATCCTCACATCAAACTTTATTTGCACTTTATTTCCTACGTGTAACTTTAGAAGAGACCGTGTGTGGTCTGGATTGTTTGTTTTTCCCACGAAGAACTGTGGTAGAGGGTGTGAGCCCTAGACTGTTTGTGAAAACTGTTGTAAATCCCAATACAGGCTGTGTATCAAGTTTATTGTTAATATAAACTTCTTGGTGGTAGGTGATCACCAAGTGACGAGGATTAAGTCTTGGCTTGAGACTGAACCTCTTGTTTAACTCTGTTGTGTACTATATTTAGTAATACTCTGTTTTGTCATTTTTCCGCTGCTTATAATTTCAAAAACAGAAAAATGTTTTACATTTTCTCTAATAGTTAGTTTTTGTTAGTGTGTGTATGTTTTTAATTCAATAAACTTGTTTCAAAAGTTGAATAAGTGTTATACACTGATTCAACTGAGGACTAATCACCCATTGATAAACTTGTTGACCAACTAAACATCTATATCTCTACTCCCTTAATCAACTGGGTTGTTTCCAAATTGGGGGATCTTTAACATGAAGTTTTAACAGAAATTTTAAGTAGGAACTCAATTCTCCCCCTCTTGAGTTTCCACTCCGAACAACAAACATGTTTGATTTATTTAGGTATTTTCATGAATTATACCCAAATTCCCTTCTCATTGGTTGAAAATTATGAAACAATCAAGTATTTAAGCACTTATGTAATAAAAAAATTTATATAAAAGTTGCTCTTTATTCCCCATGGGTTATTGATGAAATTATTTATTATAATCAATGTGGATTGCATAAATTATGACATATTAAGGGTTTTATTTAATAGTGCTCCAATGCATTGGGTAAATAATTAATCTCTATAGATGTTATGTTTTATGATATCTTGGTGAATAAGCTTGATAATTATGATTTATGACACCTTAGTGATAAAACTTGGTGAAATGCTTATGAATGTCTCATTTATATATTTTAGATACATTTTTATGTTATGATTAATGATATTTATATTATGACATGCCTCATTTTCTTATGATCATGCCTTATTGATATGCCTCATGGTCATATGCTAAATATCTACTTTGTTTATTCCCTTACTGGGCTTTATGCTCAACCCTTTCTTTTGACGTATGTCCCTAGTATATAATATTCAATAAAAGTAACTTAGGATGAACCTATAAATAAGCCTTTATAGTGGATTAAAATATTTTTTATGTTATTCATGCATTAAATTTCTAATTTTCAAGAAACAAAACCTTAAAAGATCCTATTTGTTATTATGTTTTGTACTATGTAATGAAAGTTTTATGTTTTTAAAAAGAGGGATGCCAAAGTTAGTATCAGATCACAATTTAGTTTTGTGGAAATTTGGATTATAAAACATTAGTAAGAACCCAAGGGATATGTTTAAATATAGGAAAACTTTCTAGAATTTTGGTGAAGTATTAAGTGATTGGTTTCCAAGAAATGAAATCTATGTCTGGATAATACAAGTGGATGTGGATCTAGAACAATTGTACCTAGGGGTAATAACCCCCAAAAGGGCACATTGGGATTTGAATCGATCATTACTTGGTGCATGACAATAATCCTTACTTCACACCTAGTTTGACACTATTGGATAATATTTTTGGTTAATAACATTCTTTTTATAAACCATTATGAAGTATATATAAGAAATGTAATTGTTATTATAAGAGATTAAAAGAATAAAATATTTAAGAATTTTGTTTTAGGACTTAAAATCCATTTAGAATTATACGATTAATAAAAGTAACATGTTTCTCACTAAGTTTTTATTCTTTTATAAAAATGGCGGGAAATAGGAGGAACCATGTAAAAGATGAGTGAAATAGACGATGCACTGATGACCTTCCTAACATGATGTAAGATGGAATGGAAAACTTCACAAGGATGATGCATCAACTATCTTAGATTATGAATAATAACTTGAATCATGTTGATCGAATAGATTCACCTCGAAGGGAACAACTTGTAGTAGAGCCCTTCATGCGTCAACAACCACCTTCCTTTAGTGGATTTTTGATCCATTAATTTATGAATAATGGATTACCTCTATAGAAAAGATATTTTCTACACTCCATTATTCAGAGCTAGTGAAAGTCACCTTGGTATTATAATAATTATAAGGGAAAGATGATTAGCGGTGAACACTAATTAAGAACAGGAAGCCAATAGGGGAGATTGATGCTATAGAGTGGGAAGAGTTTAGGAGAATATTTTTCAATAAATATTTTCCCCATTAAATGAGAACAAAAATAGAGAATTAATTCATAGAGATGAAGTAAAAGGAAAATGAATAAGTGGTAAGCTATGAAATTAAATTTACAATACTTTCTTGATACACCTCTAGCTTTATTATAGATCCTAAGAGAAAGGTTGATAGGTTCTTTGGTGGTATGAGACCCCATCTGCAAGGGAATATAAAAAATTGAGACTATAAAAGCTATGAGAAGATAGTGAAGAGTTATTTAAAGGTTGAAATATAGTTTAGAGAGACACAATGGTCACATAGGAAGAATGAAGCATAGATATCAATGAAGTCAAACTTAGGGAAAACTTTTTATCACAAAAGAGGAGGAAATAAACTGCAAGTTCCCACATAAAACAAATGTGGTAAGAAACATTTTAGAACTACTTTCTTAGGAGAAAAAGTTCTAAAAGTGTGGAGGAGATGGATTTATACCTCAAAATTGTCTCAGTGAGGTAAATCCTCAATATCTCAATGCAAATGAAAAAGAGAATATAACACAAGAACAACCTGAAGTCCAATGAATCAAGTGTAGATAGCTTGGTAAATTTTCAAATAAATGTCTAAATTAGAAGATAATATAGGAAAACCACCATCAATATTATCATAGTCCAAGGGAGAAAGATCATGCTTTCACAATCACAGTGACTGAAGTAGAAGCTCCAAATGATGTGGTGGAAGGTACACTCTTTGTGATCTTAAAGATAATAAGTACTTATTTTGATTTTAGTTCTAAAAATTCCTTTATTTCATACAAGTTTGAAAAAAATGTAGAATCAAACCTAGAATATATAGAAGTAGAGTTATTAGTTACAACTCTTGAAGGAATTATCCACAAATCAAAGGTGTATAGAAACTCTAGTATTAACTTTGGTGAGTAAAATATCATCACAATTCTAGTAGTAATTCCTATGGTGGAATTAGACACTATACTAGGGTTGATATGGCTCTAAAAGTATAATGATAATATCAAGTGTAACAATAAGGAAATTTTAGTGGTATTGAATAGATAAGATAGTGTTATTTTCAAAGGATAGATCTTCCAGCCTGAAATCTATCTAGAAGCACCACCTATAGCTTTATTTATAGAAATTATTAGTGTAGAAAATGAATAAAGAGAATGTCTAAATTAGAAAATTTCCCCTATTCGGGAATACATAGATGTGTTTACTGAAGAGTTACTTGGACCCCCCATAAAGAGAGGTAGAGTTATTCATTGAACTCATACCTAGATCCAAGACAATATCAAATACCCCATATAAAATGGTATATATGGATTTATAAGAATTAAAGAAGCAACTTCAAGATCTTTTGTGGGAGGGTTTTATTTTCCCAAGTGTGTCTCCTTGGGGAGCACTTATTATCTTTGTAAAGAAGAAGTATGGATCAATATGGATATGCATTGATTATAGATAACTTAATGAGATCATAATGAAGAAAAATACCATCTTCTAAGGATTTATGATTTGTTTTACTAGCTTCACAGGGCTCATTTCTTCTCTAAGATTGACCTATGATCGGGGTATCATTAGTTAAGGGTGAAGAAAGAATATATCCCAAAGACCACCTTCCGAAAAAGTTATGAGCATTATGAGTTTTCTATTATTCACTTATTCTTGACTAATGATCCTTCCATATTTATGAATATGATGAATAGAGTCTTTAAAGATTACCTTGATAAATTTTTTGTGGTCTTTATTGATGATATTTTGGTATATTCCAAAATTCATGAGGAGTATGAGGATCATCTAAGGGACACATTACAAACTCTATAGAAGGATAATCTATTTTGTAAATTTAATAAATATGAGTTCTAGTTACAATAAGTTTCATTCTTGGGGAAAATTATGACCAATGAAGGAATCTCATTTGATCCTACCAAGACAAATATTGCGGAGGAGTGGCCACTCCCTACTACTATAACCAATATTTACAGTTTCCTTTCTCTAGAAGGATACTATAGAAGTTTTGTGAAAATAAATTCATGGATTTCTAATTAACTAACCAAGTTAACTTGAAATGGAGTTAAGTTTATCTAGACAAATTAGTGTGAATAAATTTCTCATGAACTTAAAAAGAGGTTTTTTAATGAACTTATGCCAACTTTACCCTTTAATAGAGAAGAATTTTTCATTTACAGTGATGAATCCTTAAAATTAATTAAATGTGTACTCATGAAAAATGAAAAAATGATTGATTATTCATCACGATAGTTAAAGCCTCATGAAAAGAACTATACTACTCATGAACCAGAGTTAGTTATAGTCATCTTTTCTTTAAAGATACAAATACACCATCTTTATGGAAAAAATGTGATATATACACAGAACACCAAAGTTTGAAGTATATATTCACATAGAAGGAGATAAATATATGTCAGTGAAGATGGTTTAAGCTAATCAAGGACTACGATTACTCTATTCACTGCCATCCTAGAAAGGTAAATAAGGTGGCTGATGCTCTTAGTATAAATGAACCTGATACTCTATCCATGATGTAGATTGAGAAAGATACCATCTTCTTGAATATGTAAAGGATGTATTTAGAAATTATAATGATAGAGAATACATCCTAACATACCCAAATTATTTCCCAAAAATCCATCCAAGAATGGATTAAGGAGGCACAATATGGGTGATCTAGAGATTCAAAAGAAGATGAAAGTAGTAAAGGAGGATAAGCTTCATGAATTCCAAATTGATGAAGATGGAATTATTTAGTTTGGAACTAGAATTTGTGTGACTTAGTCACCTGAGAAAAATAAAGAGCTATTGGATAATTAATATAGACCATATTTCTACATCCATCCTAGAAGTACCAAGATGTACCTGATCTTCAAAATAACTTATGGTGGGATAACATGGAGAAGGAGATGTCTGAGTATACCTCAAAGTTCTTAGTATGTTATAATTTTAAAGAAGAGTGACATAAGTCCAAGGGTACGATGAAACCATTGACTATACCCACATGGAAATGAGAGAACATCACCATAGATTTTATCACTGGTCTCCCAAATAAATCCAATGGAAACAATGTGATATGGGTTGTGGTGGATCGACTCAACAAGATTTTCCACTTCATTGCTATTCCAAAAGATTCATCTCTTGACCAACTTTCTAAGATATACATAAAGGAAGTGGTGAGGATACATGGGGTATTAATTTTAATCATTCCTAATAACGATCCAAGGTTTACTTCTAAATACTAGATACGTATTCAACATTCTCTAGATACTAAATTGAATTTCAGTTCGAACCATCATCCCCAAATTGATGGCCAATATGAAAGGACTATTCATACACTCGAAGACATTCTAATGGCTTTATCAATGGAATTTAAAGGTGGATGGATCAAAACCTCCCATTAGTTAAGTTATCATACAATAAAAACTTCCACTCAAGTATTCAAATGGATCCATATGAATTTCTATATGGGAAGCGATATAGAACTCCCACTTGTTGGGATGAAGTTAGTGAATGAAAGCTACTTGGATTAGATCTTGTGTACGAGATAACATAAATAGTTCAAGCCATCCAACATCATATAAAAGATGCTCAAATTTGGTAGAAGAGAAATGATAATAATCATCAAAGGTAATTATAGTTTGATGTTGGAGACAAATTATCCCATCAAATATCACCATTGAATAGAGTCATGCGGTTTGGAAAGAAAGGAAAGCTTATCTTTAGGTACATTGGACTCTTTAGGATCCTTGATCACATAGGAATAGTGGCCTATTAACTAGAACTTACACCAAACATGGTTCAAGTTCATGATTTGTTCCATGTATTTCTCATGAGTAAGTAAATACTCGATCCATCATATGTACTGATTTTAGAGGTGGTAAAACTGGATAATGGTATCTCTTATAAGGAGTAGTTGGTGAAGATCTTGGACTATAAAGACAAAGTTTTACATAAAAAGATAACTCACCTTGTTAAAGTACTATGTTGAAACCATAAATATGAAGAGGAAACATTGTAACTGGAGAAATCAATGAGATATAAGTACCCTACTCTATTCTCAACCAAGAATATGCGTTGAAATTTTAGGGATAAAATTTCTTAAGGGGGGAAGAATGCAACAACCCAAACTTTATTATTAATATTTGTTTTCTGAATAACATTTATTATATTATATATCATTATAAAAATGAAACACATAGAATATTGAACACAAATTTATTTAATTAATTAATAAAATTACATTAGTTAGTAACTAAACCCATGAAAATGCCAAATATTACAATGAGACAAAAAAATATAAAATAAGAAAAGTAGAATGGGAAAATTTGAATCTTTCCAATTTGTAAGAATAATTTCCCCCACTAAAAAAACTATATAAAAGAAACAAAATATTAGTAAATCAATCTACATATTATAAAAAGAAAGTATATAACCTTGGAAGTAATTTTAGTGAATGTTGAATGAAGGAATGAATTGGTATTTATAGGAGGTAATGTGACTATTATAATAGTAACATGACCGTTGGAATAATAATTTGACCTAAAAAAGATAAAATGTAATATAAATAATATTTATCATGAAATATAATTATTATAGTTCCATAAAATAAATACCAAAATTAAAAACTCAAAGAAAATAAAAGCATATTTTTTAATAAATTGTATTTTAATGTATATCGTAAAAATCATATTTTTTTATATTAAAAAAATAAAATCACCTAAGTTAAAAAATTATTTTTATAAAATGAATTTATTTTTTGGAATCATAATTCAAAATTTTCAAAGGGTAATTTTTGGTAATTTTCTAGAATAATTCAAATTTTAAGTGAATAGTAAAAATATAGTTTTTCCGTAATCAGTGTATTTTAAATTACATGATTCATGATGCAATGATAACCTAATAAATTATAAACTAAAGGATCAACCAAATTTTTTTAATAAGTTAAATAATCCATGAAATTCAAATTCTAAACCTAAAAAGTATTTTCTAAAGTCAAAAGTATTCCCTTAATTTTTTTTTCATTTTCCACCTTTCGTTTTGATTAAACTAATAAATCCTAATTATAAAGTGTTTTAAAGTATTAAAATCATTTTATTTAATTCATATATATTTCATAATGTAAAAAATATAACTATTACAATGTTTAACATGGGTATAGTATTTTATTCAATATTTTATCCTAAAAATACCCCTCTCCTCAAGTATAAATATCCCCTCTCTATCCCCTTGGAAAACCACTCTTTAATCACTTATAAAAGACAAAAATCTAGCCAAATAATCTCTATTAACCCCCTTATAATCCTTAGGTACATTATTAAGTAAACCAAACCCAAACATAAAGGTATTTTAGTGTCGTACAAAAAAGAAACAATGAGAAAATAGTAAGTTTTATTCAACTCTTCTCTCATTTTCCTCTTCTCTTCCTCTTATTACCAATTACTTTGAAACCAAAATATTATAATATAAATTAATTAGTATTTTATAATTATATTAATTATGTTAACCTACTTAAATTATTATATTTACAATGTATTCATGTTTCATAATTTTCTTCCTCCTCCTTTGACAATGTCCCGTTAACAACTGGTTAACCGCCCACAAGGATATTGCAAATTATTTTCTTATCACCACCCTAATGGATTATTATAATAGATTATTTGTAATGTATAAATTTATAAATATAAGTATTTATAATCTTATATATTTAATATTAATAATTTATAAATATAAATTAAGCAAGATCATTAAATCTAAGAAAGACAGGAAATTTTAAGGAAAATATCACATCAAAACATTTCACCATTAAAAATAGAATTTATGAAATATAATCCAATGGTTATAATTGATAAATAGTGAAAAAATGAACCCAATTATATTTTTCTATGTTTTAATAAACCTATGTATATTATTTAGGAGGAAAAATAGTGATGGAATAAAGCAGGATTTAAGGTAAGGGAATTCCCCTATGTTCTTTTCCATTCAAGTACCTCTTTTTGTGCACATAATCTAAAGGTTAAGTTAATTTATTTTATTAAAATTTTTATCTTACAATTACTACGAAAATAATTTTTTATCAACATGAGACCTTCATTTCCTATCATTGTACCCTTTCCTTAATCCACGTTTTATACCTATCATGCTGTCAAATTTATTTCTTGAATTTCTCTCTATTACATGAGAAATTATCATATTTTGAATACACAAACATCTTCATTTTATATGAGTATTCAATTATATGTAAACATGTTTTATTAATTCAGGGATTTATATATATTAGACTTGAATTCCCTTATCATGGGTTTAAAATGATGAAATGATCAAGTCTTTAAACACTTATGTACTAAACAATTTTATATGAAACTTTTTGTTCATTACCTATGAGTTATTGATGAAATGATTTATTATGATCAATTTTCATAATATGAATTAATACATATTAATGGAGTTCCATGATAATGGTCCAATGCACTGGGTAAATAATTAATCTCTATAGATGACATGTTTTATGATACCTTGGTGAACAAGCTTGGTAATTATGATTTATGACACCTTGGTGATAAAAATTGGTGATTTGATTATGAATGTATAATTTTTATGTTATATCCACATTTACATGTTACGATTAATGATCTTTATATTATGATATGCCTCATTTTCTTATGCTCATTACTTATTGATATGCCTCATGGTCACATGCTAAATATATTATTTGTTTATTACCTTACTGGGATTTATTCTCACCCCTCTCTTTTGATGTATATACCCTGGATATGATATGTAGTAAAAGTAACTTTGTATAAACCTATGAAGAAGCTTTTCAAGTGGATTAAAATATTTTTTATGTTATTCATGTATCACATTTCTAATTTCCAAGAAACTAAACCTTAAAAGATTGTGTGTTCCATTAAGTGTTGTACCATGTAATGAAAGTTTTATGTATTAAAAAGGTGATATGACATAACCATACCTATGTATAATTTAGGTTAATTTAATTTAATTTTACTGTATGAGTTTTCAATTATTTATTATTAAATCAAATAATACGATCTTCATGTAATCCCTCACTCTTTTATTATGTAGGACCTACATGTCAAAGGTTGTTTATGTAATTCACCTTAACAAATACATTGGTTTCCCTCACTTGTGTGAGGTATAAACATATAATAAAAGTAATATCCCAAGATTAATAGAGGTAGTTTAGGATTAAGTTGAGATGAAACCAACCCAGGTGATACACAAGTTGATAGGTGGAATGCTGTAACTTGTGCCAAAACTGACAAAAGGAGTTTCCCCTAAGCCCATAGATTAATTTATTGTATGCTTAATAAATCAATCATTATATAAGATCATAATCGGGTCATTTATTTATTTATGTCTTATACATGATTTATTTTATGGATGCAAGACCTTGATCACATAATCAATAGACTAATATGTAAAGATGAAATTTAAATAAATGTATTATGTGTAAATGTTTTATCAAAAGATTTTTAATCACTTAAGTAAAATCCAATTAATATTTTAAATACATGTAAATGATAAAATAAGAAAAAAATTCATGCATAATAAGAAAATACCTCATGTTAATATTAATTCATTATGCCTTCCATCATCTAAATCAAGATGAAACCGTAGTCAAAGTGTCGGTTCAGGCTATAGTCGGGAGAAATTTTAATTATCAATGAGTCTTAACTAAGATGATGGTTTTAATTAACTAAAATTTTATTGAATTTAATGGCCATATTTTTTTCAATAAAAATATTGAGGCAAGTTTTGAAGAAATCCCATTTTAGGATTTTTGGATTGGGGATTCCACTCAACGATTCAAGGAGCTGTCAGTTTGCAGTTGGAAAAACCACCTACCTAAATATCTGTTGACGCTACTTTCCATCACAGAGTCTAATGAATTGAAAAGGAGAAATACCTTGAACCCAAAGTGATTCATCCTTTGAATAAACATAAAAAATTGACAAAGTCATGAACAAATATTCAAATGCACTTGGGTCATGCAAGTTACTCCAAGGTCGCGCAAGTATACTTGCGCGCCGCCCAATGGTCGCACAGGTGACTTGCACGCCCTCTTCAAATTTCGCCCAGGGTCTTCTCCAGCCTATAAATACCCACTGTGGGCCCCCCATTTTGGGGACGAAAAATTCCAGAAACTCAGATTTGAGCTCCCGATGCCCTAGTCTCTTCTCAAAGCTTCCTAACACTTCTAAGGTAATTTCTTACCTAGAACGGAAGATCAAAAGAGGGGGAGGGAGGCCTAAGTTTTGAAACTCATCAACACTTGGTGCCTAAGTGGCTAGCCCTTAAGGGAAATGTCCACACTTGCGCGCCGACTTAACCCTTCAATAGAACTTGCGCACCCCTCTTCTAGAAGCCTCTAGGGATAATACTAAGGGCCTGAGCCAAGTCTCTCCCAAGTATTACCTTAAGGGTTGGCCATCACGCAAGTACCCATGTGTCGCGCAAGTATACTTGCGCGACCAGGACTTGCGCACCACCTTCTTTTTGGGTTCCCCTACTGCCTATTTCACCTCTCTTATGCCTATCCACCTATCCTCTTCAAGATTAAGCCTTCAGAACTCTCTCCAAAGCCATTCATGGCATGATTTCCTTATTGGATTCCTTATCTGAAAGGAATTCTATAACGACCCAAAGTTTCATTAATGGAAATCCCTATTGATCTTATTAAATGTATATTTATAAAAAATGTTTTATAAAATGTCAACTTCTTTGGTTTTATGATAAGAGTTGTGACCGTTACTTTTATAGCCGTTGAACAGTGATCACATGATTAGTATAAATATAAGGCTTTAACGAACCCAATTTTACTCAGACAAAGGAAGCAATGGCCTCATCCAGTAGAATTGCCCCATACGAAGCCCATTTATCAGAGCTTGGAAAAGAGGTGGCGTCTTTGGGCTTCACCCTTGACCAAGCCTAAGCTGAGCTTCATTATGTCAAGCTCGAATATGATTGTCTACGGGAAAAGTGGAGGTTGATTGAAATTACCACTCGAGCGATGTTATCCGAGCCACCCCAAGAGTCTGTCACCATCACACACCTTACCCTTAGGTCTTATGCGTTTGTTTTAAGGGGTTATATAACAAATAAGTAGTACTATGTTCATATACATTATTTTTTATATAATAATGAATATAATTTCTAGTCATTTTTGATACATTATAAATAGTTTTTAAAGTACAAATGGTGTTTCTAGTTATTACGTAATTAAGAAATCTATTTTATTAAATTAAGGGATTTTTGAATTAAATAATATTTTAATAAAATAATAATATTATTATTAAATTAATTTTTATTAAATATAAATGATCTTATAATTTTATGAATGCAATTAAAATGTTATATTAAGGTTTGAAAACCATTTCTGTCAAAACCCGTGAATTTTCGACAAATGTCAATTTTTATTTTAAAAGTGAAAATTCACATATTTAGAAAATTATTTAGATAAAATAAATGTTATTTTTGGAATCAGGACGTCGAAATTATCTAACGGTGAATTTTTTATAATTTTCTGAGACAGTCAAATTTTTGGGTAAAAATTAAATACTGTTTAAATATATAATGTGTTTTATGACATCATAATGACCCAATAGTGATGTAATAAAATACTATAATCTTTATGTTCGCCCAATATATTTTTTACTATTAAAATAAAGTGATTTTGGGTTTGTTTGACTTACTTTTCAAAGCATTAATGGACCCCTCAAGACATATTCAACACTTTGCCTTTTTAAATTAATTTCCATGGGAGTGTGACTCACCTCCACATAAGCAACCCTAATATTTTAATAAGTTCAGACCTTGGCCTTGTAAAATATTGTTTTACCCTTTCCTTTTCTAGAAACCATGGGCAAAAACCATGGGATGGTTTGTGGTTTGGATTATTTTAATATAAGGGGTCCCAAACCTAAATAATAAAGAATTCTCTCACCTTTCCTATATAAACCCACCCAATCTCCCACTTCCTCCTCACTCAAAGCCCTTGGAGTTCGTCCAACCTCTGCCCTACTCCCTCTAGAATCCTCCCAAGGTTCCCCAAGCTCCCAAGAAGCCTCTCACAAGCCTCTCTCTAGCCTTTGGAAGCACACTTCCAAGTAAGGGTTTTTTTCTTCCTTTCTCATTTTTGTCCAATTTTCTTTAAGTTAGTTTGCCCTTTTAATTTCAATTATTAATGTTGGGGTATGGTTTCACACCTCCCTCATACTGCCCTATTTATGTTTTAATGATGGGATACCCCTTTCTCTCTCATTTAATGCCTCCCATGTACACCCGTTACTATGCCGAAATTCCGAAAGGAACTTCTCCCTCCTCATTTACATTCAAGAAATACTTTTGTATCATGAACCTAAATTCCATTACAATTGTTGGGAAATGTATCTATATAACCTCCTAACTGTCCATTACATGTAAATGTGATGAGTAACCCCTTTCTCTCTCATCAACCTTTTTTATGAATTCTTATGTCACGCCGTTACGCTGCCGAAATCGCAACGATTTTCTAAGCCCATGTCATTGTGTAGTGAATACCATGACCATTTCTCCATCAAGGGTATTCACCTTTATGCACATTTACTTATTGATTGTAAAGTTTAATGTATGAATTACACATTCCTTTATCTTGGAATAAATGATTATGTTTTATGAATCCATGTTTTATGATCCATGTGGCACACTTATGCATGAAATTAAATGTTTAAGAAGGGTGCGCCCTTATAGCGCTCCAATGCATTGGGTACAGTATAGTATCATGATACGTCATGTGAAATGAGTGTTGAATCATGCTAATTCAAGTGCAATGAGGGTTTACTCATGCTTCATATGCAATGAGGGTTTACTCATGCTTTATGTGCAATGATCCTTGGATCATGCTAATTCCATGTTATGTGTTGTTGCCACATTTCTATGTTATGATTATCATGATTTATCATGACTTTATGTTCATGTTTCTTTTATGCTCTATTGATATGCCTATTGTCTAACATGTATTGTACTCCTCATGTTATTCCATGTGTACTCCCTTACTGGGCTTTATATCTCACCCTTTTCTTATACATGTCCTCAGGTTATCCCATGCAATGCTAAGTACGAGGGAATGTAGTGGTCATGTAAAGGAAGTTTTCAATAAATATGTTGTATTTCATGTTTTAAGTATTTATTTAATGATCCTAATCCCCAAAGACACTAAACCTATCAATATTCTTTATTGTATCAAGTGAAGTTTTATGTAATAAATCATGTTTAAGTTGTAATAAAAAAGCAGTGTTGTCAAAGTTGGTATCAGAGGATAGGTTTAGTTATTTTTGGGATTAGGAAAACCCTAGTAAATCCTTAGATACCAGACTAAGTATAATAAAGACATCCCTAAGTTTTGGTAAATACTAAGTAAGTGGTTTATCAAACAAATACATCCCTGTCTGGATACGAGCAGGTAGATGCGGCTCTGGCACAGATGTATCCTAGGGGTAAAACCCGAAAACACCGCTTTGAACTAGACTCGAACGGGAACTGGTGCACGACAACGGGCCTTGCTGCACTCTTGGTTATGACACTCCCGGGGGATATGCTTTGGTAAATTCACAAGCTTAGTATGAACCCTTATTAAGGGATTTAAAAAAAAATGCCCCTAAGATTGTATGTTAGAAAGTAGATCATGAAAAGCCTTGATTAAAGCCTATAGACTCATGAGTTAAGGAAATAAAAGTTTATTTTTGAGTCATCAACTTTTGTCTTTGGATTACCCTTTATGTGTTACCCCTAACTTTCCTTTTATTCCAGCCAATGGTCGGTAATAGGAGGAATCGGGCTAACAACTGTTGTTAAGATCAATGTGATGACTGTACTAATGAGATGCCAAATCCAATGGGAGTGGGAATCACAAACTTTTTCACGCTTCTCTCTCAGCTAACTCAAGTTTTGAATAAAAACACGGGTCAAGAGGAACGTTCAACCCCCCCTAAGAAAGAACAAGTCGCTATCGAGAGCTTCATGAGACAAAGGCCTCCTACTTTTAGTGGATCATCCGATCCCACGATCGCTGAAAAATGGATCAACTCCATTGAAAAGATATTCTCCATCCTACAATGTTCTGAACAAGAGAAGTTTCTCCTGGAGGCTTATCGTATGGAGGGTGAAGCTGATCAATGGTGGATGTTGATAAAAAATACGAAGCCTGAGGAGGATATCGAGGCATTGGAATGGAAGAATTTCCAGAAGATGTTTTTCGATAAATATTTTCCACGCACCCTCTGGATTAAGATGGAAAGGGACTTTCTTTCCCTCAAGCAAAAAGATGAAGAATCCATTGGAGCGAATGAGGAAAACTTCACAAGGCTTGAAAGATACGCTTCTGGCTTTGTCGTTACCCCCGAATGCAAGGTTGACTGCTTCTTTGGTGGGCTGATGCCTAGCTTGTGGAAAGCATTAGTGATCCGTGACTTCGACAGTTATGAGGAAATTGTCCGATGTGCCCTCAAGGTCGAAATGGGGATCGGAGAATCATAGGGGTATCAAGGGGATAAGAAGCATAAGGTGGACTTCAATGCTGGTGGGGCGATGGATAAATCCAATGGTGCTAAGAAGTTCCAGCACCCCACTTGCCAAAAGTGTGGAAAGAAGCACCCTGGAAATTGCCTTAAGGGGATGAGAAAATGCTTCAAGTGTGGAAGAGAAGGGCACCTAGCTGTTAACTGTCGGCAAGAAGGACCCGCGGCTACGACAGAGGAGAGGAACGCTCCGTTCGAACCTCAACGCGTTGTTCAATGCTATACATGCAAAGAAACGGGTCATTTTGCAGATCAGTTACCTAATACAAGGGTTTTCGGAGGCAACCAACAACCTCCAAGATAGAAAGGAAGAGCTTTTTCCATCACTTCTGGCGAAGTGAACCCCGACAACGAAGTGGTGACAGGTACGCTAGTTATTCATTAAAGAATAGCGAACGTACTTTTTGATTCAGGTTCTACGCATTCTTTTATATCTCGAAAGTTTAGTAGAACAATCCCAGCACCACCACAAATCATGGAAGTAAAGATGTCGGTGAGTACGATAAATGGGGCAATCATTGCATCCCATGAATATAAGTCCTCCCCTATTATAATATGTGGATTGAATTTCCCAGCGAACCTCGTCATACTCCCTTTGGTAGAATTTGATGCAATTCTTAGCATGGATTGTCTTTCCTTATGTAGATCCAACATAAATTTTCGGGAGAGGGAAATCACACTCCATATGGAGAATCGACCCCCGATTCTTTACAAGTGTCAGGAGGAAGATGAATCTCCTTTAGCTCCATCATCTCAAGAATGGATATTACTGCCCTATGAGCACGCATATCTAGCTCAGATGATTAAGTCCAAAGAAGAAACCATCCTTGAAGAAATTCCTATTGTGAGGGAATTCGCAGAAGTGTTTCCGGAGGAACTGCCTGGTCTTCCTCCTAGAAGAGATGTTGAGTTCTCAATTGAACTTATACCTAAGGCGCTACCAATATCCAAGACTCCATATAGAATGGCTGTTGTAGAGATTGAAGAGCTGAAGAAACAACTACAGAAGAATTTGGATAAAGGGTTTATACACCCAAGTGCTTCACCATGGGGTGCACCAGTCCTCTTCGTCAAAAAAGAGGATGGGTCAATGCGGCTCTGCATCAATTATCATGAACTTAACAAAATCACGATAAAGAAAAAGTATCCTCTCCCAAGAATCGATGACTTGTTTGATCAGATGCGTGGAGCACAATACTTCTCCAAGGTGGACTTGCGGTCGGGATATTATCAAGTAAGGGTGAAGAAGGAAGATATCCCCAAGATTGCTTTTCGTACAAGGTACAGGCACTATGAATTCATAGTAATGCCTTTTGGACTCACCAATGCTCCAGAAATATTCATGGACTTGATGAATAGATTCTTTAGAGATTACATTGACAAATTTTTGGTAGTCTTTATAGATGATATTCTAATATACTCCAAAACCAAGGAGGACCATGAGGAGCATTTAAGAACTGTACTAGAGACTTTGCGCAAGGAGACGCTCTATGAAAAGTACAACAAGTGTGAGTTCTGGTTGAAGGAGGTCTCATTCTTGGGCCATATCATCACAAGCAATGAGATATCTGTGGAACCCTCCAAAACAGATGCAATTGAGGGATGGCTGAGGCCAACATCGGTAACGGATATCTGTAGCTTCTTGGGGTTAGCTGAATATTATCGACGATTTGTGAGAAATTTCTCATGATTGTCCAACCCTCTTACCAAGATAACTCGAAAGGGAGTACAGTTTTCTTAGAGTGATGAATGCGAAGAAAGCTTCAAGGAGTTGAAAATGAGGCTTATCACTGCACCTGTGCTCACTTTACCCACAAGTGGGGAGCTTTTTGTGGTATTCAGTGATGCTTCAAAGAAGGTCTTAGGCTGTGTGCTGATGCAGAATGATAAAGTGATATCCTATGCCTCAAGGCAATTAAAAATCCATGAGCGAAACTATCCAACGCATGATATGAAGTTGGCAGCAGTGATCTTTGACTTGAAAATATGGCGGCATTATCTCTATGTGGAGAAATGTGAGATATATACTGACCACAAGAGTCTTAAATATATATTCACACAGAAAGAGATTAATATGAGCCAGAGAAGATGGATAGAGCTCATCAAGGATTATGACTGTTCAATACATTACCACCCTGGGAAAGCGAACAAGGTGGTAGATGCCCTAAGTAGAAAGGACCCAACAATTCTATCAATGATGAGAATTGAGAAGGATCCAATCTTCTTAGACTTGATGAAGATGGATGTGGAAATCATAAAGAAGGGAACACCATCAATCCTTTCACAAATGATTTCTCAACCATCTCTTTTGGAAAGGTTAAAGGATGCTCAAAAGGATGATGTGGGAATTCAAGAAAAAGTGGAAGATATCAAAAAGGGAAAATCCTCAGAGTTTAATGTTAATGAGGAAGGAATTGTGCGATTTGGGAAAAGACTATGTGTTCCATAAAGTTCGGAGCTGAAGAAGGAGATCGCCGAATATACATCAAAGTGCCTGGTGTGTCAGCAAGTGAAGGCAGAGAGGAAGAAGTCTAAGGGGATGATGCAACCATTGCCCATACCAGAATGGAAATGGGAAAACATCACCATGGACTTTGTCACCGGACTTCCAAGGAAATCCAAAGGCAACAATGCAATCTGGGTTGTTGTGGATTGTCTTACAATGACTGCACAATTCATTGCTATTTGATAGGATTTCTCTTTGGATCAACTGGCACAGATATATATTAGGGAAGTGGTAAGGTTACATGGAGTACCACTATCTATTGTTTCTGACTGAGATCCAAGATTCACCTCTATGTTTTGGAAGAGTCTTCAACATGCTCTGAATACTGAACTGAACTTCAGTACGACCTATCATCCTCAAACTGATGGCCAATCCGAGTGGACTATCCAAACATTTGAGGATATGTTGAGAGCATGCTCAATGGACTTTAAAGGAGGATGGGATCAACATCTTCCTCTGGTTGAGTTCTCTATAATAACAGTTTCCACTCGAGCATCCTAATAAAACCATATGAAGCCCTATATGGGAAAAGGTGTAGAACACCGGCATGTTGGGATGAGGTCAGTGAACATAAGCTGCTTGGACCAGAAATGGTCGAAGAAATGGTAGAGAAGGTGAAAACCATTCAGCAGCATATCAAGGCAGCCTAGAGTCGACAGAAGAGTTATGCAGATAATCGTTGACCAGAACTTGAGTTTAAAGTTGGATACATGGTGTTTCTACGCATATCTCTGTGGAAGAAGGTCATGAGGTTTGGAAAGAAAGGGAAGTAAAGTCCAAGGTACATCGGCCCCTTCGAGATTCTTGATCATGTTGGGGCTGTGGCCTATCGACTATCACTTCCACCTACCATGGCCAAGGTGCATGATGTCTTTCATGTATCCCTCTTAAGGAAGTACATACCGGACCCTTCACATGTACTCTCTTCCGAGGTGGTACAATTGGAAGATGATCTTTCTTATGAGGAGCAACCAGTGAAGATCTTAGATCATAGAGAAAAAGTTCTACGAAATAAGAAAATGCCCCTCGTCAAGGTGTTGTGGAGAAACCACAAGTTTGAAGAAGCAACTTGGGAATCAGATTATATGTTGAAGCATAGTTACCCACATTTGTTTTAGTGTGGGAAAAGGAAAATTTCGAGGGCGAAATTTCTTAAGGGGGGAATATTGTAACGACCCAAAGTTTTATTAATGGAAATCCCTCTTGATCTTATTAAATGTCTATTTATATAAATGTTTTATAAAATTTCAACTTCTTTGGTTTTATGATAAGAGTTGTGACCGTTACTTTTATAGCCGTTGAACAGTGATCACATGATTAGTATAAATATAAGGCTTTAACGAACCCAATTTTACTCAGGCAAAGGAAGCGATGGCCTCATCCAGTAGAATTGCCCCATACGAAGCCCATTTGTCGGAGATTGGAAAAGAGGTGGTGTCTTTGGGATTCACCCTTGACCAAGCCTAAGCTGAGCTTCATTATGTCAAGCTCGAATGTGATTGTCTATGGGAAAAGTGGAGGTTGATTGAAATTACCACTTGAGCGATGTTATCCGAGCCACCCCAAGAGTCTGTCACCATCGCACACCTTACCCTTAGGTCTTATGCGTCTATTTTAAGGGGTTATATAACAAATAAGTAGTACTATGTTCATATACATTATTTTTTATATAATAATGAATATAATTTCTAGTCATTTTTGATACATTATAAATAGTTTTTAAAGTACAAATGGTGTTTCTAGTTATTACGTAATTAAGAAATCTATTTTATTAAATTAAGGGATTTTTGAATTAAATAATATTTTAATAAAATAATAATCTTATTATTAAATTAATTTTTATTAAATATAAATGATCTTATAATTTTATGAATGCAATTAAAATGTTATATTAAGGGTTGAAAACCATTTCTGTCAAAACCCGTGAATTTTCGATAAATGTCGATTTTTATTTTAAAAGTGAAAATTAGCATATTTAGAAAATTATTTAGATAAAATAAATGTTATTTTTGGAATCAGGACATCGAAATTATCCAACGGTGAATTTTTTATAATTTTCTGAGACAGTCAAATTTTTGGGTAAAAATTAAATACCGTTTAAATATATAATGTGTTTTATGACATCATAATGACCCAATAGTGATGTAATAAAATACTATAATCTTTATTTTCGCCCAATATATGTTTTACTATTAAAATAAAGTGATTTTGGGTTTTTTTGACTTACTTTTCAAAGCATTAATGGACCCCTCAAGACATATTCAACACTTTGCCTTTTTAAATTAATTTCCATGGGAGTGTGACTCACCTCCACATAAGCAAACCTAATATTTTAATAAGTTCGTACCTTGGCCTTGTAAAATATTGTTTTCCCCTTTCCTTTTCTAGAAACCATGGGCAAAAACCATGGGATGGTTTGTGTTTTGGATTATTTTAATATAAGGGGTCCCAAACCTAAATAATAAAGAATTCTCTCACCTTTCCTATATAAACCCACCCAATCTCCCACTTCCTCCTCACTCAAAGCCCTTTGAGTTCGTCCAACCTCTGCCCTACTCCCTCTAGAATCCTCCCAAGGTTCCCCAAGCTCCCAAGAATCCTCTCACAAGCCTCTCTCTAGCCTTTGGAAGCACACTTCCAAGTAAGGGTTTTTTTCTTCCTTTCTCATTTTTCTCCAATTTTCTTTAAGTTAGTTTGCCCTTTTAATTTAAATTATGAATGTTGGGGTATGGTTTCAAACCTCCCTCATACTTCCCTCTTTATGTTTGAATTATGGGAGACCCCTTTCTCTCTCATTTAATGCCTCCCATGTACACCCGTTACTATGCCGAAATTCCGAAAGGAACTTCTCCCTCCTCATTTACATTCAAGAAATACTTTTGTATCATGAACCTAAATTCCATTAAAATTGTTGGGAAATGTATCTATATAACCTCCTAACTATCCATTACATGTAAATGTGACGAGGAACCCCTTTCTCTCTCATCAACCTTTTTTATGAATTCTTATGTCACGCCGTTACACTGCCGAAATCGCAACGATTTTCTAAGCCCATGTCATTGTGTAGTGAATACCATGCCCATTTCTCCATCAAGGGTATTCACCTTTATGCACATTTACTTATTTATTTTAAAGTTTCATGTATGAATTACACATTCCTTTATCGTGGAATAAATGATTATATTTTATGAATCCATGTTTTATGATCCATGTGACACACTTATGCATGAAATTAAATGTTTAAGAAGGGTGCGCCCTTATAGCGCTCCAATGCATTGGGTAAAGTATAGTATCATGATACGTCATGTGAAATGAGTGTTGAATCATGCTAATTCAAGTGCAATGAGGGTTTACTCATGCTTCATGTGCAATGAGGGTTTACTCATGCTTTATGTGCAATGAGCCTTGGCTCATGCTAATTCCATGTTATGTGTTGTTGCCACATTTCTATGTTATGATTATCATGCTTTATCATGCCTTTATGTTCATGTTTCTTTTATTCTCTATTGATATGCCTATTGTCTAACATGTATTGTACTCCTCATGTTATTCCATGTGTACTCCCTTACTGGGCTTTATATCTCACCCTTTTCTTATGCATGTCCTCAGGTTATCCCATGCAATGATAAGTGATTAGCCACTAAACGAGGCTAATATTCATTGGTAATATATATAATATTCATGTTCTTTATTATTCATAAACACCATTTTCGTGCATTTTACACTTTGAACATCATTTCACATTATGATTGTAATACCTTCTTAAAATGCACTATTATGTGGTACATTTTTTAACATCATTTAAAGTACCAAATGATTCATCTTATTATACATATTTTAATTTGATAATTTATCTACACTCCAATATGAACATGTTTCATTCAGGGATCAATGGAGAATTCATGGAGGATGATGGAGATATTTGGCAATGAAAGGAAGCAATTCTGGAGAAGGAAGATTGGACACCATCCCACTGATGAGACTGTGGG
This sequence comes from Viscum album, assembly GCA_963277665.1. Taxonomy (NCBI): domain Eukaryota; kingdom Viridiplantae; phylum Streptophyta; class Magnoliopsida; order Santalales; family Viscaceae; genus Viscum; species Viscum album. Next base: position 20,760,805 of record OY728119.1, on the reverse strand, counting down.
GCCCAAAATACAGGCCCAATTAATCCAAAATTTCGTGGGATTCTAGAAGACATGTATAGGAACAAATAACTCTTCAGGAGTTAATGCTAATTCGGCCTCCATGGTGGTCATTTAGGCGGCCCAAGTTAGATATACAATTCTGGGCCAGATTCTGCGGCCCAGAAAAACAGACCACTAATTTGATTATATCTCGGAATACACAACTCCAAATGGGCCCAAAATTTACAGGAGGTTATAAGACATCCGGAGATACATTTTCTTCTTCTATGGACCACTATGATTCGGCCTTCTAGAAGGTCTTCCAGACGCGTCTGTTCGGTGGATGAAAACTGGCTGCCACCTCGGGTCAAACGTGGAAAAGTCCAAATTCCACAAGCTTTCCACCACCTATAGCCTACCAAAATTAATTAAGATGCTTTTTACTGTTGGTGGATCGACCCAAGGCTCCCAAAATGCCTATTTAAGGCAGTGGTGGTGAAGGAGTTGAGGATCTTGGATGATTTGTTCAATTGTAATGTTATGCTGCATTTTTGTTGCCTCAATTTTGTCTTTCACATGTAAGTTGTTCAATTCACTTTAGTTTCTTAATAAAAGTTCTTCTTATACTCTTATTCTATCGTTCTTAATATCACTTTGATACCTTTGGATCAAGGTGTGAATTTATTCACACCAACCCTTGTGAAATTATTCACACAACGGTGGAGTGATCATTTTTTTTGTTGTTTTCTTTACTTCTCCATTTCCTCCCTCATGAGTCTACTTTCCGCTTCCATTGAAACCATGGGATCAATGGAGGGCTAACCCACTTATGGGTTGATCCAAGGGAGTAGCAAGGGGCTGGATTGGATGTTATTTATCACCTAATTAATGTATAATCACTTCTTTAATTGAGATTTTTATTTGATGATTTTTAAACTTCATCGTCCTTGTTGAATTTAAGGCCACACACATCAAGTACTAATACGATCCTTTACCTTGAAGTGCTCAAAACTTTGATACTTCAAGTGTATAGGTGATTAGTATTAGAGGTTGTGGGAATTAAACCAGTAAGTGATGATGTTGTTTTATCTCCTTAAATGAACTCATCTCAACTTTAAGAAATTGAAATCATTAAAAAGAAAATACGTCCAATCCACCCCGAGTGATAACCTAGGATCAACTCATTATTTTAAATTGAATCCACTTAAATCTATTAGATATCTTAAAAACCCATCCAAAATCAATACAAGTTGGCCATTTCATAGCCAAAAATCCATCCCTTAGGTTGTGTATCTTAGGTATCTTCTTAGGTCTCTGTGGAATCGACAACCCAAGCTACACTACAAGGACCGTTCTATCCTTCTTATCTTGGGTAAATTTGGGCGTGAACCAAATTTTGGCGCCGTTGCCGGGGACCTAAGTAAGTTATCTTAGACATTATCATTCTTTTTCTTCATCCCTCTTCTCTTTTCTTACCCCTCACTCCTATGGAAGTCAATTTTGAACAAGTCCAAACATGGGAAACCTATCCCTACTTTGATCACCCAACCCCATGTACGATGTACAATGACCATACTAATTCTTACTTGTGAGATCATCAAAAACCTACTGAATCACAATGTTTTTATTCATTTGATCCACAATACATCCCGACATATAATGAGTTTCAATCACCACAAAGCCAATATGAACACCCTCCTATGAAATTCCAACAACTTAATTATCCACCTGAAATAGACCATTTGTCTCAACCACTTATCCATCCCGATCCACATCCATTACTTGAAAAACTATGTCAACAAATGGAGATAATTAATTTTGAGGTTTCATCATTGAGGTTAGAACTACAAAGCATTAAAAATTATGAGGAACCCATCCCTACACAAACTATCCCTTCCATAACCTTATGTGAAGTGTCTAGTTTCCCACAAACCTCTCATGAATTTATTGAAGAACCAACCTTTGGATTTGGGATTGATGAAGAGGATCAAGGAATTTTTGAAGGGTCTTTAAATCAGGAGGAAATTAACTTTTTGTATTCACAAGAGGGAAATTTGACATCATGGATTGAGTCTCATGAATATAACTCCATTGATGATTTTTCAAAAACACAAATCACTGAACCATTAAGAGAAATCACAAACTTTGAGTCCATAAACATTCCTGAAACTGATCTTTCCAATTTGGTTGTTGAATCTTCTATTAAAAAGGAACCAATTCTGTTGAGAAATTTTGAAAATGAAATTGAGTTTGATTCAAAGTCCCAACCTAGGTCTAAAAGTGTTAGCCTACCTGAACCTGAACAAAAGGACTTTCCATCCACCCTAAAATTTTCATTCATTGGGGATAGCCATAAACTTCCATTTGTAACCATTTATTATCTTGAAACCACTAAAGAGGTGATTATTAATAATGTCTTAGAAAATACTACAAAAGAAATTGAATCCATCATTTATGATATTCCTTGGATTTACCTGCTCATTTTAGAACAGAGGTTTGTGCATGAAACAAATTATAAACATAGAATCAATCTCAACCTAGTAGATGTGGTGAAACATGTGTTCCTTAAAATGTTGAAAATTGGTATTGGATAAGTTAGGGGTCCATGTCGGGCTAACGGCGTTAAACAAAGCGCTGCACGGGAGGCAACCCGTGGTTTTCATGTTTGCAATTTTTTTGTTTGTTTGTTTGAATCATCTTTATTTTTGAAATAGGATTAATTAATTTTGATATTTAATAAAAAAATAAACTGTTGACCTGTTCTTCTATAATGAGTATGGATGGGTATGAAAGGGGAGCACCATATTCATCCGTGTCACGTGGTGTGATCCTTGAGTAATACCTTACCCAGAAATTTAAAAAGAAGACAATGTATCATCAGTTTATTTTGTTTTATTTTTATTATTTTATAGGTTAAGATAAAAATAAAAATAAAATAATAATAATAAAAAAAAAGTCCACGCCATAGGCCGTGGGGCAAACCCCGTCACAACCGGTGAAGCCACGGGGACTCGAACCCGGGACCGAAGGGAGACAGGGGCACGTGCTTACCACTGACCTGCGGCTTCTTGTGCTACCTTATTCTATAATTTTTATATATATTCTTATATTTTACTTCCTTTATATATAAATATATATATATATTGTTTGTTTTTGTTTGTTTTGTTTGTTTTGTTTTTTCCTTTTTCCACTAGGGAACTTTGCAAGCGACATGGATATCAAAGGAATAAATTCGAGTGACAAGAACTTCAAACTTCAACCACCAGGTGACTTCATTCCATAATCCTCATTTTCAATTTCCTTTTTAAATTTTTATTCCCTGCCTCTACTCCTTCTAATTTTTCATTTCTTCAAACATTGGGGACAGTGTTGTTTTAAGTTGGGGGGGAGATAAAATTAAAAAAATGATTTTGTATCAAAAACAAAAATGAATGATTTAAAAAAAATTAAATGGAAGGAAAAATTCCTTTAACTTTGAACATGGTAATACACATTGCACACTTTGAAACTGAATATCAAATAATTTAGCATGCCCTGATTCTGATTTTAATCCTTGTATAATTTCATGAGCATAGATTTTGGAAAGTGTGGCTGTCCAATGTGATATTTCATCATTTATATTTTCATCCAAATAAAAAAAATGCCACAATGCACGTCCTCTAGACTGTGGGGTACTAATTTGAATTTTTGAGGTCCCATAATAAATAGCATAGGATGGTTTTATTTTTATGAATAATATAAGTATTCAAAAAAAGAAAATTTAAACAAAAATTATTAAAAAAAAAATTATTAAAAAATAAAAAATAAAATAAAAATTTGCATGTAGAGCAATGGATTGATAAAATGCGAGGCTTTCGGCACTTGGGGATCATGACTCCAGAGTTTTCTAGCCCTGAGTTTTTCAATCTATCTCTATTTATGGTAATATGAATTTGTTTTTGATTAAGTTAACTCGAGACGATGCCCGAGTATGTGGGTTTCACTTGGTGCCCTAAGGCCTTTGAGTCTGGGAGTCATCGGAAAAGTCTTGCTACATGGGTTAATTTGATTAATTGCAATCTCAATTACTATATCAATATTGCAAAAAAAAAAAAAAAGAGGGATGAAGAATACTCATATTAGGATTAAATGTGATTCCACCTAGCGCTTCCATGATTTCCCCCTTGAATGAAAATGAACCCCCATATCTATTGTGATTCACAACACATCATTACACCTAATTGAGTTGGATGAAGTATGATGATGGATTTGATCAAAGGAATGGGCTTGGGATTGGGATCTGCTTATGAAACTATCTCGTATTAAAATATTTTGATGGGTTTCATGATTGTTTGGTATAAGGTTTTTTGGTGATCATTGTGTATTAAAATGTTTTTGGAAAAGGGAATTCGAATTTCATTTTTGATGAGATATATTTTGCTCGGGACTAGCAAAACTCAAGTTGGGGGGTGTGATTAGCCACTAAATGAGGCTAATATTCATTGATAATATATATAATATTCATGTTCTTTATTATTCATAAACACCATTTTAGTGCATTTTACACTTTGAACATCATTTCACATTATGATTGTAATACCTTCTTAAAATGCACTATTATGTGGTACATTTTTGAACATCATTTAAAGTACCAAATTATTCATCTTATTATACATATTTTAATTTGATAATTTATCTACACTCCAATATGAACATGTTTCATTCAGGGATCAATGGAGAATTCATGGAGGATGATGGAGATATTTGGCAATGAAAGGAAGCAATTCTGGAGAAGGCAGATTGGACACCAGCCCACTGATGAGACTGTGGGGCCCAACATACAGACCCAATTAATCCCAAATTTCGTGGGATGCTAGAAGACATGTATAGGAACAAATCACTCTTCAGGATTTAATGATAATTCGGCCTCTATGGTGGTCATTTAGGCGGCCCAAGTTAGAGATACAATTCTGGTCCAGATTCTGCGGCCCAGAAAAACAGACCACTAATTTGATCATATCTCGGAATAAACAACTTTAAATGGGCCCAAATTTTACAGGAGGTTAGACGACATCCGGAGATACATTTTATTCTTCTATGGATCACTCTGATTCGGCCTTATAGAAGGTCTTCCAGACGCATATGTTCGGTGGATGAAAACTGGATGCCACCTCGGGTCAAACGTGGAAAAGTCCAAATTCCACAAGCTTTCCACCACCTATAGCCTACCAAAATTAATTAAGATGCTTTTTACTGTTTGTGGCTCGACCCAAGGCTCCCAAAATGCCTATTTAAGGCAGTGGTGGTGAAGGAGTTTAGGATCTTGGATGCTTTGTTCAATTGTAATGTTATGCTGCATTTTTGTTGCCTCAATTTTGTCTTTCACATGTAAGTTGTTCAATTCACTTTAGTTTCTTAATAAAAGTTATTCTTATACTCTTATTCTATCGTTCTTAATATCACTTTGATACTGTTGGATCAAGGTGTGAATTTATTCACACCAACCCTTGTGAAATTATTCACACCAACCCTTGTGAAATTATTCACACAACGGTGGAGTGATCATTTTATTTTTGTTGTTTTCTTTACTTCTCCATTTCCTCCCTAATGAGTCTACTTTCGGATTCCATTGAAACCATGGGATCAATGAAGGGATAACCCACTTATGGGTTGATCCAAGGGAGTAGCAAGGGGCTGGATTGGATGTTATTTATCACCTAATTAATGTATAATCACTTCTTTAATTGGGATTTTTATTTGATGATTTTTAAACTTCACCATCCTTGTTGAATTTAAGGCCACACACATCAAGTACTAATACGATCCTTTACCTTGAAGTGCTAAAAACTTTGATCCTTCAAGTGTATAGGTGATTAGTATTAGAGGGTGTAGGCATTAAATCAGTAAGTGATGATGTTGTTTTATCTCCTTAAATGAACTTATCTCAACTTTAAGAAATTGAAATCATTAAAAAGAAAATACGTCCAATCCACCCCGAGCGATAACCTAGGATCAACTCATTCTTTTAAATTGAATCCACTTAAATCTATTAGATATCTTAAAAACCCATCCAAAATCAATCCAAGTTGGCCACTTCATAGCCAAAAATCCATCCCTTAGGTTGTGTATCTTAGGTATCTTCTTAGGTCTCTGTGGAATCGACAACCCAAGCTACACTACAAGGACCGTTCTACCCTTCTTCTCTTGGGTAAATTTGGGCGTGAACCACTAAGTACGAGGGAATGTAGTGGTCATGTAATGTAATTTTTCAATAAATATGTCGTATTTCATGTTTTAAGCTTTTATTTAATGATCCTAATCCCCAAAGACACTAAACCTCTCGATATTCTTTATTGTATCAAGAAAAGTTTTATGTAATAAATCATGTTTAAGTTGTAATAAAAAAGCAGTGTTGTCATAGTTGGTATCAGAGGATAGGTTTAGTTATTTTTGGGATTAGGAAAACCCTAGTAAATCCTTAGATACAAGACTAAGTATAATAAAGACACCCCTAAGTTTTGGTAAATACTAGGTAAGTGGTTTATCAAACAAATACATCCCTGTCTGGATACGATCAGGTAGAGGCGGCTCTGGCACAAATGTATCCTAGGGGTAAAACCCGAAAACACCGCTTTGAACTAGACTCGAACGGGAACTGGTGCACGACAACGGGCCTTGCTGCACTCTTGGTTACGACAATCCCGGGGGATATGCTTTGGTAAATTCACAAGCTTAGTATGAACCCTTATTAAGGGATTTAAAAAAAATGCCCCTAAGATTGTATGTTAGAAAGTAGATCATGAAAAGCCTTGATTAAAGCCTATAGACTCATGAGTTAAGGAAATAAAAGTTTATTTTTGAGTCATCAACTTTTGTCTTTGGATTACCCTTTATGTGTTACCCCTAACTTTCCTTTTATTCCAGCCAATGGTCGGTAATAGGAGGAATCGGGCTAACAACCATTGTGAAGATCAGTGTGATGACTGTACTAATGAGATGCCAAATCCAATGGGAGCGGGAATCACGAACTTTGTCACGCTTATCTCTCAGCTAACTCAAGTTTTGAATAGAAACAAGGGTCAAGAGGAACGTTCAACCCCCCCTAAAAAAGAACAAGTCGCTATCGAGAGCTTCATGAGACAAAGGCCTCCTACTTTTAGTGGATCATCCGATCCCACGATCGCTGAAAAATGGATCAACTCCATTGAAAAGATATTCTCCATCCTACAATGTTCTGAACAAGAGAAGTTTCTCCTGGAGTCTTATCGTATGGAGGGTGAAGCTGATCAATGGTGGACGTTGATCAAAAATACGAAGCCTGAGGAGGATATCGAGGCATTGGAATGGAAGAATTTCCAGAAGATGTTTTTCGATAAATATTTTCCATGCACCCTCTGGCTTAAGATGGAAAGGGACTTCCTTTCCCTCAAGAAAAAAGATGAAGAATCCGTTGGAACATATGAGGAAAACTTCACAAGGCTTGAACGATACGCTTCTGGCTTTGTCATTACCCCCGAATGCAAGGTTGACCGCTTCTTTGGTGGGCTGAAGCCTAGCTTGTGGAAAGCATTAGTGATCCGTGACTTTGACAGTTATAAGGAAATTGTCCAATGTTCCCTCAAGGTCGAAATGGAGATCGGAGAATCACAGGGGTATCAGGGGGATAAGAAGCATAAGGTGGACTTCAATGCTGGTGGGCCGATGGATAAATCCAACGCGCTAAGAAGTTCCATCACCCCCCTTGCCAAAATTGCGGAAAGAAGCACCCTGGAAATTGCCTTAAGGGGATGAGAAAATGCTTCAGGTGTGGAAGAGAAGGGCACCTAGCTGTTAACTGTCGGCAAGAAGGACCCGCGGCTACGACAGAGGAGAGGAACGCTCCGTTCAAACCTCAATGCGTTGTTCAATGCTATAAATGCAAAGAACCGGGTCATTTTGCAAATCAGTTCCCTAATACAAGGGTTTTCGGAGGCAACCAACAACCTCCAAGATAGCAAGGAAGAGATTTTTCCATCACTTCTGGCGAAGTGAACCCTGACAACGAAGTGGTGACAGGTACGCTAGTTATTCATTCAAGAATAGCGAACATACTTTTTGATTCAGGTTCTACGCATTCTTTTATATCTCGAAAGTTTAGTATAACAATCCCAGCACCACCACAAATCATGGAAGTAAAGATGTCGGTGAGTACGACAAATGGGGAAATCATTGCATCCCATGAATATAAGTCCTCCCCTATTAGAATATGTGGATTGAATTTCCCGGAGAACCTCATCATACTCCCTTTGGTGGAATTTGATGCAATTCTTGGCATGGATTGACTTTCCTTATATAAAGCCAACATAAATTGTCGGGAGAGGGAAATCACACTCCATATGGAGAATCGACCATCGATTCTTTACAAGTGTCAGGAGGAAGATGAATCTCCTTTAGCTCCATCATCTCAAGCATGGATATTACTGCCCTATGAGCACGCGTATCTAGCTCAGATGATTAAGTCCAAAGAAGAAACCATCCTTGAAGAAATTCCTATTGTGAGGGAATTCGCGGAAGTGTTTCCTGAGGAACTGCCTGGTCTTCCTCCTAGAAGAGATGTTGAGTTCTCAATTGAAATTATACCTGGGGCGCTACCAATATCCAAGACTCCATATAGAATAGCTGTTGTAGATCTTGAAGAACTGAAGAAACAACTACAGGAGAATCTGGATAAAGGGTTTATATGCCCAAGTGCTTCACTATGGGGTGCACCAGTCCTCTTCGTCAAAAAGGAGGATGGGTCAATGCGGCTCTGCATCAATTATCATGAACTTAACAAAATCACGATAAAGAACAAGTATCCTCTCCCAAGAATCGATGACTTGTTTGATCAGATGCGTGGAGCACAATACTTCTCCAAGGTGGACTTGCGGTCGGGATATTATCAAGTAAGGGTGAAGAAGGAAGATATCCCCAAGACTGCTTTTCGTACAAGGTACGAGCACTATGAATTCATAGTAATGCCTTTTGGACTCACCAATGCTCCAGCAATATTCATGGACTTGATGAATAGATTCTTTAGAGATTACCTTGACAAATTTTTGGTAGTCTTTATAGATGATATTCTAATATACTACAAAACCAAGGAGGACCATGAGGATCATTTAAGAACTGTACTAGAGACTTTGCGCAAGGATAAGATCTATGCAAAGTACAAAAAGTGTGAGTTCTGGTTGAAGGAGTTCTCATTCTTAGGCCATATCATCACAAGCAATGGGATATCTGTGGAACCCTCCAAAACAGATGCAATTGAGGGATGACCGAGGCCAACATCGGTAATGGATATCCGTAGCTTCTTGGGGTTAGCTGAATATTATCGACGATTTGTGAGAAATTTCTCATGATTGTCCAACCCTCTTACCAAGATAACTCAAAAGGGAGTAAAGTTTTCTTGGAGTGATGAATGCGAAGAAAGATTCAAGGAGTTGAAAATGAGGTTTATCACTGCACCCGTGCTCACTTTACCCACAAGTGGGGAGCTTTTTGTGGTATTCAGTGATGCTTCAAAGAAGGGCTTAGGCTGTGTGCTGATGCAGAATGATAAAGTGATAGCCTATGCCTCAAGGCAATTAAAAATCCATGAGCGAAACTATCCAATGCATGATATGGAGTTGGCAGCTGTTATCTTTGACTTGAAAATATGGCGGCATTATCTCTATGTGGAGAAATGTGAGATATATACTGACCACAAGAGTCTTAAATATATATTCACACAGAAAGAGATTAATATGTGCCAGAGAAGATGGATAGAGCTCATCAAGGATTATGACTGTTCAATACATTACCACCCTGGGAAAGCAAACAAGGTGGAAGATGCCCTAAGTAGAAAGGACCCAGAAATTCTATCAATGATGAGAATTGAGAAGGATCCAATCTTCTTAGACTTGATGAATATGGATGTGGGAATCATAAAGAAGGGAACACCATCAATCCTTTCACAAATGATTTCTCAACCATCTCTTTTGGAAAGGTTAAAGGATGCTCAAAAGGATGATGTGGGAATTCAAGAAAAAGTGGAAGCTATCAAAAAGGGAAAATCCTCGTAGTTTAATGTTAATGAGGAAGGAATTGTGCGGTTTGGGAAAAGACTATGTGTTCCATAAAGTTCGGAGCTAAAGAAGGAGATCGCTGAATATACATCAAAGTGCATGGTGTGTCAGCAAGTGAAGGCAGAGAGGAAGAAGTCTAAGGGGATGATGCAACCATTGCCCATACCAGAATGGAAATGGGAAAACATCAACATGGACATTGTCACCAGACTTCCTAGGATATCCAAAGGCAACAATGCAATCTGGGTTGTTGTGGATTGTCTTACAATGACTGCACACTTCATTGCTATTTGATAGGATTTCTATTTGTATCAACTAGCACGGATATATATTAGGGAAGTGGTAAGGTTACATGGAGTACCACTATCTATTGTGTCTGACCGAGATCCAAGATTCACCTCTAAGTTTTGGAAGAGTCTTCAACATGCTCTGAATACTGAACTGAACTTCAGTACGACCTATCATCCTCAAACTGATGGCCAATCCGATCGGACTATCCAAACACTTGAGGATATGTTGAGAGCATGCTCAATGGGATTTAAAGGAGGATGAGATCAACATCTTCCTCTAGTTGAGTTCTCTTATAATAACAGTTTCCACTCGAGCATCCAAATGGAACCATATGAAGCCCTATATGGAAAAAGGTGTAGAACACCGGCATGTTGGGATGAGGTCAGTGAACATAAGCTGCTTGGACCAGAAATGGTCGAAGAAATGGTAGAGAAGGTGAAAACCATTCAGCAGCATATCAAGGCAGCCCAGAGTCGACAGAAGAGTTATGCAGATAATCGTCGACCAGACCTTGAGTTTAAAGTTGGATACATGGTGTTTCTACGCATATCTCTATAGAAGAATGTCATGAGGTTTGGAAAGAAAGGGAAGTTAAGTCCAAGGTACATCGGCCCCTTCGAGATTCTTGATCGTGTTGGGGCTGTGGCCTATCGACTATCACTTCCACCTACCATGGCCAAGGTGCATGATGTCTTTCATGTATCCCTCTTAAGGAAGTACATACCTGACCCTTCACATGTACTCTCTTCTGAGGTTGTACAATTAGAATATGATCTTTCTTATGAGGAGCAACCAGTGAAGATCTTAGATCGTAGAGAAAAATTTCTACGAAATAAGACAATTCCCCTCTTCAAGGTGTTGTGGAGAAACCACAAGTTTGAAGAAGAAACTTGGGAATCAGAGGATATGATGAAGTATAGTTACCCACATTTGTTTTAGTGTGGGAAAAGGAAAATTTCGAGGGTGAAATTTCTTAAGGGGGGAATATTGTAACGACCCAAAGTTTCATTAATGGAAATCCCTCTTGATCTTATTAAATGTCTATTTATATAAAATGTTTTATAAAATGTCAACTTCTTTGGTTTTATGATAAGAGTTGTGACTGTTACTTTTATTGCCGTTGAACAGTGATCACAGGATTAGTATAAATATAAGGCTTTAACGAACCCAATTTTACTCAGACAAAGGAAGCGATGGCCTCATCCAGTAGAATTTCCCCATATGAAGCCCATTTATCAGAGCTCGGAAAAGAGGTGGCATCTTTGGGCTTCTCCCTTGACCAATCCCAAGCTGATCTTCATTATTTCAAGCTCGAATGTGACCGTCTACGGGAAAAGTGGAGGTTGATTGAAATTACCACTCGAGTGATGTTATCCGAGCCACCCCAAGAGTCTGTCACCATCGCACACCTTACCCTTAGGTCTTATGCAGCTGTTTTAAGGGGTTATATAACAAATAAGTAGTACTATGTTCATATACATTATTTTTTTATATAATAATGAATATAATTTCTAGTCATTCTTGATACATTGTAAATAGTTTTTAAAGTACACATAGTATTTTTAGTTATTACTTAATTAAGAAATCTATTTTATAAAATTAAGGGATTTTTGAATTAAATAATATTTTAATAAAATAATAATCTTATTATTAAATTAATTTTTATTAAATATAAATGATCTTATAATTTTATGAATGCAATTAAAATGTTATATTAAGGTTTGAAAGCCATTTCTGTCAAAACCCGTGAATTTTTGATAAATGTCGATTTTTATTTTAAAAGTGAAAATTAACATATTTAGAAAATTATTTATATAAAATAAATTTTATTTTTGGAATCAGGACGTCGAAATTATCCAACGGTGAATTTTTCATAATTTTCTGAGACAGTCAAATTTTTGGGTAAAAATTAAATACCGTTTAAATATATAATTTGTTTTATGACATCATAATGACCCAATAGTGATGTAATAAAATACTATAATCTTTATGTTCGTCCAATATATGTTTTAACATTAAAATAAAGTGATTTTGGGTTTGTTTGACTTACTTTTCAAAGCATTAATGGACCCCTCAAGACATATTCAACACTTTGCCTTTTTAAATTAATTTCCATGGGAGTGTGACTCACCTCCACATAAGAAACCCTAATATTTTAATAAGTTCGGACCTTGGACTTGTAAAATATTGTTTTCCCCTTTCCTTTTCCAGAAACCATGGTCAAAAACCATGGGATGGTTTGTGGTTTGGATTATTTTAATATAAGGGGTCCCAAACCTAAATAATAAAGAATTCACTCACCTTTCCTATATAAACCCACCAAATCTCCCACTTCCTCCTCACTCAAATCCCTTGGAGTTCGTCCAAACTCTTCCCTACTCCCTCTAGAATCCTCCAAAGGTGCCCCAAGCTCCCAATAATCCTCTCACAAGCCTCTCTCTATCCTTTGGAAGCACACTTCCAAGTAAGGGTTTTTTTCTTCGTTTCTCATTTTTGTCCAATTTTATTTAAGTTGGTTTTCCCTTTTAATTTCAATTATGAATGTTTGGGTATGGTTTCACACCTCCCTCATACTGACCTCTTTATGTTTGAATGATGAGAGACCCCTTTATCTCTCATTTAATGCCTCCCATGTACACCTGTTACTATGCTGAAATTCCGAAAGGAACTTCTCCCTCCTCATTTACATTCAAGAAATACTTTTGTATCATGAACCTAAATTCCATTAAAATTGTTGGGACATGTATCTATATAACCTCATTACTTTCCATTACATGTAAATGTGATTAGGAACCCCTTTCTCTCTCATCAACCTTTTTTATGAATTCTTATTTCACGCCGTTACGCTGCCGAAATCGCAACGATTTTCTAAGCCCATGTCATTGTGTAGTGAATACCATGCCCATTTATCCATCAAGGGTATTCAACTTTATGCACATTTACTTATTGATTTTAAATTTTTATGTATGAATTCCACATTCCTTTATCGTGGAATAAATGATTATGTTTTATGAATCCATGTTTTATGATCCATGTGGCACACTTATGCATGAAATGAAATGTTTAAGAAGGGTGCGCCCTTATAGCGCTCCAATGCATTGGGTAAAGTATAGTATCATGATACGTCATGTACAATGAGTGTTGAATCATGCTAATTCAAGTGCAATGAGGGTTTACTCATGCTTCATGTGCAATTAGGGTTTACTCATGCTTTATGTGCAATGAGCCTTGGCTCATGTTAATTCCATGTTAAGTGTTGTTGCCACATTTCCATGTTATGATTATCATGATTTATGATGCCTTTATGTTCATGTTTCTTTTATGCTCTATTGATATTCCTATTGTCTAACATTTATTGTACTCCTCATGTTATTCCATGTGTACTCCCTTACTGGGCTTTATAGCTCACCCTTTTCTTATGCATGTCCTCAGGTTATCCCATGCAATGCTAAGCACGAGGGAATGTAGTGGTCATGTAAAGGAAGTTTTCAATAAATATGTTGTATTTTATGTTTTAAGTTTTTATTTAATGATCCCAAGCCCCAAAGACACTAAACCTCTTGATCTTATTTGTTGTATCAAGTGAAGTTTTATGTAATAAATCATGTTTAAGTTGTAATAAAAAAGCAGGGTTGTCATAAATTCTGTGGAACATTTCTTAAAACCTAGTGATTTATATATCTTCATGTCACTAAGGTCAGAGATTTCATTCATTCAACCTCATCCTTTAAGATGAGATAATCCTTAACCTGGGCCCCCTTTTCAGGAGTAAGCCCCAGTCCAAGTTCTCTTAATTTGGGCATCCTCCTTAGGAGTAAGCCCCAAGTCCCCTAATTTGGGCATCCTTCTTAGGAGTAAGCCCCAGTCCTAATTTCCAAATATGGGCATCCTTTTTAGGAGTAAGACCCAACCATAATTCTCTTAACCTGGTCATCCTCCTTAGGAGTAATCACTAGTCTCAATGTCTACAAATATGGGCATCCCCCTTAGGAGTAAGCCCCAAGTCCCTTCACCTGGGCCTCCTCCTTAGGAGTAAGCCCTAGCTCCCAAGTCCCTTAACCTGGGCCTCCTCCTCAGGAGTAAGCCCCAGTTCTCAAGTCCCTTAACCTGGGGCTCCTCTTTAGGAGTAATCCCCAGTTCTCAAATCCTTTAACCTGGGCCTCCTCCTTAGGAGTAAGCCCTAGTTCTCAAATCCTTTAACCTGGGCCTCATCCTTAGGAATAAGCCCCAGTCATAATTTCTCTTAACCAGTATTAATTTACTTTTGATTTGGGATTCCTTCTTAGGAGTAAAACCCAATCATAAGTCCCTTATTAATTTGGGCACCTTCCTCAAGAGTAATCCCCAAGTTAGAGTATCCAAATCTCCATAAAGCACATATACCTTTATGGACCTTGTTCCTGGGTTTCTTCCCTGAAGTAAAACCCAATATTCATCTATTTGGGAAGTCATATATACATAATCCCCACATCATTTCTTATAATGGCACAATTGTCTGGTTTTACCAATACCTATTGTTTCTCACACCGAGCATGACTCACGTTAGCTTAGAGTGTAAAAGTAATTATGACATCTTTCTTTAAGCCATCAATCATGCATAAACCTCATACTTAATCACTCGAACTACGTGGGTTCTGATTACTTTTCCAAAACAAAGGATACATAGGTAGCCCATCTGCGGGTACGATCCTAACTTTAAAACAATCCATGTCCTTATGAATGACAATAAACTTAAAGTGCCCCACTGAGTGGCTTTAAAACCAGTATGGTCATCATAATGACCAAGAGACTTTTATGTATTGAAGGATACCATTGATTAATAATCTCTAACAAATACAGATGATTCTCTATTAATGAAGAACCTCGAATACATATAAAAGATTCTCTAAATTTCATTCATACTAATTATTGATTTTTAGATCTAAAGGAAAGCTCATCTTCATACTTGGTAATGTAATAAGGATTCACGAACATAACTTAAATCTATAAAGAGAGTCCCAGAGTAGACAATAATTCCCCCCAAAAAGGTGTGATGAGTCAGACCACCCATCCTCTCGACCAATGCAAATTCTTAAGTCTCATCAGCTCGCAACTAATGAACACCTAGCTTTGGAAAGTAGGTCCAAATGGATATGGAATCATTGGATGTTTCCGGTTCTAAAAACAAACCTGTTAGAAACCGCTTGGAATGTTTGAACCTTAAATCAATGAGGTCATCCCCAATTCCAGAGGAAACAAAAAATGGTGAACCCGATGTGAATCCTTAACCAAGTTAAAATGATGTTTTACTTATTTGTTAGGCCCCTATTTAAAACTCAATGAGAGGGCCAACAAAACAATAAATAACATATGTGCTTATCCAAAAGATTTAGTGGCCAGATTTATCTTGATTACGTCTGTTATATCAAACAGGCACTCTTTTCCAAGATCATCTGCGTTACAGAAATGACTTCTCTTAAATTCACACCTGTGAATACCCCTGCTGTGAATGCCTCTACTGTAAAGGTATCTGCTACTAATCCTGCTGGATCGTCATCCGCTCTGAGGGCGATATCACCTACTCATTGTATTCAACGCTGGGTATCAAATGAACTGGTTAAGGAGTACCATCAACACGGTACCATTCCAACTCTGGAGGCTGCTCAAAAATCCCTCCTAGTGAACAACTCACCCTGGTCGTCCAGACAGTGACGACCAGTGATCAAGAAGTAGGCAGTGCTAACCATCGTCTCCAACCGTTTCGGGTCGTTATCCCTGGAACGCAATAACCATTCCATCACATATTCTGAGGAGGTGAATGAGAAGGCCAATCAGGGCCTTAATTTAAGGAAACGGGAGTCCTTCTTGAGGGCTCCCACCAACAATCGCTTCTAGACTCGTACGGAAGTATGCCATCAATATGACGAGGGTGTCGTCTCTAGGAGTTCGACTTAGGTTCCTCGAACTCAAGTAGGCAAGACGAACCACCAGAGGCAAAAACTAGTTAACAATGAGAAGGTTCTTATCTCTTCCATTTCTGGAGAAGTCCACCAACCTAACTTGGTGGCAAGCAACAAGTGGGCACACACACCCGTCTGTTTTAATTCCGCTGTCCAGCAGACTCGTCTGGCAGTAGCACGCCAATCCCACCAGGCAATTCCTATAGAGTACTATAGACAGGAACATACACCTGTTTATAAATCATCATCTAGTCAGCAGCCTCGTCTGACTACATATGATGAAGCCTGCCAACCCAATGTGTTGACAACTGGTAAACATGCACATACACATGCTTACACTCATCAGTCCTGCCAGCAGCCTCGTCTATCAGTATTGAAGGAAGTTCATCAACCACGTTCGGCGGAGTGCAATCATAAGGCACATACACCTGCTAGTATTGATCAAGCCTACCAACGGTCTCGTTTGGTAGCATTCAGAGAAGTCAGTCAGAAATCTCCGGTGACAAATAGGAGGATGACTCAACTCTCTGCCCCCATACATGAGTACTGTCAGAATTCATTAACAAGAAAAGGAGGACATGAGCAGGAACACACACCTAATCCAAGCACGGAATGGACGTATATACCCTTTCCAGCAGCTGAAGTCACCAAACATATTATATTAATGGTGAAGGAGCAGAAGCAAATCCCTGCTCATATTTTGGATGCCTGCCAGGATATTATAATAGCTTCAGCAACATCACAGGGGAAGAAATGAAAATCTATCCCTACCAGTGGAGTGACACATCAACAGTTCATTCCAGAACATACACACACATCTGTTCCAGTCCAAGAGAGTTGTGGGGCATACTCCCCCATATCATATAGACATCCAAGTCAGACACATACACCTGATTTAAGTGGAGGTAATCAGCCTAACCTGGACATTTCTCCTGAGCAGGCACAAACACCTGCCCATAATGACAACTTTCGTCAACAAGTGGTTCCTAAAGTGAGTAAGAATACATCTAAGTGTTGTACCTCTCGTACCCATCGAGGTTTAATTTTCATGATCACAATCACTCTCTTCTTTATCTAATATTGTTTTAAGTGTTTTTGGATGATAGACATGATTTCAGGTTGCCAAGGAATTGGGCCAAGAAAGCAAGAAGCCAAAAGTGGACTGATTTTCAGTCCATCGGCCAACCGGTGGAAGACCACCGGCCAGCCGGTGGAACCCAGACAGAACAGTATCAGCCACTGCCTCAGCACCGGCCAACCGGTGGCCTCCTCACCGGCCAGCCGGTGGTGCCTGAGCCTGAGCCCTCTCCCTTTTTCAAAGCACCGGCCAACCGGTGGCCAAGCACCGGTCAGCCGGTGGAGCCAGTCAAACTAGCCGTTGGGCTTTGACCAGCCTGCTCCCAACAGCTCCGAAGACCTTTCCAACGGCTCCAAAGACCCCGAACGTCCATTTGAGGGTTCCCCCTCTATAAATAAAGGACTAGGAAGCCCCGGAAAAAGAATGGAACAATAACCAAGCAAAGGGTAGCCCACGGGAACATTTGTCGATCATTTGGCGAACCACCGGCGCATTCCTTCAAGGAACCTCATTTGCTCCAACCCAATTCCACATCCAAGGAGCATCACCAAAGGAGCTTGGGAGCGCTCTTCTTCAACTCCAATCAATCCTTTGGCACCCAAGACTTCTCCACATTACGATTTTTATTATTTATCTTTTTTGAGCATCAATTTGGGTTTGTGCCTACAAACCCCCATCTCTTTCTCTCTTCTTTCTTTGGGTTTTCACACCACCTTCAAGGTGTGAAGAGGTTAGTCAAGCCTTCCCTATAAAAGGATTGAATCAAAGGTGAGCTAGCCTTCACCTGTAAGAAGGCTAGTGGGTTCTTGCTCAACCATTGAAAGCAAGTGGGTTCTTGCATAACCATTAAAAGCAAGCTGTAATAGGTTCTAGACTAACCTTAAAGTCTAGTGGGTTTCTTGCTAAAACCATTAAAAATCAAGCGGTAGTAAATCTCTCAACGATTGAGTTGGGAGCGGAGACGTAGACATGGGTTTAAGCCGAACTCCGTTATCAAGTTGCGTGTCTTGCCTCTTTTATTTCTGCTGCACTTTTACTTTGATTTTAAATTGTTAATTATTTTTTAAAAGGCAATTCACCCCCCCTCTTGCCATCACTTCTCCGCCCAACAATTGGTATTAGAGGCAAAATTTGAGTAATACCCTAACCGGTTTCAAATTTAAGATCCTTTATGATGGCTTCAACTTCTTTCGTCCCCGAAGGCTATTCATTGGGTTGGGCTCCATTCTTTGATGGAACCGACTATACTTATTGGAAAACCCGCATGACCACTTTTCTTAAAAGTATAGGTTATCCTATTTTTAAAATTGTCATGCATGGTTATTCTCTTTCTTCTCCCGATGAATCCAAATGGACCCCCGAAGACATTGCCAATTTTGAGCTTGATGGCAAAGCCATGAATTCTCTTCATTGTGGGTTAGACCGTAATGAATTTAATCATATTTCTACTTGCTCATCTTCTTATGAAATTTGGAAACTTTTAGAAGTAACCCATGAAGGCCATTACAAGCCCGATTGCCCACTCCACAAGACAAAGGCCAAGCAAAAGGAAAAGAAGAAGGCTTTCAAGGCCACATGGAGTGATAGCTCCACATCCTCCTCCTCCTCCTCCTCAAGTGACAACGGCAAAAAATGTCTAATGTCATTTCATGAGGTAACCTCTTCTGACTCCTCTTCCTCTTGTTCTTCCAATTCTGTTAATCATTTATCCTATGAGGATCTCCAACATGCTAGAGATCAATTGGAGGAAGGTTTTCACGAACTTTCTTCCAAATTTGTTGCTTTAAAAAAGAATTTCAAAAAACTTTCTTCCGAAAAGGAACAACTTCTCAAAGAGAAGGAAGAGTTGTCCCTCAAAATCCAAAATCTTCCCGATGTTGAGTCTATGGAATCAACTATTAAAGATTTAAGGGAATCTCTTTCCAAGTTCACCCAAGGTGAACAAAATTTGACCAAATTACTTGGTTCCCAACGCATATCTAGAACCACCCAAGGGCTTGGCTATTCCAAGAAAGCTTCCTCTTCCCATGCTCCAACTATTTTTGTAAGGGGGAGCTCCCAATATAAATTTTGCAATTATTGTAAAAAACCCGGGCACTTAATCTATGAGTGCAATTGCAAAAATGCCCGGTATGGAAGGCCCAAAACTATTTTCTTTAATGATGAATTTTATAGTAGAAGACCCGCCACAAGACAAGTTTGGATTGAAAAATCTCTTTTAGCAAGTCTCACCGGACCAAAATTTGTCTCGGTTCTAAAAACCACTCCCCGGTGATTTGTTGTTTTTATTTAGGGGGAGTTAGGATCGTTTAAGCCTTTTTGCATTTTTATTTCAAAATCTTCAATTCAAAAATCTTCAATTCAAAATCTTTCAATTCAAAACTTTCAATTCAAATTTCAAAAAATTTCAATTGGTTTTAAAATCTCTATCTTGTTTTTTCATCCAATCCCTCAATCAAGTTTTATGCCCCGTGCTATTTTGATAATCACAAAGGGGGAGAAATTCTTGGTTGATTGGGGGAGAAATCTTTTTCTCATGCTTTGCTTTACTTTTCAATTTATTCTTTAAATCATGCCTCTCATTTCAATCTTTTACATTGCTTGTTTTGGTGATTGTGATCATCAAAATAGGGGGAGATTGTTGTACCTCTCGTACCCCTCGAGGTTTAATTTTCATGATCACAATCACTCTCTTCTTTATCTAATATTGTTTTAAGTGTTTTTGGATGATAGGCATGATTTCAAGTTGCCAAGTAATTGGTCCAAGAAAGCAAGAAGCCAAAAGTGGACTGATTTTCAGTCCACCGGCCAACCGGTGGACGACCACCGGCCAGCCGATGGAGCCTGGACAGAAGGCATCCTTCTGTCCAGACCACCGGCCAACCGGTGTCCCACCACCGGCCAGCCGGTGGAACCCAGACAGAACAGTATCAGCCACTGCCTCAGCACCGGCCAACCGGTGGCCTCCTCACCGGCCAGCCGGTGGTGCCTGAGCCCGAGCCCTCTCCCTTTTTCAAAGCACCGGCCAACCGATGGCCAAGCACCGGTCAGCCGGTGGAGCCAGTCAAACTAGCCGTTGGGCTTTGACCAGCCTACTCCCAACGGCTCCGAAGACCTTTCCAACGGCTCCGAAGACCCCAAACAGCCATTTGAGGGTTCCCCCTCTATAAATAAAGGACTAGGAAGCCCCGGAAAAAGAATGGAACAATAACCAAGCAAAGGGTAGCCCACGGGAACATTTGTCGATCATTTGGCGAACCACCGGCGCATTCCTTCAAGGAACCTCATTTGCTCCAACCCAATTCCACATCCAAGGAGCATCACCAAAGGATCTTGGGAGCGCTCTTCTTCAACTCCAATCAATCCTTTGGCGCCCAAGACTTCTCCACATTACGGTTTTTATTGTTTATCTTTTTTGAGCATCAATTTGGGTTTGTGCCTACAAACCCCCATCTATTTCTCTCTTCTTTCTTTGGGTTTTCACACCACCTTCAAGGTGTGAAGAGGTTAGTCAAGCCTTCCCTGTAAAAGGCTTGAATCAAAGGTGAGCTAGCCTTCACCTGTAAGAAGGCTAGTGGGTTCTTGCTCAACCATTGAAAGCAAGTGGGTTCTTGCATAACCATTAAAAGCAAGTTGTAATAGGTTCTAGACTAACCTTAAAGTCTAGTGGGTTTCTTGCTAAAACCATTAAAAAGCAAGCAGTAGTAAATCTCTCAACGTTTGAGTTGGGAGCGGAGACGTAGGCTTGGGTTTAAGCCGAACTCCGTTATCAAGTTGCGTGTCTTGCCTCTTTTATTTCCGCTGCACTTTTACTTTGATTTTAAATTGTTAATTATTTTTTAAAAGGCAATTCACCCCCCCTCTTGCCATCACTTCTCCGCCCAAAACTAAGAAGAAAACCCGCCTAGAACAGTCAAGAAATCAAGGGTCAATCTATAATAAGGCCTTACTCGATGCTGGAGTTCTTGATACACTCAGAAAATTATCTATTACAACTCAAGATTCTACTATTTCAGTTCCCAATAGTGGGAACATTAATTCCGAAGGTCTGCATCAGATACTTCCACATGAAGGCTTACATCGTGACAATTAGGTCGATCTCAAAGTTTCATCTTCATATGAGATCCACAAGAACCCTCTGTGTGGTCAGAAGATCAAGGAGCAAAATGTTTCATCCTTTACTGTAACCCACCATGGTGGTCCTCCCCATGATGATGAATTTAGCTGCAAAATTCCTCTCCGTAGTAATAATGCACATTTCCTGGAAAATTCTCCAACGGATAATGTAGTGATGAAAAAAACCTCTTATCTTAAGGCACTTGCAAATGTGAAGCCAGTCATGTCTGATGCTTTACCACTATTAGGTGAAAAAAATTCTCAATCAGAAGATATCATGGGGTGCAGGTCATTCTCCGAACCACCACCGGGTCTTTCATCTTCTAGTTTAATTAGTGAATTCTCTACCAATATTGTTGAATCCGATGAAGCAGCAAGGAAGCACCAACTCTGGTCTAATCAGGTAGAAGAATATTCATTGAATGATAAAGAGGTAGCACTGAATATGAGAAAACAACCGGTGAAAGGTGAAGTTCCAGTTATGTTTTGGCCTTTGGCTGATTCTCAGTATGATATTCTAGAGATGTTGACGGAAGATGGAATTCATGATATCCGTCTCAACATATGGAAAACTCTTTGTCAGTTCAAAAAGAAAATATTATCTTATGATGAATATGAAAATCATGTTAAGATAATAGAAGGTTTACAATGCCAAATTGATTTGGAATCTCTCTCAGTTTCTTGATATCTGAAGGCTGAAAAGCAGCATAGAGCCCTTCAACGTTCATGCCTTAGCGCACTAAGAAGATTGCACCAGTTAATTGACAATGCCCCATCTGGTATTCATATCAGGGTATGGGATGTTCATGGAGAACAACATTTCAATGTACTCTCCAGTTAGTAAAGCTCGCCGAAAATGGTCTCATGCAATGTTATTGCCCATGGACGGCCACAACCAATTGGCTTTGTTTGTAATCAAAGGATCGCTTAAGAACATGCCTCAACTAGTTCCTCTCAAAATCAAGCATATAGAGAATAAGTTATTGAATTACTCCTGCATCAATCAAATGAGAATATTGAATAGGCCTCTCATTTGGAGCAAGCATATCATCAAGTGACAAAAGTGTCAGAAATCATCCAACGGTCTTTTGAGCCGGGTGATAAAAGTGGATGCAGGTTGATGCATCCAGCTAATTTACGAACTAAAGTCCACAAGATCAGGAGATCTTTCAAGAAAGTCTCAGATATAGCAACTCAAGAACCGCCCCAGCTTTCCAGACTGGGGAATCTTTTAACCCAACCCTCGAAATCAACAAATAGGATTCGAGGAGTTGAGCAGGAATAGCCCCAGTCCACTGGACTGGGGACTTTTTCAAATCATCAATCTCTTCCTCAGAGAAAGTCAGTCTTCTCTCAATTAGGGAAGAAGCATCAAGAGGAATGAAGATCCAAAATATCAGAATATTCCCTCCAAATTACGGTTCTTCAAGAAGTTCCTGAGGAATCAAATCGATAAAAGGCAATGTCTAATCAGGGACATGGAAGTAGACAATATCGCAGAAATGCCGATAGAAGGGATGCAATGCGTTATGAATCAATCAATGTCATCAATGCTGTTTTTGTTGATCCTCTAGATGAGGCTCACTCAGAGGTATCAGATGAAGAGGTTCCTGCTCAAGAGGTTGTACGCACAGACACAAATGAAGAGGGTGTGCGTACACGAAATCAAAGGATTACCCAGAATC
The DNA here is from genome assembly GCA_963277665.1 of Viscum album. Taxonomy (NCBI): domain Eukaryota; kingdom Viridiplantae; phylum Streptophyta; class Magnoliopsida; order Santalales; family Viscaceae; genus Viscum; species Viscum album. The sequence continues at coordinate 20,737,653 of OY728119.1, read as the reverse complement.
TAGGTAATCCTTTAAGTAACCCACTTCACCCTCTCCTAAAGGTGTCCAATAAGGGTAAAGGAAAGAATAAGGATACATACCCTTCCTCTGGAGAAGGCCAATCACTCTCACTAGAGCAAAGATTCGCACAACAATAGGAAGAGATAAAGGAATTAAGGAGGTTGAATGCAGAACTAATTCAAAGTAGTCTTCCTCCTAAGCATACTGGAGTCAGTTAATCAAGGGAATTTGTTGCAGCTACTGAGATGGATCAAGAGTATCCTCCTTTACTAGTACACCCTTAGAGGTCTAATCCTATGGGTTAAGTGCAACAAAAACCGACAATACTACCATCAGTGGCAGTCCCAGTCGCCACACCTATCCAAGATCCAGTCATTGCACCTGTTCAGGTCCAAGCTCAACTGGATGTTTCTCAAAAGTTAATAACTACTATTGAGTCATTAACAGATCGGTTAGAAGCTATGGAGGGAAATCATGCTCAAATTCAACCATAAAAGAGAGCTTACCCTAAATGGGTTGATGCAATTCCTCCCCCATCAAATTTTTCAAGTACCACATTCCCAATATTTAATGGTTTGGGAGACCCAGAGCAACAATTAACACATTTTGTTTCTCGTTGCGATCCTATGATGGGAACCCCTCAGCAACAGGAAGCAATTAAGCTCAGGTGTTTTGTACAGTCATTACAAGGACATGCTTTTGTCTGGTACAAAATCTTGCAATCCCGGTCAATTATCGGATGGGAGGATCTCCTCCAATGATTCCTTCTTCAATTCAGCTCAACATTGCCAAATACAACAGTTTTTGATCTTACAAACTGTAAGAAAAGGGAGAATGAAAGGGTTTCAGATTTCATTGCTCACTGGAAGGGATTAACATATTCCCTGAGCTTAGCACTCCCTCAAGAGGAATTTTTTCCAATTTTTGTGGCAAATCTATGTGATGAGTTGCGCACACCGCTGATCCCTGCGAAATACATAGGAGGGTTTAGAGAGATTACTTCAATCGCTCAACAGATTGAATATTCTCTTGTAAAGACTAAGGATAAAGCTCGTGTAATTCCATCAGCTCCAAGAAGGAGAATGGGTAAAGAAGAGACTGCTACAATTATTCTTAAACAAGCACCTGTACATGCTTCTACTTCAAGGCCTTCATCTTTTCGAAGGGCTACACCTCCTGAGCGTCAACAACAGAGGCCGTTTAGTCAAGATGATCAAAGAGATCAAAGATGAAAGCAATTTGAGGATCTAAAGATTAAATTTTACTCTTTATGAAATGAACAAGTTCCTAGTTACTTCATTTCAGCTCTGGAAAATAATTTGGTTCAATTTACAAGGCCCAAGAGGCTAAACAAGAAAGGAGATGAAGACTATCCCAATTATTTTCCATTTCATAAAATGTTGGGGCATCCCATTTAGGAGTGTTTTGTATTCAAGGACCTCCTTCAAAAAATGGTCGACTTGGGACAAGTCAAACTAAAAGGTTTTTCAGCTCAGGTAGCATGTGTTACTGCTAAAGATCCAGAGGAATAAGGCGAGTGGCAAGAAGTAAAGAACAAAAATGCGCACAAATATGATGATTGGATGGTCAGAAAAATGATCAACTGAACTCATGCCATTTTGTGAACAAAATTGAAGAAACAAATTGTGTCTTCTGTCATGAATGACACAAAAAAACCCTCTTCATCAAAGGGAAAATCCTCAAAGAAACGACATAATTCAAATAAAGAGGAAGAATCAGAAGAAGATGAAATCGTGTCAAAGCCTAAGTTGTCTTTGACTCTGACAGATTTTATGCCATCTACTTCGAATTCATGGGCACCACCCCACCAAACGGAACAACCTAAATAGGATAATCAGGCATAGTCTTCATCGGATGAAGAGTTAATCTTAAGTTATGTTAATATTATTCAATTAACAGATCCATATGCCAGTCGCAGTTTCGATTTTGATGAGCCCGAGTTCCCTGTATCAAACAGAGGAATCAGAGGAAGTTCCAGAGGCTCAGGATACAGGGGAAGACGTGGATCTTTCAGAGGCCACTATTCCAATTCTACCCCTGCTAGAGCTGTGTATGTGGTAGAAACTTATGGTAGAGCCCTTCAACGAGCTCAACAAGAACAAGCAAGTTATTCCACACAAGGCAGACTCGGTCCTAGCACAATTATTCTGGAATATCAGTTGAAGGTTCCATCTTCTTCCTCTCAACAAGTAAATAGACCTAATCGGTCTAATATTCCAAATCCAAGAGTATTACCAACTCCTATCCCGGTACAAGATGCATATACTTCCAAAGCATCAACTTCTAAGGCACCTGCGAAACTACATGTTCCTGTTGGGAAACACAGACCTTTGGATCAAAAGTATGATGTATTGAAACACTTGGCCCAAATACCATCCAAGTTATCAATTATAGATGCTTTGAATTTATCAAAGGATCTTTGGGAGGCACTCATTGAGGCTTTGTCGAGTCCTCAGGAGTTTGAAACTGAAATTGCTGTAACTGAAGTCTACCATGTAGAGAATAATCCTGCAGAATTCTATGTAGTGATATCTTTCACAGATGAAGATGAATATGATGTCATCCATGGACATATTATACCTTTGTACTTAGTTGGCAAGGTCAATGGTGTAGACGTCTGAAGAGTTTTCATTGATAATGGTTCAGGAGTCAACCTCATCCCCATTCGTACACTTCATCAATTGAGCCTCACAGAATCTGATTTATCTTCTTCTACTTTGATGTTACAAGGATATGATAAAAATGAACAAGAATCGTTGGGAGAGATTACACTCAGAACTCCGTTTGGAGATCTTGTATCCAATTCATATTTCATGGTTGTTGATTAAGACTCATCCTTCAACATCTTGATTGGAAGACCCTGGCTACATCAACATGCAACTATCCCTTCATCATACCATCAATGTCTCAAATATTGTTTTGATGGTCAAATTGGAACATTGTATGGTGATAAATCCCCGTTCAAGACATATGAATCTCAATACATTGAGGCGGAATTCTACCACATGAAGGGAAATGAGAAATCCACAACAAGGGAGATTACCAAAGTTAATTCTCCATATGGTTTGGAAAAGATTCCAGTAAACCCATTTACACATGTGAGTATAGATTATGTGTTTCCTATCAGTCAAATTGATAGGATAGACCCAAATCAAAGTACTCCTATGGAAACTTCCATAATTTAAATTACAACAAACAAGCCAGAAAACATGGGAGAAAGTGGTGATCCACCAAGCAATGATGAAAGCTCAAATGGAGATGTCTTTATTTCATCCGTTGAAATCCAGCAAGTCTATACTTCGCCAATCAGACCAGAAGAAGTTATAGAAATATCAGAGGTGAATGATGATGTCAATTATCAGTCCATTATCTCCTCTATATTACCCAAGGAAGACCTTTCATCATTAATAGGGTTGGAAATGGAGGATTTTTCTTCAAGATGTTCAAATTTTAACATCTCTTATGATCATTGAAATTATGCTTCATCATCTACTATGCAAGTAGAAATAGAAGAAATAACACATGTTGAAGAAGAAGAGGAATATCTCAGGGATGATCCTCCAGCATTTGAAGAGTGTATCTCTACCACCGTGGATGAACTTAGAGAAATAAATATGGGTACAAAAGAAGATCCACACCCCACTTTAATTAGTGCGGTCATGAATCTTGAAGAGCAAGAGATGTATATTTCTTTTTTAAAGAAAAATCGAGATATATTTGGTTGGAATTATACAGAGATGCTAGGGCTCAATCCTGATGTTTCCACTCATCACTTGGGTTTTCCAGAAGAACATCAAGGATTCAAACAAGCCACTAGAAGAACACACCCAACCTATGCTTCCAAAATTGAGGCTGAAGTGGATAAGCTTATCAAAGATAACTTCGTCAGAGAATTTCAATATCCCAAGTGGTTGGATAATATTGTCCCAGTGAAAAAGAAGAATGAGAAAATTAGAGTTTGCATTGATTTCAGAGATCTTAACTAGAATTGTCCTAAGGATGATTTTATAGTACTGATTACAGAACTCTTAATTGATGCAACAGCTGGATATGAAGCACTTTCCTTCATGGATGGATATTCTGGATATAATCAAATCCGAATGGCTCCAGAAGATGAAGAATCTATAGCCTTCAGAGCCCCTCAGGGTGTGTTTTTCTATCAGGTAATGCCCTTTGTCCTAAAGAATGCAGGCACAACATATCAGCGTTCCATGCATCGTATCTTCAAACCCTTTTTAGGGAAATTTGTTGATGTTATGTGGATGATTTGGTGGTTAAATCCAAACAATGTTCTAATAACTTGGATGATTTGGAAATCATATTCCACAAACTTCAGCAACATAATTTGAAGATGAACCCCTTAAAATGTTCTTTTGGGGTAACCTCAGGAAAATTCCTCATCTTTTTTGTATGCCACCATGGTATCAAAGTCGATCCTGAGAAGAAAAATTCAATCCTTGGTATGTCACCTCCTCAAAATTTAAAATAATTGAGAGAACTTCAAGGGAACTTATCCTATATTAGGCGTTTCATCTCCAATTTGGCAGGAAAAAGTTTACCCTTCACCAAATTGATGAAGAAGGGAGTCACTTACCAATGGACTTAAGAATGTCAAGAATCATTCGATATTCTCAAGAAGTATCTCTTGATTCCACCGGTGTTAATTCCACATGTTGAAGGAAGACCACTTATCCTCTATGTGACAGCTCTAGAGCGATCATTGGGTGCCTTTCTTGCTTAGAAGAATACTGCTGAGAATGAAAACATCCTCTACTATCTCAGTTGGACTATGCTTGAAGCAGAAACCCGATACTAAAATATTGAGAAGTGCTGCCTAGAATTAACCTTTGCAGTTCAGAAGTTGAGACACTAACTGCAACATCACGAGGTCTAATTAATATCTCGCAATAACCCGCTCAAATTCATCCTTAGTCGTCCAATGCTTATAGGACGTCTGGCAAGGTGGGAAGTTATTTTGCAGCAATTTTATATTCAGTATGTGTCTCAAAAGGCAATAAAAGGCCAATCTCTGGCTGATTTCCTTGCTGAACATCCTTCAGTAGAAGATACATCTTCAGATATTGAACTTCTTGATGAGGAAGTATTCTTTATTCAAGATAGTCTTCAAACATGGGAAATGTACTTTTATGGTGCTTCCAGAAATCCAACAGGGAGAAAAATGGAAAATACTAAATTCAAAAAAGTTGGGTTAGAGATTTTACTCATTTCCCCGAAAAAGGTAGTGCTACCTTATTCCTTCTCATTGTTGGGAGGTGGTACAAATAATGAAGCAGAATACCAAGCTCTTATCACAGGCTTGGAGTTGGCACTTTAAGAACGAGTGAATCACTTAAAGGTGAAAGGTGATTCAGACCTGGTAATCAAACAAGTCAATGGGGATTATGCAATCAGAAAAGCAGAACTAATCCCTTTTTATGATTACGTCAGAGAGTTAATGGCAGAATTTCTGTCGGAACCGACATTTTCTTATGTACTGAGATCACAAAATGACCAAGCTGATGCACTGGCTAATAAATCCAGAGCTCTCATAGATCCAAATCAGGATGAGACAACCATTAGTATTGCCCACCTTCGTACAATTTCACCATATGTTCAATCCAGAACAGAGGAAATCAATGAAATTAGTCCCATTACTGAACCATATGATCATACTACAGGATAGATGAAACCTATCAGGGAATACCTTCAAAACAGAACACTTCCACCTGATAGAGCCGAGAAAGAAAAAGTCCAGATACGTGTGGTCGATTTCACTCTTTATGATAGCCCAGATCACTTAGAGAAAGTTCTCTAAAAAAGAGGTTTTGATGGAGTTCTCTTCAGATGCATCGATGGTGAAGAGACAATGAATATCATGAAAAAGTGCATGCAGGAGTCTGTGGTGCCCATCAGTCTGGACACAGACCATCTGATCAAATTCGAAGACTTGGATACTTTTGGCCTTCAATGATACAAGATTGTGTTGATTTCACAAAGAAGTGTCATTATTTCCAAGTACATTCCAACTTCATTCATCAACCCCCAGAGTTGCTTCATACAGCTAAATACTCGTGGCCATTTGCCACATGGGGAATGGATGTGGTGGGAACTTATCCTTTGGCTACAACCAAGTAGTTGAAATATATTCTCACTACTACTAACTTCTTTTCCAAATGGGCAGAGGCAATACCCCTCAAAGAAGTCAGTTCTAAATGCATTTTTAGCTTCATCAAGTCTAACATCATTACCAGATTTGGTGTCCTTCATACCATATTGACGGACAATGGCACCAACTTTTGTTCATCCGAGGTGAGGAAGTTGTATCAAGAATACAACATCAAATCCAATCATTCATCTCGGTATCATGCAGTAGCTAATGGCCAGATAGAATCTTTCAACAAGACTCTTTCAAACATACTGAAAAAGGTGGTGGATAAAGATAATAAATCATGGCCTGATAAAATTTTTCATGCTTTATGGGATTATCGAACTACCACTCGCACTGCAACGCGGTCAACTCCATATTCATTGGTATATGGAACGGAAGCAGTCTTGCCCATTGAGGTTCAATTACCCTCGCTCAGAGTAGCCATTTGTGATCAGTCATCTATAGATGAACAATCTCAAAAGCGATTGGATGAATTGGAACAGTTAGATGAGAAAAGATTGTGCACCCTGCACCACTTGGAAGTCTATCATAATCGAATAGCACGAGCTTTCAACAAAAAAGTTCATATTTATTCATTAGTTCAGGGAGAATTGGTATTAGTTCTCAGAACTCCAATGATACTAGGAAAGAAACCTCCCAAGCTTGAGCCAAGATGGGAAGGACCTTATTCAATATATAAGGTCTACTCTAATGGAGCTTATTCTTTAATCTCAATGGATGGAGAACTCATCACTACTCCAACCAATGACATATTTCTGAAGAAGTATTTTGTATAAACACAAAATACATCATCCACGGTCCATGCATACGACCTTAAACCATTGGCACCCTTATCGTCCAACAAGACGTTAAACTGCATCATCATCCACAGTCCATGCATACGACCTTAAACTATTGGCACCCTTATTGTCCAACATGATGTTAAACTATGTCCCTATATTTGTCCTGCATGACGTTAAACTATACTGCTCATTCGTCCTACGTGACGTAAAACTGGAAAAGTCTCTAATACATCCAACATGATGTTAAACTATGTCCTCTTTTGTCCTTACTGCATGACATTAAACTGCACAGTCCCCCTTTCGTCCAACATGACGTTAAACTGTATTGTCCCCATCGTCCTAGCTACATGACGCTAAACTGTACGTAAGTCTCTTAATATGTCCTACATGAAGTTAAACTATATTTTGTCCCCGCTACATGACACTAAACTATGCAGCACCAATAGTCCTCACTGTAAGACTTTAAACTGCATAGTCCCTTCATATGTCCTACGTAACATTAAACTGTGCATTGTTAAGGTTGTTTTTACCTCTTTTTTCTCACACCGAGTATGACTCACATGAGCTTAGAGTAAACTTCAACCATAACACCCTCTCTGGGCCACTAACCATGCGTAAGTCCCAACATCATTTTTAGGTCGTTGTCCCCAAGAACAACTTGATAACTAATTCATTCTTTAATTAAATTACACGGAATTTGATCCTTTCCTTCTAGGCTAGGTACGTAGGCAACCTCCTAAGGTTCAAGCCCAAAACCAATCTCTTCACATTGGTTCACCTTTGTCCTTGCTACATGATGTTAAACTTTACAACACCTTTTGTCATGTATGACAATAAAATAAAACATTATTTGATACCCTCACCTGAGAGGAAATCATTATTTACATTGATATCCAATCATGTTATATTTTAAATACTATGTTCATATATGGTAATGCCTGAACCTTTTATCTTGGGTCAAACCAACATGGCACTAAAGTCCCCTTTTCACCCTTCACTTGTACGAACCAAATCTGTACATAGGGTATTTCTAGAACTACGTGTGTCTTGATTCCCATACTTATGGGATATGTAGGAACGTTCGAGCATCCCTCGAATCTAGCCCCAAGTCTTTTGGCCTAACCCCAAATTTTACTTTCAGTCCCTTAGCTGAAAAGTCCCTATGAAAACACACACTGTGTATTCATTATAATGGTCCGATTTTTATGACCCTAAAATGAGATTTTCCATAATTTCGTCCCGCATGACGTTAAACTGTATTTCAAGAACTACGTATGACTTGATTCTCATCCTTATGGGATACGTAGTGAAGTCCAACATCTCAATTCAGGACCCAAACACAACATGATTATGGTTAGCATTGGTCTGTGTATCTCTACATGCATTGAACAAATGCCCATTTTTATGTGTCATACTCCTAACCTTAAATACTTCCAGATCTTCATAACGCTTTTCTTGAATTCTAGTCACAAAAATTCCAATTTATGAGAGTTCTTTTGCCTGACTATGCAGCACGTGCCCTTAGGAAGCCTTGCATAAATAGTCTACATAACAGACTTGTCAGCCAAAGGATACTATTATTTGACTATGCAGCCAATGCCCTTAGGTGGCCCTGCATAATTCAACCCCCTAACGAGTTTGTCAAAAAAAATGGTAACTTAATTCTTGGGAAGAAAACCTCTTTTGTCCTTATTGGTCTTATCAACAATATGTAAGGATCCTCAAAAAATAGTCATCCTTAACATATTTTTCCCATGTTCTTTTTCATGATATGAAAGTATTCAAGTCTATGGTTTATATTTCTCTTCCCTACATTTGGGTCAGACCTTCGTAGGAGTGACATTCATCCAGTTCTTAGATGATCTTTCTTGGAAATATCTTCTCCATATTCAAGTACCTCTCTCCATACATAAAAATCTATGCTTTGGAAAATTTGAATCTTCATAAACTTCCACTGGCTTTTTAGCAGTAGAAAAGTAAATTTCTGAGAGTTCTTTTGCCTGACTATGCAACACGTGCCCTTAGGTGGCCTTGCATAAACAATCTACATAACAGACTTGTCAGCCAAAAGATACTATTATTTGACTATTCATCCAATGCCCTTAGGTGGCCCTGCATAATTCAACCCCCTAACAGGTTTGTTAAATAATGGTAACTTCATTCTTAGGAACTACTTCTTCTAATGCCTTTTAGCCCTTTTTCGTATCATTCCTTAGATTCAAAATTTCTTAAGTCATAGTTTACATGTTTTCCTTCATACTTGAGTGTGTTAATATGTTTTCAGATAAGTTATCAAGGAATTGAGTTAATTTTAATACATTAGGTCAAAGATATTTCAACCTTAAACATTAGCCTTTTTATGTCCGACGTGTATGACTTTAAACTGCCCACAAAAGACAAGGGAAATCTGAATAAAATTCAAGTTCCATCTCACTAAACATATATTTTTGTATGATTTAGGTAATATTGATCAATTAAAAGATTCAAAGTTTTTAGGGTTATTTATAATAATCCTAGAAAAAATCAAACTATGATTACTAGGCCCATTGGCTTAGGTAAAAATTTAAAGCAGGTAGCGGGAAAATGTGTGCACAAATGATTGAAAATGAAAGTTTTTTTTTGCATTTGATTCACAAGAATTAGAAGGACATCCACAAACTGAAGTCTCTTCTATTTTCCAAGAATTAAAAAAGGCTGTCAACATAAATCTTCACTTGATTTACAACATCATGAGCTTCATCAGCAGCCACTTGAAGCTCATTCACTCGACCAACTTCACTCTTTTCAGCTTGATGGAGTGCTTTCTTGGCATCTACAATGGATTTCATACCATTTGTTTGAGCTCATTCTAGTGAATTGTTTAGTTGGTCAAGTTACCCAGTAACTGCATCTAACTGTTTCTGAAGGTGCATCTACTGGATGACTTTATCTTTGATCTTATGCTTCAGATCCTTCATCTTGGTAGCATAATCAGCCTTAGCTCAGGATAGCGCAACCTCAAATTCACTGATATTGGCTGACAGCTTCACCCTGGTCAAATCTTTACAGCACTTTTGCTCATGCTCCCTCCTTAAGATGACTTGTTTTACCACAACATGGATCTTTTGATATCTAAAACTGCCAAGTCCCAGCATGACAAATAGGGATGATAGTCGTGGGATCTTCGATGATAGCTCTTCTAAGGGCACTTCAGATATGATCTTCCATATGTTCTTTCATGCCTTGCATCGTGAAAATTGGAGCACCTTTTGTACTTCTGGATCCAACTCAGCATCACTGTCATAGGGGGGAATATAATCTGGGATTAATTTACTTAGGTAAGTGCCCTGTTCTGCTCCTTCCCCCCTGACCTGTGTTTCTTCACTTTCAATTCCCATTGGGGTGGAGGCTGGGGCTTCACCTCTAGATCTAGCCACTAAAATTGATGGCCCTGCATAATCAATTGAAAGCTTTGGTTAGTTTCAAAGGATAACAAAAGTTAATTGGCTGTCTTGCAAATTAAGTACTGTCGCAAATATTGTTATACCTTAATAAACGGTAGATCAGTAACTTGAGAAGGCTCCTCCCCATCTTTCCTAGTTTCAATAGGATTTTCAGGTTGAGTTTGAGGAAGCTCTATGAGGTTCAGCTCCACCCGGGCTAATGTCTCTGCAATAGTAGGGTTTTCTGTACCCCCTTCAGGCATTGGTAGTTCAACAGCTTGCTCAGATAGAACTGCACATTTCAACCGATCATGATTAGACATGTAATAAGAAGTTATTTTTTAATAGGACGAAGGATAACACTCAAGTCCATAATCTTCTAAATTACATGGTAATTTAACATGATCTAGAAAATCTTCAAAAGATACGCCAAGTCCCATCATTTCATCCAATGTAATCTTAGAATCCTGGTTAATCTCACCAGTGGGAGCATTTGATATGTCTTCTTGGTGACCTTCATCCTGCAGTCTCTGACCCTGGACAACTTCTTTAGATAAAGTGGCGGCGTCAGTTGCAATGTCCGCCAAAAGCTCTAATGTAGGGGTTGAACCTAAAGTATCATAGAATAGAAGTTAGTTGATGTTTCATTCAACATCTTATGAAACATTGTTAACTTACCAGAAGCAGGCTCTTCTCTTCTTGCAGCAGCAGCAGGAAGGATACTGGGAACAGATGTTGGCTCTTCTCCAGGAGCAGCCAAGTCATCCTGAACTTGTGATTGTTCACCAGTACCCTTCATGGTCCTCAAAGGAGGATCAATACTCTCTCTCAGAGGGGAAATTAAAGAAGACCCTGCAATCAAAAAAAAGTATGAGCAATATTTTCATGGGTTAAGACTCATGATTATCCGAAGGACTTACTACTACTGATGAATCATTTAACTGTGGACTTTATCCTTCGATGCTTTTGCTTCTTTGGCTTTTTGGGAGTGTCGGAAGTCTCCTTTATAGGCACTTGAATTGGAGAATGTAAAACCACATCCAACTCCTCATCCATGGATTGCTGTCCTGGAGATATCTCGCTCAACTCGCGAGGGGATTCATTAACCCCAATGGCAGTACCACCAGGGCTATATTGTGGCAAAAGAACCTCATCAGTTCCTTTCTTTGTAAGCTGTAGGATGAAGAGAATAATTTCCTTCAGTAATAAAGCTTTAACTAGAATCAAGTTACAAAGAAAATAAGGAAAGAGACTTACATCTTCAGGAGCCACGTAGTCGTACCACTCCTCATCTCCGGAACCACCAGTCCCCTCAGTGGTGCCATGATTTATCATTTCTTTCACCCGCTTGGTTATAGGAATGGAATCATTGGTGGCATATATGACCATTTCCATATCTCTAATGTAAGCCCTCACTTCATAGGGGTTATCCTTGTAATGGATATCTGTAGAAACAAGAAGTTTCCCTATTCCAGGGAGGTGTAGCCCCTTGCACAAATCCAACCAGGCAGTTTCGGTATCGCAGTATAAACTCCTCCATGTCTGGACAGCCTAAGGTCATAGATATTCAGTATGTGTACCAGAAGGCTGCGAGGAAGGTCCTAAAATCTTTGACTTCAGCTTCTTCCCAGCTCCTGCAACTACAAATAGAAAATAAGAAAATAAAACTTGTTGCTCTATAAATTAATGCTGATTAAAGTACCTTAAATGAAGTAACTCACTAGGAGTTGATAGAGTTGGTCTTTTGATTCTGACAGGAGGATTATATCTGGCACTAGGATGTTTTTCCACATGTGGTGCCTCATCATCCCCATCCTGGGAATCCAACGAATCAGCTTCAGGTGGTATAGAAGAATCACCTTCCAGATGAAGGGTTTCTTTCTCTACAGTTCTTTTCCTTTTCCCCACCTGATAAATCAGGTGATTCAGCACCCCTCTAGGATATGATGCTATCTAGTTCTCGGCATACCATGTGGTCAAGTTATTTTCCGCTTTATCAACTGGTAGATCAAATACTGCCCCGATCTTCTCTTTAGATGTCAACAACCATAGTTGCCAGGAAACCATCAGATGTTGCTCTGACCTGACATGCACTGGGGGAGATACAACAGTCTGCTGCAAACACTTAAATTTACATGCAAATCTATATGGAGCATAGGCCTCACATATAATCTCTCCATCGATCCTGGTGACCAGCACACCATCTCTGTAGGCCAGCATGTATGCCCTTAATTCCAGGCTGGTTGTTCCATCATTAACAAACCGCCTGGTTGGAATATTTTAATAAGGAAATAAATTGAATTCCTTATACATTCTCAGCCTCACCTTCATGTCGTAGGAATTGAGAGCTAGTGGAGAAATTCCAGATAATTCCTGCAATGATGGCATGAAAGAACTTCTGGTAATCTGTACTCCGTTCTGTACATTATACATCCTGAAGTGAGTGGCGATCCATCCCCATAAAACTTGGAATGGTCCCACTATTCTCAAAGGAGACTTACCCATGAAGACATGTAGTAAGATCCTGTGAATCTTTGCTAAAATGGGGGTAGCAAAACCAACCATTTTCCCCTCAGCCAACTTGGCTGCGACAATGAAGGTCCCTGGCCTGACGCCTCCCTTTGAGTCCCTGACTAGAAAAAGATAAACACTGAGCCACAAGGCCAAGAATTCCACCAGATGAGTCTTCTTTGGGATTCTCTGATTTACTTCATATCCCCACTTCTCAAATTCTCTTGCTTCCATGGTCGGCTAGAATGTGCCTGGAGCACCCCTCTTCTCTATTTTGGGGCAGGTGGTAGGACGAGTGGGCCCCTTATCCTTGGGCCCCTTCCCCTTAGATTCCTTATCCTTGGGCCCCTTCTCCTTTAGCTCCTTCTCCTTCTTCTTGGTAAGAAACATATTCATCCACCCATCTAGATGAATGTCCTTTCTAGAGTGAGTTAAGGAGGTCTCTGAACTCTTGAGCTTGTGAAAGATTTTCAATAATTCCCGAGACAAATCCGGGGTCTTCTTTGAATCATTCCAAGTCACCTTGGGAGGAATGAATTCATCATACATATCACCCAAAATTGGAGCCCCTGAGATCTTGTGGACATCCCACAGACTGATGCCTACTTCTCCATGAGTCATATGGAAAGAATTAGTTTCGGGGCTCCAATGGCTGAGTATCTCCAGCACAAAGTCATCATTACTATAAACATATGTTTTCCTAGCCTAGACGGCTTCATATATTGTAGCTACTTTCAAATCCTTGACAAACTCTGCATAGGTTTGTCACACCCAGTATGCCCACATCCGAGTTGGCTTCACACCTCCTCCAGGACAAAAGTCCCAACTCTTCTTCCAGCCTTTGGATTGATCCATCTGAGAGTTTCGGAAAATTGAGGGATAACAATGTGGTTGCAGCTCAGGCTTGTGAGGTTTCAGATCTGAGGTACATGGGCTATGATGCATTATGTAGGCCTTCTCCACTGTTCCAGTATTTACAAATGTTCCTCCACCTGAGATATTTGCTGAAGAAAAATTGGTGTAATTCTGAAACCAAGAAATTTGGAGATAGTTCATTGCCTCTGGAATGGTGACTTCTCATAGATGAACATAGCCATACAAAGGTAGATAAATACTCTGGGGGAAGTCAAGATGATACTTCTTCAGGTACTTGGCTAAATCTGGAAGAGTGTTGTCATAGACAGTATAATAATCATGGCCTATGATGATCATCATATCATCAACTCACTTGCTAGACTTCATCATCCATTCTGATTCTCTTGGGATCCATTTAATTTGCACAAAAGTTGAATAATTAACTCTTAAGTAAGTTGATTTTTCATAAATTTTGTGAAGAAAAGTGAAAAAATGTCTAAGGCATTAAGGTGTGCAAATCCCAAAGTTGGCACACAAGTATCAGTGTGTCGCGCAAGTTTTGGTACGTAGGTATCACCGCACAAGTCCAAATACCTCTACAGCAGCGCGACAGCAAATAAATAGCAGAAAAAAGAGCAACTTGCGTGGTGAAGGAAACTTGCGCACTGAGAGCTCGAAAATCTGAAATTCGATGCTTTGTGTGAGGAATGGACACATATATATAGGCTAGGCCTCAACCCTACATGCCTAAATCCAGTGCGTGTAACCAGCTGCACTGAGGCCTGCGCGACTCGCACTTGTGCGACGCCATCTGCATGCTCAACACTTGCACGCCGAAGTTTCCTTGGTTTTCTTCTTTACTTAGAGTTACATACTCATTTCTTTCGGATCCAACTCTGAGGGGGGACTTTTTTTGATGCTACTTTCCATCACAGAGTCTAACGAAGTGAAAAGGAGAAATACCCTGAACCCAAAGTGATTCATCCTTTGAAGAAACATCAAAAATTGATAAAGGCATGAACAAAGATTCAAATTCAATTGGGTCACGAAAGTTACTCCAAGGTCGCACAAGTATACTTGCGCCCTGCCAAATGGTCATGCAGGTGACTTGTGTGCCCTCTTTAAATTTCGCCCAGGGTCTTCTCCAACCTATAAATACCCACTATGGGCCCCCCATTTCGGGAACGAAAAATTACAGAAACCCAGATTTGAGATCCCGACACCCTAGTCTCTTCTCAAAGCTTCCGAACACTTCTAAGGTAATTTCTTACCTATAATGGAAGATCAAAAGAGGGGGAGGAAGGCCTAAGTGTTGAAACTCATCAACACTTGTGCGCCTAAGTGGACAGCCCTTAAGGGAAATGGCCACACTTGTGCGCCGCATTACCCCTTCAATATAAACTTGCACCCCCCACTTCTGGAAGCCTCTAGGGATAATACTAAGGGCTTGAGCCAAGTCTCTCCAAAGTATTACCTTAAAGGTTGACCGTCGTGCAAGTACCCATGTGTCGCGCAAGTATACTTGCGCGACCGGGACTTGCGCGCCCACGCAGGACTTGCGCGCCACCTTATTTTTGGGTGCCCCTCCTGCCTATTTCACCTCTCTTATGCCTATCCACCTATCCTCTTCAAGATTAATCCTTCATAACTCTCTCCAAATCCATTCATGGAATGATTTCCTTATTGGCTTCCTTATCTGAAAGGAATTCTATGGAAAATTTCTTAAAACCTAGTGATTTACATATCTTCATGTCACTAAGGTTAGAGATTTCATTCATTCAACCTCATCCTTTAAGATGAGATAATCCTTAACCTGGTCCCCCTTTTCAGGAGTAACCCCCAGTCCAAGTTCTCTTAATTTGGGCATCCTCCTTAGGAGTAAGCCCCAAGTCCCCTAATTTGGGTATCCTCCTTAGGAGTAATCTCGAGTCCTAATTTCCAAATCTGGGAATCCTCCTTAGGAGTAAGACCCAACAATAATTCTCTTAACCTGGGAATCCTCCTTAGGAGTAAGCCCCAGTCTCAAAGTCTACAAATATGGGCATCCTCCTTAGGATTAATCCCCAAGTCCCTTAACCTGGGCCTCCTCCTTAGGAGTAAGCCCCAGTTCCCAAGTCCCTTAACCTGGGCCTCCTCCTTAGGAGTAATCCCCAGTTCTCAAGTCCCTTAACCTGGGCCTCCTCCTTAGGAGTAATACCCAGTTCTCAAATCCTTTAACCTGGGCCTCCTCCTTAGGAGTAATCCCCAGTTCTCAAATCCTTTAACCTGGGCCTCCTCCTTAGGAATAAGCCCCAATCATAATTTCTCTTAACCAGTCTTAATTTACTTTTGATTTGGGATTCCTTCTCAGGAGTAAAACCCAATCATAAGTCCCTTCCTAATTTGGGCACCTTCCTCAAGATTAAGCCCCAAGTTAGATTATCCAAATATCCATAAAGCACATATACCTTTATGGACCTTGTTCCTGGGTTTCTTCCTTGAAGTAAAACCCGATCTTCATCTATTTGGGTAGTCATACATACATAAGCCCCACATCATTTCTTATAATGGCACAATTGTCTGGTTTAACCAATACCTCTTGTTTCTCACACCGAGCATGACTCACGTGAGCTTAGAGTGTAAAAGTAATTATGAAATCTTTCTTTGAGCAATCAATCATGCATAAACCTCATAATTAATCACTCGAACTACGTGGGTTCTGATTCCTTTTCCAAAATAAAGGATACGTAGGTAGCCCATCTGCGGGTACGATCCCAACTTTGAAACAATCCATGTCCTTCTTAATGACAATAAACTTCAAGTGCCCCACTGAGTGGCTTTAAAACCAGTATGATCATCATAATGACCAAGAGAATTTTATGTATTGAAGGATACCATTGACTATGTCACACCCCGACCGCGGATGTCTGTAATTGTTCTCCTTTCTTGGACCCGGTTTAAATTTTTCGGAGTTTAATTGCGATTGGTGGGTTTGCGCCGGTGCGCGGTCACCGCATCGTTAGCGGTGACCGTGCGTTCAGCCCGGGTGACAGTGTGTTCACCCGGTGTTTTAAAAATTATAATTTTTTATGTTGGTATTTTATTATTAATACCTTTTTATTTATGTTATTATTATAGTATATATGTTTATCTATGTTTATATATATATGTATAATAATGTATGTATATACATATAGATCTATATGTGTATATATATATATGTGTGTGTAACATCTTTAAATTATTTTATAATTATTATTTTAAATATTTGATCAAAATAGTTGTTATTTGAATTAACTAATTTATTATTTATTATTATTATAAGTTTTATTATTATTATATAAGTTTTATTGTTATTAACATTATAAGTTTTACTATTATTATAATAATAATAATTATTATTATTTTTAACATATATAAATATATATATAAGCATAATCAAACTCTAACCCTACCCTACTCCCGTAGCCGCCACCCTTTCCCCCCCCCCTCTCCCTTCTCTCTCCCCCACTTTTCTTCCTCCCTTTTCTTTTCTCTTCCTTTTCTCTGGTTTGGCCGACCTGCGGCTCCCTCCGGCCACCCTCCGCCTCGCCGACTCCTGCTCACCCCAGCGCCCCGGCCTCGACCTTTCGGCCTGCCAACTCCATCCTCCCGCACCCCCCGCTCCATCTTCGGCCGACCCGCACACACCCCCTCCGGCGCCGCCCTCCCTACTCCCTCTCCCTGTCCTGAGCCCGCACCCAGCCTTTCCCCGTCGCCGTCTACCTCGCGCGACATCGCCACACCCAGCCATCGGCCTCCCCTCCCTCTGGCGGTCTTGAACCCGACCTCCCAGCTCCCCGGTTCTCTCGGCCGCCTCGCCGCACCACCGCCCCAGCTCCACCAACGTCCCACCGCCTTGCGCCGACCCCGACCGCCGCGCCCCTCTCGCCGCCGTCCCGGCCCCCTTTCCCCCTGTCCGGCGTACCCCCTCCCTCAGGTATGAGTTTTCATTTTCATTTTTATTTTTATATTAATCTTATTTTTATAACATTAATTATTTTTATCATATTAATAATATTATAATTACTTTATTATTATTATGTCATTACTATTATTGTATTATTATTATTATTATGTTAATATTTTTCTATTATTATTATTATTGGTATTATTATACTGTGTTATTATTTTATTTGTTATTATTATTATTATTATTATATTATGTCAATTATTATTATTATGTTAATAATATTACATTATTCTTCTTATTATTACTAATATACTATTATCATTATGATTAGGTTATTAATATTAATATTATGATTATGTTATTATTGTTGTTATGATTATGTTAATATTATAATTATGCTTACTATATTATTATTTTTATTATTATTATATTATGGTTATGTTATTATTATTATTATCATTATATTATTATTATTGTGATTATATTATTGTTATATTATTATTATGTTAATATTATTCTATTAATATTATTATTGTATTACTATATTATTATTATTATTATTATATTATTATATTATAATTGTGCTAAAATATTATTGTTATTATTATTGTATTATTATATTATAATCGTGCCATATTATGACTGTTAATATATTTGTTTTTGGTAGGTTTAGGATTTTAGGACCCGCGCAGGGCATTTCCGAGAGAGCGCCATCGCTGCGCCTTGTTTTCGAGGTTCTGCCGTCTCCGCGCCTCAGTTTCGAGGTGAGCGTTTCTCCCCGACGCTTGGTTTCGCATGCTCTAGTGAGTTTTTGTATGTGTCTGAGTCCTTCATATCTATTATGCAGAGCGTTGGACTTTATCACGTGGGTTCAGACACACGTCGTGTCATCGCGCCTTGGTTCCAAGGTCGTTTTGCGGTCGCGCTTGGATCTTGAGGTAGGTCTCCCTTTGCACTCGCCTTTAAATTTAGAATTTATTTATTCCTTGACCTTTTATTAAGTTTCAGTAAATTTAAAAGTATTATTAAGTAGTTATCTATAGTTTGGTGATCTGCTGATAATAAAAGTTGTTTTAATTCTAGCGTTTCATTAAAAGCGTTTTCTTGGATTTAATTGTGTGCTTCCATGGTAGTGTTTCTAGATGGTTCTTCCTGAATAACGAAAGACATGTTGAGTTGGGTTTTGAAATGTTTTTGGCGTGTGTAAATTAGTAGATGTATTGTTTATGGAAAATGGTGTTTTCTGAGAACCTTGATTAGAGAAAACGTCGTGTGACCCTTTGAAATTGTTTTTGGAAACTTCATGTGTGGTTCTTGGTTGATGAAAGATGTTTTCCTTTGTTGTGTGAACAAAAGTTTGGATTTCATTTGAGAAATAGTATTCCTTGAAAAGGTGATTAAAGGCCCGTTTGTCTCTTGATAAAAGTGGGGTGCGTTTTGATATTAGAAAATAACTCTACTTGTGAAACAATTGTGTTCCAGGGTGATATGCTGATTTGAGTTTCTTAAACAAAGTTCTAAGTGTGTTTTGGTTTTCAATGAAATGGCGTGTGTAATGTCCCTTTAGAAATGCTTTAATATGAAATGGTCAAAATGTAAATGATATGGCGGCCCGGTTGGCACTTTAATAAATGTGAAGTGATTATACATATATATATATATATACGTACTTGTGAGGGCATTTCTACAGGGGGACTTCCCTTCGAGGGTTGTCGTGTAGCGATGTCCGTGTAAGGGGTTGGCAAGTGCGGTGAGATGAGTCACGCGTGCGAGGGTCTCCCACTTACACAGTGTTACAAAAACCACTATGGGTTCCTGGGCATCTTGTAGATTATCGAGTGAAGGTTGCTTGCTAACCCTGATTAGACGGGTTGGTACCCCCTGGAGTTGTAGACAGGCCAGGAGGGATGTGCCACTGGTTGGCTATTAGGGCGGCCAGTTGGTTATTGACTATGGAGTACCACGCCGGCAGGTAGTCTGAACCCGAGTACGTCCAGGGGTTTTCTAGGGATGTTCAGGATCGCCCATGGTTACTGCTGATAACTTCTGGTTTATTTCTGCTTACACTTGGTTTTCCTTGCTTGTTTACCTTTACTTGCACTTGTTCCCCTGCTCGTTTACCTTCAGTCATCCTTCACAACCTATACTGTTAGACTTTGGGGAAAAATGGTTTTCAAATGAAAATGCTTTATTCTCTTTGGGTAAGATTTGGAAATGTAACACTTTGCTTTTTAGAATGAGTTTAAAACTGATGAAAGGGAACTAACTTTCAAAAAGAATAAGGGAAATGTCTCGTGTTTGATTTTCAGGTAAAGCATTATGAAAAATTACTTTTATACATTATAGTTCAAACCTGGATTATGTAGATTCTATATTTACTGGCAGTGCTTTGGGATTTGTTGTTGGGCTCACCTACTGAGTACTTTTGTGCTCACGCCTATCTTTTACCTTTTTCAGTTGCAGGTTCCTTGTGTTCAGGTTTTCCTGCTTGAGTCGCTCAGTGTGGGAGCGACGTTGGTTGTAGTTGGGTGGTGACCCGCGAGGTCACGAGGAGGTATGTCGTGGTGTAGGTTTGTTTATGTCTTTAGTGTTTGTTTGTTTGTTTAGTTTATATTCGTCCTTTTGATCCTTTTTTTTAGTTTGGGCTAAAATCGTTCCCAACGATTGAAATTTTAATGCCCGACACTTGTTGCAATCCCGGGGGGATCGGGAACGCCCCTCGGGACTTGCCGTGGACCGGCTCGGGTGACCGGTTCAGGGTCGACCCGGGCTGGTTCGTGACAAAATGGTATCAGAGGTGGTTCTTGTTATTTTGGGTTGTCCGGTAGAAGAAGATTAGGACTGTCGGAACTCGAGGGGTAGGTACGGGAAGAGCGTCGCGAACTCTTGCTCGCACTGATCTTCGAGTTACCAGGGGTAGTTCGGGAATTGTGTCCTTGTCTTTCCTGGTTTGTCTTGGATTGAGAGATGATAATGGAGGCAAGCCGACGTTACATCGTAATTTCACATGGAGTAGTGACCCATGTGGAGTCCGAGTACGTGGTTTGAATTCCTCCTAGTGGTCGATGCTGACTTGGGACATGGCCCACTACCATGTCGCCAGGTTGAGTGTGACTACTAGTCCCTCATTTCAGTGATTGATGCAAATTTGGATGTTGTTTTCGTTTTGGTCTGTGTGAGTGCGTAGTTGGAAATGAAAAAGGGTTTTTGAAAATTGGACTGGTTTCTTTTAAAGGACTTTAAATGTATAAAATGGGTTTTAAAACTGAAATCTCTTGATTTGAAAATCTTTTGTTTGCTTGGAATTGGTTAAGAATGATTTGGGATGAAACCCCAGGTCCTCTTTATGAACGTTCGCACATGTGTGAGAATGCATGGAAAAAAAAATGCGTGTTGGTGCGAGTATTATTGGACAGTGGATGAAGACATGTGCAACGATTCATGGGATTACCTGGGTGTGTATTTGAAATTAATGGCTTGACCTTGTTTTCTAAATGGGTTTTAAAGGGGAAACGGTTTTGGAAAGTTTTTGGTTTGAAAGTGGATTGGTTTTGGAAAGTGATCTTGAAAAAGGGTGGTTTTGAAATCAGAAATGAAAAGGGAATTTTAAGGAGGAGATTTTATTTTGGGTTGTGTTGTATTTGATTGGTCCTTGTGCTGACTGTTTATGATGAAGGCGCTTTTATTGATGTTGCTTCAGTTTGATATTGGTTTTGGCCTTGTGTTTTATATGTCGCTCAGGGAATGCCGCCCAGAAAGGTCTCTAAGGATTCGGATAAGTCATGCCCAGTTTTTGGTCCTCCTCAGACTTTGCCTATTCTCCATGGTGATCAGGGTCCGTTAGAGGCAGTGAAATGGCTCGAGGAAGTGGAGCGTGTCTTTAGAATGTTGGGAACTCCCGATAATGTTAAGGTCCGTGCAATTATGGAGTTGTTTGAGGGTCCATCTCTGGACCAATGGAAGAGGGTTACCCCATCATCAATGCAAGGTGAAATGACGTGGGATGTCTTCAGAATCGTTTTCATCCAATGGTTTGTACCTGAGGAAGTGAAGCTGGAGAAAAAGGGAGAGCTTGTGCATATTCAACAAGGTCAACGGACGGTGAAGGCATATGTTGACCATTTCAAGGAACTGGTTCCCTTTTCTCTAGAGGTAGCATCGCATGAGCTCATGAAGGTCTCTCTTTTCACTGGGGGTCTTCGTCCAGAGATCAAGGAGTGAGTCCTCCCTTATAAAGAACTTTGTTTCGAGAAGCTGATGGATGAAGCTTTCTTGGCTGAGTTAGTTTCTGGTGTGCGGGTGGTTAATACTTCAGCGTCCCCTGTTGTTGTTCGTAAGAGTTCCTCCTCTGGTGAGAAAAAGGCACCAGAGATACCTGTTCCTAAGGAGTTATCCCCTTTGGTCTCGGCTTCCAGTTCATTAGATCATTCAATGGTATGCTATCAGTGTGGTCGTTTCGGGCATTTAAAACCGTCTTGTCGCAACCCTCCGAAGATGTGTCATCGCTGCGATTGTCTGGGTCATCTGGAGAAGTTTTGCAAGAAGCGTCGCATGAAGAGGACGCTGTGATGGGAGAATGTCAGTACCTTACTGTGAGGTAGAAGATGCTTCAGCCATCAGAGCCCCAGCCACAAGTCTCGGGGTGAAGCTCGCGCACAGTCAGGAGTCCCCAGGGGTGTGAAGCCTTGGTCCAGGTTTTGTGTTCCGTGTTAGCAGTGGAACAATCAAGATCTTTTAGTACTTGTTTTTCTGCTGTTAAGTTTTGACGTTGTTGTACGTTCATTGTTTTACCATGGGGTTATCATGGACTTGTTCTATTATAATCCAAGTAGTCTGGATTATGTAAATGTGTTGTTTTTCTAAAAAGTGACAATGGACTTGTTCTATGATAAATCTAGGTGGACTTGTCGTGTGAATGTAATATTCTAAATCGTGTGTCCTTCTTAAAGGTGTGTTTGACCCTCGTGTGGGTTGACCTCGTTTTAGTTATGTTGTCGATGTGGTTATGCTTTGTGGACTTCGGTGGATCATGTCTCCAATTTGATGTTGGTTAAATGTTTTCCATGGGTTTTCCCCCTAGGGTTGAAGGTTGTTGACTCTGGTCGAGGATTTAATGTCTTGACGGAGGTGTTGTTTTAATCGTGCTATAAGAGTTGGTTTGATTGGATTGGGAGTTCCCGCGTCGACCCCCCTTTCCTAGGGTTTTCTATTTAGATGGTCAACTGTTCTGTACTAGTTAAGTTCTTGTGGTGGGGAGAACCCCTTCGTGTTCTCCCCTCAATCTCGGACCCCAGTTTTCTCTTGAATCGGTCGGGTGTGACCTGTGCTGAGTAAGGTCATCCCCGAGATTCTCAGTTCTCTCTGGTTCCTTTAGTTCCGTTGGGGCATGGACTTAAATCTTGATCGACTTTTGGCCTGGTGACTTTCTGGGGGCAGAAAGTGTCTGTGGTGGGGAGAATTGTCACACCCCGACCGCGGATGTCTGTAATTGTTCTCCTTTCTTGGACCCGGTTTAAATTTTTCGGAGTTTAATTGCGATTGGTGGGTTTGCGCCGGTGCGCGGTCACCGCATCATTAGCGGTGACCGTGCGTTCAGCCCGGGTGACAGTGTGTTCACCCGGTGTTTTAAACATTATAATTTTTTATGTTGGTATTTTATTATTAATACCTTTTTATTTATGTTATTATTATAGTATATATGTTTATCTATGTTTATATATATATGTATAATAATGTATGTATATACATATAGATCTATATGTGTATATATATATATGTGTGTGTAACATCTTTAAATTATTTTATAATTATTATTTTAAATATTTGATCAAAATAGTTGTTATTTGAATTAACTAATTTATTATTTATTATTATTATAAGTTTTATTATTATTATATAAGTTTTATTGTTATTAACATTATAAGTTTTACTATTATTATTATAATAATTATTATTATTATTTTTAACATATATAAATATATATATAAGCATAATCAAACTCTAACCCTACCCTACTCCCGTAGCCGCCACCCTTTCCCCCCCCCTCTCCCTTCTCTCTCCCCCGCTTTTCTTCCTCCCTTTTCTTTTCTCTTCCTTTTCTCTGGTTTGGCCGACCTGCGGCTCCCTCCGGCCACCCTCCGCCTCGTCGACTCCCGCTCACCCCAGCGCCCCGGCCTCGACCTCCCGGCCTGCCGACTCCATCCTCCCGCACCCCCCGCTCCATCTTCGGCCGACCCGCACACACCCCCTCTGGCGCCACCCTCCCTGCTCCCTCTCCCTGTCCCAAGCCCGCACCCAGCCTTTCCCCGTCGCCGTCTCCCTCGCGCGGCATCGCCACACCCAGCCGCCGGCCTCCCCTCCCTCTGGCGGTCTTGAACCCGACCTCCCGGCTCCCCGGTTCTCTCGGCCGCCTCGCCGCACCACCGCCCCAGCTCCACCAACGTCCCACCGCCTTGCGCCGACCCCGACCGCCGCACCCCTCTCACCGCCGTCCCGGCCCCCTTTCCCCCTGTCCGGCGTACCCCCTCCCTCAGGTATGAGTTTTCATTTTTTTTTATTTTTATATTAATCTTATTTTTATAACATTAATTATTTTTATCATATTAATAATATTATAATTACTTTATTATTATTATGTCATTACTATTATTGTATTATTATTATTATTATTATGTTAATATTTTTCTATTATTATTATTATTGGTATTATTATACTATGTTATTATTTTATTTGTTATTATTATTATTATTATTATATTATGTTAATTATTATTATTATGTTAATAATATTACATTATTCTTATTATTATTACTAATATACTATTATCATTATGATTAGGTTATTAATATTAATATTATGATTATGTTATTATTGTTGTTATGATTATGTTAATATTATAATTATGCTTACTATATTATTATTTTTATTATTATTATATTATGGTTATGTTATTATTATTATTATCATTATATTATTATTATTGTGATTATATTATTGTTATATTATTATTATGTTAATATTATTCTCTTAATATTATTATTGTATTACTATATTATTATTATTATTATTATATTATTATATTATAATTGTGCTAAAATATTATTGTTATTATTATTGTATTATTATATTATAATCGTGCCATATTATGACTGTTAATATATTTGTTTTTGGTAGGTTTAGGATTTTAGGACCCGCGTAGGGCATTTCCGAGAGAGCGCCATCGCTGCGCCTTGTTTTCGAGGTTCTGCCGTCTCCGCGCCTCAGTTTCGAGGTGAGCGTTTCTCCCCGACGCTTGGTTTCGCATGCTCTAGTGAGTTTTTGTATGTGTCTGAGTCCTTCATATCTATTATGCAGAGCGTTGGACTTTATCACGTGGGTTCGGACACACATCGTGTCATCGCGCCTTGGTTCCAAGGTCGTTTTGCGGTCGCGCTTGGATCTTGAGGTAGGTCTCCCTTTGCACTCGCCTTTAAATTTAGAATTTATTTATTCCTTGACCTTTTATTAAGTTTCAGTAAATTTAAAAGTATTATTAAGTAGTTATCTATAGTTTGGTGATCTGCTGATAATAAAAGTTGTTTTAATTCTAGCGTTTCATTAAAAGCGTTTTCTTGGATTTAATTGTGTGCTTCCATGGTAGTGTTTCTAGATGGTTCTTCCTGAATAACGAAAGAAATGTTGAGTTGGGTTTTGAAATGTTTTTGGCGTGTGTAAATTAGTAGATGTATTGTTTATGGAAAATGGTGTTTTCTGAGAACCTTGATTAGAGAAAACGTCGTGTGACCCTTTGAAATTGTTTTTTGAAACTTCATGTGTGGTTCTTGGTTGATGAAAGATGTTTTCCTTTGTTGTGTGAACAAAAGTTTGGATTTCATTTGAGAAATAGTATTCCTTGAAAAGGTGATTAAAGGCCCGTTTGGCTCTTGATAAAAGTGGGGTGCGTTTTGATATTAGAAAATAACTCTACTTGTGAAACAATTGTGTTCCAGGGTGATATGCTGATTTGAGTTTCTTAAACAAAGTTCTAAGTGTGTTTTGGTTTTCAATGAAATGGCGTGTGTAATGTCCCTTTAGAAATGCTTTAATATGAAATGGTCAAAATGTAAATGATATGGCGGCCCGGTTGGCACTTTAATAAATGTGAAGTGATTATACATATATATATATATATACGTACTTGTGAGGGCATTTCTACAGGGGGACTTCCCTTCGAGGGTTGTCGTGTAGCGATGTCCGTGTAAGGGGTTGGAAAGTGCGGTGAGATGAGTCACGCGTGCGAGGGTCTCCCACTTACACAGTGTTACAAAAACTACTATGGGTTCCTGGGCGTCTTGTAGATTATCGAGTGAAGGTTGCTTGCTAACCCTGATTAGACGGGTTGGTACCCCCTGGAGTTGTAGACAGGCCAGGAGGGATGTGCCACTGGTTGGCTATTAGGGCGGCCAGTTGGTTATTGACTATGGATTACCACACCGGCAGGTAGTCTGAACCCGAGTACGTCCAGGGGTTTTCTAGGGATGTTCAGGATCGCCCATGGTTACTGCTGATAACTTCTGGTTTATTTCTGCTTACACTTGGTTTTCCTTGCTTGTTTACCTTTACTTGCACTTGTTCCCCTGCTCGTTTACCTTCAGTCATCCTTCACAACCTATACTGTTAGACTTTGGGGAAAAATGGTTTTCAAATGAAAATGCTTTATTCTCTTTGGGTAAGATTTGGAAATGTAACACTTTGCTTTTTAGAATGAGTTTAAAACTGATGAAAGGGAACTAACTTTCAAAAAGAATAAGGGAAATGTCTCGTGTTTGATTTTCAGGTAAAGCATTATGAAAAATTACTTTTATACATTATAGTTCAAACCTGGATTATGTAGATTCTATATTTACTGGCAGTGCTTTGGGATTTGTTGTTGGGCTCACCTACTGAGTACTTTTGTGCTCACGCCTATCTTTTACCTTTTTCAGTTGCAGGTTCCTTGTGTTCAGGTTTTCCTGCTTGAGTCGCTCAGTGTGGGAGCGACGTTGGTTGTAGTTGGGTGGTGACCCGCGAGGTCACGAGGAGGTATGTCGTGGTGTAGGTTTGTTTATGTCTTTAGTGTTTGTTTGTTTGTTTAGTTTATATTCGTCCTTTTGATCCTTTTTTTTAGTTTGGGCTAAAATCGTTCCCAACGATTGAAATTTTAATGCCCGGCACTTGTTGCAATCCCGGGGGGATCGGGAACGCCCCTCGGGACTTGCCGCGGACCGGCTCGGGTGACCGGTTCAGGGTCGACCCGGGCTGGTTCGTGACAGACTAAGATTCTCTAACAAATACAGATGATTTTATATTGATGAAGAACCTCAAATACATATAAAAGATTCTCTAAATTTCATTTATACTAATTATTGATTGTCAGATCTAAAGGAAAGCTCATATTCATACTTGGTAATGTAATAAGGATTCATGAACATAACTTAAATCTATAAAGAGAGTCCCGGAGTAGACAATAATTCCCCCCAAAAAGGTGTGACAAGTCAGACCACCCATTCTCTCGACCAATACAAATTCTTAAGTCTCATCAGTTCACAACTAATGAGCACCTACCTTTGGAAAGTAGGTCTAAATGGATATGGAATCATTGTATGTTTCTGATTCTATGAACAAACCTGTTAGAAACCACTTGGAATTTTTGAACCTTAAATCAATGAGGTCATCCCCAATTCCAGGGGAAACAATCTCATCTTATGGTTTTCATGGGTACAATCTAGATTATAAATAATATAAATATGGATCATTTCCACTAGAATTTATTGGGTGATTGGATATTCTGATTTCAACGGAGAGGTATATTAAGACTTTATAAAATAATAGGAGACTTAATAAAAGTAAAATTATTATTATTTATCACATAATTTATAATCAATAAAAGTACTAATAATCTGATCTTTTAATATTGTAAAATAATGGAAAGTTCATTAACCATATCATCCCTATGAACAATTTTGGAGAAATACCATCTCTTCATTATAAATAAATTCTAGGAATGGTTCAGACTCCTATGGGTAGTGTTGCGCCATGAATGGAAATATTTCATACTAGAATCCTCAATACCTAATCCACCTACTAAGGATGCGAGTGATGAGAAATTCACTATCTATGATGAAAATATGAGAAACATGGCCGAAATTTAGTGTTTAATGCTTTCATCCATTTTTAATGAACTTATAGTGTCACCTAAAGGCATGGATGCTTATAGTATGCTCCAACATCTCCATGGTCTTTATTTTTTTTTTATTTTTTTTAAAAGGTTGGTACTAAAGCCTAAATTTATTATTTAAAGCAAAGACATCTTTAATACTGGGTAGAGGGAGACCCATTACATAGCCCGAAGGCCCAAGTCCAAGTGGCCTGAATACAAGGCATGCAAGCCCATTTTTTTTGCCTAAAGGACCCCTAGGTGAACAGTACTGCTACAGTACCCGCACTGCTACAGTACCTGTACAGTACATGCACCACTACAGTACCTGCTACAGTCCCTCTACCGCTATAGTGTCGCCACTGCTAGAGTTACTCCGTGGTCTTTATCAGGAGAGAGATAAACAATAATAGTTTGAGACATCCAAGACACTCTTTTATAGTATACTTGGAGAAGGTTCACCAACTGAGCCTTATGTAGTCAAACTCATTGACTATATTGAGAACCTAGAGGTTCTAGGGTTTAATATGCTTGATTAACTACACACCAATATCACTCTTTCATCACTCCCTAAAATATTCTCAATTTTTTTTATCAATTATAATATGAACAATATAGATAAGTCTCTTCTAGATTTTCTCACATTTATTTTCCAAGTTGATAAGGTGATGAAGCATGAAAATCCTTCTATCCTCATTGTAAACAAAAGAAAAGTCCATGCAAAGGGATAAAAATATAAATCTTCTTCACAACACCCTTCTAATAAGATAAGAATCATGAGATAAGAAAGGGAATAATATTCTTTCTATTTCATATGTGGAAAGAAGGGACACTGTAAGAAAAACTACACCCATAAAAAGAAGCAAGGGGAAGATTTAGGTGTATTTGTTATCAAGTTTAATATACCTAAGTCTAAAAAATAGGTATTAGATACAAAATTTGGTGCTCACATATGTATTTAAATATATTAACCAAATATATTCCTAAATATTTCATGGGATTAGGTAGAATTATGAACATCCAACAGATCCAGAATTGTTACTATGGATATTGGGGACTATCAGCTCACATTTCTGAAAGGAATGGTCTTGGTTTTAAAATATTTTTATTATGTTCCATATTTTACGAAAAACATTATTTCTATATCCAAACTCATTATAAATGGTTTTATTTTCAAATTTGGGAATAAATGTTGCCTCTTTTATAAATATAACATTTTTTATTATAAGTCACATGTAAATAATAGTCTTTATGTGTTAGCACATGAGCCTCATCCCAGTTGGTGAGGTATCCTAAAGTGCATCCACAAGACCCAGGTTCAAAACTAGGTAGAGGCATATTTCCAGGTACTGTAGTAGGCACTGTAGCAGGAACTATAGTAGAAATATACACTGTGTGGGCATTGTAGCAGAACTGTAGTAGTTATTGCAGCAGGTACTGTTCGGTACTGTAGCAGCTGGAACTATTCACCTTAGGCCACCAGTTTGGGCTTGAAGTACTTAAGGCTTTCGGGCCACCCAATACTTAGGGTTAGTAGGGATTTCGGGCCACCTCAAGGCCTCCAGGCCACATGCAGTTTCCCCAAACACACTACAAAAAAAGGAGCAGCCCCAGAAGAGGATTCAGAGCAGGTGCACTCACCAGAGTAGAGCCAAATGGATTTTTCAGAATGAGAGAGTATGGATATGCCATCGGGACCAGCCTATACTTACACGAGAAGCCTATCTAGATGTCCATACGAAGGTGGAGAGATACTATCATGATGCAGATGCTAGGGAGGGGCAATTCCTTGTAGATAGTCTAGTTGAATTCCCTAAGACCTTTGGGTCATGTAATCTCCTAAGCCTATGAGCCATGTAATCTCTGAGCCTACGGGCCTTGTAAGGGTTCCCCCTCATCCCTTGAAAGAGGGGTTATCAAAAATCAATAAAAATGAAGGCCTTTGGGAAATTCAGGTCGGGTTTAAAAAAATTATTTATGTGTTATATTACAAAAATTAAGTAATGACAATTGATAACAAAAATATTTCACATGAATCATACCAGAACTAATTATGGCATAACTAGATAGGTTATGTAAATGAAAAATGTTTAACTAAATTATACCAAGATGGATATTTGTATTCTTTTGAACTAAAACCACTTGGTGTATGTCACACATGTTTACAAGGAAAAATTTCCAAATCCCCATTTATTAGAAAAGGTGAAATGAAAAAATAAATTATTGAATTAGTTCATACCGATGTGTGTGGACCATTTCTAGTTGAAGTAAGAGGTTGTTACTCATACTTTATAACTTTTACTGATGATTTTAGTAGATATGGATTTGTATACTTAATGAGGTATAAGTCACATTCCTTTAATATATTCAAGGAATAGAAGAATTAAGTTGAGAACCAAATTTTTAAGAATATTAAGAAACTCCACTCAGACCCTGGTGGAGAATATCTTAATTAATACTTCATTGATTATTTACAGTAGTTTATAATTCTATCCTAACTCACTCCTTGTTGTAAACCTTAGTGGAACGGTTCAAATGAAAGTAGGAATTACACCTTGTTAGACATGGTGATATTAATGAAGAGTCATGCATTCTTCCATTATAATTTTAGGGATACACATTATAAAAAAACATACATACTAAACCAAGTTCCAATTAAAGCATCAATTGGTATTCCATATTAGCTTTGGTATGGAAATAACCATGTTGTTTCATATAAAATTGTGGTGTTTTGAAGAATTTGTTAATGTTATTACTAGAAACAAAATTACACCTTGAGGCACTAAGTGTATATTTATAGAATATAATAAGGAAATTAATGGATATTATCTATATGATCATATGGATAAGAAAGTTGTGGTTAACAGATTTCCCACCTTTCTTGAAGGGGATCACATATCTAAAAGATATGGTGATAGAAAGATAGATTTTGATGAAGTCTTAGATCAAGATACACAAGAGTTGACACAATAAATAATTCCACAATTCCCCATGGAAGAGAATATTCTAGAGACACAAGTACTGTGTAGGAGTACAAGAGAGGTTAGAGAACCTAAAAGATATGGTATTCTAGTCATAGAGGATGGTGACTCATGAATAGTTGATAATAATGATCATATAACCTACAAGGAAATAGTAAGTGGAACATATGTTACCAAATGGAAAAAAGTTATGAATTTTTAAATGGATTCCAAGCACCAAAACAAAGTTTGGATTTTAGTAGACCCTCCAATGATTTTAAATCCTATTGGTTGTAAATGAGTATTCAAGAATAAACTGGACATGGATGTACATGTCAGTACTTATAATGAATGAATGGTTATAAAAGGGTTTAAACAGCGTCAAGGAATAAACTACAAAGAAACATTTTCACCAGTTTCTATGCTTAAATCTATCAGAATTATACTTTCCATAGTGGCCTATACCATGACTATGAGATTTGAAAAATGGATGTTAAAATGGAATTCCTTAATAAGAACCTTTAGAAAGATGTATATATGACATAAACCAAAGGGTTTGTGACTCTAAATGATTTCAGTAAGGTATAAAAGTTAAAAATATCCATTTATGGATTAAAGTAAGCATCTGGGCCATGGAATATTTTCTTTGATGAAGATACAATGGATTTTGGTTTTATAAAGAATGAATGTGATCCTTGTTGGAGTTGGTGTCCTAGGACCAACTGATTGTACTTTGATTACATGTATATTCAATGAATTGAATATTAATAAAACATATTATTACATATTGTTCATTATTTTACATAACTTTAATGTAATAATGTACTAGGGTACCTGTCACATTGATAAGGTCATAATAGTTCCCCGCTATGATGAGAACCTTGAAGTGCTATGATGATATTCTTAAATATATTTTTACATTAGGATAACGTACTATGATAGGACACATATAATGAAAACTGTTAGATATTAGTAATTGTAAGTGGATGAGGATTATTCTCATGAAGTTCACACTTGGTAATCTCCAAGATGGGAGATTATGAGAACACACCTTCAATTAATAATTTTGCATGTTTTGGTGTCATCATATTTTTTTTTCTGTGAGCTTTTTTAATGGTCTTTAGGCTTTAAGATTATAATTGATACATGTTATAACTCACACACCTAGATTTATTTACCAAAACCCTCATGCCATATGTTAGAGGGAAGTAGGGTATGTTTGGTGCATCACTAATGACATGTTATTAATGGATAAGTCAAGGAAGGATTTTTCCCTTCCATCTTTATAGAAGCTTATATCTCAACCCTTTAATTGTAATATAAAAATCATATTAAATTCCCTGGACATGGTGCAATGATGTATTTATTTAAGATAGTCAAATAAAGATGCATTGAGCACATAGGTTGATAATATAAATACACAACCTACTTGAATATTTAGAAAATGGATTATATTACACAATGATTGTTCATATGTGGTTGTCAACATTGAAAAATTAAGTTCTTTATCTTGTGTTCCTTGACCTGCTGCTAGATAGTAATCTTGGAATTTAGGTAAGACCACCTAATTCCAATAAGAAATAACTCTAGAGGTCCACACACTAAGTGTTTATTTTGACCTTGATCAAATTATATTTAAATTTAATTATTAGAATAAATATTATTAACAAGACCAAGGAATAATTATATTCAAGTTTTATCAATAAAAAATATTTATTGATGAATAAAATATTTAATTAAATATTAATTCGGGTATTCAATAATTTCCAAGGAGTTCAAACAGACCAAGACCGTGTATGATGATAAATATTAATTTACATGCTGGTAAAATAATATTTTTTATCATACAAGTTAGCATGCATGCCATAAAATAATAATAATAATAATAATAATAATAATACTATTATTATGTGGCATGGGGTTTAATAAAGATTATAATATTATTTAAGGGCTGGTACACAATTAAATAATATTTTAACCTAAAACCTAGACCTATAAATAAATGGTTATGTATATTGTGTAGGGTTAATAAAAAATTGAGAATAGAGAATCATTCCACATAATAGAATTCTCTCTCTCTCTCAAACT
The DNA here is from genome assembly GCA_963277665.1 of Viscum album. Classification (NCBI taxonomy): domain Eukaryota; kingdom Viridiplantae; phylum Streptophyta; class Magnoliopsida; order Santalales; family Viscaceae; genus Viscum; species Viscum album. The sequence continues at coordinate 20,704,739 of OY728119.1, read as the reverse complement.
CCACCTCTCTTCCTCTCAAAATGATAAGAACCCCTTCAAGCCTGAAGGATCTTGGAACAATCAAGACGAATAATGCAATATTATTAATTCAATATGCTAGAAACTAGAAATCAATTGGCATTTCTAGAAGATCAATGAAGCACATATAGATTACTTCTATAGGGATTCTACACTTGAATCCTTACAGTGAAACAAAGGTAATCTAGAAAGGTTTTTAGAATATTAACAACATTATCGAATAAGGGATCCTAAGACAAGATAACCATTTCTTTAGATCTAAATAAATTAATTATAAATTTAACACACAATATCCTCTATTAGGGTTTTAAGAAACTCTAAATTAAAATAAATTTTAATTTAACTTACACCACAGGTGCTTAAAATGTTCTTGGAACCTTTTAGTGGCATCAGAGTGGTCACATTTTAAATTTATAATTATTTATTTGAAAATTGATCTATATGCGCAATAGTGGTTATATTTTCATTTTAATAATTATCCATTCTTTAATTCGATTATTTAAATTAACATGCCTTAAACATTTTAATTTATTATTTTATGATTAATAATTTATTAAGTCCAAGAACAGATAAATTATTACTAGATATTTCATCAGAAAGTGTTAAATAATCTTGCAAAAAATCATGGGATTACATGGTGTGTAGTTGGAGTACACGCCGTGTACCCAAGTGCACTGCAACTAGCCATGTCATGGGATACATGATGTATTAGGTAGTAATTACACATGATGCATTTATTACACACCATATGTAGACTGGGACAACCTAGAACATGGTGTGTTATATTACACGACATGTAGCTGGCATACATGCCATGTAGTCTACACGATTTTGTGTTGAAATCCACATAAACCGTGTGGTCAAATACATGGTCAAAACCACATGGGACTGATATCCTAGATAATTAAAAAAGTACATGATTTGTAATAGGAATACACATTGTGTAGTTTATTAATTATTGCATCCAAAATACACATCGAGTTCCTCGATGAGTTATGAAGACACATGACATGTGAGATACATGGTGTGCAGCTAGATCATACAAGTCATGTTGTCTCTCATCTGATGAATGTACTGAGTTTTCAATGGGTTGTGTGGATACCCAGTGTGTAGCTGGTTAGTATATTCCACGTAGTCCATTTAAGGAACATGCCGAATCCCCAAGCATGTACCCTGGATACACAAAAACTGAGGCACACGATGTGTAACAAGACAGTACACGTCATGTAGTCTCTCAATAAAGGGAAAAATTAAAATTACATTAATTTCCAATTTTAGCATTAAAACCTTATTATATTGATTTTCACATATTGTGTTTGACAATTTAATAAAAGTTTTAAATAATTTTAAATACTCAATTAATTTATTTTAATAATATATAATTATTGGTTTTACTATTTTTTCCATGAATGCATTTATGATGAGTATCTCTAAGATAATTTGGATGGTCATTAAGATGAAAGATAATTAATTAATCAATTTATTAATTAATGCAAGAGTATTAAGAAATGAATGTTAACCGGTTTTACTTTGGCGTATTCATTACATATATTACTATTCATGAACTTGATCAAGACCAATCTATGTGTTGGTTATTTTAATTTAATTTATTACATGGGTTTTTAATTATTTAATATTAAATTAAATTTGATGGCTTATGTGTCATCACTCCCTCCATTATTATGTAGGACCTATGTTTCTAAGGTTATTTATGTAATTATCCTTAACCAATACTTTAGTTCCCCTCACATGTGTGTTAGTTATAAATACATGTAATTAATGGAGTATCCCAAGGTGCATAAAGATAGTTCAATATAGAACCATAATGATGGAAACCTAGGTGATACACAAGTGGATAGGTGGAATGATGCAACTCATGCCAAGACCGACACAAGAAGTTATTACCCTAGGTCATAGGTTGATTTATTGTCCACTCAATAAATCAACCATTATATAAGTTCATGATTGGGTCTTTTATTTATTTATATCTATGAATTATTTCATTTATGGATGCAAGACCATTATGACATAAATAAATGAATTAATGTGAAAAGATAGAATTTAAATAAATATATTATGCATAAATGTTTTATCCAACATGGTTAAATAATTAAGTAAAATATATTTAATATTAACAAGTCATGTAAAGGATAAAATAAGATAAATTTATGCCTAATAAATTAAAATCTCTTAAATAAATATTAAGTCATACTTGGCCTTCCATTACTTGATTAGGTTTGAAACCAATAGAACTAAGTATTTGACCAACTCTTGTTAGGACACTTACTTTTATAAGGGAGTTATTATGAAGGTTTTGGGTTGAATTAAACATTTTACATCAAGAGGAGTATCTATTTATAGACTTGGTGTAATTTGGAGGAAAGTTTTGAGGAAATCCAAGTTAGAATTTCTGGATTAGGGAATCCAATCAATGGATCAAGGAGAAACAATCCTATAGTTGGAAAAGACCTGACTACCTAAATACCATTAAGTAGCTTTACTAACCCTTGTTAGGGTTATAAGAAGGGTCATAATAGAATTTCATAGAAAAAAAACATTCTAAGTTTAGTGGTGAGAACTATTGTGACATGATACAATAGTGAGAGATTTAATAAATATTTAATTATTATTATTTCTCACATAATTTTTAATCAATAAAAGTACTAATGATATGATATTATAAATAGTAGATTAAATATAAAGTTAATAATATAAAATACCCCTACGATTGATATTGGAGAATTACCATCTCCTCACTAAAAGTAACTTCTAGGAGTGGTTCAGATGCCTTCGGGCCGTGTTGCATCATGAATAGAAATCTTACATGCTAGAATACGCAATGCCCGATCCACCTACCATGGAGGTGAGTGATGGATAGTTCCTTATATATAAAAAATATATGAACAACATGGTCTATTTTCAATGTTTCATGCTATCATCTATGTCTAGTGAAATTATGAAATCACAAAAAACATGGATTCTTATAGCATGCTCAAGAATTTCCTTGGTCTATACCAGGAGAGATAAATATAAGAATGGTTTGAGATATCCAAAGAACTACTTCAAAGTAAGCTTGCAGAGAGTACACCATATGGGCATCACTTAGTCAATATCATTTGATATATTGAATTCCTAGAGGTTCTAGGGTTTAGAATCCCTAAATAATTGTGCACCAATATCATTCTTACATCACTCCCTCATAGATTATCCAGTTTTTTTGTTAATTTTAATATGAAAAACATTGATAAGACTCTTCCAGATCCGATCACTATTCTTCACCAAGTAGATAAGGAGATAAAGAGAGAAAATCCTTTTATCCTTATATTGAATAAACAGATATGTCAAAAGAAGATATCTAAGATGAAAGCTTCATCATGTCCTTCTAATAAGATAAATATCAAGGGTAAATCAAGGGAGAAAGATGATGTTTTTTTTGCACGTGGAAAGAAGAGACATTGGAAGAAAAACTACAACCATCCAAAGAAGAAAAAGGAATATTCACATGTTTTTGTTATCAAGTGAAATTTATCTTTTTCTACAAATCAGGTATTAGATACAAATTTTTGTGCTCACATATGTATTAAAATATAGGAACCAAGTATATTTGGAAATATTTATTGAGTGGAGGTAGATCTACAAGAATCCAACAAATATAAACTTTATATTTTAGTTATTAGTGATTACCACCTCACGTTACCAATAAGAATGATCTTGGTTTTAAAAGTTTGTTATTATGTGTCATATATTAAAAAAACATTATTTATGTATCCAGACTTGATACAGATGAATTTATTTTCAGGTTTGGGAATAATTTTTATTTATTTTAAGAATATATTTTTTATGGTAAAACATATTTAAATAATGGTATTTATTTTTTAGACTACACAAACCAAGTAATGACAATTGATAATGAAAATAATTCACATGACGCATACCACACCCAACTTTGGGATCACCGTCTAGGTCATGTAAATGATTTTTTGAATAAATTTCACCAAGATGGATATTTAGATTCATTTGAATTAAAAAAATTGGTGTATTTCATGAATGTTTATAATAAAAAATGACCAAATCCTCATTTACTGGGAAAGGTGAAAGGGACAAATATTTTATTGAATTAGTTCATACCGATGTGTGTAGACCATTTCTTTTAGAATATGGAGGTGGGTAATCATAATTCATAAATTTTAATGATGATTTTAGTAGATATGGATATGTCTACTTAATGAGGTATAATTTAGATTCCTTTGAAAAATTCAGGGAATACAAGAATGAAGTCAAGAACCATCATGTTAAGAAGATTAAGAAACTCCACTCAAAAAGTGGTGGAGAATATCTTAATAAAGGATTAATTAATTATTTATGGGATTTTGATATTATATCTCAACTCCCTCCTTCTTATACACCTCAATGGAATAGTGTAAGTGAAATGAGGAATCACACCCTATTGTACATGGTGAGATCAATGGTGAGTCATGCGAGTCTTCTATTATCCTTTTGGGGATATGCGTTATATACAACAATACACATACTAAACTAAATATCAAATAAATCGATAAATGGTCATATGAACTTTTTAGTGGAAGAAAAACCATGTTGTTAAATTTACTTGTGTGGGGAAATAAATAATTTGTTAAGGCCTCTTTAGGTAACAAACTTGCACCCCGAGGCACAAAGTGTACCTTTATTGGTTTCCCTAAGGAAACAAGGGCATACTACCTATACGACCCCTCATAAAAAAACGTTAATAGTGGAAAGGCATGACATATTCCTTAAGAGTGAGCACATATATAAAATAGATAGTGGGAGTAATATAGACTTCGATGAAGTTGAGGCTCAAGGTAAACAAGAGTTTTCTTAGAAAAAAATTCCATAAAACTTCATGGAAGAGGAAGAAGTTCTAAAGACACAAGTACTACGTAGGAGTACAAGAGAGGTTATAGAACCAGAAAAAATGGTTTTCTAGTCACTAAGGATGGTGACTCATTATTAGTTGATAATAATTATCCTCAAACCTATAAGTATGTAGTAAGTGATATAGATGTTTCCAAGTGGCAAGAAGTCATGAATTCTTAAATGGATCCCATATACCGAAACCAAGTCTGGATTTTTGTATATCCTCTAGTGGATGTAAATACCATTAGTTTTAAATGATTGTTCAATAAGAAAATGGAAATTAATGGACAATTTAGTACCTATATGGAATTACTGGTTTCAAATGGGTTTAAATAGTATCAATACATTTACAATGATGAAACATTTTCACTAGTTTCAATGATAAAATCTATCATAATTATACTTTCCATTGAGACCTTCCATGATTATGTGATTTGGAAAATGAAGATCAAAATAAATACCTTTAAAAATAATCTTTAGGAAGATGTGTATACAACACAACCTAAAGTGTTTGTGACTTAAAAGGATTCCAACAAGATATGAAAATTGAAAAAAATACATTTATAGATGAAAGCAATAATCTAGGTCATGTAAAATTCAATTTGATGAATCCATAAATAAATTTGGTTTCACAAAGAATCAATTCAAGACTTTTGTCTATAAAAAATTAAATGGGATTAAGATTATTTTCTTAATAGTATATATCGATGACATATTACTTATTGAAAATGAAATACCAGCCTTATAGTCTATTAAAACGTGGTTGAATAAATTCTTCTCCATGAAGGACTTAGGTGAGTTGACATACATTCTTGGGATCAATATCCATCATGATAGATCCAAGAGAGTGCTCTACCTAAGTCAAGATACATATATTAAAAAGACACTGAAGAGATTCAGTATGGATCAATCCAAGAGGGGATTGTTTCCAATGTCACATGACATTTATCTTTATAAGAAAATTCATCTTTAGATATATAAGGAAATAAAAATAATGGAAAGTATTCTATACATGTTGACGATTGGATCAATCATGCATGTTATGATATGTACTAGGCTAGATGTCACTTATGCCTTAAGTACGGTAGACAGATATCAAGATGACCTAGGTGACCACAATTGGATGGAAGTCAAGACTATCCTTAAGTATATGAGGAATATTAAGGATATGTTCTTGATCTATGGATTAGATGAGTAAATAGTCATCAATGGTTATGGAGATTCTAGTTTCCAATTATATCATGAAGATATAAAATTGTGAATGAGATACATATTCACTTTAAATAGAGGTTCTATGAGCTGAAAGAGATTAAAGTAGGTTGTGGTTGTAGATTATAAAATAGAGTTTTAGTATATAGAAACTTATAAGGTAGATAAATAAGTATTTTAGATACAAAAATTCATACAATATATTGATTTTGTGCCTATTAGTAAAGATCCTACCACACTCTATTATGATAATACTATAGTGGTGGCCCTTTCTAATAAGCCAAGGTCACATCAGCGAACAAAGAATATACTTTGAAAGTATCATATCTTGAGAGATTTTTCTTAGAGGGGTGAGGTTGTAGTGTGCAGTATTTATAAAAAATACAACATGTCAGACCCCTTGACTAAATCCTTGACTTATCAGAAACATGATTATCATGTGAGGTCTAGCAGACTAAAATTTGTAGACAATTGGATCTAGTATAAGTGGGAGTTTTTGGATTTGGTGTCTTGGGACCAACTGATTGTACTTTTATTACATGTATATTTGATGAATTAGATATTAATAAAAAATATTATTACATATTGTTCATTGTTCTGGATGAATTTAATATAATAAAGTCCTAGGGTATCTATCACATTGATAAGGTCATAACAGTTCCCCACTATAATGATAACCTTAAAGTTCTATGATGATATTATTAAATACAGTTCTATAGTTGGATAACGTACTATGATAGGACACATAGTATGTAGACTATAATGTGAAAGTACTCATAAGTGGATGAGGCTTCTTCTCATAAAGTTCTCACTTGGTAATCTCTAAGATGAGAGATTATGAGAAGAGACCCGCCAGTAAAAATTCCACATGTTTTGGTGTCATCTGATATTCCTATCTACGATCATGTGTAATTGTCCTTAGACTTTAATATTATCATTGATGAATTTCATGACTTATGAACTTATATTTACTGACTAAAACTGTCATGCCCTATGTTGACAAGAAGTAGGGTACGTTGGGTTCATCACAAATGACATGTTATTAATATATAATTCAAGGAAGAATTTTTAAATTCCATATTTATGGGATCATATATATTACCCCTTTTATTGGAATAAAACCATCGCATTAAATTCCACGACCATGGTGCAATGATGTCTTTATTTTAAATAATAAAAGAAAGATGTATCGAGCACATAGGTTGATGACATGGATGTAAAAATTTCTTAATGAGATATCGAGAGAAAGGTATTATATTACACAATGAACATTCCTATATGGTTGTCGATGTTGTAACATTAAGTTCTTTATATTGGGTGTCTTAACCCATTTCTAAATAGTAATCTTGGACTTTAGGCAAGGTTTCCTAATGCCAATGAGAATGAATCATATAGGGTCACACACTAAGTGTTTCCATTGATGTTGATTAAATTATATTTGAAATCAATTATTAGAATAAATATTATTATCAAGAACAAGGAATAATAATATTCAAGTTTTACTGATCACAAATATTTATTGATTAATGACACATTTAATTAAATATTTATTTGGGTATTCAATAAATGTTAAGGATTTCAAAATACAAAGACCATGTCTGGTGATAATATTAATTTACATGCCGATAAAATAATATTTGTTATTGTGAAAGTTAGCTCATGATATAAAATAATAATAATAATAATAATATGTGGCAAGAGGTTTAATAAATATTATAATATTATTTAAGGGCTGGTATGTAATTAACTAATATTTTAACCTAAATCCTAGCTCTATAGATAGATGGTTATGTATATTATGTAGGGTTAATAAAAAATTGAGAATATAGAATCATTGTTAAAAACAAAATTCTCTCTCTCTCTCTCTCTAAAACTCCTCTCTTCCTCTCAAGAATTAGAAGAACTCCTTAAAGCTTGAAGTATTTTGGAGCGATCAAAATGAACAATGAAAGACAATTGATTTTTCATGATAGCACCCAAAAATCAATTGGCGTTTCTCAGAGATAAAAGGTGCATGTGTGGATTACTGCTATAGAGATTCTATACTTGAATCCTTATAGTAAAACGAAGGTAATCCAAAAGGGGTTTTGAAAGATCAAGAATTCCATTAAATTAAGGATCCTAAGATGAGTAATTATTTATTCAGAACTAAGAAAATTAATTATAAATTTAATATGAAAGATCCTCTATTGGGGTTTTGGGAAACTCTAAATTAAAAGAAATTTTAATTTAATGCCTGTCATAGGAACTTTAGCTATGCCCAAAACCTTCAACCCATGTGTCTATAAGTGATTTTGTGGGCGTGTTATAATTTTATTAATAATTTATATCAAATTCATACTAATTATTGAAAATGAAATACCAGTATTAATTTCTATTAAAGCTTGGTTGAACACATGCTTCTCCTTAAAGGACTTAGGTGAAACATCATATATTATTGGGATCAAGATCTATCATGATAGATCCAAGAGGCTACTTGGACTAAGTCAAAGTGAAATTATTAACAAGATACTAAAGAGATTCAATATGGAACAATACAATAGGGGATTGCTGAAAGTGTCACATGAAATTCATATTTCTAAGAAAATGTGTACTTAGACACATGAGGAATGACATATGATGACAAGGAATCCAAATGATTTATGATTGGTCTAGTCATGTATGATATACTATGTACTAGGATAGATGTTGAAAATGCATTAAGTGTAGTAGGAAGATATAAGGCCGAACCAGGTGACCGCTATTGGATTCTAGTTAAGAATATCCTTAAGTATCTGAGGTATACTAAGGATATGTTCCTAATATATGGAAAAGACGAGGAACTAGTCATCAGATGATATGTAGATTCTAGTTTCCAAATAGATCAAGATAATCTGAAATTATAGTTGGGATACATCTTTATTCTCAGTGGAGGTACTGTGAGGTGGAAGAGCTCAAAATAAGACATGGTCATAGATTTTATAGTAGAGTATAAGTATATTGTGTATACTGAGGTAGCTAAGGAAGTAGTTTGGACACACAACTTCATCCAAGAGCTTAAAGTGGTGCCTAAATATAATGTTCATATCACAATTTATTTTTATAATATTGAAATGATGACTCTTGTAAAGGATCCAAGGTAAAATCCATAGAAAAAGCCTATATTCTAGAAGTTTCATCTCTTGGGAGATTTTTCTCAAAGAGGTGACATCATAATGAGCATAATCTCTACAAATGACAATGTGGTGGACCCCTTGACTAAAGACTTAACTCAGCAGAAGCATGATCATCATGTGAGGTATAGAAGATTAAAATTCATAGGTAGTTGGATTTGGTTCAAGTGAGATTATGTCAGAGTTGGTGTTCTAGAACTAACTATTTGTACTTTAGATTACATGTATATTCAAAGAAGTAAATATTAATTAAACATATTATTACATATTGTTTACTATTATGCATGAAATTAATGTAATAATGTAACAATGTCATAGAGTATATATTTCATTAATAAGGTTATATCAATTCCTCTCTATGATGAGCACCTTGAACTTCCATGACAATTGTAACGCCCCAAAATTATAAATTAAGAACATTTTATTCAATAGCGTGTATGACACACAACACCAAGCACATAAGGGAATATAATATCTTGAGACTTTATAATATATTTACTATTTTAAATAAATTTAATCCATAATATATCTTGAAATGCATGCGATACTAAGTTAGTGTGTGTCACATGCAACAATGAGTTTCTTCGTTGACTTGCATTACATGAAAGATATAGTTTTACCAAATAACAATATATTATTAAAATATTGTTATTTAATATAGTAAGATATAAATTATCTGTGAAATTGATGATTATAAATAATATTAACTAAATTATGAGAATATATATTATATATTCAATAAAATATTTTTTATATTCATCCAATAGGTTTGATAAGCATAATATGAGAATAAATCCAGTTTTATGCTTAAAATTTATATTTTTCTAAAAAGACAATTTTACCACCTTTTAATGGAGAAATTATTTTAAATATAAATTTTGGAACCTTTAGAAATTTAATATGAAAAAATAAAATTCATTTTTTAACGATAAACATCAAAATTATGTTAGGGTTATTTTTTGATATTTTTCTGAGAAGTTTCATTTTTTAATGAATAGTGAAAAATACTGAATTTTAATTCAAAACCGCTTTTCGTATAATTTATTTATAAGGTTAATTATATTTTAAATTGTTTTTAAAGTATAATTATGTAAAATATATAAAATTTAATCCAATTTAGGTCATTGGAATCAAGTTCTCATTGAAATTGGACATAAACACATCTCAAAATTTTGAACATTTTTTACTTTAAAAACCCACTTTTTCGTTTTGTCTGCAGGATTAAATTTAAATTAATTTATACCACTTATGTGATTGGAATTTGAAAAAATTAATTCCATATTTGGAATCATACTAATTTATAATTTTTAATAATGTCAACTTATTTTTTACCAAAAATATGAGTGAAAGTAATTAAAATTAATTACAACTATTAAGAGAAAAATTAGCTTAACAAGGGACTAAACCTTAAACTTAAGGGAAAAAATGACCTAAAAACTTGTAAAAAGAAAATTTTATGTTAATATTTAGACCTTATAATCACATTTATTTAATAATTTTCATTATTTGATCCTATTATCATAGGAAAAATGTGTGTGAGTTCCCTTTTAAAAAATTTACAATAATGCCACTTTTCTTCCACTATAAAAAGGTACTCACCCCACACACTTCTTTACACCTCTCATGACACTTTGGATCGACCAAGATATATCCAAATATACCCTAAAAATACCTCCCTTAATCCTAAAATCCTCCCTTTTATCATTAATCCATCCAAGGAATCCCTTTGGTGCAAACCAAAAGGAGTTACTCAAAGAAGAGGTAACATCCTTCCTTAAGCTCTTTTGCATTATTTTCATTATCCAACCCCTAAAATATTCTTATTACATGATTATATAACAATATCAGTATAATAAATATACTTAGATGTTTTTATTCTAAGGTTTCGACCTACACTTACAAACACTTTTATCTAATGGGTAATGAACTTACCATTTATGTGTACGGTGAACTACCACCTCACAGAAAGATGTTGTTTGTTTTTCCTTTACCCCCTCTCATGGTTGGGAATTATGATGGACAAAATGTTAATATATGATATATATGATATTTATTATTCTATAATTTTTTTTTATAATATATACCTTTATACTTTCCATTTTTTGGGAATACGATAATATCATTTGTGGAAGTGTAGACTACTACCTCCTCAAAGCGATGTGTTTCATTCAGGTTATACATGGAATGTATAAAAGATGGTTTTAATAAAAACTATGTAACATATATTAAATATATATTATAATTGAATTATAATATACATATATATCATTTAATTTTAATTCTTTTAAATATGGTGAAGAAATGGAAGTAGCGTTCATGTGTACGTACGACCTACCATCTCTATAAACAATGAATTTTACTTCTTATCTCTAAATATTATGGATTATTATAAATAAATATATACTAGATATATATGTTAATTAAATCATGTTTTAAATTCTTGATATTATTAAATCATTATTGATGTAATTAGAACAAAATTAACAAGTTAAAACATACTCGACAAACTAGGAAATTAACACCCGAAATAGTGAAAATAATGACATATTATTAACAAACAGACAATAAGATATTATAAAAAGATTATATATGATATTATAGATATTATTATAGTTATTTTATAATTTATTAACATGTTTAAAACTACTATACATGAGGTTAAAGTATGTTCACCCAAAAGAAAACACAAGGTAATGGATTTTCATCTCACTTTTTACATCTGTGAGATAAAATGTCATATTTACCACTTACTTATTTTGTGTAGTGTATCTACTAATTTTTTTGTTATATTATATCATTAATTGTTTTATATTCATGTTATTATGAGTTTCACTTTGAATTATTTCTTCTAATGGGATTTGAGTTGAAAGTTACCAAGTGGAAAAGAATTTCATAACCCAATTTATTTTCCTTGGGTTATATCACTTCCTCATTGTCATTAATATTATAATATTATGTGTGTAATAAATTTTTACTATATATTATTGAATTTAAACTTGTTTTATGTGTATTTACATTCAAAACACATAATATATTCATTTATTTATTCTCACATCAATATTATGGTTTTTTCAAGGGTCTACTTCACAATCTCATTTTGTTCGGGATTGTTTACACTTGAATTTCCATCAGAGGAAATTATTGAATCATTGTTTAATAAATACTTTAATTTTATTATCATATGGTTATTCATGAAATTTTTAAGTAATTTTACCATTTCCACTCTTTGATTCTTAAAATGTTTTATAAAATGTTTTTTATAAAACCCGACTTCATTTATCTCTTTAGTCAGAGAACCTGTTTTCAGCTAAAAACCTTGTTTTCTAAAAAGGTTTTCAAAAATATTTTTAACATTTACAAAATTATTTATTAAATACATTTTTACCACTTATTTTATTTTAAAAATGTTTTCTAATTAATCTTCTTATATCTTTTTAAACAAGTCATTTTCCTAACCTTTTTACCCTGTCAAATGAATGTTCTTTTTACCTTGTACAACATGTAAGGATTTACCTTCCATAATTTCTTGAATCTTACATTTCATATTTAAAAGTTTACTTTTTAAATAAAATTCTTGAACAATTTATTTTAAAATAAAGTATTTTTAAAATGTTTTTCAAAATAAAAATGATATTTTCTTAAATAATGTTTTAAAAATATATTTTTATAGTATTTATATTCATAAAAAACAACCCTTTATTTTTACACCACATAGGATATGTTGTATTAATAACATCCTTATTTTTCCTATGGATGGTTTATTATTTATTTGAGCAGGGATAATATTTAAATTCACTACCTTGATTCCTTTTAGTCTCTTTTAAATATTCAATTTCTTATGTTCATTTGACATTGAATTTCCCCTAATTATCCATATCATTTATCATGGATATGTTTATTTCCTAAACCATATATAATATTTTCATACAGTGTTTAATTTGACAAGTTAAATCACGAATATAATTATTATCATGATATTATAAGTTTTATTTAATTTATGGGGAATTATTATTCAAATATTTCAAAGTGGTATACGACACTTTGGAATGTTTAAAGATTATTTTCCCCAAGAATGTTTTAATGATATCTCAATGGTATCTCCATTAATCAAGGCCAACAACCCTTGTTGTTAGTTATCATCTAATGAGGAAATATTAATAAATTAGCATCTTCTACTCCATATGGATATTTGATAAGGAACATTGTTAAATAAATTATTCAATATATGAGGAATGCTTTGGACAAATATGACATAGGTGGGGCCCAATTATAGATATCCCCTTGATATATCAATAGTCTCATGGGAAAAGTCAGTTGGCTAGCCTTAGATTGGTTTTTACCTGATATGCTAAACCTTCTTGTGAAAGGTCTTAATAGTAAATGTATCGTGTACCTAGGAAAAACGACATCTAATAATTAAGCATTACCTTCATTTAGATTTATCTATTATTTATCCATGAGATTTTGCATTGAAATATCTTTGGATTAATTTCATTATAAAATCATTGATTAAATGGTTCGTGTTTCAATTTCTTACCTTTCCATATTGATTTTACCTTATCTAGTTATTATTAATGACATGTGTTTTCAGTTATTTACCTTTCCATATCATTTATGAACTTCTTTATCAGTTTATTGATTACATGGCATGTTTCTTTAGTTATTACATTTCCATATTGACTATTCTTATTGATTCGTTATTGATTATTCTATAATTGACCCTTATTGAGCATTTAAGATCACCCTTTTTTTTATTTCCATAGAATTCCATGAAGTATACTAATAAATATATGCAAGGATATACTAGATGGAATAAAGTTATTATCCTTGAAAGAAAAAAAATTATGTTGTAATTAGTGTATTTATTTGTAAAACAAAACTCATTTATGTATCTAGTTTACCAAGAATACTAAACTCTTCGATCCTTTGGGATTTTATTCCTTGAAATCATGCTAATATAATGGTAGTAGACACTATATCCAAGCTTACTGGGGTCGGGTCACTACAGTTGGTATCAAAGGAAGTTTAGTAGCAATCTTGAGAACTAGATTTATGAAAAAATGGATTAGAGAACACAACCCTATGGTAAAATTTGAGGATAAGTATATAATAATATCCTAGAATTTTGGTAAGGTAGAGATTATATCAGTATTCACAGAAATGAATCCCTATCTAGATACTACAATTGGACATGGTTTTGGCACAAATGTACCTAGGGGTAACAACTTTGAAAAGGTGTTTTGGTCTTGACTCGGCATAACCTGGTATATGACAATGAGACTTACTTCACACCCAGTTTAACACTCATAGGGGATACACGTAGGATAATTCACATTTTCTTTACAAACCATTATGAAGGATTTGAATATGTGATGAAAATTAATAACCTAGATTAAACATAATGTGTTTTAGATTGAAAATAATATTTTATGATTTAGATATCCTATAAATGATCATATGTTTTTCTCACTATGACTATTGTTACTCAATATATGCTTTCTAGTTTTAGTCAATGACTAGAACTTGAAGGAGTCATGTTAACATTGAAAATGAAGGACATGGTGGTAAAAATGAGAAACCAAATGAGGTGTTGATTGGAGTGAACAATATCTTGTTTATTTCTAATCCATTTTCTATAAATATGATTAATAACATATAACTTAACCAACTTCCAAACTCACCAAATAAGAGAAGGATGAAGTTTTCTAAGAGCTAAAGTGGTGGAGACCATGGAGAGAAGATGGTTTGATTTCCATCATGAAAGAAATTTGGAAGGAGGCACCCAAGAAAGTTTCTTAATATAATAGAGAAATTCTTTATGCGTGGGAAATAAGGACATAAAGAAAATAAATTTTGAGTAAAAATAAAAATTATGATGGAAGGAAATAAATCTTATTATAAGGATACATTTATGGTTCGTTGCCTTAAATTTAGTGAACCTGGGAATTACCAGATTCAATTTCCTCTTCAAAAGGATAAAACCTAGAATAAGGTAAAAACTATGTGGAAATAATTGTATGAAGTATTTATGTATTGAGGTTGCATTGAAAACCTTAGTTAAAAGGTTATTTAATGACTAAATTTCAAGGATGTCCATCATATTTATTAATATGGTTTTTGAAAAGTAAAACCTACATGCCGGGTGAAAACCCATCAAATCTGGAAAGTCCATGGGAATTGAAACCATTACCAAAGGATGATAGGGTTTAATTATAACCACTAACCTACAGAATATCCTTTTTAATATGTCATTGTTTCTAGTTCAAAAATTTGACAAATAAATATTAATAATGAACTAGTAGTTTTAACTTTTAGGATTAGAGGTTAATATATTAACCATATTGACATGAGAGAATATTTAGAGACAAATAGTTGAATTTTTCACTCTTTTATGGGCCTTACGATCCATTAAAAGTGTATTTTATTGTTTTGGGAATCAAAGTTAATTTTTGGATATCCATTTCTTGAAGTAATGAATGAATTAGAAATTGATAAAATCACAAAAAAGGATTAAAATTGTGTTTATAGAAATATGTTATGTAAGTATATTTTATTATATTTATAGTCAATAAAATAATTACTCAACATTAGGAAAATGCTAAAAAAAAGTGATCCTAATACCTTAAATTTTATTGAACAGATGGTCTTTTGAATCATCACAGATTTATTGATTTGAGGCCCTCAACATTCCATTGATCATTCACTTGTTTGTGATTGATGACCTCAATCACACCTATAAATATTTATGATTTTCCTCCATGTACATATCTCCACTTTACACTAATGTTCTCCTACTTATAGATCAAGTTATATGTTAGTCCATGTGACCTTTATACTTCTCATTATCTCTTTTCTAGAGGATATATTACGAACAATTCACACAATGTGAGATTTAAACATAAAAAATATCAAAAAATATATTACCAAGTTAGAGTTTAAATTTCAAGGACAAAATATATTTAAGGTGGTGAGAATGAAATGCCCTAAAATTCTAAAGTAAGAACACAGTATTCAATAACGTGTATGACACACAACACCAAACACGTAAGGGAATATAATATCATAAGAATTTATAATATATTTAATATTTTAAATAAATTTAATCCATGAAATAGATTTTAATGTATGAAATACTAATTTAGTGTGCATCGCACACAACAATGAGTTTCTTTGATAACTTGCGTTACATGCAAGACCGAGTTTTACCGAACAACAATATATTCTTAAAATATTATTATTTAATATAATAAGATATAACCTAGATGTTAAATTTATGATTATGAATAGTATTAAATAAATTATGATAATATATATTATATATTCAATCAAACACTTTTTATATTCATCCAATAGGTTTGATAAGAACAAGATAGGAATAAATCATGTTTTATGGTTAAAAATTATATTTTTCTAAAAAGGTAATTTTACCACCATTTAATGGAGAACCTATTTTAAATATAAATTTTGGAAATTTTATAAATTTAATATGAAAAAATAAACTTACTTTTTGAAATTTAGACATTAGGTTAGGGTGAAGTTTTGGTATTTTTTTGAAAAGTTTCATTTTTTAATGAATAATGAAAAATACTGAATTTTAATTCAAAACCGCCTTTTCATAAAATTTATTTATAAGGTTAAATTATAATTTAAATTGTTTTTAAAGTATTATTATATCAATTATACAAATTTTTTTCCAATTTAGTTAATTGGAATCAATTTATCATTGAAATTGGTCATAAACACACCTCAAACTTTTGAACATTTTTACTTTAAAAACTAGCTTTGTCATCCCATTTGTGGGATTAAATTTAAATTAATTTCTACAACTTCTGTGATTTGAATTTGGAAAAATGGATTCAATATTTTTAATAATAATAATTTATAATTTATAATAATTTCAAATTTTTTTTTTACCAAAAATATTAGTGTATGTAATTAAAATTAATTACAACGATTAAGAGAAAAATTGGCTTAATAAGAGACTAAACCTTAAACTTAAGGGGTAAAAATGACCTAGAAACTTGGAAAAAGTCCATTTTATATTAATATTTAGACCCTATAATCCATTTTATAGAATTGGGTTCATTTTTTGATCCACTTTTCATAGTAGAAAAATGGGTGGAATTCCCTTTTCAAAAATTTACAATAATGCCACTCCTCTTCCACTACAAAAATGCACCCACCCCTTGCACTTCCTCACACCTATAAAGACAATTTTTATCAAAAAATATATATAAAAATAGATCCTAAAAATAAATACCCTAATACTATAATCATCCCTTTATGTAGTAAACCATCCGAGGAATCCCTTTGGTGCAAACTAAAAGGAGTTACCCAAAGAAGAGGTAACATCCTTCCTCAAGCTCTTTTGATTTATTTTCATTATCCACCCCCTAAAATATTATTATTCAATAATTATATAATAAAAATAGTATTATAAACATAATTTTATGTTTTTATTCTAATATTTCTATCTAAACTTACACACACTTCCATATAATGGGTAAGAAGCTTACCGTTTATGTGTATAGTGGACTACCGCCTCACAAAACGATGTCATTCATTTTTCCTTTACCACCTATCATGGCTGGGAATTATGATGGAAAAAATGTGAATATATTATATTTATTATTTATTTATTATTATTTAATTATTTTATTACATATACCTTTATAATTTCTATTTTGTGGGAATATGATAACATCGTTTGTGGAAGTGTGGATTATTGCCTCCTCAAAGCGATGTGATTCATTCACACTATACATGGAATATATAAAGGATGGTTTTAATAAAATTATGTAAAATATATGATAATTTAATTATAATATACATATTTATCATTTAATTTTCACTCTTTTAAATATGGAAAAGAGATAAAAGTGGCGTTCATGCGTACGTACGACCTACCGTCTTTATGAATGATGCATTTTAATTCTTATCTCCAAATACTATGGATTATTATAAATAAATATATAATGGATATATATGATTATTAAATCATGGTTTAAATTATGTATATTATTTAATCATTATTTACATAAGAATAATAAAAGTAATAAGTTAAAATATACTCGACAAACTAGGAAATTTACACCCGAAATAGTGAAAATAATGAAAGATCATTAACAAATGGGTAATAAGATATTATAATAAGATTATATATGATATGATATATATAATTATGGTTCTATTATAAGTTATTAAAATGTTTAAAACCATTATAAATGAGGTTAAAGGATGTTCACCCAAAAAGAAATGCAAGGTGAGGGTATTTCATCTCACTTTTTACATCCGTGAGATAAAATGTCATATTCACCACTTACTTCTTTTGTGTGGTGTATCTATTGAAAATTTTAATATATTATATCATTAATTGTTTTATATTAATGGTATTATTAGTTTCAATTTTAATTATTTATTCTAAGGGTATTTGAGTTAAAATTTACCAAGTGGAAAATAATTTCATAACCTAATTTCTTTTCTTTGGATTATATTACTTCTTCATTGCTGTTAATATTATAAGATTATGTGTGTAATAAATTTTTACTATATTTTATTGTATTTAAAATTATTTTATGTTGATTTACATTTGACACAAATAATATATTCATTATTTTGTTCTCACATCAATGTTATGGCCTTTTCAAGGGCCTACTTCACAATCTCATTTTCTTCAGGATTGTTTACAGTTGAATTTTCATCAAAGGAAATTATCAAATCATTATTTAATAAATTATTTAATTTTATTATAATATGGTTATTCATGAACTTTTCCAATCAATAGTACCATTTTTCACTCTTTGGTACTTAAAACTTTTTTAATAAAACCTGACCTAATTTCTCTATTTAGTCCGAGAACCCGTTTTCTTATAAAAGACCCATTTTATAAAAAGGTTTTAATTTTTTTTAACCTTTAAAAAATTATTTTTTAAAGAAAATTTACCCCTTTTTTTCTTTTAAAAATGTTTTCAAAGTAACATTCTTATCTCTTTCTGAACAAGACATTTTTCTAACCTTTTTATAAGGAATGTTCTTTTTACCTTGTACGACATGTACAGATTTACCCGCCATCATTTTTTAAAGCATAATTTACATGTTTAAAAGGTTAATTTTTAAATAAAATGTTTTCAAAAGTTATTTTAAAATAAAAGTATTTTCAATTTTTTTTCAAAATAAAAAGGACATTTTACTCAAGAATGCTTTCAAAAGATTTTTTATAGTATTTCTATTCATCAACAACAACAACCCTTTATTTTTACCCCAATTAGGATATGTTTTATTGATACCATACTTATTCTTCCTCTAGATGATTTATTATTTCTTTGACCAAGGATAGTATTGATATTAACTACCTTGATTCATTTTAGTCCCTTTGAAATATTCAGCTTTGTATGATCATTTGACATTAAATTTTCTTTAATTATCCATATAATTTATGATGGATATGTTTATTTACTAAACATATATCATTTTTACATACAATGTTTACTTTGACATGTTATATCATGAATATCCTTATTCTCATGATATTCTATGTTTCATTTATTTCATGGGAAATTATGATTAAAATGTTTTAAAGTGGTATGAGACACTTTGGAATGTTTAAAGATTAGTTTCTTCAAGAATGTATTAATGATATTTCAATGGTATCTCTATTCATAAACGTCAACAACCCTTATTGTTAGTTATCATCCACTGAGGAAATATTGATAAATCCTTATATTATACTCCATATAGATATTTAATAAGGCACATTGTTAAATCAATTATTCGATATATGAGGAATGCTTTGGACAAGTATGACACGGGTGGGGATCGATTATAGATAGACCCTCAATGCATCGATAGTCTCATGGGATGAGTAATTTGGCTATAATTAGATGGGGTTTTAACTGATATGATAAACCGTATTGTTAAATGTCTTGATGGTAAATGTACCATGTACCTAGGAAACATGACATCCAATAATTAAGCATTTCCTTCATTTAGATTTAGTTATTATTAATCATGATATTTTGAATTGACATATCTATGGATGCATTTAATTCCCATCTATTGATTAAATTTCATGTGTTTAAGTATCTTACATTTCCACATTGATTATTCTTTATCCAGTTATTTTGAATGGCATGTGTTTTTAGTTATTTACCTTTCCATATTTTTTATTCACTTTCTTCTCAATTTATTGATTACATGGCATGTATCTTCATTTATTACCTTGCCATGTTGACCATTCTAATTAAT
Source organism: Viscum album (assembly GCA_963277665.1). Classification (NCBI taxonomy): domain Eukaryota; kingdom Viridiplantae; phylum Streptophyta; class Magnoliopsida; order Santalales; family Viscaceae; genus Viscum; species Viscum album. Next base: position 20,684,220 of record OY728119.1, on the reverse strand, counting down.
TCATTATTTCATCCACTATACTTTACTCTTACTGAGCATTTGAGGTCACCATTATTTTATTTCTTTCTCTAGGATTCTATGAAGTGTACTAAGAAAGATATGAAAGGATACACAATATGGAATAAAGTTATTATCCTTGAAAGAAAAAAATATGTTGTAATTAGTTTATTAATTTATAAAATAAGACTCATGTATGTATTTGGTTTACCAAGACTACTAAACTCTTCAATCCTTTAGGATTTGATTCCTTGTAATCATGAAAATATAATTATAGTAGACACTGGCTCCAGGATTGCTGAGTTAGGTCACTATAATGATATTCTTAAATATAGTTCTATGGTTGGATAAAATTTTATTATGGGATAAATAAAATGTTGAATTTCAGGTGTGAATACTCATAAGAATATGAGACTTCTTCTCATGAACTTCACATTTGGTAATTTCCAAGATGGGAGATTATGATAATAGACCCGCCTGTAATAATTCTGCATGTTTATGTGTCATCAAATATTCATATCTATGAGAATTTATAATGGTCCTTAAACCTTAAGATTATTATTAATTCATTTCATTACTCATACACCTTGGTGTATTTCATAAACATAATGATATAGTTCATGAAGAAGTTGGATACACTTGGTACATCATGAGTGACATGTTATTAATTAATAAGTTGAGAAAATATTTTTACCTTAAATATTTATAGATGTTGAAATATGAAACCTTTTATTAAAATGGAACTATTACATTAAATTCCATATCCATGGTTTAACAACAAGTTTATTTCAGACGGTCAAATAAAGATGTATCAAGAACATAATTTGACGACATGTGTATCTAACCTACTTGATGTGATATTGTGACAAAGGGATTATATTTCACAATAAGAGTCTGTGTGTGGTTATTGATGTGATGACATTAACTTCTTTCTCTTAGGTTCCTTGACCCATTGCTAAACAATAATCTTGGAATTTAGGCAAGATCGCCTAATGCTAATGAGAAAGAAGCCTATAGAATCACACACTAAGCATTTCTATTGATCTCAATTAAATTCTATTTGAATTTAATTATTATAATAAATATTATTCTCAATATTGAGGAATAATTTTTTTTTCAGGTTTTATTGATAGAAAATATTATTCTCAAAGTAATAAATAATGATTTATTCATTAATAAATAATTTATTTAATTATGATAATATTTAATAAATATTTATTTTCCAGACTGTGAATAAAATATTTATTTTATTTATTGAAAATATAATAAATATTTATTTTGTAGACTGTGAATAGAATATTTATTTATGAATAAATATTTAATTAAATATTTATTCTAGTATTCAATAAATATCGAGGAGGACTAGTGGACCATGATTGTGTTTAGTGATAAGCATTAATTTTAAAACTAGAGATATAATATTTATCATTGCACTGGTTAACACATTCTATAAAATAATAATAATAATAATAATAATAATATTATATAACATAGAGTCAGATAAGGTTTATTATATCATTTAAGGGCCATTGTGAAATTAAATAATATTTTAACCTTAACCCCAACTCTATAAATATATGGATACATAAATTGTGTAGGGTTAATAGATAATTGAGAATCATTATGAATAAAACATTTCTCACTTGATTCCTCATTCTCTAATCCTATCATCCTCTCAAGAATGAGAAGAACAAGAGAGATTCCTTTAAGCTTGAAGGAACTTGAAGTGATCAAGATGAACAATGCAAGACGATCGATCCGCCACACCAGCACTTGTCAATCTATCTGTGTTGTTGGGAGATAAAAGGAGCACATGTGGATCACCACCAGAGGGGACCTATTTTGTGTCATCCCTAAATAATGACGGTAATTCAAAAATGGGTTTCACACCATCAACATCTTCATCAAAGAAATATCCTAATACAAGGCAATCTTTTTTCCTATCTACTTAAATTAATTATAAATTTAATGTAAAAAGATATAATATTGGTTTCAGATACCTTTCTTGTCAATATTCAATTGAAAAAAATTCATTGGTCATGAAATTCACATATTATACAGTATAAAAATGATCCATAAAATCTGACTAAATCTGTAATGGCTTTATGCCCAAATGACACTTTTTCTGCGTCCAAAACCATTAGTTTCCATCATTGTGAGTGATATATGTTGTGATATTGGGTTCTATATACCCAACTTGAACTTTTATTTTTTTATTATAATATCATTCATATATTATGACGCATGATTGAAATTTTATACTTACCATGATGGTAACACAACTTCTACATGCACTATATATGGTAATGTCCTTAGATTACATGTCATATAAAAAGGTTATAGATGTTCACAAATATAATCAAAAACTTATGATACCATGATTTAAATCTTAAATATATGTCTTATATTGGGGTCTCATAAGCATTAATCATTCTTTCCATTAACTTGAAAAGACATAAATAATGTCTGACAACCAGGTGTTTGTGGCTCATAAGCATTAAGCCTTATTTTTTAGGATTTTTTCACTTAGTGATCTTGATCACTAGAGATCATGAGGACTGAATCACCAATAATAATCCCATATTGTCTGGGAATCATTGTATATTCCTATATATGAGCATATATACTAGTCTATAAACTTGTGATCATTGTTTATGTATATCATTGATCACATTCTTTGATGCATGATTGAATGATCAAAATAGGATTTGTCACTTTTGAGCATAAGAAAAAGACATCTTTAGACCATTAATATGGATGGTAGTGTCTTTAAAAATCCATTTTTTTAGTTAAAGGAAATTCCATCCAATATATTCAAAGAAAAATAAATAAATCATGAAAGGATGGTGGAAAAAAGTACATGTAATGACCCACACCGGTTTATGTAGATAGAAAGGGAGAAAAACATGGTTCCAATAATGTGGGAACCATGATAATTTTTAATTTTTTAATTTATATTTATAATTATTGTTTCATAGATACATTTTAAATGGTATAAAGGAAGATATTAAGATAGAATCTCGGGTGGAAGATATTAGAATTGGTCCCCTAGAACCAACTTCTTAGTACTTAATGATTACATGTATACATTATCCTGAATATTAATTAGTCTTGTTATCACATCATGATTTTTCCTCTACATGACATAGTATGTGATAATGTCATAAGAATATATGTTACACAGAAATATTATAGAAGTTCCCTGCCATGATGAGATCTTGTAAGTGCTATGAAATTATTCTTGAATAAATGTTTTATAGCTGGATGATATCATTTGATAAAACACAAATGATGCCGACTATCAGAGGTGTAGACTCATAAAACTTTGAGGCACTCTCTCATTATGTGTTCCCTTGATAATTTCTAGAGTATGAGATTATGAGAATGATACCCACCAGTAGGAAATCCACATTTTATACATCATTTTATGTTCCTATCCTTGGATGCATGTATTGATCCTTAGACTTTAATATTATCATTATTTAATAACATAAGTCACATACTTTGATGTATTGACTAAAACTATGATGAGATATGATCATGGTGAAGTAAGATACATTCGGTGAATCACTAGTGATATCACATTAAGGGATAATTTAATAAAGGATTTATCCCTTATGTTTATTAATATAAGTTGATATATTAGGCCATTTGATGGTAATGGAACAACCTAGATAAATCCATGTCTATGACATTATTTGGTCATGTTCATTTCTGGAAATCACATAGGTTGATGACACCAATATGCAACCTACTTGATTAGAGATATCATAGTAAAGGGATTATATTAAATAGTAATAATTCGTAGGATGGTTTATATTATTGTGACATTAAATTTTTTCTTCACGGGTGTCTTAGCGTGTCGCTGGATGTTAACATTGTGATTTAGTAATATCTACCTATTTTTACTGAGAAAGAGGCCTAGAGGGCCACACACTAATTTTATTAGGAATATTGGTTAAATTAAATGTTGAATTTAATAAGTTATAATAAATATTATTTTTTACTTTGTAGTTTAATAATTATTTGGGTTTGGTTGATCGCTAGGATCTAATCACAAGTTATTTGAAAGAATAAGTTAGTTAAATAATAATAATAATAATAATTTATTCACAAAGTTTAGTGAATATAATATTTATCATATTTATCGGTGAACAATGCAGTGATATTTATTTGTTAAATAAATAGTCATTATTCAAGGTTTAGTAAATGCTAGGGAGGATAAACAAACTCATATTAATGAATTGGTTGGAAATGATGTAAATGATATATATTTATATATTATAATGGGATGCATATGTTAAGTGAATAATAATAATAATAATAATAATATTACACATGATGTCAACTAATAATTATAGAATTGGAAAGGTTCCTATGTGAAAATTGATAATCTTAAACCTACCATAATAAATATCTAATTATATAACTTCCCATAGACACACTTATTGTGAAAAAAATATTGAGAGAAGTTATCTCAAGACCTAGAGAGAGTTTTAGAAATCCAGAGTGTTTTCTATCCTCCTATTCCCTCAAGACATCAAGGGAAAACCAATAATTCTTAATCCACAAATAGAATTACACTATGGACAACCATGAATGATGCAAGCAATTGATATAGAATATTCTAGAATCCAATGATTCTATAATGATGTTAAGAGATTGTGGTGAATGTGTGGATCAATTCTAGAGATATTTTTCACATGGATCCTGAAATGCAATAATGGTACGATGAGATCGAGTTAACCAAATCATTAATGAAGAAATAATTACAAGTTCAAGTAATTATATATATTTTTATAAATTAATTATAAATTACATGTTAAGATCCTCCTCTTTTAGTTTTAGTATTTAATCAGTTCAATTAATCTACAAATTCCATTGGTCATGACATCATTTATTATGTATGTCTCAGATTATTTGTAAATTAAGACTAAAAGTTGATTTGTTCATACCAAAGAGGTGCTTCCTCTATACCCTAAACCTATAAGTGGTATTAGAGAGGTGCGTGTCATCCTTGCGCAAGGTCATACTAATATTCTCTATATCTTTCCAATTTTATAGGATGTATCATAAGAGACTGGTATTAGAGAGGTCACATAGTTAATTTATGATTATTTATTAATCTGTGATTGAATAATATGCGTTTACAATATATTTTACTTTTGATTTATTTGTTCATGAAATCCGAACATCATTTTAACTTCCCATTCTTTGTTCTTTCTCACATAACCAACAAAAAAATTAAATTAAAATGGAGAAACATCCAAAAATTCTATCTAGAGATGCCAAAGGTTCTACCTAGATAACACAAGAGTACATGATGTGTAACTTAAACTACATGCCGTGTACTTGTGTATATCATCTACATCTTACATTGATATTGGATTAGTTTGATAAAATTGGATTAGTGATATGATAAAAACATATTAGCACATAGATCCAAATCAGGATGGTCTAAAGTTTGAATAACTACACACCATGTAACCTATATTAATTTCATGCATTACTCATTTATTCATGATGGAGAACACTAGGTTCTAATCATGTTGTGTATTTTCTGTAGGTTTTGGGTGCAACGGAAGCGCATTGGTGGGTGTACCCAAATTTAATTTTTTCCATTAACAACGATCAATATGAGATCCGTTATGATAATAAAACACCCAATATTTGGAATATAATGAAGAACTAAAGACAAGAGGGGAGTCTCGGAACCATATAAAGGATAATCATATGTTGGTTATAATTAGTTTAATTAAAATATGAGAATTACCTTGATGGAATTCTCTCTCCGTTGATGTTTTCGGTCACAATATGATGTGATCCGTTGTTGTGTCATAGAATCCAAGAGTAGTATTCCTCTAGTGGTGATCTACATGTGATCCACGTATCTCTGGACTTCACCGAAGGGATCTCTAGGTGCTAGTGCAGAAGATCCTTCACTTGTGATGTCCGCCTTCAATCACCTTGAGAGCCATTTCCAAAGCGCTCTCCTTGATCCGGTGGATGAGGATCTCTCTCGTAACTTGAGAGAGTTCTTGGAGGAAAAGAATTATCTCTTAGATTGAGAGATTTCTCTTGATCCATTATGCACAACCACAAAGAATGAATAGGAAAATCAGAATAATATAATTGGGATTTTAATTACTTAGAATAATAAAATGAATTAATTACATGAAAGCATTTATTCATTTCATTTAATTCTTAGTAAGACCCCATGTCTAATAATAACAGTTGACTATTATTATTACTTGATATGCTCCCAGTAAATTACACCTAATATTATTTAATTAAATAAATAATAATATTTCTCAAAAATCCCTAGAAAAGCTACATGGTGTTTATATTAATATACACAGTGTATACTTTTGTTTTTTTCAATTTTATTTATTTCCTCCACCACATTTATTAGACCTTGAATGATGACTAATTATTTATTAAATAAATATCACTACATTACTCACCAATAAATATATTATTTCTCCCACACTATATTCTCCCTAATAACTAGTGTTGAAATAAATTTGATCAGATATCCTTGAATAATTATTAAACCACAATCAGGAATAATATTTATTCAACTTTTTAAATGAATATTTAAATGAGATAATTGGACAAAATTAGTGTGTGACCTTCTAGGCCTCTTTCTCGGTGGCATTAGGTGGAGCCTACCTAAAGTCCAAAGTTAGCATCTAACAACATGCCAAGGCACCCATAGATAAAGAAGTTAATACTGTAATGATGTGCCACCTCCTACGAATGTTTACCATGTAATGTAATCCCTTTGTCACGATATCTCAAATCAAGTGGGTTGCATGATGGTTCCATCAACCCATGTGCTCAATTATTCTTTCTTTGACTTCCCAAAATTTAACTTGACCATTCCTCACCATGGCCATGGATTTATTTAGGCTATATCAATTCCATCAAAGGTCCTGAGATATCTACTTCTGTTATGGAATAGAAGGGACAAATCCCTTTTCACATTATCTATTAATGCAGTATTACTCGTGATGCACCCAACATATCCTTCCTCACTATGAATAGAGTTTCATCATAATTTTCTTCAATACATCTAAGTACACGAGTTTCTTAAATTTTAAGGACCAATACACACATTCAAAGATAGAAACATACAATAACACTATGAAATATGGATTTCCTACTGGTGGGTCTCATTCTCATAATATCCTCTTGGATATTACTAAGGGTGCTCACCATGAGAAGGTAACTCAAATTTTTATGAGTCCTCACCCCTAATGGTTAGTATTATTTGTGTCCCTCAAATAAAATCATCTGACCATAGAACATATATTCAAGAATAGTGCTATGATACTTCTGGGTTCTCATCATAGCAGGGATCTACTATGACCTTTTAGTGCAACAGTTATCCTTAGGACATTATCACATGCATTGTCATGCAGAAGAACAATCAAGATATGATAAGGTATTTATTAATGAATAAAGTACAAAGTAGTTAGTTCAAGGCCACCAACTCCAACAGACTCCCACTTGGACTATATCCAACTGCTAACAAACTTTAACCAGCTATCTCTCATATGATATTCATGCTTCTACTGAGATAGACCTTTAGTCATGGGGTCTTCCATGTTCTCTTTTATGGACACTCTTCTCACTGAAACTTCACCCCTTTGATAGAAATCCCTCAAGAGGTGATACTTCCAAAGAATGTGCTTTGTCTGTTGATGTGACCTTGCTTATTTTTAAAGATCCACCACTGCAGTATTATCACAATACAATGTGATATGATCTTTACTGCTAGGCACCACATCAAGATCCTAGACAAAGTTCTGAATCCATAAGGATTCCTTGGTTTCATCATAAGACTCTATATATTTGGACTCCACCATAGAATTGACAACAATTGGATGCTTTGAACTCTTCCAGATCACAGCTCCTCCATTGAGACAGAAAAAATATCCTGATTGCAACTTCATATCGTTCTGATTTGTCTGAAAACCAGCATTAACATACCCTTTGATGAAAATCTCCTCATCTCCTCCATACACTAGGAACATATCCTTAGTTCTTCTTAGATACTTAAAAATATTCTTAATAGCAATACAATACTGTTATCCTGGATCTACTTGATATCTTACTACCATGATCATTTCATAAGAAACATCAATCCTAGTACATAACATGGCATACATGATAGATCCTATAGCTGAAGCGTATGAGATCTTACTCATCCTATCTTTCTCCTGTTGTGTCAGAGGACACAATATCTTAGAAAGATGTAGGCCATGTGACACTGGAACCAATTCCCTCTTGGATTGTTCTATACTAAATATCTTTAGTATCTGGTCAATGTATGTACCCTAACTTAGTACATGTAACCTCTTAGATCTATCACGAATGATTTTGATCCCTAGAATGTAGGGCGATTCACCTAAGTCCTTCATGGAGAAACACTTGTTCAACTAGTCCTTAACTAACTGTAAGACTGGTACATCATTTCTAGTAAGTAATATGTCATCAAAATATACTACTAGGATAATGACTACATTCCCATTAAACCGATTATAAACACATGTCTCAAATTCTTTCTTAATGAAACCAAATTACTTTATGGATTCATCAAATCAAATGTTCCATGACCTGGATGCTTTCTTTAATCCATAAATAGATTTCTGCAACTTGCAAACCCATTTGACTTTACCTAGTGTCACAAACCCTTCTGGTTGTGTCATATAGACATATTTTGGAAGGTTCCCATTAAGGAATGTTGTTTTGACATCCAATTGCCAAATCTCGTAGTAACGGTAAGCTGTTATGGAAAATATGATTCTTATGGATTTAAACATAGCAACTAGCGAGAAGGTTTTATCATATTCATTTCATTGATGTTGTCTAAATCCTTTAGCCATTAGCCTTTCTTTATAGGTACTAACTTGACCTTCCATGTCCAACTTTATCTTGAATAGCCATTTGCATCCAATAGGATTTACATCAACTGGATCATCTACCAGAACCCAAACTTGGTTCTGATACATGGAATCCATCTCATAATTCATAGCTTCTAGCCATATTGTATCTTATGATCTCTCTACTAATTCCTTATAGGAGATATGTTTATCATTTTACAACAATAATGATTCACCATCCTTGGTGACTAGGAAACCAAATCTCTTTGGTTCCCTTACCTCTCTTGAGCTCCTACGTAGTACTTGTGTTTCTGTAACCTCTTCCACGAGGACTTGTGGAACTTGTTCCCATAACAACTCTTATGTATCTTGATCATCAACTTCTTTGAATTCAATATTGCTCCCAATATCCTTTTTGAGTATGTTCTCCCTCTCAAGAAATACGGCTTGTCTGGCGACAATCACTTTCTTGTCTGAAGGGTTATATAGGTAATATCCTTTTGTTTCCTTGGGATATCCTATAAAGATACACCTCGTGCCCCAGGGTTTTAGTTTATTTCCTGAGAAGGCCTTAAAAAATGCCTCGAATCCCCATACACATGTGTGAAACAAAATGGGTTTCTTTCCATTCCATATATCGAAGGGAATTCCATTTTCCACGTTAGTTGGTACTTAGTTTAATGTGTATGCTACAATTTTTAATGCATATCCACAAAAGGATAATAGAAGATCTTCATGACTCATCATTGACCTCACCATGTCCAACAAGGTGCGTTTCATCCTTTCACTAACACCATTCCACTATGGTGTGTAAAGTGGAGTGAGTTGAGATAGAATCCCAGACTCTCATATGAACTTTTGGTTCAGATATTCTCCACCTCAATCCAATAAAAGCTTATTTATCTTCTTACCAAGATAATTCTCTACTTCATTCTTGAATTCATTAAATTTCTCTGAGGAATATGACTTATACCTCATTATGTAGACATATACATATCTACTCAAATCATTAGTAAAAGTAATTAACTAATAACATCCACCTCTAGCTTCTACTGGAAATGGTCCACACACATCTGTGTGTACCAATCCTATAAGATTTGTGGCTATTTCACCATGTACACCAAAAGGTGTCTTGGTTATTTTACCTTGTAAACAAGAGTGACATCTATCAAGTGGTTTTAGATTAATAGAGTCTAAATAACCATCTTGGCAGAGCTTTATTAAGTGCTTCTTTTTTACATAACCAAGACAGTGATGCCACAACTGGGTGTTGTATGAGTCATGTGAGTTTGTTTCATTATTGATTTCCAATACTTGGTTTTCATAATTTAATACATATAAACCATTATTTAAATACACCATACCATAACATACATTATTCTTATAAAATAAACAACCCTTATTTTCAAACTTGAAAATAAATCCATCCATATCCATACATGATATAGAAATTATGTTTTTGGTAACACTAGGAACATAATAAGAGTTATGTAAAACCAAAGTCATTTTAGTTGGAAATGAGAGGTGGTAATCGTCAATGGCTATCGTATCCAGCCTCGCGTAATTGGTAGCTCAAAGATCCACCTCTCCTATGGAAATATTTATAAATATATTTGGTTCCTTCATTTGAATATAGATGTGAGACCCACTAGCTGTATCTAATACCCAATGTTTAGAAATGGAAATATTACACTTGATAACGAATGAACCTTTAGCGTCCCCATGGTTCTGGGTACAGTTCCTATTCTAGTGTCTTGAATTTCCACATGAAAAACATACCACCTCCTGTTCCTTGCCCTGCCTCTGGATCTTCTCCTTCTTGGAGGGATAGTTCTCAGGGGCTTCAGACTATTTATAAATCCTTAGCCCCTTTTCCTTGTCCATCCTTTTCTTATTCACCATAAGGACTGTGAGTTTCTCATGCCCTATGTCCTTATCTACCTAGATAATTAAGGTCAGAAGCTCTGATAGACTCTTCTCATTATTTCTCATGTTATAGTTGACAATAAAGCTAGAGAAGGTCTTGGGCAGTGATAATAGGATGAGATCTATACACAAATCATCCATTAACTTAATACCTATGATGTATAGGCATTAAATGTAGCCAATAAGCTTGACTACATGAGGCCCGAATGGCACAGACTCTCTAATATTAGTTATAAAAAAAGCATTGGAGATCTCATATCTCTCCTGTCTCGCCTTCTCTTAATAGAGATCCTTAAGGTGAGACATCTTGCTATACGCGTCTTTATTTTCATGTTACTTCATGATCTCATTAGACATGGACTGTAATGACCCATACTTTAAATACATTGTTATTACTTCAGAGTTGAAGCATAATTATTACAACATATAACAAAACCATAAAAGGACTATATAGGTATAGTGTCTTTAGAAATTGTGAAACATAAACAACCGGTTCATAAAATCAACTACATTATCTCCCGTTTATTTCATCATATCTAGAGTCCCTTTTTGGTATATCCTACTTAATATCCTTCTTCCTGACCTGGGAAAAAGAAAACATACAAAAGGGTGAGCTCAAATGCTTAGAAAGGTTAAACAAAAGAAATATCAGTCATATCATATTTATAAGAACATAACATTTTGAAAATCTTAACCTGCAAAAGAGGTCATAATATCATGTCATGGGATAAATCATAGTAATGAAAATTAATCCCAAATAATCATAACTTAAAACATTAAACTTTGTGGAATACACACATAATCATAGAAAATCATTTCATATTAGTCAAGGCTCATTGCCAAGACCATCATAGAGGACAAAGTCCATTACTGAACTGAGTTCACTCCTCATTCCAGTCCTGTATCACTGAACCAGTTTAACTTGCCGTTCCATCCATGTATATCTCATGAGATATAAATCTTTAACCAATGCATTGGAGGGAGATATAGGTCCCACCCATCTCATAATTAAACCATTCTTATGTGTGCCACAAAATCATAAATCATAAATCATAGCATAACCCATGTAATAAAAATGGGATTCTTAAACATCATGCCAACATAACATAACCCATATAAGATAAAAGGACATCATAAAATTAATTCCATCATAAAATAATAAAATCAATGTAAAAATAGGGATATAAACAGAACCCTATATTATCTTATATGGAAAATAATTTTGATAAAACACTTGAACTCCATTCTTGAGGAAAATATCCTTTCTACTTCAAAAACATTTTTCTTTTATTAACATGTCATACAATTTTAAACTAAAAGAAGTTGATTAAAAATAAACTTGAAAACTTGTAAAGGAAGATTCTTGGAAATAATGTTCTAAAAATCCATTCATGATGTATAAGTTAAAAAAAACATTCTTCTCGTACTTTGGCCGGAAAAGTCAAAAAGTACCTTGTACTAAAAACGAAAAAAGATTCCTTTCATATATTTTACTAAAAACTCACCAAAGGGTAAAATTGGATTTAAAAAATTGTAGGAGGATAGAAAAAATATTACATATTGAGGAAACATGGATGTGGATGATAAAATACACCCCAGTAAATACCAAAGTATAAACAATCTCAGATAAAAATGAGATTGTGAGATTTTCCCTTACCTTAGGTCCGATATGCTTCGTATGAATCCGAAACTCCTGTAATATGGTTTAAATAATGTTAATTGACTTATTACAGAATCATATTCATTTTTATGGTATCATATATGGTTATATTGTATCTTCTTAGTAGTAATATTTCATTGCTACTTGTTATTTGGGTGTTTATTGCTTTATGTTCTTATGCATGTTTTGTCGAATAAATTCTTATTCCTCTTTATAGGATATAGATAAATCATTTACATAATGGTATTAGTGTAATATATATCATATTAATTCATTCAATTCATTTATATAATCATTATTCAATGAATATCATATAGAACGAGTCGCATCACATCATGGAGACGGTAGGCCGTACGTACGCACGAGCGATGATATCATTCCCATGATCGTGGAATAGTATTGAAGTGTATGTATAATATTTCAGAATAAATACCACTTTACAATAATCATATATAGTTATTTATTTACACCATTATACTCATCCAAGTAAGGTGGTGGTGGAAAACATATTACTCCATGACGTGGAGACGGTATTCCGTACGTACGCACGAGCGGTGATTTTGTTTACCGTAGGATGGATAAGAGGTGAAATAGGGTTGTTTCATATTTATAATAACATATCAGTATATGAGGGATACTAATGTTATTACCTCATAATGAAAAAACTAAAGAAGAGGGAGTAGAAGAAGAATGGAACTTGAAGAAAACAGTAGAAGGTATTACCTCTTCTACGAAGTGCCTCCTTTAAACTTTCTCTTAGGGCACTAGAGTTGGTCTTTTGAGAATACCAGTACCTCTAGTAGGTTTATAAGGAAGTGGGGAAGTGAAATGGGCAGGGGTTGGATGAGCTTTAAGGCTCAAAGTGGTGTGAGGAGGAGAGGGAGGAGGTTCCCTTTTATAAGGGAGTAGAGGGGCACCTTTGGAAAGTGTGAAAATATTATTTTATTATAAACGTATCTTCGGTTTCAAAAGGTCAAAAAATCATTAAAGATGGATATAAGATGAATCATGGTCGAAATAAAATCATCCAATCAGAATTGGACATGTTTTGGAAAATATTTTAATCATTATAATCTTATTTATTTAAATAATTTATTAATGAGGTAAATACTGCATCATTATTGTGTCATAAATAATTTAATTTATTTTATGTCTAAAAATTATAAAAAAAATACAAACATGTAGGAAATATTTTTATCTTTCCAATTAATATTTATAGTCTAAAATATAATTTATATATCCCCTTATAAAAATTAATTACTAAAGGAGTTTTTGTTAATGCCAATTTTGTCTTTACATTAAATTAATTAATCTAATGTGTCATTGTCTTTCATAAGTGGCTCCATGGGGTTCCAAAATCGACCCAAGGATGACCATGGTCAGAAATTACTCATCCAATAAGGTTTGGACAAGTATTAAGGTAATTTTGAATTATTATAATTTTCTTTTAACCTTGAATTATCCTATTTACTTTTAACCGTGGTAAATAAAAGTAAAAAGTTACTATTCACCAAAAATTATTTTTATCTAATTGAACCACATTTTACTCCTTAATATTAATAGTGTCTCTCAGATTTTCGAAATCCAACTCACAGAAGCGGTAAAATTAAGTTTTATGAACAATTGCAAAAGCTCCTAGGAGGTGGGTAAAAGACGGTGAAAAGTTCAATACAATTTTTTATAATTCTAAAATTATTATAAAATGATTCCAATAAATTTCATTGAACTTATATAAGTATTATGTATCTATTTTTACCTAAAATAAATTCAAATCAAATAAATTATTATTTAAATAAAAAGTCGGTTTTAACCAAAAACTCAGTGTTTTCACTATTCATCAAAAATTGAAGTTTTTCAGAAAAATACCAAAAATTCAGCCTAAGATATATTTGATATTCCAAATTCAAAAATGATGTCTATTTTTCCAAATTCAAAACATATAAGTGTCATTAATTAATTTTAAAAGTAATTCTCGTTATCAAAACAAATAGCGTGTTTTTAAGAAACAATAACTATCAAAAGATCATCACTTGTTTATGTCCAATTTCAAAGTGAAATTAATTACAATGACCAACATTGGATTAATTGGTAAAAATATATTCTAATTACACTTTAAAACCAATTAAAAAGATAATCTATCCATATAAATTATTGTGATGAAAAAAGTTGTTTTTAATTAAAATATAGCATGTTGTTACTATTCATCAAAATATGAAAGTTATCAGAATAATATTAAAAATTTATCCAAATTAAAATTTTATATCCTGATTTCAAGGAATAATTTTATTTTGTCAAATTGAACTTATAAACATGTCAAAAACGAGATTTAAAATGGGTGCGCCATCAAAAGGCGATAAAACTGCATTTTTTGAAAAATACTTCTTTTATCTGAAAAACTGATTTTATTTTCATACCTCATTCTAGAAAATGTGTAAGATGAATTATAATGTTATAAAATTTAAAATTTAGTTAATACTATTCATAACGACTAGTCTATAATATTATAATAATATATAGTTGTTTAGTGAAACTCGGTATTGCGTACTACACACGCTATCGAGGAAGGTCGCGATTGCGTGTAACGCAAGCCAAGCTAGTGTTGTGTGCAGTGAATTATTCCTTTGTGTATAACATAATACATAAAAAAATATACTTCTCATAAAATATCAGGGTGTTAAATGGACGATATCATGAAACATTAGACATATGTGGCATCATCTGTATGTTTCATATAGAGAGATAGTTTCTCATAACTAGCCTCTTTTCCAGGTGCAACTGGAACATGCTCTTCCAGCACATACAATTTACTCTCATGGAGAAGGATGACACATAAAAGCCTCTGCCATTCCTGAAAATTGGTTCCATTGAGAAGGTTTTCCTTCTAAATTATGGTTCTCAATGATATGTTTGAAGTAATTTTTCTTGTATTTTATACAAATTAATATGAGAAAATGTTTAGTAATTTATCATTATATGTAACAACCCTGATTTTTATTAAAACTTAAACATGATTTATTACATAAAACTTCACTTGATACAACAAAGAATATCAAGAGGTTTAGTGTATTTGGGGTTTAGGATCATTACATAAAAAATTAAAACATGAAATACAACATCTTTATTGAAAACTTCCTTTACATGACCACTACATTCCCCCGTACTTAGCATTGCATGGGATAACCTGAGGACATGCATATGAAAAGGGTGAGCTATAAAGCCTAGTAAGGGAGTACACATGGAATATCATGAGGAGTAAAATACATGTTAGGAAATAGGCATATCAATAGAGCATAAGAGAAACATGAACATAAAGGCATGATAAAGCATGATAATTATAACATGGAAATGTGGCAACAACACTTAACATGGAATTAGCATGAGCCAAGGATCATTGCACATGGAGCATGAGTAAATCCTCATTGCACATAAATCACGAGTAAACCCTCGTTGCACTTGAATTAGCATGATCCAACACTCATTGCACATGATGTATCATGATGCTATACTTTAACCAATGCATTGAAGCGCTATAAGGGCGCACCCTTCTTAAACATTTCATTTCATGCATAAGTGTGCCACATGGATCATAAAACATGGATTCATAAAACATAATCATTTATTCCACGATTAAGGAATGTGGAATTCATGCATGAAACTTTATAATCAATAAGTAAATGTGCATAAAGGTGAATACCCTTGATGGAGAAATGGGCATGATATTCATTACACAATGACATTGGCGTAGAAAATTGGTGCGACTTCGGCAGTGTAACGGTGTGACATAAGAATTCATAAAAATGGTTGATGAGAGAGAAAAGGGTTCCTCATCATATTTAAATGTAATGGACATTAAGGAGGTCATATAGATACATTTCCCAATAATTTTAATGGAATTTAGATTCATGATACAAAAGTATTGCTTGAATGTAAACGAGGAGAGAGAAGTTCCTTTCAGAATTTCGGCATAGTAACGAGTGTACATGAGAGGAATTAAATGAGAGAGAAAGGGGTTCCTCATCATATTTACATGTAATGGACAATAAGGAGTTCATATAGATACATTTCCCAACAATTGTAATGGAATTTAGATTCATGATACAAAAGTATTGCTTGAATGTAAATGAGGAGAGAGAAGTTCCTTTAGGAATTTCGGCATAGTAACGGGTGTACATGAGAGGCATTCAATGAGAGATAAAGGGGGTCTCCCATCATTAAAAAATAAAGAGGTAAGTATGAGAGAGGTTCAAAACCATACCCCAACATTCATAATTGAAACTAAAAGGGCAAAAAAACTTAAAGAAATTGGACAAAAATGAGAAAGGAAGAAAAAAACCCTTACTTGGAAGTGTGCTTCCAAAGGCTAGAGAGAGTCTTGTGAGAGGCTTATTGGGAGCTTGGGGAACCTTGGGAGGATTATAGAGAGAGTAGGGAAGAGGTTGTACAAACTCCAATGGCTTTGAGTGAGGAGGAAGTGGGAGCTTGGGTGGGTTTATATAGGAAAGGTGAGGAAATTCTTTATTATTTAGGTTTGGGTCCCCTTATATTAAATTAATCCAAAACACAAACCATCCCATGGTTTTTGGAAAAGGGAAGAGGAAAACAATATTTTATAAGTCCAAAGTTCGAACTTCTTAAAACAATAGGGTTGCTTATGTGGAGATGAATCATACTCCCATGGAAATTAATTTAAAAAGACAAGGTGTTTAATAAGTTTTGAGGGGCTCAGTAATGCTTTAAAAAGTAATCCAAACAAACCCAAAATCACATTATGTTAATGTAAAAACATATATTGGCCGAACATAAAGATTATAGTATTTTATTACATCACTATTGGGTCATTATGATGTCATAAAACACATTATATATTTAAACGGTATTTAATTTTTACTCAAAAATTTGACTGTCTCAGAAAATTATGAAAAATTAACCATTGGATAATTTCGACGTCCTGATTCCAAAAATAACATTTATTTTATCTAAATAATTTTCTAAATATGTTAATTTTCACTTTTAAAATAAAAACTGACATTTATAAAAAATTCACGGGTTTTGACAAAAATGGCTTTCAAACCTTAATAAAAATTACAATTTCATTCATAAAATTATAAGATCATTTATATTTAATAAAAATTAATTTAATAATAATATTTTATTAAAATATTATTTAATTCAAAAATCCCTTAATTTAATAAAATAGAATTCTTAATTAAATAATAACTAAAAATAATATTTGTACTTTAAAAACTATTTACAATGTATCCGTAATGAAAAGAAAGTATATTAATTATTATATAAAAAAAATAATGTACATGAACATAGTACTATTTATTTGTTACATAACCTCTTAAAACAGCTGCATAAGACCTAAGGGTAAGGTGTGCGATGGTGACAGACTCTTGGGGTGGCTCGGATAACATTGCTCGAGTGGTAATCTCTATCAACTTCCACTTTTCCCATAGACGGTCCCCTTCGAGCTTGACATGATGAAGCTCAGCTTAGGATTGGTCAAGAGTGAAGCCCAAGGATGCCACCTCTTTTCCGAGCTCCGACAAATGGGCTTCGTATGGAGCAATTCTACTGGATGAGGCCATCGCTTCTTTTGTCTGAGTAAATTTGGATTTGTTAAAGCCCTATATTTATACTAATCATGTGATCACTGTTCAACAAATATATTAGAAATGGTCAAAATTCTTAACATAAAACCAATGAAGTTGAAATTTTATATAAACATAAAGAGACATTTAATTAGATCAAGAGGTATTTCCATTAATGAAACTTTGGGTCGTTACAATATTCCCCCTTAAGAAAATTTTCCCTCAAAATTTTCTTTTTCCCACAATAAAATAGATGTGGGTAACTCAGATCATCATTTCATCTAATTCCCAAGTCACTTCTTCAAACTTGTGGTTTCTCCACAACACCTTGATAAGGGGAATTGTCTTATTTTGTAGAACTTTTTCTCTACGATCTAATATCTTCACTGGTTGCTCCTCATAAGAAAGATCATCTTCCAATTGTACCGCCTCAGAAGAGAGTACATGTGAAGGGTCTAGTATGTACTTCTTTAAGAGGGATACATGAAAGACATCATGTACTTTGGCCATAGTAGGTGGAAGTGCTAGTCGATAGGCCACAACCCCGACATGATCAAGAATCTCGAAGGGGCCGATGTACCTTGGACTTAACTTCCCTTTCTTTCCAAACCTCATGACCTTCTTCCACGGAGATATGCATAGAAAAACCATGTCTCCAACTTTAAACTCAAGGTCTCATCGACGATTATCTGCATAACTCTTCTATCGACTCTGGGCTGCCTTGATATGCTGCTGAATGGTTTTCATCTTCTCCACCATTTCCTTGACCATTTCTGGTCCAACCAGCTTATGTTCACTGACCTCATCCCAACATGCTGGTGTTCTGCACCTTTTCCCATACAACGCTTCATATGGTGCCATTTGGATGCTCGAGTGGAAACTGTTATTATAAGATAACTCAACTAGAGGAAGATGTTGATCCCATCCTCCTTTAAAGTCCATTTAGCATGCTCTCAACATATCCTCAAGTGTTTGGATAGTCTGCTCGGATTGGCCATCAGTTTGAGGATGATAGGCCGTACTGAAGTTTAGTTCAGTATTCAGAGCATGTTGAAGACTCTTACAAAACTTAGAGGTGAATCTTGGATCTCGGTCAGACACAATAGATAGTGGTACTCCATGAAACCTTACCAATTCCCTAATATATATCCATGCCAGTTGATCCAATGAGAAATCCTCCCGAATAACAATGAAGTGTGCAGTCTTTGTAAGACGATCCACAACAACCTAGATTGTATTGTTGCCTTTGGATGTCCTCGGAAGTCCAGTGACGAAGTCCATGGTGATGTTCTCCCATTTCCATTCTGGTATGGGTGATGGTTGCATCATCCCCTTAGACTTCTGCCTCTCTGCCTTCACTTGCTGGCACACCAGACACTTTGATGTATATTCAGCGATCTCATTTTTCATATTATTCCACGAAAAGTTTTCTTGGAGATCTCGATACATCTTTGTGATCCCTGGGTGAATAGAGAAATCTGAACTATGTGCATCATCCAAAAGTTCCTTCTTCTGCTCCGGACTTGATGGAACACATAGTCTTTTCCTAAACTGCACAATTCCTTATTCATTAACATTAAACTCCTAGGATTTCCATTTTTAGATAGCTTCCACTTTTTCTTGAATTCCCACATCATTTTTTTGAGCATCCTTTAACCTTTCCAAAAGAGACGGTTGAGAAATCATTTGTGAAAGGATTGATGATGTTACCTTCTCTATGATTCCCATGTCCATCTTCACCAAGTCTAAGAAGATTGGATCCTTCTCAATTCTCATCATTGATAGAATCACTGGATCCTTTCTACTTAGGGAATCTGCCACCTTGTTCGCTTTCCCAGGATGGTAATGGATTGAATAGTCATAATCCTTGATGAGATCTATCTATATTCTCTGGCGCATATTAAGCTCTTTCTGTGTGAATATATATTTAAGACTCTTGTGGTCAGTATATATCTCACATTTCTCTCCATAGAGATAATGCCGCTAGATTTTCAAGGCAAAGATCACTGCCGCCAACTCCAGATCATGCGTTGGATAGTTTCTCTCATGGATTTTCAATTTCCTTGAGTCATAGGATATCACTTTATCATTTTGCATCAGCACACAACCTAAGACCTTCTTCTAATCATCACTGAATACCACAAAAATTTCCCCACTTGTGGGTAAAGTGAGCACGAGCGCAGTGATAAGCCTCCTTTTCAACTCCTTGAATCTTTCTTCACATTCATCACTCCAAGAAAACTTTACTCCCTTTCGAGTTAGCTTGGTAAGAGGGTTGGACAATCGTGAGAAATTTCTCACAAATCATCGATAATATCCAGCTAACCCCAAGAAGCTACGGATATCCGTTACTGATGTTGGTATCGGCCATCCCTCAATTGCATCTATTTTGGAGGGATCCACAAATATCTCATTGCTTGTGATGATATGGCCTAAGAATGAGACTTACTTCAACCAGAACTCACACTTTCTGTACTTTTCATAGAGATTCTCCTTGCGCAAAGTCTCTAGTATAGTTCTTAAATGCTCCTCGTGATCCTCCTTGGTTTTGGAGTATATTAGTATATCATCTATAAAGACTACCACAAACTTGTCTAGGTAATCTCTAAAGACTCTATTCATTAAGTCCATGAATATTTCTAGAGCATTAGTGAGTTAGAAAGGCATTACTATGAATTCATAGTGCCCGTATCTTGTGCGAAAATTAGTCTTGGGGATATCTTTCTTCTTCACCCTTACTTGATAATATCCCGACCGCAAGTCCACCTTGGATAAGTATTGTGCTCCACACAGCTGATCAAACAATTCATCAATTCTTGGGAGAGGATACTTTTTCTTTACCGTGATTTTTTTAAGTTCACGATAATCGATGCAAAGCCGCATTGACCCATCCTTCTTCTTGACGAAGAGGACTGGTGCACCCCATGGTGAAGCACTTGGGCGTATAAACCCTTTATCCAGATTCTCCTGTAGTTGTTTCTTCAACTCTTCAATCTCTACAACAGCCATTCTATATGGAGTCTTTGATATTGGTAAAGCCCCGGGTATAAGTTCAATTGAGAATTCAACATCTCTTCTAGGAGGAAGACCAGGCAGTTCCTCGGGAAACACTTCAGCGAATTTCCTCACAATAGACATTTCTTCAAGGATGGTTTCTTCCTTGGACTCAATCATCTAAGCCAGATACGTGTGCTCATAAGGAAGTAATATCCATGCTTGAGATGATGGAGTTAAAGGAGATTCATCTTCCTCCTTACACTTGTAAATAATCGGGGTTCGATTGTCCATATGAAGTGTGATTTCCCTCTCCCGACAATTTATGTTGGCTATATATAAGGAAATCTAATCCATGCCAAGAATTGCATCAAATTCCACCAGAGGGAGTATGAAGAGGTTTGCCGGGAAATTCAATCCACAGATTATAACAGGGGAGGAATTATATTCATGGGATTCAATGATTGCCCCATTTTCCGTACTCATCAACATCATTACTTCCATGACTTGTGGTGGTGCTGGGATTGTTCTACTAAACTTTTGAGATATAAAAGAATGCGTATAACCTGAATCAAAAAGTATGTTCACTATTCTTGAATGAATAACTAGCGTACCTGTCACCACTTTGTTTTTGGGGTTCACTTTGGCAGAAGTGATGGCAAAAGCTCTTCTTTGCTGCCTTGGAGGTTGTTGGTTGCCTCCGAAAACCCTTGGATTAGGGCACTGATTTGCAAAATGACCCGGTTCTTTTCATTTGTAGCATTGAACAACGCGTTGAGGTTCAAACATAGCGTTCCTCTCCTTTGTCGCAGCCATGGGTCTTTCTTGCTGACACTTAACAGCTAGGTGACCTTCTCTTCCACACCTGAAGCATTTCCTCATCCCCTTAAGTCAATTTCCAGGGTGCTTCTTTCCGCACTTTTGGCAAGTAGGGTGCTGGATCTTCTTAGCACTGTTGGATTTATCCATCAGACCACCAGCATTGAATTCCACCTTACACTTCTTATCCCTATGATAACCCTGTGATTCTATGATCTCTATTTCGACCTTGAGGGCACATCGGACAATTTCCTCATAGCTGTCAAAGTCACGGATTGCTAATGATTTCCGTAGGCTAGGCTTCAACCCACTAAAGAAGCGGTCAACTTTGCATTCTGGGGTAACAAAAAAGCCGGAATCATATCGTGAAAGCCTTGTGAAGTTTTCCTCATACGCTCCAACAGATTATTCGTCTTTTTGTTTGAGGGAAAGGAAGTCCCTTTCCATCTTAAGCCGGAGGGTGTGTGGAAAATATTTATCGAAAAATATATTATATAAATCCTTCCATTCCAACACCTCGATCTCCTCCTCAGGCTTCATATTTTTGATCAACGTCCACCATTGATTAGCTTCACCCTCCGTACGATAAGCCGCCAAGAGAACCTTCTCTTGTTCAAAACATTGAAGGATGGAGAAGATATTTTCAATGGAGTTGATCCATTGTTCAGCGATCGTGGGATCGGATGATCCACTAAAAGTAGGAGGCCTTTGTCTCATGAAGCTCTTGATAGCAACTTTTTCTTTCTTAGGGGGGGTTGAACGTTCCTCTTGACTCGTTTTTCTATTCAAAACTTGAGTTAGCTGAGAGAGAATCATGAAAAAGTTCACGATTCCCACTCCCATTGGATTGAGAATCTCATTAGTACAGTCATCACACTAATCTTCACAATGGTTGTTAGCCCGAGTCCTCCTATTACCGGCCATTGGATGGAATAAAAGGAAAGTTAGGGGTAACACATAAAGGGTAATCCAAAGACAAAAGTTGATGACTTATAAATAAAATTTTATTTCCTTAACTCATGAGTCTATAGGATTCAATCTAGGATTTTCATGATCTACATTATAACATATATTCTTAGGGATTTTTTTAATTCACTTTTTAAGGGTTCATACTAAGATTGTGAATTTATCAAAACATATCCCCCGAGAGTGTTGTAACCAAGAGTACAGCAAGGCCCATTGTCATGCACCAGTTCCCGTTTGAGTCTAGCTTAAAGTGGTGTTTTTGGGTTTTACCCCTAGGATACATCTGTGCCAAAGCCGCCTCTACCTGCTCGTATCCAGACAGGGATGTATTTGTTTGATAAGACACTTACTCAGTACTTACCAAAACTTAGGGATGTTTTTATTATACTTAGTCTTGTCTCTAAGGCTTTACTAGGGTTTTCTAATCCTAATACCAAAAATAACTAAACCTATCCTCTGATACCAACTGTGACAACCCTGCTTTTTATTACAACTTAAACATGATTTATTACATAAAACTTCACTTGATACAACAAGGAAGATCGAGAGGTTTAGTGTCTTTGGGGCTTAGAATCATTACATAAAAACTTAAAACATGAAATACAACATCTTTATTGAAAACTTCCTTTATATAACCACTACATTCCCTCTTACTTAACATTGCATGGGATAACCTGAGGAAATGCATAAGAAAAGGGTGATCTATAAAGCCCAGTAAGGGAGTACACATGGAATATCATGAGGAGTAAAATACAGGTTAGGCAATAGGCATATCAATAGATCATAAAAGAAACATTGTCACGACCCATCCTTGGGGACCGTGTCGTGACTACCCCAAGCCCGCCTTCCATAGTCTAGGTGCTGGCGACTAGCACCAAGGCGTAATTCCTGGTAAAAAGGGAAGGCATTGCCTTTGTAAAGTAAACAAACACCACAGAGCAAGAAAGCACAAGTAAACACTAAGTAAAAACTGGGTACAATAGTAAGTGCGGAAAAGTAAGTGGGCCAGAATACAAACCCAAACTGAAAGTAAAGTACAACTAAAAAAGGGAGTACAACAACTAAAAAGTAAAGCCACAGCCTCGAGCCGTCCACTAGAAGTCCCACTTGAAGGGTGGGTACAGATAGCCTCCACATCTCCTCAGGTCCAGCTATCCGCTCTGAGTATGCCCCACCCTGGGGTCCACCTCTATGTACCGTTTGCTCCGCAAGCCTCAACCATGATCAGCGTTGTCCGTCGTCTGAAACCAACACAACTTAGTGCGGGCATAGCCCGTGCAGGGGTGAGTATAATCTACTCAGTAGGGACCCCGAGGCCCCCGAAGGTCTCCCAGAATCCACAAAAGATAATCCACAAAGGAAAGATACAAACATGAAGTAACATCCGACACTTCTTAGGTATATGCCCATACATATACCTAAGTCATCAATTCTCGTTCGGCTCCAACATTCGAGCCCAAGTACAACCCAGTACACACAGGAAAACACAACCCATTCCACACAGGAAAGAAAAACGTAATCCACATAGGAAATCAAGTCAATCTTATTGAAGATAAGGATTGACAGTCAAGATTCAGCTCAAACAGGTATACTTCTTCGTAAGACGATAAAGATGCTCAGATATTGCCACTGATTTATCTAAGTTGTCGGACCCACATAGGATCGATAGGTACTAACCCCTTCAATGACCCACAAAGGATCGATAGGTAACTAACCCCCACAATGACCCACACAAGATTGATAGGTAACTAACTCCCGCAATGACCCACACAGGATCGGACCCACACAGGATCTGTAGGCGCTGGCCCACACAAGACCGCTGAGTGCTGAACCACACAGGATCTGACCCACACATGATCGGTAGCACTGATACACATAGGATCGCTGAGTGCTGTAGTCATCACCGTTGAATCCACAGAGGATTTCTGTACAATCGTCATCGTCGTCGCAGTCGCAGCCAGCTCTAGGGTTCCCGCACATAGCAAGATCGTTCGGGAGGGTCCGCTCCACGAGCCAAGGGGCTGATACAATAACTGGCACATAGTCTGGAGTTGATGTATCCAAAAGTTCTGTATCGTCAATAGGAACTCAACGTCGCAGACGGCGCGTCAATCAGACGCCCGATTTGAGAGATATTGGCTTTTTCGTTCCAGGGGCCCGGTTGGTTTTTAAGTCAAAACCAACTCGAACGTACTCCAAATGCATCCAAACCTTGAGCGGAGTAATTAAAAAGGTCCGTCTCACTAAGAGGAATCCAACAAAGTCGACGACACGTCAATCGGACGTCCGGAGCTCAAGTTATAAGCGTTTCCGCTTCGAGGGCCCGGTTGGTTTCGTGTACGAACCAACTCGGATGAACCCAAAGTACTCCGAAACCTTGAGTGTAATATACTGAAATTAACGTCTCGATCCAAGGATCGCTATGCAACTGACGGTGCGTCGATCGGAGGTCCATAGCTCAAGTTATTGGTAACAGACCGAAAAGTTCGGTATTAGGGGGTTCGGGCCCTGTCCGACCCGGTCCGACCCGGCCCGGTACCCCCTGGGTCGGCCCAAATCGGGTCGAACCAACCCAAATCCGGGTCCGGACCGCTTGGGCGCGGCCCGGCCCGGCCTGGGCGTGACCCAGGCTGGCGGACCGGCCTGGGCAGCCGGCCCGGCGCGCTGGCCCCAGCCAGGTTGCTCGGCCGTTCGGCCGAGCGGATGGGGGGGGGGGGGGGGGGCTACCCCCCATTTCATAACCGCGACCCCCATTATGGGGGGACGCTCAAGCTGGCCAGCTGGGGGTCATAACCCCCGGCTCTTCCCCTGTCCGGCCGGCCCTCTCCGGCCGGCCGACTGTTGCCGCCACGGGACCGGCAATGGCCGATCCCCCTGCTCCGACGCCGGCGGCCCGAAACCGGCCGCCGGTTCTTTGCTCCGCCGTGACCTTGTCTGTCCGGTGCAACGCGACGGCGCCGTGCCCCTCCGCCGCGGCCCCGCTCCGGCCGCGGTGTCTTCGAGGTTCCTTCGAGGTTCTTTGGCGCGGCGCGACGACGCTGCGGATTAGTTTGTTTCCAATGGCGCGGCGCGAGGGCGCCGCGCTTCTCCGCCCTTCCTTTAACATTTCCCACGTGGTGCTTTGGCATCGCATCGCCTTACATGAGCCGCAACATAAATCAACCAACAAGGGGGAGGAGGGTCGGCCGTGTTTGTGCGGTCTGACCTCCTCCCGTTATTGCGATAACAAGCGGTTCAAATTGGAAGGAAGAAAGAGACGAAATTAATCACGAAATAGAATCTCACAAAACCACTACCTCGTCAAATTTGTTGAGCGAGGGTTCGTCGCGGAAATAACCATCGTAGAAGAAGACGTCGCGGAAGGAGAGAGTCATGTCGCGGAGAAATGATTCGTCTGCATCGCGTCGTTGGTCTCCGAGGATCCGGCGTCCTTCTCGTTCTTCGTCGAAGAAGAAGAAGAGGTTCTTCAAGCTCCTCAACTTTTCTCCAAAGACTCACACAACAATATTTCAACCAAAATAAAATAAGTTCATCACTTATTTTATTAACATAACTTAAGCATTTGAATTTCAAAAGTTGAATTAATTCCCTCAATTAATTAACTCAACTTGACTTAATAAATGGAGGGTTATGGAAGGTTAGGGAAGATGAAGGGGTGGGGTTCGTGTGGTCCCCACCACTCTCATAACATCCCATGGGAAGTTGGGTGGTTACCCCAACTTCCACTCAATGGATAAACCACTTAAAAGAAATAAAAATTGTAACTCAATTTTTATTTTATCTTCCACAAATTTTTAACAACTCCTCCCATGGAAAAGAAACTCCAGAAAAGGTGTTCCTAAGAAAATACCGGTGTTGTGAATTCATCAGTGCCCTCAGAATTCGATTCCGAGCACCGGTTCAAAAGTTAGAAAAACACGATCGTTCGTTCACTGAACGTACCCGTGATAAACTTCGGATATAAATTCCGGGCACACCGGGCCTTGGAATCAAGTGCCGTCAGAAACTGCGTTCTTTTAAAATCCCAAAGAAAATTAAGAAAAAAAATTTCCCTTGAATTTTACGGGTCTTTACATTACTCCCACCTCAGGGCTTTACGTCCCCGTAAAGATACATCAAAAACTAGGGGAACAAATGTGGGTACTGGGCACGCATCTGAGCCTCCCGCTCCCAAGTGCTCTCCTGGAGGTTCTCGTGCTACCATCTGATGCGCACTAGAGGAATCAACCGTCCACGTAGGACCCGCTCCTGTCGATCCTCGATCTCCACTGGGACCTCTACAAAAGTCACCCCATCATCAATGTCCATCTCCCCATGGTTAATGATATGCGTCGGGTCGTGCACGTATCTCCTCAACTGAGATACGTGGAAGACGTCGTGCACTCGATGCAACTGAGGTGGTAGAGCCAGGCGATAAGCCACCTCACCAATCCTGCTGAGGACCTGGAATGGTCCGATGAAGCGTGGAGACAACTTTCTACCTTGGAAAAATCTCCGTATACCACGTTGAGGTGAGACCCGCAAGAAGACGTGGTCGCCATCCTCGAACTTCAGTGGCCTCCGCCTCTTGTCAGCATAAGACTTCTGTCGGCTCTGAGCTGTCCTCATCCGCTCCTGGATGACCTGGACCTTCTCTGTCGTGGCCTGGACCATCTCTGGTCCCACAAGTGCTGACTCCTCAGGGTCTGTCCAGTACAGAGGTGACCTGCAAGGTCGGTCGTACAACGCCTCGTATGGTGCCATCTCGATGGTGGAGTGGTAGCTGTTGTTGTATGCGAACTCCACCAAGGGTAGGTGGTCCTCCCAACTGCGACCAAAGTCGAGGATACATGCGCGGAGCATAGCCTCAAGAGTCTGAATGGTCCTCTCTGTCTGACCATCTGACTGAGGGTGAAAGGTGGTACTCAGACGTATCTGCGTCCCGAATGCCTCCTGCAACCCCTTCCAAAGTCGGGAAGTAAAGCGAGCATCTCGATCGGATATGATAGATGATGGCACACCATGAAGCCGCACAATCTCCTGAACGTAGAGACGTCCCAATCTCTCCACTGAGCCCTGCTCTCTGATGGGTAAGAAGTGAGCCGACTTGGTGAGTCGGTCAACAATCACCCAAATGGAGTCGTGACCTCTGGAAGTGCGTGGAAGTCCAGTCACGAAGTCCATAGATATCCCGTCCCACTTCCACTCCAGGACCTCCAAGGGCTGTACCAAGCCTGCTGGTACCTGGTGCTCTGCCTTCACCTACTGGAAGGTGAGGCATCGAGAAACGAACTCTGCCACAACCTTCTTCACGCCCGGCCACCAGTGCTATCGTCTGGGGCCCTAGTACATCTTCGCCACTCCAGGATGTACCGCCAAAGGGGAAGTGTGAAAATCTCTCAGCACCTCCTCTCTTAAAGCAACTGGTACCAAGGTACATCCTCTGAAAAGGACGTCGTGCTCTCCTCCTACAAAGAAACCATTAGGTGCATGTCCTAAGGATATCTGCGCATGCCGTGTCTCACAGTCAATGCCCCCACGCTGTGCCTCTCTGACCCGCTGCAGTAGTGGAGGAGTGACTATGAGTGACTGAAGAAAGTCTGCTCCATATTTATCCACAAAGGATATCCGCAAAGCAGCTAGCTGCTCTGTCGCCTCCCCAAGTAGCTGAATGCCCGTCCTCCTGCTGAGAGCATCGGCTACTGTGTTCCCCTTCCCAGGAGTATAGACTATCTCAAAGTCATAGTCCAGGAGGAACTCGAGCCATCACCACTGTCTCAGGTTCAGGTCCTTCTGCCAAAAGATGTACCTGAGACTCTGGTGGTCAGAATAGACTGTAAAGCGCTCGCCCATCAGATAGTGTCGTCATATCTTCAGAGCGAAGACCACTGCTGCTAAATCCAGGTCATGGGTAGCGTAGTTCTGCTCATGCTGCCTCAACTGACGTGATCCAAAGGAGATCACAGCCTACTCCTACATTAGGACACATCTGAGTCGGGTCCCTGATGCATCGCAGTAGACTACGTATCTAACTCCCTCCTCCGGTAGCCTCAAGATAGGCGCGCTGGTCAATCTCTATCTCAGCTCTTGGAAGCTCTGCTGACAACTGTCTGACCACACAAAGGGTTTCTCCTTCTTTGTCAAAGCTGAGAGTGGTTCCATAACTCTGGAGAAGTCTGGCACAAATCTCTGGTAGTACCCAGCTAGTCCCAAGAAACTCCACACCTCCGTCACGCTCCTGGGTGGCTCCCAAGCTAGCACTGCCTCGATCTTCGCAGGATCCACCGCAACTCCCGCCTCAGAGATGACGTGTCCCAAGAAGTGGACCTCATGTATCCAGAACTGACACTTTGAGAGCTTTCCATAAAGCTGGTTCTCTCAGAGTGTGTCTAGTACAACCCATAAGTGGTAGGTGTTCTCCTCCTCAGTCGTCGAGTATATCAAAATGTCATCGATGAAGACCACGACAAATCGATCTAGGTATGGCTGAAAGATCCTGTTCATGAGGACCATGAACACTGCTGGAGCATTGGTTACGCCGAATGGAATAACCAAGAACTCATAGTGGCCATACCGACATCTGAAGGCCGTCTTCTGCACGTCCTCGTCCCGAACTCTGAGATGATGATACCCTGACCCGAGGTCTATCTTTGAGAACCACCGTGATCCCTTGAGCTGATTGAAGAGGTCATCAATCCTCGACAGTGGATACTTATTCCTCACTATCACCTGGTTCAGGCGACGATAGTCGACACAAAGTTGCAAGCTCCCGTCCACCTTCTTGGCGAACAAAATCGGGGAAGCCCAGGGTGAAACACTGGGTCGGATGAATCCCTTTCCCTACAAGTCCTCCAACTGTACCCGTAGCTCTCAAAGCTCGGCGAGAGCCATCTGATATGCTGGGGTTGATATCAGGGTTTTCTCGGGGTACAGATCAATATAAAAGTATACCTCTCTGCGAGGAGGTAGTCATGGAACATCGTCGGGGAAAACATCCCCATACTGATCCACCACTGCAGGAAAACTAGGACTCCGCATGTCAACTGCTCCTAGGATGAGGCTATCCAACTGATGAGTGATGGGCTGTCCTCTCCTCTGCGGGAGTCCATCCTGTGCTGCGAAGGCTCCCTTCTCACCGGTGAAGGTGAACCTGCTCCCGTCGGTGCGTACACATCGCACCTTGCGCCTAATACAGTCGATCTGAGCATGGACTGTAGATAACCAATCCATGCCCAAGATGACGTCGGAAGGCCTTGACTCCGCTACAAGAAGATCCCAGACGAAGCTCTCGCCTACTAGAGTAAGCTCACACTACCAGCACCAGTGCGTAATCTATCGAGTCTACTCCCGTAGGAGTCTCTAACCGTAAGGATCGAGCCAACGGCTCCGTCGGAATCTCCGAGCTCCGAACAAGGGCAGCGACTATGAAAGAATGACTCACTCCTGTGTCTATAAGAACTGCAGAAAGGGTGGAATAAACACAGATAGTACCTCAAATCATCTCAGGCGCGCCGTGGTCATAGGCCTCTGCTACCTAAAGATGTGCCTATATCTGCCCACCAGCTCCCTGTGGTCGGGGTGGACCTCCTGGTGGTGGTGGTGGTAGAGCCTCAAAGCGTCGCCCACCACCTGCTGCTCGGCCAGCTCTTCTGACTCGTCCGCCTGCTCCCTGCAAACCTCCACGGTTGACCCTCTACCTTTTCCTGGGTGGTCCCTCAACCGTCTGCTCCTCCTCGGCACGGCGGGTCGGGCAGTCATGAGCCATGTGGCCCTGCCAGCCGCATGCGTAGCACTGTCTGCCTCTCAAAAGACTGGCTCCGTGCTGTGTGCCCCGCACTACTGAGCCAGTGTCCTGAGGTCGTCTTCCTGAGGGTCTGGTCTGCCTGGACCCATGAGTCATCTGTCGACTGCCTGCTTCAGAAGACTCTGCTACGTGCCGCCCTGCGGTAGGTCTCGCTGTTGATGAAGGCTCATCAAGGAAGCTCTCGATCAGAAGGGCTCGCTCCAGTACCCCTGCCTATGCCAGAATGCTGAGGGAGATCAGCGATGCCCTGATCTCATGCCTCAATCCCTGCTCAAAGGTCTGGGCCTGGAAGAATGGGTCTCGTACCATGTTTGTCGAGTAGCGTGAGAGATCGGTAAATCTCGCCAAGTACTGGGCGACCATCAAGCTGCCCTGCCGCAACTGAAGAAGCTCCTGGATGCGCACCACACGGAGGGTGGCTTGAACAAACTCCGAGCGAAAGAGGCTCTCAAAGTCCGTCCAGAGGAGAGATGCCTCGTCGTGCACCTGGAGCATCAAGCTCCACCATCTGCCTACTTCCGCGTGCAGTAGGCTCGCTGCGAGGATCACCATGAGGTCCTCTGGTGTGATCACTAACCTAAAAACTCCACAACAGCCTCCAACCAATCCTCGGCTGCCTGAGGGTCCATCTCCCCGCGGAACCTGGGAAGTCCCTGACACTAAAACGTTTTCATTGCACTAAGGCGACGTGCACCGTCAGCGGCTGGGGCTAGTAGCATCGGTGGCTCGACGGCTGCGGTACTGCCGGTGCCTCTGCTGTCAAAGGGCCCTGTACCGAGGCCTCATCGCTCAGTGGGCTGTCGTCACGCACAACTCTCGGAACCCTAGATGGCTGCTGTCGTGGGGCCATCCTGAAATGAAACAGGTGCGCAACAGTCAAAAAGTATACCTTGTGAGTTGACATAAAGTAATCACAAAGACAACTTGAATCATACATGCAATCAATGTTTTCATGTATTAATTCGGAAATCAGAAGTCAGGGTCCTGGTGTACGGATACGTCGGCCACCGCACCAACACTGGACTCTCTAGACTGATAACCACACCCAATATGCTTAACACTATTGCTTTACATAGAAGAAAGATCAGAGTCCAATGTTCTGCGGTAGAACCGACCACCTCTGATACCAATTTGTCACGACCCGTCCTCGGGGCCCGTGCCGTGACTACCCCAAGCCCGCCTTCCATAGGCCAGGGGCTGGCGACTAGCACCAAGGCGTAATTCCTGGTAAAAAGGGAAGGCATTGCCTTTGTAATGAAAACAAACACCACAGAGCAAGCAAGCAGAAGTAAACACTAAGTAAAAACTGGGTACAACAGTAAGTGCAGAAAAGTAAGTGGGCCAGAATACAAACCCAAACTGAAAGTAAAGTACAACTGAAAAAGGGAGTACAACAACTGAAAAGTAAAGCCACAGCCTCGAGCCGTCCACTGGAAGTCCCACCTGAAGGGTGGGTACAGATAGACTCCACAGCTCCTCAGGTCTAGCCGTCCGCTCCGAGTACGCCCCGCCCTAGGGTCCACCTCCAGGTACCGACTGCTCTGCAAGCCTCAAACACGATCAGCACTGTCCGTCGTCTGCAACCAACACAACATAGTGCGGACATAGCCCGTGCAGGGGTGAGTATAAGCTACTCAGTAGGGACCCCGAGACCCCCGAAGGTCTCCCAGAATCCACAAAGGATAATCCAAAAAGGAAAGATACAAACACGAAGTAACATCCGACACTTCTTAGGTATATGACCATACATATACCTAAGTCATCAATTCTCATTCGGCTCCAACATCTGAGCCCAAGTACAACCTAGTCCACGCAGGAAAACACAACCCATTCCACACAGGAAATCAAAACGTAATCCACACAGGAAATCAAGTCAATCTTATCGAAGATAAGGATTGGCAGTCAAGATTCAGCTCACACAGGTATACTTCTTTGTAAGATGATAGAGATGATTTGATATTGCCACTGATTCATCTAAGCCGTCGGACCCACACAGAATCGATAGGTACTAAACCCCGCAATGACCCACAAAGGATCGATAGGTAACTAACCCCCGCAATGACCCACACAGGATCAATAGGTAACTAACCCCCGCAATGACCCACACAGGAACGGACCCACACAGGATCTGTAGGCGCTGGCCCACACAGGACCGTTGAGTGCTGACCCACACAGGATCTGACGCACACAGGATCGGTAGCACTGATCCACGTAGGATCGCTGAGTGCTGTAGTCGTCGTCGTCGAATCCACGGAGGATATCTGTACAGTCGTCATCGTCGTCACAGTCGCAGCCATCTCTAAGGTTCCTTCACACAACAAGCTCATTCGGGAGGGTCCGATACACGAGCCGAGGGTCTAATACATCAACTGACACATAGTCCGGAGTTGATGTATCCAAAAGTTCTGTATCATCAACAGGAACTCAATGTCGCAGACGGCGCGTCAATCGGACGCCCGGTCTGAGAGATATTGGCCTTTTCGTTCCAAGGGCCCGGTTGGTTTTTAAGTCAAAAGCAACATGAACGTACTCCAACTGCGTCCAAACCTCGAGCATAGTAAGTCAAAAGGTCCGTCTCACTAAGAGGAATCCAACAAAGTCAACGACACGTCAATCGGACTTCTGGAGCTCAAGTTATAAGCATTTCCGCTCCGAGGGCCCGGTTGGTTTCGTGTACGAACCAACCCGGCTGAACCCAAAGTACTCAAAAACCTTGAGTGTAATATACCAAAACGACCGTCTCGATCCAAGTATCGCTACGCAACTGACGGTGCATCGTTCGGAGGTCCGTAGCCCAATTTATGGGTAACAGACCGAAAAGTCTGGTATTAGGGGGTTCGGGCCCGGTCTGACCCGGCCTGGTACCCCCTAGGTTGGCCCACTTGGGAGCGGCCCAGACCGGATGGCATGGCCCAGCCCGGCTGGTGCGGCCCGACCTAGCCCGGATGGCGCGGCCCGGCCTGGCCTGGGCGTGGCCCGGCTCGGCTTGGCAGTCCGGCCTGGGCAGCCGGCCCGGCGCGCTGGCACCAACCAGGTGGCTCGGCCGAGCGGATGGGGGGGGGGGGGAGGGGGGTGCCTGCCCCCCTGTTTCCTAACCGCGACCCCCATTATGGGGGGCCACTCAAGCTGGCCAGCCGGGGGTCGTAACCCCCGGCTCTTCCCCTGTCCGGCCGGCCAGCTTTTGCCGCCACGGGATCGGCAAGGGCCGGTCCCCCTGCTCCGACGCTGGCGGCCCTGAATCGGCCGCCGGTTCCTTGTTCCTCCACGTCCTTAGCTGCGGCCTGGTCCATCCGGCGCGGCACGACGGCACCGCGCCCCTCTGCCGCGACCCCGCTCTGGCCGCAGTGTCTTCGAGTTTCTTTGGCGCGGCGTGACGGCGCTACGGATTAGTTTGTTTCCAACGACATGACGCGACAGCGCCGCGCTTCTCCACCCTTCCTTTAACATTTCCCGCATGGTGCTTCAGCACCGCGTCGCCTTACACGAGCCGCAACATAAATCAACCAACAAGGGGGAGGAGGGTCAGCCGTGTTTGTGCGGTCCGACCTCCTCCCGTTATTGCGATAACAGGCGGTTCAAATAGGAAGGAAGAAAGCGACGGAAGTAATCACGAAATAGAAACGCACAAAACCCCTACCTCATCGAATTCATTGAGTGAGGGTTCATCGCGGAAATAACCATCGTGGAAGAAGACGTCGCGGAAGGAGAGATTCGTGTCGCGGAGAAATGATTCGTCGGCGTTGCGTCGTCGATCTCTGAGGATCCGGCATCCTTCGCGTTCTTCGCATTCTTCATCGAAGAAGAAGAAGAAGTTCTTCAAGCTCCTCAACTTTTCTCCAAAGACTCACACAACAAGATTTCAACCAAAATAAAATAAGTTCATCACTTATTTTATTAACATAACTTAAGCATTTGAATTTAAAAAGTTAAATTAATTCCCTCAATTAATTAACTCAACTTGACTTAATAAATGGAGGGTTATGGAAGGTTAGGTAAGATGAAGGGGTGGGGTTCGTGTGGGCCCCACCACTCTTATAACCTCCCATGGGAAGTTGGGTGGTTACCCCAACTTCCACTCAATGGATAAACCACTTAAAAGAAATAAAAATTGTAACTCAATTTTTATTTTATCTTCCAAAAAATTTTAATAACTCCTCCCGTGAAAACGCAACTCCGGAAAAGGTGTTCCTAAGCAAATACCGGCGCTGCGAATTCATCGGTGCCCTCAGAATTCGATTCCGAGCACTGGTTCAAAAGTTAGAAAAACTCGCTCGTTCGTTCACTGAACGTACCCGAGCTAAACTTCGGATAGAAATTCCGGGCACACTGGGCCTCAGAATCAAGTGCCGTCAGAAACTACGTTCTTGTAAAATCCAAAAGAAAATTAAGAAAAAAAATTTCCCTAGAATTTCACGGGTCTTTACAAACATGAACATAAATGCACGATAAAGCATGATAATCATAACATGGAAATGTGACAACAACACTTAACATGGAATTAGCATGAGCCAAGGCTCATTGAACATGGAGCATGAGTAAATCCTCATTGCACATAAATCACGAGTAAACCCTCATTGCACTTGAATTAGCATGAGTCAACACTCATTGCATATGACGTATCATGATACTATACTTTACCCAATGCATTGGAGGGCTATAAGGGCGCACCCTTCTTAAACATTTCATTTCATGCATAAGTGTGCCACATGGATCATAAAACATAGATTCATAAAACATAATCATTTAATCCACGATAAAGGAATGTTGAATTTATACATGAAACTTTATAATCAATAAGTAAATGTGCATAAAGGTGAATACCCTTGATGGATAAATGGGCATGGTATTCATTACACAATGACATTGGCTTAGAAAATTGGTACGACTTCAGCAGCGTAACGACGTGACATAAGAATTCATAAAAATGGTTGATGAGAGAGAAAGGGGTTAATAATCATATTTACATGTAATGGATAGTAAGGAGGTCATATAGATACATTTCCCAACAATTTTAATGGAATTTAGATTCATGATACAAAAGTATTTTTTGAATGTAAACGAGGAGAGAGAAGTTCCTTTCGGAATTTCGGCATAGTAACGGGTGTACATGAGAGGCATTCAATGAGAGGGAAAGGGGTTACTCATCATATTTACATGTAATGGACGGTAATGAGGTCATATATATACATGTACGAACAATTGTAATGCAATTTAGATTCATGATACAAAAGTATTGCTTGAATGTAAACGAGGAGAGAGAAGTTCCTTTCAGAATTTCGTCATAATAACGGGTGTACATGAGAGGCATTCAATGAGAGAGAAAGGGGGTATACCATCATTAAAACATAAATAGGGAAGTATGAGGGAGGTGTGAAACCATACCCCAACATTCATAATTGAAATTAAAAGGGCCAAACAACTTAAAGAAATTGGGCAAAAATGAGAAAGGAAGAAAAAAACCCTTACTTGGAAGTGTGCTTCCAAAGGCTAGAGAGAGGCTTATGAAAGGCTTCTTGGGAGCTTGGGGCACCTTTTGAGGATTTTAGAGAGAGTAGGGCAGAGTTTGGAAGAACTACAAAGGCTTTGAGTGAGGAGGAAGTGGGAGCTTGGGTGGGTTTATATAGGAAAGGTGAGGGAATTCTTTATTATTTAGGTTTGGGTCCCCTTACATTAAATTAATACAAACCACAAACCATACCATGGTTTTTTACGATGGTTTTTGGAAAAGGTAAGAGGAAAAAAATATTTTATAAGGCAAAAGTCCAAACTTCTTAAAATAATAGGGTTGCTTATGTGGAGGTGAGTCATACTCCCATGGAAATTAATTTAAAAAGACAAGGTGTTTAATAAGTCTTGAGGGGCTTATTAATGCTTTGAAAAGTAATCCAAACAAACCCAAAAGCACATTATTTTAATGGAAAAACATATATTGGCCGAACATAAAGATTATAGTATTTTATTACATCACTATTAGGTCATTATGATGTCATAAAACACATTATATATTTAAACGGTATTTAATTTTTACTCAAAAATTTGACTGTCTCAGAAAATTATGAAAAATTCACCGTTGGATAATTTCGACGTCCTGATTCCAAAAATAACATTTATTTTATCTAAATAATTTTATAAATATTTTAATTTTCACTTTTAAAATAAAAACTGACATTTATCGAAAATTCACTGGTTTTGACAAAAATGGATTTCAAACCTTAATAAAAATTACAATTGCATTCATAAAATTATAAGATCATTTATATTTAATAAAAATTAATTTAATAATAATATTTTATTAAAATATTATTCAATTCAAAAATCCCTTAATTTAATAAAATATAATTCTTAATTAAATAATAACTAAAAACATTATTTGTACTTTAAAAACTATTTACAATGTATCAATAATGACAAGAAAGTATATTCATTATTATATACAAAAAAATAATGTACATGAATATAATACTATTTATTTGTTACATAACCCCTAAAAACAGCCGCATAAGACCTAAGGGTAAGGTGTGCGACGGTGACAGACTCTTGGGGTGGATCAGATAACATTTCTCGGGTGGTAATCTCTATCAACTTCCACTTTTCCCGTAGACGGTCCCATTAGAGCTTGAAATGATGAAGCTCAGCTTGGGCTTGGTCAAGAGAGAAGCCCAAGGACGCCACCTCTTTTCCGAGCTTCGACAAATGGGCTTCGTATGGAGCAATTCTACTGGATGAGGCCATCGCTTCTTTTTTCTGAGTAAATTTGGATTTGTTAAAGCCCTACATTTATACTAATCATGTGATCGCTGTTCAATGGCTATATTAGAAACGGTCAAAATTCTTAACATAAAACCAATGAAGTTGACATTTTATATAAACATAAAGAGACATTTAATTAGATCAAGAGGGATTTCCATTAATGAAACTTTGGGTCGTTACATTATAAAACTGAGACAAATAAATAAATTAATACTTATTAGTCTCCCACTATTTTATCTAAATCCAATAGACCTCACCATTGACTTCAGAATATTATGTAGCCTGAATATTCTAGTGGAAAAGATCCATATTGACCTTTTCATTACCCCAACTATGGTTGGTTAAGAAACTTGAAGGGTTTTAGATAGGAATTCCAAATTCCAACTGTATTAACTCGCAGTTCCTTGATTCGCTGAGTGAACTCCCCAATCCTGAAATCCTTTTATTTTGGATTTCCTCAATTTTTGCCTCTTGTTCACACCAATTACTACTTTGGAAGTCAACCCTTGTTGTGAACCAAGTAAAGTCAACCCAAAAACTTGAATTATAATTCCTAGATAATTGAAAGCACACCAACTAGGGTTAGTAAAGCACTTTGAACTATGGTTTGATTCTAACCAAAATTATGGAAGGCTATACCGACTTAATATTTCTTTGAGGTATTTTATCCTTATACGTAAATTTCCATTTTTATTATATTTATTACATTCTTTTTAATATTAAGTGAGATATAATTAAGTGATTAACCGTGTATAAGATAATATTTATGCATAATCCGGTCTTATTTTAGTTCCATCTTGCATGCTTGTTTAATTCATTAATTATGTGATCGTGACATTACACCCAAAATAAATAAACCATGAAAATGAAAGAAATAAAATAAATGGTATGTTCATGATCTTGTTCTATTAGTTAGTTTATCTAGCAGTTGATAAACTAACCCAAGACCTAGGGGAGAAACATCTTAAACCTTTTGGGTTCGTGTTTATAGCTTTCCAACTATCCACCTTTGCATCTCCTTGGATTGGTTTCACCTTGGATCCTAACTTTATCTGCCTCCACTAGCTTGGGAGATCCATACATTACATATGCTTTTATCTCACTCGCAGGTGAGGGGTAAAACAAGGTTTTACATAAAATAAACCTTGGGCACATAGGCCCTACATATTAATGAGGAGAAGGCTTGCATGCCAACAAATTTAATTTAAATAAATAAATTAAAAGAAACTGTTCACATACAAAGGTCTTGGTCTAACTCATGATCATCCATACATGAAATTATATTTACGCATAAATAAAACTAGAATTCAATTATTTAATCATTCTTGTTTAAGATAAATCACATTCGAATCAATTAATTATCTTTAATTAATCAATCCTTTTATCTTAAACCCTTTTATAAATTTCCTTGATATTCTCATCCATCATAATTTTAAACAAATAAATTCATTTAAAATTATCTTTATACATAACTTGTATCTTGGAGGCAACCCAGTGAATTCATGTTCATAACTACCTAATGAGTATAAATTAACATTACGCAGATGTTAAATTAAAAATATATATATAAAACACCTATCACGTGTTGTGACTCAACTTTACGCCCTCACTATGGTATACGTCTCAAGGGTTTTCATAATATAATAATAAAATTTAATAAATCTGCATAATTTAGATGACTACATGATGTGTAGTTCTGACCACATGGCGTGTACTATCGTTCACCGTCCATCCGAAGTACACACTCGGGGACATGTCCTGTAGATGTACTTTAAAAATATTTGAAATACACAGCGTGTTCAGTGGTCCACACACTGTGTAGTATCCACGTAACACAGTTTCCAACTGGGAAAGCCATGCATGGGGTACACAGTCCAACCCTAACTCGAAGGGACTACACGTCGTGTACAATGGGCCACATGCCGTGTAATCCGTAAAATGCATGCCACATGTTCCTAGTCAACACACAGAGTCATTTAATACTTAGAAAGACTCCAACACATGACTTGGTTTGGCAGACCAGTCCGATGCATTGAATCATGACTACACGGTGTGTACTGCCGAATACACGGCATGTGATCTGGTGTTGTATGGCCAGGAAGCTTTGTCACCTCCATATGAGATCCTCTGTTTTATTTTAATCAAAATTAAAATAAAAGATTGATTCTGAAAGGTGAATGAGAAACAAAAGAGGAAGAACATATCTTGAGATTCAAATTTTCAAAATGATTAACTTGAATTAAAATAACTAAATTATTAAATGCGTAAATCATCAATGAAAAAACTAAATAATTATAATCAACAATATGACTACTCTGATACCACTTGTAGGTTTTGAGTGCTGCAGAAGTGCGTTGGTGGGTGTACCCAACTTTAATTTTTGTTGTTAACGATGATCAATCTGAGATCTATCATGATAATAAAATGCCGGATCATCGGAATAGAATGAAGAAGGAAAGACAAGGGGGGAGTCCTGAAACCATAGAGAGGATTATCATATATTTTTTATAAATAATTTAATTAAAATATGAGAATTAACTTGATGGAATTATCTCTCTGTTGATGTTTCCAGTCACGATCTAATGTGATCTGTTATTGCATCATAGAAGCCAAGTGTAGGCTTCCTCTAGCGGTGATCCACATGTGTTCCACATATCTTTGGATGTCACCGAAGAGATCTATGGGTGCTAGCACAGAAGTGCCTTCGCTTGCGATGTATGCCTTCAATCGCCTTGAGAGACGCTTCCAAAGTGCTCTCCTTGATTCGGTGGAGGTGGATCTCTCTCGTAACTTGAGATCGTTCTTGGAAGAAAAGAATTATATATTGACTTGAGAGCTTTCTCTTGATCCGTTGTACACAACCACAAATAATGTCTAGGTTAATGAGAATAATATAATTGTGATTTTAATTACTTAGAATAATAAAATAAATTAATTACACAAAAGCATTTATTAATTTCATTTAATTCTCAGTAATACCCCATGTCTAATAATAACAGTTGACTATTATTATTACTTGACATGCACCCAATGAATTACACTTAATATTATTTAATTAAATAAATAATATTATTTCTCACAAATCCCTATAAAAACTACATGACGTGTATATTAATATACATGGTGTGTACTTTTGTTTTTTCCATTTTATTTATTTCCTCCACTACATTTATTAGACCTTGAATAATGACTATTTATTTCTTAAATAAATATCACTGAATTACTCACTAATAAATATATTATTTTTCCCAAACTATATTATCTCAAATAACTAGTGTCGAAATAAATGCGATTAGACATCCTTGAATAATTATTAAACCACAATCGGGAATAATATTTATTCAACTTGTCAAATGAATATTTAACTGAGATACTTGAACACACTTTGTGTGTGACCCTGTAGGCCTCTTTCTCAGTGGCATTAGGCAGAGTCTACCTGAAGTCCAAGGTTAGCATCTAGAAACATGCTAAGGAACCCATATAGAAAGAAGTTAATGACACAATGATGTGTCACCTCCTACGAACGCTTACTGTGTAATGTAATCCCTTTGTCACAATATCTCAAATCAAGTGGGTTTTATACTGGTGCCATGAACCCATGTGCTCGATTATTCTTTCTTTGAATTCCCAGAATTGAACTTGCCCATTCCTCACCATGGACATGGATTTATTTAGGCTATATCAATTCCATCAAAGGGTTTTGAGATATCTACTTCTGTTATAGAACATAAGGGACAAATCCTTTATCGAATTATCTATTAATTCAGTATTACTCGTGACACACCCAACATATCCTACCTCACTATGAACAGTGTGTCATCATAGTTTTCGTCAATACATATAAGTGCATGAGTTTTAATACCCATTAATAATAATATTAAAGTATAAGGACCAATATACACATCTGCAGATAGAAACATTCAACGACACTATGAAATGTGGATTTCCTACTGGTAGGCCTCGTTCTCATAATATCCTCCTAGATATTACCAAGGTTGCACACCATGAGAAGATGCCTCAAAGTTTTATGAGTCCTCACCCCTAATGGCCTGTATTATTTATGTCCCTCAAATAACATCATCTGACCATAGAACATATATTCAATAATAGTTCTGTGGTACTTCTGGGTTCTCATCATAGTAGGTATCCGCCATGACCTTTTAGTGAAACAAATATCCTTAGGAAATTATCACATGAATTGTCATGCAGAAGAACAATAAAGACATGATAAGGTATTTATTAATGAATAAAGTACAATGTAGTTGGTTCTAGGCCACCAACTCTAAAATTTTATACACCAAATAGGTACTGAAAACCATGAAACTCTAAGACCACATGTCATGTACCTCACACATGTTTGAGGTAGGAAACAAAACCAGTTTCTAGGAAATTTTCATGGACAAAGGCTGAATAGATTACAAGTCATGTAAAATAGTAAATGTCATGTATTATTCTAAAAACAATGTGATTAATTTAACACATAGATAAGAATTAATTATACAATTAAACCAATTCACATGTGTTCTGAATGTTATTTATTTGATAGTACATGCAATGTCATAGGATTATTAATTATATATTGAATTAATTTCCATGTTAAATTCTAAAACTATATGTTTTGTATGGTATTTAGTTATAATAAAATCTGCGCAAATCAAGATCATCATATATGTTATATGTATCATGTTTTGACAGTACACTCCATTTAATTAGCAATCATGAAATATGTGATGAATTCTAAGGGAATGCACAAATAAAAGGATCATGTTAGATATTTTGAGCAAGTATATGTCATTTATTCCAAGTAGACTTATGTCATTTACTAATTTTAAATAAAATTAATTCATTTTTGTTTAAAATTATAAATGATAGCAATTCAATGATTCTTGGTTGAAATTAAGATAAATTGGATCAATTATTGCTGTTTTATTTTAATTAAAGAACAGATAAAAGTAATTTATAACTAGATTAAAAATGTATGATTCATTGCATGTTGTGTGGGTGATCATGATAATAGACCAGACCTATGTACGTGATTGGTTTTCTTTTAATTTATTAAATTAAAATGATGATATGTGTGTTATCCCCTCTTCCTTATTATGTAAGGGCCTATATTCCCATAATTTTTTTTAATATAAACCCCCTTATCCAATCCATTGGATCCACTCACCTACATGTGAGTAAAATATTATGTAAGGATGGAGCTCCCAGGTGAGATGAGTTGGTTCGATTCTTGAAGATGAGGTAAAACCAATCAAGGTGATACATAAGAGCCAAGGTGGAATGATGCAACATGAACCAAGCTACAATTCAAGGTGTTTTCCCCTAAGGTCAGGGGTTAGTTTATCATCCAATAGATAAAATAACCATTATATACTCTCATGATCATGCCACCTATATTTTATTTCTTTTAGTTTCATGGTTGATTATTTATGTTTTAGATGCTGCATGATCACTTAATAATTGAATTAACAAGAATGTAATTTGGAATAAAATAAAATTCGATTATGCATAAATTTTACAGACATGGTTAATCAATTAAAGTAAAATTCACTTAATATTAATAAGGGATGTGATAAGATAAAACTAGATTTTTACACATAAGGATAAAAATAACTCAATTAATATTTTAAGTCAGTATAGCCTTATATTATTCAAGTTAGAGTCAAACCCATATTTCAAAGTGCTTAATCAAACCAAGTCAAGGTGCTTTCAATTTTTGGGGAACTTGTAGCTCAAATTTTTGGATTGAATTAACTTGGATCATATTAAGGTTTGATTTCACAAGAAGGACTTGGTGTAACTAAGAGGCAAGGGTTGGGGAAATATTTATCTAGGATTATAATATCAGGGAGTCCACTCAATAGATTAAGGAACTGCGAGTTAATGCACTTGGTGAGTTATGCCTACCTAAAACCCTTGAATTAAGTTGTCATGCCCAAGTCTGGGTAATGAGAAAGGGAATATGGGTTCTTTCTAATAGAAAGCCCATGTAAAAAGATATTCTAAGACTAATGGTGAAGGCTATTAGGTTATGAAAAAATAGTGGGAGATTAATAAAATTTAATTTAAATTTATTAATTAGGCTCAGTAATTAAGTAAGTATTAATTATTTGCTCTTAATTTTGTAGAAATGGAAAACCTCATGACTTCAAACATATCACTATGATCCATACTAGATAATTATAACCTTATTATTGGTGTAAATTTCTAGGAATGGTATAGGTGATTACGTGTTATAATGCACTATGAATAGAAATTATATGTATTGGAAACTCCACTTTTTGAGTCACTTACTAAAGAGACTAGTGAATAAGAAGTATCTCTTTACTTAAA
Organism: Viscum album; assembly: GCA_963277665.1. Classification (NCBI taxonomy): domain Eukaryota; kingdom Viridiplantae; phylum Streptophyta; class Magnoliopsida; order Santalales; family Viscaceae; genus Viscum; species Viscum album. Next base: position 20,640,507 of record OY728119.1, on the reverse strand, counting down.
ACATGTGGACTATATAATGGATGTCCAATGTTTCATGATATCCTCCATGTCAAAAAAACTTCTAAGAAATATGGGGATATGAATGCATATACTATAATTTCTCACCTTATTGATCATTATTAGGAGAAGGTGAGATAAGAGAGATATAATATCTCTAATGCACTGTTCACATGCAAGATTAGAGAGTCAGTACTAGTCAGGCCTCATTTAGTCAAGATAATTGACCAGATATAATTCTTGGACATTTTTAGGTTTAATATCCCTGATAAGTTGTGAAAATATTTCATTTTTTCCTCACTACCTAAAACCTTCTCTAATTTCATTGTGAACTATAATATGAGAAATAGCTAGAAGACACTTACAAAAATTATAACACTCATTGACTAAGTTTATAAAGACACGGGGCATAAAAAACCTACAGTTCCTATGGTGAATAAGAAAAGGAAGTACAAGGAAAAGGGTCTAAAGACTCATTCCAAGTCTAAGGCTTTAGAGCACCATCCTTCCAAGAAGAAGAATATCCAATGGAAAGAAAAGGAGCAAAATGAAGTGTGTTTTTCATGTGGTAATGAAAGACATTGGAAGAGAAACCACACCTAGACAAAGAAGCAAGGGGAGGCTTCAGGTTCATTCATTATCAAGTGTAATCTTTTTATATCTATAAGTTGGGTATTAGATACTAAATGTGGTGATCACATTTTTATTCAAACATAGAAACCATATAGATTTTGAGAGGTTTCCATAGGTGAGGTATATCTATGGGATGATAATAAGAGTTGTTACTTTTATAAAGATATCATATGTTATGTGATGACATAATTGAATAACGGTCTTTATGTATTAAATTATGAAAAAAATATTGTAAATTTATAGAAAATAAAATTCATGAGACTCATTTCACACCAAGTTATAGAATCGCTATCTTGGTCATGTAAATGAGAAGTGTTAGATGAAGCTCTATAAAGATTGTTACTTATACTCTTTTAAGCTTAAAACCCTTGAAAGATGTTATGCTTTGTTATAAGGAAATATGAAAAAAATTCCATTTGGCAGTCAAGGTGAAAGAGATGTAGAGTTAAATAATTTTTACACACTGATGAGTGTGAACCTTTTCAAGTAGAAGATAGAGGTGGATTCTCATACTTTATGACTTTTACTGTCAACTTGAGTAGGTATAAATATATATACTTGATGTGGTATAATTGTGAATCCTTTGAGAATTTCAAAGAGTTTAATAATTAATTTTAGAATCATCTTGGTAAGAAGATTGAAGTTCCAAAGGATAAAATAACAACTAAGAATAGAGGGGGGGGGGGGGGGGGGTTGAATCAGTTGTTCACTTTTCATGAGTTTCGAAACTTTTAGAAACTTTACACCTCCAACCTATTAAGATTTATTTCCTTATCAAATTTTAGTAAATACTCATGTATGAAAAATTAGGAAATAAAGTAAAGCACACAATATTTACAAGGTTCATCCTTAGAGTGATAACCTACATACTTGTCGTAGCCACTCCCATGGGTCTATGAAAATTCACTATTATGATGAAGAAAATACAACTTGTTCCAACCCTCGTTAGACACCTTCTATCTCTTGATAGGAAAGATTATACTGACTCCCATAAGTTTACAAAGTTTTTTACAAAAAAATTGATCTAAACAAAATAATAAATACTTTTTTGAAATAGATCTATAATTGATTAGTCTGAATCCTCAGTCTAATTTGACTAGATCTAATTTTATCAATCTGATGAATTCAATACTATTCTTTCTTACTCAATATCCACTTCTCAAAATCTTCTAAAAAATTCAATGCGATATTTATCAGTATGATCAACTCAATACGATATTCTCAAAATGATGAACCCATTCTCAATCTGAAAAACTCAAACTCAGATCAAATGATAAATAAGATCTTATTTAGTCTAATTGAATCAATTGATTCTCCTACTCAGTAAAAAAAACTTTTAGGTGTATGATATTCTTCTGAGATCTCAATCTGAAAATAACTTTCACTCAAATTATTCGGTGCTCCACTTTTCCGCTTACATAAAAGTTACAATAAAAAAATATCTGAGAAAGTATTTATAGGTGACTCAGAAAATAAAGAGTGGAAAACTTTATAACTCTCCCCACTTTCTCATATTTTAAAACTCTAAAAATATATCGCATTTAAAATTCTACTTTTACTTCTTTAATCCTACTCTTATTTTTTTGAGATTTATGAAAAATTTTATTTCAAATTTGAACACTTCAACTATTCAAATAATTTCTTATCCATAATCAGATTTCATGAAATTCCAGTTTTTTCTTTAGTATTATGAAACCTTTCTCAGCTCATTATGATGAAAATTCATCCTCAACTCATCATGATCTGCCTTTATTTATCATCTCATTATGATATTACTTTCTTTCTAATCCCATTATGGTCTAACTTTTCTTTTTAGAGTCATTATGATGGAATCCTCATTACGATCGAATTCATATTACGATGGAATTCCCATCATGATGGATTTTCCCATTATGATGGAAATCCCATTAAAATGCATTTTCCCATTATAATGGAAATCCCATTACAATGGTTTTTCAATAAAGATGAAAAGTATTCAATGATGAATCAATTTAACAACTTTGAACTTCTTCAAACTTCATCAATTTCACACATTCTGACTTTTGGATATGATCTTCTACGTCCAGATTTCTTGAATCCGATGAATACTTTGTCTTGATCACTGAAACCGATTCAATCATTATAAATACTCCATTTCTTCAAAATATTTTATCATGAGTATGTCACATGATTTATAAGAACTTCATGATCAATAAAGAATCACCTAATTTTGATTAGAAAGTTGGAGAAATTTCTAACTTCTAGCTTCACTTTCTTCAACAAACCTTTTCATCATAATTACAACTTATTCACTCATCAAAATATGTCTTTATAATTTAGCAACTTCTTTATTTCTATGATTACAGTAAAAGAAAAGTTCTAGAAAAATACAATTTCTACCTTTGATTCTTTTGATTATTTTGGATCTGATGATCTGAATCCAATGCTGATGGATCTGATACCCTAATTCTGGTGCTTCTCAGTCCGAAAATGTGAGCCTAGAAACATGTGTTTGGAAAACAACTTTCTTAAAGACAAAAAATTTCCCCCCTTTTATGTTTTGGTTTTAACATTCATCAAATTTCAACTTTATTACAAAACGCATTATAATGGATTGGTTTCGATTCATGAATAACAAAAACATTATTATACAAAAAGGCTAGTTATCAAAAAATAAAAAAACTTTATTAATTTTTTTATCACAAATGTTATTTAATATCCCCCTTTGGATTTGTTGACAAACCTTATTAACAACCTTTTCAACTCTTATAAAATTTTCATAACTCAAATTTTGTAAACAACTCAAGTTTTTAACTTTTATCAAAATATAGCATTTCTCAAAATATAGTGTCTTAACACCACACTATTGGATAAAGTAATGTTTTTGAAAGAATTATATTTCTTAGTGACAAGAAAATTTTATATCCATGTAAAGATAAACTCTCCCTCAATTTTATTTTTCTCTCACTTTTCTTTTTCTCTCCCCCATTTTATGATAACCAAAACATTAGATTCATTAATGAAAGATAAGTAAAAACTTATTACAAAATACAAAGTTTTTAATTTCTCTCCCCCTTTGTCAACATAATCCAAATCATAGTGCAGAAACTTCCTTATGAGGTTTAGTAAGTCATGGGAGGAGGCTGAACATAAAGTTGCAACCTCAATTCCACAAATCTTACTTTCGACATGTTTTTTTTGTGAAAATTGTAAGAACCTGGTTTTTTTTGTGAAGGACTTTGGAATATTCTTGATGATATTCCAGAGCAGTGCCTTCAGACGGCGTGCGATTCCGAGCCCTGGAGTGGCCGGAATTAAATTTTCAGTGCGTTCACACTGGAAATGATAAATAAATGAGATAACTCCTAAACAGTGATCCGGATCAGGGATCCGAGTGTACGGATGAGTCCAGAATGGGGTGTTTACCCTAGGAATGACATAAAACTTATCAGCATGGGATGTTTGGACCCCTCGCCCGCTTCTGGAATGTTAAATGGATAAATAAATAAATTAATTTATTCGTTTAATGGTGAAACTCAAGTATCTCTTAAACGGTGGCTTGGATTGGAAAACCGAGGGCACCGTTGAGTTTGGAGCGTGCCGTTTACCCTAGGAGGGGTATAAGTTTTGCGGGCGTGGGACGTCTGTGAAAAATGGCCCCAGGGGAATTTTCGTAATTTAGCGACCTCGGGCACTAATTTTAGTAACTTTTGAACGGGGTCTCGGAAAAAAATTCCGAGACCTCCGTTGCGCTCGAAGTGTCGTGTTTTCCCCAGGGATGCCCTCCTTTTTGTCTGCTTCGGGAGCGAAGTCGGGGGCATGCCGGGCAGGGTGTTTAAGTGTTCTTATTTAAACACGCACCCCCCTTCTACCTCTTATTCTTCTTCCTCACAACCCCTCCCCTCCCTTCTTCCTTTCCGGTGAGCTCCGGTGAGCTCCGGCAAGGCGACTCCGGTGAGGTGGCTCCGGCGAGACGATGGCGCGCGGCGGATCACGCGGGAAGCGCCGGGCGAAGCCCAACGAGGTAGGAGGATTTGATTTTTCCTCCCCTTCCCCATTTTAATCCTCATTTATGCTCAATCGCACCATTGGATCCTCGAAAAAATCCAGTGGTTGCGTAGATCCCGTCCCAAGCTTTCCAGAAAACTATCCGGATCGAAATTTCGACCACCAGATCGTTCCCGGTGGTCCTTGGAAATTTTCCGGCCATGGCCGGTTTCCGGCGAGGGTCGAAGGCGGTGGGCGGCGGCGGCGCAGGGCGGCGCGGGGCGGAGCAGGGCCTCCGGCGGTCGGCCGGGGCTTCAGCAGGAGGCGGCGACGCTTCCAGGATGCGGCGGCAGCCTTCGGCGGTGGCTGTCGGAAGCCGGCCGCGGGCGCAGGCAAGCGGAGGAGGGGCCGCGAGGCGGCGGCCTCGTGCAGCGCAGCAACGACCCGCGCTTCGCGGGTCGTTGCGTGGACCGCACGACCGGCCCTCGTGGCCGGTCGGTGGAGAACCCCACGCAGCGGGCGTGCGGGTGTGAAGGGGAGCGGGCCGCGGAGCGGCGGCTTGTGGCTTGGCTGGACCGAGCCAAGCTGCTGGGCCGCGGTCCAGCGGGCCGGTCGGCGCGGGCCGGCCCCAGCAGGGCGGACCGTGCTGGTCTGGCCCAAGGGGGTTTTCCCCCTCGGACTTCGGACGCCCATAATCTGGGCTACGGGCGTCCGTTTTGCGCGCCGTCTGCGGAAGTGCGGAGCTTGCGTCAAGCCGGAGTTTTTGAGATGGTTTTGGGAATTTTTAATTCCTGAAACGAGGGGCCGCGGAGGCGCGACGCGTCTTAAAGTGGAACGTCGTTTTTTCCGGGAATCTTGTTTCGGGAGGCACGGACGTATCAGACATCCGTTTTGAGCGCCATCAGTGGCGTTGGGACCCTGGCGTCGAGGCGGAGGTTTCCAGGGTGGTTTTAGGCATTGAGGACGTGGTTGAGGAGCGGGCCCCACGGCCCGTCTTTTGAGATGCGTGCAGCGTTTCACGCCTTTTTCACCTGACGTTCATTCGGGGCGTGCGAGCAGTCGATGTTGGGTGTTTTTCCGAGGGCATCGCATTGGCGCAGTCTGCCCGCTGTAATTCCGCACAATGGTGCGGGCCCCGCGAGGGCCGTTTTGGGAGTTGACCGTGATTTCCAGCCTTATTACCGGGCAACCGTTTTGGACAAATGAATAGTCCATCTTGTGTGCTTTTTCGAGAGGATCACAACGGTGCGATCCATTCGTTGAGTTTCGGGACCGGGATGCGGGTCCCACGTGGCACCGCTCGTGTGCGGTGCGCCGGGATGCATCTTTTTCTCCAGATACCCGTTCCACGCAAGTAAGCAGTCAATTTGACGTGCTTTTTCGAGAGCATTACGATGGTGCAGTTCGCCCGACCTTTTTCGGGGACGTGGTGTGAGTCCCACCTGACCCGTCTATGGTGAATAGTGCCCTTTGCACTAGGTGTCCGTTTTGGGCGATTGAGTACTCAATCCCGTGTGTTTTTCCGAGGGGATCGCAGTGGCGTGATCCGTTGGTTCAGTTTCAGGATCTTGGGGTGGGCCCCACATGAGTTTGATTATGGTGAATAGTAACTTTTTCACCGGTTGATCGTTTCAGGCGAGTAAGTAGTCTATCTCGCGTATTTTTCCGCGAGGTTTACAACGCTGCGATCCGTTTGGTTGTGCGGAGCCTTTTACGCGATCTTATTAAATAAGGAAGCATGAAAGGTGCTCCGATGGTGGTTCGTCCTACCATGTTTATAGAGGACCCTTGGCCTGTGATCGCGCATCCTTGCGAGAGTGACATAAATGCCTCACAAGATGTGGTTGGCCGTGCCTGGGCCTTTGAGGTGGAGTTGTTACGTCACGCCTTCGCGTTGACACTAGGTGCCGTGTGCACGATAGCCTATGGGCTGGAACGAGGTATACTCTGGGAGTATATGAAAGCGCATGGAGGTACGTGTGGTTTGTACCTGAGTTGTTCGTGCGCTTGGTTGGGGTGGACTTGGGGCCACACGTCGTGTGGGCCCCATGTGCGTGCCGTGTTCTACCTTACGTACTTTGACCTCTCGCAACGTAGAGGGTACCTCGGTGTGTTGGTTTGCCCAGTAGGGTGGAGTTTTCCCCTGGCTCGGTGCTGGTTTGTTGACCAGCAGGGTTGAGTGGTCTCCCCCTGGTTTCGTTCTCGATGGATCGGCCAGTAATAGTGCTAGTGGCACCCCATGATGGAATAGGCGCTGAACCCCCTTTGGGCGAGTTGTTCTGGAGTTGGGTGGTTGCACGATACCCACTCCGCGTTTGGTTGGCCAGTGTTGTACCCTTCAGTGGATGTGGCCAGGGCAGTTCTGAGTTTTACCCTCCAGCGGGGCTGGGCAGTGGGTTGCTCACTGACTTCTAGGGTTTACCCTCCAGCAGAGACTGGGCAGTGGGTCACCCGACGCTCTTAGGGTCTACCCTCCAACAGAGACTGGGCAGTGGGTCACCCGACGCTATTAGGGTCTACCCTCCAGCAGAGACTGGGCAGTGGGTCACCCGACGACCCCTTAGGGTCTACCCTCCAGTGGGGCTGGGCAGTGGGTCGCCCGTCATCTAGTTCCTTGTCTACCCTCCAGCACGGCTGGGCAGTGGGTCGCCTGTCGACTTATTCCAGGTCTACCCTCCAGCGGGGAAGGGCAGTGGGTCGCCTGATGATGTGTTATGGTCTACCCTCCAGCAGGGATGGGTAGTGGGTCGCCTGATGATGTGTTATGGTCTACCCTCCAGCGGGGCTGGGCAGTGGGTCGCCTAATGATGTGTTATGGTCTACCCTCCAGCGGGGCTGGGCAGTGGGTCGCCTGATGATGTGTTATGGTCTACCCTCCAGCGGGGCTGGGCAGTGGGTCGCCTGATGATGTGTTATGGTCTACCCTCCAGCGGGGCTGGGCAGTGGGTCGCCTGATGACGTCTTATGGTCTACCCTCCAGCAGGGCTGGGCAGTGGGTCGCCGGTGGATGTATTAGGGTTTACCCTCCAGCAGGGCTGGGCAGTGGGTCACCTGATATTTGGTTATGAATTACCCTCCAGCAGGGCTGGGCAGTGGGACACCTGTTAGCATTCCAGACTCAGTCCTCTCGACTAGGCTAGTCTGTGGCTTACCTCCGTGATTGCCGGAGCGGGACCCTTGGTTGTACAGGTCGGTGATGGAACAACTTGACTTTGAGGAGACCTCTCGTCTGCAGGGTAGTGATGAGGTGTGGTTTGACTTTCCTAGAACTCTCATGTACGGGGGACACTTTCCCCACCGAGATGCGTTCTTGTGACGCGATCTAAAACCGTGCGGGCGAGTCAGTGCCGCCCAAAGCGGATAGTGTCAAGGTGTGGTGATTGAGCCCCTTGGCTTGCGGTTCGGGGAAGACGTGCGGGATGCTGGGAATTACTGGTGTTTTCTTATAGGATTGTTGGATACTCTTTCTTAGGCTGAGCTATGGGACGGAGATCCCATTACGACGTTGTTCGGGCTTCTCGATAGAGCATATGGACTTGTATATACCTTGTTTCCAGTACCCACTTCTTGGGCTTGGTTACTCTCCCTCCAGGAGAGGCGAAGATGCGCGGGGTATGCCACGTGCTTTCCGTGTCTAGCTTCTCGTGGTTGAATGAGTCTAATCTCCTGCTATAGGTAGTGAAGACTCGACGGGAAGATCATCTTCTCACCGTTTCCAGCTCCTTGTGCCTGGACGAGTCTACTTCCTTTATTTTGTTGGGTTGAGCTGGACTCTTTACTGTACTCTCTATTGTACTCCCTTACCTTTTTCCTTGTTCGCTCTACTTCTCACCCTTCGTTACCTCCTTTTCTTACTCCCTCGAGCCTTCGGGGTATCCTACTGAGTATTTTTATACTCACCCCTGCTTGGGCTTTTCCCGCACTTGGTGTGCCCTTGCGGACGACGGACAGGTGGAGCGTGACTTCGGTGGAGCGTAGGAGCTTGGGAGCTTGGACCGCGTGCGGTGGTCATGGTCGGGTTCCAGGTGGGAGACCCGTCAGCTGTTTTCTTTTTGTTTACCTATTGCCGGATTGTGGCACTTTTCGGTTGGGCGCGTGTTTTGCCCCTTTTCTTTTCAGTTTTTACTTTGTACTTATAGTGGTCGATGCACTCTGTGGTTTATATATAGCAGTTTCCCTTTCCTTTTCTTTGCTTGTCTTTACTTTTACTCTGCATTGTTGCATTGAGTTTGCTGTGTGTGTGCGTACAGGTGCTTAGGCAAAGGCCTCCCCGAGTTATTGTGCCTTCGGCACTGGTCACCAGCCCCCGGCCTATAGAGGCGGGCTTAGGGTAGTTGCGGCTCGAGCCCAGGTAGGGTCGGGTCGTGAAAAAGTGGTATCAGAGGTGGTTCGTTCCTTGGGACGTTGTGCGGACGTCCCTAAAATAGGAATTGGTTGGGATTTAGGGAAAGAGTGTTAATGTGTCTCAAGAGCGGATCTCAGGCCGGGGAGTCCAATGATGGTGCATCGGCCGATGTATCCATTCACCAGGACCTTGATAACCCGCTTGTCGGCTCGGCATGCTGAGACACTTGTTGCCGAGAAAATTGGATTGTGCATCACATAGGACCGAGTCTTTGACTGTACTTCTTGAGTCAGCTCCCCATCGTTGTTGTTGTTGGTATATACATATATGCTCATCTGACCGCGACACTCCTTGATAATATTCAGGATGTCTCCGCGAGGACAGCCATCCAGGATACTAGCTTTGGTTCGTGACGATGAACCTGTGAGCTACGAGGCCACAGTCCAGGACCAATCATGCCAGCCCCTTTCTCCAGGTGGGCCGGTAGCAGCACCCCCACCTGTTGAGCAGCAGACAGTTTCAACAGAGCCGGCTGAGTTTGAGCGCAGTTTGAGCGCGCTTCGTGAGCTCTAGTGGCAGAGACCGTTGAGGTTCAGTGGTGAGACAGACCCTCAGGTAGCATAGGTTTGGATCAAGGTAGTGGTTATCCTTTTCAGGCTTGTGCAGTCGCTGACAAATCAGAGAGTGGCTTTGGCATCCAGCCTTTTTCCGTGGATCGGCTTGGCGTTGGTGGAGTCTGGTGACTCTGTTTCTTGACGAGTCGTCATTTTCATTGGACGAATTTCAGTTGTTTCTTCGTGAGGATTTTTTCTCCTCCTGCTTGCGCTCTGATCGGATTCAGGAGCCCCTGCAGTTTCAGCCGGGAGGGATGATGGTGGCCGAGTACGCGGCTAGTTTTGCAGACCGTGCACGCTTTTACCCGGACTTAGTCCATGACAACAACTTCCGAGCATAGAAGTTTGATCAGGGTCTCCGCCAAGAGATTCGTGCTGTCATAGTACCCTTGGGCATTTCCACATATGCTGGGGTCCTAGAGCATGCGCTGGTGACAGAGGACTTCCTGTCACGTTCTGGAGTTGGTAGTGGCAGTAGGCACGTTGGAGCTGAGATGCCTGCCGCAGCTAGTGGGAATCGGCAAGCAGGACCTCGATGCAGGTGGCTTTCTGACAACCAGACTCAGGGGCGTGGTCGTACACCACAGTGACGCTGGAGGGCACCGGTGTAGCCCAGAGAGAGTCGGTGCTATGCTTGTGATGGGCGAGGTCACTTGGCACGAGACTGCCCGACCCGAGTTGCTGAGAGCATCGAGCAGGCAGCCGGCGCACCACCACGGCAGAGGCAGCGCCATGATCAGGTAGTACCCAGAGAGGTGGTGCTAGCAGAGGAGCGGGAGGATATGGTAGAGGGGGAAGAATTTACGAGTTCCCCCCCATCACCACTAGGTGGTCCACGTCAGGATCTAGGAGCTGACAGTTGGGACCGCAGGCAGCCGCGAGCTTTGGATGTCTACGATCCTGCAGAGCATGGGATGGTGAGAGGTACCCCTTGCGACTCTTCTACCTTTTGTAGTAGAATTGTTGGGCTCTGCATGTGAAAGGCTTTTCCTTCCTGCTCCTCGTTTTAGGTGTTACCAGGGTGACGTAGGGCGTCAGGTGTAACCCTGTGTTGGTAAGGAAAAAGGCGTGAGACCTTTTTCCCTTTAGTCGATGGTGTGACTCCTTCGCTTCCGAGTGTGTAAGAGAGTTTTGGTTGAGAGACATCGACTGTGAAATCTTGCGTGACCAGATATCCTTGGGTGCTTCACCATATGGATATTCTAAAGGAGGGAATCACCGGGCCTTGTCCCAGGTGCGGGCGGTGATTCCAGTCGCGGTGTGCGACGTAAGGGTTTGACCGAGGAGGTGAGCTACCCCCAAGGGCCTTCGGGCCATTTGAGACCATGCAAAGGGATGGAGAGGTACCCTACCGCCTTGCCCTAACCCCAATGTATGGAGTGGGTGAACGACATAGGAAAGGGACGAACTAGCGTGAATAGATCAATCCTTTGGTTTGTGTGCGGTGATGCAGAGCTATGCGTGGGTTCTTCTGGGTATGAGGAAGCCAGGTGTGGGCTCAGTACCCTGTGTTGCCCCCTAGTTTTGCTTTTCGAGGATGAAAATCTTGAAGGAGGGAATGATGTAAGAACCCGGTTTTTGTTTTGAATGACTTTGGAATATTCTTGATGATATTACAGAGCAGTTCCTTCAGACGGCGTGCGATTCCGAGCCCCGGAGTGGCCGGAATTAATTTTTCAGTGCGTTCACACTGGAAATGCTAAATAAATGATATAACTCCTAAACGGTGATCCGGATCAGGGATCTGAGTGTACGGATTGGTTCGGAATGGGGTTTTTACCCTAGGAACGACATAAAACTTGTCAGCGTGGGATGTTTGGACCCCTCGCCTGCTTCTGGAACGTTAAACGGATAAATAAATTAATTAAATTATTCGTTTAATGGTGAAACTCGAGTATCTCTTAAACGGTGGCTCGGATTGGAAAACCGAGGGCACCGTTGAGTTTGGAGCATGCCGTTTACTCTAGGAGGGGTATAAGTTTTTCGGGCGCGGGCCGTCTGTGAAAAATGGCCCCAGGGGCGTTTTTGTAATTTGGCGACCTCGGGCACTAAGTTTAGTAACTTTTGAACGGGGTTTCGGAATAAAATTCCGAGACCTCCGTTGCGCTCGGAGCGTCGTGTTTTCCCTAGGGATTTCCTCCTTTTTGTCTGCTTCGGGAGCGGAGTCGGGGGCGTGCCGGGCGGGGTGTTTAAGTGTTTTTATTTAAACACGCACCCCCTTCTTCCTCTTCTTCTTCTTCCTCACAACCCCTCCCCTCCCTTCTTCGTTTCCGACGAGCTCCGATGAGCTCCGGCGAGGCGACTCCGGCGAGATGGCTCCGGCGAGACGATGGCGCGCGGCGGATCACGCGGGAAGCGCCGGGCGAAGCCCAACGAGGTAGGCTGATTTGAGTTTTCCTCCCCTTCCCCATTTTAATCCTCATTTATGCTCAATCGCACCATTGGATCCTCGAAAAAATCCCGTGGTTGCGTAGATCCCGTCCCAAGCTTTCCAGAAAGCTATCCGGATCGAAATTTCGACCACCGGATCGTTCCCGGTGGTCCATGGATATTTTCCGACCACGGCCGGTTTCCGGCGAGGGTCGAAGGCGGCGGGCGGCGGCGGTGCAGGGCGGCGCGGGGCGGAGCAGGGCCTCCGGCGGTCGGCCAGGGCTTTAGCAGGCGGCGGCGGCGCTTCCGGGAGGCGGCGGCGGCCTTCGGTGGCGGCTGTTGGAAGCCGGCCGCGGCGCCGGCAAGCGGAGGAGGGGCCGCGAGGCGGCGGCCCCGTGCAGCGTAGCAACGACCCGCGCTTCGCGGGTCGTTGCGTGGACCGCGCGACCGGCCCTCGTGGCCGGTCGGTGGAGAACCCCGCGCGGCGGGCGCGCGGGTGTGAAGGGGAGCGGGCCGCGGAGCGGCGGACCGCGGCTCGGCTGGACCGGGCCAAGCTGCTGGGCCGCAGTCCAGCGGGCCGGCCCCGGCAGGGCGGACCGGCCGAACCGGGCCGGTCCGGCCCAAGGGGGTTTCCCCCCTCGGACTTCGGACACCCATAATCTGGGCTACGGGCGTCCGTTTTGCGCGCCGTCTGCGGCAGCGCGGAGCTTGCGTCAAGCTGGAGTTTTTGAGATGGTTTTGGGAATTTTTAATTCCCAAAATGAGGGGTTGCGGAGGCGCGACGCGTCTTAAAGTGGAACGTCGTTTTTTCCGGGAATCTTGTTTCGGGAGGCACGAACGCATCGGACGTCCGTTTTGAGCGCTGTCAGTTGCGTTGGGACCCTGGCGTCGAGGCGGAGGTTTCCAAGGTGGTTTCAGGCGTTGAGGCTGAGGTTGAGGAGCGGGCCCCACGACCCGTCTTTTGAGCTGCATGCAGCGTTTCACGCTTTTTTCACCGGACGTCCGTTCGGGGCGGGCGAGCAGTCGATGTTGGGTGTTTTTACGAGGGCATCGCGTTGGCGCAGTCTGCCCACTGTAATTCCACACAATGGTGCGGGCCCCGCGAGGGCCGTTTCGGGAGTTGACGGTGATTTCCAGCCTTATCACCGGGCAACCATTTTGGACAAATGAATAGTCCATCTTGTGTGCTTTTTCGAGAGGATCGAAATGGTGCGATCCGTTCATTGAGTTTCGAGACCGGGATGCGGGTCCCACGTGGCACCGCTCGTGTGCGGTGCGCCGGAATGCATCTTTTTCTTCGGATACCCGTTCCACGCAAGTAAGCAGTCAATTTGACGCCCTTTTTCGAGAGCATTACGATGGTGCAGTTCGCCCTACCTTTTTTCGGGGACGTGGTGTGGGTCCCACCCGACCCGGCTATGGTGAATAGTGCCCTTTTCACCGGGTGTCTGTTTTGGGCGATTGAGTACTCAATCCTGTGTGTTTTTCCGAGGGGATCGTAGTGGTGTGATCCGTTGGTTCAGTTTTAGGATCTTGGGGTGGGCCCCACACGAGTTTGATTACGGTGAATAGTACCTTTTTCACCGGTTGATCGTTTCAGGCGAGTAAGTAGTCTATCTCGTGTGTTTTTCCGCGAGGTTTACAACGGTGCGATCCGTTTGGTTGTGCAGATCCTTTTACGCGATCTTATTAAATGAGGAAGCATGAAAGATGCTCCGATGGTGGTTCGTCCTACCATGTTTGTATCGGACCCTTGGCGTGTGATCGCGCATCCTTGCGAGAGTGACATAAATGCCTCACAAGATGTGGTTGGTCGTGCCTGGGCCTTTGAGGTGGAGTTGTTACGTCACGCCTTCGCGTTGACACTGGGTGCCGTGTGCACGATAACCTATGGGATGGAACGAGGTATACTCTGGGAGTATACGGGAGCGCTTGGAGGTACGTGTGGTTTGTACCTGAGTTGTTTGTACGCTTGGTTGGGGTGGACTTGGGGCCACACGTCGTGTGGGCCCCATGTGCGTGCTGTGTTTAGCCTTACGTACTTTGACCTCTCGCGACGTAGAGGGTCCCTCGGTGTGTTGGTTTGACCAGCAGGGTGGAGTTTTCCCCTAGCTCGGTGCTCGTTTGTTGACCAGCAGGGTTGAGTGGTATCTCCCTGGTTTCGTTCTCGATGGATCGGCCAGTAGCAGTGCTAGTGGAACCCCGTGATGGAACAGGCGCTGAACCCCCTTTGGGCGAGTTGTTCTGGAGTTGGGTGGTTGCACGATACCCACTCCGCGTTTGGTTGGCCAGTGTTGTACCCTTTAGTGGATGTGGCCAGGGCAGTTCTGAGTTTTACCCTCCAGCGGGGCTGGGCAGTGGGTTGCTCACTGACTTCTAGGGTTTACCCTCCAGCAGAGACTGGGCAGCGGGTCACCGGATGCTCTTAGGGTCTACCCTCCAGCAGAGACTGGGTAGTGGGTCACCCGACGCTATTAGGGTCTACCCTCCAGCAGAGACTGTGCAGTGGGTCACCCGACGACCCCTTAGGGTCTACCCTCCAGCGGGGCTGGGCAGTGGGTCGCCCGTCATCTAGTTCCAGGTCTACCCTCCAGCACGGCTGGGCAGTGGGTCACCTGTCGACTTATTCTAGGTCTACCCTCCACCGGGGATGGGCAGTGGGTCTCCTGATGATGTGTTATGGTCTACCCTCCAGCGGGGCTGGGCAGTGGGTCGCCTGATGATGTGTTATGGTCTACCCTCCAGCGGGGCTGGGAAGTGGGTCGCCTGATGATGTGTTATGGTCTACCCTCCAGCAGGGCTGGGCAGTGGGTCGCCTGATGACGTCTTATGGTCTACCCTCCAGTGGGGCTGGGCAGTGGGTCGCCGATGGATGTATTAGGGTTTACCCTCCAGCAGGGCTGGGTAGTGGGTCACCTGATATTTGGTTATGAATTACCCTCCAGCAGGGCTGGGCAGTGGGACACATGTTAGCATTACAGACTCAGTCCTCTCGACTAGGCTAGTCTGTGGCTTACCTCCGTGATTGCCGGAGCGGGACCGTTGGTTGTACGGGTCGGTGATGGAACGACTTGACTTTGAGGAGACCTCTCGACTGCAGGGCAGTGATGAGGTGCGGTTTGACTTTCCTAGAACTCTCAAGTATGAGGGACACTTTCCCCACCGAGATGCATTCTTGTGACGCGATCTAAAACCGTGCGGGCGAGTTAGTGCCGCCCAAAGAGGATAGTGTCAAGGTGTGGTGATTGAGCCCCTTGGCTTGCGGTTCGGGGAAGACGTGCGGGATGCTGGGCATTAATGGTGTTTTCTTCTAGGACTGTTGGCTACTCTTTCTTAGGCTGAGCTATGGGATGGAGATCCCCTTACGACGTTGTTCGGGATTCTCGACAGAGCATATGGACTTGTATATACCTTGTTTCCGGTACCCACTTCTTGGTCTTGGTTACTCTCCCTCCAGGAGAGGTGAAGACGCACGGGGTATGCCACGTGATTTCCGTGTCTAGCTTCTCGTGGTTGGATGAGTCTACTCTCCTGCTATAGGTAGCGAAGAATCGACAGGAAGATCATCTTCTCACCGTTTCCAGCTCCTTGTGCCTGGACGAGTATACTTCTTTTCTTTTGTTGGGTTGAGCTGGACTCTTTACTGTACTCTCTATTGTACTCCCTTACCTTTTTCCTTGTTTGCTCTACTGCTCACCCTTTGGTACCTCATTTTGTTGCTCCCTCGAGCCTTCGGGGTATCCTACTGAGTATTTTTATACTCACCCCTACTTGGGCTTTGCCCGCACTTGGTGTGCCCTTGCAGACGACGGACAGGTGGAGCGTGACTTCAGTGGAGTGTAGGAGCTTGGGAGCTTGGACCGCGTGCGGTGGTCGTGGCCGGGTTCCAGGTGGGAGACCCGTCAGCTGTTTTCTTTTTGTTTACCTGTTGCCAAGTTGTGGCACTTTTCGGTTGGGTGTGTGTTTTTCCCCTTTTCTTTTCAGTTTTTACTTTGTACTTGTAGTGGTCGATGCACTCTGTGGTTTATATATAGCAGTTTCCCTTTCCTTTTTTTTTCTTGTCTTTACTTTTACTCTGCATTGTTGCATTGAGTTTGCTGCGTGTGTGTGTACAGGTGCTTAGGCAAAGGCCTCCCTGAGTTATTGTGCCTTCGGCACTGGTCGCCAGCCCCTGGCCTATGGATGCGGGCTTGGGGTAGTTGCAGCTCGAGCCCGGGTAGGGTCGGGTCGTGACAAAAATATCAGAAATTTGATACTTTGTTGAGATGTATTCTAGCATAAAATCTCCAGCAAAAAGTTTCTATTTTATAAAGTGAAACTTAATATCAATGTGTTTTGATCTTGAATGTTAGATATGATTTTTAGAAAGATCAATTGCACTCTGATTATCACATAATATCTTCAATGGTTTAGAAACTTTTACTTTCAAATATTATAGCTGAACTTTCATCCACAACATTTCTGTACAATCCTGAGTAGTTGCAGCATATTCATATTCAGTTGTGCTCAAAGTTACTAAATTTTTAATCTTACTATGCCAACTCACACAACATTTACCCAAGAAAAATGTTCCTCCTCTAGTTTATTTTCTATTATTACAATCTCTAACTTAATCGATATCAGTAAAACCATGAAAATTAATCTCACTATATCTTTTGTATAACAACCCATGTGAAGTTGTTCCTTTAAAATATATCAAAATTATTTTTTCTATCAACATATGTGATTCTTTCAGATTAATTTGATACTTAACACACAAAGTTGCAACATAAATAATATCAGACCTTGAGGCTATAAGATAAAATAGACTTTCTATCAGCTTCTGAAAATCTTTCCGATTCACACTTTTTCCAGATTTATCTTTACTCAACTTTGTGCTCATTAAAATAGGATTATAAGCTTCTTTTTATTCTGCCATGCCAAAATTATTTAATAATTCTCTGGTATAATTTTCTTAAGATAAGAAAATATTTTTTTTCTAAACTTGTAATCCAATGAAGAAAGTTAATTCTCACAACATTAAAATTTCAAAATTTTTCTTCATTTCTTCAGCAAATGCTTTACAAATATATTCTCTATCCCCATAAAAAATTATTTCATCCACATAAACAATTAAAATTTGGGTTCTGGAGTCAATATATTTCACATATAAGTTTCTATCAACTTTTACTTTAGAAAAATTTAACATTCTCAAACAATTTTAAAGTTTTTAATAACAAGAACATAGAGCTTGTTTCATCCCATACAAAAATTTATTTAGTTTACATTTTTTTTCATCCTCATAAAGTAGAAACCCACAAGGTTGGTCAATGTAAAATTATTCCTCAATCTCACCATTTAAGAAAGATGACTTTACATCCATCTGATAAAATTTTTAATTCCAACATGTGTCCACTAAAATAAACATTCTAATAGTTTCTAATATTGAAAATGGGGAAAAAATTTCTTCAAAATCCACACCTTACAACCATGAATAAACTTTACAAACAAGTATAGCTTTGTTTATTGAAACTTATCCATGTTCATTTAACTTGATTATATAAACCCACTTGGTTCTGATAACATTTTTATTTGATGGATGTGAAACAAGTTTCCATGTTTCATTCTTATCAATTTCATCCAACACTTCATTCATAAAATCCACCCATTCTTTGTATTCAATAGCTTCTGAAACTGATTTCGGTTAAACTTTTGAGATTAGTGAAGTCTAATTTTCTAATCTCAACTTTCTTCTTATCTAAACTGGATCCTTCTAATTTTTAATAATGTTTTTAGACTGAACATGTTTTTGTAAAGTAGAAAATTTCAAAGTTTCTTTCCCGACTAAACTTTACTCATCACATGAATTTTCTGAATCTTAATAAGGATGTTTTGACTTACTTTCACTAGTTATTGGAAATCTCCAGTTTATACTCCTCAACATTCTAAACAAATTTTTTTAAGTAATTTTTATTTTCAATTACCTTTACATAATATGAGTCCACCAACTTTTTTAAACATTTGTTCCAACATTTGTAACTTATTCTATTTAGTGAATAACCTATAAAAGTTTCTTCCTCATCACTCTCATCAAACTTTCCTAAATTTAGATTTTTTATTTTAAGTAAAAATGGAGTTCCAAAAACTTTGAAGTACTTTAATGAAGTATTTTTGTTATACCACATTTCATAAGAAGTCATTTTAGATTCTGGTCTTAGAAAACATCTGTTCTGAATATTTACAATTGTACTAACAAATTCTTTCCAGTAAAACTTTGAAAGTTTGTATTATGATAACATACTTCTTCCCATTTCCACCAAGCTTCTATTATTTCTTTCTACTACTCCATTTTTGTGGAGTATATGGAGTACTATAATGATGTTTGATACCATGTTTTCTTAGATAAGCTTCAAATTCATTACTGGTGAATTTGGTACCATTATCTATTCTCAACTTCTTTTCTGAAACAATTGAACATTTCCACAGCCTATGAATTGTGTTTCATAAACATGATGTTTTTCATCCAAGTAAAATCATCAATAAAATTTATAATGTATAAATATTCTTTTTTTTATTGATGTCTCATCGACCCACATAAATCGGAATGAATAATTCCAATAGGTCTGGTAGACTAAATCTTAACTCTCTTATGACTTTTATTATTCATTTTTCATTTCTAACAAGTAATACAAAAATATTCTTCTCTTATTTTAAATTATGGGAAGTTTCTAACAATGTCAATTTAGAAAATTTGTTCATGTTTTTCTATCCAATATGGCCAAGTCTTCGATGCCATAATTTATTTTCATATTCTTCACTTAAGTAATAGGAGTTGTTAAATTCTCTTATTTAGAAAAGATTCCCACTGGTTATTTCTCCTTTTGTAATCACTTTTCCATATTTTACACTTTTTATAACACAATAATATTTTTGAATATTACTTCTTTTCCATCATCACAAAGTTTACTTACACTAAATAATTTATTTTTTAGCCCATCAATAAATAAAATTTCCTTATATTTCACCTTTTCTCCTTTAATATCAGTCATTTTAATTCCTCTGATTTTTATGGAACTATAATTACCAAAGGTAACTTATCCTCCATAAAAAATTTCAACATGTTTCAAGATTTTCATATCACCTATCATATGTAAAGAAAAACCAATATCAAGTATCCATGGTTTGTTCCTTTTACTCTCTTTTAAAGCTATATCAACAACAAAATATATTTATTTGGATTTATTCTTTCTCACTTAATTTTATTTTCCACCATAAGAAACTTGTCCCAGAAGGAGTGTCATAAATTTTTTAGAATGATGACCAGCCTCATCGTATCTTCCACAAACCACTTCCTTTAATGTTACTTGATGATGGGAACCCATATATTGGTTATTATAGGTGGTGATCTTTCCTTGAGATTGGACTTTAGCATAATAATTATAAAAAATTGTATGATCCTCATGTGATGGGTGGTTGAATGGAATCCTAAGTTGTGCCAAGTAATTTTGGGATTTATGTATGAGTCATCGGTGTACATCATCCTGGATATGGGTTTATTATAGATTAATTTTGGTTTAGTTGAACCAAATATTAAAGTGATGACCCATACACTATGGTTACATTGATGTTATATTATTGTGTGTGTTATGGTGATAATTCGTTCACCCTCATTATTGTATTGTTTATTAAGATAATTCATTCACATTTGTTACTATATTTATTATGATGATAGTTCATTCATTCCATATTTATTTATGAGTTTATATATTGTGCACCTTGGTTAGTATATCAGTGGTAGATTTTCAACCTTGTATAGAGATGACGGTGATACCTTATTCATCCAATGATACTTTATTCACCCTGTTGTGCATGGTGATACATCATTCACTAGATGACATTTTACCTAATTGTGATGAGTGTGGAGGTACATCATTCACTCATTTTTTGTTTGGTGAAACATTATTCACAAGAAAATATGTCATCCACCCTGATTGTGATGAGTGTGGTGATACATCATTCACCCTATTTTTGTATGGTGATACATCATTATCCATGAGATATATCATTTACCATGATAGTTTTTCTATATTGATACATCATTCACCTAGTGATACATCATTCAAAATTTTGTTTTGTTGTAATGAACCAGCTTGGGGTGATAATGACATGTCACCCAACCCAACTCACCATTAGGCCTAAAGGGCATCCTGATCCTCGTGGGCTGACCTAGTGCTTTTTCATCACAAGAATCACCTTTCGAATGATTTTAACCTCACATTAGAGTAACACACAGTGGATTATTTTCCAAAAATAAAAAATGGATTTTCCATACCTTATACTTTTATACAACATCAAATAAGAAAAAAATATCAACTAACTAAACAAGTCATAATATATAGTCGTAATGATCCAACTCATTTTAATAGTGAACAACATTATCAAAAAACAAGCATAAAAAATAACAATAAAGAATATTCAAATACAACAAGGGAATCCATCTTGACTAATACATAGATAAACCAAAAATAAAAACAAACCGAACCAAGATCGAAGCTAAATCTATATATCCCTGAGATTCTCTCTACATCCCAACTCAATATTTCTAGCCCAAAAAAATAAGAAGCAAACTATGATGACACCCATAACCTATATGAAATAGTATATACTTCACACACACACACAATAGTGTGTATGCAGGGTGTGAAAAAAATGACCCTATAGGATCTCAACATGGAGTCTATTCTATTCCTTTAAATAAATAGGTCTTGAGTGGTGGTTTTAAATATAGTAGATAAAATAAGATTTTTTATTTTATAACCCATACTGAAAAAAACCAGGATACTTATTTCAAGAAATGAATCATTTTTCTCATTTTAAATACAAACCATTTAATTTTAAAGAAAAAGTAATAAAAATCCATGTTTGAAATCTATTTTAAAACCTTTATTGAAAAAAAACCAAATATCCATCACTCAGACACATATAAGACATCATAATTAAGTAGTACCTCAAGGTCAATAAGCAATATGCAAATAAACAATAATATAAGGGTACTATTAGAAAAAAGCATAAGGGGATACAATAAAGTAAATAGAATCCCATATGTAAACCACTATCAAGGTACAAGTGTCATGGAATAATAACCTTTTCACTCAAGTGATATGATCCTAGACTGGTGACAAGAACCTTAGGTCAACCTATAAGAATCTTCTTTTCATGGTAGTCTCATCAAACTAGTCAGACACTAAATCATCCCATGATCCTATATACACCATGGGAATAACCATATGAGCACACTCATCTACCCAGTTACACTCTATCTAAACATGTGATCAACTAGAGTTTTCACTCATCTAGGAATCTACTAAGCTACCTAGCATTCCCATGACCAAAAAATAAAGGAGGTGAGAACTAAATCCAAATAAATACATAGATAAATTCAGTCAATATATCATACATTTCCTCTAACACCCTTTAATAGAGTAGACCCTTTCACATTATGCATCCATTAAAATAATAATAAATGACCCATATAAGGTACCACCAATATAAGGGAAAATCAAAGAGGGGATCACAAGTTATGAACCCATTTTATACCAACAAATGATCCTTTTCATAAAAATAAGCATGGGATGTTGATACTTTTTCATTTCATTTGAAATTCAATAATTCCAATAATTTTACAACATTTAGAAATAACCCATTTTTAAAACTAGAAGTATCCTTTTTAAAATCATGACAATATCCTTTGAAAATCCTAAAATAAGGATCAAGGCATCAATTTTTATAAAAACCATTTAATAAAACCCCTTTGGACTTTTTCTTAACAGGATTGAAATAACCAAAATATTTATTTAAAAATAAATTAAAAATACATCCATGGAACCCTTTATGATAAGATAAGAAAATACCTAAAACAATTTATTTTTTCATCCAAGCATCATATATAACTACACTTTATTTTTTTCTAATACTCAAGAATTCCTTGAATTGAATAATAAAAAAAGAGCATATAAACACCTACCCAAACTGGAATAAAATCAATATTTAATGTGACATATTCCATAGATAATAGTAAAATTATAAAGGAATCTTTCTATATGAGTCATAAAATAAAAAATTCCTAGGTTAAAAGAAAATAAAATCCCTAAATCCCTATACACAGTGAGATATAGTTCTCAGGATAAAGGGAGAACTTAGGGAAATGGAAGAAAAAGGAGGAAAGAATACAAATAAGGATAAATATAAGAGATTACCTTGAAACTACTTGAAATATAAGGGAACATAGACAAAATATCTAAGGTAAGGAAGAAGAAAGCCTCTATAAGGATTCAAGAGTCTTGAATAAATGATTGTGAGATTAGAGGAATATGGGAGAGTTAAAATCATAGGGGGAAAATAGGTAAATTCACATTTTAAGTGAATTTGGGTAGACCACATAGTTTTGGACGCATGGTTTAGTAAAGTGTTTACCAATTTTACATCTTCTATTATATAACCACTAGTAACCTACATGGTTTTTTTGAATAGTTACCCCTAACTATGCAGGATAACCATAAAAAACCTAGAAAAGATAAAAAACTTCAAATTTCAAGCTTGAAAATTATTAAAACTCAAATTAATCCACAATAGTCTAAAATAACATAAAAAAACAAGACATAATAACATTTGTGTGTCACAATTCTCCCCACTATACCACTTTCCTCCCCTTATTAGTTAAAAATCAAAGGAAACTAAAATATTGGGACCTTCCCACCTAATTCTTAAGGTGGGTGGTCAGGGAAAACTCAAAATGAACTTAGAAAAGGAAACCACTAATTCAATTCAGTATTGAAACTGTATCATCCCTAGTTTCAAGTATGTAACCATTTATTTATTTATTTTAAATATCTAAATTGTTTTGGTGAAGTTTGGGAGAGTTTGGAGGAATTTTGGAATGTTTTTGGGGGATTTTCTAGAGGTACATGGTTTGATCATGGTTATTAAAGACCATACCACTCCTACATAAAACTATGAAAAGTGAGGCATTGGATCTGGGTAGGCACATGGTTAGTTTCATGGTTTTTACAAACCATAAATCCACCTATAAAAAACCATAATTTTAGAGATAGATGAATATTCATGATTAGTGCACAGTTTTTCTAACCGTGTGACTTAACAATACATGGTAACAAAATAGATCCTAAAATTGTGGATCTCACTCACAATTTATCCTAAACCACTCTATTCCACTATATTGACCCTAACTTAGATTTACATCACCTAAAGGTTGTGGAGACTCTTAAATTCAACTTGGGAGCGATCTGATGGAAAATCTTGGTGCATTGAAGGCTATATTGCTTGGTAAGCATCTGTTCTTGGTAGTTTTCCTTAGATCTGTTCTTATTCCCTCTATTGGATTCATAAATACAGTCCCTTTGGGATATATATATGATATTTGATACCAATAATGATGTTATATTAATGTTTTGATGTTAGTTAACAATATATAAGGTGATTTTTTTGAGTTTCAACTCAGTTTTGTTGAAAAATTCATGTCATTCTTCATTTTCACCAATGTTTGTGAGGTAGGTGGATTCCCTCTCAACTCCTCTTATTAGAAATTTAAGGATAGATTTTAAATTATTTGTATTAATTGAAATTTATTGTGAAATTGTTGTGAATTTTTTTTATGAACCTTCTTTTGTGATGGTTTTTGGAATTATGGAATTATTGTGAAAAGTACTTTGTTGGAAGATTTTAAAATGATTATTTTAAAATAGTTGCATGGTTTGATTCATGGGAAAATGTTTTTTGGAAAGGTTTTACATAAGAACGTTGATTTATTTAAATGATTTGGAACAATTGGTTTGGATTGGATTTTGGAATAATGATTGGTGTGTGTTCATGTGCATTCAGAATAGATAAGGGTATGGAGTTCCCCCCATCAAATTTGGGATGGATAAGGGTATGAACTTTACCCTATCAAAATGGTTCACAAAGTGATGAATTTGTGAAAGGATGGACCACCACTCATGAGTATAGGGAGGTCCATTGTAATTACATGCCAATTATCATTGGCTTGAGAGTACAATGAGTCATTAATAGGACTTAGTGACATCCCAAAGACGCCAAAGGCTGGCAATAAATGCCGAAGAGTTTCAATTACAAGTGGGGAATGATTTAACCTTTAATAAGTAAACCAATAAACTAACCAACCATAACCAAACATTCACTATATTATGAATGAAAAAATTAAAGACAACTCAATAAATTCATGTATCTCAAAACCACATCAAAGTATGTAACAGTGGAAGAATAACCAAGTATCAAATCACACAGTGGATAAATGAAACAAGACTCTAAAAATACCACAAGACTCCATACTCCAAAATCTCCAAGTTCCATGATCTCCGAACATTCCAAACATCATGATGTAGTGCTAAAAACGTGGGAAACGTTACCTTTTCCCCTATCCCAGAATATGGCATCTGCAAAAGCACCAAAGTGCCAAAGCAGGGGTGAGTATAAAACTTAGTAGATTTTACCCAATGACTTCCCTACTAAATACACTAGGATATAAGAGTTAGAAACAATTATATAAAACAATTTATATAGAAAAATTTCTCAAAAATAGTTTATAACTAAATATAAACAAGTTTCCAAAACCATTCATTACCAAACGCATACAAGTGCAATTGAAACCAATTTTCCTAGAAAGATATTTTTCCAGAAAAATAACTAAACAAGATTTAAAACCATTTTAAAATATCCATTTTTGGCATACCCAAACCTTCCAAAAACCCATGAAACCAACCGTGCATGATATATTATGACAGTTCCATACTCATGAGTGGTTTCTTGTCGATCTACCAAGTTATCAAAAGGTAATTGTTTCCCATGTGCCATTAACCCTTTGGCACCGAGCACAAGGTCATATTTCAACCAAGCCCCGTATATGAAATATGAAATTTATATCCCATGTTCCATTTAACCTTTGGAACTAAGAACAAGTTCATATTTCCACCAAGCCCTAGAAATGTAATATGAACTCACACACCAATATTCCCAAGGATCATGCCAAAACACCTTTTCAATAAAAACACCATTTTTATTGAAACCCAATTCCATCAAGGTCATTTAAATACCAAACCATTTCAATAAAACACCATTTTTATTGAAAAACAAATTTTCATCAAAAAATTTAAAAATTCCTGCAAATCAATAATTTAAAATCATCATTTTAAATTCAAGAGGCTAAATCACTTTGCACAACAATTTACCAAGATTTTTCAATTTCACTAAAACCATAAATCATCACTGAATAATATTTATTCCATGATTTTCACAATAAAAACCATTAAAATATACCAATTTTAAATTAATCCAATCAATTCTAGCAAGTGGGTTTGAGAGATAATCCTCCTACCTCGAAGGTTTTAACAAAACTCGACAACAGATGAAGAATGCATAATAAGGCAAGTCGATTATTCAAGAACAAACTTAGTTCTATTTTCCTAGAAATATCCCAACTCAAAATTGAATTATTTGGAATCAAAAAATGTATATCTACCCACTATAGGTGCAGATATGAGAAATAATGGAGATCAGATAAGTAGATCTAAACAGATCAAAGAAAATATGATAAATCAGGAAAGAATGGTGACATACCTCAAAAATCGGATCAAGATTCCAAGAAAGTAGATTAGATATATTCCTATATCATTAAAAACACCATATTTATCCTTTATTGACGTTAAATAACTTCTATCTACCCACATGAGGTGTAGATCTAAGAAAACAAGAAGGAGAGAAGGAGGAGTTGGCAGAAAATGGAAAAAAACCAAGAAGATTGACACTTACTCTAAGAATCGGGCTTAAAATCACCAAGGTAAGGCTCTAGGTTGGATCCAACTCACATTGGGAGGATTATACAACATTATAGGGAGATAAATTTCAAAATAGGGGCGTTTTGAAGCTATAACAAAATATATAGATAAAAAACAAGTAAAATCATAGAGAATAGGATCTAGATTTGACCTCTATGCACGGTTTGACCACACGGTTTAGGCCAACCGTGTATGGATCGTGCAACCTTCCTTTTGGTCCCAAAAGTCCTTATAAAACCCCCAAACTCTCCCATAATTTACCTTTACCCTTTTTATGGGAACACATTTTTTTTATGGAAACATCCTCCTCTATGGAAACATCCCACTTTATGGAAACACCCCACTTTATGGAAATATCACACTTTATGGAAACACCCCACTTTATGGAAACAACCCACTTTATGGAAACAAACGACTTTATGTAAAAAATCCACTTTATGGAAACAACCCACTTTATGGAAACAACCCACTTTATGGAAACTCTCTATATTATAAAAACTCTCTATTTTATGGAAACTCTCTATTTTATGGAAACCCAAATCAATGACACACTATTTAAAAAAACACGAGGAAAGGATTATGTAACCAAAATAGGGGGTACTAAATCCATGGTTTCATGCATGTTTGGACGTGTGGATATGTGGACTGGAATCAGTTATGACAAAATGGAAAATTGAGAAATGGTTTTTAAAGAGTTGTTTGGTTTCTTTCCTTAAAAATTGTTTTGGTATGAAACTAATTTTCTTTGATATAAAATGTAAAATTGTTTTAAAGTGTTTTATATAAATTTTTTATATAATAACATTCTAACATGTTCTATCCTAGAGTCATGAGTAGGTAATTCATTTGGGGAAAACCTATTGAGTTTCATTACTCACACCCTGTTTTGGCACTTTGGTGATTTTACAGATATTGTTTATTGAGACATAGGTAAAAGAAAGGTATCTATTTTATTTAGTGATTCATATTGATACTTTGAGCATGAATTGTGGAGTTGGATAATGGATCATGTTGGGAGCTGTGGTGTTATTTCTTTGGAGTCTTTGAACTTTGTGGTTTAGTCTTCTATTTTGGTACTCTGATATTGGTTATGTTGTAGTTTGGTATTATTATATTTTGGTATTAATTTGAGTTGTATTAAATTATTATCATGCATTATATAGTTTTTTTCTGGTTATGGCGTTGTTGGTTGTTATTTTTTTATTTTAAAAAGGGAAATATTTCCCCTAATTGTATTGAATCCCTTGGAATTTATTTCCATCCTTTGGCATCTTGGGGATGTCTCTTAAGGCCTAGTATAAATTACACATAGACTCAAGACAATGATGAGGGGTAGGATGTTACAAATGGTATCAGTCTTGGATGGTCTATCTTTCATTTTGTGGAAAATGGTATTGGTTTGTGGTCTTGGAGTTGAACATTATCCTGGTTTAGTCCTTGTGTTGGGTTGGTAGAAAGGAGTAGGATTGTCAGGACTTAAAATGTAGAGCCTATAAAGATGTAGCTAACCTATTTATACTGAACTTCAAGTTACCATGGATTTGGTTATATAATTTTTTTGGAGACACTTATAGGATTTTAATCTCATTGTCATGGTTTTATCCAATAATAGGAGCATAATATGCATTTTAGAAATGTCTTCCCACTTAGAGTGAATATTTCATTTTGATTAATGATTAATGATTTGGTGAAAAAATGTGGATTTATAAAAAGTTTTTAAAATTGTTTTCAAATGTGAGATTTTGAAAAGGCATGATATGGGTATTTTGAAAATGGTTTGATTTTCAAAATCATAAAGGAATTTTCAAATATGGGTTAAAAATGAAAAGTGTTGAATTTTGTAAATCCTTATTGTGATAGTTATGATGTGGTAGATTTGAATTTATAATCCTTCAATTTCTAGTGAGTGAGACTTATGGAAGTTTTTGTGTTTATAGAAAATTACACCCGAGAGGCATCGTAGAAACCAACCAGAAGAGGCTACTAAGAATGTGGTTGCACCTAAGCTATAGGTCAACCAATAGCTGGTGAAAAGTATTGACCAAGATTTTAAAGCTATGGATAGAGGGAATTGAAGGGATAAACCAAGGCTAGTGGATCATTATATTCAGTTCCAAAAGTAGAATCCACCCATCTTTCAAGGTGATTTAGAACTAGAGAAGGCAGAGGCATGGATGGATAGAATGAATCAAATCTTCAATTTCCTAGACACATCAGTAGAGATGAAATTCAAGTTGGTGATGTATATGTTGGAGGATCTTGCACACCAGTGGTGGGATTTAGAAGTTCATGATAAATAGGACCAAGTCATTGCATGGGAGTATTTTTAAGAATTTTACAACAAAAAATTCAATCCTCACATGTTCAAGATTAATATAACGATGTAATTTTTAAACTTGAAGTAGGAGAGCCTCTTAGTGTTAGATTATGAAGCTAAATTTATGATCTTAGTCCACTTTTCACCAAAATTTGCTACTAGTTCATCCTTAAAGGAACACATTTTTGAATTGGGGCTGAGGTAATAAATTCTCTTGAAGATTTCCTTGCTCTGTATAACGGATTATAAGGAGATGGTCAATAGAGTGATAGTGGAAGAAAGGGACACATCAGGACCTATGGGTTAAGGGAGCATGTTGATACCTATAGGAAATGGTGGGAACTCTAATGTTGGAAATAAGTAGAAGAGGGAAACCTATTTACAAGGTGGGAGTGTGACTCAGAATCAGATAGCCGAATCAGTGAATCTTCCTCAAAAACCCAAGAGTAAAACAGGATGTTTTCAATGTGGTTCGTTTGACCACATGAATTGAGATTGTATGATACCACTTAAATCATGCCACAATTTCAACCAGATGGGTAATCTTCAACACTATTGTCACATTGCTCCCAGTTCAAGTGCTAGGGACATGTATCATGTTTCATAGACATCACATGATTTGATAGAAATAATGCATTAGAATAATTATCAACATTAGAACCAAGATATCCATGGTGATTATAGTAATACCATGACTCCTTGATAAGGGAAATATCAACATGGTAATAAAGACTAAAGTGCAGTGACTAAGAAGTTATATGGACCTGATCAAGTGATTATAGATGATCAATCTGGACCATCGATGGTGAGAGGTATGGTTATTTTAAATTCTACCATTATTCAATATTTTTTTTATATAGGTTCATCCCATTAATTTATTTCTTCTCATGATGTGGATTTACTAGGTTTTCATGTTGAGATGATGACTTCTATTTTGAAACTTCAAACTCCTCTTGGTCAAAGAGAATGTTGAGAATTTATGTGTAGAGAATTTTATATAACCATTGATGGAGATAAGTGGATATCATATTTATATGTGATTCAAATGTATTTTTATGATATAATATTGGGTATGGATTGGTTGACAATGTTTAAGGCTCACATTGATTATTTTATACAAAAGATTATTTTTACAACTGATGATGCCATCGAGCATCTCTTTAAAAAAGACAAGAATGTAAAAGTAGCTGCAATGAAATTTTTGGCACTAGAATTTGGAATGATATCATACTAGTTGGAATATTTTTCTTTGTAAATTATGTAAGAGATCGAGAATAATAGTTTTCCAATGGTTTTTGATCAGTTTTCAGATGTTTTTCTTAAAAATTTCTCTGGGTTTCCACCCAAAATATAGGTGGAGTTTAAAATTGATCTCATTCCAGGGACTATCCTTATTTCCATTATATCTTATCATATAGAAACAACAGAATTAAGGGAATTTAAAGTGCATTTGTAAGAGATAGAAAGTAATGGGTTCATTCAGCCTAACACATCTTTGTGGGAAACATCGGTCTTGTTTATAAAAAAGGTGGTTGAAACTCTTCAGTTGTGTATGGATTATCGTAATATTAACAATTTATGATAAAGAATTAGTATCAAATTACATGAATTGATTATATATTTGATCAATTTATGGGATCCCAATGGTTTTCTAAAATTGACTTGTAATCAGGATATCACCAATTACAGGTTCAGAAAGAGGATATCCCAAATACATCTTTTACGAGTAGATATGGCCATTACAAGTAAATGGTTATGCCTTTTGGTCTTATAAATGCACCATTAGTCTTTATGGAATTGATTAATTAGATATTTTAAATATATCTATATGTTTTTTATGGTGGTGTTTGTGGATGACATATTGGTGTATTCAAGGAGAAGGGATGAGCATGAGAAACACTTGGTGATAATGTTGGTAATTTTGTAAGATCATCATATTTATTTCAAATTACCAAAGTGTGATTTTTAGATACAATAGGTATGTTTACTTGGATATGTAATCTCTAAAAGAGGTGTTTTTGTGGATCTGGAAAAGATATAAGTTGTTATCTCTTGGAAACTTCCAAAGAATATCTTCAATATACACAGTTTCCTTGGTCTAGCTAGTTATTACCGACACTTTGTTAATTACTAGACTCACTAATGATAGCTTTGATAAGGAATAATGTTTTATTCCAATGGAAAGAGGAAATTTAGAAGTATTTTAAAGAGCTTTAATTTTTCCTCAAATTTGCACTGATCTTGATTTTTTTGGAATAAGCAAAAGGGTATGTAGTGTATTGCGATGCTTTGGGAATTGGGTTGGGATGTTTTCTCATGTAGGAAAGTCATGTTGTTTCTTATGAATCACAAAAGTTATGGTTCCATGAGAATAACTACCCAACATAAGATTTTGAGTTAGCTTCCATAGTCCATGTTTTAAAGACTTGGAATCATTACCTCTTTAGTGAGAAATTTACAGTGTTTACAGATCATAAGATCTTGAAACATATTTTCTCACAAAGTTATTTGAATATGAGAAAAAAAGATGGGTGGAGTATCTCCAAATATTTGAATTTAACTTGATGTATACAATGGATAATGTCAATTCGGTGGTAGATGCATTAAGTAGAAAGTCTTATGCTCATTTGGAAAAAGATACTTCAGATTAGTGATAGCTGATGTCAGTGATAACTAACATGCACTTGGATTGTGAAGACCGAGGTAGTGAAAAAATTTTCTTCTCGATATATTTTGTTCCTGATTTGGTGGATACTGTTAAAGAGTCACGGACATCCAATTCTAAATGTGTTTCAATGAGGTAAAAACTCAATGGTGGGGATAAAATTGAGGGATAAACGCTGGATGAGAGTTTAGTTTTATGGTTTTGAAATCACATTGTTGTAACTATGTCTTGTCAGGAACAAATTCTCCATGGTTACCACCATTCAAGATGGGCTCTTCATCTTGGAATACTAAAGATGTATAAAGAGTTGAAATCATAGTTTTGGTGGGTCATCATTAAAAGGAATGTGGATGAGTTTGTTTTGAGATTCTCAACTTTTTAGTAGGTTAAGGAAGAGCACCAATGATTAATGGGTATGTTGCAGCCTTTACCTATTTCTGTTTGTAAATGGGAACAGATAGCAATGAATTTTGTGATAGGTCTCCCAAGGATGGTTCAAAAACATGATTCTGTAGGGGTGATAGTATATCGGCTCACAAAGTTAGCCCATTTCATCTCAATTTGTGAATCTCACATAGTGGAAAAAGTTTCTAAAATCTATATATGAGAAGTGGTAAAAAGGCATGGAGTATTATTTTCGATAGTATTAGATCAAGATCTGAGGTTTATGTCTCATTTATAGAAATCCTTACAACAATCATTTGTAACTCAGTTGACTATGAGTATGGAGCATCACCCTCAAATGGATGGAAAATCCAAAAGGATGATAAAAACATTAGAAGACATGATTTTGGTTTGTGTAATGGATTTTAGTGGCTCATGGGAAGAACACATACCATTAGTGTAGTTATCTTATAACAATAATTACCAAGCCTTGATATATATGGCTCCTTTTGAAGCATTTTATGGGCTTCCTTGTCGTTCTACACTTTGTTGGGAGGAAACAGATGATACTTTACTGGTTGGGCTGAGCCTTGTCCAAGAGACAATAGAGAAGATCTAGTTGATTAAAAAGAGGGTGAAGATGTCTTAGAGTTGTTATAAATCACATGTGAATCATTGTAGATGATATTTTTCATTTGATTTGAGTGATCACGTGTTCTTGGTAATATATGCAAGGCTTGGGAATCATCATTTTGTAAGGTAGGGAAAGTTATATTCTCTATACATAAGACCTTTTTAGATACTTTAATGGGTTTGTGAGGTGGTATATCAGTTGGGATTTCCACCATGATTTAGTTAAGTGCATAATGTGTTTCATGTATCTTAATTAAAGAAGTATCATCCTGATACTAACCATGTGATTCGATGGGATCGCATTGACCTAGAACCAGATGCTTTGTTGGTCTATATGCTAGTACAAATTGTGGACAGACAAGAGAAATTCTTTCATGGGAAAAGCATTAGTCTAGTGCAAGTTTTTTGGAAACATGGTCAGATTCAAAAAGAAACTTGGGAACGGGATAAGGAAATGGTCGAGCAATGGCCTAAACTCTTTGAGGCCAATGGTGGGTTTCAACTTTATAGGGTCTAAAAGGCCAATGGTGGGGAAAATTTAGCACCCTCAGTTTCAATTAAGTAACCCTTTATTTATTTATTTTAAGTATGTAAAGTTTTTGGGTGAAGTTTTTGAGGGTTTAGTGGACTTTTGAAATGTTTTTGGGGATTTTAAGTAGGTGCATGGTTTGAGCATGGTTAGTAAAAACAATGAAAATACTATAGAAAACCGTGAGAAGTGAGGAAGTGGGATTTGGGTAGGTGCATGGTTAGGTGAAAAGTTTTTCAAACCATGTGTCCACCTAGGAGAAGCTGTGATTTTTGAGGCAGAGGAATATGTACGGTTAGTACACAATTTGACTACCCGTGTGACCTAACCATGCACGGTAAATAATTAGATCCTAAAATTGTGTATATCACTCTAAATTTATATTAAACCAAATTTCCCCCTAGGTAAAACCTAACTCATTTTTCTCTCCTCTCAAAGGCTTCATAGACTCTTCCCTTCGACCTAGGAGTGATCCGTTGGCAAATCTTGGTGTGTTGAAGAACAAATTTTTTGGTAAGTCACCATTATTGGTGGTTTTCTATATATATATATCATTATTAAATCTATTAGATTCATATATCTAGTCTGTTGGGGATAAATATATGATATTTTATGCTAGTCATGATGAGATATGGATGTTTTGATGTCGGGGAACAAGATCTAAGGAGGGTTTTTGGAGTTTCAACCCAGTTTTGTTAAAGAATTCATGCCATTATTTGTTTTTTTCCAAAGTTTGTGAGGTATGTGGATTCACCCTTGACTCCTATTATTATAACTTGAAGGTTATATTTCAAATTTTTTGTATTTATAGAAATTTATTGTTATTTTTTTTGTGAAAATATTGGTAGAAACCTTATTTAGTGATGGTTTTTGGAATTGTTGAATTGTTGTGAAAAGTGATTGGTTGAATGATTTTAAAATGATTATTTTAAAATAGTTTTTTGGTTTGATTCATGGGAAAAAGTTTTTTTGGACATTATTTCAATAATAATATCATTTTATTGAAATGATTTTCAACAATTGGTTTGAATTTATTTTTAGTATAATGGTTGGTGCGTGTTCATGGTCATTCGGGATAGATAAGAGTATGAAGTTTCCCCCATAAAAAGTGGGATGAATAAGGGTATGAAATTTCACCCATCAAAATGGTTCACCAAGTGATGTCTTGGTGAAAGGATGACTCACCACTCATGAGTATAGGGAGGTCCATGGTTTCATTCATGGTTGGGCATGTGGATATGTGGAATGGAATAGGTTATTCCAAAATGTAAAATTGAAAAATTTATTTTAAAATTGAGAAATGTCTTATAGGGGGTCCTCAAGTGGGATCCCTTCATCCTCCAATGGTCCATATGCTGTGGTGGGTGGAGTTTCGGAGTGGTACCACAAGGTAAAATCCTTCAAGGAGGTAGTCTGTGGGGAGGCGGTCTATGGGGGATCTATATAGGATGCTCATGGGATGAGTTGTATTCCTCCGATTCTCATGGGATGAGTTGTATCCCTCCGATTCCGATGGAGAGGTTTCTGGACTCATGAAATCTGAGGATCTGTGTTGAGATGAATCTCGTGGTGAAATTTCCTCCTCGTATTCTAATCCATTCCTTGAAGGGTTTCATGTGGTGGCAGTGGTTGGTGTTTTAGTATCCTATAAGTTCTGTTCAGCATGTGGTTTTCAAGGTCATGCGGTGGAGTTCTGTAGGATAGGGAAGGGGAACCTTTGGGCCCGGGGAGTCTCCAAGAGGTCTCATACAATAGGTCTAGTTCCTGGTCTTGTGGTTAACTCGAGTGGGCTAAAGGGGCTGCAAGTCCGGCAGGATGCACTGAAGTTGACGAAGGTTGCT
Organism: Viscum album; assembly: GCA_963277665.1. Lineage (NCBI taxonomy): Eukaryota > Viridiplantae > Streptophyta > Magnoliopsida > Santalales > Viscaceae > Viscum > Viscum album. The sequence goes on along the minus strand of OY728119.1, from coordinate 20,606,366 downwards.
CCATCGTCATCTTCATCGGAGGGGGTCTGGTACATCATCTTGAAAAATGTGATAAGGAATTCAAATAATGTAGGATCTAGGTTGGGAAATAAAATTTCTTTTTATGAAAAGGGGTAGGCAGTTAGAGTGTTGTCAGAGGTCGTCTCAGCGCTTGGTTTGTTACCATTGGGGTCTAGGGGGGTTGCATCGATAGAAGAGATCTGGGATTTGTTTGAGGTGGTTCCTTCAACGACATCATCCCATTATTCCAAAGGGAAAGAAAAGGTGGTTGCAGATTTTCTACCAAGATTGCCTCGAATTTTATCTCCTCCCATGTCTGAGGTACGAATATCTTCGATGCTTTCTTTGGATTTGATGAATATGTTACTGTCGATGACAATAGATGGATCTAATAACTTCCATTTAGGACCATCAAAGAGAGGATTTATAGAGAAGGTAGAGAAAGAAATAGTCTCAGCACGCAAATCTCTACCGAGGTTTTTTATAGTTTCCTTGATTTAGGAGGAGGTGCCACCTTTGAATCCACCCATAAGGTCAAGGATCTAGTTCTCTCTATTGGAGGAAGATGATAGCCTGATGAAGAAGAAGATTCTGTTCCCAAAGAGGGGATGCTCCTTGGAGGGGAATTCTCATCCGGTGACATGATCAATGTCCAAGGTGGTTGGTTTGATGGAGTTGTTCATCCCGTATTTAGGTATCAGTGGCTGAAGGGTGGTTATCTCCCTTCTGTAATAAAATTAGTGATTATCTAGAATGCTCGAGGTCTAGGGGGAAATGAAAAATGTGTTTTTATGGATTCTGAATCAAGAATATATGGATCTTTGATGGCGGTTGTTCTGGAACCCAAAAAGGATCCTAGAAAGATAATTGGTTTTGCGAAGAGGTCGGGGTTTGGGTGTCACTTGCATGGACATCTGGTTAACATTCATATATGGGTGTTTTGGAAGAATCATCTTCAAGTAGATATTTTTCATGTGACTGAGCATTGTATTAGAGTAAAAATTGGGTTTAGAGGTATGGAAGTTTTTTTATCCTTTGTTTATGCTAGTAGTGATAGTATGAAAAGGAATTTATTGTGGGATTACCTTGGTTCCTTTGAGGTGGATGGGTTTCCTTGGTTTGTAGGAAGGGACTTTAATGTTATGGTTGACATATTGGAAAAGAAGGAGGGATTAATGGTTTATAATCAGGGTATGCTGGAATTCAGTAACTTCATTTCCAGTAAGGGGATCCTAGAACTAGTCTTTCATGGGAGTAAATATACGTGCTTTAATAATCTAAGAGGCAATAGCCGGATATGGTGTAGATTGGATAGATGCTTGGGAAATATTCAGGGCCTTGACTCCTTTTCCAGATCCTCGGTCTCGCATCTATCTCAGGTGCTTTTGAATCATTATCCTATCCTTGTGGAAATAAAGATGGGTAGTGTAGTTAGTAAGGCGTTCATGTATTTGTTGGATTGGCATAGTAGGGAGGGGTTCATTAAAACGATGAAGTACTATTGGGAGCAGGAGATTGAGGGAAGGTCTTGGGTGGGGATTTCTAGACATCTGAAGTGTCTCGAGTAGGATATCAACAGATGGTTCATGAATATTACTTCATCAGATGATTCAGTGGAGATTCTTCAGGAGGAGATTGATCGGCTGGAAGGTGTGCTCCAGCAAAACTAGGATGATACGGTATTTTTACATTTAGGCAACAAGTGGGCCTTACTAGAGTAATGTTTTCTAGAGGTAGAGAGGGGCCTCCAGCAGATATAAAGGGTGTGGTGGCTTAGGGAAGGTGATCAGAACAATGGGTTATTCCATGATTTCTTGAAGGATAGTGTAACGACCCGAAATTTTTAAATAAATTTTGTTCCCTAATTTTATGTGTTATTGTTATACTCAACAAAAATGTTTTATTTGATAAACATGATGATAATTAAAATGAGATCAGTGGGTTTTGACTATTATATAACCATCGGTCAACATGACCGCTGTGAACAAAATGTTTTGATTATTGTCTCTAAATATAAGTAATCTTGGTTAATTATTATAGAAAGAAGATTCGATGGCCTCACCTAGTAGTCTTGGACCGATCGAAGCCCATCTAACAGAGCTTGGGAAAGAGGTAGCACCACTGGGCTTTGCTCTGGATCAAATCCAAGCCGAACTTCATCATGTGAAGCTGGAACGAAATCGCCTTCGTGAGAAGTTCAAACTGATAGAAATTACTACTCGGGCAATGTTGACTGAGCCGCCCCAAGCTTCTATCACCCTAGCACACCTTACTCTTAGGTCCTATGCTGGTATTATAAGGGGTTATGTAACGAGACCGTAACTACCTTGTGTAATCCTTGTTTTAAATAAAAATTGGGATTTCTTCTTATGATGAAGTTTATGAATTTTGAAATGACCGGATAAATATAGTATGCATATTTTTGATAAATTTTAGAAAAAGGATATTTTAAATATGTTTATGTAAACCCTAAATAATTAAAAATGTGTAATGATTTTCAAAAAATGGTCTTCTACAATTATGTTCAGTACTAAATTTAGAGTCTAATAAGATCAACATGATTTTTGATGGATAGTAAATTATGAATAGTGATTTTATGATTAGGATTAGTAATATGACCAAATGGATTAGTAATCTCACTTAAAGAAAGTTTTAAAATAATCTAGGCACCTTGATTAAGTAATGTGATTCAATAAAATAGTTAAATAACGGTTTCATTAATTATTATTCAAGTATTAGTTTTTTCGGGTGAATAGTTTTTTTAATTAAAAATTTAATTAAAAATAATTAGAAAATTATTTTTATAAAAATGAATTTATTTTTGAACTCAGAGCATCGATATTATGTTATGGTAATTTTTGGGGTTTTTTCTGAAAAAAATGAATTTTCGATGAATAGTGTTTTTATTTGAAAATTAAATTAAAAATATTTAGAAAATTATTTTTATAAAATGGATTTCATTTTTGAAATCAGAGTATTGATATTTGGTTAATGTGAAATTTTGGGATTTTTCTGAGAAAGTTGAATTTTCAGTGAATAGTAAAAATACAGTTTTAGGGTTTCGGTATGTTTAATGACATCATAACGGTGTCATGATGATGTCATGAGATCTTTTGAGGGTTGGCCGGCCAAGGGTGATGAATTATTGTTTTGGGGGCCCCATGTGGCCTAACTCCATGATAAATGACAGGGGAGAGCACATGGGTTTGAGAAAAGCCCATGTGAGGTGTCCCTTGGCCATTAATGCCTTGTCCCCTCACTTTCCCTATAAATACCAAGCCCTCCTCTCATCCATTCGACTCCCCACTCATTCCAAACGAATTTCTGGTCTCATTACCTCCCAAGGAGTCCTCCCAAGGTTCCCCCAAGCCTTCATGGTCCCAACCTTTGAGGTTTAAGAGTTACATTTTAAGGTAAGGGATCCGACCTCTCTCTTTCTTTTCAAGTAATCTCTTTTATGTCTTTTCTTTTATACTCCATGTTCTTATGTTGGAGGATGTTATTTTATATTCATCCTACTGCCTATTTCATGTTCATATGATGAGATACCCCCCTTTCTCTCATCAATTCGTTTTAAGAATGTTTAAGTGGCGCCGTTAGGCTGCCGAATTTTTAAGGGATTCTTTCACCTTCCTCGTTTTCAAGTTCTATTTTCATTCAAGCCTTTCATGTTTCTTTGTATTATGTTGGGGCATGATCTCTAAATTTATCATACTGATCTTTTATGATCATATGATGAGAGACCCCATTTTATCTCTTCAAATCAATTTTTTTGAAGTTTTATGTGGCGCCGTTAGGCTGCCGATTTTTTTAAGGGATTCTCTCACGCTTCTCTTTTTCAAAGTTCTACTTTCATGTCAAGTCTTTCAAGTTAATTTCTATTATGTTGGGGTATGATCTCTATATCTATCATACTGGACTCTTATGTTCATATGATGAGAGACCCCATTTGATCTCTTCAATTCAGTATTTTGATGTTTTAAGTGGAGCCGTTAGGCTGCTGAATTTTTAAGTGGTTCTTCACCCTTCTCGTTTTGAAGTTCTACTTTCATGTGAATTATTTCAAGTTCCTTTTTGTTATATTGGGGTATGATCTCTATATCTATCATACTTGACTCTTATTTTCATATTATGAGAGACCCCATTTGATCGCTTCAATTCAGTATTTTGAAGTTTTAAGTGGCGCTGTTAGGCTGCCGAATTTTTAAGTGGTTCTTCACCCTTCTCGTTTTGAAGATCTACTTTCATGTCAATTCTTTCAAGTTCATTTTTGTTATGTTCGGGAATTATCTATATATCTATCATACTGAACTCTTATGTTCACATGATGAGAGACCCTATTTGATCTTTTCAAATCGTTTTTGTTGAAGTTTAAGTAACGCCGTTAGGCTGTCGAACTTTCATAAGAGAAATCTAATTTTTGTCTTCCTTCCATGTTTTTCATTTCAAATGGTATGTCCTTGAAATTTCATTAACATGATCATGTATCCTTCTTATTCTGTCCATATACTGTTTTATGGGTCATTTATGAATGTTTGACTCATTTTCCCTCTCTTTTTAATGTCTTCTAAAACCTCATAACATAGCCGTTATGCTGCAGAATTTCCATCTCAAAATGTCTCTCTCTTTTTCTAAAGTTCTTTTATATTATTAATTGAATACTCAAAGCTCTTTCTTCTAAAGGGGTATTCACATATATACCAAAATTTTCTATTTTAAATTCTGGGATTTACATACATGAGACCCACCTTCCTTTTCTGTGGGTTTTAAAGTGACGTAAAGATCATGTCTTTAAAGCAGTTTTTAAAACGTTATGATTATGAAATGAAACCCATTTATTTTATGCTATGTGGGTTATTTATGAAATGTTTGATGATGATATATGTGGCTCACATGATAATAAAGGCAAATTTAAGGGTGCGCCCTGATAGCGCTCCAATGCATTGGGTAATGATGTAACCACTAGAGATTACAATTTTAACGATGCCTTGGTGAAAAACCTTGGTAATTTTTAACGACACCTTGGGGATGGACCTTGGTGAAACGAAACGATTGTCAATATTAAATGTTGCAGCCACATCTTCAAGTTATGAAAAAGTTTTATTTTTATTATTATATGCCTCATGATTTCATTTTCATGCATTAAAGTTCTTTTCATGACTTTATTGATGTATCTCAAGTTCATATGTAAAATGTTTCACTTGTTTCCCTTGCTGGGCCTTCTGCTCACCCTTCCTTTTGATGTATGTCCCCAGGTTATGAGATGCAGTAATGAGCCTAGGGTGAACATTAGGAGAAGCCTTTCAAGTGTTTAAGAAGAATGTTTTTTTGTTTCATGTTTTATGTTCCTTGTTTCCAAGACACTAAACCTTAAAGATCCTCAGTTCCGTGTAATGGAATGAAAAGTTATGTTATAAAAAGACGGGATGCTATAGTTGGTATCAAAGGATGGTTTAGTTATTTGTGGAAATTAGGATATGAAAACTCTAGGAGGAACCCTATAGAAAAGTTTAATATAGGAAATCTTCCTGGTATTTTGGTGAGTATTGAGTAAGGGGTTGCCAAGCAAATACATCCCTGTCTGGATACGAGCAGGTAGAGGTGGCTCTGACACAGATGTACATAGGGGTAAAACCCGAAAACACCGCTTTGAGCTAGACTCGAACGGGAACTAGTACACGACAACGGGCCTTGCTGCACTCTTGGTTACGACACTCCCGGGGGATATGCTTTGGTAAATTCATAAGCTTGGTATGAACCATTGTTAAAGGAACAAAGATAAAATAAAATAAAGGTTCACATAAGAATATATGATCATTCATAACCTAGATGGGAACCTAGGAGATCACAAGTTAGGGTATACCTTTCATATACAAGTTATCCTTATATGCTTTCAGTTCCTTTTCATGATTATTAGCTAAGTACTTAAGCCCCTAATTATGCTTTCTCTTCTTAGTTAATGGTGGGAAATGGAAGAACATGTTCCGACAACCAATGTGATAGGAAATGCGACGATTTTCGTATTAATATGACAGGGATGATTAGGGGATTAAAATATGATTATTATTTTGGAAGACGTTCATTATTTTGGGAACCATATTTGATCGAGGTAAATATATTACTACGGTATTTTCATTGAGGAGTAAGGTTGACTTATATTTTGAAGAATCGATGAATTTAAGGTGAACTTATAGTAATTTAGGTTACTTATGGGAATGACTAACCTGTCTTGGGTAAAATATGTTTAGGTTAGCTACTTTTTTATAAGATGTTAGGAGTGGTTGATGTTGTCTGGAGATAAACAATGAAGTTGTTTTGGAAGACTATGTTATCAAATCCTTATTGTATTTGGGTTTCAATCTTAGTTTGGTTTGTTTTGAGGAATTTTAAGGACCGTTATTTATGGAATGGTCTATGATGAACTTTGGGTAGTACCATGGAACTTTGATGATTTAAAAGTAGTTTCCATTCCTATGGGATTCTTTCTTTTTGAAGAGTTGTTTTACCTTAACCTTTCTATTTTTGGGATAATGTTTAAAGATAGAAGAAATAGATAGTTAATCTTTTGTAGATTATTTGATTCTATAGAAGATGATTCTTGTGCTTTTATGAGACCAAGTGTTTTTGAATTCTCATCATTTGGAGAAAAGATTAGTGTTGGTAGGGACTTGTTAAAGGATGAAACTCTACTTGAAGGTAGGTATATTTTCTTATGTTTTTGTTCTATGTAGTAAATGAAATCCTCAAAATTATGAAAAGAAACGTAAAACAAAAATGTTGTTGGTTTACGTTTCCTACTAGGTAATCAAAGACCGTTTACACACATCATAAGTTTGGGATTTTCTCATGGTTAACTTTCTCCTAATCATGTTCTCTATCACTCTCCCTCAGAACTTGACCCTTTGTTTTTTTCCTCCATGTCCATGTTTTCCTACATGGAACCCTAGTGTGGGTTAACTCGGGTGACCATTGTACTTCCCTTTCTTTATTTTAAAGTAATAGTTTTACTGACTCCTTTTCTGATGTGGGACTTTCAATGAAATTTCAAAACCCAATTTTAAAATTGCGAGGACGCAATTTCTTAAGGGGGGAAGATTGTAACGACCCGAAATTTTTAAATAAATTTTGTTCCCTAATTTTATGTGTTATTGTTATACTCAACAAAAATGTTTTATTTGATAAACATGATGATAATTAAAATGAGATCAGTGGGTTTTGACTATTATATAACCATCGGTCAACATGACCGCTGTGAACAAAATGTTTTGATTATTGTCTCTAAATATAAGTAATCTTGGTTAATTATTATAGAGAGAAGATTCGATGGCCTCACCTAGTAGTCTTGGACCGATCGAAGCCCATCTAACAGAGCTTGGGAAGGAGGTAGCACCACTGGGCTTTGCTCTGGATCAAATCCAAGTCGAACTTCATCATGTGAAGCTAGAACGAAATCGCCTTCGTGAGAAGTTCAAACTGATAGAAATTAATACTCAGGCAATGTTGACTGAGCCGCCCCAAGCTTCTATCACCCTAGCACACCTTACTCTTAGGTCCTATGCTGGTATTATAAGGGGTTATGTAACGAGACCGTAACTACCTTGTGTAATCCTTGTTTTAAATAAAAATTGGGATTTCTTCTTATGATGAAGTTTATGAATTTTGAAATGACCGGATAAATATAGTATGCATATTTTTGATAAATTTTAGAAAAAGGATATTTTAAATATGTTTATGTAAACCCTAAATAATTAAAAATGTGTAATGATTTTCAAAAAATGGTCTTCTACAATTATGTTCAGTACTAAATTTAGAGTCTAATAAGATCAACATGATTTTTGATGGATAGTAAATTATGAATAGTGATTTTATGATTAGGATTAGTAATATGACCAAATGGATTAGTAATCTCACTTAAAGAAAGTTTTAAAATAATCTAGGCACCTTGATTAAGTAATGTGATTCAATAAAATAGTTAAATAACGGTTTCATTAATTATTATTCAAGTATTAGTTTTTTCGGGTGAATAGTGTTTTTTAATTAAAAATTTAATTAAAAATAATTAGAAAATTATTTTTATAAAAATGAATTTATTTTTGAACTCAGAGCATCGATATTATGTTATGGTAATTTTTGGGGTTTTTTCTGAAAAAAATGAATTTTCGATGAATAGTGTTTTTATTTGAAAATTAAATTAAAAATATTTAGAAAATTATTTTTATAAAATGGATTTCATTTTTGAAATCAGAGTATTGATATTTGGTTAATGTGAAATTTTGGGATTTTTCTGAGAAAGTTGAATTTTCAGTGAATAGTAAAAATACAGTTTTAGGGTTTCGGTATGTTTAATGACATCATAACGGTGTCATGATGATGTCATGAGATCTTTTGAGGGTTGGCCGGCCAAGGGTGATGAATTATTGTTTTGGGGGCCCCATGTGGCCTAACTCCATGATAAATGACAAGGGAGAGCACATGGGTTTGAGAAAAGCCCATGTGAGGTGTCCCTTGGCCATTAATGCCTTGTCCCCTCACTTTCCCTATAAATACCAAGCCCTCCTCTCATCCATTCGACTCCCCACTCATTCCCAACGAATTTCTGGTCTCATTACCTCCCAAGGAGTCCTCCCAAGGTTCCCCCAAGCCTTCATGGTCCCAACCTTTGAGGTTTAAGAGTTACATTTTAAGGTAAGGGATCCGACCTCTCTCTTTCTTTTCAAGTAATCTCTTTTATGTCTTTTCTTTTATACTCCATGTTCTTATGTTGGAGGATGTTATTTTATATTAATCCTACTGCCTATTTCATGTTCATATGATGAGATACCCCCCTTGCTCTCATCAATTCGTTTTAAGAATTTTTAAGTGGCGCCGTTAGGCTGCCGAATTTTTAAGGGATTCTTTCACCTTCCTCGTTTTCAAGTTCTATTTTCATTCAAGCCTTTCATGTTTCTTTATATTATGTTGGGGCATGATCTCTAAATTTATCATACTGATCTTTTATGATCATATGATGAGAGACCCCATTTTATCTCTTCAAATCAATTTTTTTGAAGTTTTATGTGGCGCCGTTAGGCTGCCGATTTTTTTAAGGGATTCTCTCACGCTTCTCTTTTTCAAAGTTCTACTTTCATGTCAAGTCTTTCAAGTTAATTTCTATTATGTTGGGGTATGATCTCTATATCTATCATACTGGACTCTTATGTTCATATGATGAGAGACCCCATTTGATCTCTTCAATTCAGTATTTTGATGTTTTAAGTGGAGCCGTTAGGCTGCTGAATTTTTAAGTGGTTCTTCACCCTTCTCGTTTTGAAGTTCTACTTTCATGTGAATTATTTCAAGTTCCTTTTTGTTATATTGGGGTATGATCTCTATATCTATCATACTGGACTCTTATTTTCATATGATGAGAGACCCCATTTGATCTCTTCAATTCAGTATTTTGAAGTTTTAAGTGGCGCTGTTAGGCTGCCGAATTTTTAAGTGGTTCTTCACCCTTCTCGTTTTGAAGATCTACTTTCATGTCAATTCTTTCAAGTTCATTTTTGTTATGTTCGGGAATTATCTCTATATCTATCATACTGAACTCTTATGTTCACATGATGAGAGACCCTATTTGATCTTTTCAAATCGTTTTTGTTGAAGTTTAAGTAACGTCGTTAGGCTGTCGAACTTTCATAAGAGAAATATAATTTTTGTCTTCCTTCCATGTTTTTCATTTCAAATGGTATGTCCTTGAAATTTCATTAACATGATCATGTATCCTTATTATTCTGTCCATATACTGTTTTATGGGTCATTTATGAATGTTTGACTCATTTTCCCTCTCTTTTTAATGTCTTCTAAAACCTCATAACATAGCCGTTATGCTGCAGAATTTCCATCTCAAAATGTCTCTCTCTTTTTCTAAAGTTCTTTTATATTATTAATTGAATACTCAAAGCTCTTTCTTCTAAAGGGGTATTCACATATATACCAAAATGTTCTATTTTAAATTCTGGGATTTACATACATGAGACCCACCTTCCTTTTCTGTGGGTTTTAAAGTGACGTAAAGATCATGTCTTTAAAGCAGTTTTTAAAACGTTATGATTATGAAATGAAACCCATTTATTTTATGCTATGTGGGTTATTTATGAAATGTTTGATGATGATATATGTGGCTCACATGATAATAAAGGCAAATTTAAGGGTGCGCCCTGATAGCGCTCCAATGCATTGGGTAATGATGTAACCACTAGAGATTACAATTTTAACGATGCCTTGGTGAAAAACCTTGGTAATTTTTAACGACACCTTGGGGATGGACCTTGGTGAAACGAAACGATTGTCAATATTAAATGTTGCAGCCACATCTTCAAGTTATGAAAAAGTTTTATTTTTATTATGATATGCCTCATGATTTCATTTTCATGCATTAAAGTTCTTTTCATGACTTTATTGATGTATCTCAAGTTCATATGTAAAATGTTTCACTTGTTTCCCTTGCTGGGCCTTCTGCTCACCCTTCCTTTTGATGTATGTCCCCAGGTTATGAGATGCAGTAATGAGCCTAGGGTGAACATTAGGAGAAGCCTTTCAAGTGTTTAAGAAGAATGTTTTTTTTGTTTCATGTTTTATGTTCCTTGTTTCCAAGACACTAAACCTTAAAGATCCTCAGTTCTGTGTAATGGAATGAAAAGTTATGTTATAAAAAGACGGGATGCTATAGATAGGGTAAATTAGAAGGTAAATATCAGGCTGGAAGATGGTTCATTCACTAATGATGCAAATGTTGCTGGTAGGATGGTGTTGGAGCACTTCAAAATGTTTCTTGCAGGTGATTAGTGATGCAAAGCGGGCCCGCAGCCTGTGGGATTTGTGGGTTTGGGGCGGATGTGGGGCGGGGCGGGCCTAAAAATTTTGACCGTTTAGAGTGCGGGCCAATGTGGGTTGAGCCTGTGCGGGTGCGGGCCAATGTGGGTTGAGCCCGCACGGGTGCGGGCTTGCCCGCAGGCTTGATTTAAAAAATATATATTATTTTTACAATATATGTTTCTTTAACATTTTAGTTTTTTTAATAAAAAATCATGGTTAAATGGTGACATATGATTTCTCACCGTAATGGTCATACTAATTCACCATTTATTTACATGTGAATTTTAAATAGGCCTATATTTATTGTTTTAATATGATATTATATTATTTATATCGTAATTATTAACCATATTCACATGGTATGTCAACCCATCTCTCAAAAAATGGAACTCATCGCCCCTGCTCATGGTTTCAATTCTATAAGAGTAATTATAATCATAATATTTTTTAGGTCGATTTAATTTTGTTATTATTTAATTTTATTTTGTTATTAAGAGAATAAGATAGAACCTCATGGAAACACTAATAGATTCCTATTAAACTGATTGTTACTTGGAGAGACTTCATTCATTCACAGGTTTAGTTGTTCACATCACGACACAACCAACATTATCATTCATCGCTCTTCACTGATCACTCACCTACTTTCTATCACAATAGTTCGCCACCACATCAGCGTCACCACATGCTACCATTAACCCACAAAAAATGTTCCATCACATCCCTTAAAACTCTAATTATTGTTAACTTATATTTCTACCCACAAACACCTTTAAGAATGATAAAAAATACACTATTTAAATGATTATAAAATGTATTTTTTTTTGTAAATGTGGGTAAGCCCGCAGGTAACCTGTGGGTTTATACAGGGCGGGGCGGGTTTGAATTTTTTTTTCCGCATTATATGAGGGCTTTTGTGGACAAACCCATGTGGGCTCAAACCCGCGCGGGTTTTGCCCGCCCCACCCTGACCCGTCCATTTCGAATTGGGTTAGGTGATCAGGTAGCAGCTCTGTGGGGGGATGACTCGAATAGTGAGAAAGAGGACTTCTTATGGAATATTTCCAATAGGATCGATGGGAGAAATAATGAGATGTTGAAGAATTTACCATCAGGAGAGGAGGTGTGGAAGGTGGTTAGAATTTTTTCTCCACAGAGTTCTCCAAGGCTAGATGGTTTCCTGGGGGCCTTCTACGTGGCAGCATGGGAGTTTATGGGACTGTCAGTTATTGAGGCAGTTCAATATTTCTTTTTAGGGTGTTCCCTCAATAGTGGTATGTGTGCTTATAGGGTGGTTCTAGTACCAAAGGTTAAAGATCCAACTTCAATTGATCAGTATAGACCAATATGTACATGAAATTTTTCCTATAATATTTTGGCAGGTTTACTAGAGAGGTGGCTGAATAGGGTCATCCTGAGTATTATTTCCCAAGAACAATATGGGTTTGTCTAAGGTGGAGGTATCCAAGGGGAAATGGGAGTGGCTCAAGAGTTGTTGGAGGATGTAAACAAGAAGGTAGTGGGGTCCAATGTTGTGATTCAGGTGGATATGGATAAGGCATACAATAATCTCGAATGGAGTTTTATAATCTGGGTAATGAAGAAGCTAGGGTTTCATGAATGGGTTTGTGATTTATGTTTCCTTTGTTTCTCTTCATCGTGGATCACTATTTATATTCTGGGGAAGGGGTTTGGATTCTTAGAGAATGTAAGTGGTGTGAGGCAAGGGGATCCTCTTTCCCCCACAATGTTTCTCATTTCTCAGGAGGCCCTATCACAAAATTTCCACAGAGGGCTGATGGACTGGAAGATTCTGCCCTATTTATCATAGGCTTCAGATGGTTCCTACTCACATATTATGTTCTCTGATGACATACTTATTTTTCTGAATGGAAGGAGGTCACCACTGGTCTATTTAATGAATCTTATAGAGATCTATGGTATTATAAGTGTCCAATATATTAATTATAGGAAGATAAATGCCTTTATTTCTAATAAATGTTCAATGAAAAGGGCACGAAGCATCCCAAAAATTCTGGGCTTTCAACAGAAACGTCCTCCCATGATGTATCTTAGGTCTCCCATTTCTAATGGCCGGGTGAAACAAGTCTTCTTCTAGGACCTCATCAAAAGAATGGTTGGGAGAATTTATAACTAGAAAAACAGGTTACTATCTTTTGGGGGCCAGGTGGAGTTGATCAATAGTGTGATTTCCTCAATCTTGATGCATGTCTTGTCAATAATCACTCCTCCTAAGGGGACTATTCCTACTATGGATATGCTTATAAATATATTTATTTGGGATTCAAATGACAAGATAAGGGATCATTGAGCCTCATGGGCTTGGTTGGAGAAGCAGATTGAGGAAGGAGGTGTTGGCCTCAGGGATTTAACAGTAGCCATGCACTCCATGCAGGCTCGGTTATCTTGGGGCTTTCTTGTGGGGAAATCTATGTGGGGAAAAACAATGAGAATAAAATATGGAAATTATTTGGAGGAATGGGATAGAATAAAATTATCTAGGTTGGGGAAAATAGTGGTGTATCACCTTGATATTCTCCAGGATTCCTCTCGGTGGATGGTTGGATATGGGGGTATGAATTTTTTGAGGGATAATTGTCTTGGAGAGAAGCTGTTCTTACTGGGATTTCCTGGTTTGAAGATGTCGATGATAGAGGCCTGCCAACATACCAGGTCCTTGGATTCCATTCTCATCTCGGAGTAGAAGTAATTATTCAAAGGACTGGTTTTTGCTAAGGAAGAAGATCTCTTATTCTTCATTGAGGCCCAATCAGGATGTTTTAACACTCATAACTATCATGGTCTCATATAGAAAGAGGGGAGCAGAGATGAATGAGGATATCGTCTATGGTGTAATAAGGTTCCCTTGAAGATGAATTTCCTCATATGGAGGGGGCAGAACCAAGCCCTGACTACAGAGGAAAATATTCAGAATAAAGGCATAAAAATGGCTTCTCAGTGCTACTACGGTGCTAATCCTCAGGCCGAGTTAATAATCCACTTGATCATAAGGAGTGAATGAGCACGGTGTATCTGATATATGATGGATATATGGGGTAAGTAAAATTCTTCATACATTTCCTTACAGGAGTTTTTTGAGGGATGGTTGTCAGGAGCGGAATAGAACGGGATGGAAAACAAGATTCACAACATCACGATTATTTTGATTTTTTGGTCTCTCTAGGAGGTGAAGAATACATTAAGATGGGAGGGCCAGTGTTTGGGATCTCTAATTCAGGTGAAAATGAAGGGAATACTACATGAGTTAGGTTCTTTGCTGAAGGGGGGACCGAACTCTACTGTGCTTTGTAACTCTCTTATCATAACGATGGATCATTTGAGGTTATAAGAAGGCTAGGTGATATGGAATCCTCCAGATAATGGACTCAAACTCAATGTGGATGGTTCATGCATGAATGGGATTATGTGGGGGGGGAGGGCTGGTGAAGGACATAAGCGGCTCAGTGTTAGCGGCCTTTAGTAGCTTTCACGGTCCGGGAAGCTCACTAGGTGCAGAGGTTCGGGAATTTCTCATAGGTGTTATGCTATTCAAAAGGCTATTTTTGACAGTTTTGGAAGTGTAATCGGACTCCGAGGTACTGATTCGAGCCCTACAAGGGAAAGGTGAGGTGCCTTGGTGTTTAACTTACATCGTTTGTGGATGTTCCTTGGATATTGGCAATGGATGTGTGGTTTGTCATATTCCTAAGGAGGCAAACTTTGTTGCAGATGCTCTTTCTCAGGGGAGTAGTCTTGACAACCACTTATTGGTCTTCTCGAGAGTGGGGTCACTACCTTAGGAATGTATTGGATTTGTACTTTGGGATGCGTTAGGGATTCATTATTTTAGATTGCCTTAAATTTTGTCTTGGTGATTCTTTATATTTTAATGAAAAATAAAAGTTCAAATCATTTTATATAATAACATGATAACATGTTCTATCCTAATTTCATGAGAAGGGAAGTTATTTGGAGAAAAGATACTAAGTTTCATTACTCAACCCTTACTTTGGAACTTTGGTGCTTTTTGAAGATATTGTTTATAGATACATAGGTAAAGGAAATGTATCTCATTTATTTAGTGATACATCATGATAATTTGAGTATGGATTGTAGAGTTAGAGCATGGAGCATGTTGGGAACTTTGGTGTTATGTATTTGGAGTCTTTGAACTTTGTGATTTATTCTTCCACTTTGGTACTCTATTATTGGTTATGGTGTAGTTTGGTATTGTTGTCTTTTTCTATTACTTTGAGTTATATTACATCATTATCATGCATCATATAGTTTTTATGGTGTTATTGGTTGTGGTTTTTTTTATTTTAAAAAAGGAAAATCATACCCCAATTTTATTGAACCCCTTGGAATTTATTTCCAAACTTTGGTATCTTGGGTATGTTGCCTAAGTCCTAGTAACAATTCCACCTCAACTCAAGACAATGAGGAGGGGAAGGATGTTACAGAAACCTTTTAACCCCAATTCTTAAACAATGATATTAAAATCCTTAAACATTACCCAACCATTCCAAACACAGATGAAATAAAAACCATTCCATCCGAGTCCCTAAGTGAAGGGAGACCCATCACATATCTCCCCACAATTTATAAATTTTATAAAATTTTGAGATATGAGAAAGGGATTTTTTAAGGAATCCACCACTAAACATAAACCTCATCCTCAACAAAACATCTTGGGGAAGATACTATCCACTAACCACAAATGACCATTATAATAAAAAAAATCAAAAGAACAGGGATATAAAACCCTAACCAATCGATATCCATAAATGATATCCATCACAAATTCCTCAGCAACATATAACCATTTCCAACCAAAAAAACAAAGAACCAACCAACACCCTCTATAATAAGAAAAAACATGGGCATCCACCCTGATCTATAAATATATAAAGATAAAAGGACCTTAACCATGAGTTTCCCTCCCACTTTAATCCCATGAAATAAAATTATCACCCTTAGGTTCTCACTAAAAAGTATCACTAGTTTGATTTTCCTGAGCATGGAACTAGATGTATCCCATGTTCAACCCATCCAAAACCAACCTCAAACATACAACCTACAATAACACACAAACTATAAGAAAAAAATTCCATTAACCAAGAACAAACACATCCATGAATAACTAATGTCCACAAGATAACTCAAAACCACTCAAATGAAACATCCACTCAAATATAACCACAATATTTACTCAGATTTGAATCTTCAAAAAGGAAATCCACCAAAACAAAAAAACATCCCAAAAAAATTACACTCAATACTTCTTCAAAAAATTTACTCACTAAACCCCTGCGGATAACCATAACAACCACAATAGAAACAAGAACTAAAAAAGTGATGTTCCTAAATCCATCACTCTTTTCAGAGTCTGAGTAGAGTCCAAAATAAAGGAAATTCCTTTTAGAAAAATATGACTCACCAATAGGATCATACTAAAATACAATTCTTCTACCTTTCCTCTCAACCTTTATAGTTGGAATACTCGAAATAACACAGGTCATGAATACAACCAATTCCTGACTCCTAAAAAACCAAATAATCCCATTATAATTAAGGTAAAAACCAAAAATATAAAAATTTAAAAAAAAACTTTATCTCTAAAAAATTTACCAATTTCCAAAAAGGTGTTATAAAATCCATTTCCCTTCCAAAGAATACCTTCGAATAATAATTCACCCATCCTTTAAAACAAAACATCTTTGGTAGAAAAAACCACTTCACTTTAAATCAAATAAAATCATTTCTTAATTTTCATTACAATTTGAAACTCCATTCCAAATTTAAATATCAATTCTCTTATATTAAAACTTAAAAACATATATATAAAGACTTATTTTTTTCCTTAAAACATTTTATAAGAACCACCCTAAAAAATCACCAATTTATAAAATATCCCTTGTAGGGTATTATATCTTTATAAAAAAAATACCCAAAACCAATTTCAAACATGATGCTTTATAAAATTCCACCCTTCACCCAAAAAACCTTTAAAACATCAAATTAATTCAATACATAAGGCTATACTTCAAACAAAATTCATTTCAAACACATTAAAATCTTATAAAAAACCCTATTTAATTCATATCCCAAAAGTTGGAACCAACTTAGGAGAAATATGGAACTAAGATGGGACAAAAATAATAAAACCAGGTGGGATATATAGTTGTACATGGTTTTGAAACATAGTTCATCAAGTCATACACCAACTATATGGAAGCCTCAGGGAAGTTAAATAACTATCTACACAGGCTCTGCATGGTTTGATAAATTGTGTGGGATAACCATAAAAACCTATTAAAACTTTTATTTTCACCAAAAAATGATACGAGGATCCCAAAATCACCTTCCAAAATCATTGATAATCCAAATATAATTTTCCCATATCAAAATAAACAACCAATCAAGAATTAAATCAAAATAAAATACTCAATCCCAACTACTCATGTCAACTTGAGGCTCAGGGAAGGTAAGAGATTTATAGACTCTCTCCACACCATGCCTCTCAATTTTTAAAATTCCTAGATCTATACTAACGCATTACATCCCAAAAAAGAGAGGGAATTCTCAAAAACCTAAGACCTTTATAATAATCGAGGAACTGATACCATTTTTAAAGAATCAACATGGGGTGACTTGATATGTCTCTTTAACTAGCTTGTTACTAGTCCCAAAGGGTGTTCCTGATTCCCAAAATTAGGAAATTAGTTCCTAGTAATCAAAAGAAACACCTTGGGAATGATTTTACCCTCAAATTAGAGTTAACACACAATATATTCTTTACTAAAAAACAAACATGGAACATTAATAACTCATACATCCATGTAATAATAAATAATAAAAAATAAATAAAAAACCAACCAAAGGAGACATAATCAATATTCATAATGATCCAAATCAATTTAATAGTGAACATAAACATACAAAAACAATAATACAACAAGAATAATTAAAAATATATTAATACAACAAAGGAAGGTTATCTTGTTCGATACATTGGTAAACCAACATAAAAATAATACTCTCCACAAAGGCTATATAATTCCTTTAAATAAATAGGTCACGAGTTCTGGTTCAAAATATAGTAGATAATTGTTTTCCATTTTATAACCCATAATGAGAAAAAATCATGATGTTTATTTCAATAAAAAAACTTATCTCATTTTAAATATATCCTATTTCTTTTTAAATAACAATTCATACAAATCCATTTCAAAAACTTTCTTATAAATAAAACCAAATATCCATCACCCGAACATAGATAAGAGATCAAAATCAAGTAATGCCTCAAGGTTAAAAAGCAATATAAATATATACAACAATATAAGGGTGCTACTAGAAACAAACATAAGGGGATGCAATAAATAAAAGAGAATCCCCTATGTAAAACCACCTATCAAGGTATAATATTCATGGTATACTAGTCTAGGAAATCAAGTGATATGATCTTTAACTAATGACAAGAACCTTAAGTCATCCTATAACAACCTGCCTATCTCGGTAGTTCATCAAACTAGTTAGGACTTAAACTATACTAGGAGACTATAGATACCATGGGTATAAACATATGGGTGCACTCAACTACCTAGTTATAATCTAGATAAACACAAGTTTAATTAGATTTTACACTCATTCGATAATCTAGTTAGTTACCTAGAATTCCAATGACAAAACTACCAAGGAGGTGAGATAATGATCCAAATAAATACATATATTAATTTAAGAAATATCCCATACCTTTTCTCTAACATCAACACATATAAAAACCCCTTTCACATCATAAAACCATTAAAAATTAAAAAATTACCCATAATGTGAACCATCAATATAATGGGTCAATCCAAGAGGGCCTCAAAAGCTATGCACCCATTTTAAAGTCCCAAATGAGCCTTTTTATAAAAAATAACTTGGGATGCTGAGTATTTTTCATTTTATTTTAAATTCAAAAATTCCAATACTTTAAAATCATTTAGAAATTCCCCCTTTAAAAAAAGTAAAAGTATCCTTTGAAAATCACTAAAATCACCTTTGAAAATCATAAAAAATTCCTAGGGCCTCTATTTCCATCAAAACTATTTAATAAATCCTCTTTGACATTTTTATCAAGAGGATTAATACACCCAAACCATTTATTTCAAAATACATTCAAAATTCACCCATTAAACCCTTTATTTTAAGCTAAGAAAACCCCTAGAAACAATTTTTGTTTTCATATAAGAATCATATATAACTACACTTTAATTAAAAAAAATTTAACACACAAGAATTCCATAAATTTTATAATAAAGGATGTGCATAGAAACACCCACCACAACCAGAATAAAATCAAGTTGAAATGTGTTTCCTTCCATGGAGAACACAAAAGGGGTAAGTAATCTCCCTCTATGAGTCCTAAAATACCAAATCCTTAGGTTAAAAGAAACCTGAAACCCTAAAACACCATAAAATAGTGATCTAGAGCTCCTAAGTTAATGAGAGGACATAGGGAAATGAGAAAAAATAAAGAAGAAGATAAATGAGGATAAAGAGAGAAGATTACCATGAAACTGCTTGAAATCTGAGTGAAAAGAGTCCAAAAATTGATATAAGGGAGAATAAATCCTATATGGGGCTCTTAGAGTATTGTCCAAATGATGGGGAGAGTTAACGTTGATATGAAAAAGTTGGTAAATTCATATTTTAAATGAATCTAGGTAGACTTCATGGTTTATACACATAGTTAAGTAAACTGTACACTAATCATGCATCTATTACTAGAAAATCATTGGGTACTTGCATGGTTTTTTGTGTGGTGATACTTAGAGTTAAATTGGTGATACATCATTCAACCTATTTTTTATTAGTATGGTGATACATTTTTCACCTTAGATACAAATTAGTGACACATAATTCACCACGATTAATGAGTTGGGGAAGCATCATTCACTCACGTGTGATGATATACTAATGGATCTTTCACCTTAAATAATGCATGAGTTATGATACATCATTCACCCTTTATTCATGTTCAGACTATGAGAATATCATTCCATTCTAGCATTGGATAAAGCAAGTATGTGTCGATCATTTGGGTGACTCATTAAGTTCATAACAATGTGAATTATGTATGCATGCAATTTTTATGATTTAATTTTCATTCAGTACATACATTCACATATATTATGGTTTTATTAAGGACATCATTGTTGGTAGCTTATTGAGTTTTATGTTGACACCTGCATAATCAATTTGGGGAATGTACAAACCTTATGTTTGATATAAAGGTATGAGAGAAGGACTTAATACAAGTAGATGAGATAGAGGATCTCAATGTAGATATGAATACGAGTATGATAGGATGTTGAGGATCTAAATGTAGATATGAATACGAGTATGATCAGTCCATTGGGTGATCTAGTTTTTTTTCATGAAATGTTTTCATATATGAGATTAATCTATTATAGCATGGTTATGTTACTATTATAGTATTATTTCCAATATAAATACATTTAATTTAATATGTTGTTATCTACTTTACGGATGCTCTATTATTCACCTATTATTGTTTTGATGATATTAGAAGGTGTAGTCTTCCCATGTTGTTCATCAGACCATTGAAAATGGTCATAAGCCTTTTGTGTATGGGGAGGCACACTTGAGGTCACATGGAATCATCAGTTCAATCATTATTCAGGTTATCCAAACAATGATATTATAGTATGCATCATTCTTTACAAGATATTATGATAGAAAGTGATTATATTATATAGTAAGTGTTTATAGGAGGTTTTTGTGTCTATGAATTATCCTTATCTCTTTAGGGGACATGATACGTTACTAAATACTACTATTGTTCAGTGAGAATGACTCATTTATATTGGGATAAGGTCCTAGAGGGTTATAGACAAAGTTTATATATATGTTCCACCAATTTAGATTAACATGAGTTTAGGATGAAGTTATCCCCATGTATGAGGGCTAGTGAACATACAAGTGTGAATGATCACAAGTAAAGGAATCAATAAATTCAATTATATAAGTTAGTTAGGTTTATAATAATGAGTATTTAATTTATATTTCAATTCATCCACAATTTATTTAAATATAAATAAGTGAATATAATAAAATGGTTTTCTGAATAAATATTTATTATGTGGGATTCATGAAACATATTATGAGGAATAAGATGTTTTAATGGTTTGTATATCATCACATGACATATAAGAGTGTTACATGTGAGTGATGAAATATTCATGAAACTTAATACATGTTAACCAAGTCATTGGTGGCTAAATGGGTTGGTTTAATAGGTTAAATTTCTATAATAATTAAAATTTAAATAAATAAAGTTCATCCTAGATATTTAAATGAATTTTAGGCCCAATAATAGTAAAATATGGCCTTGAAAAAATTACATATCATCCCTTCATTCTCTAAATATCTATAGTAATAAAGTAAAAAAAATCAAACATGAGTAATATAATTCATTACTCAATGATCTAAAGATCTTTAAAGTATATGTGTGTGATTTAAAGGGATCATAAATTGGATCCTTTTAGATATGATTATCTAACATCGATTAGACTATACCAGAATTGCATAAATTAATGAGGCATTGTTTTATTCATGTTGATCATACTTAAATATGCCATACATGATCCTTTGTTGAATATGAGAACTGGTATTCTAGATCATGTGTTATAATATAAGACTAGTTATTTTTTTTGAAAATACCTGTATTGAGCCCTTTAATCATTCCTAGATTTATTCTATAGGTATCTAAATAGTTATACAAAATTTAAGTTTAGAATTTTTATTATTTTATAGAATTCAAGTATGGAGATTTTATATGGTCCCAAAAACAAAAATGATTCATCATTAGAGGTTAGATGACTGAGATATGGTTATCTATAGTTTTATAAGAAAATTATAAGAATTGTATGATCCCACACATAAGAGTCACATTAGGGGAGGGTGTTTGGGTGCAACCCAAACACCCAAAAAAAAAGTGAGCAATGCCTGCCACTCACCAACAACCTAGCTGATCACACCCTATTGACTAGGGGACGATGTTGGAACAACTTGTTTCTTAAGGAATGAGATTTATTTAATAATTATTATGGTGGGTGGCACAACCCTTTGAACCTAGGTGGGATGACCAGACCCAATCCAGAAAAAGTTGGGTCTTGCCTGACCTGTGCGGTCTGCTAGGCTTGACTCAAATTAGTTCAACCTTTTAACCCCTTTTTTAAGGCCATTAAATTCCTAGATTTTTTTAAAAATAATACTAAAAATATTTTAATATATTAGGAATTTATTAAAATTGTTTTTAAGGCTATGATAAGTATTTTTAATGAATTAAAGTTGTTTTAATGTTACTTTAATTCATTAAAAATATCCCCAAGTTGAATTTTAGAATATTTAGTTATTTTTATGAAATTTAAATTCTTGTTGACTAATAACAAGCTAAAAATGGATTATTTATGTTTATTTTATTATTTATTTAAATTTAATTACTAAAATAAATTTATTTTTCAGTAATTGATTGTTAAATATTAATTTTTTGATAATTTTCACACAGTCCTTTCCTTTTTATCATGTATAATGGTCAATATGTCTATTTTTAAATATTAAATGAAATTACTATATCCCAATCTCCCATAACCCACATGTGAGTGTGTAATTGTAACGATATATGTATATGTGATGAGGTGGTTTGAGATGAGAGCTGATGCATATCCAAACAAGTAAAAATACATGGTGAAATGAAGATGTTGTACATTTCACATTTGGATTCAAGTAAGTACCCATTTATTTATGTATTTTAAGTATGTAAAGTGTTTCGATGAAGTTTGGAGGACTTTTGGAATGTTATTGGGGGATTTTCTAGAGGTACACAATTTGATAATGGTTAGTAGAAAATGTAACGTCCTGATCTAACTAACTTTGAAAACAATAGCTGGACTGGTCACCACATGGTCTCAAGCGCACCTCCCCATATGCCAGAGGTTTCCAACTAGAAGTGAGTGTCTAATATTGGTATTGTGGGGAGACTATACCCTCAATATTATAGTGGCATAATGGTATAATAATAACTAAATCAATAGACTGTAATAAAAGTAGTAAAAATAAATGACAAGCTTCTGAAGCTAAATAAAATAACTAAATTAAGATGGCCAATGTCAATATAAAAATAACCATGCCTGAATGTCATGTGATTCTAGCTAATAAAGTAGAAAACACACAACATATAACAACCCAGTCTTAATGTACATAGACATTACATCGTTTTTTCAGAATACATAGTACATTACTCAAATAGATTCCCAAAGATTGCATTAGTCTAGTGCCTTTAGAAACATTGAAAAATAAATTACGATACATAAGTGATATACATTATCTATAAATAGCTTCTTCTTGGATAGAAACCTTCATATAAACATTAAACGTACTAAATATCTTCATAACCTGGGAGAAAGGAAACATAAAAAAGGGAGAGATCAAATGCTTAGTAAGGGTAAACAAGGAAGATATGTAAGAATACTCATGAGCATGATGGTATGATAACATGATCATGAAAATGGAAGATCATACCCTTCTTATCAAATATCATAAAAATTAATTATGGAATAAATATTGGGAGTTCATAAGACATGAATCATAAGATAAGTAAGAGAATAATCCATGAAATCATAACATGGAATAAGACATGGAATTGTGGTAGACACATGAGCATATAAAATGATTCTCATAATAGTCAATACATCACTACCAATTCCATCTTAGTAGTATGGGTTCACTCCCCATACCATCTTGGTAGTCATGGTTCACTCCCATGGCCATATTAGTAGTATGAGTTCACTCCCCATACTATCTTGGTAGTCATGGTTCACTCCCATGGCCATCTTAGTAGTCAAGGTTCACTCCCAAGACCATCTTAGTTTGTATCATGAGGTATAAATCTTTACCCAATGCATTATAGGTAGATATAGGTCCCACCCGTCTCATAATGAAATTATACATACATGTTCCACAAGATAATAAAACTTTCATCACATCATGACCCATAAAAAGATACATGGGTTTCATAAACATCCTATAATAACCAATGAAATGAAATGGGCATCATAAACATGTAATCATATCTTAATATATGAAAAAATATAGGTTTAAAAATAATCTCATCAAATTATAACCCATGAAAAGAAGTGTGTTTCATAAGAATATATATCGTTAAAAGAAATGGATTTCATAAGCATATAACCTCTGAAAGAGAAATGATTTTCATAAGAATATAACCTATTAAAGAGAGAAAAGTTTTATAAAAATATAACCCATGAAAGATAAATGGGTTTTATAAACATCATACCATCAAAACATAAACCATTTAGAGAAAAAATATGAATGGAACCTTTAGATCATTTCCAAAAAAGGCATGAGTAACACCAATGGATATCATCTTAGATGGAAAATAATTAGGAATTATATTTTTAAAAACATTTCATGAATAAATTATCCTTTATTCTTTGAAAAATTATTTTTAAAACCTAAAAACTTTTGAAAACGATTTTCTTGAAAATAAACTTGAAAAAATTATAAAGTAATATTTGAGAACATTTTGAAAACCTTTTTCTTTGAAAACTTATAAAAAAATATTATAAATGTTTTGAAAACCATTTTCCTTGAAAACTTATAAAATAAGATTAATAATTTTTTGAAAATAATTTCTTTGGAAATACATTGGAAACTTATAAAAGAAGCTTTAAAGTCATTGAAATCATTTTCTATAAATAACCTTTTGAAAAATTATAAAGGAAGTTTTGAAAATCATTTAAAAACATTTCTTAAATATAAAATATTTTTGAAAACCTTTTTCATTGAAAACCAATTTAAGATAACTAATTTAAAAAATATTAGATTTTTTTAAAAAAAATAACTTAGTAATCAATTAAAACGAATATTTACGTTAATTTTGGTCATGATGGCGGGTAAATCCATACATTCTGAACATTTCTTTTGCACCGTAAAAAGTTTAGAAAAGTGTCTTAATTGGAAAACAAAAAGAAGATTCCTTTTTAAGAAACCTTTTGTTTAAAAGGTAGAAAATTGGTAAAAATGTATTTTATAGATCATATGTGAATAATATAATATTTTTTGAAATCTTTTAGAATATATGGTTTTGAAGGAACATAGATTTCTGACCAAAGAGAGAGGTAAAGTCAGACATTCTTAAAAAAACTTTCATAATAATCTTATATACTAAAGAGTGTAAAAATGGAACCATTACATGGATATAACATAAATAACCATAGTTTAAGAAAAAACGTGAGATTTATTGAGATATGGATCATAATATTTCATCAATGGGAGCATAATCATTAAAAATCTCGATAAACGGTGAGATTATAGATATAAACTGTTGCCAATTTGGTAACTTTTAATCATAATAAAATGGAAATAACAACATTACATGAATTTTGAAATATCAAGAAAATATAGATATTCATGATATACCATGTCAAAGGTGTTATATATACCTCATGAAAAAATATAAGTGTATAACATGATATGTATCTCAAATAAGGAAAATTGAGACAAAATTAATTTACCGATTTAGTAACTTTTGAAACATAAACCCCATGAAATAAAGATCATCAAATGGATATGTAAACACCCATAAATTTAAGTATAATAATCATAGAATGCATCCATGGGTAGTATACACACCACACAAAAATAAATGAGTGGTGAATAAGGCATGTATCTCATGGAAATAAAAAAGGAGATGAAATTCCCTTACCTTATGTCTTGAATCTCGCCGTACTTGTACAAGCTTCCTATATAATGAATGTAAGTTTATTATAAATCTTTTACAGAACCATATTATTATATCCACTACCATATATGATTTTATTATTACTTTATATGCAACGTCCCATTAATTTTAAAAAAATATGATGTTTAAGGTGTTCAGGGGTAGTCCGGGATGTTTTTGGGATATGCGAGTCATTCCAACGGTGAATCATTTCAACAGTTTTCCAAATTTCTAGTTTTCCAATGATGAATCATTATATAAGTGACTCTTCTGGAGGTATCTCATCCTAGAAGTGACTCATCTGTCAGCGAATCATTGGAAATGAATCCTTGTCGGTGACTTGTCTGGTAGTGACTCATTGACAGCGACTCATCATGGTAGTAGCTCATCCTGGTGGTGAATGATTTGGTGATAGCTAATCCTGGTAGTGAATCACCTGGGGATAGTTCATCCTGAAAGTGACTCATCTTACAGTGACTCACTGGCAGTGACTCGCTGGCAGTGATTCGCTGGTGGTGACTCGTATGGTGGTGACTCGTCTAGTAGTGACTCATTTCAACAGTTTTCCAAATTTCTAGAATTTTCTAGTTTTTCCAGTTTTTCCCTTTTTACATCAATTTTTATGAGAAATGGGTTTAATTCCATATTTAGTAGTCTTTAAGACCAATTAAAAGGCTATAAATCATATATTAAATTTCTCCAATGTCCTGAGGCTTTTAAATGGTCAAACAACGTGGTTTTGTTGGGATCCTCCTTTAATGGTAATTCAAAACTATATCTAATCTTGAACATGTAGGATCTAAACTTTCTGTAGAAAATATCATTCCTTATCCCTTTAATTTTGTATTTATATTGGTACCATATGTCCCAAATCCTTCTTCCCATAAGAGTCGTGTAACCTAGTTGCTGTAGTTGGATTGTGTTTACTTGGAGAGTTTCCTGCTATATACGCACCCCTGTTTTTGGTGTAGCAGGACAGTGTTGATCATGTTTATTCTAGGTAGGATTTTCGCCATCTTTCTCAAATGTGTATTATGAGGGATTGTTATATGAATTTTTATCCTTGTGAATATAGTGGATTCCAAATTAATAAATATAATATAATTAGTCTAAAATTAATATAAAAAGGGGTAGTGGAATGTGATGTCTGGTATTACTATTTTATTGACATTTTTATTGATGTTGTGAATTTTATGGGCTAATTACCCACTGAAAATCATGTATTTTGGGGGTCCTAGTGTTTTCAATAATTGATGGTTTGTAGAATACATGCTCTTTGTGTGGTTTTTGACATCACTAATTATGTAATTGGATAACCACATACATTCAGTTAATAAAATGGATGCCCTAGGATCATACGATTTCAGTGATAACACCCTTAATTATTTTAAGTGAAATTGAATAAGAGATCCATTCATAAATATGAATGCACGTTGTGTTATTGTGTGTGATATGACATGCATGGGGGGGGGGATATTTGATGGGATATGGTTGTGCAGTGGGGCTATGATGGTCATGATGTGGTTGTGTAGTAGGGCTATAGAGGAAGATGGATTTAGACTTGGATATTGGGATTTTTTTCAATACACTTATCGTTGTGTTATGTGATGTGTTAGTTTCTTGGTTAGTATGGATGGAGAAATGAATAATAATCTTGAATTGTAATTATTACTTGATAATGATTTAAATGTAATTTTTAATGGATGAATTGATGATGGGATTTAAGTACAAATAAAACTACATGTTTTAGTAGAACCAGTTGGTAACAGAGAATCTGGAAAATGGTTTAATATTAATTAAATACTAAAAATGAACTATGGCCTACTTTCTTCTTGTGCGGGTTTGTTAATTTAGTATTGGAAGTGGGTGTGGGGGACCTTTTGAGTTGGTTGATGATCTTCTTGTAAATCTGTAGGTGGGTATTGTGTGGCTTGATATATATATATATATATATATATATATATATATATATATTATTTTCCTTGTGATTTCTATATGCACACCACCCATGTTGAGAAATAAGTGTCAACACATGCATAGTCACATGGGGGGTGTTTTTCCCAACATCCTGGTGGGAGGATGGATGTATGGCCACCCGCTCTTCCCCACTCCCTCTTCCAGGTGATAATGATCCAGGTCTCTTTATGAGAGTTCTGATGTGTGGTCCTAGGTGTCTTTGGGATGAGATGTGTTTTTCTGTCCCAGGTGTCCAATATGAGATGCATTGTGATGTCCCAAGAGTCTTTGGGATGTGAAGAGTTGTGATGAACTAGGTGTGTGTGGGTGGGATGTGAAGTGTTGTGATGGACTAGGTGTGTGTAGGCCGAATGTGATGTGAGGTGTGGCCCTGATCTATGTGGGTGGGATGTGATGTGTTGTTATTCAGAAGAGGTGGGAGAACCAAAATGTTTTCCATTGGGGTGTGAGAGCGAATAATCAGTGGGAAAGTAGTGTAGGGTACCCTATCATCGATGTTATTTATATTATATTATATTACTTGGACGTGTTATTTGTTGAGAGAGCCTTGGTGAAATCTGGGTTTTCAGTTAGTATACTTGTTAGGTGATGTTTGGTTCTACTGTTTTATCATGGGTGCATTAGTATGCTCCTTCCACTTGTGCATGAGAGACTTTGGTTTTCTTACTGAGTATACTAGCATGCTCACCCTATGTATATAAAAACTATTTTTAGGTTTCTAAGAGGATTACAAAGATTGTTCTGGGCATTACTAGTCGTGCCCTTGGATAACTGCTATGTTTCTGCTCTAGTTTTGTTTTGGGGTATTTATTTTGGATACTTTTATTTGTATAAATTTTATTTACACATGTATTATGGGATGGTTTTTGGTTCTTCTTATATATATATATATATTTCATGGATTTTATTATGGTTGATACATACCATATCCAAACCTTGTTTCCTTATTAAGGGAAATGCCTTACATATTGTGATATTTGTACACCCTTGGTGCTATTCACCAACCCGGGGCCTACTGGAGGCAGGACTCAGGGTTCATTATCTCCCTTTATTCATTATCATCCCAAGAGGGGTATCTTTGGAGGGAGGGGGTTATGACAGACCGGTAACAAAGGTGATGGTAGAGAGATAGGGTGGAGTTCAGAGTAATTCATAGTGAAGAATGCATGGTTTGGTATAGAAACAATGTCATTTGACCTTAGTGTGTGACATAGGCCAAGGAGACCGACTAGTACATGGGATTTTAGGGCCCCCATGATCCAGTGTATAGACTCTAAACTTATTTAAAAACCAATTGAGATGGGAATTCTTGTAGGGTAGAGACCTAGGAGAGGTACATGCATCATGATGACTTGTGTTATTGTTTTTAATTTTGTTGTTTTGGAAAATTTAAAATGGATAAAATGAATTAAATGGATTAAAGTTAATTAAAATATATCATAATGAAAATCCATAATACCAGGCTTAGGAAATCCTTATTTCTCTTATAGGTATATATCCTAGTCATTGTCCTCATGTGGATCAAGAAGTGGAGGTTCAATAGGACAACACGTTTGATTGATGAAGGGTTGATTCGGTTGAGGATGATGACCAGTTCTAGAGTATGTTCTGCACTTTTCAGTGATAGAATTTGGTAAAGTATGAGGGGAACATTTTTGATAAATAAATAGAGAGTCATCTAGAGAAGTTTGAGATCACTTTTAGTTTTATTTGATCCCTAATGGAGTATAGGTTTTCTTTGGTGAGTATTCATATGCATGGAGATATTCATCAGTGGTGGATATTATACCTTGGTGAGAAGAGGGAGGTAGATTTTTCATGGGTCAAATTCCAGAAGGAGTTTTGGGCAGAGTTCTTCTCATCAACCATGAAGGATGAGAAGAGGCATGAGCTACTCTCCATTCATAAGGGAAGTATGTCTGTGTGGGATATTGGGATTAAGTTCTAGGACCTTTTTTCACTTCTCCCTAGATTTTTTTATGGATGAGTAGTCCTGATAAAGGTGTCTTGAAGAGGCACTCCATCCTTTGATCCCGTATGCAGTTATACCTTCTACATTTCCAACATACCTATAGGTTCATAAGAAAGCATATGTGATCGAGTGGATGAAATCATGAAGAGGTTTTCCATGATAAGGGAACCAACAATGTTCCATGAGGAGTAGAGTTGTTAGTAGAAAGCCCCAGGTGTCGGGTCCTTTGAGGTTTCAACCATCTAGGAGTCGACCTCAGAAACTTCCCTTTTGACCTTTTAATTTTCATGAATTTACTGTGGTATTGGGGGGTGGTGTGTTTATTTTAATGGGGTTCACAACCATATTTAGGACCAGTGACTGGTTTCTACTCAATCTTTGTTTGGCTAAGCCAAACAGGTTTAACATCATCCTCAACAGTAGTTACCAGCAATTTCATTCCAACAACAAGGGAAACAGGCCTATAGTCAATCTAGGGAGGATGAGTTAGGTAGAGTCTGACCTCAGTATGTTCCTCGAGCTCAGGGACCTCGATTTGAGTGTGGTATTAGAGGTGACCATCAATAGAGAGGAAGGGGAGTTGGGTGTGGTTAGTTGCATGTAGTAGAGGTAGCAACACCATATGAGATAGATATCATTAGTGGTACGATCATTTTATTGTCTATGATTGTCTATGATTTGTTTGATTCTAGAGATTCACACTTATTTGTGGAACCCACTCTTATCCGTGCTTTGGGACTAGATATAGAGAGGCTTCCCATACCCCTGGTGTTAACTATGCCAGTCGAAGGACATAATGACTTTTTTGATGTGTTCTGGGGGTGTAGGCTGATGATGGGGCCACATCAATACCATGTAGATATTTTATTGCTTCAGATGCAGCCATATGATTTCATCCTTGGCATTGAATGGTTGTATTCTCTATGTGATATTATTTAATAATTTTGGAGGAGAATCATGTTTTTAGATATGGATGACCAATATGTGGTTTTTGTTGGTGAGTAGAGTTTTCAGGTGGGAAGTTGACACCTAAATCTCCTTCTTTCATTGGTGGATGATTTTTCTATAGAATTAGTAGACATAGGGATAAAGGAGGATACCAGGGTTTTTAGTGAATTCCTATATGTTTTCCCCAAGGATGTTATTACACTACCTCCTCAATGTGATGTTGATTTTGGGATAGACTTGCAGTATGGTGATTTTGTGATTTAGATGGATCCTTATCGGATGACACCTTCTGAGTTGGTGGAGTCTAGGATTTATAGAGATGATCTAATGAAAAAGAGTTTTATCTGGACAGTGTATCAATGTGGGGTGATTTAGTGTTGTTATATAATAATTAATATGGTAGTATAAGGTTGTTCATATACTATTATAGGTTGAACCTACTGACGATCAAGAATCACTATCCTCTTTTGAGGATCGATGATCTTTTCAACCAGCTGAGAGGGGAAAGTTGGTTTTCTAAGATTGAATTGCGGTCTGAATATCACCAGTTAAGGGTGGAAGAAGGTGATATCTTAAAGTCTACCTTCAGATGCAGGTATGGG
Organism: Viscum album; assembly: GCA_963277665.1. Classification (NCBI taxonomy): domain Eukaryota; kingdom Viridiplantae; phylum Streptophyta; class Magnoliopsida; order Santalales; family Viscaceae; genus Viscum; species Viscum album. Next base: position 20,575,180 of record OY728119.1, on the reverse strand, counting down.
CAATTTGAATTTATAGTCATGCCATTCGGTGTTACGAACACACCAACTGTGTTCACGAGGCTCATGAAATATATGTTTCATGAGTTCCTAGACAAGTTCATCTCCGTATTCATCGATGATATATTGATTTACTCAAATTCAGAAGAGGAGTATATAAAGAATTTCTAAGCTATCTTGCAGGTTATTCAGTTTCATCAGCTCTATAGAAAGTTTTCAAAGTGTATGTTTTTTGGAAATGAGAGGTCTATTTACTTAGAGATGTCACTACTAGAAAAGGCACTGATACCCATGGTTTTTAACTATGGGTATAACCCCCAAAATTGTGGGTATAGGATATACCCACAGTTTTGAGAACTATGTACTATTAGGCCTTCGATATAGCTCTCAACTATACCCACATTTTGAAAATTCTATACCCACAGTTTCAAAACTGTGAGAATATGTGTATGCCACCATGTCATTAACCCTACACCCACAATTTTGAAAAAGTGGATATAGGTTTTAAAAAATCTCTAGTTGTGGGTTTTTATCCTTAGATCGCCTATATACAATTCATATTCCTAGCCACTACACCACATTGTATTATCTGTATATAAATATATATTTATCTGAACCGTGGATATAGGTGGAAAACCAAGGAAATAGGTGTTCCTGTGGATTTTTTTTGTCCTGTGTATTTTTTTCCAGCCTTAATGCGGGAAATTTATGCCCACAATTTTGGAAAAACGTGGGTATAGGCATGACCTATACCCATGGTTTTTGGAGAACTGTGTGTATAATTCTTGAAAAAATCCCTATACCCATGGGTTTTCAAAAAACCATGGGTATAAGTTACAATTTCCAACCTATACCCATGGTTTTGGAAAAAATTGGGTATAATTTCCCATATAATCCCTATACCCATAGATTTTGAAAAAACTATTGGTATAGGGTCATTTTCTAGTAGTGTGTGGGGTCTTAGCAGGGTGTAGTAGTTGAACCAATGAAGGTTGAAGTAGTTGTTTCTTGGGAAGCATCCAAGAACGTAGTAGAATTTCGTAGCTTCCTTGGTCTCACATGATATTATCAGAGGTTTGTGCCTAATTTCTCTCAAGTTGTAGCCTTATTGATAAAATTTAATAGGAAAGACCAATATTTTGTGTGGACCAGTCAATTCCAGGAAGCATTTGGTCACATGAAGGGGAAGTTGGTCAGTGATCTAGTGCTTCAGCTACCATGGGAGGGTGTGTTGTTTGAGGTTTTTTGTGACGCATCCCATCCAATATTAGGGTGAATCCTAATGCAGCTAAAGGTGGCGATCTCTTATAATTCAAGGAAGTTAATCCCTCATGAACGTAACTATTCCACCCATGATCTAGAGCTAATGAAATTTGTGTTTGCACTAAAATTATGATGACATTACTTCATTGGGGAATGCTTTTTGGTCTTAATGGATCAAAAGAGTTTGAGGTATATATTTTCCCATAATGACCTGAATCTACGATAGTGGAGGTGGGTGGAGTTCTTTCAGAACTATGATTTTGAGATCTTCTACACCTAATGAAAGTGGAATGTCATGTTCGATACTTTGAGAATAAATTTTCATAAGGATGTTGTTCAGGTGTCTGTGGATTCTTGGAGAGGGATAGAGGATTTGGAAGCCCTACATTTAGATTTAAGGGTGGATGGAAGTATAGGATATTTTTTTCAAATGAAATTTTAGTCTTCCCTAATGCAGCAGGTGGAGGAGTCTCAATGGGGAGACTTAGAGGTAGATATAATGTGCGGTCATGTTGGATATGGTGATGCTCTATAGGGATGGTTAGAGAATAGTCATAACCAGATGTTGTTTCAAGGAAGAATATTTGTTTCGATTGCAATATGAAAGGGAGTTATTCATGATTTCCATAGATCACCTTTGGAGGTACACCCAGGTATTTATAATATGTACCGCAGCTTAAGGCTATATTTTTTGTGGCTTGGGATGAAGTGAGTAGTGGTAGAGTTTGTGGAAATGTTCTTGGTTTTCTAGAACGTAAAGGCATAACATCATGTTCTTGGTGGTTTGTTACAACCCTTAGATGTACCTGAGTGTAAATGGGATGAAATATTGATGGATTTCATCACAGGGTTTCCCCAACCTTAGGGAGGTTGTGATGCTATCTGGGTAATCATGGATTGGTGATGAAATCAAACCACTTCTTAGCGATCAAGTAGTTGTCTATAGTGGATTCTTTGGCTAAGAGGTAAATGGATGAGGTGGTGTGGTTTCATGGAGTTACAAGGTATATTATCTTGGATCAAGATTCCCATTTTACCTCATGAGTCTAGAGAGGATTACAATATAATTTTAAAACCCAATTGCACCTTATTACTGATTTCCACCCTCAGATAGAGGGTAGATGGAACAAAATATCTAGAAACTGGAGGATATGTTATGAGCATGTGTCTTGGACTTTGGAAGATCATGGGCACAACACCCTCTCTTGGTTTATTTTTCTTATAATAATATCTATCACTCATCCATTGGTATGGCCCCATTTGAGGCTTTGTACGTAAGGTCATGTTGTTCTTAGTTGCGCTAGACTGAAGTTAGGGAGACAACAGTTCTTGATCCTGAGGTGGTGCAGATCACAATAGATAAGGTTCAGTTGGGTTGAGAGAGGATGAGAGAAACATAATACTGGTATACGTCTTATGATGATTGTAGTATAAGGACCCTCTAGTTCAAGATTGGAGACCATGTGTTCTTGAAGGTTTCCCTCAATGTGGGAAATGAAGATTCAGGAAGGGGAGTAAGATCTCGCCCCGATTTATTGGAACTTTCTAGGTGTTGGGTTGAGTTGGTGAGGTGGAATATTAGTTGGATTTTCCACCATGGTTGGGAAGGATCCACAATGTTTTCCACATATCTTAGCTCCGTCAATATCTTCATGATGACTCCCATGTCATTGAATGGTGAGATTTGTATATATAGGATGACACAACCTTCATGGAGCATCCAGTGGAAATCTAAGACCATCAAGAGAAGGTTCTACGAGGAATAACCATTCCCCTGGTTTAGGTGCTATGGAGGTATTCTATCTTAGAGGAGAGTACTTAGGAGAATAAGACACAGATTCAAGCCTAGTACTCAGAGTTGTTTGGAGTTTTATTGTCTCTTTCCTCTTCTTGTGATGTGTTTTTCAGACCTTGGTGTTTTATAAGATATATTATTTTACCCCTTTATTTTATGTGTGTTGTTTATTGTGTGATGATGTTTTTACATGAGAAAAAAGGAATACCTGATTCCTAATAAGATGCATTCTAAAACGATGCGATTAAACCCATGTGAGCGAGTCAGTGTCACCTAGAGCGGATAATATCTTGACATGGAAGATGAAATTATATGATTCCTATGACTAGGATGGTATGGTTGTTTAGATATTATGAGAGTTTAGTTTAGCTTGTTAGGTTGGTGGCAGTGTTTCAGGTGTAACGAGATCCTTGAGAGGTATCTTGAGGGATGGTTGTTTGGACCCTTCCTCTCTTTTATTATAGGTTTTTTTTAAATTCTCAAGGGAGAGAATAGTTTTATAGGTATATAATGTAATGAACCATACCTTATAGCTCTTTAATTTTACAAAAATCTGATGTTTTAGGTGTCTAGGGGTCGTTCAGGGTGTTTTTGGGACAGTGAGTCATTCCAATAGTGAGTCATTTCAATGGTTTTCTAAATTTCTAGTTTTCCAATGGTGACTCATCCTGGAGGTAACTCATTTGGAAGTAGCTCATCCTGGCAGTGAATTATATGGTGATGACTCGCTAGTAGTGAATCACTAGTGGTGACTCATCTGGTGGTGAATCATTGGTAGTGACTCGCTGGAGGTGACTCATCCTGGCGGTAGCTCATCCTGGTGGTGACTCATCTGGTGGTAGCTTATCATGGTAGTGACTCATCTAGTGGTTTCTTATCCTAGTAGTGAATCATCTTGAAATGACACACTAGTGGTGACTCATGAGTGGTGACTCACTAGTGGTGACTCACTAGTAGTGACTCACTAGCGGTGAATCGTCTAGTGGTGACTCATCAGGCTGTGACTCACCTGGTGGTGAATCATTTCAACAATTTCCCAAATTTCTATAATTTTCCAGTTTTTCCAGTTTTTCCATTTTTACATATATTTTGACAAGAAATGGGTTTAATTCCATATTTAAGAGTCATTGAGACCAATTCAAAGTCTATCTATCATATATTAAATTTCTTCAATGTCTTGAGGCTTTTAAATGGTCAAACTACATGGTTTTTCTATGATCCGCCTTTAATGGAAATTCAAAACTGAATCTAATTCTGAACGTTCAAGATCTAAAATTTATATAGAAAATATCCTTCCTCCTCCCTTTTTCTTTAGATTTATCTTGAGAATGGATGTACCAAATCCTTCTTCCTATAGGATTCGTGTAACCTGGTTGCTGTAGTTTGTTCATGTTTCCCTAGAGGGATTCTTGCTATATGTGTACCCTTGTTTTTAGTGTAGCAGTACAGTGTTGATCATCTTTCTTCCAGGTATGATTTCCTTTGTATTTTTCAAATGTGTATCATATAGGATGGGTATATGAATTTTTATCCTTTTGAATATAGTCTATTATGAATTAATAAATATAATAGAATTGGTCTAAAATTAATAAAAAAAGGGGAAGGGGAATGTGATGTTTGGTATTAATGTTTTATTGACATTTTTATTGATGTTGTGAATTATATGGGCTAATTACTCACTAAAAATTGTTGCAGTTAGGGGTCCTTGATTGTGAACTAGTTTATGGTTTGTGGAATATATGCTCATTGTGTGGTTGTTGATGTCACTTATTATATAATTGGATAACCATATACATTCGGTTAATATAATGGATGCCCCAGGATCATACAGTTTCTATGATAACACCCTTAATTAATAAAGTGAATTTGAATAAGATATACCTTCCTAAATCTAAAAGTTTATTGTGTTATGGTGTGTGATATGAAATGTTTGTGGGGGGGGGGGAGTTTATGAGATATGGTTGTGTAATGTGTTTGTGATAGTCATGATGTGGTTGTGCAGCAGGGCTGCGGTGGAAGATGGATTTGGAATTGGATGTTGTGATTTTGTTTCAATATGATTCTTGTTGTGTTATGTGATGTGTTAGTTTCCCTATTGGTATGGATGGAGAAATTAATAATAATCATGAACTATAATTATTACATGATAAAGATTTAAACATGTTTAATGGATGAATTGATGATGGGATTTAAGTACAAATCAAACTATATGTTTTAGTGGAACCACTTGGTAATGAAGAATCTAGAAAATGGTTTAATATTAATTAAATATTGAAAACAAACTTTGGATTTACTTAAACTTGTGTGGGGTTGTTCATTTAGTATTGGCAGCGGGTGTGGGGGACCTTGTGAGTTGGTTGGTGATCTTGTTGTAAGCCTGTAGGTGGGGATTGTGTGGCTTTATATATATGTATGTATACATTGTATTTTCCTTGTGATTTCTATACGCACCCCACCCATGTCGAGCACTATTTACCGACACCTGTATAGTCACATGGGGGCGTATTTCCCAATATCCTAGTGGGAGGAAGGATGGCTCACCACCCTCTCTTCCCTTGTCCCTCTTCTAGGCGATAATGGCCCAGGTGTCTTCGGGCGAGTTATGATGTGTGATCCCAGGTGTATTTATGATGAGATGTGTTTTGATATCCCAGGTGTCTTCAGGATGAGATGTGTTGTGATATCTTAGGTGTCTGCGGGATGTGAAGGGTTGTGATGGACCAAGTTTGTGTGGGTGGGATGTGATGTGATGTTATTCAGAAGAGGTGGGAATGCTAGGAAATTTTCCATTGGGGTGTGAGAGTGTCTAATCAGTGGGAAAGTGGTGTGGGGTAACCTATCATATATGTGATTTATATTATATTATATTACTTGGATGCATTATTTGGGGAGCGATCATTGGTGAGGTTTGGTTTTTGGTTAGTCTATATGGTTAGGTTCTATTTGGTTCTGTTGTTTTCTCACGAGTACATTAGTATTCTCCTTCCACTTGTTCATGAGATATATTGGTTTTCCTACTGAGTATAACTGTATGCTCACCCTAGATATATAAAAACTATTTTCAAGTTTCTAGGAGGATTACATGGACTATGTTAGGCATTACTAGTTGTACCCTTGGACATCTACTATGTTGTTGTTCTAGTTTTTTTGTGGGTATTTACTTTAGTGATTTTTAATTGTATCAATTTTATTTACAAATTTATTATGGGTTGTTTTTTTGGTTTTTATTATATATATATATATATCATGTATTTGATTATGGTTGATACATCCTATCACCCGATCTTTTTTCCTTATAAAGGGCAATGCCTTTTGTATTGTGAAATTTGTACACCCTTGGTGCTAGTCGCCAACCTGGGGCCTACTAGAGGTAGGAATCGGGGGTTATTATATCCCTTTATTCATTACCATCATAGGAGGGGTATATTTGGAGGGAGGGGTTCATGAAATTATATTAACCTATTTTTAACTATTCTATGTTAAGGTTACACTTTGGGTAATATCCACCTTTTTTCACATGTGTCTTAATTTGTTATATCTTCGATCCTTATACTTATATCATGATTTACAGAATGTAAACCATGATATCAATATCATATATATTCATTATATTTTTATTACAATAATCTATAGAATATATAAGTATGACATAGAATACACCATTCATGGAGACGGTAGGCCATACGTATGCATGAACACTATTTCCGTTTTATTGTCATATTGAAAGAAAGAAAGTAAATGTCATATATGTATATATATGTATATATATAATTATTATAACATAATTATTATATTATATATATATCATATAATTTCCCTAAACTCATCCTTAATACATTCCATGCAGAGTGTGAATGAATCACATCACTTTGCCTAGGCGACAGTCCACACGTTAAAAAATGATGTTATCATATTTACATAAGATGAGAAATATAAAGGTATGTGTTATAAAAGAATTATAGAAGCATAAAGAAATAATAAATATCATATATATAATATATAAATAAATTTCCCATCATAATTATCAACCATGAAAAGTGGTAAAGGTAAAACAAACAACATCATTTCATGAGGTGGTAGTTCGCCGTACACAAGAATGGTAAGTTCGTTACCCATTAGATAGAAGTGTGTTTAAGTAAAGGTTGAAACCTTAATATAAAAAAATATCATTATATTGAGGATATTGGTGTTATTATATAATCATTGAATAAGGATATTTGAGGTGGTGGGGAAAGAAAATAAAAAAAAGGAGTTCGAGGAAGGATGTTACCACTTCTTTGGGTAAATCCTTTATGTTTTCACCAAAGGGATTCCTTGGTTGGATTTATTCCCAAAGGGAGGATTCAAGGAGGAAGGGAGGTATTTTAGGAATTTTATTGGGTTGATTTTTTTTGAGCCTAATTGGTTCGATAGGTGTGAATAATGGGGAGATGTGGTGGCCTTTTATAAGAGAGGTAAATGACACACTTAGTATTTTTTGAAAAGAATTGTGTGTTCCCCAAGTATTAAATATCACCAAAGTGTAAAAATATATCATTATGTAACCTTATAGGTTTATTAGTCTAAATATAGACATAAAGTAGGTTTTTTAAAAGTTTATAGGTCATTTCCCCTTTAAGATTAAGGGTTAGTCCCTTATTAAGATGAATTTTACCTTAATCATTGTAATTAATTTTAATCACTTTCACTAATCATTTTAGTCAAAAATTAAGTTGATATTAATAGAATATAAATATCATAATTATTAAAAACGTGTATGTAAATTTTTAAAAATTAAATTCATAGAATTTATAATATTAATTTTAATGCTAATCCCGTAGACGTAGCGAGGAAACAGATTTTTAAAGTGAGAATGTTCAAAAGTTCATTAAGATTTTACATCTAAGTTAAATATAAAAATGATCACAATAACCTAAATTTGATTAATAGGAATATAATTGATATATTTTGATTTTAAAACCAACCTAAAATATAATTTATCTATATAAATAAATTATATGAAAAATCATTTTTAAATTAAAATTTAGTATTTTTCACTATTCATCCAAAAATGAAGTTTCTTAGAAAAATCCCAAAAATTAACCCTAAGATAATTTTGAACTTATGAATTCAAAAATGATGTTTATTTTATCAAATTAAGTTTATAATAGTTTCTAAAATTAATTTTATTATTTTTCACAAAAGGACATGAAAAGTAATTCCTTTAAGAAAATAGTATTTTTAAACATATAAAGATTTTAAAAAAATTATATATTTCATTATCAAAATGTTTTATTTATATGAAATAATTATAAATAAAATTTAAAAATTAGTTATTAATATTCATATTAATATGTTTAATGGATATGTTATAATTATTTTGTTTAAATAATTGTAATAATAAAGTGTCGTTTCAAAAAAACTCTGTGTTGAGTGCAACAAAAGCCAAGTTGGTGTTGCATGTAGTGAATGATTGCCTTGGTGTTGTGTGAAACTAAATTAAAACATAATTATTTCATATAAAATAATGTATATTCATTTTTTAATTAAATAAAAAATATCAAAAAATATTAAATTAATTTGAAAAAATATATTTCTCAAAAACTCAGGGTGTTACATTCCACCCCCTTAAAATGAATTTCTACATCAAAATTCATCTAGGTTATCAATGGTTTAATAATTTTAAGTTACTTTAATAGAAAACCACATCATAAAAATGAACACTAAAAATTAATTTAAAAAGGTAAAGTTGGAACCATAATGGTTACCCATAGTAACTCATAGCTGGGTTTCCACATAGGAGAACATAGGGGGAAAGTTAAAACAAAGACTTGGGGAGTGTAAATATTCATAGGGAGCGATTGGGGTCATAAATAATTAAAATATTTAATGCTCAATGGAAGTTGAGGGCCTAAAATACATAAATCTGTGATGATTTAAAAGGAAATTAGTTCAAAAAAAATTACGGTATTAGGAAAACATTTTATTTCTAGAACTCTTTCCTAAAGTTAAATAATTTTCATGAAAAGATATACTTGCATGATTTCTGGAAAACCTCACCCTTTTTGTTCTGTGATCCATTTCACCTCTTTATCCAAAAATGAAGGTCATTTTTTCACTCTTGATGTACTAACAAATCATGAGATCCATGATATTCCATCCCATATATCATCAAGAATAATCAACACAAAGTTGTTAGAACAAGTTATCCAATATGCATAAATCCTCATGTGGTGAGATAATACTTTAATCTCAAAAAATTCATCCAAAGTGTAAATTAATATTTCTATAAATGGTTAAACTTATAACCCTTATGAAATATGAAAATCTAAAATTTTAGAAAGAAATTCACAAAATCATCTTAACATTGATTCCAATATATCACAAAGTATATCTTAGTTGTCACATTCCAAACATGTGAATAACCTCATCATGTATTCTCTTGAAATATGGTAATAACCTGAATTACCATAATTAATTTTTTTAAAACATTAATGCTTTCTTATTCCAAATATTATTGGATATATTCCTCAAATATAATAAGTTGTAAACTTCATCCATGATATAATAGACTATTTTTTCAACAAATCTTTTATCAGTTCTGAGGTAATTAGTACCATAAAATTTACTTATTCATATCCAATATATTTTTATCCAAACATAATTATCTAAACATCAACAATAAATTAAGGGTTACCTTACCTTAAAAAAAATATCACCTTTCCATGAAATCACATTTCTACCTCATCAACACCATTCAAAATATCCTTTAAAATAATTAATGAAAAGATTATACTAAAAATAATTATATATTTTATGATTCATATAACATAATCATTGAATTCCAAAACATACACACTTCAATTATCTAACTTTATTCTTAAACCATTACTCGGGCTTTATCATCTTATCCATTAATACCCCTTTACTAAAATATGAAATATGAATCATGTATTAAGGTTCCTCAACCTCAATATAACCATGCTTCTTACATTTAATGTAAATAATATTAGAAGAACATCCCATACCTTTCACATGTCACTTGAAGTCTCTTTATCTTCAAAAGTACAAAAAATACTCATGGACCTTCCTGATTCTATTCATGATATTTCCAATTAGAAAATTGATTTTATCATGCCCATACTTCCCACATTTGAAACATTCAATGTTGAACTAGTTCCTTCTAGTTCCCACTATTGATTAAAACTAGAAATAATAGTATGAACAATACTTATTAATATTTAAAACTATATAGTCATGAAAAATTATTTATAGGATGCCTAAATCCCAGATCCTACTTCTTTAATATAAGAAACCTTAATTTTATCCTAGTATATTCATATCCAACTTCTATTTAAATACTTCATGATGGTTTGTGAAGAGTTTGTGAATTCTCAAATCATATCCCCTAGGAGTGTCAAACCAAGTGTGCATCAATTCCCATTGTCATGTACCAGGTTACACTGTGTAAGGCCCGAAACACCTCATCAGAGTTGTTACCCCTAGGTACATCTATTCCAGATCCACATACACTTGTAGTATCTATATAGGGATATATTTGATAAGAAACCACTTTCTCTATCCTTTAATAAGATTCCATGACATTTTCCTATACTTTTCATTATCCTTATACTTATCCTTAGACATGTCCTTAGGGTTCTCACCAAGGTTTCATCATCCTAGTTTCCAAAGGTTGACTAAAACTTCTCTCTTATACCAACTATAACAACCCAGTCTTAACATACATAGATATTTCATATTTTTTGTGGAATACATAGTACATTACTCAAAAAGACACCCAAAGACCATATTAGTCTAGTTCTTTTTCAATCATGTAAACATAAATGCTAATGCATAAGTGAGATAAATTGTCTTTCACTAGGTTATTCTTAAAAATCACACTCCATAGAAACATAAAACATACTACATATCTTCATAACTTGGGGAAAAGGGAATATAAAAAAAGGGTGAGCTCAAATGCTCTGTAAGGGAAAACAAGGGAAATATGTAAGAATAATTTTGATCATGATGGTATGAGAGTATGATCATGAAAATGGAAGATGATACCCTTCATATTAAATATCATAAACATAAATCATTGAATAAATATTCTAAGTTCATAATACATGAATCATATGATAATAAAGAGCATAATCCATGAAAGCAAAACATGGAATAAGACAAGGAATTTTGGAAGACACATGAGCATATAAAATTATTTCCATATTAGTCAAGGCATCACTACTAAGGATATATTAGTAGCATGGGTTCACTCCCCATACCATATTGGTAGTCATGGTTCACTATCATTGCCATCTTAGTAGTATAAGTTCACTCCATATACCATCTTGGTAGCCATGGTTCACTCCCATGTCCATCTTAGTAGTCAAGGTTCACTCCCAATACAATCTTAGTATATCTCATGAGATATATATCTTTACCTAATGTATTGGGGGGAGATATACATCCCAACCATCTCATAATGAAATCATACATACATGTTTGACAAGATAATAAAACTTTCATCATATAATGACACATAAAAAGAGACACGAGTTTCATAAACATCCTATCATAACCCATGAAATGAAATGGGTATCATAAAAATGTAATCATATAATAACCTATAAAAAAATATAGGTTTCATAATCATCTCATCAAAGCATAACCCATGAAAATATGAGGGTTTCATAATCATATAACCCATGAAAATAAATGGGCTTTATAATCATATAACCCATGAAAGAGAAATGGGTTTCATAAGAATATAACCCATGAAAGAGAAATGAGTTTCATAAAAATATATCCCATGAAATAGAAACGAGTTTCATAAACATCATGCCATAAAAAAATAAACCATTCAAAGAAAAATATGAATGGAACCTTTAGATCATTTCCTAAAAAGGCACGAGTAACACCGATGGATGTCATCTTAGATGCAAAATAATTTGGAAAGATATTTTTATAAAAATTTCATAAGGAAATTATCCTTTCATCTTTGAAAAACTATTTTTAAAAAATAAAACCTTTTTAAAACCATTTTATTTAAAATAAACTTGAAAAACTTATAAAGTAATCTTTGAGAACATTTTTAAAACCTTTTTCTTTGAACACTCATAAAGAAATATTATAAACATTTTGAAAATCATTTTCTTTGAAAACTTATTAAAGAATCTTGAAAAAGTTTTTAAAACCATTTAATTGAATTTTTTTTTAAAACTTATAAAATAATCTTCAAAATCATTGAATAATTTTCTTTGAAAACAAACTTTTTAAAACTTATAAATAATGTTTTGAAAATCATTTAAAAACAAATTTTAAACATAAATTTTTTTGAAAACCTTTTTCATTGAAAACCAATTTAATATAACTAATTTTTAGAATATTAGGAAATCATTTTCATTTTTTAAAATAAAATTTTAATCTTGTAAAGGAATCTTCAAGGTAATTTCGGTCATGATGGTGGGTAAATCCGTACATACTAAATATCCCTTTTTCACTGTAAAGAGTTTAGAAAAGCGGCTCAACTGGAAAACAATAAGAAGATTCCTTTTTAAAAAACCTTTTGTTTAAAAGGTAAAACATGGGTAAAAATGTCTTCTAAAGATCATAGGATAATGGTATAATATTTTTTGGAAACCATTTATAATACATGGTTTTTAAGGAACACATATTTTCGACCAAAGAGAGTGGTAAAGTTATACTTTATTAAAAACACTTTATTGATCATATTATGTACCAAAGAGTGAAAAAATGGTACCATTACATGGATATAACATTAATAAATATATATTAAGAAACCTTCTAAGATTTATTGAGATATGGATCATAATATTTCATCAATGGGAGCATAATCATAAACAATATCGATAAGCGGTGAGATTGTAGCTATAAACCGTTACCAATTTGGTAAATTTGAATCACAATACAGTGAAAAGAATAAAATTAAATTAATCTTAAAATATAATTAATTTATTTATATTCATGATATACCATTTAAAATTTAGTATATACACATCATAAAAAATATAGGTGCATAACATTACATGTGTCTCAAAGATGGAAAATTGAGACAAAATTACATTACCAATTTAGTAACTTTTGAAACATAAACCCCATAAAAATAAAGATCATAAAATGGATATGTAAATAACCATAATTTTAATTATAATAATAATAGAATACATCCATTTTAATTATACACACCACACAAAATAAATGAGCGGTGAATAAGGCATGTATCTCATAGAAATAAAAAGAGAGATGAAATTCCCTTACATTATGTCTTGACTATCGTCATACTCGTACAAGCATCATTTATAATAAATTTAAGTTTATTATAAATATTATACATAAAAATATTATTATATCCAAAAACATATATTATTTTACTATGACTTTATATTACCCACTTATCAACAATTCCATGTTAAGGTTACGCTTCGGGTAATATCCGATTTGTTTTTCACATGTGTCTTAATTTGTTATAACTTCGGTCCTTATAATTATATCATGATTTATAGAATGTAAAAAATTATAGAAATATCATTTTTACTCAGTATATGTGAATTATAATAATCTATATAATATATAAGTATGAAAAGGAATACACCGTTCATGGAGACGGTAGGCCGTGCGTACGCATGAACACTATTTTCGTTTTATTGTCATATTGAAAGAAAGAAAGTAAATGAAATATATGTATGTATATCATTATTAGTTTAATTATTATATAATATATATAATATAATCTCAATAAACCCATACTTAATACATTCCATGTTGAGTGTGAATGAATCACATTGATTTGAGGAGGCGGTTGTCCACACGTCCACAAATGATGTTATCATATTTACACAAGACAAAAAGTATAAAGGTATGTGTTATAAAAGAATTAAATAAGTATAAAGAGATAATAAATATCATATATATCACATATAAATATATTTTCAATCATAATTCACAAATATGAAAGGTGGTAAAGGTAAAATGAATAACATCATTTCGTGAGGCGGTAGTTCACCGTACACAAGAACAATAAGTTAGTTACCCATTAGATGGAAGTTTGTGTAATTTAAATTCAAAAAAATTAATATTAAAACATCTTAGTATATTTATTATAATAGTTTTATTATATAATCATGGAATAAGAAGATTTTAGGTGGTGGATAAAGAAAATAAAACAAATGATCTTGAGGAAGGGAGGGATGTTTTAAACTTTATTGGTAATATCCTGTCCAAACATAAGTGTTTTTAGAGGTATGAATAATGGGGGGAGGTGGGGACCTTTTATAAGGGAGGGAAAGGACACACTTTGTATTTTTTTGAAAAGAATTGTGTGTTTCCCAAGTATTAATTATTTAAAAAGTGTAAAAATGTATTATTATATAACATTAGATATTTATTTAACTATATATTTCCATAAAATAGGTTTTTAAAAAGTTTATAGGTCACTTTTCCTCTTAATAATAAGGTTTAGTTCCTTATTAAGATTAATTTTACCTTAACCACTGTAATTAATTTTAATCACTTTCACTAATCATATTGGTCAAACATTAAGATGATATTATTATAATATAAATACTATACTAATTAAAAATATTTATTTCCATTTTTATAAATTCAATTCACATAAGCTATAAATTTAAGTTTAATGATAATCCGGCAGAGGTGGTGAGGAAACATGTTTTTAAAGCGAGAATGTTCAAAAGTTCATTAAGATTTTATATCCAAGTTCATTATAAAAATGATTAAAATTAAATAAATTGAATTAATAGGTATATAATTTATTTATTTTTTCTTTAAAACTAACCTAAAACATAATTTAACTATATAAATGAATTATATGAAAATTTTGTTTTAAATTAAACTTTAGTATTTTTCACTATTCATCCTAAAATGAAGTTTCCCGGAAAAATCCCAAAAATTCACCCTAAGATAATTTTGACTTTATTAATTAAAAAATTAAGTTTATTTTATGAAATTTATTTTCTAATAGTGTCTAAAATTAATTTTATTATTATTATTATCAGAAGTACATAAAAAGAAGTTTCTTTAAGAAAATAGTATTTTTAAACATATAAAAACTTTTCCAAAAATTATATATTTCATTATAAAAATGTTTTATTTACATGAAACCATTATAAATATAATTTAAAAATCATTTATTATTATTCTTATTACTAATTTTAATGGTTATTTTATAACTATCTTGTTTAAATAATTATAATAATAAAGTCTTGTTTCGTAGAAACTCAATGTATCATGTAATGCAAGCCAAGTTGGTGTTGCGTGTAGCACAAGATCGCATTAGTGTAGTGTGAAACAAAATTAAAAAATAATTATTTTATATAAAACATTTTATATTAATTGTTTCATGAAATGAAAAATATAAAAAATGATTAAATTAATTAAAAAAATATTTCATAAAAACTCAGGGTGTTACATAGAAGGAAATATGATAAAATGCACAAACAAAGAAAAAGAATAAAAAAGTACCCTAGGGTGGTATCCTCATGAATCCTAGGTACTATATTAGTCATGTTATATATATCTCCCACGTAAACAACACAACATGAGCCATAATCCATAGACCTGCAAGCATGAAGATCTGCTTGGGTACCCCAGTGCAATGGTGGCCTAAGCAGGGGGTGAGATATAATCAGTAGGCCACCACTAGCAATGTCTAAATAAATATCTAGTTCATGTATATAAAATAAACATTGTTTCAAGATATTTTAAGTAAATAAGAAACAAAATTAAATAAATAACTATGTCAGGATCAGGTTCCTCAAGGACACCTTGTTCGACCTAAGATAAAAGTGTTTTAACCATAAACAACTGTACAAATAAGATAAAGGAAAAATTGAAAATGAAAATGGTGTGAAATAAGTATCATGATATGTACCATTACCAATAATGTGATTTGGATTGGTGGATGTCTCCCATAGATAAAAAATATATGAATTTATCTTTCTCTATAAAGTAACTACATTTTTTTTAAAAAAGGAAGCATTCGGGGATTGTCAAAGGAAAACCTTAATAAGGGACCTGTGCATCACACTAAGATCATCGTAACACTCACTACCATCATATTCCATCCAATGAGACCCATGTAAGGATTCAAAAGTATTTCTCCTAGCCTAATGCGAGATAAAAACCTATGATCTCATACCTAGTATCTCGCGTAGGGGACCAAGTGTCAGTCGTGGCATCATACAACCATCTTTCCAATGGGTCTGTCTGAGGTGACTCCCCTAGGGAACCATTATTTCTCATAATGAGGTATGAAGAACACATAGTGATCCCATCCTGGCATAATAATATCTCCCCCAGAATATACACAATCCATTAGTGAATCGATCACAAGCATGATGAGCCCATCCTTATCATTCCTTAAAGGGAAACCCATGTATCAATCATGAAATTCATAATTAATTTAATCATTTAATTAAAAAATACAAAAGGGAAAGTAATTATCATGCTATAACATAGAATAAAGAAACATTAATAGGGCCTTGACCATTTACCATTTCATTTTAGAAGTAAAAAAAGGAATACATGTAAGCGATCCACCTCACATCTCAAAACAAATTATTAAAAAGGACATCACACTCAATCGTAATTTAAAAGACATTCTCAATTGATAAATAATAAAATTCATGAAAAAACACTCATTCCATAAGGCCAATCAAGGAATAACATAATAATATATCATATTTTCAATTTGAAGATAACACACATCATCAAGGGGTTTTATTAGAAAAACATGAAATTGTTATCAAATAATTCATTTCATTTAATTTAAATAATTTATGTTAATCATAAGGCATGAATGAACCCACTAGAATAGTGGGTTAAATTAGGCAAGAAACACAATTTAAATATTAATGAAAGAACACCCAAATGGGTGGCTCTAACCAGGGAATATAACACCTATATATAGGAGACTAAATGAACCCACCCTAAATGGGTGGTTTAGGTTGAAGTCATAACCTCCAACCCTACCAAGAAGGGTCTAAACACATCACAAGGTAAAGTAAACAATTTAATTCAACATAATTTATTATTTTGGAGTGACACTAAGTAATTCCAACATGAAGAACAACTACGACATTTTATAAAGTGACAAAACTTTAGGGGAAAAGATATAGACCACCTACCTCATGATTAAGATGACCCAAACATTTGATAGAGAGTATTGATTTAGTTTTTTTTAGAGAAATAGAAGAAATGGATGAAGGCCCTTAAAATAGGTAAAATTATCTCACACCATGAAAACTTTATCAAGAGGTATATAAATAGGAAAAAGGTTTAATAGGAATATATATCTTACTGAGAGGAATCCATAGGGACCAATAATGCTTGAATCTGAATTTAGATGAGGGAGATATCATGATCCCTAGTAGATATAGGAGGAGAAACCCACAATGCAAGGGAGAGCCTCACATGGATGGAGAAGAATAAATAAAGAATAAAAAGAGGAATTTAACCTCATTAAGGGGAAAATGGTAAATCCACCCTCAAAACTAGGTCACACAGTTTGGCTTCATGGTTGGAAAAACTATGCGCAAACTGTGAAACTCCCACTACTTAGGAACCCTAACTCCGCATGGTTGTGCCGCACAATTTAATCAAACCATGCACCAACCATGTGCTGAACAGTGAACACCCACTTACTAAGTAGAAAAAAGTGTACAGGCTAGGTGCACGGTTTTGGAAACTATGTGTTACCTGTGCGAATCACTTCTTCTCACCTTCAGGTACCATTCAATTTTCACTGGTGGGTCTTACGGTTTCAGACAAACCATTCACCCTTACCAGTCCACCCAAACTTGAGTTTCTAGGGATCTATGCTCCAAAACTCAATGGACCATCCGAGAAACCTCTCAATTACTCATCCACATCTAAAGAAAAAACATTGAATTGTTCAAACTCTTATAATTCCCATTCTGAAGATCGGTTTACAAAACAAATTGTCCACCAAATGAAAAAAATTAAAAAACCCTTGGAATTTTATTTGGTCCGAAAACATGGGACACTACAATATCCCCACCTTAAAACTTCTCATCCCTTATAAGCCTTATGAAAATTAATAGAACACCAATCAACCTACTCTGGTCATTAAGTGTTGTTTAAATGGACACATTTCATTTCCAAATTCCCAACACACCTGCAAGAATCACCATAACACACAAAAGCTATAAAAACTCAAGACAATGATTTTCTTAGAAAGATAAAACACTGAGAAAAAACCTACCTGAGGCCATATTACCTGAGACCTGATAACATTTTTATATCTTTTACCACTAGGTTCTAGATTTTTTAAGACTAAAATCGATCCACAACATTCCATTTATGGAACTACTGATTTATGCATGCCCTTAGTGCTCAAACGACACTCCTGTCATGATTCACTAATTAAATGGTTGATCATCTCCCAATCAACCTTAGAGGCCTTTTATATCTTAATTTTCATGAAAAACATTAGTTGACACCCACAAAACCTTCCATAATATGACAATGTGTAGTTTAGAAGTTCCTCACCAACCTCATATGACAAGACAAAGAGGGATAACCAGTCGAAACGTCTTCCATTGACTACCCTCAAAGCACTCAGCTTAGATGGATGGTGTATCCAAAAACTAAGTGTGGTGCCTTTTAGATGGAGATACCTCGCTATTTCTCCAATCATGCTCATTACGGCCTGTAACTATCTTTTGGTTTCATCTTAATCTAAAACACCCATTTAAACCGCCGTTCCTAGAATAAACATGGCCATATACCCGATCCAACACACTTGGATTGATACCCCTTTTTAAATGACTCATTCGAGCTTGATTATAATTCAGGGTAACCTTGGATTCATCAAAAGGAATTCAAGGAGAACATCCAAGTCCAACCTTAACAGAATTTCTAAAGGAGAGATGTCGAAACCAAGTTGAACATCTACATACCATGACCACTTACTAATCCCAAAGTGGAATCTTCCTAGAGATCAATTAAAAAGGGAAACATCTAGTGTCCATGAGTCCATCCAAGGTATTATTACTTTGGAACCCAAGTTTCACTCATGAGTAACCACACCTCTAAAAAAACCATGATTTCAGTGTGCAACTATGATAGATACTACCCAAGTAAGCCCAACGACTTTTGAAACTTAGAATGGTGTAAGACTAATGATCTCTCAGTGTACCTTGATGATGTCAATATAGGGTACATGATAATTATTAAGAAAAGGTACACTAATTAGATAAATATGTTTACCTGATAGGATATAGACACTTCTACCATAACCAAGATGAAGCACTCAATACGGTTTCAAACCAACAATGCTAAACCACAAAAAAAGGAAGAATAGTCGAACAAAAAATGGTCGACTTTTTATGGAAAAATATCAACTTCACATGTCAACACATCCACGCAACCCAACCATGATGCCTTAAACACCTGATTCATCCCACAATCACTCGAGTACAACCACTGATGTACAAACCTAACTAACAATGTTATCAAATAATGCATACACAACAAACCCTTCTATCACCACGCTGCCTCACAAGAACCGACAAAAAATGAGATATTTATAGACACAAGGGAATTTCAAATGAGGTAATCCATTTTGAAATATTCTTTCCAAGATGGTGCTTCCTCTACTTGGAGGACATTCCATGACACTTCTGACATGACTCTCTCTACCTTAGGAGTGTCCGGGTCATCAATCACTAACAAATTAAACTCAAAACATGCTTTAGAGAGAATTAAACAAAAAATGGAGATAGACTAGAAGCTTAAAAGAATTCTAGGACATATTTACTCTAGGAATACACATGTAACTTCTAAAGAGTTATACCCACATGTGTTAGGAAACAAGACATTTTTCATAAAATCCTAACTGAACAATCAGTTTGTCAACACCCGATCCTCCATAGATTATTATCCCAGACACTAGGATAACTCAATATATCATTTCTAGGTTACTCTACCATAGATATGACCTATGAATGTAACAACACAACTCAAGGCTTAAACAGGTACCATTGAACTCTTATAGATCATTGAACTATTCTAGCACCCAACGAGTACCACATTTATTAACACATACTACCTGTGGGTTCACCGGAAAAACAAAACATCCCTGACACCATCCACTGGAATAATGGCCATATGAATTTGAGTATCGAATGACCTAAAAAAGTTCAAACCTAAAGTCGCATTGCCCTATATGACTATTAACCTAACTAATGATGTATTAAGTCATCTATCGCCAAAGGGGGAGAAGAAGGGAAGGTCACACAACCTACATAAGTTGATGACCATGCCCTTGGCATGTATATACCACTAGAACTAAGCATTTCATAATGATCAAACTCATAACAAGGACAAACAACACATGACCACCCATTAATACAATGGTTCCATTTTGGAATCTAATATTCCTACGTGGGCAATGACACCCGTGCAGTACCATACATCCGAAAAAGGTCACAAGAGATTAGCAAAGGCTTTGAATACCTAAGGGATCTACCTACAATAGGCTATCCCCATAAAAAACCATGAATCATCAACCCTACCAAGGGTTCATGCTAGAAAAGGTCACTAGGCTAAAGGAACTATCACTTAGGTTTGAGCTATAGGAGAAGAGGCCTATGTAAAATGTTAATGTCCCCGTTTCAAGGGAGCTACTTAAGGAAACACACATAAAGTATTTAAAATACATTTTCATGAGGGACAAACATCATTAAAGGTTTCGTTTCAAGGAATTAAACCAAAACTAATTTGACCCTATAAAACACCTCAAGGTTTAGTTTCAAGGAAAACTAATACTAGTCATAAAGAAAAAGCATCTGGTTAAGGTCGTAAGGAAACATGGGGTAGTTACATTAAAATTTCCCTTTCTACATTATTATTTATTTACATCCCATTATAATTATGCCATTTTATCTCCTAACCTCATTTAACACACCATTCATTTATTTATAAGTCCTCACACAATTTAAAACTCAAATAATTTTAAAATTATTCTATTAATTAAGAGGCATAAGTTAAAATAAATCTACCTTATGTTTACATAAAAAACCATATAGGTAGCTATGGGCAATTTAAAAGTCCCTTGACACATAGAATAAACATGCCCCCATGGGGTTTAAGCTATAAGGAATAGGAAAATAAAGGGCGAACTATGAGGGTCCCATTAAGAAATTTTGGGTTCAATTAAAATAAACCTGAAAATTTTAAACATTTATTATTTAAAACACTCTTAAAAGTTCATTTCTTAAGCAACATTCCCCAATTGACCTACTTGGGTCCAATTTTGCATTTATAAATTTATCCATACGGGTCATTAAGACTAATCAGTAGAGGTATAGAAATTAATAAAGGTATCCAAAATAGTCAATTCAAAACTTAACACATTTATTTACAACAGTTCCTAGATATGAGGCTCATAACATATGGTTCGGTTTTATGGGTTACCACTTTCAATTTATAAAGTGCCCATAATTTTTACAAATTTTCAGAAGCTACCATGTAATTTCAACCATTTTATCTAGGATTCATAAGAAAATTAGATAGCTCTAACATTTTTTCAATAGTCTCTAAGAATATAAGGTTCATCTATAGTGGTTTGATTATATGGTCCACCCTGTTATAACTCATAAAGAACCCATACACATTACAAATTGAAAACATTTGTTCCTATGTAACTACAACCATAAATGTTTCAGCCAATAGAACCAATGGTTCATGGATTAAACATGTAATAATTTATTAGTTAGGTGTTTTTATCAATAAACAATTTTACACTTTAAAATTTATAACTAGATATTATAAACAAAACAATTTCATACAATTTAACTTGGGAAGGAAATAGGGAAGTGAAAACTACATGCTAATTATAACACTAAAATCATGGAAGCATGGCATAACACTTAAGGATATTATATTAATTTAACACTTAAACATATTATTAATAGGAATGGAATGAAATATATAAGCAGTTAAAAACTAAGTATGTTACTAAAATACATAGCATGGAAGATAAAAGGCAGGAAAATAACACCCAAGGCACATCAACAATTCCAAATAGCCTAATAATGCAATCTATGTGGAATTGAATATGCATGGAATGTGAATTCCTATGTTCCTATCATGATTCATGAAATGATAATTCCTTTCCATATCGGTCCAATGGAGATCATTATAAATCTCATAAACTAGTAAGTAGTGGAAAAATACACCAACCACTCTGGGTGGAATCAAAATAAATATAACAACAGTACCATCCTTGGCCACTTGGAAATTTCTCCATACATGGGTTGATCACTCCTAGGAATGACTATTGACCAAGCACTGACAAATTCCAAGTGTCCTGTCTACCATTCCAAAATAGTAATAATAAGGAAAAAGGAGCTCTGATACCACTTTGTAACATCCCAACCTGACTGACTATGGAAACAGTAGCCAGACCAGTCACCAAATGGACTCAAGCGTGCCTCTCTATACACTAGAGGATTCCAAATAGAAGAGAGAGTATAATAGTGGTATGATAGGGAGACTATACCCTAAATATCATATTGGAACAATGTTATAATAATAATGAAATCAACAGACAATAGTAGAAGTGGTAAAAATAAATGACAAACAGCTGAACATAAATAAAATAACTGAATAAATATGTCCAACACCAATATACAACTAACCATGCATGCATATCATGTGATTATATATAATAAAGCAGGAAAAATACAACAAGTGATATGATACAATTAATAAACAAATAAAAAGAATAAAAAGGCCTCAAGGGCGATCTCCTTGAGCATCCTGAGTACTACCTCTGTCTTGTGCTCCCTATCTCCCATGTACACAACAAAAAACAATCCATAATCCATGGACCTGTGAGCATGAAGATCTGTTCAGGTACCCTAGTGAAATAGTGTCTCAATTAGGGTGTGAGATATACTCAATATTCCACCACCAATGATGTATAAAGAAATATCTAGTTCATGCATATAAAATATTCAGTGTGCCAGAATATTTAAAGTAAAGTAGAAGCACAATTAAATAAAAACTAAGTCACGATCAGGTTTCTCAAGGACACCTAGCCCGAACACACCTGCTTCGGCCTAATCTAGAAGTGTCTGAACCAGAAAAAAAATATAAAAAAAAATATAAATGAAAAAGTGATTATGAAAAAGGCATTAAACAAGTATCATGAGATAGACCAACCCTAAACATGTGGTTTGGTTTGGCGGGAACATCCCATAGATAAAAAATATATGCATTTATATTTTTATATAAAGTAACTACTATTTTTTTTAAAAAGAAATCATCCTGGTCTCTTCCAAGGTGAAACTTAAGAAGGAACTTGTGGACCAAACCAGAAGTGCCTTAATTCTCACTATCATCGGATTCCATCCAATGCGACCCATAAAAGGCCTCGTAAGTACCATTCTCAGTCTAATGTGAGACAAAAACCACTGAGATCATACCTGGTATCTCACGTAGGGGACCAAGTATCACTCATGGACAAGTAAACCCATCTCGCTAATGATCCCATCTGAGGTGTATCCTCTAGGGAACCAGGTGCTCATAATGAGGTACAAAGAACGCATGGTGTTCTCAACTTGGCATAATATATCGCTCCTAGTGTATACACAATCCATTAGTGAACTGATCACATGCATAATGAGCCCTTCCTTGGAATTACTTGAAAGGAAACCCATGCATCTCTCACAACGTTCATAATTCATTTAATAATTTAATTAAACAATAGAAAAGGTAAATTAATGAGCATTCCATAACATAGAACAAAGACACATTAATAGGGCCTCACCCATTTCCCATTTCATTTTAGAAGTAAAAAAATAATATGCATAAGCAAGCCACCTCAAATATCAAAAAAATATTAAGAAGTTAATCACACTCAATCATAATTTAAAATACATAATCAATTGAAAAACATCAAAAGTCATAGAAAAAAACTCATGCCATAAGTCCAATCAAGGAATGACATAATAATGTATCACATTTCCTATTTGGAGATAGAGCACCTCATTTAGGGGTTTTATTAAAAAAACATGACGTTATTAAAAAAAATTTCATTTCATTTCATTTAAATAATTTAAGTTAATCACAAGACATAAAAGAACCCACTACAATGGTGATTTAAAGCAGGAAAATACTAAAATTTAAAGATAAATGAAAGAAAACCCAAAGGGGTGGCTTTAACTAGGGAAAATAACACCAATATATAAGAAACTAAATGAAACCACCCTAAAGGGTTGTTTTGGGTTGAATTCATAACCTCTAACCATACCAAGAAGGGTCTAAACACATCACAAGGAAAGAAAAACAATTTAATTCAAATAAATTTATTTGTTTTGATCAAAACTGGGTAAGTCTGGTGCACAATACAACAATAAAATTTTATAAAGTGATGAAAGTTGAGGGGAAAAGCTATAAACCACCTACCTAGGGATTAGGATGACCCACATGTCTAATATCGAGGATTGATTCAATCTGGTTCAATAGAAATTAAAGAAATGGATGAACTCCATGAAAATAAAGTGAATTAGATCACACCATGATAACTTCCTAGAGAGAGAGAGAGATAAATATTAAGAGGTTCAAGAGGAATGCATATCTTACCGAGAGAAATATATAGGGGATGACAATGCTCAAATATAACTTTATATGAGAGAGATATCATGATCCCTATTAGATGTTGGAGTATGAACCTACAGTGTAAGGGAGAGCCTCACACAGCTAGAGAAAAAGAAAGAAAGAAGAAAAGGGGGAATTTATCCTATTTAAGGGAAAAGGGTAATTTCACCTTAAAAACTAGGTCATATGATTTGGAAACATGGTAGTCCAAACCATGAACCAAACATGTGGATAACACTAATAAGGGACCTTAAACCTACACGGTTTTTCCAAAATAGATGAATCAAACTATGCATCAACTGTGTGCTGAACAGTGCACACCCACTACCTAAGTGGTACAAAGCATGCGGTCTAGGCACATAGTTTGGGAAACCATTAGGGATATGAACATAGTTTAGGAAACCATTCTCATCCCATGAAAATAACTTCTTCTCACCTACAGGTTCCACATATTTTTCACTGGTGGGCCACACAATTTCAGACAAACTGTGCGCCCTTCCACTCTACCCAAACTTGAGTTTTTAGGGCCCAATGCTCCTGAAAATCAATAGACCACCTAAGACATGTCTTAGGTACTCAACAAAATATAAATAAAACACATTTAAGTGTTAAAAATCTTATAATTCCATTCTAAAACTCGTTTTAAAAAATAGACCATCCACCAAACAACAAAATTGAAAAACGCTTAGAATTTCATCCAATCCAAAAACACAGAATGATACAGAAATTGTGAAAATCCTATAGAAAACCATGAAAAGTGAGTAAATTGGATCTAAATAGGTGTACAGATAGGAACATGGTTTGGAAAAATCATGTTCCCATCCATGATTAACTATGCATTTGGGGATAGAGGGATTGTGCATGGATAGCGCATGGTTTTCCTAAATGTGTTCCATAACCATGCACAACTAAAGTTAGATACAAAAATTGTGGATCTAACTTGGTATTTCTCCTTAATTTATAATTTTTCCTCTAGTTTGACCCTAAATCGAATTCATCTCTTCCCCAAAGGATGTTTACACCATTCTTCTTGATCCATGAGTGATCTATTGGAAAATCTTGGTGAAATTGAAGGTCATATTCCTTGTTAAGTCCTCATTATTGGTTGTTTTCCTTAGATATCTTATTCTCCACTCTCTTTGATTCATAGATATAATCCATCTTGGATATAAATATGTTTTTAATTACAATAATGATGATATGTGTCTTTTTTAATGATAAAGAATGATATCTAAGGTGGGTTTTGGAGTTTCAACATGTTTTGTTGAAGAATTTGTGTCATTCTTCATTTTTGCCTGAGTTTGCGAGGTAGGTGGATTCACTATTGACTCCTATTATTAGAAATTGAAAGTCTGGTTAATTTTTTTTTTAAATTTCTTGATTTTTTTTGAAATTGATGTGTGAATCTTGGTATAAATCCTCTTTAGTTATGGTTTTGAAAATTATGTAAATTAGTAATTATGCAAAGTACCTTATTTCATGATTTTAAAATGATGTTTTAAAAAATGGATTGGTTTTGATTCATGGAAATGGTTTGATATAAAGGGATTAAATAAAATATATGTTTTATTGAAATGTATTTAAATGATTGGTTTGGCATGAAATTTAGCTTACTTGGCTGGTGTGTGTTCATTTGCATTGACATGACACTGTGGAAGGGGAGCGTGCCATTGGGATACTTGGTATATGGTTACCTTATGATGACTTGGTAGATCGAAGAGGGAACACTCATGAGTATGGAAATATCATTTTATCATTCATGTTTGGTTTTATGGTTTTTTGTAACTAATTAATGGGTATTCCAATGTATTAATAAATTTTTTAAGGGAATTTTTTGGTCACTTTTCTTGGGAATTGTTTTGGGTTTGGAAAAATTATTTTGGTATGAAAACTATTTTTTTAGAGATGGTTTGGATTGATATAAAATATTTTAAAGTGTTTTATAAAAATTTTCTTATATAAATGTGCTTACATGTTCTATCTTGGTGGCATGAGTAGGGAATTAATTTGGGGAAAACCTACTGAGTTTCATTACTCACCCCCCTGATTGGTAACCTTGGTGCATTCGTAGATATTATATATCTAGACATAGGTAAAAGAAAATTATCTCAATTATTTAGCGATTCATCATGATACTTTGATCATAGATTTTTTAGTCGGAGCTTGGACCATGTTGGGAGCCATGGAGTTGGTGCCTTTGGAGTATTTGAGCTTTGATGGTTTTGTATTCTGCTTTATACTCATATATTAGTTTTGGTTTTAATATTATACTATGGTATAGTATATTGTTGGTTTGGTTACTTTGGAGTTGTATAAATTTTTATCATGCATCGTATAATGGTTTTTTGGTTATGATTATATTTGTTTGGTTGTTTTGTTTTAAAAGGAAAAATCATCCCCCGGTTGTTATGAATCCCTCAACATTTATTACTAGCCTTTGGTGCCTTGGGGATGTCACCTAAGTCCAAGTATAATTTCCTACTTGTTTTATGACAATGAAGAGTGGAATTATGTTACATTATAACTCAATCCAAATTAAAAGCTTAAGTAATTTTCCCTAGGTTCTTAATTGATCCACCATTTACTCGATGGAACAATCAGTGGTATATAACTCATGAACACAAAATTATTTATTTATTTTTATCATGCATGGATAATTATTAGTTATGTATATGAATAGATGATATAAGATTATTGGAACATAAAAATTCATGCCACAAACTTTTCCACATAATCCATAACATGGTCCTCACTTAAGAATATATAATTTAATTTTGAGTAGAAAATTATTCTCATGACCATAGAAGAAGAAAATTTATTTTTCATGTGCTGCATGACTGATCACACACTAAAAGATGAAGATCCTTTAGAAATTTTTCCTATTCTTGTGATGTGATGTTTAGAACCTCCCTTTAGGAGTAGGCCATGGATTTCAAAAATTGCTAAAAAAATGGTGACAAAGCCTTAAAAACCATTTTTGAGGGTCTTATGTGCACCTTTTGTCCAAAAAAAACATCCTTATATTATAATGAACCAGGATTTTAATACATAGATATTACATCTTTTTTTGATGAACATTAATTACAATACACAAACACATACCTGAGGATCATAATGGTATAGTGCCTTTCGAAACTTGGAAACATAAAAACCCGGTTCATAAGTGAACTACATAATCTCCCACTTAGTTCATCATAACTATCACTCTTCTTATACATATCACACATAATACCTATCATCATAACTTGAGGAAAAGAAACATAAGAAAGGTTAATCTTAGATGCTCAGTAAGAGTAAACAAAGGAAATACACAAACATAATGTGAGTATAAGGGCATGAGAATATGATCATAATATATAAAAACCATACCCTTTATATAAAATATGAAAATATCGAGTCATTATATAAATATTGGAAGGTCATAAGACATGAATCATAAGTAAATAAATGAACATGAGACTTCGGAGCATAACATTAACATAAGACATGGAATTGTGGAATATACATAAGCATATAAAATCTTAAGTCAAGGATATCCACCAAGATATTTGTAACATGTTAGGATTGGTCTAACCACCTGTGTACCTTATTTGGGCTTAGAGTAACATCTTGTGTACCCATTATTGGAATTGGCATAACCTCTTATGTACCCTCTTTTTGGATTTAGATAACCTCCTCTTACCCTTTGATCTCATTTAACATTAATCATTACCCAATTCATTGAAGGGATATATAAGTAACACCCTTCACTTAATGAATATCATACATATGTGTTCCACAAGATCATAAAGAATTCATCATATCATAACCCATGAAAATAAATGGGTTCAATAAATATTTCATCATAGCATAACCTATGGAAAAGAAATAGGTCTCATAATCATTTCATCATTTCATTATAGCATAACCCATGGAAAAGGAAGTAGGTTTTATAAGCATTTTATCATGTAATAACATATGGAAGAGAAAAATGTTTCATAAACATATTTTCATTATAAATATAAACCATTTAAAGAAATAATAATAATGGTATCCTTAGATCATATCCCTAGTAAAGCATAAGTAACATCAAAGGGTGTCATCTTAGATGCAAAATGATTCTAAAAGATCACTTTGAACATTTATTAAGAAAAATATCCATTCCACTATGAAAATAATTTTTAAAACATAAAAAATTTTCAAAATAATTTTCTTTGAAAATAACCATGTAATTTAGAAAAGAATCTTTAGAGATCACTTAAAACATTTCTTGAGGAAAATATACTTTAATTTTTTTTAAAACATAAAACATTTTAAAAATCATTTCATTTTAAAATAACCTTTTAAACTTGTAAATGAATATTTAAAAAATTTAGTTTTTATAATGGGGGAAATTCTCTTCATGTCATATGACGAAGCGTTGTCGTGCATGCTCTCAAAAATATTTATAGCTAAGTGCAGCACAGGGGCTGACCTAGGTCGTTCTCTTGAGGAGCTTTTGTGGTTAATAAATCACTACTTCTATTCCACCAAATCTAATTCTTTTTTTTGTTTAATATTTTATGAAATAAATGTAATTTAATAAAATAAATGAAATTCATAAATCATAAGAAACTAAAATTTAATTCTAAATTACCATGCAATGCTAAACAGAATGTAATTAGGGAAGAAAGGAAGTTCTCCCGAGAGAATATTCAGGGAGCACCTTCATTGGCCAGCTTCAAATATTCTTAGTGTACACACTCCATCGTATGTGTGCACACCTTATTCTACCCCAGTTGTGAATGAAAAGCCTACTTAGCGATCGCCAAGCACACCCTCCATCCACCTCCTCAATCGAGGGAAAATGGTTGTAGATTAAGAAGTTAACCTTTAGACAACCACAATGAGGATTACACCCACTATAAATTATCCTTAGAATTAACTCAAAGAATATTAAGAAGATGGTCTTGGGTTCAATAACCTGATTACTCCCTTGGGATATTCCTCTTATTAGTTACTCATGATCATGAGTATTATAGTTCACGATGGTAAGATGAGAGGAAGAAAAGAGGGTGAATCGGTGGACACAAAAATAAAAACAATGCATGAATTTATTAGAAATCTAAATTACAATTAAAAACTAAAAATAAAGAAATGAAATAAAATAAATAGAAAGGTGGAAGATTTGTGGCCGGCCTCCCTCGGTGGAGATCTCCTCCTTGGTGCCTTGAAGGAATGGATGGAGAATGGGATGCTTTGAGGAGGAGGTGATGACCTCCTTTTATAGGCAGAATTCGACCCCCGAATTTTTGAGCGTTTTAGACCCCCTTAATGACCTCTTAACGCGTTCCACCCTTCATTAATGATATTCCTAAATATCTTTTCCGTCTCCTCTCCAAATTTCAGATAATTTGGAAACCTTATGTAAGAGTTATGAATTTTTCATTCTCGGTTGCAGTTTCTGGACGAAGCATCCAGGAAGGTTCCTCCAAAATAATGTCATTCAATAGCCTCCTTAATGACCTCAAAAATCCTCCAAATTTATTGTAGAGACGGCCCTATCTGTCCTCAAGGTATCCCAGGTGGAAAAACATCATTTGGATATGTGTAGTCCTCGTTTGATATCCGTTACCTTGGGTGGGTCCATGCTGTCCTCCCGGAAAAATTCTAATCTTAAATGATTTTTTAGACCCTTTAGATAACCAAATCAGCTCCTGGTCCAGAAGACAAAAATGAAGGAAATAAAATAAGGACTCTAAAAAAATTTTAATCAGAAAATTTAGAATTTTATATTTCCTGAAAAGACCAAAATACCCCTGACGTAAAATTCTGTCAAAAATCCAGAATTAGTCGTTTTTCACATTTGGGTTCAAAATAGCACTAAAACATAAAAACATGATAATTACCCATTCAATAACACTTTTGTGGGATTATAAACAATGTTTTACAGTATAAAATATATGAAAATTTGAGCTTCATCACTCCCCCACTCTTAAACATTGCACTCTTGGGCAATCATCTTACATCCAAATCAAAATCCACAAAACGATCAAAAA
The DNA here is from genome assembly GCA_963277665.1 of Viscum album. Taxonomy (NCBI): domain Eukaryota; kingdom Viridiplantae; phylum Streptophyta; class Magnoliopsida; order Santalales; family Viscaceae; genus Viscum; species Viscum album. The sequence goes on along the minus strand of OY728119.1, from coordinate 20,544,466 downwards.
TGAGAAAATATCAATGATTTTATCCAAAATAGAATTCCATCATGTCTCATTTATGAATAATAATTCTCTAATTTTCATTTCAATCATTAAAATTTGTTCAAACTCATAAATCAATCCACGGCCCAATCACAACCTACCTCACTTTGATTTTTATGTCACTCTTCACTCAAGAGAAATTGAATCCAGAGTTATACTCATACTTGAAAATCGCATGTATCACCATAGGTTTGTGAAAATTATCATTTATCCACAGCGTGAAACATGAAAATGAATTTAATCATGAGGGATTTAATTAATGGTTCAAATGATTCTATGGCTTAGGGTCGGTGGTAAAATGATTGAAAAATGTTCCAAGCTAGAAAGAGGAGGTTGAACTTTTAAGTACAATGAATGATTAAATCAAGTGAAAACACAGGAAATTACTCACTCAATACTGCTTGTAAATGTGAAAAAAACCCCACCCCTCTTTATGACATGGTACATGAGCCAATAAGTGATGATAATGAATGATATCATCTAAGTTCTCCTCCATTTTTAAAGCTCCATAAAGGCACAACTTTATTTTTTTTTCTTTTTTTTATGGAGGATGAGCTAAAAATTGAATACAATGAATGAATGACAATTAATGCCCTTGATTTTTTTGGGAGGGACATGAGTCATAAAATAATGTACAATGACGAATTCTAGCTCATCTCCATTTTTTTTGTTTTCTTTTTTTAGGAGAAATGGATGAAACAAATAAAGTACAATGAAATGACGACACATGCCCAATTCTCTTGTTATCCACTGCCCAATGTATTGACACACACCTCGCATCACCCATAAATGATACACATCCCAATGAACGCACACGAAAGTCCCTTCCCCCACACTCAAACTTGAAATATCCATGAAAAAATACTCAAAGTGTGGGTAGGTAAGGACAAATTGGCTTGTAATGTGGCTTAAACCTATAAGGAAATTCATGACATCTAAGGGCTTACGAAGGATAAATGTAAAGGTGGGACTCAAGATAAAATGTGGCTAGCCAAAGAGATGCCTCAATCATTTCAAATACATTTCATGAAATCCAAAGCTTCGAAAGAGAATTATTCACAAATTCTGGTTCTCACACAAAATTCAAGTTTCCCTCAAGAAAGTGTGGGTATTAGGAAGAATATGTAAAAGTGGTTTAGAATACCTCACAGGATTGGAAAAAATATTTTGAGTCAGTGTTTCATGGTCATGGATTTCAAAAATCAGTCAAACTCATAAAAATGATTTACAATCCAATTCAAGAAAAATGTTTTCACATCAACAATCATTTAAAATCCATTATTTCAAAAATCATTTCAACTCTTTATAATCAATTGATGTGTGAAAAGTGATAAGAATATTCATTAAAGATCAAAAATCCTAAAAAAAATGAAAAGCACACAAGAAGAACTAAGCAGGTTGACACTCCCCCACACTTAAATTTAACCACCCCTTATTTCAACTCAACAAAATATAAATATAAAGGTAAAAAATCAAAGGGAAGGAAAGATAGAACTTGAAATTATTTTAGAAGTGGACTCCTTGAGTTAAGCTCCTAGAAGCAACCACTTTAAGACTACAAGAAATTAATAAAAATAAATAAGAAAAAATAAATAAAAAGAATGAGAAAAGGAAAAGAAAAGAGATAATGCTTGTTTTAGACCCCCAAGTGGGTGCTAGGTTTTTACTGCCCCTAGTCAGGCAGTTTCAGTAGATTATCCCCAATCAGAAGGTGGGTGTGGTTTCTTTGATATGAACCACCACATGTGAGTTTTCCCGATGTCCATGATTAAACACTGAAAGTAGAGAACCCCAAATAAGATAAGAATGTTCCCAACCACAGAGAAAGAATAAAGAAGAAATTTGATTTTTGATGTAGGCGGGAATAAAAGATAAGGGTGCTCCCTGTTAAATTCGGTGGTGTCCTCCTCCATATGGTATGAAAATTTTTGTTGAGGAGGTAGTCGCACCACCGCCACCTTCTCCAGATCTTCTTCCATGATCACCACTACTTTAGTGGTATCTTTCATATCATCCATGGTCTTCTCCATTTGTGATGTATCAGAAATTTCAAAGGAAGAGATGTCAGAAAACAATTTAGCTTGAATAAGATTAAAACATGAAGAATTAATAAAGAAATCTTCCCTTTCAAGTAATTCAGCTTGGTAATTGATCTCTTCAGGCATGACCATTGGAAACTCAATCTCAGCAGGTGAGTCTTATTCCTTATCTTCCAAAGCAAGAGAGAGGTAGAAAGTGTCTGATGTTTCATTTTTAAGTATGAGAAGATCATGTTTCAAGTTATCTTCAACAAAGTTATTCCAATATTCTTCCAAAAAATGTTGACCTCCCATCAGTGCATCAGTTGGAATGTTTACTTCTGAGACCTCCTCAAGCAATGGTTGAGTGCGGGATGATGTGATTAATTCTTTTAGTAGCTTCTTCTCACCCTCCTAAGGTTCTTTAGCATAAAAAATGATGGGTGAAATCTCTTCCACCACTCGTTCTGGTTCAGGTTCCGGTTCAGGTTCAGGTTGTTCTTGGGATGCGCGTACATATTCTGCAATCAATTCTATTTGGCCCTCCAAGTTTTTCACTTTATCGCTAATCCTATGAAACTGCGCATCTAGTTCATTGTAAAAATTTTCTCGCAGTTGAGATTGATCAGTCCATGCATAATAATCATAATTTGAATACATCATGAACAAAGAAGATTTTTTTAGTTTTTGAAATTTATGATTTTTTTCTTGTTTTTTTTAAATGAAAGGAAAATTATTTACACAATGTGAATAAAAATAGTGAATTAAAACCACTTGCCTCCTCAGCAACGGTTGACGAAGCATTGTTGTGCACGCTCTCAAAAATATTTATAGCTAAGTGCAGCACAGGGGATGACCTAGGTCGTTCTCTTGAGGAGATTTTGTGGTTAATAAATCACTAATTCTATTCCACCTAATATAATTCTTTTTTGTTGTTTAATATTTTATGAAATAAATGTAATTTAATAAAATAAATGAAATTCATAAATCATAAGAAACTAAAATTTAATTCTAAATTACCATGCAATGCTAAACAGAATGTAATTAGGGAAGAAAGGAAGTTCTCCCGAGAGAATATTCAGGGAGCACCTTCATTGGCCAGCTTCAAATATTCTTAGTGTACACACTCCATAGTATGTGTGCACACCTTATTCTACCCCAGTTGTGAATGAAAAGCCTACTTAGCGATCGCCAAGCACACCCTCCATCCACCTCCTCAATCGAGGGAAAATGGTTGTAGATTAAGAAGTTAACCTTTAGACAACCACAGTGAGGATTACACCCACTATAAATTATCCTTAGAATTAACTCAAAGAATATTAAGAAGATGGTCTTGGGTTCAAGAACCTAATTACTCCCTTTGGATATTCCTCTTATTAGTTACTCATGATCATGAGTATTATAGTTCACGATGGTAAGATGAGAGGAAGAAAAGAGGGTGAATCGGTGGACACAAAAATAAAAACAATGCATGAATTTATTAGAAATCTAAATTACAATTAAAAACTAAAAATAAAGAAAAGAAATAAAATAAATAGAAAGGTGGAAGATTTTCAGCCGGCCTCCCTCGGTGGAGATCTCCTCCTTGGTGCCTTGAACGAATGGATGGAGAATGGGATGCTTTGAGGAGGAGGTGATGACCTCCTTTTATAGGTAGAATTCGAACCCCGAATTGTTGAGCATTTTAGACCCCCTTAATGACCTCTTAACGCGTTCCACCCTTCATTAATGATGTTAATAAATATCTTTTCCATCTCCTCTCCAAATTTCAGATAATTTGGAAACCGTATGTAAGAGTTATGAATTTTTCATTCTCGGTTACTGTTTCTTGATGAAGCATCCAGGAAGGTTCCTCCAAAAGAATGTGATTCAATAGCCTCCTTAATGACCTCCAAAATCCTCCAAATCTATTTTAGAGACGGCCCTATCTGTCCTCAAGGTATCCCAGGTGGACAAACATCATTTAGATATGTGTAGTCCTCGTTTGATGTCCGTTATCTTGGGTGGGTCCATGCAGTCCTCCCGGAAAAATTCCAATCTTAAATGATTTTTTAGACCCTTTAGATAACCGAATCAGCTCCTGGTCCAGAAGAAAAAAATGAAGCAAATAAAATAAGGATTCTAAAAAAAATTTAATCAGAAAATTTGGAATTTTATATTTCCTGAAATGACCAAAATACCCCTGATTTAAAATTCTGTCAAAAATCCAGAATTAGTCGTTTTTCACATTTGGGTTCAAAATAGCACTAAAACCTAAAAACCTGATAATTACCCATTCAATAACACTTTTGTGGGATTGTAAACAATGTTTTACAGTATAAAATATATGAAAATTTGAGCTTCATCACTCCCCCACACTTAAACATTGCACTCCTGGGCAATCATCTTACATCCAAATCAAAATCCACAAAACAATCAAAAATGAGAAAATATCAATGATTTTATCCAAAATAGAATTCCATCATGTCTAATTTATGAATAATAATTCTCTCATTGTCATTTAAATCATTAAAATTTGTTCAACCTCATAAATCAATCCACGGACCAATCACAACCTACCTCACATTGATTTTTATGTCACTCTTCACTCAAGAGAAATTGAATCTAGAGTTATACTCATACCTGAAAATCGCATGTATCACCATAGGTTTGTGAAAATTATCATTTCTCCACAGCGTGAAACATGAAAATGAATTTAATAATGAGGGCTTTAATTAATGGTTCAAATGATTCTGTGGCTTAGGGTCGGTGGTAAAATGATTGAAAAATGTTCCAAGCTAGAAAGAGGAGGTTGAACTTTTAAGTACAATGCATGATTAAATCAAGTGAAAACATAGGAAATTCCTCACTCAATACTGCTTGTAAATGTGAAAAAAACCCCACCCCTCTTTATGAAATGGTACATGAGCCAATAAGTGATGATAATGAATGATATCATCTAAGTTCTCCTCCATTTTTAAAGCTCCAGAAAGGCAAACTATATTTTTTTTTCTTTTTTTTATGGAGGATGAGCTGAAAATTGAATACAATGAATGAATGAAAATTCATGCCCTTGATTTTTTTGGGAGGAACATGAGTCATAAAAGAATGTACAATGAAGAATTCAAGCTCATCTCCATTTTTTTTGTTTTCTTTTTTTTAGGAGAAATGGATGAAACAAATAAAGTATAATGAAATGACGACACATGCCCAATTCTCTTGTTATCCACTGCCCAATGTATTGACACACACCTCGCATCACCCATAAATGATACACATCCCAATGAAAGCACACAAAAGTCCCTTCCCCCACACTCAAACTTGAAATATCCATGCAAAAATACTCAAAGTGTGGGTAGGTAAGGACAAATTGGCTTGTAATGTGGCTTAAACCTATAAGGCAATTCATGACATCTAAGGGCTTACGAAGGATAAATGTAAAGGTGGGACTCAAGATAAAATGTGTCTAGCCAAAGAGATGCCTCAATCATTTCAAATACATTTCATGAAATCCAAAGCTTCAAAAGAGAATTATTCACAAATTCTGGTTCTCACACAAAATTCAAGTTTCCCTTAAGAAAGTGTGGGTATTAGGAAGAATATGTAAAAGTGGTTTAGAATACCTCACAGGATTGGAAAAAATATTTTGAGTCAGTGTTTCATGGTCATGGATTTCAAAAATCAGTCAAACTCATAAAAATGATTTACAATCCAATTCAAGAAAAATGTTTTCACATCAACAATCATTTAAAATCCATTATTTCAAAAATCATTTCAACTCTTTATAATCAATTGATGTTTGAAAAGTGATAAGAATATTCATTAAAGCTCAAAAATCCTAAAAAAAATGAAAAGCACACAAGAAGAACTAAGCAGCTTGACACTCCCCACACTTAAATTTAACTACCCCTTATTTCAACTCAACAAAATATAAATATAAAGGTAAAAAATCAAAGGGAAGGAAAGATACAACCTGAAATTATTTTAGAAGTGGACGCCTTGAGTTAAGCTCCTAGAAGCAACCACTTTAAGACTACAAGAAAGTAATAAAAATAAATAAGAAAAAATAAACAAAAAGAATGAGAAAAGGAAAAGAAAAGAGATAATGCTTGGTTTAGACCCCCAAGCGGGTGCTGGGTTTTTACTACCCCTAGTCAGGCAGTTTCTGTAGATTATCCCCAATCAGAAGGTGGGTGTGGTTTCTTTGAGATGAACCACCACATGTGAGTTTTCCCGATGTCCATGATTAAACACTGAAAGTAGATAACCCCAAATAAGATAAGAATGTTCCCAATCCCAGAGAAAGAATAAAGAAGAAATTTGATTTTTGATGTGGGCGGGAATAAAAGATAAGGGTGCTCCCTGTTAACTTCGGTGGTGTCCTCCTCCATATGGTATGAAATTTTTTGTTGAGGAGGTAGTCGCACCACCACCACCTTCTCCAGATCTTCTTCCATGATCACCACTACTTTAGTGGTATCTTTCATATCATCCATGGTCTGCTCCATTTGTGATGTATCATAAATTTCAAAGGAAGAGATGTCAGAAAACAATTTAGCTTGAATAAGATTAAAACATGAAGAATTAATAAAGAAATCTTCTCTTTCAAGTAATTCAGCTTGGTAATTGATCTCTTCAGGCATGACCATTGGAAACTCAATCTCAGCAGGTGCGTCTTCTTCCTTATCTTCCAAAGAAAGAGAGAGGTAGAAAGTGTATGATGTTTCATTATTAAGTATGGGAAGATCATGTTTCAAGTTATCTTCAACAAAGTTATTCCAATATTCTTCCAAAAAATGTTGACCTCCCATCAGTTCATCAGTTGGAATGTTTACTTCTGGGACCTCCTCGAGCAATGGTTGAGTGCGGGATGATGTGATTAATTCTTTTAGTAGCTCATTCTCACCCTCCTCAGGTTCTTTAGCATAAAAAATGATGGGTGAAATCTCTTCCACCACTCGTTCTGGTTCAGGTTCCGGTTCAGGTTCGGGTTGTTCTTGGGAAGCGCGTACATATTCTGCAATCAATTCTATTTGGCCCTCTAGGTTTTTCACTTTATCGCTAATCCTATGAAACTGCGCATCTAGTTCATTGTAAAAATTTTCTTGCAGTTGAGATTGATCAGTCCATGCATAATAATCATAATTTTAATACATCGTGAACAAAGAAGATTTTTTTTAGTTTTTGAAATTTATGATTTTTTTCTTGTTTTTTTTAAATGAAAGGAAAATTATTTACACAATGTGAATAAAAATAGTGAATTAAAACCACTTGGCTCCCCAGCAACGACGCCAATTTGACGAAGCGTTGTCGTGCACGCTCTCAAAAATATTTATAGCTAAGTGCAGCACAAGGGCTGACCTAGGTCGTTCTCTTGAGGAGCTTTTGTGGTTAATAAATCACTACTTCTATTCCACCTAATCTAATTCTTTTTTGTTGTTTAATATTTTATGAAATAAATGTAATTTAATAAAATAAATGAAATTCATAAATCATAAGAAACTAAAATTTAATTCTAAATTACCATGCAATGCTAAACAGAATGTAATTAGGGAAGAAAGGAAGTTCTCCCGAGAGAATATTCAGGGAGCACCTTCATTGGCCAGCTTCAAATATTCTTAGTGTACACACTCCATCGTATGTGTGCACACCTTATTCTACCCCAGTTGTGAATGAAAAGCCTACTTAGTGATCGCCAAGCACACCCTCCATCCACCTCCTCAATCGAGGGAAAATGGTTGTAGATTAAGAAGTTAACCTTTAGACAACCACAGTGAGGATTACACCCACTATAAATTATCCTTAGAATTAAATCAAAGAATATTAAGAAGATGGTCTTGGGTTCAATAACCTGATTACTCCCTTGGGATATTCCTCTTATTAGTTACTCATGATCATGAGTATTATAGTTCACGATGGTAAGATGAGAGGAAGAAAAGAGGGTGAATCGGTGGACACAAAAATAAAAACAATGCATGAATTTATTAGAAATCTAAATTACAATTAAAAACTAAAAATAAAGAAAAGAAATAAAATAAATAGAAAGGTGGAAGATTTGTGGCCGGCCTCCCTCGGTGGAGATCTCCTCCTTGGTGCCTTGAAGGAATGGATGGAGAATGGGATGCTTTGAGGAGGAGGTGATGACCTCCTTTTATAGGCAGAATTCGACCCCCGAATTTTTGAGCGTTTTAGACCCCCTTAATGACCTCTTAACGCGTTACACCCTTCATTAATGATATTCATAAATATCTTTTCCGTCTCCTCTCCAAATTTCAGATAATTTGGAAACCGTATGTAAGAGTTATGAATTTTTCATTCTCGGTTTCTGTTTCTGGACGAAGCATCTAAGAAGGTTCCTCCAAAATACTGTCATTCAATAGCCTCCTTAATGACCTCCAAAATCCTCCAAATTTATTGTAGAGACGTCCCTCTCTTTCCTCAAGGTATCCCAGGTGGAAACAGATCATTTGGATATGTGTAGTCCTCGTTTGATGTCCGTTACCTTGGGTGGGTCCATGCTGTCCGCCCGGAAAAATTCCAATCTTAAATGATTTTTAGACCCTTTAGATGACCGAATCAGCTCCTGGTCCAGAAGACAAAAATGAAGGAAATAAAATAAGGATTCTAACAAAATTTTAATCAGAAAATTTGAAATTTTATTTTTCCTGAAATGACCAAAATACCCCTGACGTAAAATTCTGTCAAAAATCCAGAATTAGTCGTTTTTCACATTTGGGTTCAAAATAGCACTAAAACCTAAAAACATGATAATTACCCATTCAATAACACTTTTGTGGGATTATAAACAATGTTTTACAGTATAAAATAAATGAAAATTTTAGCTTCATCATCATACACATTAAAACAAAGATTCTTTTCACATTTTCTGTAAAATAAAAATGGTCCTTGTTTGGAAAAAAACATGAATATTCCTTTTAAAATACTTTTTAAAAAGTCAAACATGGGTAAAAAATTAATTTAATAAATGCCTTGGATAATGTTAAAATACTTTTGAAAACATTTTTATAAAACATGGATATGGAAGAAAAAAGGGTTTTCAACTAAAGAGAGAGATAAATATATATATTTTTAAATTGGTTTTTTGAAAAATTGAGTACATAAATAGAGGAAAATGAATGGAAACCACTTATTCTCATGACATAACTGAAGGAGAAGAAAATTCATGAGTTTCTTGAGAGAGGAATTTACGCACTCACATACGTCGTTTAATTTGTATAAGATACAGTCAGATTAGATTATTCATTTCCCAAACTAAACTTTCTATTAAGGTGTAGTATAGTGATATTGTGGGGTCAATCCCATGGGGAACAAGAGTCTGAGAATAAGAACATATGTCTTGAAACCCTATCTGTAGGAGTCTTCATGAGTTTGGTCAAGTTTGGGAAAACTAAAACTAAAGACTTGGGGTTTTAGGAATAGAGATAAGAAAGGGATCAAGGTCAATTTCAAGGTTTCAGTTAAAAGATACTCTCTATCCTAACTTGGTATAGTCCTAAGATCTAGGATTCAAAGAAAGAGAAGGTCTCTAGCTAACCATGGTCAAACAAACTAGTTATACCTAGAAGGTTACTATTCCTTGGTATAGAAGTAATCACAACCTAAGCGTATTAAGCTTAGATTCTAAGGTAGGAAGTGTTATATACTAATCTAATCTAATCAGGTGTGGGTCATTCATCTGAATTTCCTGTGGTCAGGGTCGCTCAAATTAATTGGATAAATTTTTTTATTTAACCTAATTAATATTCTTAGTATTACCAAGTTGATAATTAGATATTCATTAAATTAATATACCCTTAATCTTGACCCTTACCCTAGGTGGTTTAGACACTACTGGTATAATTTATTGTAGATAGAAAATGAATTGAAATCATGAATAACATGCCAGTAGATATTGTTAAACAATTGAAAAACATGAAATGATTCAGATTAACCAACTAAGGAGGATTCAATCAATAACAATCAATTTAAATCTCAAATAAAATATAATTCAATCAACTACTTACTTGGAATAAGAATGAGAATGATTATAAAAAAGTTTGATTGATGAGTGATGCTTGAAAAAAATGAACATGCGAAGAATGGTGTCAGAGATGCGAAAAGGGAAGAATAACCCTTGAAAAATAGATCCACAGTGCTTTTATTGAAGTAAAATAAATACAATAATAAAAGAAAATTGATTTAGGGTAGGGGAAGTAGAAAGGAACGAGAGGGAAATATAATTTTAATGCCACACATCATGGATTGGAGATTCACATCATGTAAGGATGGTTCACATCATGTAATGACGATTCACATCATGAAACATTCCTTGACTTTGAAATTCTTTCCAACTTGGATTCACGACTTGCATCTTGTGGTGAAATTATATTACACGTGCAATGAGGTTTTAAAATACGTAATAACCAATTTTCTCCTTTTCTTCATTTTTTCCCTTTGAACCTTTAAAGCCTAATTCCTATAATAAATAACACATACTAGGTACATTATCAAGTAAATCATTGAAAATTATTAATAAACTGACAACAAAATGTATTTATAATTTTAGTATATTGAATTTTACCATACTTGAACAATTTCATATCCTCAAGAAAAAATATCTCAATAGGGATTTCAAAAGGTAATATTTTTTTAAAACATGAAAATTTCATTATATCTAGGAAAATAAAACTAAGTGCGAGCATGAAAAGTTTGTTTCTAGAATCATCCCTACGTGGAAAATTAGTCATGCCTCATATCTCAGTTATTTAGTCAAATTCTTAATCCTTTAACTAAAATTTCTTAAATGTTCCTTGAATTCTATACCCATTTTCAATTTACCTCACAATGAATTTTCTCTCATCACTCAGGGTGAAATGAAGTTGGAGTTATGCTCATACCCTGAGTACATGCTCCTAACCATAGGATTTAATTTATTCTATAATCCCTACTTTTTAAATAAAAATAAAAAACCAATCATGGGGGCTTTAGAAATTAGTTTTTAATGACTCTAAGGCTATGGTAAGGTGTGTAAATAGTGAAAAACAAGATAAAAAAGGCGGGTTGACTCTATATTATAATTCATTAATGTCATTAAAAGTGAAATAAAATTACTCCTCCATAGAAAATAAAGTCCACACTCCCAAAAAATCAATTTGGATTCATGTATATGCATCAAGTGAGTAAAAAAAGGCATCATGTTTCTTTATATTTATTTTTCATTTGTGTTTTTTGAAATTCATATCTAGGAAAGATCTCACATCCATACCCTAACCACATATGATCCTTTAGGGGATTCATCAGTCTAGAAATGGTGATTTTTGACCTTCCAAATACACACCCCAAATTTATTTATTTTATTTATATTTTCTTTTATATTTTTCAAAGGAACTTGATAGATGTGAAATACTATAAAGTATATATGGATCACAATAAAATAATTTGATGAGAAACACAATACATCTCTATAGTATAATCACCCTATGATGGCTGAAAACTTCCCCCACACTTGTTAAAAGTAAGTGCATGCATTGTACAAAGAGAATGGTAGGAAGGGATAATTGAATTTGAATAGATTCATCCTATAAGGACATTCATGAAAATTATGGGCTTAATGAGGGAAATATGTAAGGAGGGTCTTAGAAAAAAATTGCTCAACAAATATTACTTTAATCATTTTAAAATTTTATTTATTCATTCATAGAATCAATAAGATCACAATATAATTTATGATAGGTTTACATGTCCCATGAGTCACTCAATAAATATGTTTAGAAAATAATATGTAATTATAGGCTCTAAATCCACTCAGGAATGAGAATAAATAAATAACTAGAAATCATTAAGAGTATTAAACCATGTAATAAGTCAATTAATAGTAATTTTAAAAATGTTGAATTTGAATCTAATTAATAAGCTCAGTAATCATTCTAAAGATCTAAATAGGCATAAAACATTGATTACAACAATTTCCAACTTCAATTTTTCTTTTATTTAAATAGGTATAATTCCAGGTTTAAAACATGAATCCAAATGAAAAATGTCTCCTAGAAAAATGAAACCAGGAAAAATTCAAGTGTATTGAAAGTTAAACGCATGAAAAACTCCCCCACACTTAGAATGAGTCACTTTTTGCATTGTCCATGGAAGTATTATGAGAGGGTTATTGCAGACGAAGCTTAAATAAATGAAATAGAAATTTAACACTTAAACGATGAGGGAGTTGATAGATTCTTGTAAGAAGTGGCATGCCATTGGAGAACTTAGGCTGTCTTGATTTTTTTGGAACTGGACTACTTGTAAAATAGGTTAGAAATACAAATCCTACACTAGATAAAGCATTAGGCCATAGGTTTGAAAAATATGTAAGCGGTAAAATATATAGGTTCACTGTATGATGATCAATGAAAACATGTTTTATTTAAATATAGGCATGTTTCTATAGTAAATCTTAAGGAAACTCATGAAAAAAAGTGTAAAGACTCTAGAAGTAAAATCAATATAAAGAATTAGATGAGAAAACAGATGAAATATAAGTTTCCTTCTATAAAGAGATAACAAATAACATTATCATCCATATGGATGGACTGAAGTTTTAGGTAATTTATTACATTATCTCAGTGTATTCTATGTCATTTATAGCTACTCGTGGTAGTTTCCTCTAGTTCCTAGGGTTTTTTGGAAAGTTTGATCACTTCTGGAGCATAGTGAGCATGCATATGGTGTGGAAGGAAGGATATCTATGCTTGTGGTGGTGGCTACTGAGTAGGAATCTCAAGTGAGAGCTCCTAAAGCTGACACCTAATCTCATCCAGGTGTTGAGTCACTCGTCGAACAAGGAAAAATGGTGGCACAAGTGCATCGAAAACCATAGATGAAACAGAGGAGCGAGATATAGATACTATAAAATTTTAAAAATTTTAAAAAAAATTGAAGTAAAGTGTATCAAAATTATTTTTCCATACATATAGATAAAGTTTAACAATACAAAATAAAGGGAAATATAGAAAAAAAAGAAAATAAAAAATCATTGATACATATGACCAACACATATATGGGTATGGTGGTTAATTAAGATAATCTAGAATAATCAAAAATCTCATCGAGCGTCTGCTCTCGATCATAGAGTGGATGCATCTGTCCTGCCTAGTCAGTGGTAGTGATGTTAGAAGGGGCTGGTGGGTGAGATACCAAGGTCAGTGTCGTGGTGCTGGAAAGATACTTCGGGGTAGGTGGTTGGGAGGTGTCGATCCTCAATGGGGCCATGTGTATGGTAGATTTATCAAAATATGGAACCTCAGTGGATGGGGTGGTGGCTAGCCCCTTGACCCACCGATCCTGCTCTGTAAGGTACTCCTATTGTGCTACAGGGTCAGAGAGTTCGAATGGAAGGTTGTCCTGGGATATGGGTGGGGTGGGAGTGGTTAGAAGAGGAGGGGTTGTAAGGATCTGGTGGCGGCTAAGATGCCGTAGGAGATAAGGGTGGTGGAGGGGTGGGGAAATGGGAAAGCTCTACAAAAGGGATGTGAAGATGCTTGGAGATCCATTTCATATTTTCTATGATGCAAAGATGCATGGTCTAGAAATCCATTGGGAAGGGATGGGTGGGTGGATACGTAGTGTATGTGGTGGTGGTAGAGGTAGGGATATGGGTGGTAGGGGATTGAGGTGAAGTGGTGGTTGGATCATGTGTAAGGTCTGATACATGATCACCTGGGGCCACATCAACTAGCTCATAGACTCCTATTACCCATCATTAGGTGTCATCGTACCTAACCATAAGCTGACTCTTTTTCAACATTATAAAATCAATGGAATCAATTGGGCCAAGGGAGGTGAGTGGAAGAGCGGTGTCAAATAATCCAAGATGATGGTCTAGGTGAGCATTGAAGGAACCTCCCATCAATCTGCCTCTCATCCCCTGAGTGTGAGATTTGTAGTAAAATGTGAAATGAGCAGCCATGTTGATGGTTAGGTTTCCCATATCTATATCTATAATGATGACATCCATATGGGTCACACTTCTATGAGATTCGACTCAAGAAAACTAGGCATTTTTCAGGGATCTTTGCAGGATGCAGAGTGCAGGGCCTCAGAGCTGGGTGGATTTAGTAATCATGGGATCATGCTTAGTGTGATAATCCTGCATGATCATATACCAAAGTCTCATCAAATTATTCCTCAGAGGATCAAGCTGTATGGTAGGGAATACCTTATAAGTAGTTAAGTCCTTTGTGTAAATGCCGAGGTCTATATCAAATTTGGAAAATGAAATATCATGAGTTCGTCTACCTAGTATGAAGTGGAGGTTGTCCAATGTGACCTAAAAGGTGGTGATAAACTCCATAAATATATCCCAATAAGTCTCCTCACGTACCTCAATAATGGATAAAATATATAGCTACTCAAGAATCTAGAGGATATCATGAAAGATATGCATGCATGCTAGGATATCCATGTTGATGGTTTGTTTGTCCTCATCGGGTTTTCCTGAAATCTATTGAGGGATAAATGATTCTTGGGGTTATAGAAATGTATTATGGGGTGTAGATGTGGGTTTTCATCACTAGATTATTCACTGGTGCTGGACTGGGAGTCTTCTTGATCAATGGGCTCGTCAGGATCTACAGCAGGAGGTGGGGGGGGGGTGCGAGAGGTACAACACCTCATGAATGCTTCGCCGAAGGTGGATCATTATAGCTAGGCATGGATTATACCAGTGTAGGGAGCATAGTATTTTTTAGTACCATCACAAAAGTATGTTGGAGGTATGGGTGTGAGGAGGGGGGGGGTCGGTTTTGAGCAGGTGGATGGAGAGGGGGTTTGGTTTTGGTCGAGAGGGAAGAGAGGGAGGGGGTCAGGGGAGTTGTGCGGCTAAGAGGTTGGGAAGGGGAGGGGGCATTTGTGACCATGAAGGAGGAGGGAGGGGGTTTCATGTATGATATGGAAGAATGGGGAGGTGTTGTTTTAAGCCATGAAGGAGGAAGGAGGGGGGTTTCACGGTCAAGAGGGAGGGGTGGGGAGGTGTCGTAGGAGTCGCACAACTGAGAGGGAGGGAAGGGGAGGGGTCGTGGATGGGAGGAGGGGGGGGGTCTGGGCCATGAACCCTAGGTTCAAATACTATTTTTAAAATCAAATTTGAGGAATTACATGATGTTAAATTAAGTTTCACATCATGTAATGATGAATTTTATTAAATTTTTTCCATAAAAGGTACACATCATGAAATAGTGTTACCTGACATGTAATTGATCTTTTTTTCTCAGTTTTGGTTCAATCCCTAGTACTTTGCTCCTAGAATGTCCTAATATTTCATATGGTCAATTAAAACCTAATGTAGTATAAGGTGACCTATCCTAGATTTCCTCCCAGCCAGTGCTTCATTTAACATCGAGAGATTGACTCTTTGAGTCTCAAATGAATTTCAGGCTGATGAAACTTCCTTTATGGAAGGGTTCTTGATAGATTTGTAATCTTTGAACATTGAACTTGAATGTTGATCCATATTCCATATGTATTTTAATAGTGTTATAGGGAAAAACTTTAATGACTACAAAGGGTCTTGACCATATTGATTTCAGTTTCCTAGGGAACAATTTTAATCTTGAGTTGAATAATAAGACCTTATTTCCTAGAACAAAGATTCATCTTGCAATGATTTTATTAGGTCATTTCTTTGTTTTTTCATTGTGTATCTTGGAATTTTCATAATAATATTTTCTAATTACTTCCAATTCATCCAATTGTAGCATTCAATATTCTCTAGCTTTTTGAGAATCTAAATTGAGCTTCTTAATTTCCCAGTATGAGCAATGATCCAATTCAACTAGCAGATAAAAAGGTTTTCCATAAACCAATCTAAAAGGTGTGGTGCCAATGGGTATTTTTTATGCAGTGTGGTATGCCCATAGTGAATCATCCAATTTAAAACTCTAGTCACTTAGACTTGTGTTCACCATATTTTTCTTAATTTGTTTGATTTCCCTATTTTATAATTCAACTTGCATGCTTATTTGCAGGTGGTAGGGAGTTCCTACGTTTTACCACATTCCATATTTCTCCCACAGTACTTTAATAACTTGATTATTAAAATGTGTTACCCAATCACTAATGAGTAATCTAGGAAAACCAAATCTTTAGAACACATTATTTTTCATGAAATTCATGACCACTTTTTCTATGTCAGGTGATGTAACTTCAGCTTCTACCCATTTGGAGACGTAGTCAATGCCAAAAAGAATATAGGAATTTCCATGTGAATTGAGAAATGGTCCCATGAAATATATTCCCCATACATATAATATTTATACTTCCATGATTGGGTTTTGAGGCATTTCATTTTTTTCTAATGGTGATAGTTTGTTAAAACCTATTACAGCTTTGATAGTAATCCCTTGAATCTTGGTGTAGTGTGGGACAGAAAATTCCACTTTGTAGGATTTTTTCTACCATGAATTATGGTCCTTGATGTACTCTATTTGGTGACATATGAAACATGTTTAACACATCTTGGATTTCATTATATAGAATACAACATCATAATAAGCCATCAACGCAATGTTTAAACAGGAGAATTTTATCCCAGTATTAGTGTAAGGCTTCAACCAAAAATCTTCTTCTTTACTGGTTAGAGTGGTCTTCATGAAAAAATCATATGGAGAGATAATTTTCAATATCCTAAAACAGCATTTTTACCTTTATGGTGAAAAGGGGTTCATCCGGAAAGTCAACTTCAATGTCGATTTCATCATTGTCCTTTATGAGTGGCAATGGAGTCAGGATAGATGATAAGTGATCACATTTTCTATTCCTTTGGTATCCTTGATAATGATATCAAATTATTTGAGAAAGAGGATCCACCTTATCAGTCTTGTATTGGAATCCTTTTTTTCATCAAATATCTCAGGGCAACATGATTGGTGTGCACAATCATGTTGAACAAAACCAAATAGAAATAGAACTTATTGAAAGCATACACAATTTATAAGATATCTTTATATATAGTTGTGTTTTTAACTTGATCTTAATTCAGAATATTAATGTCATAATAGATAGGAAAAAATATGTGGAAAACTCGTTGCCCTAAAACAACACCATCAATAAAATCACTGGCGTCACACATGAATTCAAATTCTTTATCCCAATCAGGTGAAATTATTACAAGAGTATCTATTAGGATTTTATTTAAATAATTGAATGCTTGATGAAATTATTTAGTGAATTCAAATGGAGTTTCCTTTGATAATAGGTACATCAAATGGTGGGAAACATTTGAGAAGTCCTTTACAAATTGATGATAGAATCCTATATGGCCTAGAAAGATCCTTATACATTTGACTGTTGAAGGATCAGGTAAATATTTGATCACTTTTATCTTGGTGGGATCAACCTTCGTGACATTCTTGTAAAATTTTTCTCCAAGGAATATTCCTACATGGACCATAAAGTGGAATTTTTCCTAGTTTAAAACTATACACTTCTCTTTATAGTGCTTCAAGGCTAACTCAAGATTTCTTTGGCAGACCTCGAAAGATATTCCATAAACTAAAAAGTCTTCCATAAAAATTTCTATGAATTCCTCTACCATATAATGAAATATATGTGTCAAGCACATTTTAAAGGTTTCTGATGCATTGAAAATACTAAATGTCATGTGCCTGTAGGAGAAGGTTCTAAATGGACATGTGAATATTGTCTTAGATTAATCATCAAGGTTGACTGAAATCTAATAGTATCCTGAATATCCATCCAAGAAACTATAGAATTAATGTTATGCTAGTATTTACAACATTTTATCCATAAAGGTCAAAGTAAAATGATATTTCTAGGTTTCCAAATTTATATTTATGTAGTCCATACATACTCTCCATCTAGTGATAGTGTGAGTTGAGATTAATTCATCTTCATCATTCTTTTCAACTGTGAGACCACCTTTCTTAGAACCTACTTGCACCAGACTCACTCACTCACTATTAAAGATAGAAAATATTATTCCAGCATCTAGAAGTTTAAACACTCCCTTTTTAATAAATTCCTTCATTGGTGGTGTGAGTCACCTATGAGGTTGGAGTTTGAGTTTTTCACATTCTTAAAGTAATATTTTGTGGTTGAATGAAGTAGGACTAATTCCTTTGATGTCATCCACTCCCCAGAAAATTTATTTCTTATGAATTTTCAAGTTTTAAACCAATTTTTACTCTTGTGACTATGTTATTTTGAAGTTAATTATCACTATTAGTGCATAAAAATATCTATAGAGGAATACTTGAGTGTATTGGGGAGGGGTTTCAGTTCCAGTTTTGGTGAAAAAATGACTAAGGGAATTAAAGGTGGAATATTTTCCCTTATAAGAGGTTCTATGTAGTTTAATTCATCAATTTCATATTATTCATCCTCTTAAGGGAGTATTTCATCACTTTCTTATTCAACGTTGAAGTTTCCTTCTCTTTGGTTAGTGAGAGAGATTGCTTGGAAATTAAAATAATAATCTATTTGTTATGTGGCTTTTTCTAGATCAAACACCACTTGTTCTTCACCAACTCACAATACTAGTATTCCTCAATTCACACATATTAGAGTTTTTCTAGTGGTTAGAAATGGTCAGACTAATATTATTGTAACATATCCTTCTTTTTTCTTGTCAAAAATGAGTAAGTTTGATGGAAATATGAACTTTCCCACTTTGACTAAGACATCCTCAAGAAGTCCTTGGGGATATTTTACTAAGTGATCGACTAATTAGAGTGTTACTCTAGTTTTTTTTGATTTTTTTGATCCCCATATTTCATAATACACTCATTAGAATGAGGTTAATGCTGGATCCTAAATCACACAAAGATCTTCTGAAGTTACATTCCCCTATTTTTCATGGAATTGAAAATCTCCTAGGGTCTCTCATTTTTTGTGGGATTTTCTGCTGAACAATAGCAGAACATTCTTTATTTAGTGAGATGACCCCTAGGTCTTCTATTTTCCTTTTTTTTGAAAGTATATTTGTGTGAAGTTTTACATAGGTGGGAATTTTAGTGATTCCCTCAGCAAATGGAATATTGATGTGAAATTTCTTGAACATTTCAAAAAACTTCTTATATTTACCATTAATTATTCCTTGTTTTTATCTTTCTAGAAAAGGAAGGGTTGGTTTATAGGGTGGTTGAGCAACATAAACTTCTTCCTTAGTTTTCTCAGGTGTTTGGGTTTTTAGGGGTGCCTCTTTTGGTATTTCTTAAGTGGTTACACCAGATTATTATTTGATGAATTTTGTATGATTCTTGAGTTCCTCAACTTGTTTTCCATCTACTCTACATGGTTTCTAAAAATATAGCACTTTTCCACTTAATATAACCACTTAATTTTCCTCTTACCTTGGGTATGTATTAGTATTACCAGGTAGAGTACCCATAAATCTCTTTAAAAAAGTATTTGGGATTTGACCCATTTGATGTTTGAGGTTTTGAAGGGTCACTCTATGATTCTGAATTTCCATTTCTTGGGTGGTCATCCTTTGATCTTCCTTTTGAGAAAATTCTTAGATTATATTTTCCATATTATTTTTAAGAGTTACAATTGGTTGTTGATGTATTGGTAGAGCTAGATAGAGTTTTTATTGTACTGCTTGTTGTTGTGGGTGGGGTACATGATTTATTGCTAGATATCCTGGTGGTCCTTGATTCCTAAAAGGTTCCTAGACACTTCTTTGTTGAAAATACCCCTGATTATTATGATGCCATTGTTGTGTAGGCCTCTGCTAAAAAATTGTTATGGCTACTGGAACTGTTTATTTTGTTGATTATAATTAACATAATTTCAATATTGGTTTTGTTTTTCATAAATAGTTTTTGTAAAATATTGATAGATATGTGGGCCAACCCACATTTCTCATGAATTAAATTCCATTATAGGACCAGGAGGGGGTTGAAACAGGTATCTAAAAGGATTCAAGATTCTTGGTTAAGGATTCTACTTGTACATATAATCAAGTAGTCTCTTCGACTTGGTGGATACCATGTCAAGGAGGTCTATAATCACTCTAACACATGATTGAATTGTGATAAACTTTATCCAAAATAGATCTTCCAGATTCAAGTTTCTTTAAAATAATCCATCCATCAGTGAAAACATCGAAAAATGTTTGTGCGGCTAGCTGGAGGACTTTGTATAAATTTTGGAGCAAGATCCACATGTCATGTCCATGGAGTGGGAATTTTATCATCAGTTCCTTGAATCTATCCCAAGAATCCCACACAGATTATCCATAATGTTGATCAAGGTTTTGTATATCTTTTTGAAGCTTCCACATCCATATTGGTGGGAAGTATTTGTCTAAGAATTTCTTGGCTAGATCATCCCAAGTCATGATTGACTCAGGAGCTTGAATTTTGAGCCAATATTTAGATATGTCTCATAGGGATAAATGAAATACTATAATTCTTATCACATTAGAATACACTCCCTATTTTTGAAAGGTATCACATACTTCCAAGAAGTTTGAAATGTGTTCATGAGGATTATCACTTTTATGCCCACTCAACTGGTCCATGTTCTGAATAATGTGAATGAGTCCATGTTTTATTTTGAAGGTGTGTGCCTGAATAGGAGGTAACATAATACTTGGAATATAACCATGGATTTATGTCAATCCATAATCCATTATGGTGTGTTCTTGATGTGTTGTATGGTCTCCAGGAACTAATAGTTTCATTTTTTGAAGGTTTGGGGGGTTGGGATGATTTTGACCTGCAAGATTTTTGTGGTCAACCATTTGTGAATGATGGTGTATAGAGAGATACCTTTCGATTTCATTTTCAAAGGATAATTGTTATTGTGTGTCAAGGCTCCTTGAATGAGTCTAAGGTCACTAATTTATGAACTATGCTACAAGAAGCAGAGGCATAGTAGCATCCAAAATAAATGGGAAATTAAAAGAATATGGAAATGGGGAAAGGGAGAGGTAATCCTAGGTCCTTAGCTGTAGGTTACCGAATGAAGAACAAAAAAAGTTTCCTGAAAATGGAACACCTGCACACGTCATTTAATTCATGTGGGTTATGGTCATATTTGATTATTTTTTCCCAAACTAAACTTGCAACTAAGGTGTAGTATAATGATAGTGTGGCATCAATTCCACAGGGAATGAGAGATGGCGAACATAAAATTACGGTTTATAACCCTATATGTATGAGTCCTCATGAGTTTGGTCATGTTTGGGAAATATAAAACTTAATACTTGGGATTTTAGGAATAGAGATAAGAAAGGGATCAAGGTCAATTTTGGGGTTTCATCTAAAAGATAATCTCTATCCTAACTTGGTATGGTCCTAAGATCTAGGCTACAAAGAAAGAAGAGGCCTCTAGTTAACTATGGTCAAACCAACTAGTTCTAGCTAGGAGGTGACTATTAATTGGTCTAAAAGTAATTGAAACTTAAGCACACTATGCTTAGATTATAAGGTAGAAAGTGTCATAGGATATTGGTCATAGTATAATCTAATCTAATCAGGCCAGGGTCGCTCAAATGAAAAAGTCAAACATTTTTTTAACTTGATTACTATTATTAGGATTACCAAGTTGAGAATTAGAGATTACTTAAATTCATATACCCTAACTCTCAACCCTTACCCTAGGTAGTCTAGAAACTCATTTTAGAATTGATTAAATATAGATAATGAATTGAAATCATTATTAACATGCCAGTAGAGATTGATTTTAAACAATTGAAAAACATGAAATGATTTAGATTAACCAAATAATGAGAATTCAATCAAGAACGAGCAATTTAAATATCAAATCAAACATAATTAAATCAACTACTTACTTGGAATAAGAATGAGAATTAGGGAAGTAAAGGTTTGTTGATGTGCGATGCTTGAAATAACGAACATGCAAAGAAAAGTGTCAAAGATGTGAAAAGGTAGGAAGAACACTTGAAAAATATATCAATGATGATTGTATTAAATTAAAACAAAGTAAATAATGGAAGAAACTCGATTTTTGGGTAGCAGAGTAGAAAGGAATGAGAGAAAAATTAAAGAAACAACTTCTGTTCAGCCCCCAAATCCTATGCATGACTACTATATATATAGATAAGAGATTACATGACGTGTAATTGGAATTCATGTCATATAATGCCAGTCTAAGGTTTTCTCCGTGAATTTTGAATCTGCACAAATCTCGTGCAAATATCATCCAAGTTTTGGAACTTTAACTCCTGTCATGACATGTAACTCGATGTTATGTCATGAAACTTCCTTTTCCTGGATCATTTTGTGAGGGAAATATTATTTGAATGCCACGCGTTGTGGACTGAAAATTCTTGTCGTGTAAGGATAGTTCATGTAATTTAATGATGATTCACATCATGAAACTTTCCACAACTTTTAAATTATTCATGAATTGGATTCATATCTTGCATTATGTGGTGAAATGATATTTCACATTGTTTAATGAGGTTCCATGATGTATAATATCCAATTTTATCCTTTTCTACATTTTTTTCCTTTGAACCTTGAAAGCCTAATTCCTACAATAAAAAACACATACCAAGTTAATTATCAATTAAATCATTGAAAATACTTAATAAAATGATATAAAAATGTATATATGATTTCATCTTATCAAGGATCACAATATTTCATCATCAAGATCATAAACATAAAAAATCCTGATAAATGATAAGATTGTATCATAAATCCATTACCACTTTGGTAACATTGAATCATAATACCCATGAAAGAATAATATTAAATAAAACTTAAAATATCATGATAATATATAAATTCATGATATTACATGTCAATGGGTCTATATATACACCTTATAAAATAAGATAGGTGCATAATATAATGTATGTCTCAAAGAAGACAAATTGAGACAAAAATCCCTTCCTTTTTTGGTAAATTTTGAACCATAAACCCCATGAAATAGAGATACTCAAATGGAAATGTAAATACCTATAATTTTTAGGAAAATAATCATAAAATAAATTCATAGTAAGCATATAAACCACATAAAATAAATATATGGTGAATACGACATGTGTTTCACAGAAAATAAAAGTGAGATGGAAATCCCCTACTATAAGTCTAGAATTCCTTTGTACATGTTCAAAAATCATGTATAATAAATATAATTTTATTATAAATATATTAAAAAAAACATAATTATATATATCATACCATATATGATTTAATTATTACCTTTTATTACCCATTTATTAATAATTCATTATTAAAATAACTTTTTGGGTAATTACAACTTTGATTTTAGTGTATGTTTTGATTTTTTATTTTAGGTTTTGTTACTTTGATCATGGTAAAATCATATCAATAATGTTAAAAATGATATAAATATAATATATTTTCACTATATATTTATTTATAGTAATCCATAAAATTTAGATATAGAAAATGAAATACACCGTTCATGGAGATGGTATGTCGTACGTACGTATGAACAATGTTTCCATTTTCTTTATGGAAGAAAAAAATGGTAAAATATATATTAAATTTATAGAATAAATTTTACTTCATATATATAAATATATTTATTAAATTGACTCTTATTACCTTCCATGAAAAGTGTTAGTGAAAAAACAAATCACATCGCTTCGTGAGCCGGTAGTTCGCCGCACACACAAACAGTATTATCGCACCCCCCACAAAACAAAAAGTAAGAAGGTATATGTGATATATTTATTATAGAGGTATAATTAAACTAAAAATATAATATATATTTATTTAATATATCCTAATTACCATTCACGTAATATATAAATAAAAAACACATCACATCAGTTCGTTAGGCGGTAGTTCGTCGTAAACATGAGTGACATTATTGTTTTACAACAGGTTGGGAGGTAAGAAGTTTTATATGGTATTATATTTTCATAGGTATAATAATATCATAATTATTATATAAAAACATTAAATCTATCATGATATCTATTCATGAGAGGTGGTGGTAAAAAACAAATAACATCAGTTCGTGAGGCGGTAGTACGTCGTACACACGATCGACAATTTCATTTACCATTAAATAGAATAGAAGATGGATATAAGTTATAAAATTAACATAATAAAATATAAGTATATTTTATATAATTATTTTATTATATTATCATAGTGTAATAATATTTCAAGGAGTTATAAGAAGAAGTAAAACAAAAATGCGTAGAAAATTTTTTACCCCTTCTTCTAACAACCTCTTTAGGTTTAACCTAAATACTTCCTAGATTGGATTTATGACATCAAAAAAAAATATATGATGTCGGGAGGGAATTAAGTAAGGAATTTGGGTATTTATTTGATTAAAAAAATGGTTTTTTAAGTGTTAATATGGGAGGAGAGGCGGTGGCCTTTTATAAGTGAGGGAGAGGACACACATAGAATTTTTAAAAATAATAGTGTACCCAAGTTTTTCACATGGAAAAATGATAAAAAATAATCCATTATAAAAAATTACATGTTTTAATTTCTACATATATCTATCTGATTAGTTTTTGAAAAGTTTATAGTTCATTTTGTGCCTTATCATTTTTGTTTAACCCCTAGTAAACCTGTTTTAACCTTAACTGTGGTAAATATTTTTTTTTACTATTTTTACTATTCATTATGGTGAAAAATTAAGTATAAAATTTTAGATAATATTAATTATTATTATTAAAAATATTTAATACATTTTTTTATAATTTCATTTGTAGAATTGGAATTTTTTTTCTTTAAATTATACTCACAGATGCGACAAGAAAACAGTTTTCCAAAGATAAAATGTTCAAAAATTTAAAATGTTTTTATATAAAAATTAAACATATAATTGATTAAATTGAAATAAATTATATTAATAGATATATAAATAAAGTTATTTTACTTTTAAAATAATATTAAAATAAAATTAATCTTTTAAATGCTTTGAATGAAAATACAGTTCAAATGAAAATCATTATTTTTCACTATTTACTAAAAAAATTCATTATTTCATAAAATTATCAAACATTCACTCCAAGATAATTATTAAATTATGATTTAAAAAATTAATTTTATTTTTTCAAATAAATTTCTTAAAATATTCAAAAATTAATTTTTAAATGAGTGTATAAAATGTGACAAAACTGCATTTTAGAAAAATACAGTTTTATGAAAAAAATTAGATTTATTCTTATATCATTCCTAATAAACACAGAAGATGAATTTTAAACATTTTATTAAAAATATAAAATATAAATTTAATTAATATCATTCATAAAAAGTTATTTATTCAATTTATTAAGATAAAAAATGTTTGTGCACATAAAATAGTTTTTTAAAAGTATTTCCTATATTTTTCAAATGGTTTTTATTTTTATTTATAATTAATTAGTCTCTAAAGGATTGATTTTATATATAGGTTTAAACCATATATCTTCATAATTTATTTAATCCTATTCATACCATCCATTACAACAACTAGGCCATAACTATCATATTAAATAATAATATTTTAATAGTATTTTATATTTCATATAAATTTGATGTTGCGTGTAAAGAAATCTAAACTTGGTGTTGCATGTAATGAAAGATATTGAAACAATTTAAATTTATTTTGAAAAAAAATATTTCATAAAATATTAGGGTTTTACATTCTACCCACCTTAAAATGATTTTTATCTCAAAATTCACCGCTTTGGTACCAATAACTGAGGATACTTCTGCTTTATTACATCCTCTGGTTCCCACATAGCTTCCTCAAGCAGGTGGTTTCACCAAAAAACTTTTACCAGGTGAGTGGTCTTGTTTTGTAGCACTTTCTCTATATAAACTAGACATCCATTGGTTCTTCTTCATAAGAAATATCATGCTTCAATAGTATGACCTCTAAGTTCAGTACATATGAAGGGTCAATTATATATTTCCTTAGGAGAGAGACATGGAACATATCATGAACATGAGAGAGGTTTGGTGGAAGAACCAAATGATAAGATACCATCTCGATACGATCAAGAATTTCAATGGTACCAATTTACCTAGGTCTTAGTTTTTCCGTCTTTTTTCCATGGGGAAATTCATAGAAACAACCTCTATCCAACTTCAAATTAAAGATCATGTCTATTATTTCTATCAACTTTGTGATACCCTTATGAGATTATTTAATAGATTTAACATTCTCTACAATTTCTTCTGTCAGCTCAGGTCTCAATAGATTTATTTCTGTAACTTTATTATAGTACATTTGAAATCTATAATTTTTTCCATAGAGGTCTTCATAAGGATCCATATTAATTCTTGAGTGAAATCTATTTCTATAAGAAAAATCAACTAGAGGAAGGTGTTGATCCCAACCACCTTTGAAATCCTTAGAACAAAATCTAAACATATCCTCTAGGTTTTGAATTGTTCTCTCAAAATGCCTATCTATTTGAGGATGATACACAATGTTGAAACTGAGCTCCATATCCAGGGTTTGATAAAGACTTCTCCAGAACTTCGAGGTAAACCTTGGATCTTGATTAGATATAATAGAATGTGGCACTCCATGTAACCTTACCACTTACTATATATTCTAGAAAGATAATCCAGAGAGAAGTCTTCTATGATAAAAAAAAAGTGTGATAAATTGGTAAGGTGATCAACTACAACCCATAATTACATCAACATCAAAGATAAGATAAAACCTAAAGGTTACCAACACCTTTAATCATATTTTCAAAAAGTTTAAATTTATTCCTCCTAAAATAAAAATTTCACTAAAACATATACAAAAATAATGTGTTATATTTCCATAAATGTCTCTTAAAATATATTTAATCTCGATAAACTCCCATTAAATAAAACCTCAAAAGGGGTGTTAATGAATTTTTGAAGTTATGATCAAACTTAAACTCAAAAACCCATAATGTCATTCATAACTCGTAATATAATCTTACATAGATAAATATTCACATATAAAAGATAATTCACCCATTATTCTTTAAATAAGCTCTTATCTTATGAAAAAACACTTCCATTGGGAGCTTTAGTTCATCCTTGTATCGATAGAATATCAAATTTGAATTCATTATTCCCAAATCCATATAGAGGGAGATAATCAATGCTCAAAATCACATTAAATTTCACTAAAGTATAAACAATAAAATTTTCATATTGCTCATTCATATAAAATCAAACATGAAATTACAAACTAAGGAGGGGAGGATAAGTGTGTCTTAATTATCACTATTCAGTTCATACATTGTGATTGTATAATATTTCCCTTTTTTCCTTTGTATTTAGAGTTTTTTTTATATTATCACCCACATTATCTTCTGTATTAGGGTATTGATTCACATAATTCCCAAACTCCTTACACTTGAATCACTGGAGTGTGGGTGGTGTATTCTGTAGATATTACTCTCAATTTACATCATTAGATAACTTATTTTGATAACTTCAAAATTTTTCCACTCAATGAACTTCCTTTCCAAACCTAAAACATGTAATAGTCCATTTAAGAAAATTTCCTCCATGTTTCCTTCCATACTTTGAACATAAATGAAAGATCACATTATTTTCTCCATGGTTTTTAGATTTTCTCTTGAGTTCTATCTTTCTTTTATTATCAAAACCATGTGATTGATGGGTAATTTAAATCTATATTTCCACCTTGATAACAAAATTAATGATTTATTCTTATCCACCAAAGTCACTTATGGATAAATACAATAGAATATTTAGTTTTAATCCAATGAAGAATTGATAAAAATTACTTTCAGGTTGGATGATAATACTAGAATAGTATCTTGAAAGACTTGTAAGATTTACCTCATAAGTACCAATGGATTCATCATACTTATTATTTAGTAGAAATAATTAATTATCCATTTTTATACGAAGAATATGAGGGAATTACTTATTTAATAATAATATCTGAAATTCATCCAACTCCATATATTCAATTTTATATCATTTCCTAGTATTCTTGATGAGGGTCCACTATTGATCTGCTTCGCCTTCCAAATGATAGATTAACAAAATTACCTTTTTATGTATTTAATATTAGAGAATAAAAAATATCTTTTTAGTGGTACTAATCCATTTCTCAGCAACTAGAGGATCACTAAAATCACTGAAATGTGGTGAATATTTCTTCATGAATGACTCAACAGAATGTTGTCCCCTCTTTTTCTCATTTGGAATTTCAATATAATTAATATATTGAGAAAGATATGTGAGAAAAAAAATGATATTTTTCATTCCATTTCCTGTATCATTAGTTTCTCAGGAGGAAAATCCTTGCATTTTCTATAGCATTCAATATTAATATGGTTCCTTTAGGTGTCATCCATTTACTAAAACCAAAAATCATAGTTTGAGCAATAATTATCATAGTGGGAAAACACATAGTCATGAAAAATAATTTATATTTTGTCTAAATAAAGACAACATAGTTTAAATCCATTACACCTAAGGTTTAACCTTGGTTATTAATGGTAAATATATAATTAAATCCTACATTATGGTTCAAAAAGAAAATGTAAATTATCCAAATCATACCCCCTGAGAGTTTCAAACAAGGTGTATAGTAAGGCCTCTTATTGTCTACTAGGTGAAACTTGAGTCAAGACTGATGCACCTTTTTTAGAATAATTACCCCTAGGTATGTCTATTCCAGAAGCACATCCACTTTTAGTATCCATATAGGGATTTAGTTCTAGGTAAACCACATAATATCTTCCTTACCAAAACCTTAGGATATTACCCTATACTTAGGCTTATCATAAGGGTTCTCATTTTTTTCTCATCTTAGTTTCCAATTGTTAACTAAACCTATCCTTTGGTACCAACTATAAAAACCTGGGATTTTCATACATATATATTACATATTTTTTTAATTAACATTCATTACATTGCAAAAATACACACTTCAGTATCATAAAGTAATAGTTCCTTTTGAAAAATGGAAACATAAACAACTAGTTTATAAGTGAACTAATTCATCTCCCACTTAGTCACTAATAACTAAAACCCTTCTTATAAATATTATAGGTAATACCTATCATCATAACCCAGGTAAAAGAAATATAAGAAAGGGTGGGTTTTGATGCTCAGTAAGGTTAAATAAGGGAAATATGTAAACATAACGCGAGCATAAAGGTATGAGAATATGAGCATAACATATGAAAAACATACCCTACTTACCAAAGATAAAAATCTTGAGTCATGGGATACATATAGAAATTTAATAAGACATGAATCATAAAGAAATAAAATTTCTTGATCCATGAGACCATAACATTTACATAAGATAAGGAATTGTGGAATATACATAAGCAAAAAAATATTATATCAAGGATATCAACCATGAAATTCGTAACATGTTAGGCTTGGGGTTTCCACCCATGTACCTTCTCCAGGCTTGTGATAACCTCCCATGTACCCTCTATCGAGTTTGGGATAACCTCATGTGTACCCTCTTTCAGGCTTGGAATAACATCCCATGTACCCCTTGAGATCATATAACATTAATTATTACCTAATTCATTGGATGGAGATATAGGAACCACCCTTTACATAATGAATATCATATATATATATATGTGTGTTCCATAAGATCATAAAACATTCATCATATTAGAACCAAATAAAATAAATGGATTTTATAAATGTTTCATTATATCATAACCCATGGAAAAGAAATAGGTTCATAATCATTCCATTATTTCATCATAGCATAACCCGTGGACAAAGAAGTGGGTTTAATTAGATTTTTATCGTGGTATAACCTGTGTAATAGTAATGGATTTCATAAATATTTTTGTTATTATAAACACAAACCAATCAAAGAAACAATAAGAATGGTATCCTTGGATGATATCCCTAGTAAATAATAAGTAACATCAGATAATGATATCTTATATGGAAAATGATTATGAAAGATCACTTGGAACATTTCTTGAGAAATATAGTATTTCCACTTTTAAAATAACTCTTTAAAACATAAATAATTTTCAAAATAATTTTCTTTGAAAATAACCTTGGAAACATATAAATGAATCTTTATAGATCATTTAAAACATTTCTTGGAAAAAATATCATTTCTAGTTTTATTTTTTTTAAAATAATACATTTAAAAAAATATTTTCTTTGAAAATAACATTTGAAACTTATAAAGGAATATTTAAAACATTGGGTGGTCATGACAGCGGGAAATTTCATTCATGTCATAGACATTAAAATAGATATTCCTTTCACATTTTTGGTAAAATCAAGATGATCCTTTTTTGGAAAATGACATGAATATTCCTTTTAATTTTTTTATAAAAATAAAAATATAGGTAAACATGTATTTAATAAATCTTTTGGATAATGTTAAATATTTTTGAAAATATTTTTATAAAATATGGATATAGAATAAAAAGGGTTTTCGACCGAAGAGAGAAATAAAGATGATTTTCTTGAAAAAATCTTTTGAACTCATGAGTGCATAAAATGAGGAAAATGAAGAGAAAAAATGTATTCTAATGACATAACTAGAGAATAATAAAATTCATGAGTTTATTGAGATATGGATTATAATATTTCATTATTATAATCACAAACATAAACAATCCCAACAAATGATGAGATTAAATCATAAAACCTTTACCACTTCAGTAACATTGAATCATAAGACACATGAAAAAATAAAATAAAATTAAACTTAAAATATTATTAGAATAAATAAATTCATGATATTACATGTAAATGAGGCTACAAATACCCCTCATAAAATAAGATTGGTGTATAACATAATGTATCTCCCAAAGAAGACAAAAAGAGACAAAAATCCCTAACTGTTTGGTAACTTTTGAATGGTAAAACCCATCAAAGAGAGATACTAAAATAGAAATTTAAATACCCATAATTTTAAGGAGAACAATTATAAAATAAATTCATGCTCAGTATATACATGACATAAAATAAACACATGATGAATATGATGTGTGTCTCATAGAACATAAAAGTGAGACAAAAATCACTTATTATAAGTCTTGATTTCCTCAGTACACATTTGAAACTCCTATAAAATAAATAATTTTTTTATAAATATTTTACAGAAACATAACTATATATATCATATAATTTATTGTTTACTTATGACCTTTTATTACCTATTTATTAACAATTCATTGTTAAAATCACATTACGGGTAATAACGACTTTGTTTTTCATGTACGTTTTGATTTGTTATTTTTGTTGTTTATAATTTTATCATGGTTAAATAATACATATAATTTTAAACATTATATAAATATCATATATTTTCATTATATATTTATTAATGTAATTCATAAATGTTAGAGATAGAAAATTAAATACACTGTTCATGGAGACGGTAGACCGCACATACGCATGAATGTTGTTTCAATTTTCTTGATGAATAAAACAAATGAAAGGTTAATGATATATTAAATTTATAGAATAATTTTTTATTTAATATATATCAAATATATTCATTAAATTTACACTTATTATCTTTCATGTAAATCATTAGGGAAAAATGAATCACATCGCTTCGTGAGGCAGTAGTCTTCCGTACACACAAATGCCATTATCGTAACCCACATAGAATTAAAATAATAAGGTATATGTGATATATTTATTAAATAGGTATAATTAGTTTAAAAACATCATATATATTCATTTAATCTATCCTTATTACCATTCAAGTAAAATAGAAATAAAAATACATCACATTGGTTCATGAGGTGGTAGTCCGCTGTACACACGAGTGACGTTATTTTTTTCAAAAGGTTTGAAATGTATGAATTTAGACATTTAATTATAATTAAATAGGTATAATAATATCTTAAATATAGTATATAAGAATTAAATTCATCATTATATCCATCTGTGAGAGGAGGTGATGGAAAATGAATAACATCAGTTCACGAGACGGTAGTCCTCCATACACACGATCGATGGTTTTGCTTTCAATTTTATGGAAGAGGAGATGGATATAGGTTATTAAATTAAAAATAATATATATATATATATATGAGACATTTTATTTTATTTTATCACAGTTTAATAATAATTTAAGGATTTAAAAGAAGAAGTAAAATAAGAACACATTCTAAAAACATTACCTCTTCTTCAAACAAACTCTTTAAGATTAACCTAAAGCCTTATTAGATTGGATTTATGATCTATAAAAGTACTATATGATATGGGGAGAGAATTAAGGAAGATATTTGGGTAGGTATTGGATGAACCAAAGGGTTTTGGAAGTGTGAAGAGGGGAGGAGAGGTGGTGGCCCTTTATAGGTGGGGTAGAGGACACACCTGTAAATTTTAAAAATAATAAAGTGTACCCACATTTTTAATATGAAAAAAGGATCTAAAATGAGAAATTATAAATCATTATAGGTTATAAGGTCTAAATATTTCCATAAAATGGGTTTTTTACAATTTTATAGATCATTTTACCCCTTATAATTTTAGTTTAACCCTCGATAAACCTGTTTTTACCTTAATTGTGGTAATTAATGTTTTTACTAATTTTACTATTAATTAAGGTAAAAAATTAAGTTATAATTTTTATATAATGTTAATTATTTTTATAAAAAATATTTAATCCATTTTTCTAAATTATATTCATATAATTGTAAAAATTTATTTTAAAATTATAATAATAGATATGACTAGAAAGCGGTTTTCTAAAGAGAAAATGTTCAAAACTTTAAAAAGTTTTTATATAAAAATTCAATATGAAATTGATTAAAAATACCTAAATGATATTAATATAAATATAATTTTACTAATTTTACTTTTAAAAACATATTAAAATAAAATATATCTTGTAAATTATTTGAATGAAAATGTTGTTTTTAATGCAAACCAGTATTTTTCACTCTTCACTAAAAAAATTATCATTTTAAAAAATTATCAAAAATTCACTTCAAGATAGTTATTATATTATTATTTAAAAAATGAAGTTTATTTTTTCAAATACATTACCTAAAAGTTTTTGAAATTAATTTTAAAATTAGTGCACAAAATGCGAAAAAACATCTTTTTAGAAAAATATAGTTTTTAAGCGTAAAATTAGATAAATTATTATCTCATGCCTAGAAAACACATAAGGTAGATGTTAAAAAATTTATTAAGTATATAATATATAAATTTAATTAATATCATTAAAAAAAGCGATTTATTTAGTTTATTTAGATATAACATGTTTGTGAGCATAAAATAGTTTTTGAGAAAAAGATTTCCTTTATTTTTAAATGGTTTTTATTTTCATTTTTATTAAATAGTCACTAAATAATTTATTTTAAATATAGGTATAATACATATATATTCATAATTTAGTTAATCCTATTCATACCTACCATTCCAATTGCTTGGAAATAACTATGATACTAAATAATAATATTTTAATAGTATGTCATGTTTCATTTAAACTTGGTATTTTGTGTAACACTTGCTATCGAAAAAATTAAATTAATTTGGAAAAAAAATCATAAAATACCAGTGTGTTACATTCTACCCCATTAAAATTAATTTTACACTCAAAATTCATCACTTTGGTACAAATTACCGAGGATACTTCTACCACATTACATCCTCAGGTTCCCATGTTGCTTTCTGAAGCTGGTATTTTCACCCCAAAATTTTGACCAGGTGAGTGGTCTTGTTTTGTATCACTTTCTCTTTATAAACCAGAATATCCACTTGTTCTTCCTCATAAGAAATATCACGCCCCAGTGGTATGACCTATAAGTTCAGTACATGTGAAGTTTCATGTATGTACTTACTCAAGATAGCTACATGGAACACATAGTGAACCTGAGAGAGGTTCAGTGAAAGTGAAAAATGATAATATTTCATCCTGATATGATCATAAATTTTAAAGGGACCAATATACCTATGTATTAGTTTTCTATTCTTTCTTCCATAGATAAATCTATAGAAACACTTTCTCACTAACATCAAATTTAAGATCACATCGTTGATTTCTTTCAACTTTGTACTTCCCTTATGTGTTAATTGAATGGATCTAAACTTCTTTTCCATTTCTTTAGATAGCATAGGTCATAATAAATTTATTTCTAAAACTTCATTCCAATACATTAGAGTAATACAATTATTTAAATATAGGTATTCATAAGGATCCATCTTAATTCTCGAGTGAAATCTATTATTGTAAGAAAAATCAAAAAGAGGAAGGTGTTGATCCCAACCACATTTGAAAACCATAGAACAAGATATAAACATATCCTCTAGGGTTTGAATTGTTCTCTCAAATTAAACACAGGTCTAAGAATGATATGTAGTGCTGGAACTTAGCTCCATATCTAGGTCATACTGAAGACTACTCTAAAAATTTGAGGTAATCCTTAGATCCTAATTAGATACAATAGAATGTGGTGCTCTATGAAACCTTATTACTTCCTTACTGTATATTTTTTTGGAAAGTTGATCCTAAGATAAATCTTGCCTAATAGTAATGAACTATGCTAACTTCATAAGGTGATCTACTATAACCCATAATTACCTTAACATCAAAGATAATATAAATCCTAAAGTTCACTATTACCTTTAATCGTATGACCACAAAGTGTAAAGGTATTACCCCTAAAATACCTTTGTCACTAAAATATATAAAAACCAAAGTTTTGTATTACCATAAATATATCTTAAAATATACTTAATCCTGATAAGCTCCCATCACATAAAACCTAAAAAGGGGTGTCACTGAATTTGAAATTAGGAACAAACTTAAAATCATAAACCTATGATGGTATCAATATCTCTTAAGTTAATATTAAATAGATACATATAAACTTAAAAAAGATAATTAACCCATTATTCCTTAAATAATCTCTTATCTTATACAAAAATATTTCCATTGGGATCTTGGGTTCATCCTTATACTGATAGAATATCAAATTTGATTTCATTATTCTAGAATCTATGTAGAGGGAGACAATTGATACACAAAATCACATGAAATTTAACTAAAGTATGAACAATAATATTTTCATAGGGATCGATCATATAAAATCAAACATGAAATTTCCAAATAAGGAGGGGAGGATAATTGTTCCCTAATTATCATGACTCACTTAATCTATTTTGTTTGTATAAGCTTTTAATTTTTCCTTTGTCTTCATAGGTTGTTGTGGATTATCATCCAAATTAGCCCTTGAATTGGGGAATTGATTTGAATAATTCCAAAAATACTTACAATTGAAGTACTGGAGTGTGGGCGGTGCATTCTGTAGTGATTTCTCCTAATTTACACCATTATCTAACTTATTCCAATCACTTCAGAATCCATACACTCGATAACCTTAATTTCTACACTTAAAACATTTATTAGTCCTTTAAGATAATTTCCTCCATGTTTACTTCCACATTTAGAGCATAAAGGAAAGATCACATTTTTTCCTCCATGGTTTTTAGAGTTTCCTTTGAATTATATCTTTCTTTCCTTATCAAAACCATGTGATTGATGGGTAACTCCAATATTCATTTCCCCCTTGATATCACTAAAAAAATATTTATTCATAGTTAAAAAAGCCCCTTATGGATAATTACCATAAAAGACTTAGTTTTAAGACACTAAATAATCAATAAACCTTACTTCCTAGTTGTATGATAATACCAGAATCGTACCTCACATGTCTTGTAAAAGTTTCCTTATAGGTACCAACATATTCATCATCATTATTATTTAGATCAAGGAATTCCTACTATATTTTCATATAAAGAATGTGAGGGAAGTACTTATGAAAAAATAATCACTTAAACTCATCCCATGACATGGAGTCAATTTCATCTTGTTGCCTCATATTCTTGATGATAATTGACCATTTATCCACTTCAGCTTCCCAGTGAAGGTCTAATATCATTCATGGGGAGACCAAACCCTCTTTGTCAGAGTAAAAACTAGTGAAAAATAAATAAATAATTACAAAAGAATAACCAAATGATATCATAACCACAACGATACTAGTATAAAAATATAACCAAAACTATAAATACAATATTAAAACTAAGAAGTAGATATTTCATGTCAAATTATGCATCCAATGTCAAAATGAAACTCAAAATAAAGACACTAAGGACACCCAAGAGGGTCCCAAACCACATCTGGTTCTTTCATCCATATTCCACACCAAAATCAGTCATCTAACACAAGGATTTTTCCCTTAGCCTATCCTGAAACCATGAAATCTATCCAGGTACCGATCAGGCAGCCCGAGTAGGGTGTGAGTACAACTCAATAGGCCACCACCACCAACTTCTAAAACAATATCCTATCAATAATAGTGAATACAACTATATAAATAAATAAACACAATGTATAATTAAATAATTATCAAATTATAAATTATTATTTATTTAACCACATAAACCCCTATCTTCCTGAGGATACCTGAACCTCACTACCTGCTTCAACCCACTATGGATTCTAACTATCCCCAATGGTTATCACATCCTATAATTTTATAGTTACCATTCTATATCCCATGTCACATCTCAGAATTACCTTGTTACCATTCCAGATTACATGTCATATCTCATAATTCCATTGTTACCATTCTATATCTCATTTCATATCTCAGAATTTCCTTATTACCATTCTAGATTACATGTCGTATCACAATCCCATTAATTAATTCAATAATTAATTAATCATGCCATTATTGTTAATTAAATCAACAATTAATTAATCATCTCAATCATACTAATTAACTCAATAATTAATTAATCATATTAATCTTATTAATTAACTCAATAATTAATTAACCATATCAATCCCATTAATTAACTCAAAAATTAATTAATCTTCTCAATTCTATTAATTAACTCAACAATTAATTAGTCATTTCAATCTTATTAATTAACTCAAAAATTAATTAATCATCTCAATACCATTAATTAACGCAATGATTAAATAATATTATCAATTATATTAATTAAATAAATATTTAATTAATCATCACTACTGGAATTTAGCTTTTTCCCAACGTCAGTATACCAACGGTTTACTTAAACCGTTGGGATAGTGAGTCTTTGCCAACGGTTTAAGAAAACCGTTGGCAAAGAGAATTTCAGCAGACCTTTCCCCAACGGTTCACTGGAACCGTTGGGAAAAGGAAGACCTTTCCCAACGGTTCAATGGAACCGTTGGGAAAAGGATGCTAAAACTCACACATTCCCAACGGTTCCAGTAAACCGTTGGGAATGTGTGCCTTTGCCAACGGTTTTTATAAACCGTTGGCAGAGGTTTCCCCCAAATTGCAGGCCGCAATCTCCTCTCCCCATTCGGACAGAGCCCTAATCTATTCACTCCGCTGCTCTCGCGAACCCCATCTCACTCCACTGCTCTCGCGAATCCGAACACCAGTACCCCCATCCCAACAGGTACACCCCATACGAATAAGTGAAATTTTATCTCAACCATGTTGTTGTAGTATTTTTAATGAATAGATTTTTTCCAGGTGTTGGTAGTTTAATTGATTATCCAGATGTTGGTGATTTTTAATGTTTTTGTATTCTATGTTTGGAAGGAGAGTGTTCAAAACATGTAAATCAGACCAATTTGATATTACTCATGAAATCAATTTGATAATGGATTGTGAGATTTTTTAATGTTTTTGTATTCTGTTAATGTTTTTTGTATTCTATGTTTGGAAGGAGGTGTTGGTGATTTTTAATTATTTTCCAATGGTCGAGCATCATGTGAGATTTTTTCTATGTTTGGATAATGGATTGTGGGAATTATGGATTGTGTTCAAACCAATTTGATATGTTTTGGATAATCGATTGTGGGGGTAGGGGCTGTCCACGGGGGTGGGTGGGTGTCCACGGGGGTGGGCGGGGGTGTCCACGGGGGTGGGAAAGGCTGTCCACGGGGTGGGCGGTGCTGTCTAGGGGGTGTGGGCTGTCCTGGGGGTCTGGGTGGGGTGTCATGGTGGGGGAGGGGTGTGTGGGGTGTCCACGGGGGTGGTATGTCTAGGTGGTGGTGGTGGGGTTGCAGGGGAGGGGGGTGTGGGCTGTTTGGGAGGGTGGGAGGGGCTATCCAGGGGGTACGGTGGTGGGCGGGCTGTCCACAAGGGTGGAAGGGCTGTCCACGGGGGTGGTCGGGCTGTCAAGGAGGCGTGGGCGGGCTGTCCAGGGGGGGTGGGTGGGCTGGAAACAGGGGGTAGGGGTGTCCAGAGGGTGGGCGGGCAATCCAAGGGGGTGGGGGGCTGTCCATAGGAAGAAGGGGTGTCGAGGGGGGTGGGTGGGCTGTCCACGGGGGTGGTTGGGCTGTCTAGGGGGTAGGGGGCGTCCACGGGGGTGGGTGGGCTATCCACGGGGGTGGGCGGGCCTGTCCACGGGGGTGGGAAAGGCTGTCCACGGGGGTGGGCGAGGCTGTCCAGGGGGTGTGGGCTGTCCTGGGGGTCTGAGTGGGGTGTCCTGGTGGGGGATGGGTGTGTGGGGTGTCCAGGGGGGTTGGTATGTCTAGGTGGTGGTGGTGGGGTTGCAGGGGAGGGGGTGTGGGTTGTTTGGGAGGGTGGGCGGGGCTATCCCCGGGGGGGGGGGGGTACGGGGTGTCTAGGGGGGTACGGGGGTGGGCGGGCTGTCCACAAGGGTGGACGGGCTGTCCACGGGGGTGGCCGGGCTGTCAAGGAGGGGTGGGCAGGCTGTCCAGGGGGGGTGGGTGGGCTGGCCACAGGGGGTAGGGGTGTCCAGGGGGGTAGGCGGGCTATCCAAGGGGGTGGGGGGCTGTCCATAGGGAGAAGGGGTGTCGAGGGGGGTGGGTGGGCTGTCCACGGGGGTGGTTGGGCTGTCTAGGGGGTAGGGGGTGTCCACGGGGGTGGGTTGTCCATGGGGGTGGGCGGGGCTGTCCACGAGGGTGGGAAAGGCTGTCCACGGGGGTGGGCGGGGCTGTTCAGGGGGCTGTCTAGGGGGTGTGGGATGATCATACATAATGAAGCCTTACAGGATGTGAGATGATTATATCTATGAAATCTACTCAGGTACCTGGTGAGGAAGTGCATATTAATTCAAAAAGGTAAATCGCATATGAGGATACCCTACTAATATGGTTATGGGATGAGGCATGCTCTGATGTGATAACACATTAAGTTCTTGTTGGTTTTACATTTTTTCAATAACACATTAGTATGTTTTTTTCACATGTGTAGTTGATACCATGATTATTTTCTTCCTTTGTCATTTACTTAAATGTATTTTCTATTAAAGTTCAATCCTATTGAATTGTTTATGACAAAATGACTTATATGAATTCTTTTTACAGGAAATGCTGCCAATTGAAGAAAGACGAAGTAAAAAAATGGCGGAGAACAATCGTCGGATGGAGGAGATGGGCATTCCACCATTAGTGCCTACAGTGAGTACTTTATTTCAAATATATATATATATATATATATATATATATATATTTACAGAATATATAATGTCATGTGATTAATTTTTTTTGTAAACTTTGTTGTAGGATTCACCATTACGTCAACAGTTATTCGACGAGGAGCCTAGTACTGCTCCTAGTACTCAGGCCGGTGGTACGAGGAGGGTTCGTACCAAAGGTGGACGTAGAGCTGCGCGTGCCCGACTAGACCCTGCCCCTCCCACTGACATTTCAGCCTTCCCACATTCTGATCCCGGTGTGTTGTTAGGGACACACGGGGTATTTAGGCCTCCCATGTTTTCTCTACCTTCTGCATCTTGTGCCCCATCATTTTCACATCCCATGATGATTCCCACTCCCCAGTCAGCATCAGGTCATACAGTTGTTCCATCTTCTTTTCCTTCTACTTATGTCTCTCCGAGCTTTTATATTCCATCGTCTTCGACTCCTGTTCCACCAGAGGGTGTTCTATCAGGTTCTGTGGATCCGGCGCCACTCATTGATCAGACTAGCGCAGGTATATTTATAAAACCCTAACAAATTTTTATAGCAATATTTATTTTCATTATAACATGTTTTGATAAAATATTTGTTTTTCTTTCATGACAGATACATCTACTGACAAGAGGCGGGGGAGGGGGCGTACACGCATGCGTTCGGTGTGGAACCGTCGCACACAGGTTATGGTGGAATATAATGAAGACAATCAGATGGTTGAGAAAACAGGGCAGCAATGTCAGAGTTTTCTGGCGACGCTTTCCAAATACTCCGACATCATTCCCGTCAGCCCGCTGTCGTGGAGACATTTGCCACATGAGGTCAAAGATAGAGCTTGGGCAGAGATATGGGTAAAAAAATCTGTTGTATTTAATGCCATGAATTTTTTTTGTATTTATATGAATTAATATTTTGATTTCAGCTTCGATTTAATTTTCCTGATGGTGAGGGTGCACGACTGGAACGTCTAAAGGATTTAGGCGAGCTTTGGAGAGCCTACAAGCATGAGCTGTATATTGGCTGGCGTGCTAGAGTTGGCACTGAGTTAGAGGCGGTACCAGTCGTGGATGATTGTCCTATAGAGCAGTATCGTCAGATGATTACTCATTGGACGAGTACCCAGTTTAAGGTATGAATTACATTTGAGGTATTTAAATAATAACTTTCAAGTTTTGCATTAATATTATCCTTTGCATTATTGAATTTTATTTAGGAATCATCTGGAAAAAATAAAAAAAACATTGATGCAAAAAAATACCTGCATACACTAGGACGCACGACGATGCCGGATCATGAGAGGCAGCAGGTATGAAAATTGTTTATAAGTTTTCTTTACGACATACATTTTCTTTTGTTTCCTCAATTATTTAATCATTTGCTAAAGTTTTTATATAACTTTTGTTTTCAATGTCATTGTAGAGGCAAGTACAAAATATTGAAGGATGTGTGCCTCGAGCAAAACTGTTTTGCTCGAGTAGACGAAAAAGGATGGAAGTGCTGTCAACGAAGCGACTCAGCAGCAGATTGTAAGTTTTAATCTGTTGATTTTATATTTTAATATCTATTTCGTAACTTAATAATATATTTATATTTGTAACAGGATGCTTTAGAGGCCCTCGATGCCCAAGAAGCAGACAATTTTGG
This sequence comes from Viscum album, assembly GCA_963277665.1. Lineage (NCBI taxonomy): Eukaryota > Viridiplantae > Streptophyta > Magnoliopsida > Santalales > Viscaceae > Viscum > Viscum album. The sequence continues at coordinate 20,503,436 of OY728119.1, read as the reverse complement.
GCCATCTGATCACTTACATCAGGTGTTGGGAGATGATCATTCTGGCAGAGTACGCTGCCGACCTAGGATAGCCCCGACGAGGTATTGGCCTGCCTCAGGTATGAGTTGTAGTGCCACCGAGCTGCAGCAAGTTAGGGCACAGGCAGAACAGGCTGAGAAATGGGCCATAGAGACGGCAGAACAGTCTGCTAGGGCAAACGGTGCATTTTTGAAATTTATTGAAGTTCTACGTCCAACACTTCCAGTAGAGGCCAGCCCAGCGATTGATGAATACATGTGGTCGATACATTCTATATATGGTGCACCAGGTGTCAGTTCCAGTGGTGGTCAGGCCGATGTCCAGCTTGAAGATGATGATGGCGAGGAGTCTGATACGGAAGAGGAGGGAGATGAGGAGGGCGAGGAGGAGGGCGAAGGCGAGGAGGAAGGCGCTGTGGAGGGTGAGGACGATGAGGAGGACGATGATGAGGGTGATGATGATGATGATGATGATGATGGTGATGCTGATGTGTGACATATTGATCCGTTACATTTTTGACTTATATTACTGAGATTTGATGTTTAATCTATTCTAGTTGTTGGTTTTATCTAGACTCGTAGTATAGTATTGGAGTTGAGTTATTTTTATATATTGCCAGTTTTTATGGATGTTGTTGTCTTTTAGTGGTTGTGTGTTTGAGAACTCCCTGGACAACCCCCCTCATTCTTGGACCCTAGACAACCCCCCTCCCCCTTGGACCCCGAACACCCCGCAAACACCCCCCAGACAGCCCCGCGGACAGCCCCCTGGACAGCCCCCCGTACAACCCCCAACCCCCCACCCTGGACCCCAGATAGCCCCCCCGGACAGCCCCCGGACAACCCCCCCACCCTCCCCCTTGGACCTCGGACAACCCCCTGAACAAACCTTGAACAACCCCTGAACAACCCCTGAACAACCCCTGAACAACCCCTGAACAACCCCTGAACTGCGTTTTCGGTCACCGCGGGCACACGACACGTCCGATTGACGTGCCGTCTGCGCTTACACGTCACGAATAATAATTAGAATGTTCCACGGTGGTTTCAGCTCAATCCGTGGCCGTCTACCATGAATTTGACCGTTGGACGCCCGTTCGGGCCGTTTATGACACCAGAACTGCGTTGTCGGTCACCACGGGCACACGGCACGTCCGATTGACGTGCCGTCTACTCGACCACTTCAGAAATCATTCACCCGTATTTGTTGTCTGATTTCAGGCCATTCTGACATCGTTTGGCCGGTTTGGACCCCCCCTCACGCGCGTTTACGAAGCGCGCGCATCACTTAAAACACGAATATTGAGCCGTACCGCGCAAACCGCACGTCTGATTGACGTACCGTCTGCGCTTACACGTCACGAATAATAATTAGAATGTTTCACGGTGGTTTCAGCTCAATCTGAGGCGTCCGCTATGAATTTGACTGTTTGACGCCCGTTGTGGCCGTTTATGACACCAGAACTGCGTTGTCGGTCACCGCGGGCAGACGGCACGTCCGATTGACGTGCCGTCTGCTCGACCACTTCAGAAATCACTCACCCGTATTTTTCGTCTGATTTCATGCCATTTCGACATCGTTTGGCCGGTTTGGACCCCCCTCACGCGCGTTTACGAAGCGCACGCATCACTTAAAACACGAATATTGAGTCGTACCGTGCAAACCGCACGTCTGATTGACGTGCCGTCTACGCGTACATGTCACGAATAATAATTAGAATGTTCCACGGTGGTTTCAGATCAATCCGAGGCCGTCCTCTATGAATTTGACCGTTGGACGCCCGTTCTGGCCGTTTATGACACCAGAACTGCGTTGTCGGTCACCGTGGGCACAGGGCACGTCCGATTGACGTGCCGTCTGCTCAACCACTTCAGAAATCATTCACCCGTATTTTTCGTCTGATTTCAGGCCATTCCGACATCGTTCGGCCCATTGGGACCCCCTCACGCGCGTTTACGAAGCGCGCGCATCACTTAAAACACGAATATTGAGCCGTACCGCGCAAACCGCACGTCCGATTGACGTTCCGTCTGCGCGTACACGTCACGAATAATAATTAGAATGTTCCACGGTGGTTTCAGCTCAATCCGAGGCCGTCCTCTATGAATTCGACCGATGGACGCCCGTTCTGGCCGTTTATGACACCCGAACTGCGTTCTCGGTCACCGCGGGCACAGGGCATGTCCGATTGACGTGCCGTCTGCTCGAACACTTCAGAAATCACTCACACGTATTTGTCGTCTGATTTCAGGCCATTCCAACATCGTTCAGCCCATTTGGACCCCCCTCACGCGCGTTTACGAAGTGCGCGCATCACTTAAAACACGAATATTGAGCCGTACCGCGCAACCCGCACGTCTGATTGACGTTCCGTCTGCACGTACACGTTAAGAATAATAATTAGAATGTTACACGGTGGTTTCAGCTCAATCCGAGGCCGTCCTCTATGAATTTGACCGTTTGACGCCCGTTCTGGCCGTTTATGACACCCGAACTGCGTTGTCGGTCACCACGGGCACATGGCACGTCCGATTGATGTGCCGTCTGCTCGAACACTTCAGAAATAACTCACTCGTATTTTTCTTCTGATTTCAGGCCATTCCGAAATCGTTCGGCCCGTTGGGACCCCCCTCACGCGCGTTTACGAAGCGCACGCATCACTTAAAACACGAATATTGAGCCGTACCGCGCAAACCGCACGTCCGATTGACGTGCCGTCTGCGCGTACACGTCAAGAATAATATTTAGAATGTTCCACGGTGGTTTCAGCTCAATCCGAGGCCGTCCGCTATGAATTTGACCGATGGACGCCCGTTCTGGCCGTTTATGACACCCGAACTGCGTTCTCGGTCACCGCGGGCACAGGGCACGTCCGATTGACGTGCCGTCTGCTTGACCACTTCAGAAATCACTCACCCGTATTTGTCGTCTGATTTCAGGCCATTCCGACATCGTTCGGCCCGTTTGGACCCCCCTCACGCGCGTTTACGAAGCGCGCGCATCACTTAAAACACGAATATTGAGCCGTACCGCGCAAACCGCACGTCCGATTGACGTTCCGTCTATGCCTACACGTCAAGAATAATAATTATAATGTTCCACAGTGGTTTCAGCTCAATCCGAGGCCGTCCGCTATGAATTTGACCGTTGGACGCCCGTTCTGGCCGTTTATGACACCCGAACTGCGTTCTCTGTCACCGCGGGCACAGGGCACGTCCGATTGACGTGCCGTCTGCTCGACCACTTCAGAAATCACTCACCCGTATTTGTCGTCTGATTTCAGGCCATTCCGACATCGTTCGGCCCGTTTGGACCCCCCTCACGCGCGTTTACGAAGCGCGCGCATCACTTAAAACACGAATATTGAGCCGTACCGCGCAAACCGCACGTCCGATTGACGTTCCGTCTGCGCGTACACATCAAAAATAATAATTAGAATGTTCCAAGGTGGTTTCAGCTCAATCCGAAGTAGTCCGCTATGAATTTGACCGTTGGACGCCCGTTCTGGCCGTTTATGACACCAGAACTGCGTTGTCGGTCACCGCGGGCACACGACACGTCCGATTGATGTGCGGTCTACTCGAACACTTCGGAAATCAGTCACCCGTATTTCTCGTCTGATTTCAGGCCATTCCGACATCGTTCGGCCCGTTTGGACCCCCCTCACGCGCGTTTACGAAGCGCACACATCACTTAAAACACGAATATTGAGCCGTACCGCGCAAACCGCACGTCCGATTGACATGCCGTCTGTGCCTACACGTCACGAATAATAATTAGAATGTTCCACGGTGGTTTCAGCTCAATCCGAGGCCGTCCGCTATGAATTTGACCGTTGGACGCCCGTTCTGGCCGTTTATGACACCAGAACTGCGTTGTCGGTCACCGCGGGCACACGGCACGTCCGATTGACGTGCCGTCTGCTCGAACACTTTAGAAATCAGTCACCCGTATTTGTCGTCTGATTTCAGGCCATTCCGACATCGTTCGGCCCGTTTGGACCCCCCTCACGCGCGTTTACGAATCGCGCACATCACTTAAAACACGAATATTGAGCCGTACCACGCAAACCACACGCCCGATTGACGTGCCGTCTGCGCGTACACATCACGAATAATTATTAGAATGTTCGACGGTGGTTTAAGCTCAATCCTTGGCCGTCCGCCATGAATTTGACCGTTGGACGCCCGTTCTGGCCGTTTATGACACCAGAACTGCGTTGTCGGTCACCGCGGGCACACGGCACGTCCGATTGACGTGCCGTCTGCTCGACCACTTCAGAAATCATTCAACCATATTTTTCGTCTGATTTTAGGCCATTCCAACATCGTTTGGCCGGTTTGGACCCCCCTCACGCGCGTTTACGAAGCGCGCGCATCACTTAAAACACAAATATTGAGCTGTACAGCGCAAACTGCACGTCCGATTGACGTGCCGTCTGCGCGTACACGTCAAAAATAATAATTAGAATGTTCCAAGGTGGTTTCAGCTCAATCCGAGGCCGTCCGCTATGAATTTGACCGTTGGACGCCCGTTCTGTCTGTTTATGACACCCGAACTGCGTTGTCGGTCACCGCGGGCACAGGGCACGTCCGATTGACGTGCCGTCTGCTCGAGCACTTCATAAATCACTCACCCATATTTGTCGTCTGATTTCAGGCCATTCCGACATCGTTCGGCCCGTTTGGACCCCCCTCACGCACGTTTACGAAGCGCGCGCATCACTTAAAACACGAATATTGAGCCGTACCGCGCAAACCGCACGTCCGATTGACGTGCCGTCTACGCCTACACGTCACGAATAATAATTAGAATGTTCCACGGTGGTTTCAGCTCAATCCGAGGCCGTCCGCTATGAATTTGACCGTTGGACGCCCGTTCTGGCCGTTTATGACACCAGAACTGCGTTGTCGGTCACCGCGGGCACACGACACGTCCGATTGACGTGCCGTCTGCTCGAACACTTCAGAAATCAGTCACCTGTATTTTTCGTCTTATTTCAGGCCATTCTGACATCGTTCGGCCCGTTTGGACCCCCCTCACGTGCGTTTACGAAGCACGCACATCACTTAAAACACGAATATGAGCCGTACCGCGCAAATCGCACGTCCGATTGACGTTCCGTCTGCGTGTACACGTCACGAATAATAATTAGAATGTTCCACGGTGGTTTCAGCTCAATCCGAGGTCGTCCGCTATGAATTTGACCGTTAGACGCCCGTTCTGGCCGTTTATGACACCAGAACTGCGTTGTCGGTCACCGCGGGCACACGACACGTCCGATTGACGTTCCGTCTACTCGAACAATTCAGAAATCACTCACCCGTTTTTGTCTTCTGATTTCAGGCCATTCCGACATCGTTCGGCCCGTTTGGACCCCCCTCACGCGCGTTTACGAAGCGCGCGCATCACTTAAAACACGAATATTGAGCCGTACCGCGCAAAACGCACGTCCGATTGAGGTGCCGTCTGCGCGTACACGTCACGAATAATAATTAGAATGTTCCACGGTGGTTTCAGCTCAATCTGAGGCCGTCCTCTATGAATTTGACCGTTGGACGCCTGTTCTGGCCGTTTATGACACCAGAACTGCGTTGTCGGTCACCGCGGGCACACGGCACGTCCGATTGACGTGCCGTCTACTCTACCACTTTAGAAATCAGTCACCCGTATTTTTCGTCTGATTTCAGGCCATTCCGACATCGTTCGGCCCGTTTGGACCCCCCTCGCGCGCGTTTACGAAGCGCGCACATCACTTAAAACACGAATATTGAGCCGTACCACGCACACTGCACGTCCGATTAATGTGTCGTCTGCGCGTACATGTCAAGAATAATAATTAGAATGTTCCACGGTGGTTTCAGCTCAATCCGAGGCCGTCCGATATGAATTTGACCGTTGGACGCCCGTTTTGGCCGTTTATGACACCAGAACTGCGTTGTCTGTCACCGCGGGCACACGGCACGTCCGATTGACGTGCCGTCTGCTCGACCACTTCAGAAATCACTCACCCGTATTTGTCGTCTGATTTCAGGCCATTCCGACATCGTTCAGCCCGTTTGGACCCCCCTCACGCGCGTTTACGAAGCGCGCACATCACTTAAAACACGAATATTGAGCTGTACCGCGCAAACCGCACGTCCGATTGACGTGCCGTCTGCGCGTACACGTCACAAATAATTATGTATGTATGTGTTAGTTTATTGAAGTTACAATAATTGGATTGAAAAATGAGAGGGAACACACAAAACCAGATGTGGTGCTGGTCAAAATTGGAGACCTGGTTGGGAGCTGCTGGGCAAATTGGGGAGCTGCTGGGTGATTTGCCCAGCAGAGGCTATGCCAACGGTTCAAAACCTTTGGCATAGAAATTTTAGATTAGTTTTACCAACAGTTCATCAAACCGTTGGTAAAACACTTTTCCCAACGGTTTAGAACCGTTGGGAAAGAGTAGATGTGGGGTTTTTGCCAACGGTTTTCCAAACCGTTGGGAAAAACATGAAAATTTTAAGCCCCTGTGCCAACGGTTTTAAACCGTTGGCAAACCTTTTTTCCAACGATTTTGAAGAACCGTTGGGATAGAGTAACCTATCTCCACCCTATGCCAACGGTTTGCTGTAAACCGTTGGGAAATGTTTTTCCCAACGGCTTACTTACCTACGGTTGGCAGAACCGTTGGTATATGTTATACGAACGGTTTTCCAACCTTTCCCAACATTTCTCAACCGTTGGTAAATATATTATTTCCAGTAGTGCATCTAAACTTAATTAATAAAATCAACAATTAATTTATATTCTAAACTTCATTAATTAACTCAAAAATTAATTAATCTTCTCAAATTCATTAATTAACTCAACAATTAATTAATCTTCTCAACTTCATTACTAATTCAGTAATTAGATCAACACATCAACACCCTTAATTAGTTTTCAAATTAATTAATCAAAATATACCATCCCAATAATCCCATAATTAATTCATTAATTAATTATTCAACTCACAATATTGATATAATATAATTAACCCATCAATTAATTATTCAATTAAACAATCTAAATACCCCCTAATTAATTCCTCAATTAATCACTCAATTCAGAAATCTCAATATCCCCTAATTAATTACCTAATTAATTAATCAAATCTATAATCTCAATTATCCCCAATATCACATCTCCATCAATTAATTAATTCACCAATTTAATTAATTAAATCAAGAATAACTTTTTTAAACATAAAATAATAATTCTACAATTATATACACATAATTACACTCAATACTATGATATTTGAATTATAGACCACCTAGCTCAATTTGTTGATGAACAATAACCCAATGGAAATCCCAAAATTTGAGTGGAACAATGACGTAGAATGATATACTGATCTAAAACCCTAATTTGAGATCAAATAAATCAATATATTTTAATTCTAGATCTAGATCCCCAATCCTAGATCTAGATATAATCAAAACAAGTATAATAACCCCTTATCGTATGGGAGAATAAGGGAATAAGAATGTGAAACCAAGTGGGATAATATTATCTTACTAGTAGGGGTGCATATCATCAATACGGGCTTTGAATCATGAAGAACGAAGGTTGGGAAGGTTTATAATCCATCCAGGAGGCTTTGAAATCAAGATTGAGTCATCTCTAAAAAAGGTTAGAATATTACAATCTCTAAACAGTATAATAACTCATCCTCGAATTGTAATACCAAACATATCTAACATTCAGATCCAAAAATACCTGGCCATTAAGCCCTCATATATGATTCTCCCTCCCAAGTTTCCTCCTGCACATGTCCATGCTACCACAATATATAAACTATCAACACAGTCTTCCCCCAAAAAACTTTCTCACTACTATCCAACACACATATAAGATGATCCTTAAAGAAAGTACCTATCTCAAGATCAACATCAACCACATCGATTACATGATAAGGGTTGGGGTGATATCACTGTATTTATGACACATGAAAAATTTCACGCATAACACTGTATTTATATGGAAGATCCAATCGGTACGCCACTAGCCCGATTCTTTCCACAACCTCAAAAGGTCCAAAGAACCTAGGTGAAAACTTTCCCTAACTCTATATCCTATGGTGACCCAACCTAGGAGACACCTGAATGAAAACACAATCACCCTTTGTAAACTCTTAGGTTCATTGACGTTTATCAACATATGAATTCTATTTACTCTGAGCCATATCCATACACTTCTAAATTAATTAAACCTTATCCAACATCTCCTACATGAGACTTAGTCCCAAAAAACCTAACTCATCTTACTCCATCCATCATAAAGGTGATCTATATATCCTAACATAAAGATCCTTGTATGGTTCCATCTAAATAGTATCTTGATAACTATTTTTATAGGCGAACTCTAAAAAATCTTGGTACTTTTACTAAGACCCACTGTAGTCTAGAACACACTCTCACATCATATCCTCAAGAACTTGTGCAGTACGCTCTGACTGCCCATCTATATGTGGTTATAAAGTCATACTTAATAACACATGTTTACCAAGCACCTTCTGCTATCCCCACTAGAAGTGTGAAGTAAAACAAAAGTCATGGTCTGAAACTATAGTTTGTAGCACCTCGTGCAGATGGACCATCTTTGGAACATACAAATTTCTTAGTTTGTCTACTAAGAAAGTCTAGAATATAGATAAGAAATGAGATACCTTTGTTAGTCTATCCATAATAACACAAATAAAATCTTACTTTTTAGACTTCATCAGGAGACCCACCACAAATTTCAAAGTCACTTTATCCCACTTACACTCCGGATTAGGAAATAAATGCAGTAAACCTCAAGGTCATTGATGATCTTCCTTCACATGAAGAAAAGTGTAGCATCATGTTATGAACCATGCTATCTCATTTTCCATGCTCGACCGCTAAAACTATCATTGTGTGTCATGATACATTTTGGTCACACCTAGATGTACTGCCCACTTCGAGGCATGAAATACCTGTATCAACTCCTCCCGCATACTTGTAGGAAAAAAAACTTGATTCTTGACATATATGATTTCATCCTCATCTATCAACTAGTCTAAAGGTGTCTCCTCACTTTTAAGGCTTTTCCTCAAGGATAAACATTATGTCTCCTCATACTTCCTATCTCTGATCTGTTTTAAAAGTGTAGACTCAACTAAAATTGATACCTGATTCATCTGCTCCTGAATCTCCTAAACCAAAAAATACATCTTAGCTAGAAAATTCATCATCTTCCACTCAGTATTAGTCTCCTAAATAGCCTGATACTGAGTTTCTCTACTCAAAGCATCAATAACACTATTCTCCTTTCCAGTAGTATATGTTAGATCAAATTCAAAAGACTGCATATACTCAAACCATATCCATTGATGAATATTCAAATATCACTATGAGAATATATACTTAAAGATCTTATGATCTATATATACATTAAACTTATTGACCAATAGATAATTATGCCAACACTTCAAATCATAAAACACTATTACCAACTCGAGGTTGTGTGTATGTTAATTCTGTTCATGTGGCCTTAACTTTCGAGACCCATACAGTACAAATTGATATCCCTACATAAAAAATAATCCAATTATAATACCAAAAGAATTACAATACACTGTATAATCCTCACCTGGATTAGGTAGGATCAATATTGGTGCCAATGTTAACCACTTCTTCAACTGCTGGAAAGAATCCTCATAAGATTCTGACCATTCAAACTTCATCCCCTTTTTAGTCAAGCCTGAAAGTAGTGATTCCAAATGGGAAAAGTCCTAGATGAACCTATGATAATATAATGATAACCCTAGAAAGATATAGATATCAAAAACATTCTTGGGATTCTTCCAAGAAACCACTACCCAAACTTTCTCTGGATCCTTAATACACCTTCCTCTGAGATGATGTGACCCAAGAAGTGTACTTGATCAATCCAAAAGTGACACTTAGATAGATTTTAATATATCTGATGCTATATCAGTGTACTCAGTATGATTCCAATATGTTGTTAATGATCATGATGAGTCTTGGAGTGCACCAAGATGTCATCCACACATAATACAACAAATTGATCTAGGTATGGACGAAAGTTTTTGTTCATCAAGACCATAAACACTACTGGGGTATTCATCAACCCAAATGATATTAAAAAGAACATATATAGTCCATAAATTATTATTAAATATTTCCTTAGTATATTAGAAGTCCAAACTCTCAAATAATGAAACCTTGATCTAAAGTCTATCTTGTAAAAGAAACAATCTCATCTCAATAGGTCAAAAATATTGTCTATCAACAGAATAGGATATAAATTCTTCACAATCATCCAGTTAAACTTTTAGTAATTGACACAAAAGTGAAAACTCCCATCATTCTTATTTAAAAAAACATAGGTGATACCCAAGTTGACGTACTCAGATGGATAAAACCCTTATCTATTAACTCCTCCAGTGGAGTCTTGAGCTCTTGAAGTTCTATCAGCTCCATTCTATATGGTGGAATAGAAACTAGATCAACTCTCGACAAGAGATCAATAGAAAATTAAACATATCTCTCATGTGTAAACCCTAAAAAATATTCTAGAAACACATCCTAAAATCTATCAACTACATGTGGAAAGACATCCTGCTTTACACCTCCATCATCCAACAATATACTAGAAACCTGGGATGTGAACTCTCCCACTTGCTGATGAATTGGCCCAGCTTGGCCTACCTGGATATCCCACTCTCTATGAAGAGTATACTTTTCACCCTTAGGAGTTGTAAATATCACTCTTATCCAATAATAATCAATATGGTCTCAGTATGCTACTCACCAGTCTATACACATAATTAAGTTGAAGCCTGACATGTAAAGAATATAGATATCCCATAGAAACTGATATTCCATAACCTCAAGAGAACATAACTTTCATAAGAAGATGTCCCTAGACCATACTCCCAATGATGTATCTATCATCAACACCCCACTCATGAACTCCACCTCCAGGCTCAAACTATTTAAAAGTTGTGCAGAAATAGAGGAATGAGAGGCACAATTATCAAATAAGGATCTATATAATGTAGAAGATACAAGAACATTACTTGTCAATATCAATGGTCCAACCTTGTTATCCAAAAGTGTAGGATGAACCTCATGAAAATTCCCTCCCCTTATTCATTGTGATGCATTTTGAGTCCCTTGAGCTACACCACTATGTTGATGTGGGGACTCTTGCCTAGAAGTACCACATTTGTTGCCTCTACTACCATGACCAGTAGAACTCTAGCTTCTATCCTAATAAGGTGTATAAGATCACATTCCTATAGTCTGATTATATCCAACCGCCCCATCATTAACCATCTATCACAGGTTCATGTATAACTTCTGTAGATGTCCCATCTTTCCACAAGATCAGTACTCTACTGGTGGTTAGGTATAGTGTCTACAATAGTGGTTTGGCCTACCACACTAGTGAAAACCACTAGAGAAAGGTCTTGTGTAACTAAATTTTCCCCATAAACACTTTTTTCCACTACTTTGGCTAAAGTTCTCATAATGATGCTTCCTACTCTTAGAATATGTACCTCCTAATCATCCAATAACAACCATATATCCTGCACTGGAAGCCTCTTTTAGGCCCCCCCTCAACAATGAGATCCCGATTCACCACAACTAAAAAATTATTTAGCCTAAATATGTTCACTCAGGACTTAATCTCACACTTAAGTCCTTCCTGAAATTGTTTTGATAAAGTGGCCTCATCCACTTCAAACAATGGAGAAAAGCACTGTAAATCTTTAAAGTGTCATGCATAGTCCATCACATACATACTCCCTTGAGTCAATCTCACGCACTCAACTAATCTCTCTAGCCTTAGTGTCTATGGATAGAAGTGTTCTAAGAACCTATCCAAGAATTCCTTACATAACATACCATCATCCTGTCTAGTTAGAGCTTGAACATCCCACCAGTGCTTTGCTGATCATCATAACATATAAGCATCCAAATTGACCCTCTTCTTAGGAGGAGTATCCAAGTGGTCAAGTATAGTATGGATAGACTCCAGAACTCAAATCCCTCAATTCCACCCTCTCCATCAAAATTTTGAGGAATCTGCAATTGAAACTCCCTAGTCAAGTCAGAAATGCTCTTCTCAACCCACCCTAGGTCTCTTTCCATGAATTTCATATACTTAGAAAAGTTCTCCCAGAACTACTCTCTAACTTCCCCACTCAGCACTATTGGTATCCTAGTTTCCACTACTACTGGAGCATATCCATCCATAACCTTTGATCATCCTATCAATAAGCTTCATTGTAGAGGCATAAATCTACAATCCAAAAATTCACCATAGGACACAGTTCAAAAAATTAACACATTTATGAGAAACACAATAATTTATATCAAGTCATTTCCCCAAACCCCACCACATGGTCAAAACTGAGGAACTTTCACTACACCTAAACATCCTACACCTAGGTATTAGTTAACAATGGTAAAAACATTATAATTATTCAATTTTATCATTTAAAAAATAATTTATTCTCATCTTGCATCATTTTAAAATCTTTCATTATTTCATCTTAGACACCATTTTTCAGTTCAATTTCACAAGCAAGTAAAAACAGTTCAAGTTCAACAACTTATCCAAAACATGTTTTCCCATGCATGCCTAAAAATGTTGCATGTCACAAAATAACCCTAAATGTATAGAATAATGCATGCATAATCAACTCTCATGCCTTACCAAGTCATGATTCAAATATTAGAAAATCTCAACATCAATAATCACAACACAAAAAAATTGGATCACCCAAGGTGAAATAATATTCAACTATAATAGTAAACAATAAAAAAAAAATCACACCCTCGGTACTTGGGTTCTTCCCCATACATGGGTTAGATACTCCCATGAATGAGATCATAACCAAGACCCAAATCTTCTTAGTCTCTTATCTACCTTTCCCAAACAGTAATACAAAAGAAAAAGAAAATAAAAATGGTATCTAATACAAATTTGTAACATCCCAACTCAGGTTCCACACAATGGTGCCTCGAGCTGATCTGTTACATGACCTCAAGTATGCCTCCCTGTACACTAGAGGCTTCTGATGAGTAGAAATGGTTTAATATCAGTCATGGGGAGACTATACCCTCTTTTTTAGAGTAAAACACCAGCAGAAAATAAATAAAAAATAACAAATGAACAACTAAATGATAACATTACCAGAACAACACCAGTATAACAAGCTAACCAAAACTAGAAATACAATATCAAAACTAAGTAATATATATTCCATGTCAAAGTACATGTCCAGTGTCAAAATTAAAATCACAGTAAAGACACTAACGGCTCCCAAGAAGGTCCCAAAACATACATCCATGATCCATCCCCAAATAAGTCATCTAACACAAGTCATTTTCCCTTAGACTGTTCTACAACCATGAAATCTATTCGGGTACTGATTAAGAAGCCCGAGTAGGGTGTGAGTAAAAATCAGCAGGCCACCACCAACGGAGTCTAAAACAATATCTATTCAATAAAAGTGTATGTAGTTGTATAAATAAATAAACACAATGTATAAGTAAAAAATTATTACATTATCAATTATTCTTTATTTAACCACATAAACCCCCAGGTTCCTAAGAATTCTCAAACCTCAATACTTTATTCATCCCATGCCAGATTCTAACTATCCCTAAGGGATATCATGTTTTAGAATACCACAGTTTCCATTCTAAATCCCATGTCACATCTCATAATTCCATTGTTACCATTCTAGATTATATGTTATATCTCAGAATTCCATTATTACCATTCTATATCTCATGTAATATCTCATAATTCCCTTGTTACCATTCTAGATTACATGTCATATCTTAATCCCATTAACTAATTCAAAAATTAATTAATCATCTTAATCTTATTAATTAAATCAATAATTAATTAATCATCTCAATCTCATTAATTAACTCAACAATTGATTAATATTATCAATCCTATTAATTAACTCAAAAATTAATTAATCATCTCAATCTTATTAATTAACTCCACAATTAATTAATCATATCAATACCATTTATTAACTCAACAATTAATTAATCTTCTCAATTCTATTAATTTACTCAACAATTAATTAATCATATCATGCTTATTAATTAACTAAAAAATTAATTAATCATCTCAATCTTATTAATTAACTCAAAATTTAATTAATCTTCTCAATTATATTAATTAACTCAATAATTAATTAATCATATCAACTTTATTAATTAACTCATCAATTAAGAAATCTTCTCAAATTAATGAATTAACTCAACAATTAATTAATCTTCTGAATTTCATTAATTTACTGAATAATTATTTTATCTTCTTATATTCATTACCAATTCAAAAATTAGTTCAAAACATCAATAAACTTAATTAATTTCCCAATTATTTAACCAAAATCTACCATCCTAATAATCCCATAATTAATTCATCAATTAATAATTCAACTCACAATCTTAATATCTTATAATTAATTCATCAATTAATTATTCAATTCAACAATCTCAATATCCCATAATTAATTCATTGATTAATTAATAAATTAAATAATATCAATATCCCTTAATTAATTCCACAATTAATTACTCAAATCTATAATCTCAATTATCCCCTATATCACATCTCCCTCAATTAATTAATTCACAAATTTAATTAAATTAATCAAGAACTCAATTACTAAACATAAAATATAATTTCTATAATTACATACTCATAATTTCAATCAAGACTATGGTATTTGAATTATATACCACTTACCTAAATTCGTTGATTAATGATCACCTAATAGAAATCCCAAAATTTGAGCAGCACAATGATGTAAAATGAGATCCTGATCTAAAACCCTAAATAAATATAAAAAAATAGAGATCATTAAATTCTAGATCTATATCCCCAATACTAGATCTAGATATAATAAAAACATGAAGAACAACCTCTTCTATAATGTGAGAAGAAGGGAAGAGGAATGGTAAAATAAGAAAGATATTATTCTCTTACCAGGAGGGGTTATGATATTCAGTCTTGGATTAAAATAAAAAATAATGGAGGTCAGGAGGGTTTGTAATCTATCTTGGAGGATCTGAAATCAAACCTGAGTAATCTCCAAAAAAGGTCAAGATATTATAGCATAAAAATGAGATTTTTGATTCCATATCTCATAACATTCAATTTCTCAGGAAGAAAATCATTGCATTATCCATTTCATTCAACATTAACATGGATCCTTCAGGTTACAACCATTTAATAAAACCAAAAATTATAGTGTGAGGAATAATAATCATAGTGGTAAAACAAAAAGTCATGAAAAATCATTTATAGGATGCCTAAATCAAGGTACATTATTTTAAATCCATGAAACATAAGGTTTAACCTAGGTTATTCATGGTCATAATCAATTCAAATAATTTATGATATTTTGTAAAGAAAATGTATTTTAACCAAATTATATCCCTGAGGAGAGTCAAACCAGGTGTGCAGTAAGGACCATTGTCCTGTACTAGGTAACGCTTGATTCAAGTCCAAAATACATTTTTTCAGAGTTATTAAACCTAGGTACATATATTCCATAACCATGTCCACTTTTAGTATCTGGATAGGGATATATTTCTAGGTAAAACATATAATATATTCCTTACCAAATATTTAGAATATTACCTTATACTTAGGATTATCCTAAGGGTTATAACTAAAGTTTTCTCATCCCCGTTTATAAAGGTTTAAAAAACCTATCCTTTGGTATATAATATAACAAAATAATATTTTTATACATAGATATTACATATTTTTTTTCATGAACATTCATTACATTACACAAATACACACCTTAGGATCATAAAGGGATATCACTTTGGGAAACTTGGAAACATAAACAACTGGTTCATAAGTAAACTACTTCATCTCTCTCTTAGTTCCTCATAAATATCATCCTTCTTAGATATATAACATGTAATATCTCTCATTATAACCTAAGAAAAATAAGTATAATAAATGGTGAGTTCTAATGATCAGTAAGGGTAAACAAGGGAAATACGTAAACATAACATGAGCATAAGGGTATGAGAATATGAGGATAACATATTAAAACCATACCCTATATATCAAATATCAAATTATTGAGTCATGAAATAAATATTGGTAGTTCATAATACATGAATCAAAATGAAATCAAAGAACACAATCCATGAGAGCATAACATTGATCTAATACATGGAATTGTGGCATTGACATAAGTATAGAAAATATAATTTCAAGGGTATACACTAATCATTCGTAACATTGTAGGATTTTTCTAACACCGTGTACTTGATTTAGGATTGGGATAACCTCCCATGTACCATCTATCAGGATTGGGATAACCTCCCGTGTAACCTATTTCAGGATTAGGATAGCTCTCGTGAACCCTTTGATCCCACATAACATTAATCATTAATCGAGTCATGTCATATCCAAAGGGAAGAGAGAACCTCATTCTCTCAGCTCTCACCTCACCATTGGCTCCTTCCCTTATAGGGTTTTGAGGACTTTCTAACGACGAAGGGTCTCCTCCTCTTATATTGTTTCTCTTGATTTCCTCTTATCAGGTATTCCTTTCATTTTCTTTCTCCTCTTATTCTCAGCTGTTATTCCCTCCTAGGGTTTTTCCTTTCCTCTGGTATCACAATTGTGGGTCATTATCCTCTACTCTTTTGTTCATTCCCACCATGCTTGAACCCACTCTTAGTTCAATATGTTGGTGAGAAACACTAATTGGGATGTGCAGGCGTTAGCTCGTAGTGGCAGATCCATAGAGCCTTTGTCCCCACTTCTTCACCCATTTTGGTGGGTTTTTTCTAGACTCTCTAGAGAGGTCTCAATTCTTCCTATTTCACCCCTTCTCTTTCAGCCTGGTCTGATGCACATGACCCATCCTAGTTGTGTGTATTGGTTTTTAAGTCTATCTAGGATTGTGGAGGTGGAATGGTGGAAATCCGGTGGATTCTTCTCTTGGTTTCTTCCGCTCTTTTGCTTCAGTTATTCATGTTTGGTGTTTATTTCTCTATTTCTTCCTGGTTTTTATTTCATAATTTCCAAATCACGTTTTTCTATTTTATTTTTATGGTTTTCAATGGTTTTTGGTTCATTTGATTCAAGTTTTGATTTAGATAGCTGGTTTGATCAGTTTGATGTTCTCCCGTGATGATGATGCTAGTTCCTAGAATTATTCACCTAGTGGTGGATTTGAAGGTAGGGTTTGGTGGTCATGTGGTGGTTTTATATCTCTTTTTATACCTTTTTCTTCTCCTTACTCTGCTCTAGCTCTTGGATTCCACCAATTATGTAACACCCCGACCCCAGAAGCCCAGAGTCGGTGCATTATTACATATCATTGGAATGATCACAAAATATCAAGTCTCAAAAGACCGATTAGTTTAGTAGCATTGGAAGTACTAGATTCATTCATAAGGTTTAAATTGCATCATAAAATAGAAAACTAAAACAAAATTGTTTTCATAGAAAATACTAAGATCCCATAGACTATCCATGCAGGTCAGTCATAATATACTTCTTCGTATCCTGGGAAAACTAAAACATAGAAAAGGGTGAGTTCAGATGCTTAGTAAGGATAACAATATAACGGAAACTTTCATAAATAAGAATAAAAATTTAAGGAAATGTATAGATCTAAAACAAAATCCTTTTCAACAAAAACTTGATCATAATATGGAAAATATAAATCAAAATAATGCCATTTACTTACTCACATAGATATTCTACTCGTTGAATAATCACATGCAATATCAATAACCACTTTCATAATGATGGAATGCATAATTCCACACTTCATAAACACATAGTCAAGGCCTTGTGACAAGACAAAAAATAATATTTTTCAAGGCCTTGTGCCAAGATACTAGTTTGTCTCATGAGACGTACCAATGCATCGAGGAGTTATAGCGGGCTCCACCCGTCACTTACTAAGTCCAATGCATTCCTCATATGAAAAGCTTTAAACATAACATAAACATTCGTATTAAAACTAGCATACAAAATATCAATACTTTATCCATAAATCATGAATGGTAGAAAAATAACACATCCACAGTCAAACATATCACAAAACCTTCAATACAAAATGGAAGATTTGTATCATAATAAATCAACTTCAAAAAATATTACAATCGATTAAAGGATGTTGACATAGATGAAATCAAAAATGTTTGATATAAATATCTCATTATTTTTTTGAAATCATTTAAAGTTACATAATTATAAAAGAAAACATTTATTTTGAAAATATTATTATAATCTTGCAAGGGAAGCTTCTATGATGTTATAATGACAGAATATACCGCACCCACCGTATAAGTTAAAAAAAACATTCTTACTTTAATTTTGTCGAAAAGGTCATAAAGTAACTTGTTTGGAAAATGATGGAAAGATTCCTTTCAAAACTTATAAGGTCAAATAAGGGTATAAATGAATTTAACCCATAGTCTAGTAAATATTAAAAATGTTTTGTAATACATTTTTAGGAAAACACGGATGTGGATGATAAAGATGTCCCAGTAGATAATTACATATAAACAACCTTGAATAATGAAGAGGTTGTAGAATTAACCCTTACCTTGTACTTTTCCTTGGTAGAGGGTAGGTTAAACTTCTGTATAATGGAAAAATCATTGTTATTAAATTATACAATAACCATATATATTAATATGATATCATATATGATCTTCTAATATTTCTTTGTTAATGATATTTTAGTAGTATCATTGTTTCAGGTGTTAACTGATTCATTTTTCCTTTATATGCTTTGTTATGTAAGTAATGTTTTTTATGGATAAGATGTATCTTATTCATATTAAGAATGATATTAAGTCTTCACACATTATTTTTAATCATCAAATGAAAATTAATCTTGAATGGATACGATGGGGAATGAATCTCATCGCGTTCGTGGAGACGGTAATCCGTACGTACACACGAGTGATAATATCATTCTTTTGATATTAAAATCATATATAATTGGATGGAATATCATTTATAAATAATAATTATCATGTTATATTTATTATTTGAATCATTTATACTCATTATTATACCCATCCAAATGATGAAGTGTTTTAATAACAAACTACACCACGACTTGGAGACGGTAATCCGTACGTACGCACATATGGTGACTTTATCATTTATTGGATGGATAAAATAATGAATATGGTTGTACCATTTTTATAATAACATCACAGTATATATAAGATACTAGATTTATTATTTTATAATGGAAACAACAAATAAAGAGGAAGTGGAAGAAGAAAAACAAACATGAAAGAGGTGGTGAGATATTTACCTCTTCTTCGGGTTCTTCCTTTTGATTTGATCAAAAGGGATCCTTAGGTTGTATTTATGAATAAATTAATGCCTATAGGATGAATGGAGTATAGTTGAGAGGGTATTTGGGTAGGGTTTGGTTGAGAAAAATGGCTTTGAAGGTGTTAATTAGAGATAAGGGGAAGTTCCCTTTTATAAGAGGGGTGAGGGGTACCTTAGGAAAAGCTAGAAATATTATTTTATAATAAAATAATTTTCGGTTTCTAATTGGTCCAAAATGATTTATTTAAAGGATAAGTTTGGTATGGGTCAGAAACCTCTCAAAAAACAAGTTTTATATAGGTTTGGGTTACTATATTAACCTTATATTTTAGATTTCACTTTTAGTTAAATAGTTTGACATTTACCATGTCTCTTGGTATTTTTATATCATATGGTTAATAAAATTAATATGAACTTCCAAGAGAACCCCAAGTGGTTAATTAATGATACAAATATAATTATATAAGTCTTTTGGATGAACCTTAGATTTTTAGGATTATTATATCAACCAATAATATTGTATTTGTTTTAAAAACTCATTTATGTCAATTTTGACATTATTTAATAATTTATTTTTTTAAAGTCCTAACAACTTTATTACTTCAAACTAAATACATTTAATCATTACTAACATGTCATATTAACCTATAAAATAATTTTAAATCATTAAAAGTCTCAAATTTTATTTATTTGGATATTTATAATATCAATTATTTTGATCTTTCATTAATATGGTAATTACTGCATCATCATTGTGTCATAAATAAATTTAATTATTTAATGTCTAAAAATTATAAATAAAATAAAATTATGTAGGAAATATTTTTATATTTATAATGAATATTTTTAGTCGAATTTATATTGTGTGTAACCCTATATTAAATATGTTTTAGTTATTAAACTTTGAATTTAACTCTTTTAACTCTTATTTAAATAAAATAATAATAAATGTCCTAATCTAATCCAAGTGAACCAAAGAGGTTCATATTTTATTCCTAAGGTTGTTTTTGGTCGAATTATACTTATCCAATAGAATTAGGACATGTGTTAGGGTAATAATAATATCATTTTTACCCTTAATTACCCTATTTACTTTTAACCGTGGTAAATAAAAGCAAAAAGTTACTATTCAACAAAAGTTATTTTCATATTATTAAACCACATTTTACTTACTGATATAAACCATGTATTTCAGATTTTTGAAATTAAACTCATAGAAGTGGTAAAATTAAGTTTTATGTAAATTTTCAAATGCTCCTAAGAGGTGGGTAAAAGACGGTAAAAAGATCAATAAGATTTTTATACATCTAAAAATATTATAAACAGACTCCAATAAATTACATTGAAATTATATAGGTATTATTTATCTTTTTTGACCTAAAATAAATTTAAATAAAATAAATAATTATTTAAATAAAAATTCGGTTTTAAATATAACTCAGGGTTTTTCACTATTCAGCAAAAATTGAAACTTTTCAGAAAAATACCAAAAATTCACCCTAATCTAATTTCGATATTCCGAATCCAAAAATAAAGTCCATTTTGAAAGATAAAATTTATAAAATTTCAAAAAGTGGGTATTACTATTTATAACTTTTAGTTTGATTGGTTTTGGTGTGGTAGAACTCGAAGTTGCGTACAACACACGCTATTGTATTATTCAAAGAGAATCGTACCGTGGAAGCTTAGGGTGTTACATTATCCCCTCCTTAAAATAATTTCATCTGAAAAATTTCTAGAATATTACTACATAAAAAGACTCGGGTGGTTCTTCATCATAAGTTCTTCGAGTTCCCACGTTGCCTCGTCTATCTTATGGTTTCTCCATAGAACTTTTACCAGATGAGTCGTCCAGTTTCTCAGCACTTGTTCTTTGTTATCAAAAATTTTGGTAGGCTCTTCGCAATAAGACAGATTAGGTTCCAGTTCAATTTCCTCATAGGTGAGTACATGCGTTGGGTCAGGCATGTATTTTCTCAATAATGATATGTGGAATTTGGAGAGACTTTGCGGCATTTCCAAATGATAAGCTACAAACCCAATTCGTTCTAGAATTTCAAAAGTTCTGATGTACCTGGGACTTAATTTTCCCTTCTTACCGAAACGTATAACACCCTTCCATGGAGATACCTTCAAGAAAACATGATCTCCTACCTGAAATTTTAAATCCTTCCTTCGGTTATCAGTATATCTCTTCTGCCTACTTTGAGATACTTTGATGTCCGTTTGGATTACTTTCACCTTTTCCATAGTTTCCTCCACAAGTTCTGGGCCTACAGGTTTTATTTCACCAACATCATCCTAATAGGTTGGTGTGCGACATCTATTTCCGTATAACAGTTTATATGGTTCCATCTGAATACTTGAATAGAAGCTATTGTAATAGAAAAATTATACCAGAGGTAAATATTGATCCCACATACCTTGAAAGTCAAGTTATCATGATCTCAACATATCTTCTAAGGTTTGAATAGTCCTTTCTGATTGTCCGTCAGTTTGGGGGTGGTAGGCAGTGCTCAAACGAAGTTCATTATCCAGGGATTTTTGAAGACTTTTCTAGAATCTTGATGTAAAATGTGGATCACGATTAGAAACAATCGATAGGGGTACTCCATGAAGTCTCACAACTTTATTAATATATAGTCTTTCTAGAAGTTCAAGTGGTAAATATTCTCTTATAGAAATAAAATGTGCTGACTTGGTAAGACGATCAATAATTAACCATATTTCATCATTCCTTCTAGGAGTCTTTGGTAGTCCCATGACAGATTCCATCATAATATTATCCCATTTCCACTCAGGTATGGGAAGAGGTTGCATGACTCCTCCAGGATGCTACCTTCTAGCTTTCACTTGTTGACAAACCATACATCTTGACACAAAATCAGCAATATCCCTCTTCATGTTGTCCCACAAAAAATGTTCCTTCAAATATCTATACATATTAGTGCTACCAAGGTGTATAGATAAATTGGAGCTATGTGAATAATCTAACAGTTCCATTTTTAAATCAGGTATATCAGGAAAACAAATTCTCTTCCCAAATTTTAAAATCCCATCTTCATATACAAAGTCAATCAATCTCCCATTGTTCACAGATTTAATCTTCTTTTGAAATTTCTCATCATGATACTGGGAATTTTTTATCGTTTCTAATAAATATGGTTTTTCAACCATTTGAAAAAGCATTGATGTTTCACCTTCCATGGTTATTCCCATATCCATCTTTACTAGATCCATTAAAATAGGATCCCTTTCAAATATCATCTTGTTCAAAACTCCATGATCCTTTCTTCTCAAAGCATCTGCCACCTTATTTTCCTTCCCCGGGTGGTAGTGTATTGTGTAATCATAATCCTTGAGTAGTTCAAGCCATCTCCTTTGCCTCATGTTGAGTTCTTTATGTGAGAAAATATACTTCAAACTCTTGTGATCGGTATATATTTCACATTTTTCACCATAGAGATAATGTCTCTATATCTTCAAAGAAAATATTACAGCTGCTAACTCAATATCATGAGTAGGATAGTTTTTCTCATGAATTTTTAGTTGTCGTGATGCATAGGCAATAACTCTATCATTTTGTATAAGGACACAACCAAGTCCTTTCTTTGAAGCATCACTATAAATAAAAAACCTATCATTCCTTGATGGTAGATTCAAGATAGGAGAATTGACTAATATTCTCTTCAGTTATTCAAAAAATTCTTCACAATCTTTTTTCCAAACAAAATTAACCCCTTTACATGTGAGCTTTATTAATGGGTTAGCCAATCGGGCAAAATTCTGAACGAATCGTCGATAATAACCTACTAAACCAATAAAATTGCGTACCTCGATTATACTTGTTGGTGATGGAAAATCTTGGATTGCCTTGGTCTTAGAAGGATCAACAGAGATTCCATCCTTAGAGACAATATGGCCAAGAAAAGAAATCTCCTAAAGCCAGAATTCACACTTGCTAAACTTCCCATATAATTCATATCTTCTAAGAGACTTTAGAATAATGCACAAGTGATTTTCATGATCTTCATAGCTTTTGGAGTATACCAAGATATCATCAATAAATACCACTAAAATGTCATCAAGATATTCCTTGAAAACTCTATTCATTAGATCCATGAAGACATAGGGTGCATTAGTCAATCCAAAAGGCATTAGTGCAAATTCGTAATGCTCGTACCTTGTTCGAAATGCTATTTTTGGAATGTCTTCTTTTTTTCCCACACAATTGATGATATCTAGATAGAAGGTCAATCTTTGAAATATATTGAGCTCTTTGAATTTGGTTGAATAAATCATCAATGCGAGGTAGGGGATACTTTTTCTTTATTGTTATAGCATTGATCTCCCTGTATTCAATGCACAACCTCATAGATCCATATTTATTCTTAAAAAAAGAACAAGGGCTTCCTATGGAGAAACACTAGGGAAAATAAATCCCTTATTACTCAATTTCTCTAGTTGTTTCTTTAGTTCCACTAATTCCACAGTGGCCATTCTATAAGGGGTCTTCGATATGGGCATTGAACTGGGAATTAAATCAATAGAAAACTCAATTTATCATTCTGGAGGATGTCCAGGAAAATCTTCTTGAAACACATCAACATATTCTTGCACAATAGACACGACTCTATTTGAACATTAATTTCCTCACCCATAGTTATTTCATTCTCTTCCTCTCCAATAATTTAATTTAGTTAAGATACTAGGGGTGGATCTAGATAAGAATTAGGTGGTGACATTTCTTCTCTAAATATAAGGTACTACTTATCATCATCAAAAATTGTAACCTCATTTTTCTTACAATAAATTTTTGCATCATGGTCCAAAATCCAATCCATACCAAGGATTATATCAAATTAAATCATGGTTATGATGATGAGATCATCAGATAAATAATATTTATATGCCTTAATGGAAACTGATTCATAAAACTTTGTTGCAATGATACTTCCCTTAGGAGTTTTGACTGACAACTCCCTTGTTAAATCAAATTGGAAATATCTAATTTTCTTATCAAAATGAAAAGATATGAAACAATGTGATGATCCAGAACCAAATAAAGCATTGTTTAAACTTGAGGAAACCATTAAATTACCTACCACTACATCTTTCGAAGCTTCAACCTTAGCAGTAGTGATAACATAAGCTTGTCATTGATACCTTGGCCTTTTTGATGTAAGTTCCCCTGATGCTTAGGAAATTCATTTTCATAATGTACCCTTTATCTACAATTGTATCATTCAACATTAATAGCCTCTTTATTCCCCTTGCAATCATGAACTTGGTGGCCTTTTCACCACACTTGTAACAGACTCCCATTCTCTTCAGACAAGTACCAGGGTGTTTCTTCCCACATTTACTACAGGATGGATATTAAACTTTTCCATTCTTCCCTTTATTTCCATTTCCTGAGTGTTCAGTAGATCTCTTCTTCTCTTTCTTTTCTTTAAAGTCATAAGACTTAGAGAATTATTTTTCTGTCTGGATAGGACATGAGATAATCTCTTCAAATGAAGAGAAGGATTGTGAGACTAATTCTAGATGGAGAAATGGTTTTAACCCATCAATGAAACGATCAATATTACTTCTTGGGTTATGTATATAATCTGCAGCATGCCTCACAAACCATGTAAAGTTAGCTTCATACTTTGCGACATTCTCATCCTCCTTTTTCCTGAGACTCAGAAATTATCTTTCCATATCCACTCGATGGTCATGAGGAAAGTATTTTTCTAAGAAAATTTCTTTAAACTCCCTCCATTACATATTTGATACTTCATCATATTCCTTTGTGTTTTGAATCAATGACCACAATTGATCAACATATCTAGTGAGGTGGTAAATAGCCAGGACAACTTTTTCCCTTTCCCTACTCCCCAAGGCATGGAATATTTTCTCTAAGGAATTTTTCCATTGTTTAGCTACTAATGGATTTATACCCCCATTTAATGTTAGTGGTTGTTTCCTCATGAAGCAATCTAACACTGATCCTCCACGATGCGGATCAGGGTGCTCCATATAGGTAAGGTTATTATTCATAACCTGAGTAAGTTGTCCCAGTATAGTGATAAGCTGATCAGCACCAGTTGTATCACCAACTCCACTATAATTATCTTGAGCAGGAGAGAAATACCTACATGGAGTGTGTGCATTGGTATAGTTTCCATTCCTTCCACTAGGTACCATTTCTATACAATGGCATAAACTAGATTATTTTATGAATCACAATACATAATTCCAAACTTATAACATACTTAACATAAATTAAATAGTTCATGGATATAATCCATAATCATAAAAAATGTTTTCTTTGAGGATGTATATACTCATAAATCCTTCATAATGGTTTGTAAATAAGATGTTGATTATCCTAATCATATCCCCTGGGAGTGTTGTAAACAATAGTGCAGTAAGACCCATTATCGTGCACCGGTTCCCGTTTGAGTCTAGCTCAAAGCGGTGTTTTCGGGTTTTACCCCTAGGTACATCTGTGCTAGAGCCGCCTCTACCCACTCATATCCAGACATGGATTTATTGCTTGTAAAACTCATAAAATCTCTACAATACCAAAATTCTAGGAAGTTATTCTAAACTAATCCTCAAATTCTATCTTAGGGTAATGTTATCTAATTAGAGTTTTTCTAATTCTAGCTTCCAAGGTTTGTACTAAAATTCCTCTGATACCAACTATAATGCCCCAACCCCAGAAGCCCAAAGTCAGTGCATTATTACATATCATTGGAATGATCACAAAAGATCAAGTCTCAAAAGACCAATTAGTTTAGTAACCTTGGAATTACTAGATACATTCATAAGGTTTACATTACATCATAAAATAGAAAACTACAACAACATTGTTTCCATAGACAATAATGAGATCCCATAGACTATCCCTGTAGGTCAGTCATAATATACTTCTTCGCATCCTAGGAAAAATAAAAAATAGAAAGGGGTGAGCTCAGATGATCAGTAAGGATAACAATATAGCGAAAACTTTCATAAATAAGCATAAACATTTAAGGAAATGTATATAGGTAAAACAAAAGCCTTTTCAATATAAAATTCATCATAATATGGAAAATATAAATCAAAATAATTCCATTTACTTACTCACATAGATATTATACTAGTTGAATAATCACATGCAATATCAATAGCCACTTTCATAATGATGGAATGCATGATGCCAAACTTCGTAACCACATAGTCAAGGCCTTGTGCTAAGACTACAAATAAGATTTTGTCAAGGACTTGCGCCAATAAACTAGTTTGTCTCATGAGATCTACCGATGCATCAAAGAGATATAGAGGGCTCCACGCATCACTTACTAAGTCCAATGCATTCCTCATATGAAAAGTTTTAAATGTAACATAAACATTCATATTAAAAATAGCATAAAAAATGTCAATACTTTATCCATAAACCATGAATGGTAGAAAAATAACACATCCACAGTCAAACATATCACAAAAACTTCAATAAAAAATGGAATATTTGTATCATAATAAATCAACTTCAAAGAATCTTATAATATATCAAATGATGTTGACATAGATGAAATCAAAACTATTTGAGAGAAATATCTCATTATTTTTTTGAAATATTTTAATGTTACATAATTATAAAAGATTTTTTTTAAAATATTATTATATGATTGTAAGGGAAGCTTAAACGATGTTATAATGGCGGAAAATAGCCGCACCTGCCGTATAAGTTAAAAAAACATTCTTACCTTAATTTTGTCGAAAAGGTCATAATGTAACTTGTTTGTAAAATGATAGAAAGATTACTTTAAAAACGTATAAGGTAAAATAAGGGTATAAATGAATTTAACTCATAGTCTAGTAAGTAGTAAAAAAGTTTTGGAATACATTTTTAGGAAAACACGGATGTGGATGATAAAGAGTCCCAATAGATAATTACATATAAATAACCTTGAATAATGAAGAGGTTATAGAATTAACTCTTACCTTGTACTTTTACTTAGATGAGGGTAGGTTAAAATCATGTATAATGGTTAAATTGTTGTTATTAAATTATACAATAACCATATACATTAATATGATATCATATATGATCTTGTAATATTGCTTTGTTAATGATATTTCAGTAGTATCATCGTTTCAGGTGTTAACTGATTCGTTTTTCCTTTATATGCATTGTTACGTAAGTAATGTTTGTTATGGATAGGATGTATCTTATTCATATTAATAATTATATTAAGTCTTTAAACATTTTTTTAATCATCAAATAAAATTTATTCTTTAATGGATACGATGGGGAATGAATCTCATCGTGTTCGTGGAGACGGTAATCCGTACGTACGCACGATCGACAATATCATTCTTTTGATATTAAAATCATATATAATTGGATGGAATATAATATATAAAGAATAATTATCATGTTATATTTATTATTTGAATCATTTATACTCATTATTATTCCCATCCAAATGATGAAGTGTTTTAATAACAAACTACACCATGACGTGGAGACGGTAATCCGTACGTATGCATGTATGGTGACTTTGTCATTTATAGGATGGATAGAATAATGAATATGGTTGTATCATTTTTATAATAACATCATAGTATATAGAATATACTGGAGTTATTATTTTATAATGGAAACAACCAAGAAAGAGGAAGTGGAAGAAGAAAAAAAACATGAAAGAGGTGGTGAGATATTTTTCTCTTCTTCGAGTTCTTCCTTTTGATTTGATCAAAAGGGATCCTTAGGTTGGATTTATGACTAAAGTAAGGCCTCTATAATTAAGGTATGATAGTTGAGAGGGTATTTGGGCTGGGTTTGTCTGAGCCAAATGTATTTGAATGTGTGAATTAGAGAGAAGGGGAAGTGCCCTTTTATAAGAGGGGTGAGGGGTACCTTAGGAAAAACTAGAAATATTATTTTATAATAAAATAATTTTCGGTTTCTAATGGCTCAAAAATTAATTATTTAAAGTATAAGGTGGGGAGGGGTCTAAAACTCTCAACAAATAGGTTTTATACAGGTTTGGGTCACTATATTAGCCTTATCTTTTAGATTTAACTCTTAGTTAAATAGTTTGACATTTACCATGTCTCTTTGTATTTTTATATTATATGGTTAATAAACTTACTATAAACTTCCAAGTGAACCCAAAGTGGTTCATTAATGATACAAATATAATTATATAAGTATTTTGGATGAACCTTAGATTTTTAGGATTATTATATCAAACAATAATATTGTATTTGTTTTAAAAACTCATTTATGTCAATTTTGACATTATTTAATAATTGATTTTTGTTAAAGTCCTAACAACTTTATTAATTAGAAATAAATACATTTAATCAATCCTAACATTTCATATTAACCTATAAAATTAGTATAATTCATTAAAAGTCTAAAATTATATTTATTTGGATATTTATAACATCAATTATTTTAATCTTTCATTAATATGGTAGTTACTGCATCATCATTGTGTCATAAATAAATTTAATTTTTTAATGTATAAAAATTATTAATAAAGTACAATTATGTATGAAATATTTTTACCTTTCTAATTAATATTTATAGTTGAATTTATATTGTGTTTAACCCTATATTAAAAATGGTTTAGTTATTTAACTTTGAATTTAACTCTTTTAACTCTTCTTTAAATAAAATAATAATAAATGTCCTAATCTAATCCAAGTGGACCAAAGAGGATCATATTTTATTCCTAAGGTTGTTTTTGGTCGAATTATACTTATCCAATAGAATTAGGACACGTGTTAGGGTAATAATAATATCATTTTTACCCTTAATTACCCTATTTACTTTTAACTGTGATAAATAAAAGTAAAAAAGTTACTATTCACCAAAAATTATTTTTATCTTATTGAATCACACTTTACATACTGATATAAACTATGTCTCTTGGATTTTTTAAATTCAACTCACAGAAGCGGTAAAATTAAGTTTTATGTAAATTTGAAAATGCTCCTAGGAGGTGGGTAAAAGACGGTACAAAGTTCAATAAAATTTTTATATGTCTAGAATTTTTATAAACTGAATCCAATGAATTAAATTTAACTTATATAGGTATTATGTATCTATTTTGACCTAAAATAAATTTAAATAAAATAAATAATTATTTAAATAAAAATTCAGTTTTAAACTATAACTCAGTGTTTTTCACTATTCATCAAAAATTGAATGTTTTTAGAAAAATACCAAAAATTCACCATAAGATAATTTTAATATTAGGAATCCCAAAATGAAGTCCATTTTGAAATAGAAAATTTATAAAATTTTAAAAAGTGGGTATTAATATTCATAACAGCTAGTTTGATTAGTTGTGGTGTGTTAGAACTCGAAGTTGCGTACAACACATGCTATTTTATTATTCAAAAAGAAGCGTACCGTGGAAGCTTGGGGTGTTACAAATGATCCCTCAGACATATTTTCATGATGGTTCTCAAGGATATTTGGGAAGTGAAGTTCAAGCAGTAGATGGTGTTTCATGAGGCAATTATTTATAGTGGATTCATCTCTATCCTTGGTCTCCCATAGGTCTTGTGGATAGAATTTATCTTTTTGGTTTTATGGTTTGTGGTGATCTGGTTTAGTTTTCTATGGTGGTGATGATGAATTATGGTGGATGATCTCTTCAGAGAACTATGGGTGGTTCTCACCGATGTACTCGTGTGGTCTAAGTGTCGGTTCGGGTCTGAGTGCACGACGCGAAGTAGCTTGTCAACTGAGTATGCCATCATTTTAGTTTGAAATTTGAAATTTGAAATTTGAAATTTGAAATCTTTACTTTCAATGACCGACGATGTGTATATCGATGAAGTTTTGTGTGGATAAATGGGAGGAGGTGAAGATAATAATATTATGATAATGGTGACGAATACACAGATAAAGATGTTATCTTTAGAGGCTAATTTTTCTCTTAGTTCTTTGAATTTGGTCAATTTAGTTTAATGCCTAAAGTTGATGTGAGGGTTCCCATTGTGCCCTCAAAAAGTGGTGTTTTTGAAAATATAAGAAAAAAATATTTGGAGGGAACATTAATCATTACCCAATTCATTAGAGTAAGATATAGGTCCCATCCACAACATAATGAATATCATATATATGTATTCCAAAATATCATAAAACATTCATTATATTACCACCCATGAAAAGAAAATGGTTTCATAAACATTTTATCATAACATAACATGTAGAAAATAAATAGGTTTCATAATCAATCCATCATTTCATCATAGAATAACCCATGAAAAAATAAGTGGATTTCATAAGAATTTTATCATGGTATAACCCATGGTAGGAAAATGGGTTTCATAAATATCTTGTCATTATAATAATAAACCATCTAGAGAAAGAATAAGAATGATATCCTGAGATCATATCCCTAGTAAAACATAAGTAACATTAAATAATTTCATCTTGGATGGAAAATGATTTCTAAATATCACTTGAAACATTTATTGATGAAAATATCCATTCAAATTTGAAAATAACTTTTGAAAACATAAAACATTTTCAAAATCATTTTCTTTTAAAATAACCTTGGAAACTTATAAAGTAATATTTAACAATCATTTGAAACATTTTTTTGAGGAAAATATCTTTTCCAATTTGAAAAATATTTTTTTTAAAACATAAAACATTTTAAAAAAAAATTTCTTTGAAAATAACCTTTTAAACTTATAAAATAATCTTTAAAACATTGGGTGTTCTTGATAGTGAGAAATTCATTCATGTCGTATGCATTAAAAAAATAGTTCCATTCAAATTTTTAGTAAAATTCAAATGGACCATGTTTGGACAACTAAATAAATATTCATTTTAAAACAATTTTTAAAAACCAAAAAATGGGTAAAAATTTCTTTAAAAAATCCTTTTAATAATTTTAAAACATTTTTAAAAACATTTTTATAATACATGGATATGGAAGAAAAATATTTTTCAATTGAAGAGAGAATTAAAGACGATTTTTCTTAAAAAAATCTTTTGAAATTTTGAGTACATAAAGAGAGTAAAATGGAGGGAAAACATGTATTATAATTAAATAACTATAGTATAATAAATTTTATGAGTTTCTTGAGATATGTATCATAATATTTCATCATTGGAAGAATACATATAAACAATCCCGATAAACAATGTGATTTTATTATAAAAATATTATCACTTTATTAACATTGAATTATAATAAACATGAAATAATAACATTAAACGAAACTTAAAATATCACTAGAATAAATAAATTCAGGATATTATATGTTAATGGGTCTTTCTATAAACCTCATAAAATAAGATAGTTTCATAACATAATGTATGTCCCAAAGAAGAAAATTTGAGACAAAAATCCCTCACCACTTTGGTAACTATTGAACTATAAAACCCATGATATATATATATTCAAATGGATATGTAAATAATCATAATTTTCATGATAATAATCATAAAATAAATTCATGTGTGGTATATACACCATATAAAAGAAATATGTGGTGAATATGGCATGTGTCTCATATAAAATAAAAGTGAGATGAAAAACCATTACCATAAGTCTTGAATTAGTTCATACATGTTCAAAGCTACTTTATAATAGATATAAGTCTATTATAAATATACTACATACCCTACACACACAAACACATCATACCATATATGATCTACTCTTGACCTTTTATTACCCATTTATTAATAGTTCCTTGTTAAAATTACATTTCAAGTAATAACTGCTTTGGTTTTATTATATGTTTTGATTTGTTATTTTAGGTCCAATTAATTTGATCATGGTTATATAATATATAGTTTTTAACCATTATATAAATATCTTATATATTAATTATATATGTATTTATAGTAATCCATAAAAGTTAGAGATGGAGAATGAAATATATTGTTCATGGAGATGGTAGGCCATACGTATGCATGAAAGATGTTTCCATTTTCTCTAAGGATGAGAAAAATAATGTTAATTAATATATTAAATCTATAGAATAATTTTTATTTCATATATATCACATATATTCTTTAAATTTACCCTTATTACCTTCCATGAAAAGCATTAATGAAAAAATGAATCACATCACTTCGTGAGGCGGTAGTCCACCGTACACACACAAGATGTTATCATATCCCCCATGAAATGTAAAGTAAGAAGTTATATATAATATATTTATTCTATATATATATAAATATGTTAAAAATATAATATATATTCATTTAATATATCCTTATTACCATCCAAGTAAAACAGAAATAAAAAACACATCACATCGGTTCACAAGGCGGTAGTTCACCATACACATGAGAAACATTAGTGTTTTCCAATAGATTAGGAGGTAATAAGGTAGATGTTGTATTATAATTAAAGAGGTATAATAATATAATAGATATTATATATAAAAATTAAATCCATAATTTTATCCATCTGTGATAGTTGGTGACAGAAAATGAATAACATCGGTTCGCGATGCGGTAGTCCTCCATACACACGATGGACGATTTCTTTCCCATTTGATGAAAGAAGAGAGGGATATAGGTTATTACATTAACATAAGAACATATAAGTATATTTAAGATAATTTTGTTATTATATTATCATATTTTAATAATATTTTAAGGAGTTATAATAATAAGTAAACCAAAAACGCATAGTTAAAAACTTTACCTCTTCTTTAAACAACCTCTTTAGGTTCAACCTAAAACATTACTAGATTATTTTTATGATATAAAAAAGGTCTCTAGGATGTGATTATTTAAGTAATAAAGATATTTGTTCATGTATTAAATGATACAAAGTGTTTTTTAAGTATGAAGAGGGGAGGGGAGGTGGTGGCCTTTTATAAGTGGGGGAGAGGACATACATGGAATTTTTGAAAAGAATAAAGTGTACCCACATTTTTTACAAGACAAAAGTATATAAAATGTAAAATTATTGAAACTTACAGGTGATAATTTTGAAATATGTCCATAAATTTGGTGCTGTAAAAGTTTATAGGTAATTTTACCCATTATATTTTTAGTTTAACCCCCAATAAACCAATTTTAACCGTAACCATGGGAATTAATTTTTTAATATTTTTACTATTAATTATAGTAAAAAATTAAAATTAATTTGTTAAAAAATATTAATTATTATAGTTCCAAATATGGAACCCATTTTTCAAAATTCTATTCACATAAGTAGTAAAATTTATTTTAAAATTATACCCGCATATACGATGAGAAAAATGTTCAAAATTTTAAAACATTTTTATATAAAAATTCAATATTAAATCGATTACAATGAAATAAATTAGATTAATAGATATATAATGTGACTAATTATAACTAAACAACCATATTAAAATAAAATTTATTTTTTAAATTAATTGAATGAAGATGCATTTTTTAATAAAAACCATTGTTTTTCACTATTCAATTTTTTTTATCATTTTAGGAAATTATCAAAAATTCACTCTAAGATAATTTTTATATTATGATTTAAAAAATTAATTTTATTTTTTCAAATAATTTTCCTAAAGTTTTCAAAAATTAATTTTAAAATGCGTTTGTAAAATGTGATAAAAATTCTATTTAAAAATACAAATTTTAAGCATAAAATTAGATTTATTCTTATCTCACACCTAGAAAACACATAAGATGAATGTTAAAAATTTGATTGAATATATAATATATAAATTTAATTTACCAAAAGTGATTCATTTAATTTATTTAGATAAACATGTTTGAGTGCATAAAATATTTTTTTTAGAAAAATATTTTATTTATTTTCAAATGGTTTTTATTTTCATTTATAATTAATTGGTCACCAAAGAATTAATTTAATATATAGGTTTAAACCATATATATTAATAATTTAGTTAATCCTATTCATACCCACTATTATAATGGATATATGATAACCATCATGTTAAATAATAATATATTTGTAGTATGTCATGTTTTGTTTGAACTTGGTGTTGCATGTAACACAAGCTAAACTAGGTGTTTCATGTAACACAAGATATTGAAAAAAAAATAAATTAATTTGAAAAAAAAATTATATAATATTAGGGTGTTAAATATATGGTTTACACACTATAGTTATGAGACAGTTCACTTTTAAAAATTTGATTTGACTAATTGTGGAGGCAAAAAAGACTTAGAGATCAAAAGTTAGAACCATTTTAAGTTAGGGTTCATTTAAACATGAATGAAATTTGGTAAAATAAAATTCCCATATAATTTTCATGAATACCATAAGATAACTTCACCTTATGAATGTGTGTTATGAAACTACAAGATACGATTCTCATCCATGGCTCATTGATGAAGACCTGATACGATAGTGTGATATAACCCTTTTACGTGAATCATTGATAGAATGCTTACACAGTCGCATGAACCCACAACACATGAGACCCTGCCTTTTATGAAACTCATTGATGTAATTCTTACACCGTCACATGATACTTCACTATTCAATACCCTACCTCTTATAAAACTAATTGATGGAACACTTATATGGTCACAAAATAAAACACCACCCAAGAAAATTCTTCTTACGTGTCTTGTTGACGGAAAGCTTATGTGGTCACATAACCCTGTACTACATGATCAAACCTATCTCATAGAAGTTTCATGAGTAACACATAGGATATGGTGGTTAGTTATTAGGTTCTCATTCCTTTTCACTAGGGTTACCTATAAATACCTTGATTTTTATTTTAGGAAGGGTGATAGAGGAGGAGGAAAAACGGAGAGAGTTAGAAGAAATCAAAAGACTAAGGGGATATGGAAAAGGTTGAAATATGGGATTAGCTTCCACATTTTTAAACTTCAACGAGTTACATAGGTAAAACTAAATTCCAATAATAATTCGAAAAAATGAACATTTTTACATAAGGAATCCATTTGATCAAAGCCTATAAGATCATTCCATGTGAGTTTATCCATGTGTCTTCATGCTATTGGAATCATTTTTTAATGGGGATATAGACATCTCATTATCTTGCATGATTATAGTCTTCTATAGGCCAACTTACATGGATCACCTTATGCATACCACCTTATGTGGAGCACCTTACACAATCATCTTATGCGGTCCTTTATCAAACAATCTTGAATTATGCAGTTACTTCCTATTGCTGCCTTACATGGCCTGAGTTCTTCATGTTCTATCCTCCTAGAACCAGGGTTTCCCAAAAATTATCTACTCCTCCCACACCGATGATTACATACATTTCAATTTAAATCATTAAGAGAGGTTGCTGATATGTTTTCACTTGATTCATTTAATCATGAAATTTTAACCTAGAGAACCTATATGGAAACTTTTTTTCAAGGTCAAAAACCTGAAAAAATGCCCCTGGAAAGGTTGGGAGAGTTTGGAAAGGTTTTGGAAAGTTTTGGAATCCTTTTTAAGGTTGCACGGTTTGAGCACAGTTAGGCGAAACCGTGTGAGAATAAACTGTACAGGAAGTGGGGTCATGCATGAATTGCACACGATTTGTCCAACCATGTGAGGATTCCATGCAAGATGCCCCTTTGAGGTAGCATCAGGCACACAGTTAGTGCACGGTTTGTCTAACCGTGTGAGATAACCATACAACTTGTAAAAATGGGTTTTTAAAAATCCTGGATTAGTCATGATTTCCCTAAAGACACCAAAAATTTATCCCATTCGATCCTCACTCAATATTTCCTCTTCTCAATGGTTAGGGGTGCTCTCACACTCGTTTTTGAAGAAAATAAAATGTTTTTATTGGTGCGGTTGCGCCAATTCTTCTTTGGTAAGTCTCCTCGCTTAGTTCTTTGTGGTTTTCTATAGATATACTCTTCCCTCTCTTTTAGTTTTCTAGATCTACACCTGTTGTGTGTATATATAGGGTTTTTGTTTCCTTAAGTGATGATATTAAGGCTTTTTGATGGTTGGGAAGGATGTTTAGAGTGGTTTTGGTGGAACGGTTGTCCGGATTTGTGGTGCGGTTGCTTGTGAGTCGATTTTTCCGGAACCCTAAAGGTAGGTGGCTTCTCTCTTGACTCAACTTGGTTAGAACTAGTGGTTTTTGTTACAATTAATTTTTTTTCTTGAAATTAATTGTGATCATGATGCATTAATCTTGTTAGAAAT
The DNA here is from genome assembly GCA_963277665.1 of Viscum album. Classification (NCBI taxonomy): domain Eukaryota; kingdom Viridiplantae; phylum Streptophyta; class Magnoliopsida; order Santalales; family Viscaceae; genus Viscum; species Viscum album. The sequence goes on along the minus strand of OY728119.1, from coordinate 20,466,896 downwards.
CCATTCGGTGATGATTTGGGGGATTTTTTGGAAAATGGTTATTGTTGCAAAAAGGGGATTTCTTGTGTGATTTTAAAATGTTGATTTTAAAATCACTAGTGGATGATTATGAAAAATGTTTTGTGAAAGTTTGTTTTCAATAAATATTTTTTTTATTGAAATTAATTTGGGAATGGAAATTTGGTTAATGAGTGTTTTCAATAAATGAGTGATTTATTGAAGTGAATTAGCATGTGATGGGAATGATGGAATGCTTTTTGTGGGGCCTTGGTGCTTTGTGATTGTTGGTTTATTACTTGTTATCGCTTGTGTTGATTGTGTGTAAGTGGGTAATAAGTATCACTATAAAAGGTGATAGATAGTTTATGGGATATCCACCATTATGGGTAGTGGTTAGGAAGCACCACTAGTTGGAAATGTAGTGAATGGGTTGGACGGAAGCTCCACCGTTTTGGTTGCATTGTTGTGTGTTTATTTGCAAGATGGAAATTTTTGTGATAATGTGAAATGGTTAAATGAATTATGGAATGGTTTTTGGCTTTCCTTTGGGTTGCATAGTTTTAGTAAAGGTGTCTTGGTAAGAGTGTGTTTGGCTTATTGGTAATTTTTGAACTATTTAATGTTTTATATAAACTTCTTTATATAAATGTGCTAATGGTTTTATCCTAGTGGTGTGTGTAGGGAAGTCATTTGGGGAAAACGTACTGAGTATTGGTACTCACCCCCTACTTTTTCACTTGGGTAATTTTTCATATGTTGTATTCCATGACACATGTAAGAGTAAAGCATCTCATTTTTCTAGTGTTTTAGCTTGATGCTTCGGTGATGTTGTGGTGCTTGGAGCGTGGAGCTTGGTGTGGAGCTATGGATGGTGTCTTAGTTCTTTAGTTCATGTTGTGTATTCTTCCACTTGGTACTCTGATTTTTGTTTAGTTGTATTGGTCTTTGGGATTTGTTATGGAACAAATTGGTTGTCTTTTGGCAATGTATGGTTTGGGTTTCTAAGTTAGCATGCACCATATAGTTTTTTTGGTAATGGTTTGTTGTGTTGGTTGATTTTATCTCAAGGGAAAATCATTCCCCAATATATTCTCAAAGCCCTCGACATTTATTTCCAGACTTTGTCACCTTGGGAACTTTTCTTAAGGAAAAGTATCATTCATCTTCCCTCTCAAGCCAATGGGATGAGGTGGGATGTTACAAGTGGTATCAGTTTGTTCAGTCCTTGACTTTCAAGTGAGAGCAGTTGTTTGGTCCTTTGGTGTTGAAATTCATTATTGATCCATTCCTTAAGTCAGGATGGTAGCAAGGTGTAGGATTGTCAGGAATTGGAATGTATAGCATAAAAGGATGTAGCTAACCCTTTTATGTTGAACTCCAAGTTACCAGGGTGTTGGGTACATAAGTGTTTGTAGACACTTATATGCATTGGATTTCTCATTATCGTGGGTGTAGCCAATGAGATGAGCATGGAATGTATGGTAGAAATTACTTCCCATTAGGATTAATATTTAATTTGGGTATAATTATTTATGGTATGATATGAATGTGTAGATTTTGAACAATCTGGATTGGGTTTCAAAACGGAAAGATTTGAAACAAGTAAACTAGTGGTATTTTGAAAATGGGTTGATTTTCAAAAGTTGTTGGATTTTTCAAAATAGTGAAACATGGGAAATGTGAACTTGTGGAAAGAATAGTTGTGATAGTTGTTATGTAATTGAATTTGAGAATTTTATACCCTTTCTTATTAAGGGATTGGGACTTATGGTTGTTTTTGTGTTAATAGAAATGACACCGAGTAGGTGTCGTAGAGATCAACCGAAGAAAGATGCTGAAAATGTGGTTGCACCTGAGCCTTAGGTAAACCAGCAACTAGTAAAAAGTATAGTGAAATCTTTCCAAGCTATAGAAAGTGGGAATAAAGTGGATGAACCAAAGCATATGTATCATGTGGTTTAGTTCCAAAGGCAGAATCCACCCTTGTTAGGGGTGATTTGGAGTCAAAAAGGGATGAAGCATTGATGAATAGAATAAATAGAATATTTGACTTCTTGGGAACACCTAAAGAGATTAAATTGAAGTTATCCACGTATATGTTGGAAGATATTTCCCTTTAGTGATGAGATATGGTGGTCCAAGCAGGGACGAACCAAGGTGTGACATGGAAGGGTTTTGAGGAATTGTTTAATAAAAAAATTTACCCTCATATATTCAAAATTTAGTGTAGAACAAACCCCTTCAGTTTGAAGCAAGGGAACATGGAGGTAATGGAATATGTGGCTATGTTTATGCAATTAGTGCATTTTTCACCTGATGTGGTGGGTAGTACATCGTTTAAGGAACAAATTTTTGAAGATGGATTGAGGTAGGAAATTTGTTCCAAGATAGAAGTTATATGTATAAATGATTACAAAAAATGGTGAATAGAGCTACAGTGGATGAGTGAGACCTTTTGGGGGCTATGGGTGGGGAAAGTATGTTGGTACGCACAGGGAATAGTGGGAACTTGAATTTTGGGTTCAAGAGGAAGAGGGACACTTATTTCTAAGGTGGAAGAATGACTCAGAATAAGATAGTAGGATCAGTTAATCTCCCTAAGAAGCCTATGAGTAAGATGAGATGTTTTTAGTGTGGTTTTACAAGCCACATCAAGCGGGATTGTATGGTACAACCCCAAGCATGTCATAATTTTAAGAATATGGGGTCATTTGCAACGTTATTGTCATAATTCTCTGATGTTGGGTGTTTGTGACACTCCTCAGGGGTCATAGGGGTCTTATTCATCGATGGGACGGGGGGAAACAACATAATCCTCATCAGTAGAGTAAAGTTAGTCATGGTGATTCTCAGAATACTATGATGCCTCATCAGGGAAATAAAGAGCAGAGCATGGAAAGCAAGAAGTTGTTTGGAGTTGAGCAGGTTGTGGTGGATGATCAATTAGGACCATCCACAGTGCGAGGTATGATTATGTTAAATTCAATGTTGATGCAATATTTGTTTGATACGGGTGATTCACATTATTTTATTGCTTCTCACATCATTAATTTTTTGGGTTTACATGCTGAAATTATGCTTTCTATTTTGAAACTACAAACTACTCTAGGTCAAAGAGAGTGTCGAGATTTCCTCTATAGATCATGTTTCTTATTTGTGGATGATATTGAATTGATGTGGAATTTATCAGTGCTTGAGATGGATTCTTATTACATAATCCTGGGAATGGATTAGCTGGAGATGTTTAAGGACCATATTGATTTCTATGCATGAACAATTAATTTTTTGATGGAGGATGACATTAGATATCTATTTAGGGAGGAGAAGAGTGAGAAGCAGGGTGCAAAAAGATTGTTTGAACCAACAGTTGGCACAATATCATATTAGTTGGAAGCTTTTTCATTGGAATTAGTGGAAGGTGTTGAGAAGAGTATTATTTCAGTAGTTTTGGATCAGTTTATGGATGTATTTTCTGAAAAATCATCAGGGTTTCCACCCATGTGAGAAGTGAAGTTTACGATTGATCTCCTTTTAGGGACCAGTACTATCTCACTTCCATATTACCATATGGAACTAATAGAATTGTGGGAATTAAAGTTTCATTTGTAAGAGTTAGAAGACAAAGGGTTCATCTGGCCTAGCACATCTCCGTGGGTAGCACCAGTTTTGTTTGTAAAAAAGGCGGATGGAACTCTGCAAATCTGTGTTGATTATCGTAGAATTAATCTGATTACAATAAATAACCGATATAAACTTCCACAAATTGATGATTTGTTTGACCAGTTTAGGGGAGCACAATGGTTCTCCAAGATTGAATTGAGGTCAGAGTATCATCAATTGTAGGTGAGGAAGGAGGATATTCCCAAAACAGCTTTCAGAAATAGATATGGATATTATGAGTATGTGGTTATGCCCTTTAGTCTAACGAATGAACCAGTGGTGTTCATGGCATTGATGAATATGATATTTTAAAGGTATCTGGATTCTCTTGTGGTGGTATTTGTAGATGATATACTGGTGTATTCAAGGACATGGGTAGAGCATGAGCAACACTTAGCGATAGTTTTGGGGATCTTAATGGATCATCGATTGTATGCCAAATTGTCAAAGTGTGAATTTTCGATATAGGAGGTTTGTTTCCTTGTACATTTTATTTTTGAAATAGGTGTTTCAGTTGATTTAGAAAAGATAGAGTTTATTATCTCATGGAAACCTCCAAAGAATGTTTTTGAGATATAGATCTTCTTTGGTCTATCTGGGTGTTATTGATGATTTGTTCATGATTTCTCATGATTTTCATCCCCAATGATAGCTTTGAGAAAGAATAATTTCCTATTTTAATATGATGAGAATTTTCAGAAATGCTTTGAAGAGTTAAAGGCTCTCCTTACATCAGCACAAATCTTGGTTTTTCCAGAACCATGGAAAGGGTATGTGGTGTATTGTGACACATCGAGATCAGGGTTGGGGTGTGTTCTCATGTAGGGGAATAATTTGGTTGCATATAGTTCACAATAATTGAGGTTTCATGTTAAGAACTACCCAATGCACAATTTGTAGTTGTCAGTAGTGGTTCATGCTTCAAAAATGTGACATCATTATTTATTCAGTGAGAGATTGACAGTGTTTACCAATCAAAAGACATTAAAGCATATTTTATCACAAAGAGTTAGAATACCTCCAGATGCTTGATTTCGACTTAATGTATACATCAGTTAAGGGAAATTCGGTGGTAGATGTATTAAGTATGAAATCATATGATTAGGTGGGGAAACAAGGATCAGATCAGTGGTAGTTGATGTCAGTCATAGCCAACATGTGGTTGGAATGTGAGGACCGGGGTGACAGAGAAGCCTTATTTTCGGTATCATTGGTTCCTGACTTGGTTGGTTTTGTTAAAGAGGTACATGCATCTGATTCTGAGTGTATAGAGATGAGGTTGAAACTCAATAGTGGGGAGACCATTAAGAGCTGGTAACTGAATGGAAATTCAGTCTTGTTTTTTTGGAATCAGATAGTGGTACCGGTATCTTGTCAGGAATAACTTATTAGGGATTATCATCATTCCAGGTGGGATTTTCATCATTAAATTTGGAAAATGTATAAGGTGTTGAAAGCATAGTTTTGGTGAACTATTATGAAAAGGAAAGTGGTGGAGTTTGTTTCGAGATGATTGAATTTCTAGCAAGTCAAGACAGAGAATCAGTGACCAATGGGCATGTTGTAGTCTTTACCTATCCCAGTGTAGAAATGGGAGAAAATAGAAATGGATTTTGTGATGGGTCTCCCAAGAATGGTTCAGAATCACGATGCCATATGGGTGATTGTGGATCGGTTCACAAAGTTGGCCTATTTCATCCCGATTCATGAATCTTATATGGTGTAGGAACTATCCAAAATATATATATGGGAGATGGTAAAGAGCCATGGTGTTCCAGTTTCAATTGTATCAGATAAATGTCTGAGGTTCACATATCATTTTTAGAAATCCTTGCAGCAAGCCCTTGGGACATAATTGATTATGAGAATGGATTATCATCCTCAAACAAATGGATAATCTGAGAGGACGATACAAACTTTGTAGGGTATGTTAAGGGCATGTTTGATGGATTTTATTGGTTCATGGGAGGATCAATTACCGTTGGTGTATTTCTATTATAATAATAGTTATCAGGATTCAATACATATGGCTCTGTTTGAGGCATTGTATGGGAGTTCGTGTTATTCTCCACTATGTTGGGTGGAAACGGGTGATACTTCGATGATTGGACCAAACCTTTTCCAAGAGACTATGGAGAAGATCAAATTGATTAGAAAGAGGTTGTAGATGACTCAAATCTGTTAGAAATCATATGTGGACCATTGTCGTCGACCATTGTCATTCGAGGTGAGTGATCATGTGTTTTTGAGAATCTCTCCTAGACTGGGACATCATCAGTTTAGGAAGCCGTGTAAGTTTTCTCTAAGGTATATTGGGCATTTTGAGATACTTGAGCGAATTGAAGAGGTGGATTTTCGATTGGTTTTCTCACCACATTTTAGTGCGGTAAACAATGTGTTTGAGGTTTCTTAATTGAAAAAGTATCAACTAGATCATGACCATATGATTCATTGGGATCATGTTGAGCTAGAACCAGATGCTTTGTTGGTGCATGTGCCAATAAAAATTGTGGATAGGAAAGAGAAAGTATTGAGTGGTAAAAGAATCAGTTTAGTTCAGGTTTTTTTGGTAGTATGGTCAGATTCAGGAGGATACTTGGGAGAGGGAGAAAGATATGGATGAGCAATGGCCCAATCTATTTAGAAAAAGTGGTGGTTCTCTACTTTATAAGGATGGAAAGTACAATGGTGGGGAGAATTTAGCACCCCCAGTTTGAGTTATGTGTCCTTTTATGACTTTTTATGTGTTTAAAGTGCTTGAGATGATTTGGGGAGAGTTTGGGAGTGTTTAGAAAGGTTTTGGAAAGTTTTGGAAGCCTTTTTAAGGCTGTGAAGTTTGAGCACGGTTAGGGGAAACCGTGTGAGATGAAACCGTGCAGGCAGTGGGGGTATGCATGACTTGCAAACAGTTTGTATAACTATGTGAGGAGGTTGTTCAAGATTCACCTTTGAGGCAGCATCAAGTATACGGTTAGTGCATGGTTTGTCTAATCATGCGAGCTAACTGTGCGGCCTGTAAAAATGGGTTTTTAAAAATCCAGGATTAGTCAAGATTTCCATAAAGACACCCAAACTTTCTCCCATTTGAGCCTCACTTGGTATTTTATCTTCTCAAGGGTTAGGGGTTCTCTCCCACTCCTTTTTGAAGAAAATTGAAGGGTTTTCTTGGGGTGTTTGAGCTGATTCTTCTCTAGTAAGTCTCCTTGATTAGTTATTTGTGGTTTTATATAGATCTACTCTTCCCTTTCTTTTGGGTTTCTAGATCTACACCTGTTGTGTGTAGATATAGGGTTTTTTTGCCTTAAGTGATGATATTAAGGCTTGTTGTTGGTAGGGAATGATATCTAGAGTGGTTTTGGTGGAGCGGTTGTCCGTATTTGTGGTGAGGTTGCTTGTGGGTTGATTTCACTGGAACATTAATGGTAGGTGGCTTCTCTCTCAAATCCACTTGGTTAGAACTAGTGGATTTTGTTACAATTAATTTTTTTTTCTTAAAATTAACTGTGATCATGATGTATGAATCTTTTTGGAAATCTATTTGGTGATGATTTGGGGGATTTTGGGGAAAATGGGTTATTATTGAAAAAAGGGGATTTGTTGTGTGATTTTAAAATGTTGTTTTTAAAATAATTAGTGGATAATAATAAATTTTTTTTCTTCTGAAATATGGTTTTCAATAAAGATTTTTTTTATTAAAATGTGGTTTGTCATGGAAAGTTGGTTAAAGGTTGTTTTTAATAAATGGGTGATTTATTGAAGTGAATTGTCATGTGATGGGAATGATGGCGTGCTTATTGTGTGGACTTGGTGCTTTGTTCTTATTCGTTGATTAAGTGTTATGGATTGTGTTTATTGTGTGGAAGTGGGTGGGAAGTCTCACTATAAAAGGTGATGGATAGTGGATTAAAGATCCACCATTATGGTTAGTGGTTGGGAAGTACCGTTAGTTGGAAATGTAGTGATTGGGTTAGAAAAAAGCACCACTATTCTGGTTACCTTGTTGTGTGTTTCTTTGCATAATGGAAATGGTTATACTAATGTGAAATGGCAAAATGGATTATGTAACAGTTGTTTGGCTTCCCCTTGGGTTTCATGGTTTGAGTAAAGGTGTCTTGGTAAGGGTGTGTTTGACTTATTGGTAATTGTTGAACTATTTAATGTTTTATATAAAATTATTTATATAAATGTGCAAACAATTTTATCCTAGTGGCATGTGTAAGGAAGTAATTTGGGGAAAAACTACTGAGTATTTTTACTCACCCCCTACTTTGGTACTTGGGTGCTTTTGTAGATTTTGTATTCCGGGATACGAGTAAGAGTAAATCATCTCATTTTGCTAGCAGTTCGACATGATGTTTTGGTGATGTTGTGGTACTTGGATCATGGAGCTTGGTGTGGAGATATGGATGGTGTCCTAGTTCTTTGGGTCATGTTGTGTATTCTTCTGCTTGGTAATTTGATTTTGATTTATTTGTATTGGTCTTTGGGATTTTTTATGGAATAAATTAGTTGTCTTTTGGTAATGTATGGTTTGGGTTTCTAAGTTAGCATGTACCATGTAGTTTTGTTGGTAATGGTTTGTTGGGTTGGTTGATTTTATCTCAAGGGAAAATCGTTCCCCAATATATTCTCGAAGCCCTCAGCATTTATTATTCCTCTTCCCTCTTAAGCCAATGGGATGGGGAGGGATGTTACAATACACGATTAGGGCATGCACACTGGTGAACTCCCCTACTATCATAGATTCCCATGATAAAATGTGAATTTTTAATTATACTCATATATATATAGAACCGTAGGGAAGTCACTATCATGTATTCCATTGAAAAAATGGGTCCTTTTTAGGAGGATTATAGAGAGATATCCCCTAAATCAATAATGTATTTCTTCTTCACTGATCGAGATGGGTTGAATAGGGAATCCCTCCTGGAGAAATCCCATATCCTTTCTTATAAGATTATATATCACTCTTTCCTTACATATCCTCTCACCTATCCACTGGAAGATCAAGAGTAGGCTCACCCATATGGGCTTTCTCTTTAGGTGTAAGTCCCATCCAAATATGATTATATAATATAAAAAATATTATACCATATCTTGTTTCTCACACCAAGAACAAATCACATGGGATTATAAATTTGAGTTTATTTCATCATTAGAATAATTAAAAAATTCACAATGGGACTTCTATTAGGTGTAATCCCAAATTTTACATCAAAGGGAGGGTAAAGTGTAAGCCCCACTCAATGTTTTGTTATCACCATTTTTATAACACAAGTATCCATACATGGACCTCCTCCTAGGTTTAAGCCCCAACTTACCCTAAAGGGTAACTCATACATAATCCCCACTCAATGTACTATTTACATACCATTTATGGAACATGTATCCATACATGGGCCTCCTATTAGGTGTAATCCCCAACACTCGATCAAAGGGAAGCTCATGTGTAATCACCACTCAATGCCCAATCATTGGCCCTTTTTCAACAAAAGTGTCCATATAAAAGCCTCTTATTAGGTATAAGCCCCAAAATTACCCTAAATGGGTAGCACTAATCCATAAGCCCCAATTAATCCTCAATTGTGTGCTCTAATGCAATACAACTTATTTTTTATCTCCTGTTTATCAAACTAAGAATGAATCACACAACCATAGAGGTTTAATTGATAATTATGTTATCATGATTGGGATGTATAATAACAATCACCTTTTATATATAATCTGAATGACTTTATACTAAATATAAAACATACTTACTACATTACATTAACCTATATGGACCTGTCCTCACATATGACCTAAAATTATGTCACTCAAAATTTGAGGAATTTGATTCATGTTCTCCTAGGATACGTAGGAGTCATCTTTGCAGTTCAAATGAAATATCTAAAATGAATACCTTTTATCTTATGAAATGATCATAACATGATATATTTCACCTGTAGTCGAGATTCACCTTTTGGGTTCCCACATCTACCTCAGGTTGAGATGCTCCTCTTGGTTTTCTTAAGCCTAGATACTCATCTAAGATTCATAAAACATGCCTTGAGTTGAGATAATCCTCTTGGTTCCCATATACGGGACTCCTACATGGTGTAAGACCCATACCTAGCTAGCCAAATCTCATGTGACTAGTATAAGAAACCCATGAGATGGGAATGGGATAACCCAAACATTCCTTAATTGATGATATTGAGGTGATCACAATAAACTTCCCTTAGGTGATGAGCCTAAGACCCCCGTGTGATGATTATAGGATCTCCCAATGTTGATAAGAATAGATTAAATCATATTTATTTGGTGAAAAGTGAGGTATTCCTTTGGTGATGATTTATGAATGATCTACCATCTCCTATGTGATGACTAATGATATTAATTCATAGCTTGACATGAGGAAGATAACATGATCCTCCTCTTTACATATAATCCCCAATCATACCTTCTTGTCTATATTTTCTACTAGACTGGAAAAAACGTAAAGGGATAATCATACATAAGTCCCACACCAACAATTATTAGACGCCTCTTTCCTAAACAACCTTAATACATGATGTTAAACAACATGGATTGGTTCTCATCACATGACCTTAAAAGGTACGGTGTATCCCATCAAGGGTAACCAACTATGTGGGTTTTTATTTCTATTCTCATAGGATAGGTATGGCACTTATTTGATGTCTAATCCCAACAACACAACATTAACTACCTCCCTGGATAGTGGTAAATTCTAGAGTGTCCAGCTATTCAACTCTAAACCAAAGAATCTCTAACTAATAAGATAATAATAGAAAACTTGTAATACATGTATTTTTTCACGTCACCACATGGATTATATAATATTGATCGAACATGGGTAATCATTCATACACTGGTATTTTGTAAGGCTTTATGAATACATCTTAAATCTATAAGAGTGTCTTTAGGTAGGAAATAACCACCCCAAAAGGGTTTGGTGATATTTATCTATCATCCTCTTAGACAATGTGAATTCTTAATTGTTATTGGCCAAGAACCTCAACAACCAACTGCATTTAGAAAGTAGGACCACAACAAAATTTTATTATAATCGTTACAGATATAGGAGTTTTCATAGTTTCTGTCTAAAATAGTGATCACATGGGATAATTAACAAACATGAAAAGATAAAAAATGAATAAATTCATGATGAATGATTTTAATTAATGAATGTTTGATTTTGTGAAAGTGATCACATATTTTAATCAAAAAAATAAAAAATAGAATTTGATTTCATATGTGAAGATTTAAAGGTATTAAAAATCCCTTATAGGAATATTAAGATGCTAACATCTTCCATTACTCAAATTTAATTAAACCATATTTTGAGGTTTTTTCAACCACATTTGAGAGTGTATATTATTGTAGGGAAGTTAAAATAAGATCTATGAGTTAAATTAACTAAATTTAAAATCAAATATATATCTATCAATATATTGGTTTAGTTTTATAGGAAATGTATTGAGAAAATACAAGCTTAGTATTTACAAGAGATGAGACTTCACTCAATAGATTAAGGAGTTACAAGTTAATGGAGTCAATTAGTTAAAATCTTACCTTAAAATTCTATAAGTAGCAGAGTATCCATAACTTGGACTATAAAGAGTGATTATAAGGATTCTTTCCCACTAAAATATTTAAAAAACTAAATATTCCAAATTTATTGTCTGGAGAATGTTGGGATTTTAAAAAATAATGGTCAAAATTTAAGATTGATAAAATATTAATGTGATAAGTTTTATTTTTATAAAAAATAGAAAGTGATACCACAAGTTCACTATGATCATTATTACATAATGAAAATTTCCTTAACAATATAAATTGTCAAGAGTGGCACAGGATCCTACACAAGGTACAATAACATGAATTTTTTTTATTTACTAGAGATCTCACAATCTGATGAGCCAACTTAGAAAGTAAGTGAGGGTGAGAAATATGCCTATAGGGGACTCATAAATTGTCCATTTAATGTTTAAATCATCTTTTTATTATAAATGTTTAGTGAGTTTCAAAAGAAATAAAAGAACATGGATGATTACACTATGTTGTCACAATTTTAAGAAATTTATTAGGAGAACGTAAGGTAAGAAAGTAATGAGATTATCAATACATTGTATATGTGTAAGTTAGAAGATGAAATATAATTTTTTCTTCATATACTTAAGATGATAGAGTTCATTAATTTATTTATGAGTTAGTATTGAAATTAAATAATGATATATCCATACATCTCATACTTTCATCCTTATCATACAATTACTTTAATTACATTTAAAACTATAAAATGAATAGTATAGAGAAATCTATTCAATATCATTTAGTTAAAGTTCACCAAGTTGATAAGGATATAAATAAATACAATTCTTTAATCTTTCTAGTGAAAAATAAGAAATTTAAGGTTAAAAGGCCAATGTAAAATACAAATCTAAAGGCAAATTTGCAATGTCCTTTTAAGAAATAAAAGATTAAGATGGATCGATAGAGCTCATATATTACTTGATATTTACTTTGTAATCCAATGAGTTAATCCCCAGGAATTTTTTAATTTAAGGACAATTATTAAAAATTTATTTTAAAAGTGTATTTTGTACTTTATTTCAAATATGACCTAAAATGTAATTGTTAGTAATTATATTATTATTATATTATTAATTTATTAAATAGGATAATTTCTTAATATTTATTTTTCATGATTTTTAAGTTAATGTAAAAAACATATGTATGGGTCAACTGATATGTAATAGTCTCCAACTTGGTGTGTAAGAGTTCCCAACCAAGGAGAAATTGGGTAGAATTGGAAAAGTATGAGCATAGATAACATGATGGGTGCATATAATATTTTAAAAGATAATTCAGAATATTCTCAACCTATACATAAAAAACATGTCTTTGTATATAATGAAAATTACTTTTTCATGTGATATAACCTCTTGAAATGAAAAGTTCCCTTTCAAAATACATATGAGTTACCGGTTGATGCACTAATATATAAGGAAAATACCTTTGTCGATGAGGGAATAATTTCAACCATGCTGATTGACTAATATGTAAGTGTCCTTTCCTATACTGCTTGAGGTGAAGTGCCAAGATTTTCTGAGATATGTAAAGTTTTTTAGGTAAAAAAAATAGATACATAATGGTTAACAAGACACTTATGAAATACATAAAAGGTTACTTTAAATAAAAGGTTGATATGTAAAGGTCTATTTAAGATAAAAAGTTATACATAAGGATTATATCCTTTACAAAATCATAATAATGATATTATAGATACCCAATACTTTTACACATATTATTATATAATTTTTAACATTAAAATTCATTAAATACATCCCAAAGATCTTTAGTTCTAGTGTATTTGGAAGACTAGCTTAATATTACATCAAAAGGAAACAAAAACATGACATCTTTATTTCATTATCCATAATGAGATCCTAAATCCATTTGATCTACTAATACTACATAGGATAACCTGGTGCATACATAAAATAAAGGGGTGAGATATAATTCCCAATAAGGGAATAAACATGATAAGAAAATATAACACGTGAGTTAAAAATATAACATGATATCATAAAATAGAAGGTTCATGAGTAATAAAATGGAATCATAATAAAAGTAACATGACATCATAAGATCACGATAACATAGTAAATGTATAAAAACATAAAAAATGACATAAACATGAGTTAAGGATAACTATCTAGATGATATCACTTGGAAGACAAATTCCCATAATGGATTAGGTTTACTCCTTAATCCCATATATACTTTCTTATGAGACTAAAGCATTACCCAATGAATTGGAGTACTATCTGGGTGTACCCATCATAAAATTTTAATTATCTATCTGTGACACATAAATTAAGTCAATAATAATGTATAACATAAGAATTACCCATATAAATAAAATGGGTTGCATAATCTTGTCTCGTATCATAATCAAAAGAAATTTTATAATGAAGGCATTTGAGAGATGAACAAAACAAATGTATTACACTATTAAAGGAAGGTTGAATAAGATATATATATTTGTGAGAGACATATATATATATATAATTTAGAATCATTACATGACTTTAAAGAATGATATAAAGTGATTTAGTGAGAGAATGATCATAACCCGAAGAAAAAGGTAGTTTAGAGAGATCCCTTACCACAAGCCTGATTAATATCATATGTTCTTTATATTCCCAAATAATAAATGTATTTTAATTATTTAGTTACTTAAGAAGTTTTTTTCTATTTTTCTATTCATTTTATCATATTTTTAATCATGTTATATTCAATTACTTATTCATTTAGGTTCAAGTCATGTGTTTTGATGATGTTCAAATCATATGTCCAAAATCAATTTAGAAAGTTGAATAAGGTCAAAAATATTATTAATTAATCATATATAAAATAAAAATCATGAAATAATTATCATTTTTATAAATCAATTATAATTTAAAACCAATCATGAAGGATGGTTATGAAAAATTAACAATGTTATAATCATGGAGATGATAAGTCATACATACACATGAATAACATTTCCATTTTTCATCGACCATGATGGAAAGAAGGTAAGTGTTATTTTATCTTTAAATAAGTATAATTATATTATAAATATCATATTATTTATTTAAATACACTTAAATATACCATCCATGTGATAAATTGATAAAAAAATGAACCACATCGCTTTGCAAGGCAGTAGTCCGGCGTACGCATGAACGACATTATCATTCTTTAATGAATGGTAGGATAATAAGGTATGTGATATATTAACTTTAAATAATTATTAATATTTAAATAATATAATATATAAACATTAAATCCATAATTATAAAAATTAATGTGAGGTGATTATGGAAGATCAATTACATTATTCTGTGAGGCTGTAGTCCGTCGTACACACAAACGATGATTTCTCTTCCCATTTGATGGAAGTGGAGATGGATTTAGGTAATTACATTAACATAATAACATATTATAATATGGGATATACTTATTTTATTATATCATCATTATTTATAAATATTTTAAGGTGGTGTAATAAAAAATAAAAAGAGATGCTCAGTTAAGAACAATACCTCTTCTTTGGACCACCTCTTTAAGATTATACCTAAAGCCTCCCTAGATTGGATTTATGATACAAAAGGACTCTACGATGTGATAATAGAATTAAATAAGTGATTTGGGAATTTATTTTTTGAACCAATGGTTTTTATAAGTGTGTAAAATAGAGGATAGGGGGTTCCCTTTTATAAGGGAGGTGGAGTGACATTTTTTTAATTACCCAAAACTATTCAATATTGGGAAGTCACTCCCAAGAAAAGTGCCTAAAAAATTGACAAATAAAGGATTTTAGGAGATATAAGGCTGATAAAAATCTCTAAAATTCAAAATAAACATGTTTTAAATATGTTATTCTATTTACCTCTTTAGTTTAACCCCTTAGTAAACCTATTTTAACCTTAACCATGATAATTAATTTTTACTATTTTTACTATTCATTGTGACAAAAAATTTAGTTGAAATTATTATATAATATTAATTATTATAATTATAAATTTGAAATTAATTTTATCAAATTCTATTCATTTAATTGGTATAATATAATTTAAAATTAAACCCATAGACATGTTGAAAAAACGGTTTCTCAAGAAATGCATTTTTTGAACATAAGATGATCATATAATAGATATATAACAATTAATCATAATTAAATAATTTTAAATTAATATTTATAGATATATAAAAAATAAATTTCATTTAAATCATTCCTCATTATGGGTAATTTCAATTATTTAAAATGGATAAATATTATAAACTTTAAAATAGTTTTCAGAAAAAATGTGTTCCAAAGCCAAAAAATAAACTTATATTAAAATATAGTATGAAGATGATTTAAATATAATTAATTGGATGAAATATAAATAAATAATAATTATTTTATTTTAAATTATATTAAAATAATAATGATACTTCTAAATTACTTAATTTATTAAAAATAAATGATAGTTTTATAAAAAATTAGTATGTTTCATTATTCACTGTAGAATCAATATTTTCTAAAAAAATAAAAAAATTAACCCTAAATAAATTTTTATATGGTGATTTCAAAAATTATTTTAATTTTATAAAATAAGATTTTTCAAATTTTAAAAAAATATTGATACTATTTTTTCACAAGAAAAAATAAAAATCATATTTGAAGAAAGCATATTTTTTTGAAGAATAAATATCTTTTTTTAAACCTAAGCACATATTTCCTAAGAATTTATAAATTGAGTATAAATTTTATAACTATTTATTAATGTATTTAATCCTATTCATACCCACTAATTTAACAACTAGGTTATAACAATCATATTTAAATAATCATGGTTATTTTGGGTTTAGTGTTGCATGCTGCATATGCTATCAAACATAGTTTTACCTTTTAAAAAATTAGGGTGTTACATTCTTACCCACTTATAGAATTTTTCTATTGAAATTAATCTTAAATAAAAAGGTGAAAATATGTTAGGGTTCTTCTACTTCCCTGGTTCCTCTAATTCTCAAGTTTCCTTTCATATTTATGGTTTTCTATAGCACTCTGACCAGATGAGTTGTCTTATTGTGTAGAAATTTATCTCCATGGTCTAAGATCTTCAACAAATACTCCTCATAAGAGAGAAAATTTTCCAACTATACGACCTTTTTATTTAATACATGTGATGGATATGGTATGTAAATCCTTAAGATGGAAACATGGAATATGTCGTGTACTTGAGAAAATGTGGGTGGGAGTGCTAGTTGACAAGACATAGCTCCGATGTGATTGAGAATATCAAAGTGGATGATGTACCTTGGGCTTAGTTTTCCCTTCTTCCCAAATATAATGAATCTCTTACATAGAGATATATAGAGAAACAATTTATCCCCAACCTCAAACTCCATTTTTTGTTAATTATTTTTAGTATAGTTCTTTTTTTAACTCTGATCAGTCTTGATGTGATGCTGAATGGTCTTGACCTTTTCTATTATTTCCTTAACCATTTTATATCCCAATAGTTTTTGTTCACTAACTTCATCCCAACACACATATGTTCTACATCTCTTCCCATAAAGGGATTTATATGGATCCATTTGGATTCTTGAGTGAAACTATTATTGTATGAGAACTCAATTGGAGGAAGATTTTGATCCCATTATCCTTTGAAGTCCATCAAACATGCTATTAACATTTCTTCCATTGTATAAATAGTTCATTCAGACTTGCCATCAGTTTAGGGGTGATAATCCATACTAAAGTTAAAATTAGTATTTAGATCATGTTGGAGGCTCTTTAAGAACTTAGAGGTAAATATTTGATTTCAGTGAGATAAAATCAACAGTGGTGTTATATATGGCCTCAAAACCACTTAGATTTATATACTTGAAAGCTGATCAAGTGAGAAGTACTCATGAATTTCAATGAAGTGAGTATTCTTTTTAAGATTATATACCATAACCCATATGACATTTTTTCCACTTGATTTATATAGAATACTAGTGAAAAAGTCCATGGTGATTTTTTACCACTTACATGTATGTATGGGTAATGGTTACACCATACCATTTACTTGTAGATTTAATTTTTCGTCATACTACACACTTTGATGTATATTCCTCAATCTCCTTCTTCATATTGTCTCACCAATAGTGATATCAGATATATCAATACATTTTCATGATCCCTGAGTGTATGTAGAAGGTTGAAATATGTTAATCATTCAATAACTTCTTTATCTCCATATTTTATGGTTCATATAGTTGTGACCCAAATCTTAAAAATCCTTGTTCGTCGATTTTTAACTTTGAGTATTTCCCTTTTCTTACAGCTTCCACCTTCTTCTAAATTTCCACATCATTAATTTTCATTTCAATTAACTTATCCATAAGGGATGGTTGAGAAATCATTTGAGAAATGAATAATGATGTTCCTTCCTTAATGATTCCCATTTATATATTTGGAAAGTTTAGTAAGATTATATCCTTCTATATTATCATTAGTGATAAGGTTTCCATATCCTTTCTACTTAGAGAATCTTCCACCTTGTTTTCTTTCCCATAATAGTAATAGATTAACCAATCAAAGTCCTTTATCATATCTAACCATATTCACTAGAACCTATTAATATCCTTCTATGTGAATATATATTTGAGGCTCTTATGGTATGTATATATTTCAAACTTCTCCTTGTAGAGATAATGTTTCCAGATATTCAATGAAAATACCACTTCATCCAACTCTATATCACGTGTGAGATAGTTATTCACATGAAATTTCAACTACCTTGAGTTATAAGATATTAATTTATCATTATAAATTAGTACACATCCTAATACCATCTTTTAAGCATCATCATATACCACAAAAAGTTCCCCACTTGAGGGAAATGTGATAATTAGTGCACTGTTAAGCATCGTTTACAACTCCTAAAATCTCTCCTTGCATTCAATAGTCCATAAAAACTTTACTTCCTTTCATATTAGATTTATTATTGGGTTTTAAAATCGTGAAAAGTTTTTAAAAAATCATCATTAATACCTAGACAATACAAATAAACTATATATATCTATTATAGATATTGGTTTAGGCCTATACTCAATTGAATTTGTCTTATAAGGGTCTATATATATCCCTTTATTAGTTATAATATTCCCCAAGAATTATACTTACTTTATCCATAACTCACATTTACTATACTTATCATATATCTTATACTTTATCAAAGCCTTTAGAATAGTATTAAAATGATCTTCATGCTCCTCCTTACTTTTAGAGTATATCAAAATATTATATATAAATACTACCATAAATTTGTTGAGGTAATATCTAAATACTTTATTCATTAAGTACATAAATATTGATAGAGAATTAATGAGCCTAAAATGCATCAATTTTAACTCATAGTGTTGATACCTTGTTTGAAAGGTAGTTCTGGGAATATCTTCCTTCTTCACCTTTAACTAATGATATCTTGACTGACGGTCTGACTTATATAAATTATAGGCTCCACATAGTTGATTTAACAAGTCTTATATCCCTGGATGAGGATACTTATTCTTTATCGTGATTTTTTTTGAGTTTACGATAATCAATGCAAAATCACATTGACCCATCATTATTCTTAACAAAGAGGACTAACTCACCCCATGGTGAGGTACTCAGTCATATAAAACTCTTTTATAGATTCTATTTCAACTACTTCTTCACATCTTTCAACTAAATACTGGCCATTCAATAAGGATTCCTGGAAAATGGCATAGATCCAGGTATATGTTCAATTGATAACTCAACCTCTCAGTTTGGAGGAAGACCAGGAAACTATTCTAGGAATATATCAGTATAATCCCTTGTAATAGGCATGTATTCAAGAATTATTCGCTCTTTTTTATCAATCATTTGATCCTGATATACTTTATCATATGGTAATAATATCCACACTTGAATAGAATATTCAAATTGAGATTCATCTTCCTCCTTACACTTGTATAAAATAGGAGGATGCCTTAGGATGTGAAGCATGATCTCCCTATCTTGACAGTCGATATTGGATTTATATGAGGTTAATGAATCCATGACCAATGAATAATTAAACTCCAATAAAGAAATTATGATAATATTTTTTGGAAGATTTATTCTACAAAAATTTAGTCGGGATAAGTTATATACACGAGATGAAACCATCACTCCCCTTGATGTTCTCACAGATAGCTCTACCCCCAAGTTTTGAGGTAGTGTTTAAATAGTTCTACTAAACCTAAAAGATATGAAATAATGTATAAAACCATAATCAAATATTAAGTTTTCTATTCTTAAATGAATGACTAGTATACTGATCACCATATCATTGTCAGGATCCACCTCAACCATAGTGATAACATATGATCTTCCTTGATATCTATGCCATGGTGGTTGTTGTTGTTGATTGTCTTTGAAAACCCTTGGATTAGGGAATTGTCTTGAATAATTCTCATATTCCTTGAAATTTAAACACTACACTTCATGACGAGTATTGAATTGAACCTTATTATATTCTTCCACATTAGTGGGTTTATTCATTTCCATTTAGCACTGATTAACCTAATTCCCCTCTTTTACACATTTAAATAATATCTCATTTTCCATCAGATAGTTTCTAGAATGATTCTTCCCACACTTTTGACTAGTGAGATTTTGGGTTTTATTTCCTCCATGTGATCTATCATTCAATGCTCCTGAAGAAAACTATATTTAAAGTTTTTTATCTCCAGTCCCATGAGAACACTAGGAGTCACTGATATCCTTCTCAAATTTGAGATAAAAACAGACAATCCATTTATAATTGTCAAAGTACCAAACCAATAATGATTTTTATAGACTCTCCTTTAACCCACTAAATAAATGGTCCACCTTACTTTCAGTGTTGCTGAAAAATATATAGTTTTACCATGAAATCCATGTGAAGTTTTCTTCATGCACCCCAATAGATTCATCTTACTATTGTTTTAGATTAAGGAACCCCCTATACATTTTAATATAGAGAGTTTGGGAAAAATATTTATTGAAAAATATTTTCTTTAAGTCTTCCCATTTCATTAAATCAATAGCCTATTTAGACTTTGTGCTCTTGATCACTGGACCCCACTGATTGGATTCTCCCTCAATGTGATAAAATAACAGTATAAAGTTCTCTTTCTATTAGTATTAGAGGATAAAGAATATATTCTAAATGGAGTTAATCCATTATTCCATGATCTAGGGATAATAATATCCACTAAAGTTTGGAGGCCTTTGTCGCATAAAAGGCTCAAACGTGACTTTATCTTTCTTAAGAGGAGTTGGGTGTTCCGTATGATTCATGTTATTAATAATAACTTAATTTATATAAGACATTAATTCAATTAATTTATCAAAACCCACTACCATAAGATTTGGCATATCATTGGGGCAATTATCACATTTCCTATCATGTTGGTTGTTGGAACAGTTTCTCATATTTCCTACTATTAACTAGAATAAAAACAAGATGAGAATACATTAACTAATAAACATACATAAGGGAAACTTTTAAAATTATGAGGAATAACTTATAAATGATAATTACATCCTAAATTATGAGTCTCTAGGTTTCAATATAGGTTATCAATAGTAATTTCCATACTAGGTTTTCTAACTTAATAATTTATTCAAGTCATTCATAATGGTTCATAAAGAGTTTTTGAATTTCCAAATCATTTCCACTAGGAGTGTTAAAAAAGGTGTGTAAAACGGAATATTTTAATTCACTAGGTGATGATTTATTCCATCTCAATAAACCCTTTTAAGAGTTATTACCCCTAGGTATAACTATGACAGATCCACATCCACTTGTAGTATCTAGACATGGATGTAATTGCTCAGAAACCACATTCTCTATCCTTCACCAATATTCCAGGGTATTTTACTATAATTATAATTATCCTTAGAATTATTTTCTCACTAAAGTTTTATCATCCTAGTTTATAGAGGATAACTAAACCTTATATCCAACACCAACTATAGATACTCTATCCTTTTACACAAATTATTATATTATTTTTAACATAAACATCCAATTAATACCACCCAAATATCATGAGGCCTAGTGTATTTTGAAGAATAGGTTTATATTACATCAGAATGAAATCAAAACATGATATCCTTATTTCATTTTATATAATGAGATCCTAAATACATTTTATCTCCTAAAACTTCATATGATAACCTGGGGTATACATAGAAGAAATGGGTGAGATAGAAATCATAGTAAGGTAATAAACATGATAATGAAACTTAACATGTGAGGCAAAGGTATAACATGATATCATAAAAGAGAAGGGTCATGAGTAGTCACATAGAATCATAATATAAGGAACATGGTATCATAAGATCATGGTAAGATAAGAAATGTGTAATCAATATAAAACATGACATAAATACGAGTCAAGGATTACTTCCTAGATAATATCACATGGCAGATGAAGTTCCATAACGGACTAGGTTTACTCCTTAATTCCATACATGATGTCTCATGAGACTAAAAAATTAGCCAATGCATTGGAGATATATTTGGCTGCACCCATCATATAATGTTCATGATCTATGTGTGCCACATAAATGAATTCAATCATATGGAATAAATAATAATTACCCATGTAAATAAAATGGGTTGCATAGTCTTATCTAATATCACAATGGAAATTTCATAATGAAGGTATTTGAGAAACGAAAATAAGGCATGTATTACCCCATAAAAGGAGGGTTCAATAACCTAGGTATATATTTGACATACATATATAAAAAATTTATAATCATTCCATGACTTTAAATAGGGAGATAAAGTGAGTTAGATAGAGAATAGTCATAATTTAAAGAAAATGGTGGTTTAAAGAGATCCCTTACCTTGAGGTTCATTCATCACGTGCATTATTTATCTTCCTGAATAATAAATTTATTTTAATTATTTAATGTTTTTCAATTTTATTATTCCTTTTATCTTATTTATTATCATGTTATATTCAATTAATTATTCATTTATGTTCAAGTCAGATGTTTTGACGATGCTCAACTCATATGTCCAAAATCACTTAATAATGTTGAATAACATAAAAGATATTATTAATTAATCATTTTTAGAATAATAATAATTTAATAATTACCATTTTAATACACCAATTATACTTTTAAACCCAATAATTAAGCATATTTATGAAAAAAACAATATTATAATCATGAAGATGGTAAGCTATACATACACATGAGTAACATTTCCATTTTTCAATGAACACGATGGAAAGAAGGTAAGTGTTATTTTATATTTAAATAATTATAATTATATCATAAATATTATATTATTTCTTTAAATACACTTATATTTACCATCCATATGACACGGTAACAAAAAATTAATTCATCGCTTCGTGAAGCGGTGATCCACTATACACACAAATGACGCTATCATTCTTTAATAGATGGTAATTTAAGAAGGTATATGATAAATTAATTTTATATAATTATTAATAATTCATGAATATCATATATAAATATTAAATCTATCATCATAAATATTCATGTGAGGTGATGATGAAAAACAAATTACACCAGTTCGTGAGGTGGTAGTCTTCCATATACATGAATGATGGTTTTGTTTCCCATTTGATGGAAGTGGAGATAGATTTATGATATTACATAAACATAATAACATATAGTATATAGTAGATATATATGTTATTATATCAGTATGATTTATATATATTTTAAGGTGGTGGAAGAATAAATAAAATAAAGATGCTCGGTTTATAACAATACCTCTTCTTCGGACTACCTCTTTAGGATTACACCCAAAGCCTCCATATATTGTCTTTATGATAAAATAAATGACTCTAAGATGTGGGAAGAAAATTAAGGAAGTTATTTGGGCAGGTATTTTATGAACTAATGAGTTTTTAAGTCTGTAAAAAAGAGGATATGTGGTGACCTTTTATAAGGGAGGAAGAGTGACATTATTGTAATTACCCAAAACTATCCAATAATGGGAAGTCAATCTCAAGAAAAGTGCCTCCATAAATAAATTTAGAAGATATAATGATGATACAAACCTATAAAATTTAAAATAAATTTGTTTTAAATATATTATTTTTTTACCTATTTAGTTTAACCCACCCAGCAAACCCGTTTTAACCTTAACCACAATAATTATTTTTTACTTTTTTTACTATTCATTATGAACAAAAAAATAATTTGAACATATTATATAATATTAATTATGATTATTCTAATATGGAATCCATTTTATAAAATTAAATTCACGATGTGGTATAATATAATTTAAAATTAAACCCACCACTGTTCTGAAAAAATGGCTTTTTAAAGAAATGCATTTTTCAAGAAAATATTATCTTATAATAAATATTTAATAAGTAGTAACAATTAAATTAATTTAAATTAAATTTTATAGATATATAATATATAAATTTAATTTAAATAATTCCTCATTATGGGTTATTTTAATTAGTTAAAATAGAGAAACATTAGGCACTTAAAAATAATTTTCAGAAAAAATATTTTTTAAATCCTAAAAATAAACTTATATTAAAATATTGTATAAATATTATTTAAATGTAATTAATTGGATGAAATATTACTAAATAATACATTTTTTTACTTTAAAATCATATTAAATGAATATAGATACTTATAAATTACTTAATTTATTAAAAATAAATTACCATTTTATGAAAAAAATATTTCTCACTATTCACTAAAAAATCAATCTTTTCTGAAAAAATCCTAAAATTTCACTCGAAGTAAAATTTGATATGATAATTTAGAAAAAAAATTATTTTATAAAATAAAATTTCTAAAAGTTCCAAAAAAATAATTATAATATTTTATCGCAAAAATAAATATTTTTTTTGAAGAAAACATTTTTTTGAAGAATAAACATATTTATTAAAAATTGAGCACTTATTTCCTAAGAATTTATAAATTTAGTACAAAATTTATACATATTTCACAAATTAGTTAATACTATTCATACCTATTAATTTAATTGTTATATTATAATGGTCATATTTAAATAATCATAGTTCATTTAGGTTCAGTGTTGTGTGTCGCATATGCTATCAAACATAGTTTTCCATTTTAAAAACTCAGGGTTTTATAAAAATTTCATGAGAGGATTAAATATTTTAAAAACACTCAAGAAAGTTAATAAGGAACCCTTTATATGGAAGTTGATCCTGGTAAAATTGGAAAAGAATATCACAACACTAGAACTCATGAAGATGCAATAATTGAAAGCTAATTATTTATGTAGAAGTATCCCACTACTTAGGTTATTATTATGTATCCCCATGCATGAAAAGGTTAATACTATTTAAATTGGTTTTCCCTCCAAAAGGAGAGGAATCATTCCAAAGATGAATTAGTTTAGGGTTTTTATTATATTTTATTTATTTTTAATACCTTCTATATTTTTCTCCCTCTCTCCCCCACTCTCTATCTCTCTACTCACTCATGATTTAATGTTTTGTATCTACTTTGGGTTCTTTTGGGGATGATCAATAGGGGTAATGGTGATAGTGTGACCTCACTATAGTTGTCTTAGAATGATATTCTTTTATTTCCTCTATTTTCCCTCCCTTTAATTGATCATCAGGTCATATAAAGGAGAAAAAATGTTTAAGTGCTGAATGAGTGTGATTTTATACCAAGAAGGTGGGTTAGGGGGTGATATCGATTGAATAGACTTATTACTTTCTAATTAAAGAGGTGTTGGATGTGAAGTTTTCTTGGAGATTGTTAGGTACACTCTATATTCACATCAAGGGAAGATAATTATGACAACATATACGATGGAGTGTAATCATTGAGTAGGAAAGAGACAAAAAAAAGAATAAATTAAGGTTCACTCTAGGAAACTCTAATGGGATTATTTCCCCTCTCCAAACTTTATTTTTTCTATATCCCACATTCATAATTTTAATTTCTTACATTTATGTCAGAAAACCACCATCACTTTTCATTTTTTTTAAATATTAAAAACATAAAAATATTAATAAGAGTAAAGAATACTGAGTGATCCAAAACTGACACCTTGAGATACAACCATGGACAACCACAATTCCGCACTAGGAGTAATATAAATATTATTTTATACTACTCCACTACTAGTGTTTCAAAATTTGGCCCCATTTCTGGGGATCTAATTCAATAAAATTCTATTCATATTAAAATTTTTAAATAAATTTTCCTTATTTTCATAAAAAAACTTTAAAAACATATTGCATTCATCTATGATGTATTCAAATTAAGATTATTACCATTCATGGAACAATTTATATTTTGTGAAAGAAGAAGAAAAGTGATGAAAAAATTTCTTAGTTATAAGAAATTTGGAATGATATGTTGGAACTGAAGATAAAATTGACACAACTAACTTCTATATTCTAAGCACACAATGAACAAAAATTGGAGCAATAAGAACCTAAAAAGTGGAGCAAAAAATTTCCCCACTAATCTTTTACATTAAATAAATATAGGAGGCTAAGAAGTGGCTACTAAAATATCTACTACTGAACCTTAATCTACCATTATTGGAACATATCCCTAAATAAAACATTTTATCAATTAAAAATTTGAGAGATCAATAGGTTTTGGATTCATACTTGAGTCACTTTAAAGAAGTAAACTTACAGAGTAATCACCCCATATTTGAAACTAAAGAATTATAACTACTCTATCTCTCTCCATCCTTAGAATAAGAAACCATTGAGGTGGTGGAATTGGTAGAAAGGATATAGGATATTAACCTCCTACCTCCAACTCAAACCACGTACCAACGTTTTTAGTGAACTGTTGGAAAAAACTAGCTCAATAGCCAACGGTTCTTATAAACCATTGGGATAAACCTACCTAAAATGAAACCCTCCTCCCATACTGACTTCCCCTCACGTCACACCCCCACTTCTCCATCGTGAAACACTCCTCTCTATCCTAACTCCCCCTCGCCACCGCTCCCATTCCCACCCCCCTCGCCACCACTCCCTTACCGACTCCCCCTCGCCGCTGCTCGTAGCTCGCCACGTGCTCCCCTCCTCCCATTTGAACTCCCCCTTGCCGCTCGCCACTTGCCGTCACTCACATATCCCCCTCCTCATCCTCCTCTAGTAGAGAATTCCCTCTGAGGTCGCACATCCCCCCTCCTCTATTAGATAATCCCTTTTAAGTTTCTTGACCAACCAAAGTTGGGGTAATGAGAAAGGGAATATGGATCATTTCCACTAGAATATCCAAGCAATAGGATATTACAAAACTAATGGTGAGAGATATTGGGTTTTGATAAAATAGTGGGAGAATAATAAATATAATATTTATTTATTTTCCTAAATGTTATCATATAAAGTAATAAAATTATGCTCATATTATTTGTAAAAACAACATTAAAATGAATTCAAACATATCACTATGATCTATACTATATAAGGATAACCATCTCACCCGAAAAAATTTCCAAGAGTGGAAAAGGTACTTACATCTTATCCTTAACCATGAAATAAAATTGTATGTGTTGGAAGAACCTATTACTGATGTGCCTAGTAATGAGGCAAGTGACGAAGAGTTATCACTCTATTAGAAACATTTGAAAAATTCCAAACATGTTAAATGTTTCATGATATCAGCCATGATCAATGATATTTTGAAGAAACATGAGGGCATGGATGCATATAGCATGATGTCTCACCTTCAAGATCTCTATCAAGAGTCAAGAGAGATACAAGGTATTCAATGCTTTGTTCACAACTAAGATCAGAGAGTATATGACAGTTGAGCCTAATGTATTAACTATTATTAGCTACATTGAATGCTTAGACATATTAGTGATTAAATTCCTAGATGAGTTGTGTATATATATCATACATTAATCACTTCCCTATACCTTCTCTAGTTTTATTGTTAATTATAATATGAGAAATAATGATAAGAGCCTTTCATGAATTCTTACTTTGATTCACTAAGTGGACAGGGACATGAGGAATGATAAACCCATAGTATTTATGGTGAATAACAAAATGAAGAAAAAGGTGAAGGGTCCTAAGGCTCATAAAAATTCTAAATATCCTGAGCACTATCCTTCCAAGAACAGAAAGATCCAATGGTAGGGAAAGGAAAAGAGGTAGTATTTTTTTCATGTGGAAAGCGAGGCCATTGGAAGATGAATTGCACGTAGAAGCAAGGGGAAGTTAATGGTTCAATCATTATTAAGTATAATATTTCAATAACTACACATTGGGTATTAGATATAGCTTATGGTGATCACATATGAATCCAAATATACAAACCAAGTAGATCTTAAAATATTTATAGAGGATAGGTAGATTTGAGAGCTACTAATGGTGTGAGGCTGGTTAGTTTTTCCATTGGTGACTACCAACTTTTATTGAAAATGAAAATGATTTTGGTTTTAAAATATTTTTATTATGTACGAACGGTTACCAAGAACATAATTTCTGTATCATGCCTAGATATAGATGATTTTATCTTCAAGTTTGGAAATAAAAGTTGTTTCATTTAGAAAGAAAACATATGTTATGATATGGAACATTTAAATAATGGTCTTCATTTACTAAATTATTAAAAACACATATTTTAAATTAATAATAAACCATGTTCACATGACTCATATAACACTCATTTATGACACCACCATCTTGGTCATGTAAATGAGAATAATTTGAAAAAGCTCTATTAAGATGGTTATTTAGACTATTTTGATCTAAAACCACTTATAACATTTCATTCTTATTTAAAAGGAAAAATAACCAAAATTTCATTTGGTGGATATATTGAGAGGGACATAGATCTTCTAGTATTGGTACACACTGATGTGTGTGGACCATTTCTAGTAGAAGCTATAGGTGGGTATTCTTAATTCATAAATTTTACTGATTACTTGAGTAGATATGGTTATGTCCACTTGATGAGGTATAAGTCCAACTCCTTTTATAAATTTAAGGAATTAAAGAATGAATTAGAGAATAAAATTGGAAATAATATAAAGAATCTTTGATTAGATAAAGGCGGTGAATATCTTAACCAAGATTTTATCAACTTTTTACGGGAGTTTGGAATTCTATCTCAACTCACTCCACCTCACACACCACAGTGGAATGGTGTTAGTGAAAGGAGGAACCATACCTTATTAGACATGGAAAGGTAAATAATTATTCATGAAGATATTCCATTATTGTTTTTGGGATATTCATTACAAAATATGACATAAACATTAAACCGAGTACCAACTAATGCTGAAAATGAAATTTCCTTTGAGTTATGGAGTGAAAATAAACCTATTTTGTCCCATACACATGTATGAGGTTACAAGGAATTTTTTAAGGACTTATCAGAAATAAACTAACAACCTAGGGAACAAAGTATATCTTTATAGGTTATCCCAAGGAAAAAAAGGGATACTACCTATATAACCCCTCAAAAAAGAAAGCGATTGTCACCAGAAAATCCATATTTCTTGAGGGGGAGAACATCTAAAAAAGGTTTTGTGGGAGAAAGATTGAATTTTATGAATTTTATGTTCATGATACACAAGATTTGGTACAAGAACCACTACTATAAAATAGGACTTTAATAGTGATAGAAATGGCCTTTATCAGTGCTAGAAAAGCCCTGACTACACGAGTGATGTTAAAAGCCTTGGTCTTTTATCAGTGCTAAAAAATCACTGATAAAGGGGTCCTTTTCCAATGTTAAAAAGAGCACTGATAAATCGATCCTTTATCAGTGTTTTTAAAAGTGCTAATAAAGGAACCATTTATCAGTGATTTTTGAGCAATGATAAAGGCCCTATTTATTAATTCTTTTAAAAGCATTGATAAAGGGTATTTTATCAGCACTTATAGAAGCAATGATAAAGGACCTTTTATAAATGCTCATAGAAGCATCGATAAAGTAGACATTTATCAGTTCTTTTAACAATGATGATAAATGTTTCCTTTATCAACACTTTTAAAAGCATTGATAAAGGGATATACTATGGTGTGTTGTAACAGCACACTAAAGCACCACTGCAATGTGCTATAATAGCAAAACACAACACCAAAAACACACCAGATATCAACAAAAATAAGTTCCAATATAGGTTTTAAATGAAATGAAATTTACAACACAAACCGAAGAGAAAAACACAATATTATATACATTTTAAACATTAGTTTATACAATTACATAAATAAAAATTATTACATATAGAAACATCAATGTTCCTTTGAGTTTTAATCCTTATCTGACTCATGTTATTTCTGAACAAACCCCCCCACTCACGTAAAATAATTCACCTATATAAGAAATTTTTTTTATATTAGTAATAATATAAAGAAATAAATTAATAGAAAGTATTAATTTTACTAAAATTGATGTCAATTTTAAATAAAAAGACATAATTGTAGTCATACCAAACACACCGTGCATAGTATTAAAGTGAGGATGATTCCAACACATCTCAAATAACTTTTGGATCATTGTACTAAAGTATCAAAAAAAATTTGAACATGTTTTATCAGTTTTGATTATGTTAGTTGTCTTTTTTTCTAAAATGCCATTTTAAACTAGAAACACAAAATTTTAACTCATTCAGATCACATCGTGTATCATTTTGACATGAAACATATTCCTACACATCAAAAATGACTTATGAATAATTTTCCAAAATTATCAAGAAAATTTGAGTGCGTTTGATTGGTTTTTAGTGAGTGACACTTTTGAATTAAAATGTTGATTTTAAACTGATAACGGGAACTTTGAGACATACTAGGCATATCGTGTATTAGATTGAGGTGTGACTTATTTCTACATGTAAAAAATGATTTATGGGTCATTTTTTAAAGTATCAAAACAATTCCTATGTATTTGTTTGGTTTATAGTTGGAAAATTGTCCATTTTACTAAAATTGACAACAATGTTAAATAAAAAGGACGCACTTCGAGTAATACCGGTCACAACGTGTGTCTTATTGAGGGTTTGATGACTTCTACATGTCCCAAATAACTTATGGATTGTTTTACTAAAGTATTAAAACAAATGAATGTGTGTTCTCAATTTTGAAAAAGTTAATTTTCTTTTTTATTAAAATGTTATTTTAAACTGGAAACATGCACTTTTAACTCATTTTCATCAAATCATGTATCGGTTTGACATGAAATGGATTCTTACACATCACAAATGAATTAATAATCGTTATCCTAAATTATAAAGAAAATTTGAGTGCATTTGATTAGTTTTCATTGAGTGAAACTTTTTGAACTAAAATATCAATTTTAAACTGATAACTGACACTTTGAGTTATACTGGGCACATCATATATCAGATTGAGGAGCAGCTGATTCCTATATGTCAAAAATGATTTATAGATTGTTCTAGTAAGATATAAAATAATATAAATGTATTTTATTGGTTTTGAGTAGGATAGTTGTTCATTTTACTAAAATTGATGATGATTTTAAATAAAAAGAAACACATTGAGTCATACCAGTCACACTGTGAGTCAGATTGAGCTTCAGATGATTCCTACATGTCTCAAATGACTTATGGATCATTTTACTAAAGTATAAAAAACAATATGAATGTGTTTTCTCTATTTTTAGTACATCACTTTCATTTTTTACTAAAATGTCATTTTAAAATTGAGACACACACTTTGAATCATATAGATAATATTGTGTATCAGATTGAGGCGTGGATGATTCCTACACATAAAAAAAAATTATTGATTATTTTAATAAATCATTTAAACAATTTTAATGCTCTTTGAGTAGGTCAGTTGGCCTTTTTACAAAAATTATTTTCAATTTTAAATATAAACATGCACTTGGAGTCATACCGGTCACATCATGTGTTGGATTGAGGTGCAGTTAATTCATGCATGTCTCAAATCAATTATGGATCATTGTCCTAAAGTATCATAACAATATAAATGTTTTTGTTTGGTTTTGAGTGGTTCAGTTTGTTTTTTTACTAAAATGGATGTCAATTTCAAATAAAGACGTAATTAGAGTCATAATAATAAAATCATATATCAGATTTAGGTGAGGCTAATTCCCACACATTTCAAATAACTTATGGATTATTGTACAAAAGTATCAAAACAATATGAAGGGTTTTTTTATCATTTTTGAGTACGTCACTTGTCTTTTTTACTAAAATTTCATTTTAAACTTGAAAAATGAACTTTGAATCATATGGATCACATCTTGTATCTGTTTGATGTGATACCAATTCCTACATGTCAAAAATGATTTATGAATCGATTGCCTAAATTATCAAGAAAATCTGATCACATTTTCCCGATTTTCAGTGAGTGAACCTTTTAAAGTCAAATATCAATTTTAAATTGATTACAGACACATTGAGTCATATCGGGAACATCATATATCAGATTGAGGTGTGACTAATTATTACACGTCACAAATGACTTATGGATTGTTGTATTAAAGTATAAAAATAATATGAATAATTTTTCTTGGTTTTGATTATGTTAGTAGGTTTTTTTTACTAAAACTATTGTCAATTTTAAATAAAAAGATGTACTTGGAGTCATAATAGACACATCGTGTGCCATATTGAGGTGCAGTCGATTACTACACACCAAAAAGTATCAAAAAATCCTAACTATCAATGTTACCATGATTTCCATTCACTTTCTTTATTGAACTACCAAAAACTGCATGAGTATCTTTGAACAAACCACATCAACTAAAAAAAAATCCACCTGTATATAAAAACAATTATTATGAGTAATACTTAAAATAAATAAATTAAACATAAATATGAAATAATACATTAATTATATGGAAAATTATTTTACTATGAAAATATCAATATTACCTATGTGATTGAGAAGTGGAGGGAACTTGAAGGAAATTGATAAATGTTAACACTAAAAGGGTGAATGATTTTGAGGGAGAAGAAGTCTATGGATGTTTTAATGCAGATAGATATAAAAGATAGAAAAATCAAACCAACTTGAACAAAAGAATCCACATGTATAAGAAAACAATTATTATGGGAGTAATAATAAAAATAGATAAATTAAATATAAATATTAAATAATACATTAATTCTATAGACAATGATTTTAATTTGAAAACATCAAGATTACCTCTGTAATTGAGTAGAGGAAACATCATTTCTCTTCCTAGAAAGGAAGTGGAGATAACTTGAAAGAAAGTGACAAATGAAACACTACAGGGGTGAAATGGTTTTGATGGAGAAGAAGCCTATAGAAGTTTTGGTGCATAAAGGAATTAAAGATGGATAAAGCACCCCAAATCAAACAAAATAATCCATCTATATAATAAAAAAATTATTATGTGAATAATGCTAAAAAGAAATAAATTAATGATAAATATGAAATAATAAATTAATTATATGGACAATGATTTTACTGTGAAAACATCAATATTACCTCTTTAATTTAGAAGAGGAAGCAATGTTTATCTTCCTACAAAGGAAATGATGATAACTTAAAGGAAAGTGATAAATGAAACACTGCAGGTGTGAAAAAGGTTTTGATGGAGTAGAATCCTATGGAAGTTTTGGTGCAAAAAGGCATGAAATATGGATAGAGCACCCAAACTCAAACAAAAGAATCCACATATATAATAAAAAAATTATTATGTGAGTAATATTAAATATAAATAAATTAAACATAAATATGAAACAATACATTAATTCTATAGACAAGGATTTTACTATGAAAACATCAATATTACCTCTGTAATTGAGTAGAGGAATCATTTTTTCTCTTACTACAAAGGTAGTGGATATAACTTGAAAGAAAGTGATAAATGAAACACTACAAAGGTGAAAATGTTTTTAGGAAGAATAAGTATATGGAAGTTTTGGTGTAGAAAGGCATGAAATATGGAAATAGCACCCCAAATCAAACAAATATAGCCACCTATATATGAAAACAATTATTATGTGAGTAATACTAAAAAGAATTAAATTAAACATAAATATGAAACAATACATTAATTATATTGAAAATGATTTTACTATGAAAACATCAAGATTACTTATATAATTGAGTAGAGACAACATCATTTCCCTTCCTAAAAAGGTATGACACATGGATATAAATCTTCTAAAATAAATGAACTCTTCAAGGAATAATGAAAATTAGATAAACATTTAATTATATAATTTTTTGGTAAAATAGATAAATTATATCGTAACATTAACTTTACATATTTCTAAAGGATTTCTTTCATTATAGTTTGTTCTTTTGAGGGATTAGTAACATCATCATGTGTAGAAGACATTGTCTATATAAGTAGTCAAAAATTTAATTTAGATTATGTTAATGCAGTATAAAACATATAATATTATGAGGAAAAACATAATATATTAAAAAAACAGTTTTAACTTCTCATTGAAATATCTTTTGTGTAAGGTTTCAAGAATTTGGTTCCTCTAGTCAGAATCCAAATCCCCTCTTTGTAGCCCCCTCTAACGTACAAGACTTTGTCTATATTGGGACCGACATGAACTGATTGTGATGTCAAAATGAAAGGGTCATCCTCTATTGAATTTTCATCTGACTCAACATTTGTTGTAGTCACTATGAGGAAAATAGAACAATTATTTTTGTTGCACTAGAGACATAAAATACTTTCATTTCTTACAATGCCATTATGAATGCCTCATATTTTTCCTTTTCTACACTGAAATTCTCCTTCACAAATCCCATTTCATCAACTTTAACTCCATTCATATTTTCAACCCATTTTAAATGGAAAAGAGTAACTTGAAATGTTATATAATCCAACTCTTATATCTATTCAATAATTAAAAAATATGACATATTTTCATAAATTGGATTTCTATCTTTGAAAATAGATATGTTCATCGCTTTAGCCACAAGCGTAACACCACTATTTTTTATCATAATAAAGTAATCATGTTATTTTGTATAGAACATATAGCCATTTATTAAAAAACTAGTGTAATATATAACATTTATATTTGGTTCTATGGCTAGACATTGAATTCATTTGACAATTGAAATTGGATTTTTAGTGAACTCTTTATTTGATCTCTGAACCATCTTATAAATTTTTGATTATTTTTATTTGGCACCCATCCTTTATCCTTTAATGGATTTAAATATATAAGAATTTCTTTGTGGGATTCAATGTATAGAACAACATCTTCACTATTATGTAATATGTAAAGTTTCACTTGTTCTTGCTCTATCAAGGTAATTTTGACAATATCTCTTCTGGAAATCTCTTCTTCCAGAAGGAGTTCGTTATGATGATACTTTGGGAGACTGATGCTTTCAACATATGATAGGTAATCGGTATAGAATTCAATAGATTCTTTAACAATATATCATTCTGTAATAAAACATTCCGGCCTACTTCAATTCTTGACATTCCCTTTAAAAATCTTCATATACCATTCAATGGGGTACATCCATATGTAATGGAGAGGACCACATAGTTGAACCTCTATAACTAAGTGAACCATCAGGTAGACCATTATATCAAATAATGATGGTGGAAAGAACATCAATAATTCACATAATATAACTGAAATATCCTTATTCATGATGGGAAACTTCACTGGGTCTACATATTTACTACATATGGCTTTGAAAAATAAGTAGAGTCTGGTTAATGTATGTTGTACATTTTGAGGTAGAATGAAACGAAAAGAAAAATGTATTAAATATTTCATCAAAACATGACAGTCATGTGATTTTAGTACTTGTAACTTCAAATTAGTCATTGACATGACATTCTTGATATTTTATGAATACCCTTTTAGAAATTTTACACTAGTAAAGAAAAGGTAAAATTTCAATATTTCATGTCTAAATAAAGTGTTAGATAGTGGATAAAGAAAAGTATTCCTTTTACCCTTCACTGGTGTCAACGCTTCCCTTATGTCCATTTCAATCAAGTATAACCTAGCCTTGATGCCATCTTTTATTTTTCTTGGAAAATTTAG
Organism: Viscum album; assembly: GCA_963277665.1. Taxonomy (NCBI): domain Eukaryota; kingdom Viridiplantae; phylum Streptophyta; class Magnoliopsida; order Santalales; family Viscaceae; genus Viscum; species Viscum album. Next base: position 20,431,668 of record OY728119.1, on the reverse strand, counting down.
TAACATGACAATAACACTATCAAATACATTTTTTTCTATATTCATGACATCAAAAAAATTTCTAATATACAAACAATTCCAATATGGTAATTCAAAGAAAATTTACCTCTTCTTCCAAAAATTATTTTGTAAGGTTTTTCAAAAATGGTTTACTAAAAATAGTGTCAATATATTTTGATTTATTATACAATTGATCGCTCATTACTAGAGATGATGTTGTACCTTGTTCGATATTTCCATCAAATGCTATCATCTAGGATCAATATTTATGTCATCAAGGTAAGAATTTATTATTTCCTAAAAACACAGTCTTCGAGGACTGTTTCAACTGAACTGATTATGTGTGTTTTTCACAAATAGGACACCCAATCATTACTTTAATTCTATAGTCTGATAAATTTCCATAAGTGGGAAAGTCATTTTTCATTCCATACTACATGGTCCTTAATGTTAATTCTTCACTTATATGAGAATCATACAGTGTAACACATGTATCCCATGTCAATTTCAGATCTTAGATCAATGGAGACAAATAGGAATCAATATCATTACCAGTTTTCTTTGGTCTAGGTATAAGCAGAGACAACATAATGTATTTTCACTTCATGCATAATCATGGAGGCAAGTTATAATTTACCAACATGACAGGCCATGTACTGTGAGTAATACCCTATACACCAAAAGAATTTATTCCTTTTATAGATAATGAAAAACGCAAGTTTCTCAACTCATTTCATAATTCAAGAAACTCATAATCAATTTTCTTCCACTAAGGAGAATCTATTGTATAATGTAGGTTTCCATCATTAATTATTCTATCTACATGCCATGTTAATTGTATTATAGTTTCCTGAAATCCATATATTATTTAAACCATGGAATGATAGGAAAGTAATATACACATTTCTAAGGTCTTGATTCATCTTTCTTGTATCGATCTACATCGCACTTAGGGAATTTTATGATGGATTCATGGTCCTAGAGAAACAATATGCAATCATTTAGACAAGCATGTATTTTTTAGTGATCATTCCCATTGAATATAGAATTCATTTACCATCATATGTTCAATATAGTAGTTCATTTTCTTCTGTTATCATATCATTCTGTAGACCAAGTAGTTATGTAAAGATGGTGTCACTCCATTCCTTGCCAACTTTAAAATTATATAACTTTAATACAGCTAACAATGTTTTGTATTTAGTACAACTGGTATATAATGGTTTCCTGAAACAACTTTTTAACTCCTCAAAAAACTTTTTACAATGATGAAGTTCATCTGTAATTTGAATTTTCATTTATTCCATGTTATCTCCATCATTATTTACAAATGTATTTATATGAAATGATTCATAAACCACAATATCATATCAATCAGTGTCCAAATTCAGTTTTCCCTTATGTTCAGTCCAAAATATATTTCTTTGATCTATTCCATGAAAAATTAAATGTTCTTCAAACTCTTCTAGACTAATGTTTCTTTAATAACAATAATGTAAACACAAACATAGGATTTTATAAGGGTTTTACGCATGCTCTCTTGAAAACTTGTTGAACACTTTAACTCCATCTTCATACTTATTTATCCAATGATTAGTTAACATCCATTTTCAATTCATATCCATCCTATTGGGTTCATAAAATATTAATTTTGTACAATATATAAATAAATACACATAATATATTCATTATCAAAGGTAAAATTTATATATAATTCTAATAAGGGAAACTCAATATTTGATTATTGAAAATAATTTCAGTATGTTGAAGAAAATTGGTAATTGGATTTAAGAAAATAATTACTCCACTATGGTAGGTGTTATCCTATGAATTAATTCAAAGGTTAAAGTTATAGAAAACTCATCCTCATTTCATTTTCCATGATTCATACCCACCCTTAATATTTATAGGTAATTCAAAAAACTTTTCTATTATTTCTTCACATTAGATCCACGTGAGATGTATATTTTTATTTATCTCGCATTAAGGAATGGGTATTTGAGAAAATGTCACTCCTCAATTATATAGAAATCCCTCCACCACCCTTTCAGAACAACAACTAAAATTATGATCCCTCAATATAATATATATATAATATTTATAATTTTCATCCATTACACTTTTTAGATATCCTTGTATCAATAGGATGTCCCAAATTATTCAATACGAAGAAATATTTCAACAAGATATTTGATTTCATTTATGTAATTAATAATTTCTTATATTTATTTTCCATTTAGCTTCTTCAAATACCTATTCCTAACATTAATTTACCACTTTAATAAAATCAAAATAAAATAATTATACTTCAGTAGTAAATATATTACAATAAAATTAAATTCATATTAATTCTCATCCATTGATTATTACATGTTATTTTTTGGGGTCAATTTAACCACCAACATGAAGGATGATATAAAATGATATCATGGATTGTTATGAAAAAATAATTAATTTTCTATTTAATATTTATAATGAAATTATTTTTTATGGTTCTATAAAGTTAACATGAAAAATTAACCCATTCTTAATAAACCACCTTATGTTTTTCAAAAATTATTAAAAAAATATGTTATAGATTCCGTGTTGGAGAACCACACCTAAAACATCCATGGAATGAACATGGAACATATTAACTCAAAATGGAACTGTAATTATAATACCTTTAGTATTAAGAAGAAGATGAAATATTGAACATGGATCAATGACCAAGATCACTATATAGAAATAGATAAAGAATATTTAAAACTCTTATCAACCAATGATCAATATAAATAAAAAACTAGGAATTAAACTTGTGAAGAAAGATGGGGTATAGATGTAGACAGTGAAATTTTATACAAGGACCAGACCACAAATAACTCATAACATCGTCGAACAAGAAATAGAAAAACAAAAAAAAATACAAAAAAATTGCAAGTCCTACCTCGCTAGGTTGAAGAAAATATTCTTTGTAAACCCTAACTAAAACCGAACACCGGATTTCTGATGATGTTCAAGAAACTGGAGTTAGTCGAGTGGTGTGATTCAAGATTTGATTAACCAAGTAGGAGCACCAGTAGTGGGTGTCTTCCATAGAAAGCTTATGATATCATAATGGGTTCACAAATTATTAGGGGTTTTTAAATAGACTGGGACACTTTTATCAGCACTTACAAATAAGTGCCAATAAAGAGTCCTTTTATCCGCACTTAAGTGATAAGATCTGATAAAGGTAGGTCTTTATCAATGATAAAAAAGTGATTGTAAAATCCATATTTATTAGTTCTTTTTTAGCGCTCATAAAGCCTAATCTTTATCAGCATGAAAAAATCACTGATAAAGCCTAATATTTATCAGTGTGAAAAAGCATTGATAAAGACCTACCTTTATCAACACTTATTACTTAAGCACTGATAAAGGATTTATAATTATAATTATAAATAAAGAAATTGTAAATATATATACATAATAAATATATATAAATATAAATATAGTAAATATATTCCTTTTTAAATATATTTATTATAATTTTATAATTATTTATTTATAATTATAGAAATATTTCTGAAAAATAATATATATATCTAATTTTAAGTGCATTCATGTGCATATATGTTAAAAATGAGTGAAATTGAATAAATTAAAAATAATTACACTTTAACAGTATTGAAAAAATGGATAAGTTTTATGTGTGTGCATTGTATATAAAAATTCATTAATTATTTATATATGACATCAATATAACACATATTTGATCTATTTTGAATTTAAAAAACAAACAACACATTCAATTATATGTCCATTACACTATGCGATTATTTAGTATTTTTAATTCATATTAATTTTTAATTATAAACCGTTATTCACTAAATATATGAATATTTAATGTAAAGTGTATAAATATATTGTAATATATAAATCATATTTATATACATTAAAATATATCTATATATTTAATATATACAATTTATTAACATTAATTATCATAATTATCTAATTAATAAATTTTTAATATTTAATAATTTATAATCAATTTATTAATTTTTATCAATAACTATTTAATTAATAAAAATTTTCATATTTTTTTAATAAATTGATTTTTTTTATTTTTTATTCATTACATTATTTCATTTTATTTATTCAGACCTTTATCAGCACTAAAAAAGCACCAATAAAATCTATCTTTATAAATGATAAAAATAAAGCGCTAATAAAGGGTACCCTTTATCAGTGCTAACAAAAAAGTGATGATAAAGGGTACTATTTATTAGTACTAAAAATAAAGCACTGATAAAACTTCAATTTACCAATGCTAAAAAAATCAGTAATAAATGGTTAAATTAATGAATGATTTTTTAGCACTGATGAAGATTCCATTTATCAGTGCTTTTTTGTTGCGCTGATAAATACCAGCGCTATTAATCACTAGTTTTGTAGTAGTGAACTAGTTCTACAGGTCCACATGGAAGAAGTAGTTCATGAAACACAAGTACTATGTAAGAGCACTAGAGAGGTAAGAGAACTAGAGAGAGTTGGTTTTCTAGTCACTGAATATGGTGACTCATTATTGGTTAACAATGTTGAACCTCTCTCCTATAAAGATGCAGTAGAGAGATCAGAAGAAGCAAGATAAAAAAATTCCATGAATTCTGAACTGGATTCCGTGTATCAGAAAAAAGTTTGGGTTCTGGTCGATGCTCCAGTTGATGTAAAGCTCGCAGGATGAAAATGGGTATTCAAGAGGAAACTAGACTTGCAAGGTAATGTAAATACCTATAATGTACTGCTAGTATATAAAGGGTTTAACCTGATTCAATGAATTAAATTCAATGAAATATTTTCACTAGTTTCCATTTTTAAATCTATCAAAATTATACTTTCTATAGAAACATGCCAGGACTATGAGATTTGGAAGATGGATGTCAAAACTACATTCCTTATTTGGAACCTTCAAGATGATATCTATATGACACAACCAGAAGGGTTTGTGACTCTAGGTGATGCCAAAATTATTTTTAAGTTGCAGAGATCCATTTATGGACTGAAGCAATAATCCATATCATGAAACATTCAATTCAGTGAAGCTATAAAATAATTTGTTTCATTAAGAATGAATGTAATCCATGTGTTTATAAGAGGTTTAGTGGAAATAAATTCATTATCCAAGTAGTATATATTTATGACATATTACTTATTAGAAACAACATACCAGTCTTAAAATCTGTTAAGGACTGGTTAAATAAGTTTTTATCCATAAATGAATTAGTTGAAGAAGTCTATATTCTAGGGATCAAGATCATTCATGAAAAATATAAGAGTGTACTTGGACTAAGTCAAAGTATATATATTGACCAGATACTAAATAGATTTATTATGGAAAAATACAATAGGGGAATGGTTCTAGTGACACATGGTTTATACCTTTCTATGAAAATGTATCCTCATACACAATATGAGAAAGAGAGAATGAGTAAGATCCCATATGCTTCGGTGATAGGATCAATCATGTAATCCATTTTATGTACTAGGATTTATGTTACCTATTCATTGAGCATGGTAGGAAGATATCAAGAATATCTAGGAGAAAAACATTTTTATTCTGTTAAGGATATCCTGAAGTATCTGAGAATAACTAAGGACATGTTCCTGGTGTATGGAGGATATGAGATGCTGGTCATCGGGGGTTATATTGATGTGAGTTTTCAGATAGATTGGTATGATTTTAAGTCATAGCCAATATATGTTTTCTGCCTCAATGGAGGAGTTGTGAGCTATAAAAGTTCAAAGTATCTAGTCATAAATGATTTTATAGAGGATTATGATTATATAAAAACTTTTAATATAGAAAAGGAAACCATTTATATATAAAACTTTTCCTAGGATCTTGATGTGGTGTCTAGAAGTAAAGTCCATATCACATTATATTGTGATAATACTGCAGTGGTGGATCTTGAAAAAGAGACAAGGTCACACCAACAAAGAAAGAACATACTCTGGAATTATCAACTCTTGAGGTATTTTTATCAGAGGGGTGAAATTGTAGTTATCAGATTACCAATGTAAGAGAACATAACATAACAATTTACTAAAGGCCTATCTCAGTAGAAGCATGAGTGACATGTGGGAGCTAGTATACTAAAGGTTGTTAGCAGTTCGCTCTAGTTCAAGTGGGATTATGTTGGAGTTGGTACCTTAGAAAAAATTTTTGTGTACTTTATAATAACCTATATTTATAGTTTTTAATATTAATAATCTTATTATCACATCATTATTTTTCTTCTACATAACATAGTACGTGATAATGTCCTAAGAGTAGTTGTCGCTCTAAAAGGTCATAACAAGTCCCCACTATGATGAGAACCCAGAAGTGATTTGACACTATTATTAAATATATATTATATATAAATATGATATCATTTTTGGGACATAAATGATACCAGCTATCAGGGGTAGATACTAATAGTACTTTGAGGCACCTTCTCATTGTGTACACCCTTGATAATATCAAGTGTATGATATTATGAGAATGAGACCTGCCAGAAGGAAATCCAAATTTATATGTGTCATTGGATGTTCCTCTCTACAGACGTGTGTATTGATCCTTAGACTTTAATATTATTATTAATGAATATTATATGTCACATACTTTGATTTATTGATGAAAACCATGACTGTATATTTTCATGGTGAGGTAGGACATGTTGGATGTGTCATGAGTAGTATTGAGTTAATAAATAATGTGAGAAAGGATTTTCCCCTTATATTATTTAATGGAAATTGATATCTTAGGTATTTTATGGAAATGATATAGACTAAATAAATCCATGAAGAAGGTATTATATAGGAAAGTTTAATATATGTAAAGTCAAAGAAAGGGACATTGAGAACATAGGTTAGTGGAACTAGCATGAAATCTACTTTATTAGAGATATCATGATAAATGGGTTATATTACACAGTAAGAATCCATATGAAGTATTATGTAATTGTGAGATTAAATTATTTCTCTATGGATGCCTTGACATTTTTCTAGATTCGAACATTGGAAATTAGGCTGCTTCGCCTGATGCCACTAAGAAAGAAGCATAGAGGGTCACACACTAAGTGTATCCAGAATATTAGTTAAATAATATATTATTATTTAACAAGTTGAATAAATATTATTTTCACTTGTGGTTTAATAATTATTCTTGTTTTCTTGATCACATATATTACATCACTAGTTATTCGAGAGAATATAATGTGAGTATAATATTTAATAAATTTTTATTTTCTATTTAGTGAATAAAATATTTATTTATTTATGAGTGAATAATGAAGCTGTATTTATTTAATAAATAAATAGTCATTATTCAATGCCTAATAAATATTATGGTGGATTGGAGGAATGATTTTAATGGTCTAATGAGAAATAATATATATTGAATATTATTTTATTACATAATATTTAATTTAATTTTCAATTTTATCACATTCAAGGAAATAATAATAATATTATTATTTTAGACATGGGATTCTACAAGGTATTAAATAATTAATAAGGGGAACTTGTGAAATTTTTTATTTCTAATCTGAGAGATATATAAAATTAATTATATTATTTTCAAATAGAACCAATATAGTGACCATAGCCTTTTACATATAACATTACATGATTTTAATCATAATTAGACATCAGATTACAAGCCAAGGATTGTAAAGTATAGTGTCTTGGAAGACTAGGTACATAATCAAACATTATAAAAACAAATTTTTATTTAAACTTTATAATGATCTCATATCTTCTATTGTGCTCATACATATGCATAGGATAACCTGGGGATAACATGAACAAATACATGAGATAAAATCCCAGTAAGGGAATAACCATAAGAACAAAGCATTAACACATGGGATTGAAGGAATGGCATGGTGATATAAAAAAAGGCATGTAACATATGGAATTGTAATATATAAACATGGATTCATATGAATATGGAGTCATAGTAATATGGAAACAACATAAAACATTACTTTAGTATGATTCAAGGCTAACCGCCAAGATCGTTTCACATAGTAGCACAAGCCAAGGCTAACCACCAAGACCGTCACACATAACATCTCATGAGACTTAACTTCACCCAATGCATTGGAGATCTGTCTAGTAACACCCATATTAACATTTCATGAATATGTTTTAAACATAAATAATCATATATAATCAATCTTACATAAACATAAGGGTTACCCATGGAAAGAATTGGGCACCACAATCACGTCTTAAAGCATAAAAACGGGTGTATCATAAAAGTGTCCATGAAAGAAAGAAACTAAAACATACATGGAAATTTATAAGGTAAAATATGAATGTTTCATGGTAAGTGATGTCAATTATAAGTTAAAACATGTAAGAAAATTATTTAATAAATTTTATCATTGAAATATTTTTGTGCGATTTTAAGGAAAATACTATAGAGACTTTAAAATATAAAATAGAAATATAATTTATATAAAACCAAAGGTGAACCAAGAAGTTTTTCATAATAAAAATAATGATTTTATAAATAAAATTTTGGCTTAAAACAGAATATAGAGTGCACTTGAAATCGGGTAAGAATTTGGGAAGCTCCCTCAAAACAAGTTTGCTTATCGGGAAGTACTGAGGAGGAAATCACTTAAAACCATGTATATACCAAAAAGAGAATTATGAATGGAACTTGAGACATGAGTTTGTAGAATTTAAATATCATTTATAATATAAATATAATAATAATTTACAACCTCACTTAGGTAAAAATAAAGATAAAAAACCTGAAGGAATAAAGGTGGTTCGGGTTGAACCCCTTAAGGAATGTCAGCATGGTATCATATGTACACAAGAGGGATTAATGAGATATAAAGGGGTTCATAATAATTTAAAAATAATGATGACAGTGTGGGGGAGGTGCGTAATCATACCCTATCACTAATAATTACACATAAAAGGGCATAACATAGAAGACAATCTTGAATAAAAGTGAAATAGAGGATCCCTTACCTTAAATCTGATGGTGATATTTTCTTGAAATTAATGACCTAAATAATAAAATTAGGTTCATTAATTAATAATTAAATAACCTCTTATATATGAAAAATATTTATTATAACCTTTTTAAGTTCATTTATAACCATTTTGATGGATTACGAGGTTCAATTTCATTGTTTAGGTCTGTTTTCTTTCTTGGGTTTAATGATCAGTTCATGTTCGGATGAACATGTATGATGAAGGTGGTTGTCCAGAATTGAAGTTATATTTTATTATTGAAAATCCATAAGGTTACATGGTTGAAAATTTATATTGGTTACTTTGAGTGAAGTTGAACCATTATATAAAACTTTGGTGATAATCTTTTGGGTTAATTGGCGGTTTTTGGCCACAATAATCATGTTTTGTTTTATAAATAAAAAACTGGTGTACAGAAGGATTACAGAACCATAGATGAGACATAATACATATATTATGGTCTAGTTAAACCATGAAAATGATTTCATTATCATAATTAAAGGTGTTAACGGAAATTTAAAACGCATTTTCCTTGAATGTGGTAAATTAACACATCTTAGATGGTGTCTTTACTACTAAAATAAAAGAATAATGAAGGAGAGATGATAATAACTTATTACATTATCATAACAAAATTCCATTACATGTAATTTACTATAGTTGTTATAACATTTAGATGAGGAGAGGTAAGGATAGAAAAGAAAACAAATGAACTTGAAAATAAAAAAGAAAATAAAATAAAAGTGGAATTTACCTCTTGATTCAATCTTCCATGAGAGAATCTTAAGGGGAGATAATTTGGTCTTTTGAGGATACCAAGGGATGTTGGACATGGGGGAGGATATTGGGGAGTGATTTCGGAAAAATATAGGCAAGGAAAATGTCTTGAGAGGAGTGGATATAAGAGGTAAGGATCAGTAGTATTTATAATGGAGGAAAGGAGGTTTTTCCTAATATTATAATCATTAGTTTATTATTTTTCCATAAGACAATAAATAGTGATGATCTCATGACAAAAAATAGTAATAAGTGTATGTGAGTTCAAGATTTGGGTACTTACATCACTCATGATGTAACACCCCAAGGTTTTGAAAATAAATATTGACTGCATGAGACACTGAGTCCCTACAAAACAACACATTTTATAATCTATCCATTAAACAAAACTTTTCCTCTTCTATGTTTTGAATTTCAAAAAATGGTCATTTAGAGTTATGAATAGTAAGTCATTTGGAGTCTGATAGAACCAATTTGTTTTTAGTGAATAGTAACATACCCTTATGAATAGTAATATAACCCTTATGAATAGTAAATAATATTATTGTTTTATTTTCTGAAGGTTATAAGATAATGAGATCTTGATTAATTTTTCAATGTGATGTAAAATGAATTATAGTTTTAAAATAGTTATTTTTTGAATAAACTATGATTTTATTTAAAAATTAAATTAATCATATTTAAAAAATTATTTTTTAAATATGTAGTTCATTTTTTAGTTCTATATGTTGGAAAATGGTTAGGGTGAATTTTTGGGATTTTTTTGAAATTCCTGAATTTTTTATGAATAGTTAAATATGATAAAATACCGTATATAAAAATTATTAGTTAAATACACTATTTATGAAATCATGACTAATTTATGTCCCATTGGTTTAAACTCACATGCACTTATTACTATTAGGGGTCACATGAAACAACACTATTTGTTGTCTTGAGGGAAATAATAAAATAACGAGTAAAATATTCAAAATTCACTCCTCTCCCCCACCATAAAACCCCCCATCACTCCCTCTTGTCTTCACTCCTATAAGCCTTGAATATCCTAAAAATTCTACCCATATACCCTTATCTAGTCACTCCCTACGTCCAGGAGCTCTTGGTCTTTCCAAAATACCAAAACCCTTCCCTTAAAGGGATTCTCAAGGAGGTGGATTCAAGAGGTAAATTCACATTCTATTTCTTTCAATTTCATTTCAAGTTCTTTTCTATTATTATCTTATCCCCACCTAATCTATCCAAATTACCATGATAAATATATTATCATCTATATAATATAATTATATCATGTTAATTGAAGAATCATCATCAATATTCTTACTCTGTCTCTCTTTTAGTTTATAAACGAAATCAACATCCATGAGGTTCCAATTTACAACCTTCATGGACAACAAAGTTTCTTTATGCAATTTATCCTTAATTACTGGTCATGAAAAAAATTTTATGGTTGAAATAGGATATAATATATGTATTATTACCTATTTAAGGTTAAGTAACCAGTATATGTACATAATATTAACTCATATGACCAAACTAGTTCCTAATAATCAAAATACCGCTAATATAATCTAAGTGATTATCATTAATATTTCATCTAATGATTCATCCTCATGCCATGTAACCAAATGATATAAATGACCCGTAACACCTATGGATGTTCATAAATAATATTTAAATTTAATTCTGGATATTTAAATCCATTCCACATGAACTCCATTACATAAAAACAAGTGAACCAATTATGAAAATCAAGAAAACAAACACTCTGAAATGACGAAATTCAATCTTATAACTAATCAATAAGAACATAATGGAATTAATAAAATCGTGATCAACTAAATAAATGTCTAATATATTATTAATTAATTTATTAATAAGTTTAATTTCATATTCCAGGAGCTTAAGTTCAAGAGCGGAACACATTCAGACTTAGGATAAGGGTTTTTCACCTGAACATCCATTTTCATTCGGGTTACTTTTATTATATACTTACCTAAATTAAATTATTATGAATTAATATTTAATAATATTAATTTCTATTTTAATTCTCTATATATAAGATCCAACCAGAAAAATACCTTAATTTATTTGGATTTATATGTTTTAAAATGATCTTTCAAAAATTCTTCCTAAAATACAATCTCGATTCAATGGAATGTCTCAAATTCACACCTATTTTCAAGGGCACTATATAATATGTTTTTAGCAACCAATATTTTTATAAAATAACTCATTTTATTATGAAAATACTATCTTACTTAACTTCTAGATTTATACAAATAATTTTCTAAAATAACTCTTCTTTTCAAAGTAAAAGAGTATTTATCTCAAGAATTACTCGATTGTTTTATAAGAGTATCTTCATATGTTTCAACAAACTTGTTATTTCTTATGTATTATTGGGATTAATATTTTATGATATCATCTAGAATATTTAATTTAATGGTTTATGATTATTTTTACTGTGGATGTGCTATCTAAAATCATTCACCAAATTTACTCTGAATGGTTGGTGTTTAAGCTTAATGTTCAGGGAAAGTTATTTATATTTCATATGTGAGTTTCTATATGAATGTATATGTTTTTTTTATAACCACTCATATGAAGAATTAATTGTACTTATTATGTGATGTGTGGGGCTCTATATATCCCCTATATGCAATGGTAGGTCTCATGAGACAAATAGACGTGGACTAGGCTGAGGCCTTGCCCATTTTGAGATATGGTTTTGGTTGAGGCCTTAATCATTTTTAGAAGTATTGGACGAGGACTTGACGATATGTTTCATAATGTTCAAAATATTAACTTCCCTCATTATTAATCTAGTGATTGAAATTTCATGTGGTTATTAGACTATTAGAATACCCATGATTATGTTTTATTATGACATTATTTACTCAGCTCATATTCTTGCCATAATGTGTCCAAGTTTATTATTTTTAAAGGCATATGTTTTTAATTATTCACCATGACTAATGTTTATTTTTATGTTATCTTCTGTTTTATTTCTTACTCTTACTGAGCATTTGAGATCACCCCTTTATTATGTTTCATTTTCCCAAGATATGAAGAAGTAAGTTATGAGTGACTTACAAGCGTAATTTTTGGAGGAATGGATGTTTCTAATGGAATAAATTAGTGCTGTTTTTTCCTTTCAATATATAATGTTGAAATTATATAATTATATTGTTTCCAAATATACTAAACTATTTGTTACTTTGGGATATGAATTCCTTGTAATCATTTTAATGTAATTTAATAAGGCACCGACTCTGGGCAACTGGGGTTGGGTCTTTATAGTTGGTATCAGTGGAAGTTTAGTAGACATCTTGGAAAATAGATTTAGAAAACCTATATTAGGGGAAAAATACCTTAGATATTCTTTGAAGATAAACATACAAGAACATATTGGTATTTTGGTAATGAATATATAATACGGATCTATCAAAAAAATACATCCCTGTCTAGATGCTACCGGTGGACGTGGTTCTGGAACAGATGTACCTAGGAGTGAAAACTTTGACAAGGAGTTTTGAGCTTGACTTGGGGTATCCTGGTAAAATACAATGAGCCTTACTAAGCACCTGGTTATACACTCTTGAGCGATATGCTTAGGATAATTCACATTTTCTTTACAAGACATTATGAAGGATTTAAATGTAAAATTTTCCTCAAAGAAACCATTTTTGTGATTATGGGGTTAGCCATGCATAGGATTTCAATTTATGATAAGTATTTTGATAAGTTAAGATTATAAATTATGATTCATAACCTAATCTATTGTATTCCATCATCTAGAAATGGTAACTAGTGGAAGAAATGAAAACTACATGAACACGCATATACCATGTAAGAATTTCCCTCTGATGCAAGATAATGATGTTGGCTCTGGTGCTACGACGGGTGCAGAGTAGATTATAACTATATTGGGACAACTTACTCAGTTTATGAATAATAAACTTGCCCATATGGAGTATCCAGATCCACCACATGGAAGAGATTTTTTAGATCACTTTATGAGACAACAACCTCTATCATTCAATGGGACTACAAACCTATTTGTATCTAAGCAGTGGATAAGTTCCCTAGAGAAGATATTTATTGCTTTGGGATGTATTAAAAGAGAGAATATCATCATGGCAGTTTATTATCTATCAGGAGATGAATATCAATGGTGGTCATTAATCCAAAACACAAAGGAGTAGGAAGAGATATAAGAGATGGAATGGAGGTACTTTATGGAGATCTTCCTAAAGAAATACTTTCCTCATGTACATCAAGCAGATATGGATAGGAAGATTCTGAATTTAAGGAAAAAGGAAAATGATAATGTTTTAAATTATGAAGATAACTTCACAAGGTTATCAAGGCATGTTGTGGATTACATACGTAATCCAAAGAGCGAACTTGATCGATTTTTTGATGACCCAAATCCATTCCTCCAATAGGAACTGGTCTCCCAAAGTTTTTCATCATATGAGGATATAGTTTCATGTTCTATCAAGATAGAAAAGGAATTATCTACATTTTGTGAATTTAAGGGAAAGAAAAAGAAAAAGAGGGTTGTTGAAAAATCCGAAAAAGGAAATAAGGAAATGGGAAGAAGAGAATATTTGAATTTCCACCTTGTGATAATTTTGGAATGAAACAACCCAGTGCCTGCTTAAAAGAAAAGTAGTATTATAAAAATGTGGAAATAAAGTTAATCTTTCTGGTGATTTTAAGGGGAAGAAAGAAGTTATTAACGTTCATTGATATAATTTTCAGAAGATGGGAAACTATACTAATTATTGTACAAAGCATCAAGGAAACATGCCACAAAAAAGGCCAAGGGATAAGGGACAAGCTTATGTGATCACAACCACTGATATTGAGGTTCCTAATTATATGGTGGAAGGTACTTTAATCATTTACTCAAACTAAACCAATGCTTTATTTGATTCTGGATCATCGCATTGTTTAATATCTTTACAGTTTTCCAAGAAAATTTTATATTTCTAATTTGATTTATTAAGGGAGTTTTCAGTCAAAAATCATAAGGGAAGTATCATTGTAACAAAGTTCTGTCAGGAATTCCCCATTATGGAATATAAACATGATTTATCAACTGATTTTATTATCATAACCACAATTTAATTTGATATAATCCTTGGTATGGATTGGTTTTAGAACCATGATGTGAAAATTAATTGCTAAAGGAAGGAGGTAACCATTTTTTTAGAATGATTTATAATCCCTTATATTTAGGGAAGAAACATCACCCTTTGATTCTCATTTAGATCCACCCCCAATAACTCTGTTGAATTCAATTATTGGACAGGAAGGGAATGCAATAACTATGGTTGAGGAAAGGAATGATCAGATAGAGGACATATCAATTGTGAAATAATATGTTGATGTGTTTCTAGAGAATTTACCTAGACATTATCTAGAGTAGAAAATTGAGTTTTACATTGACTTAATTCATAATTCAAGGCCTATATCAAAGATTCATTATAGAATGACTACTTTAGAACTAGTGGAATTGAATAAACAACTAGAGGAATTGATTGATAAAGGATTTATTCACCCTAGTGTTTCTATATAGGGAACCCATGTTCTTTTCATTAAGAAGAAATATGGATCTATGAGGTTGTTCATTGACTATAGGGAGATCAATGCTGTAAAAATAAAGAACAAGTATCCCCTACCTTTCATTGATGTTTTATTTGATCAACTTCATGGAGCTCAATATTTTTCAATGATTGACCTTCGATTTGGATATCATCAGTTGCTTGTGAGAAAGAATACATTCCATAAACATCATTTTGAACCAGTTATGGGCATTACGAGTTTACAGTAATGGATTTTCGACTGACTAATGCACCCTCTGTTTTCATGGATTTAATGAATAGATTTTAAAGGAATATCTTGATGACTTTGTAGTGGTATTTATTGATGATATCTTGGTATAATATAAAATCTACAAAGATCATAAAAATAACTTGTGCACTATTATGAAGACTCTTAGAAGAAATGAATTATATGAGAAGTTTAGAAAGTGTAAATTTTGTCTTCAATAACTTTCCTTTTTGGGCCACATTGTATCTAAAGATGGAATATCTGTTGATCCTACAAAGACAAAGGTTGTGCAAGAATAGCCTACTCTAACGAACCTAACTAAGGTATATAGTTTTATTGGTTTGGCAGGTTATTATCAGTGTTTTATTCAAAACTTCACCCTTTATGACAACCCAATGACCAATATTACACGTAAAGGGGTTAAGTTTGTATGAAAAAAATAATACAAGGAATTTTTCAAATAGTTGAAGAGGAGATTAGTGAATGCTTAGATCCTAACCCTACCATCAGGGAATGATGGGTTTGTGATATATAGAGATGCTTCAAAGAAAGGACTTGGTTGTGTACTTATTCATAATGATAGAGTTATTGCCTATGCATCAAGGCAGTTAAAAATTCATGAACAAAACTATCCCATACATGATCTTGAGTTAGCAGTGACAATATTTTCTCTGAAGATATAAATTCATTATCTCTATGGAAAAAAATGTGAGATATATTTGGATCACAAGAGTCTAAATTATATCTTCTCATATAAAGAACTCAACATGAGGCAATGAATATGGATCGAACTACTCGAGGATTATGATTGTACTATACACTACCACCCAGGAAAGGAAAACAGGTATCTGATGCATTAAGTAGGAAGGATCATGGAGTTCTTAAAAAAATGAGGATTGAAAAGAATCCTTCGTATATGGATCTAATGAGGATGGATATGGGAATTATTAAAGAAGGTGAAACATTATTACTTTTTTATTTGGTATCTCAACCATCTTTATTAGAATCTTTGAATTTATACATACATCCAGGTATCACTAAGATGTATAAAGATTTGAAGGAACATTTCTGGTGGGATAACATAAAGAGGGAAATTTCAGATTATGTATCAAGATGTTTAGACTATCAACAATTGAAGGCTGAAAGGAAACATACAAAAGGGGTCATGAAACCTCTAACCATTACTACATGGAAATGGGATGACATCCCCATGGATTTTTCCACTGGATTACCCAAAACTCCAAGGAAGAATGATGAAATATGGGTAATTATAGATCGAGTTACAAAATATGCACTTTTTTTCATGATATGTGAGGATTTTTCATAGGAGTACTTATAAAGACTCTATATCAATGAAGTTGTGAGACTTTATGGAGCACCTCCCTCAATTGTGTATGATCATGACCTATGATTTAAATCGAAATTGTGTAAAAGTCTTTATAAATCTTTGGATACGAAAATTCGATTGAGTACTTCTTACCACTGAAAAACTGACGGGCAACCAGAGAGGATGATCCAAACCTTAAAAGACATGTTGATATCATGTTCACCTGACATCCAAGGTATATGGTATCAAAAATTACCTTTAGTGTAGTTTTCCTACAATAATAGTTTCTATTCAAGTATTCAAATGGCGCCATATAAAGCATTGTATGTAAAGAGATTTCGTACACCAACGTGTTGGGGAGAAGTTGGAGAAAGGAAGCTTGTGGGTACAGAGCTTGTGGAAGAAACAATAATGAAGGTAAATACTATTCAAGTTCATATCAAAGCAGAACAAAGCATACAAAAGATCTATGCTGATAATTGAAGGAAGGATTTTGAATTTCAAGTGGGTGATTACGTTTTATTGAAATTATATTCATGGAAGGGTGTTATAAGATTTGGGAAGAATGGGAAAATGGGCCCTATGTACATTGGGCCTTTTGAAATTATGGAGAGAACTGAAGTTGTTTCTTATCATATGGCTATGCTTCCTAGCCTATCGAAAGTACACAATGTGTTCCATGTCTCATTGCTGAGAAAGTACATGCTATACCCAACACATGTCCTCACTTCTAAAGGTATAGATTTGAAACCTGACCTATCCTACTATAAAAATCCTATCTAGATTTTGGACACTAAAGAAAAAGTTTTGAGGAATCAGATGACTTGTCTGGTAAAGATACTTTGGAGAAATCATAAATTCAAAGAAGCAACATGGGAGCCTAAGGAGCTTATAAGGAAGACCTACCCAAATCTTTTGGTGAGGTAACTTTCTATGAATTTCAAGGATTAAATTTTTGTAATAAGGGAAGAATATAACACCTCAAGGTTTTGAAAATAAATATTGAATGCATGAAACATTGAGCCCCTACAAAAGGAAACATTTTATAATCTAGTCGTTAAACACAACTTTTCCTCTTCTATGTTTTGAATTTCAAAAAATGCTCATCTAGAGTTGTGACCAGTAAGTCATTCAGAGTCATATAGAACCAACTATATTTTTGGTGAATAGTAACAAACCCTTATGAATAGTAATATGAATGGTAATATGACCCTTATTAATAGTAAATAATAATATTTTTTTATTTTCTTAAGGTTACAATATAATGAGATCTTGATTAATTTTTAAATGTGATGTAAAACGAATTGTAGTTTTAAAATTGTTATTTTTCAAATAAACTATGATTTTATTTAAAAATTAAATTAATAATATTTGGAAAATTATTTTTAAAACATGTTGTTCATTTTTTAATTTTACACGTCAAAAAAATGGTTAAGGCGAATTTTTGGGATTTTTCTGAAATTCGTGAATTTTTGATGAATAGTAAAATATGGTAAAATACAGTATATACAAATTATCAGTTAAATACATTATTTATGACATCATGAATGATGTAAGACCACTTGGTTAGAACTAAAATTATTTTATTACTATTAGGGGTCACATGAAACAACACTATTGGTTGTCTTGAGGGAATAGTAAAATATTCAAAATTCACTCCTCTCCTCCACTATAACCACCCCCATCACTCCCTCTTATATTCACTCCTATAACCTATAAGATCCTCAAAATTCTGCCAAAATACCCTTCCCCAGTTATTAACCACATTCTAGGATCTCTTGGTTTTTCCAAAATACCAAAACCCCTTCCCTTAAAGGGATTCTCAAGGAGGTGGATTCAAGAGGTAAATTCACATTCTATTTCTTTCAATTTCATTTCAAGTTCTTTTCTATTGTTATATTATCCTCACCTCCTATGTAAAAATGAACATGATAACTAGATTATAATATATATACTATAATTATATTATGTTAATGGACGAACCATCATCAATATTCTTACTCTCTCTCTTTTATTTGATAAATGAAATCAACGTCCATGAGGTTCCAGTTTACAACCTTTGTGGATGACGAAGTTTCGTTCAACAATTTATCCTTTATTACTGGTCATGAAACCATTTTTATGGTTAAAACAAGCTATAATATATGTATTATAACCTATTTAATGTTCATTAACCAGTATATGAACATAATATTAAATCATATTACCAAACTATTTCCTAATAATAAAAATACCACTAAAATAATCTAAGTGATTTTCATTAATATTTCATCTAATGATTCATCCTCATGACATGTAACCAAATGATATAAATGAACAGTAACACATATAGATGTTCATAAATAATATTTAAATTCAATTCTGTAGATTTACATCCATTCCACATGGACTTCATTACATAAAAACAAGTGAACCGATTATGAAAATCAAGAAAATGAACACTCCAGAATAACAAAATTTAATCTTATAACTAATCAATAAGGACATAATGGACTTAATAAAATCATGATAAAACAAAAACATGTCAAATAGGTTCTTTATTAAGTTATTAATAAGTATAATTTATAGGATCTTAAGTTCAAGAGCGGAACACATTCAGACTTAAGGTAAGGGGTTTTCACCCGAACATCCATTTTCATTCGAGTTACTTTTATTATCTAGTTTCCTCAATTAAATTATTGTTCATTAATATTTACTACTCATGATTTTTGTGTTAATTATCTATATATATATTTTCCAACTATAATCATACCTTCATTTATGTGGAGTTATATGTTTTAAAAGTATCTTTCAAAAATTCTTCCTAAAATACAATCCTGAATCAAGGGAATTTCTCAAATTCTTACATATTTTCAGGGGAACTCTATAATATGTTTTTAGCAACAAATATTTTTATAAAATCACTCATTTTATTATTAAAATAATATCTTACTTTACTTATGGATTTATACAAATATTTTTCCAAAATAACACTTCTTTTCAAAGTTAAGGAGTATTTATCTCAAGAATTACTCGATTATTTTATAAGAGTATCTTCATCTGTTTCAAAACCCTTGTTGATTATTATATATTATTGGGATTAATCTTTTTTGATATCATATAACATATTTAATTGAATGTTTTATAATTATTTTGACTTTGTATGTTCTATCTAAAACCATTCACCAAATTTACTCCGAATGGTTAGTGTTTAAGCTTAATATTCAGGGAAAGTTATTTACATTTCATATGTGAGTTTCAATATGAATGTATATGTTGTTTATGTTTATCCCCTCTCATATGATGAATGAATTGGACTTATTATGTGATGTGTGGGGCCCACTATATCCCCTTAATGCATCAGTAGGTATCATGAGACAAATAGACGTGGACTTGGTCGAGGCCTTGGCCATTTTGAGATATGGTTTTGGCCGAGGCCTTGACGGTATGTTTTAGAATTCTAGCATATGCACTTCCCTCATTATGAAGCTAGTAATTGAACGTTCATGTGGTTATTCCACTAGTATAATACCCATGATTATGTTTTATTATGATATTATTTACTCTGTTCATATTCCTTCCATAATGTTGTCAAGTTTATTATTTTTAAAGGCATGTATTTTCAATTGCTCACCATGCCTAATGTTTATGTTTTTTTATCTTCTGTTGTATAGATTACTCTTACTAATAATTTGAGCTTACCCCTTTCTTATGTTTCATTTTATGAGGATATGAATAAGTAAGTTATGAGTAACTTGTATGAATAATCTAAGAGGCATGGATGTTTCTAATGGAATAAATCAGTGTTGTTTTTCCTTTCAAGATGTAATGTTGAACTTATATATGTATCTTGTTTCCAAATATACTAAACTATTTGTTCCTTTGGGATTCAACTTTCTTGTAATCAAGAAAATTTAATGTAATAATGCACCGAATCTGGGAAACTAGGGTTAGATTTGTACACATGATGTCGGGAATAGTGTATTTAAATTATAATGTATTTAGATGGTAAATTAATGTATTTTACTATTCACCAAAAAATCAAGTATATCAGAAAAATCCCAAAATTTCACCCTAACCATTTTTAAACTTTTAGAATCCAAAAATGAATGCCATTTTTCAATTTTTTTTAAATATGATTAATATAATTTTTAATTAAAATCACAATTTACTCATAAAACAACAATTTTAAAACATTTATTTTCTTATTCCCAGATTTAGGTATATTGTACTTCCACATGAATCTTATTTTTATACTATAATAGGTTACTATTCATTAGGTTATGTTACTATTCATAATGGTACTATTATTATTCATAAAGGTATGTTACTATTCACCAAAAATTAGGTGGGTTATATTAGACTCAAAATAACATACTGATCGCAACCGTGTATGTCAGATTTTTGAAATTCATATCACAGAAGTTTCAAACCTATGTTTAAAGGTCACATATAACTTCATAGTTCATTGTGTTGTGATTTCATGTGATTATATGACATAATTTTAAGAAGTAAATTTACATTGAAAACTTTGGGTCATTACATTATCCCCCCTTATGAAATTTTGCCCTTGAAATTTCATTTTACATTCTAATACATAAACAGGTGCAGGTACTTTTCCTTCATTGCCTCCTCTAGTTCCCATGTTGGCTCTTCTTACTTGTGGTTCCTCCATAGTACCTTTACTAGGTGAGTATTCTTGTTACATAGAACTTTATCTCTAAGATCCAAGATCTTCAATGGCTACTTCTCATAAGAAAGATCATCATACAATTGTACCACTTCTAAATAGAGTACATGTGAAGGGTCTGGTATGTACTTCCTTAAGAGGGATACATGAAAGACATCGTGTACTTTGGACATAGTAGGGGGAAGTGCTAGTCGATAGGACACAACCCCGACACAATCAAGAATATCGAAGGGGTTGATGTACCTGGGACTTAACTCCCCTTTCTTCCCAAACCTCATGACCTTTTTCCATGGACATATGTGTATAAATACCATGTCTCAAACTTTGAACTCAAGGTATCATCGACGATTGTCTACATAAATCTTTTGCCGATTTTGGGCTTCC
This sequence comes from Viscum album, assembly GCA_963277665.1. NCBI lineage: Eukaryota > Viridiplantae > Streptophyta > Magnoliopsida > Santalales > Viscaceae > Viscum > Viscum album. The sequence continues at coordinate 20,409,667 of OY728119.1, read as the reverse complement.
TTGATGTGCTGATGAATGGTTTTCACCTTCTTCACTATTTCTTCAATCATTTTAGGTCCTAGTAGCTTATGCTCACCAACTTCATCCCAACATGTCGGTGTTCTTAACCTTTTCCCATAAAGGTATTCATATGGTTCCATTCAGATGCTTGAGTTGAAACTATTGTTATAGGAGAATTCAACTAGTGGAAGATGTTGACCCCATCTTATATTGAATTCCATAGAACATGATCTCAACATGTCTTCAAGTGTCTAAGTTGTTATATCAGATTGGCCATCAGTTTTAGGATGATAGGTCGTACTAAAAATTAGTTTAGTGCTTAGAGAATATTGGACACTTTTCCAGAACTTCGAGGTGAATCTCAGATCTTGATCAGATTCTATAGATATTGGTACTCCATGTAGCCTTACCACTTCTTTGATATATATCTGTGCATGTTTATCCAATAAGAAGTCCTCTCGAATCACAATAAAGTGAGCTATCTTTATAAGATGATCCATAATGACCCATATAACGTTGTTTCCTCTGGATGTCCTTGGAAATCTAGTGACAAAGTCCATGATGATGTTTTCCCACATCCATGTTGGTATGGGTAGTGGTTGAATCATCCCCTTAGACTTTTGCCTCTCATCCTTCACTTGCTGACATACCAGGAACTTTGATGTATATTCAACAATATCCCTTTTCATATTGTCCCACCAAAAGTTTTTTTGGAGATCTTAATACATCTTTATGCTCCCTAGGTGGATTGAGAAGGTTGAGCTATGTGCATCATTCAAAATATCTTTCTTTATCTATGGATTAGATGATACACATAATCGTGATCCAAACCTTAAAACTCCCTCCTTATTAATCATGAACTCTGAGGATTTCCCATTTCTAATAGCTTCCACGCTTTTCAGAATTTCTACATCTTTTCTTTGAACATCCTTTATTTTATCCATGAGGAATGGTTGAGAAATAATCTAAGAAATGATTTATTATGTTCCCCCCTCAATTATTCCCATGTCCATACTCTTAAAAATCTATGAATATTTGATATTTTTAAATTATCATTATTGATAAAGATGCATGATCCTTTCTACTTAGAGAATCTGCCACCTTGTTTTCTTTATAGGGATGGTAGTGGATTGAGCAGTCATAATCCTTGATGAGCTCTATCCATCTTAGTTGGTGAATATTAATATATTTCTATGTTAATATATATTTGAGACTCTTGTGATCAGTATATATCTCAAACTTCTCCCTATAGAGATAATGACCCCAGATTTCAATGCAAAGATCATAGCCACCAACTCCAGATCCTACATGGGATAGTTTTTCTCATGGATTTTTAGATCCCTTAAGGTGTAGGCTATAACTTTATAATTTTTCATCAATACACATCCTAATCCCTTTTTTGAAGTATCATTGTACACTACAAAGAGTTCTCTACTTATTGGAAGTGTGAGTAATGGAGTAGTGATTATCCTCTTTTTCAACCCCTTAAAACAGTCTTCACATTACTGAATCTAGAAAATTTTTACTCCCTTCCATTTCAGCTTGGTCATTGGGTTCTAAAATCATGAAAATTTATTTAAAAATCATTGATAATACCCAGATAGACCTATAAAGCTGAGATCTCCATTACAGATGTTGGCATGGACCACTCTTCGATTGCCTTTGTCTTGGAAGGGTCCACAAATATCCCTTTTCTGGTGATAAAATTCCACAAGAATGATACTTCCTCCATCCATAACTCACATTTACTATAATTTTCATACATCTTCTCCCTTAGCAAAGTTTTTAACACAATATTCAAATGATAATCATGTTCCTCCTTGCTCTTGGAGTATATCAGAATATCATCAATAAAAACTACCAAAAATTTGTCGAGGTAATCTCTATAAACTCTATTAATTAAATCCATGAAAATTACTGGTGAATTAGTGAGTATGAAGGGAATCACTATGAACTCATAGTTTCTATACCTCATTCAAAAGGAAGTCTTGGTAATATCTTCCTTCCTCACCTTTAATTGGTGATATCCTAACTGAAGGTCCACCTTATAGAAATAACTGGACCTGCAAAGATGATTAGGAAATTCATCTATCCATGAAAGGGGATAATTTTTCTTTATCATGATTTTATTGAGCTCATGAAAATCAATGAAAATGAGCATTGATCCATCCTTCTTCTTGACGAAGAGAACTGGTTCACCCCATGGTGAAGAACTCAGGCATATAAAACCCTTCTCCAGATTATCATGTAACTACTGATTCAGCTCCTCCAGCTCTACGGTGTCCATTCTATAAGGTGTCTTCGATATAGGTAGAGATACAAGAATAATTTCAATTGATAACTCAACCTGTCAATCAGGAGGAAGACCAGACAACTCTTTAAGGAATACATCAGTGTAATACCTCACGATGGGCATGTCTTCAAGCATGATTCTCTCCTTTGTCCCAATCATTTAAGCTAGACATGCTTGTTCATAATAAATTAATATCCAAACATGAGACAATGATTCTAAAATAGATTCATCTTTCTCCTTACACTTATAAAGAATTATAGGATTCTTCGGGATGTGAAGAGTGATATTTGTTTCTCGACAGTTGATGTTGTCTTTGTATAATGATATCCAATCCATACCCAATATAGCGTCGAACTCCACTAAAGGAAGTATGACGTGATTTTATGGGATGTTCAGTCGACAAACATTAACCGAGGAGGAGTTATAAACCATGGAAGCAATGATTTCCCCATTTCCTATTCTCATATAAAACTTTTCCTCCAAATTTTGTGGTAGTGTTTGAATAGTTCTACTAAACTTGTAAGATGTGAAAGAATGCATAGAACTAGAATCAAATAGTAAGTTCACTATTATTGAATTAATAACTAGCATACCTATCACCACATCTTTTTCTGGCTCCACGTCAATAATAGTGATAGCATAATCCCTTCCTTGTTTCCTTGGAGGTTGTTGTTGATTTCCTCTAAAAACCCTTGACATAGGTAAATTTCTTGCATAATGCCCATGCTCCTTGTAGTTGTAACACTGCTCTATAGGCTGAGTGTTAATATGAACCTTCCTTTATTCTTCTACATTAGTGGGATTATTTATATCCCTTTGTTAGTTCTTGGACAGATGTCTCAGCTTTCCACATTTGAATCAATTCCTAGTTCCCTTTAGACAGTTCTCAGGATGCTTCTTCCCACAGATTTTACATGTGGGAAATTTAGGCTTCTTTCCATCATGGGATTTGTTAGTGAACCACCCATGTTGTTCTCCATTTTCCGCTTCCTATCACTGGGCCCACAAGACCACTGAGAGTCTCCAATATTCATTTCAACCTTGAGGGAACAACAAACAATATCCTCATAACTGTCAAATTCTCAAATCACTAACTCTTTCCGTAGACTTGGATTTAGTCTGCTAAATAAGTGATCCACCTTTATTTCAGTGTTCATGAAAAATCCAGAGGCATACCTTTCAAGCCTTGTAAAGTTTAATTCATACACCTCGATGGGATCATCTTTATTCTACTTGAGACCGAGGAACTCTCTTTACATCTTGAGATGGAGGGTTCGAGGAAAATATTTATTAAAAAACATCCTCTTGAATTCCTCCCAATCCATGGAATCAATTTACTCTTAGGAATTTGTATTCTTGAATAGTGTCCACCACTGATCAGCTTCCCCATAAAAACAATAGATTGACAGTACAACATTCTCTTCTTCTGAGCACTAAAGGATAGTGAATATATTTTCAATGGAGTTAATTCACTATTTCGCGAGGAGGGGATCAGAATATCTGCTAAAAATGCGAGGAATTTTCTGCATTAAGGATTCTATGAAAACTTTATAATTTTATTATAGGTGGAGGGTGCTCCACATGATTCATGTTATTATTCATAACTTGAGCCAGATAAGAAAGTAATGTCATAATGTTTTGAGCACTTGTTCTTATCATATCAAGTATATCATTAGGGAAATATTCACATTTCCTATCACATTTTTTGTTGGAACATATTATTATATTTCCCACTAATAACTAAGAAAAACAACATACAATTATAGGGATTTCATACTAAGTTATTGAACATCAAAAAGGAAACCTTTTAACATAAACGTATAAACCTATAAAGGAGAAGTATATCCTAACTTATGATTCTTTAGGTTTAAATCTAGGTTATCCTTGATCTATTTCTTAACTTATATTCTCATGGGATTATTTTTTATTCCCTTAATAATGGTTTGTACTAAGCTCATGAATTCACCAAAGCATATCCCCCAGGAGTTTCAATCCAAGAGTGCAACAAGGCCCGTTGTCGTGTACCAGGATACCTCAGGTTAGGCCAGAAACTTTTTGTTGGAGTTTTCACTCCTATGTACATCTGTGCCAAAGCCACCTCTACCAGTTTGTATCGAGACAATGATGTATTTTCTTAATAAACCACTTACTCTATATTTATAAAGATTTAGGGATGTTTTATTATACCTTGTCACATCCTTAAGGTTCTCACTAAGGTGATCTATTCCCACACTAGTGCAGAAAACATTTTTTACGTCGGTTATTTTTTATTATTTACGTCAGTTTTTAGGCGACGTTAATACGGACGACGTTATAAATAACGTTTTTTACGTCGGTTATTTAAAACCCGACGTAATATCCCTAACATCACGGTGGTTATCACGTCGGTTCATATAATAACCGACGTGATAAATATGCGCGGGGGGGCTTTATCACGTCGGTTATTCCCTAAACCGACGTGATAAAACGCCTGGGATATCGTTTATCACGTCGGTTATGTCATAACCGACGTGATAAACCCTTCCCCTGGCCTATTATCACGTCGGTTATTTAAGAAACCGACGTGATAAAAAGGCCTGGGAAACGTTTTAGCACGTCGGTTATCCAATAACCGACGTGGTAAATCGATTCCCAGGCCTTTTAGCACGTCAGTTATGTTAAGAACCGACGTGATAAAATCCCCGGGAACGGTTTATCACGTCGGTTCTAGAAAAACCCGACGTGATAAACCCCTGCCGATTTATTTACCACGTTGGTTATTTTATAACCGACGTGAAAGATTTTTTTTTTTAAATAATTGCACTGCTCTCACCAAAAAGCAACCATAAACCAAACAAAAATAATAATGCCAGCCCTCCCCCAAGCCCCAACTGAACCCCACCCTCATCTATACCCACCTAACAACCTGGCCAGCCCTCCCCCACCACATTGGAGCCCCACCACAACCCTTGGACACCCCCCCACCCCTTGGACAGCCCCCACCCTCATTTACACCCCCACGACCCCTAGTACAGCCTCAAACACCCATTGGAAACCCCTCCCATATCCCTTGGACACCCTCCACCCCTTGGACACCCCCCACCCCTTGGACAGCCCCCCACCCTCATTTACACCCCCAAGACCCCTAGTACAGCCTCAAACACCCATTGGACACCCCCCCACACCTTGACAGCCCTCCCAGACCCCTTGGACACCCCCCCGAGCCCTTGGACAGCCTCAAACACCCCTTGGACACCCCTCCCATATCCCTTGGACACCCCCCACCCCTTGGACACCCCCCACCCCTTGGACAGCCCCCCCACCCTCATTTACACCCAACCGACCCCTTGGACAGAACTCCCAGACACCTTGGACACCACTCCCATATCCCTTGGACACCCCCACCCCTTGGACACCCCCCCCCCACCCCTTGGACAGCCCCCCCACCCTCATTTACACCCAACCGGCCCCTTGGACAGAACTCCCAGACACCTTGGACACCACTCCCATATCCCTTGGACACCCCCACCCCTTGGACACCCCCCACCCCTTCGACAGCCCCCCCACCCTCATTTACACCCCCCGAACACCCCTTGGACACCCCTCCCATATCCCTTGGACACCCCCCCACCCCTTGGACACCCCCCCACCCCTTAGACAGCCCCCCACCCCCTGGACACCCCCCCGACCCCTTGGAAACCCCCCTACCCCTTGGAAACCCCCCCATCCCCTTGGACAGCCCCAAACACCCCTCTTATATCCCTTGGACACCCCCACCACTTGGACACCCCCCACCCTCATTTACACCCAACCGACTCCTTGGACAGCCCCAAACACACCTTGGACACCCCTCCCATATCCCTTGGACACCCCCACCCCTTGGACACCCCCCACCCTCATTTACACCCCCCCGACCCCTAGGACAGCCCCAAACACACCTTGGACACCCCTCCCATATCCCTTGGACACCCCCAAACACCCACCCACCCCCTTGGAACCTCTCCCCCCATACCAAAATCCAGACCAGAAAAACCATCAACAGTAGACCAAAACAAGAAGTAGAGAAAAATTAAACATTCACTTATATAACATTCAAAACTTACACTGTCAACTTCAAAAAAAACTAAATCCAACCTAAATGACTACGAAATACACAATTACATTGACAATATTCAAAATTACATTTTACATTACAAACAACTAAAAGTTAATCAAACCTGTAAAATAATTTGACCACTCCACTTGTAAGTGTTTGATATCTTCAGAAGTAAAGGGTTGAGGGTCATCAAAAAGCTACAAAGGAAAAAGATAGTAGTCAACGTGTATAATGAATAAATCAAATTGAAATATTATGAGAAAGAGGAAATCTTACCAGGTCAAAACTCAGAACTGTCCCAGTTGTTATTATTTCATACATAAATCTTAACATGTAATATCCACATTCGATGATGCCTTGTTGCTCATGACATTTCTGTTTGAATGAGTGTAAATTCAATATATTATTTTTATGTAATAAATCAAAATGTACAAATTATAAATGGATATTTACCTTCGCATGTACATATTTGATCTTGAAATTCCTTTTCTTTGCGCTTTTTCGAAAGTGGACCCATGCCCTGTTAGAAAATAATACGAATGGGGTAAATTTAAAATTCATTATAATATATAAAACTATTGTGAAATTGAAACTTACGTTTCCAATATATTCTTAAAACTTTCTCGCACATCATCATGGAGAGAGCATATCCAATAAAGTGTTTTCTCCCTAGGGCAAAAAACCCCTAACATCCAATGATCCCTGATAAAAGGAAATTTAACGTTAGTGGTTTTTTATGTTAAAAGATAATTAACTATTTGAGAGGGATGTGTTTCATACCTCTCACAAAAAGGCATCATCCAACACTGTGTGATTACATTCTTTTCAAATCTATCAGCAATATAAAGCATTCTTTGTTCCTCATCCAATGCACATGCTTCAGGGGAAATCAATTGTGGGTCCACGAATCCATATACATCTGTCAGCTCATTCCTCTCACAAATTTTATACAGATACCTAATACAAAGCAGACATAAGTATACATTTTTAATAAATATAACGCAAGGAAAAGGTGTTAAGACTTACATGATAAAAATTTGCACCACGTTGATGCCCAACTTATCTCCAGTGACAAACTCCATGATATCAGTTTTCATAATCCCCACACATAGTTCACGTCCACAGACATGAGCTTCCATTGTAAAGTCATAATGATCCGCCAACAAATTTGAATATCTTGACAATTTGTCAAGACTGCTAGTATCTGCATCTGATGTCATAGCTATCTGTCTTTGTTGTTGTCTATACAGTATTTCTTTACCTTTGAAGTATTCCTGTAAAAATAAATTGAAAAATATATTAGTTTTCAAATGATAAAACATTAATAAAAATATAAAATAAAAGATATAACATCCATACCTCTATGGTAATGAGTCGAAGAAGTCTGGATGGCCAAAGTAAAAAATGGCCGATACTATGTCCAACTGTCATCACCTCATCTGTAGGTAATGGTATCCGAGCTGATCTATCTATAATATCCTGTACAGTGACCCTCTGATTCTCTACCTCTAACTGTTGATGATGAACTATATCTCCTATACAATATACCATCCCATATGCAACTATATGATGTTGAGGATCATCAACATACAACTCACAATAAGTAGGTAGCTGCGGCGGAGGATGACGATCAAAAATGGGGTCCGCAGGCTGAGGTGGGGGAGTGGGAGCTACTGGGAGAGGTGGAGTGGGAGCTGCACCCTGAAATTGTCTTTGCAAGTCTGCAAACATTAACTACACCGATGCTCTAATCTTTTCCTCCATTGTCGCATTAATATTATGGACTTCAGCCTCCAAGGATTCTATTTTTTTTATAAACTCCCTCAACGTTAGAAGTTGAGGAACGTGGCAACACTTTTCTTACCGATACACCTGCCGGATATCCTCTTACACGGCCAGGATGTTCGGGCTTTCCCAATGCCACAGATAAAATATCTTCCCTCCCAGATGGTGTAAATGTCCCCTGTGAACTCTGCTCCTCAAGAGAGTCCTGTAATAATTAATTGAACATTTCTATAATGATTGGAAATATATGACGAAAATAGTAAACTTAAATAAATAAAATAGATATCTTACAATCCTCTCAACTACGAGTCTCGATTCTTCCAAAAGATATTGTCCTTTTTTTCCTTTCCGAGCTCTTTTCCATTTCTCATGTCTAGATGGAGGGGATAGAGGGGCCACCTCTCCAGAGCTTGAAGACTCAGCTCTTAGTTGTTGAAATTTTTCTGCCATCATTTGTTCTTCTAATAATGGATACCCTCCCCGAGATAAACTATGAGGGTATACATTTTTAGATTGGATCTCTTGATGAGATTTCCTTGTTTGCTGTAAATTAAGAATAAGTAATCATTAACAAAACAATAATAAGATCATTTATATAAGAAAGCTTATAAAAGTTTACATTGCCCTTACCAAAAATGATTCTTTTCTTCTACTTTCAAAAAATTGTCTCCATGTGTCTTCATCTATAAAAGGATATATACGACATGGATTCTCACGACTCCTATGACCATAAATGAAATCAGATGAGAGGGTTGATTTGAAATCCCTCCATCTCCTAGCAGCCAACGATAAGCATTTCTTCCTGACTCCTCCAGTGTCAGGAATATCAAATGTCATATGATAAAAAAGAGGTTAAAAATATTATATATACTAGAAACATTTAAAGAACAGTCAAACAATAGCAAAAGATCTTACCAAAATGGTCTCCCACAGCTAAGAAATTAGCGCCTTATCCACACTTCTCCAATCATAATAGAGAATGCTTACTTTGCTCTTAGCCTGAGTTGCTACAAAACCCTTAAAATCTTTAGCATTTGGACCTCTAGGAAGATCATCATCATCAAACTCCACGACTATCCTCTCCTCCTTCGTACGGGCAAGTGATAATTTTGGTAAACGTGTGCACCCACGCTTACCAACCTTTGAACTCTTTTTCGTAATAGGAGCATGTGAATGTTCCTCCCCAGATGTATGACCAATATGCTCATCTCCAGAATCATGTGTCTGATCAACTGATTGATCTGTCATTTTCCTTCAAATCAAAAAAACAAACATTAGTTCACAAATAGAAAAGTGTACTAAATTACATAATAGTAAACATTGGTAATATGGTAAGCATGTTAAACAATGATAAACATGGTAAACACAGGAAAAAGGTTGCCAAGGAGTTGGCCCAAGAAAGCTGAAAAGTGGACTCACTGAGTCCACCGGTCAGCCGGTGTGAGCACACCGGCCGGCCGGAGGACCCAGGCAGTAGACTTGCCCACTGCCTGGTGCCACCGGCCGGCCGCTGGCTCACCACCGGCCGGCCGGTGGACCAGACAGAGAGCCTTCCTCTCTGTCTGGACCACCGGCCGGCCGCTGGATCATCACCGGCCGGCCGCTGGTGATCCAGCGGCCGGCCGGTGGACCAGACAGAGAGCCTTCCTCTCTGTCTGGACCACCGGCCGGCCGCTGGCTCAACACCGGCCGGCCGCTGGTAATCCAGACAGAGAGGAAGGCTCTCTGTCTGGTCCACCGGCCGGCCGGTGGTGATCCAGCGGCCGGCCGGTGGTCCAGACAGAGAGGAAGGCTCTCTGTCTGGACCACCGGCCGACCGCTGGCTCAGCACCGGCCGGCCGGTGGACCAGACAGAGCTTTGTTCTGGACCACCGGCCAACAGGTGATCCACCACCGGCCAGCCGGTGCGCCCAGGACTTCTCCTCTTTACGGTTTTTATTGTTTTATCGTTTTGGTTTGATACATGTTTTAATAAGTAAAAAATTTACAGTATCTAACATTATATGAAAAAACTAAATGTAAAAAAGAAATAAACTTGTGTTACCTGTAATTTTAGGAATGTACAGTTGGATTGTTTTCCCAAATTCCTTCGTCGTGATCGTTCCTTATGGCACAAACCATGTCTTCAACATACTCATCATTATGTTCTGTTAATCTTTCCATGGAAGTAGGGATCTCACATAAATCAGCATCTTCATCAAATTCATCCTCACCAACATATTGGTTTTTCCCTTGTAAAACAAAAGCCCACTTCATATCTGATTGATCTACTACATAGAAAATTTTTTTGGCATGTGTTGCCATTATAAAAGAATCAGCTGTGTCTTCCAATCTATTCAGATTAACAAGTGTCATTCCAAATTCATCGTGTCTGACACTGTTGTTACCGATAAACCATTTACAGTTAAAAACGGGAACTTTAATTTTAAAGTAATCAGCCTCCCATATGTCTTCAATCACTCCATAATATGCACTTGATGCCGAAATTGGGTTTCTGTCCTTAGCACTCGAAAAATGCATTGCTTCTGCAAACACCAATACACCACTATTCTGAACTGCACTTCTGTTGTCCTGAGCTTTCGTATGAAATTTATAGCCATTAATGTCATAAGCGGACCATGTTATCACATTTAAAGATGGACCACCCACTATCCATTTTAATGTCTCTGATACATCTGATCTACCAAGCAAGGTCTTTTTAAACCATGGAAAAAAAGTTTTGTTGTGCTCATTCAAAATCCACATTTCTTTCTTCTTTGGATGACATTGTTTCAACTCATTAATATGCAATGTGATATACGGTTGAACATCAGCTATGTTATTCAAGATGTATGATTCTAACTTCTTCATATGTTCAGCTGACAGTGATTTGACTTTCAAGCCACGAATCCCCTTTCCCTCATTATTAACCCGTTCATGGCGAGATGGAGGCAAACCTATGTGTTGCGCCGTAGCCAAGTAGCTCGTACAAAACTATGCTACCTCCTCAGAAATATACTTTTCAATAATGGAGGCTTCAGGTCGATATGTATTTTTAACATATCCCTTTAATATTTTCATATACCTTTCAAAAGGATACATCCAACGAAGATATACAGGTCCACAAAGCCTTATTTCTCGAACCAGATAAATCATTAAATGCACCATCATATCAAAAAAAGTTGGAGGAAAATACATTTCTAAATGACAAAGTATAAAAATTGCATCCTTTTCCAAAATGTTCAAAGCATTCACATCAATCGCCTTGTTGCAAATTGAATTGAAAAAATAACACAACCTCATTATAGTCTTTCTGACACGGATGGGCAATATTCCACGTAGTGCAACTGGTAGAATTTGTTGCATCATGACCTGACAATCATGTGATTTCATACCTATCAACTTCAAGTCTTTCAATGAGACAAAATTTTTTACATTTGAAGAATAACCTTGAGGCACTTTGATATCATGAAGACACTGACAGAAGCTACTTTTCTCCCTCTTCGATAATGTATGACAAGCCGGGGGAAGAAATGTTCGTCTTCCTTTAGGAGTGGGAGCTAACTCCAAACGTATTCCCATTGACAGTAGGTCTAACCTTGCATTCAACCCATCTTTTGTCTTTCCTTTAATATCTAGCAATGTTCCGATCAAAGAATCACAAATATTCTTCTCCACGTGCATGACATCAATATTATGTTTGACTTCATGATACCTCCAATATGGTAGCTCAAAAAATATTGACCTTTTCTTCCAAATATGTCTATCATTACCAGATTTCTGTGTCTTTCCCAATGTCACATCAAGGTTTTTCACCCTCTCAAAATACAATTCTGGGGATAAAGGTTGAGGAGCAGTCTCAAATTCTTGTGAGCCATTGAATGCCTTTTTTAGTCTTCTATAAGGGTGATCCATAGGCAAAAACTTTCGATGACCCATGTACAGTGTTTTCCTCCCATGATGCAATTGACAATATGACGTCTGTTGTTCGCAAATTGGACATGCTTTATGCCCTTTAACACTGTATCCAGACAAATTTCCATATGCTGGGAAGTCATTTATAGTGAATAGAAGCATTGCATGCAGTTGAAAATATTCCATTTTATAAGAATCATACACCCTAATACCATCAGCCCATAACAGTTTCAAATCATCAATCAGCGGTGACAAGTATACATCAATATCATTGCCGGGTTGCTTTGGACCAGAGATCATGATACTCAACATGACATATTTGCGCTTCATACAAACTTCAGGAGAGAGGTTGTAAATTACCAATAAAACAGGCCATGAACTATGTGTGCTACTGAGGGTTCGGTATGGATTCATTCCATCTGTGCACAAGCCTAGTCTCAGATTTCTAATTTCATTTCCAAATGTAGGGTACTGGGCATCAATTTTCTTCCATTGTGGACAATCAGCTGGATGACGTATTTTTCCATCACATACCCACTCATCAGCATGCCATCTTAACCTTTTTGCATAATGTGAATTAGCAAATAAACGTTTGAAACGAGGAATTATAGAAAGATACCAAAATACCTTTGAAGGGAGCTTTGTAATCTCTACATCAGCTTGTGATTTTTCTTTCACCTTATACCGTGATGTCCCACATTTAGGACACTCTTTCAGAAATTCATATTCCTTCCTATATATAATGCAGTCATTCGGACAAGCATGTATTTTCCTGTATCCCAATCCCATCGGGCATAATATTTTTTTGGCCTTATAATGTGAATCTAGAAGATCGTTATCTTTTGGAAGAATGTCTTTCATCAATTGTAGCAGCTCTGTAAAACTTCTGTCACTCCATCCATGTTTCACCTTCAGGTTAATCAATCTTAACACCGCCGACAAAACCGTAAAATCTGTACAACCAAGATATAATGGTTTTTCGGCATCACCATATAGACGTGCAACTGTCGGTTCTATCTCAATTTGTTCTGCTACAATATCGCGAATCATTTCTTCAATTCCATCGGAGTTACCATCTTGCGATTCATTATCATCAGTGACATTCTGTCCAGTTTCGCCATGCCAAATCCAAGGGTTGTAACTCGGATTGAAACCATGACAAATCAGATGATCTTTTATCTCTCTACTTTTCAACTTCTTCATATTCAGACATTTCAGGCATGGACAGAAAAAAATGTCACTACTTGGAACATTTCGTTTAGCAAATTCCAAAAAGGCATCAACACCTTCCTCATATTCATTTCTCATTCGATGTGCCGTAATCCAACTTCGACTCATTATTACCTATAACAAATAGCAAAAATATATATATTTTTTAGATAAGACAAATATATGTTTATATGAAAAAAATCATAATTTGAATGTAAACAATTTTGAAATATAAAACAAATCGATGTGTAAACCCCCCTGGACACCCCCCGACCCCTCTGGACAGCCCCCCACCCCTCCTGGACACAACCCCCCACCCCCGACCTGCTTGGACACCCCCCTGGACACCCCCCAACCCTCTGGACAGCCCCCCACCCCTCCTAAACACCACCACCCACCCCCTACCCCCTTGGACACCCCCCTGGACACCCCCAACGCCCACCCACACCCTTGGACAGCCCCCCACACCCACCCACCCCCTTGTAAACCCCCCTGGACACCCCCCGACCCCTCTGGATAGCCCCCCACCCCTCCTGGACACCACCCCCCACCCCCTACCCCCTTGGACACCCCCCTGGACATCCCCCAACCCTCTGGGCAGCCCCCCCACCCACCCGGACAACCCCAAATACCCTCTGGAGAGGCCGCCACCCACTTGGACAGCCCCCCACACCCATCCACCCCCTTGGACAGCCCCCCACACCCATCCACCCCCTTGGACACCCCCCTGGACACCCCACCGACCCCTCTGGACAGGCCGCCACCCCCTTGGACAGCCCCCCACACCCACCCATCCCCTTGGACACCACCCTGGACACCCCCCGACCCCTCTGGACAGCCCCCGACCCCTCTAGAAAGCACCCCCACCCCTCCTGGACACAACCCCCCACCCCCGACCTGCTTGGACACCCCCCTGGACACCCCCCAACACCCACCCACACCCTTGGACAGCCCCCCACACCCACCCACCCCCTTGTAAACCCCCCTGGACAGCCCCCCGCCCCTCCTGGACACCACCCCCACCCCCTACCCCCTTGGACACCCCCCTGGACATCCCCCAACCCTCTGGGCAGCCCCCCCACCCACCCGGACAACCCCAAATACCCTCTGGAGAGGCCGCCACCCACTTGGACAGCCCCCCACACCCATCCACCCCCTTGGACAGCCCCCACACCCATCCACCCCCTTGGACAGCCCCCTGGAGACCCCACCGACCCCTCTGGACAGGCCGCCACCCCCTCGGACAGCCCCCCACACCCACCCATCCCCTTGGACACCACCCTGGACACCCCCCAACCCCTCTGGACAGCCCCCGACCCCTCTAGAAAGCACCCCCACCCCTCCTGGACACAACCCCCCACCCCCGACCTGCTTGGACACCCCCCAACCCTCTGGACAGCCCCCCACCCCTCCTAAACACCACCACCCACCCCCTACCCCCTTGGACACCCCCCTGGACACCCCCCAACACCCACCCACACCCTTGGACAGCCCCCCACACCCACCCACCCCCTTGTAAACCCCCCTGGACAGCCCCCCGCCCCTCCTGGACACCACCCCCCACCCCCTACCCCCTTGGACACCCCCCTGGACATCCCCCAACCCTCTGGGCAGCCCCCACCCACCCGGACAACCCCAAATACCCTCTGGAGAGGCCGCCACCCACTTGGACAGCCCCCCACACCCATCCACCCCCTTGGACACCCCCCTGGACACCCCACCGACCCCTCTGGACAGGCCGCCACCCCCTTGGACAGCCCCCCACACCCACCCATCCCCTTGGACACCACCCTGGACACCCCCCGACCCCTCTGTACAGCCCCCGACCCCTCTAGAAAGCACCCCCACCCCTCCTGGACACAACCCCCCACCCCCGACCTGCTTGGACACCCCCCTGGACACCCCCCAACACCCACCCACACCCTTGGACAGCCCCCCACACCCACCCACCCCCTTGTAAACCCCCCTGGACACCCCCCGACCCCAAATCCATGCACCTATGCCATGGTTGTGTGTGAATAAAGTAGTAACAACTGTAAAAGGGCAACCCATCCAAATGGACACGCCCCAACCCTCTCGGGGATTTATAGAAAACGATGAAAAATTAGTGAAATCATAAAATTACTCAATATTGCAAGTCGAACAAATAGATCTAGGGATGATAAATAAGATTATGGTGCCAAAACGAGTTAAAAGGGTTCGCAATCGAAGAATCTTAGCTAGTTTCAACAAAAAAATCACAACACATATATATATATACTATCCGCGAAAAAAAAAACGAACGAGTGGGAGGATTACCTGAGTGCTGCGAGTTTAGATGATTGATCCAAGGATATTAAATATGAGAAACGATGATCGCAAAATGAATCTAAACCAACGAAATGGACGAGCCGATTCGGGTTTACGCGCGAGAGAGACGAGTCGCGACTGTCGAAGGTAAACTCGCGAATGACAATCCACAGGTCTGGGTAAATTTTTAAATGAGTTATCACGTCGGTTATTCAATAACCGACGTGATAATTGTTTTAAAAACATTTATAACGTCGGTTATTTCAATAACCGACGTAAAAACCTTCCTCCGATTCATTTGTTACGTCGGTTAGTTTATAACCGACGTTATAAAGGGCTCAAAATCCGCGTTTTTTTACGTCGGTTATGGAATAACCGACGTCAAAAACATATGCAGATTCTTTTTTTACGTCGGTTATTTTATAACCGACGTAAAAAAGCCTTCAAAAACAGCGTTTGTTACGTCAGTTATTCAATAACCGACGTAAAAAGGCCTTCGGAAACCGCGTTTTTTACGTCGGTTATAAACATAACCGACGTAAAAAACGAAGCCGCGCGATTAATAACGTCGGTTATAATAATAACCGACATTATAGGTGTACCGAATACAAATTTTTACGTCGGTTAAGAAATAACCAACGTAAAAAACCTCGTTTTACATATTATGACGTCGGGTTTATATAACCGACGTAAAAAATGGTGACGTAAAAAACGTTTTCTGCACTAGTGCCAGTATCCAAAAATAACTAGACCATCCTCTGATACCAACTATAGAAACCCTAGCCTTTTATATATAACATTGCATGATTTTAAGAATAATTATACATGAGAGTACAATTCAAGGATAGTAAAGTCTAGTGTATAGGAAGACTAGGTACATAATCAAAAATTATAAAAACAACTTTTTATTTAAACTCCATAATGTCCCCCTATCTTCCATTGTGCTCATACATCTATATAGGATAACCTAGGGATAACATGAACAAAGGTATGAGCTAAAAGCCTAGTGAGGGAATAACTACAAGAATAAAGCATTAGCACATGGGATAGAAGGAATGACATGATTATATAAAAAAGGCATGTAACATATGGAATAATAACATATAAACATGGATTCATATAAACATGGATTCATAGTAAAGTGACATCAACATAAAACATGACTTTAGTATGAGTCAAGGCTAATCGTCAAGATCATTTCACATAGTAACACAAGCCCAGGCTAACCGCCAAGACTATCACACATAACTTCTCATGAGACTTAACTTTACCCAATGAATTGGAGCACTATCTGGGTGCACACATATTAAATTTTCAAGAATATTTTTTCCACATAAAGAATTATACATAATCAATCTTACATAAACATAAGGGTTACCAATGGAAAGAATTGGGTACCACAATCATTTTATAAATCATAACAGACAGGCATATCATAAAAGTGTCCATGAAAGAAAGGAAATAAAATATACATGAACATTAATAAGGAAAAATAGACATTTTTAATGGTAATTTATTTCAAGTATAAGTGACAACATGTAAGAAAAGTATTTAAGAAATTTTATCATTAAAACATTTTTGTGTGATTTTAAGGAAAATACTATAGAGACTTTAAAATAGAAAAGAGAACAATAATTTATATAAAACAAAAAGTGAAACAAGAAGTTTTTTAAAATAAAAAGACTTATTTTATAAATAAAATGGTTTCTTAAAATATAATATAGATTTCACTTGAAATTGGGTAAGAATTTGGGAAGCTCCCTCAAAACATGTTTGCTTATCGGGAAGTAATGAGAAGGAAATCACTTAAAAACATGTCTATCCACGAAAGAAAATGATGAATGGAACTTGATAAATGAGTTTTTAACATTAACATATCATTTATAATATGAAAATAAGAATAAATTACAACATCACTTAGGTAAAAATAAATATAAAGAAACCCGAAGGAATAGAGGTTCGGGTTGAATCCCTTAAGGAATATCGGCAAGGTATCATGTTGACTCGAGAGGGATTAATGAGAGATAAAGGGGTTTCTCATCATTTAAAAATCACGAGGATAGTATGTAGGAGTTGAGTAATTATATCCTATCACTAGGAATTACACATAAAAGGTCATAACATAGAGGACAATCTTGAATAAAAGTGAAATAGAGAGGATCCCTTACCTTAAATATGATGGTGATATTTTCTTAAAAATAATGAATTGAATAATAATATTATGTTCATTAATTAATAATTCCATAACCTTATAACCATTTTGATTTGTTACGAGGTTCAATTTCATTGTTCGTGTTCATTTTCTTTCTTAGTTTTAATGACTAGTTCATGTTCGGATGAACATGTATGATGAAGGTGGTTGTCCATAATTGAAGTTATATTTTATTATTTAAAATACATATGGTTATATGGTTTAAAATCTAAATTGGTTACTTGGAGTGATGTTGAATCATTATATAAAACTTTGGTGACAATCTTCTGGGTTAATTGGCGAGTTGTGGCCACAAAGAACATGTTTTGTTTTATAAATAAAAAACAGGTGTAAAAAAGGATTCCAGAACCATAGATGAGACATAACACATATATTATGGTCTTTTTAAACCATGAAAATGGTTTCATGACCATAATTTAAGATGGTAATGGAAATTAAAAACCCATTGTCCTTGAATGTAATAAATTAACACATCTCGGATGATGTCTTTACTACTAAAATAAAAGAAGAGTGAATGAGAGATGATAATAACCTAGTACATATCATAAAAAATTATAATACATGTAAGTTAATGTAGTTTTCATAACATTTGTATGAGGATAGGTAAGGATAGAAAAGAAAACAAATGAGCTTGAAAAGAAAAATAAAGAAAAGAAAAGTGGAATTTACCTCTTGATTCAATCTTCCTTGAGAGCCTCTTAAAGAGAAGGGATTTGGTTTTTTTAGGAGACCAAGGGTATTTGGACATGAGAGAGGATCTTGGGGAGTGATTTGGGAAGAATATAGAAAAGTAACAAGGATTTAGAGGAGTGAAGAGAATAGGTAAGGATCAGTGGTATTTATAGCGGATGAGAGGAGGGTTTTCATAATATTATAATCATTAGTTTATTATTTTTCCATAAGTCAAGAAATAGTGATGATTCCATGAAACAAATAGTAATAAGTGCATGTAAGTTCGAGATTTGTGTTCTTACATCACTCATGATGTCAGGAATAGTGAATTTAAATTATAATGTATTTATATGGTAAATTAATGTATTTTACTCTTCACCAAAAATTCAAGTATTTCAAAAAAATCCCAAAAATTTACCCTATCCATTTTTTGACATGAAGAATCAAAAAATGAAATCCATTTTTCAAAAATAATTTTCTAAATATGATTAATTTAATTTATAATTAAAATCACAATTTACTTGAAGAACAACATTTTTAAAACATTTATTTTCTTATTCCCAGATATAGGTATATCGTACTTCCACTTAAATCTTATTTACATACTATCATAGTTTACTATTAATTATGGTATATTACTATTAATAAGGGTAACATTACTATTCATAAGGGTATGTTACTATTAACAAAAAATTAATTTGGTCATATTAGACTCAAAATAACTTACTGATCACAACCGTGTACGCTAGATTTTTGAAATTAAAATCATAGAAGTGACAAACTTTTGTTTAAATGTCACATAGAACTTATTATTTCATTATTTTGTTATTTCATGTGATTATATTACATAATTATAAGAAGGAAATTTCCATTGAAAACTTTGGGTCGTTACATTATCCCCCTTATGAAATTTTACCCTTGAAATTTTGTTTTACATTCTAAGTCATAAACAGGTGCGGGTAATTTTCCTTTATTTCCTCCTCCAGTTCCCATGTCACCTCTTCATACTTGTGGTTCCGCCATAGTACCTTGACCAGGTGAGTAGTCTTGTTATGTTGAACTTTATCTCTATGATCCAAGATCTTCACTGGCTGCTCCTCATAAGAAGGATCATCCACCAAGTGTACCACCTTTGAAGAGAGTACATGTGAAGGGTCTGGTATGTAATTCTTTAATAGGGATACATAAAAGACATCATATACTTTGAACATGGTAAGGGGAAGTGCTAGTCGATAGGCCACAACCCCGACACGATCAAGAATCTTGAAGTGGCTGATGTACCTGGGACTTAACTTCCCTTTCTTCCCAAAACTCATGAACTTCTTCCATGGAGATCTATATATAAATACCATGTCTCCAACTTTGAACTCAGGGTCTCATTGTCAATTGTTTTCATAACCCTTTTCTCAAATTTGGGATACCTTGATGTGCTACTGAATGGTTTTAACCTTCTCCACCATTTCTTCGACCATTTCAGGTCTTAGAAGCTTACTCTCACCAAATTTATCCCAACATGACGGTGTTATTAACCTTTTCCTGTAAGGGGCTTTGTATGGTGCCATTTGGATGCTCTAGTGGAAACTGATGTTGTAGGAGAATTCAACCAGTGGAAGATGTTGGTCCCATCCTACTTTGAATTCCATAGAACATGCTCTCAACATACCTTCTAGAGTATGAATAGTTCGCTCATATTGGACATTAGTTTGAGGATGATACGCCGTATTGAAGTTCCGATCAACGCTTAGAGCATTTCGGAGAATTTTTTATAACTTTGAGGTGAATCTCATAACTCGATCAGATACTATAGATAGTGGTACTCCATGCAGACTTACCACTTATTTGATATATATATATATATATATCCATGCAATTTTATCCAATGAGAAGTCCTCTCGAATCATGATAAAATGAGCTGTCTTTGTGAGACGATCCATAATGACCCATATAGCATTGTTTCCTCTAGATGTTCTTGGAAGTCCAGTGAAAAATTATATGGTTATGTTCTCCCACTTCCATGTTGGTATAGATAGTGGTTGCATAATCCCCTTATACTTTTTTCTCTCAACCTTCACTTGTTGACATACCAGGCACTTGGATGTATATTCAGTAATCTACCTTCTCATATTGTCCCACCAAAATTTTTCTCGGAGATCTCGATACATCTTTATTCTCCCTATGTGGATAGAGAAGGTTGAGATATGTGCATCATTCAGAATATCCTTATTTATCTCTGGATTAGATAGTACACATAATCGTGATCCAAACCTTTCAACTCCTTCCTCATCAATCATGAACTCTAAGGATTTCCCATTTTTTATACCTTCCACCCTTTTCAGAATTTCCACATCCTTTCTTTGAGCATCCTTTATTTTCTCCATGAGGGATGTTTGAGAAATCATTTGAGAAAGGATTGATGATTTTCCTCTATTAATGATTTCCATGTCTATCCTCTGCAAATCTAAGAAGATCAGATCCTATACAATTCTCATCATTGATAATGATGCATGATCCTTTCTACTTAGAGCATCTGCCACCTTATTTGCCTTACCAGGATGGTATTGGATTGAGTATTCATAATCCTTGATGAGATCTATCCAGATTCATTGGTGCATATTAAGTTTTTTCTATGTGAATATATATTTTAGACTCTTTTGATCAGTATATATCTCATACTTCTCCCCATAGAGATAATGTCGCTAGATTGTCAATGCAAATATCATAACCACAAACTCTAGATCATGCATGAGATAGTTTTGATTATGAATTTTTAGCTACCTTGATGCGTAGGCTATCACTTTATCATTTTGAATCAGTACACAACCTAATACCTTCTTTGAAGAATCAATGTACACCACAAAGAGTTTTCCACTTGTTGGGAGTGTGAGTACTAGCACAGTGATTATCCTCTATGTAAACTCCTTAAAACCCTCTTCACATTCTTGAGTCCAGACAAAATTTACTCCCTTCTGTGTTAGTTTGGTCATTGGGTTTGAAAATCGTGAAAATTTCTTAAATTTCTTTACAAATCCTCGATAATACCCAGATAGACCTAGAAAGCTGCAGATCTCCATTACATATATTGTCTTGGGCCACTCTTTTATTGCCTTTATCTTGGAAGGGTCAAAAGATATCCCTTTTCTGGTGACAACATGCCCCAATAATGATACTTCCTCTATCCAAAACTCTCATTTACTGTATTTTTAATACAAATTATCCCTTTGTAAAGTTTTTAACATAACATTAAAATGCTCCTAATGTTCTTCCTTTCTCCTGGAGTATATCATAATATTTTCAATAAATACTACCATGAATTTTTCAAGGTAATATCTAAAGACTCTATTCATTAAATCAATGAAAATTTATAGATAATTAGTGAGTATAAAGGGCATCACTATGAACTCATAGTTTCTAAACCTTGTTCAAAAGGAAGTATTGGGAATATCTTCCTTCCTCACCTTTAATTGGTGATATCCTAACTGGAGGTCCACCTTAGAGAAATAAATGTCCCCATGAAGCTAATCAAACAGGTCATCTATCTATGGCATGGGATACTTTTTCTTTATCATGATTTTATTGAGCTCATGATAATCAATGCATAGGTGCATTGATCCATCATTATTCTTGATAAAGAGGACTGACACACCCCATAGTGAATCACTCGGGTGTATAAAAACCTTCTCCAGATTATTCTATAACTACTTATTTATCTCCTCAAGATCTATGGTGGCCATTCTATATGGTTTCTTTGATATAGGTAGAGATCTAGGAATAAGTTCAATTAATAAATCAACCTCTCGATCAGGAGGAATACTACATAACTCTTTAGGGAATACATTAGTGTAATACCTCAAGATGGGCATGTCATCAAGCATGATTCTCTCCTTTGTCCTAATAATTTGATTTAGACATGATTTCTCATAAGTAATTAATATCCACACTTGATAAAATGATTCTATAGTCGATTCATCTTACTCCTTACACTTGTAAGGAATCAGAGGATTCTTAGAGATGTGAAGAGTGATCTCCCTTTCCCAACAGTTGATGTTGGATTTGTATAAAGATATCAAATCCATGCCCAATATAGTACCAAACTCCACTAAAGGAAGTATGAAGTGATTTTATAGGAGGTTCATTCCCCAAACGTTAACCAAGGAAGAATTATAAACCATGGATGTAGTGATTTTACCATTCTCTGTTCTCACAGATAAAATTTTCTCCAAATTTTGAGGTGGTGTTTGAATATTTCTACTAAACTTTAAAGATGTGAAAGAATACATAGAACCATAATCAAATAGTACATTCATTATTCTTGAATGAATAATTGGATTACCTATCACCACATCATTTTATAGCTCCATGTTATTAGTAGTGATAGAATAGACATTTCTTGTTTCCTTGGAGGTTGTTGTTGATTTCCTACGACAACCCTTGACTTAGGGATTTTTTTTGCATAATTCCTATGCTCCTTGAAATTGTAACACTGCACTACATGCTAAGTGTTGATCTGAAACTTTCTTTATTCTTCTACATTAGTGGTATTCTTTATATCCCTTTGTAATTTCTTGGATAGATGTCCTAGATTTCCACATCTGAATCAATTCCTTATTCCCTTTAGATAGTTCCTAGGATGCTTCTTCCCACAACATTTACAAGTGGGATATTCAAGATTCTTTCAATCGTGATTTTTTTTTGAACCACCCATGTTGTTCTCTATTTTCCACTTCTTTTCACCAAGCCCACGAGACCACTGAGAGTCTCCAATCTCCATTTTAACCTTGAGGGCATAATATGCAATATCCTAATAACTTTCAAAGTCTCTAATCACCAATTCATTTAATAGACTTGGATTTAGTCAGCTAAAGAAGTGATCCATCTTGATTTTTGTGTTCATGACAAAACCAGAGTCATACCTTGAAATCCTTTTAAATTTTGATTCATACACCCTGATGGACTCATCTTCCTTCTACTTGAGACTGAGGAAATATCTTTCCATCTTGAGATGGAGGGTTTGAGGAAATATTTTATTGAAAAACGTCCTCTTGAATTCCTCCCAATCCATGGAATCAATATCCTCTTGGGGCTTTGTATTCTTGAATAGTGTCCACCACTATTTTCTTCCCCATTAAATTTATAGACTGGCAGTACAACTTTCTCTTCTTATGAGCACTGGGGGATGAAGAATATATTTTCAATGGAGTTAATCCACTATTCCGTGAGGAGGGGATCAGAATATCTGCTAAACATGGGAGTCCTTTGTTGCATTAAAGATTCTATGGAAACTTTCTCTTTTATTGGAGAATTAGGGTGTTCCACATGACTCAAGTTATTATTTATAACTTGAGCCAGTTGAGAAAGTACTATAATGAATTTTTGAGCACCCATTCCCATCATATCAGGCATATCATTAGGGAAATCTTTACATTGTCTATCACATTGGTTGTTGGAACGTGTTCTTATATTTCACGCCATTAACTAAGAAAAATAATGTACAATTATAGGGCTTATATACTTAGTTATTGAACATGAAAAAGGAAACTGTTGAACATAGGAGGATAAAATTATAAAGGATAATTATATCCTAACTTGTGATTTCTTAGGTTTAAATCTAGGTTATCCGTTATCTATTTCTTAACTTATATTCTTATGGGTTTTTTTATTCCCTTAATAAGGTTTTGTACTAAGTTCATAAATTTACCAAAGAATATTCCATGGGAGTGTCAAACCAAGAGTGCAGCAAGGCCCATTGTCGTGTACCAGGATACCCCAGGTTAGGCTCAAAACTCCTTATCAGATTTTTTACTCCTAGATACATCTATTCCAGAGCCGCCTCTATCTGTTTATATCCAGATAGAGATTTATTTTCTTGATAAACCACTTACTCTATTTTTACCAAAATTTAGGAATTTTATCTTATACTTCATCTCATCCTTAAGGTTCTCACTACGGTTCTCTATTCCCAATCTCCAAAAATAACTATACCATCCCCTAATACCAACTATAGTGACCCTATCCTTTTACATATAATATTACATGATTTTAAGCATAAATATACATCATAGTACAAGAAAAGGATTGTAAAGTCTAGTGTCTTAGAAGAATAGATACATAATCAAACTTTATAAAAAAAAAAATTTATTTAAAATCCATAATGAGATCTTATCTTCCATTTTTCTCATACATATTCATAGGATAACCTGGGGATAACATGAACAAAGGGATGAGCTAGAATCCTAGTAAGGGAATAACCATAAGAACAAATCATTAGCACATGGGATAGAAGGCATGAAATGATGATATAAAAAAAGTAATGTAATATATGGAATCATAACATATAAACATGGAGTCATATGAACATGGAGTCATAATAATGTTTCAGCAACATAAAACATGACTTTAATATGATTCAAGGCTGACTTCCAAGATCATTTCACATAGTAGCACAAGCCAAGGCTAACCGCCAAGACCGTCGCACATAACATCTCATGAGAATTAACTTTACCCAATGAATTGGAGTGCTATTTGGGTTCACCTATATTAACTATTCATGAATATGTCTACCACATAAATAATCATACATAATCAATCTTATATAAACATAAGGGTTACCCATGGAAGGAATTGGGTACCACAATCATGTTATAAAGCATAAAAAATGGGCATATAATAAAAGTGTCCATGAAAGAAAGGAAATAAAATATACATAGAAATTTATAAGTTAAAACAGGTATGTTTCATGGTAATTTATTTCAATTGGAACTGACAACATGAAGGAAAAGTATTTATGAAACTTTATCATTAAATTTGTGCGATTTTAAGGAAAATACTATAGAGCCTTTAAAATATAAAAGGGAAAATACTTTATATAAAACCAAAAGTGAACCAAGAAGGTTTCATAATAAAAATACTGATTTTATATAGAAAATGGTGGCTTAAAATAGAAGATAGATTTCACTTGAAATCAGGTAAGAGTCTGGGAAGCTCCCTTGAAACAGGTTTGCTTATCGAGAAATATTAAGGAGGGAATCACATAAAAACATGTATATACCTGAAATATAATGATAAATGGAACTTGATACATGATTTTAGAACATTAAAATAGAATTTATAAGATTAACATATGAATGATATACAACCTCACTTAGGTAAAAAGAAATATAAAGGAACCTGAAAAAATAAAGGAGGTTCAGGTTGAATCCCTTACGGAATATCGGCATGGTATCGTGTGTACTCAAGAGGGATTAATGATAGATAAAGGTGTTTATAATCATTTAAAAATAATGAGGAAATTATGGGAGAGGTTCGTAATCATAACCTATCACTAGTAACTAAACATTAAAGGGAATAATATAGAGGACAATCTTGAATAAAAGTGAAAAAGAGAGGATCCATTACCTTAAATCTGATGAAGATCTTTGCTTGAACTTAATGGCCTGAATAATCAAATTAGGTTAATTAATTAATAATTCCATAACCTTTTATATATTAAAAATATTAATTATAAACTTGTTTATTGGTTAAGAGGTTCAATTTCATTGTTTGGGTATGTTTGCTTTCTTGGTTTTAATGATTGGTTCATGTTCGGATGAACATGTATGATTAAGTTGGTTATACATAATTGAATTTATATTTTATTATTTCACATCCAGAAGTTTAAATTGTTGAAAATTTAATTTGGATACTTGGAGTGAAGTTGAATCATTATATAAAACATTGGTGACACTTTTTTGGGTTAATTGGCGGTTTTTGGCCACAATGAACATGTTTTGTTTTATAAATCAAAAACATGTGTAAAAAATGATTCCATAAACATATATGAGACATAATACATATATTATGGTCTGGTTTAACAATGAAAATGGTTTCATGACCAAAATTGAATACGGTAACAGAAATTGAAAACACATCGTCCTTGAATGTGGTAAATTAACACATCACGGATGGTGTCTTTACTACTAAAATAAATGAAGAGTAAAGGAGAGATGATAATAAATTATTACATTATCATAAAAATATTCCAGTAAATGTAAGGTATTGTAATTTTAAAAACATTTTTATGAGTATAGGTAATGATAGAAAAGAAAACAAATGAACTTGAAAAGAAAAGAGGAATTTACCTCTTGATTCAATCTACCTTGAGAGCCTCTTAAGGGGAGAGGATTTGATATTTTGAGGAGAACAAGTGCTGTTGGAAGTGGTGGAGGGTCTTGGGGAGTGATTTGGATAGAATATAGGCAAGACACAAGGCTTGATAGTAGTGAAGAGAAGAGGTAAGGATGGGTGGTATTTATAGTGGAGGAGAGAAGGGTTTTCATAATATTATAATCATTAGTTTATTATTTCTTCATAAGACAAGAAATGTTGATGATTTCTTGACAGAAAATAGTTATAAGTTTACATGAGTTTGATATTTCTATGCTTACATCACTCATGATGTTAGGAATAGTGTATTTAAATTATAATGTATTTATACGGTAAATTAATGTGTTTTACTGTT
Organism: Viscum album; assembly: GCA_963277665.1. NCBI lineage: Eukaryota > Viridiplantae > Streptophyta > Magnoliopsida > Santalales > Viscaceae > Viscum > Viscum album. The sequence continues at coordinate 20,382,744 of OY728119.1, read as the reverse complement.
CACCAAAAATTCATGTATTTTAGAAAAATCCCAAAAATTCACCCTAACTATTTTTAGACATGCAGAATCCAAAAATGAAATCCATTTTTCAAAAATAATTTTCTAAATATGATTAATTTAATTTTTAATTAAAATCACAATTTACTTGAAGAACAACAATTTTAAAACATTTATTTCATTATTCCCACATATAGGTATATCATACTTCCACTTGAATCTTATATATATACTATCATAGGTTACTATTCATTATGATATGTTAATATTCATAAGGGTATGTTACTATTCAACAAAAATTAGGTTGGTCATATTAGACTTAAAATAACTTACTGATCGCAACCGTGTATGTCAGATTTTTGAAATTCAAATCTCATAAGCGACAAACTTAAGTTTAAAGGTCACATAACACCTAGTAGTTCATTGTGTTGTGATTTCATGTGATTATATGACATAATTATAAGAAGTAAATTTCTATTGAAAACTTTGGTTCGTTACAACCGATTCATTTTTTTGGTTGTGCAAAATGGATTTGGAGAATCCTCTAAAGATCTAGAGTGATCCCTTCTCCAAGAACGCTCCCAAGAACAAAGAGTGATCTTCCTCCACCTTTCTACCTCAAGTCAAGAGAGATCAAGGATAATAGTTTGGAAGTGATTCTCATGGATATCAAAGGAAAAAATTTCAAGCGATTGGATCTTTCATACTAGCACACAAAGATTCCTATGGTGACGTTCAAAGATTTGTGTAACATGTGTGGATCACTATTAGAGAGAATATATTCTTGATTCCTACAAAATAATGACAATAAAATGAAGATATGTCTTTTGACTCATCAATGAGAAAATAATTCCAAAAATGTAATTATTTAATTGATTAAATTAATTATAAATAATATTTGATGATCCTCTCTCTGGTTTAAACTTCTTATCCAATGTCTATTTTCTTTTATTAAAAATCGTTGATCATGATGTTTATCATTGTGTAAATCTCGGATTAATCATTGATAATGACAAAAGAAAAGCCAGGAATGACCCATCATATGCTTTAATTGTTCATGAAACCTAAATTATCCTCTAAAGAACATATATATTAATGTGATAAGATAGATACACTAATCAAAGCTTTTATAGATATATAAAAGAAATACCAAGTGTATATATACAATGTCATTCATTAATAGAGAAATTGAAAGGAAACTATGAGTACCAAAAAGTAACTCAACCATGACCATGAAGCATAAAAAACTCCTACAAAATGTAGAGATAGTAATATCTATCATGATCTCTAACCTACTCCGACCAACCTGGAAAATAGTTTATATGTACATGGGGTGAGTATAATGGTATACTCAATTGGATCCTCACTGGAGCCTCTCATGTAAAAGATAATGAAGGAATACTAAATACCAGTGAACAATAAGTGAAACTAACTGATCACCTAAATAGTTATACTAAGTTCCCAACCTCACTATAGACATCTCTCACTAAGTATAACATAAAAGAGGTTTTATATTATAATAATAGAACAACAAGGGAACCCTGCTACCACTTCACAATTGGTTTTCCACTCTACCCCAATGTCACATGTCTTGAGTCATATCTCTCCAAAAGAAATTCATTTTGCAGACACTTGGGATAAGTGTCACAACATTTAGCTCATACATCACATCACCCCAACATCCCAGATCACATATTTATATAATAACCTAGTAGTTTTTAGGAGACACCACATCCCGTATGATGGGTATCATATATTGAGGTATTATAATCCATCCATTCTAGCCCATACACTGAGTAAGTACCTCAATCCATCAAAATCCATACACATCACACCTATAATAATTATTTGGATACTATATATATAGATAAATGTGTGTGAAATAACAACATTCCATCATAGACCTCCACACACATGTATGGTAAAACTGAAAACCATGCATACCAGCACATAATACTACCAGGAGAAGAGAGTAGGGATAAAGGGGGGAGTCACCATCTATCATCTCACTAGGATGTTGGGGAAAACACCCTCTTTGAGTCTACTAGGTTTTAATTTTCCTAACCGACATGGGTGGGGTAGTGTGTGAAATCATATAATATACATGATATAATATCTCTCACAAGAACATTATGGGCATAAACTAGTCCTAACCTCAACTACAACTATCATTGATCAGACACCTGGCTATCACTACTAGGGAACAAAGATCTTATAAGAACACAAAATTTTTACAGTGATATATTAATCAATTATTTCCTTTTTTATCATTAACTTTCAGGAACCAATTCATTAAACATTAATTAACCATTAACATTATTCCAAATTACATACATGAACCAATAAATTAGAGTTTATAACCTCCAGAAATAATCCAAACTGAGTCCATGGTTTCTCAAGATTAACATATTTCTGGTATTTTCATTACATCATCACAAACCTAATGGGTTAAGAATTATTAAAAAATAATAACTTTCCATAATCTAAGTATTCAAGAAAAACCATACTAAGCTACCACCAAGAGAAAACATTAAACCAATAACATCCAAATACCTCAAGCAGTGGGGAAATGAATGTAGATAAAATAAGAAACATGAAAATCCATCCATTAAATAGATTAACCACAATAAAACATCCATATTTAATCAAAAGAATGGTTAATCACCTTCAAAATGTTCCATCCCCTTCAGTGCCATCCCAGACACCCACATGCATATACCGATGCATATCACCATCACAAGAATCAACAACTACCACATCATCTACCCCCTCACCAACATCTCATCATCCATCCCCAACTTATATCACATCAATTAACAAGGATCACATCCAGATCACATTATAAGGTAGCTAGAAAAAATCACAATCAATAAGGAAACTTGGCCCTTAAACAAGGCATTTATCCTTTACATAGAAACAAGCTCTCATGGATCTCAACATAAGGAATTTAGCCTTTATAGGGAAATAGACACACTCAGACCCAAAGATTTATCTTTTATAAAGAACCATTTTTTATTCCATATTTAATTGACTAATTAATTATTCATAGGTTCCAAGTACATAAAACCTAAGGCATGAGCTATAAAAATCCATCAAACTATTATACATGTTTTCAAGAATCAAAAATAGTTTTATCAAACTGTTAGAATAACAAATATAATTTAACATTCCTTATTATTGTTTTTATCAAATATAATTAATGTGATCCACTTTATTTATCAATTATATTAAACCATGGAATATCATATTCAATTAAACATATTTATTGCATCAATTTGAGTTACCATCAAATTATAAGAAACACCATATTCATTTAAACATGAAATTTATTTAATTATTTATCCAACTAACTAAAAATTACCAAATTTATTTTCTTTACCATTTCACGCTGAAAGAAACATGATAAACCAATCATAAAAATATTATATACAAGTATATACTAGATAAAACACTATTTAGAAAATCAAGAGGAAAATCTTTATCATGTTATAAAACACCAACATGAAATCACTAACCAATTTCATATTTAATCCATTTAAATCATTATTATTTTAATTTAACTACCATCTAAAGGGATAAACCATGATCAATTTAAAATTTCATGTAAATAAAATAAAATCAATGAATCCTCTACCTAAAAATCATCAACATCATTCACTTTGAGAATGGACTAGCACCATAAATATCCAATCACTTCTCCCATAAGAACTATGATCTCCCAAGTATGTTTTTCCCTAAAAACACCATAAAATGAAAACACAAAACCACATTAAAAAAATAGATCAAACACCAAATCATGGAATAAATAAATGGGGGAAAATGCGATCAAATAGAGAGAAATATCTAGAAAAGAGAGGTAGAACATACCGTGGGTCACCTATATTGAACAATAGAAGACAAGATCAATCCTAATTAGAAGGGGATTCAAATATCCTCAAAATAATTTATATTTTTCCTTGGGTTTGAGTATAAGAAGTGGAAAATAATAAGGTTTGGATTGGATATAGGTATTTATATCTAGATAAAAACTTAAGGGACCACAACATAGCCCCATAGACCATGTCATAACACTTCCTAATCTGGGTTTTATAATGTGAAACCTAAGGGACCACACTATAACCACCCTTGGTAAAAAATAGTTTCATGTTCTATGGGAAGATCCTATAAAAGTTTATATTAGGGTTACTATAAAAGCGGGTCCCCTAGACCCAACATTATGAGTACATTTTAATTACCATATCATGTATACAGTGAGATATGCATGATTTATACTTTCCATAATAGTGTTGATATTTCTGTGTTCATTGTTTATATGGTAATGTCCTTATATTACATTCCATAAAAAAGGTTATAGTAGTTCCCATTCTATAATGAGAACCTCGAGATATTATGAAATTAATCATAAAAAATGTCCAATGGTCTAGATACATCATTATTAATAGACACAAATGATTTGTGACTATCATTTTCTAGGGGATCATAAGCATTGAGACTTATTCTCATGAAATTATGACTTGGTTATCATGATTAGATGAGATCGTGAGGATTGAACCTCCAATAGGAACACCACATGTTTCATGTGTCATTGGTAGTTTCTATCTGCGAACATGTGTCATGGTATCATGACTTCAGATTATTATTAGTATATACTGTTTGACCATGTACTTTGATGCCAGTAAAAAATATGGCAATGAATTTTTAGTGAGGTATCTTGCATTGGGAACGTCATTAGTAGTATGATATTGATTGATTAATCAAAAAATAAATTGTCACTTCTGATAGGAAGAGATATCTTGGGACCAATTGATTAGGATGAAATTAACTTCACTAAATCCATGGCCATAGTAAAAGAAGTTATGTCCATCTAGTAAGGTCAATGAATAATAAGGAAAGAAAAGATAATGTCAAAAGTGTACATCCTAATTTATGAGATATTTCATGATAAATATATTATATTAGACGGAGTGTGTTCGTAGAAAGTTTTTCATTTCTATTAATATTCCTTATATATTTAGGGGCCTTGATGGGTTTCTAGACTCTAGTCATGGTTTATGAATAATATTCACTGCTATTGTGATAATAGATTAGAGGGTCACAAATTTAGTGTATTCAAGTGTCTGGCCTATTCTAATGAATAAGAGTATAGGACATGGTGGGATCGACCAATGGGGTCTGGGATATGTTAGAGGATATAAGATCATAAAGGAATAAATAAATTAATATTATTTGAGTTTAGAATAATTAGTATTTAATTTTTTTACTAAATGTAATTACATGAATTAAAGTAAATACATGGGAAAATATTATATGAATGAATATTGTTTTAATATTCAAGTCTTATTTAATATTTGTAGGAATTATGAGCCGAGTTAATGATTAACTTTTATCACATAATATATTTATTATATTATAAGTAAGTGATAAAAATATAAATGATAATTATGACTTAGTAAAGAAACCATAAGATGTCATTTATAGTGAGTAATAAATATTTGGGGTTAGGGACCCTTTTTGGGTATTTTGGAAACACACTATAAAAGGAGTAGGAGTATCTCATTATAAATACTATTCACAACTCATTCATTAAGAGCCTATATCTCCTCTCCCACTTCTTAGAGAGATAATCTCTTGATCCAAGCAACTAGATCAAGATCTCATTCCTTCATCGTAGAAATGATGATGTGGTGATCATTGAGAGATCAAAAAATTCTTCAAACATCTACTTTGGAATCTTGAATATAAATATCGGCATTCGTATGGAATTTTGAAGCATGTTTTGATTAACAAGAGGAATTTTAATTTAGACCCTTCATGTAACAATCATTAGAGACAAGAGTATTTTGGTCATGAATTTAGATTAAACTAGGTATTTTTTTTATTTATGTTTTGTGCTTAAAATTAATCATGTGGGATCTTCAGACTTTTACTGGGGCTATTCTTAACTAGTGAAGATATAGTTATGTTGATAACTGGTGAAATTTTATAAATTTATGGCCCACCAAATTCTATTGTGTACCTCAATACCAATATTTTTTATCAAATAAACATGTCATAAATTTTTGTAAAGAAAAATTAAATTTGCATTAAATTTATATAGAGGACGTAACTACGGTCACAACACCACAAGTGAAGAATCAATATGATCTCAAATGACCAAGTTATAGCCATAATAATATTTAAGATTAGTTAAATATCATTTTTTTTGGTATTTATTTTGAGATCATATGTTTATACACATGTTAATTTTTTTACTAGAAGGTAATCATTGGTGGTAGTTTCCAATGAACATGAACATCGGTCGGACTACCGACGGTTAGAAAAACATTTTCCGACCGGGTAGTTTTTCCATTAGTTTCTTTAAATTATAAATTTAAGTATTATAATTTTAGTTTAAAACCTATTTCACAGGGTGTGTAAATCAAAAAAAAAGTTTGAATAAAATAATTTTTTAAAGAGGGGAAGCTTGGTGTGGGTAAACTAATAGGAATATAAAATAATAATAATAAACTAGTAGTTGTTTATTTTATTATGTTGGTGGTGAGACTCTTGTGGATAGAAGAAAAAAAATGCCTGTAAAGGATGTTTAGGGTGATTCATATAAATAAAGGAAAAACACTACAAAATAAATAATTGGGGGAGGCAAATTCCAGTGAAAGCCTCCCTCCACCCCTATTCCTCATATCACTGCCGTGGGGATCACCATATCCCTCTAGTAGTACGTAACGACTCACTTCTCACCATGGATTTCCCCTGTGTAGAATCTGTGTTGCACCCTTGCACTACCTCCCCTTCGACTTCTGTTGGATGGAATCCACCTACCACCGAGCCATGGAACACCGACATTTTTCACAGTCATTTACTACTTCCATCTTTCATCTACAGAGCCGTAACCCCACTCTCCTCTCCTTATGACAAAGCCCGAAAACCATCACACCCATGACATGGCTTGACACCATTGGCCAGATCTAGCCAAATCCTCCATGCCATTGACAACATGAGCAGCACTTTGAGCAGATCCATTCGCTAACTGTCGTGACCTCCCACCACCGACATCGCTAGGCCTAACTTATCCAACCTTTCCCTACCATCACACCAGGATCACCCCAATAGGTTCTTTCTGAGTGCACCATCCTCGACTTAACAATATATACAGGATACTACTAATAAGAACTCCCTACGACCTCATGCTGTTGTTTTCCATCCAAACCCATTGCGAGCAGAACCCTCTCCATCCAGATCTGGTTGGATGTGTTTGTATTCTTGGTTTTAACCACCCCCTCCCACCAATGCTGGTAACCCCTAGGTCACACCCTCATAGGGGACCTCCTTCTATGATCAGCTAGACCTAAGATGGGGTGGGTTGGCCCCTGTCCGACTTGCCAGACCCAACTCAGGTTCAAATGAGACTCGATATCCCTACCAGGGATATTATGTGGGCTAGGATCAAATAAATAAATAAATAAATAAATAAATATACATATTTCAAAATAGTTATAATTTTGAAATATTTATTTTTAAAAAATAAAATTGGGATAGTGTTATAAAAATTAAAATTAAATGTATTATTTTAATGCATTTACTAGCCCTAAACATAAATTTATTACAAAATTAATTTTATTATGAATTTAATTTCACATAGACTAATATTTTTTTACTGGAAAATGTTTGTTTGGTTTTTAATTTAATTAATTAATTATTTCAATTTCTCGTGATAAATGTAATTAATTATTTAAATAAGATATTATGCACATTATCAGGTTTTCTCATTTAAAATGTATTAGAGCCTACATAAAAAGATAAAAGTTATTTAAATGTATTACACATTCATGATACCCCTCTCCCGGTGCAAGATTTTTTTATGATGAAGAGGATGCTATAAGATGCAAGAAATGTCAAAAAGGTAGTATCCTAGACAAGAAATGAAAACATTGGACCGAAAAGTGAGATATAAAACAAGTCAAGTCATGGCATAGGTATTAAAACCCTAGGTTTTGGTTATCCCATTAAGTTTAAATAGATCAACCTATAATATATTCTCAAGATCATTCTTGTAGTATATTTAATTTATACATTGTTTATTATTTATTTTGTCTATTTTCAAGCTAGCATGATTTCATAAAATAATAAACTAAAATTCATAGATTATATCAATTTATGGCATGATGAGTGTTTTTATATTTATCACATTTTAAGTTTTGAGTTCAATCACATAATATGTTAGATAGAAAAATGATTTTATTCACCAAAAATACTGAAAAAACCCTCAAAGAAATATTAAGTCATGAATGCCATCCGTCACTCGAATTTGAACAAAACAGAGTGTAGGGGTGATCTTCATCCATATTTCAGGGTGCGTCATACTATAGAAGAGTTCTTATGAGAGTGATGGGTTGAATAAAATGAATTGAGAAGAAAATGAGTATCCAAGTATATCTTGTTGAATCTTTATAGACAAGTGTTGAGTAAATCATGTTTATGATTTTTAGAAGTTGGTACTTCACTCAATTGATCGAGAAGATGTGAGTCAATGTGGTTGGCCAGCCTAGTACCTACCATGAAAATATCCAAGTAGTACCATAGAAAATGTTTGTAGACTATTAATATAGGTTTCAAGAATCCTTTCCACTATAATACCTAAGCTACAAAGTATTTCATGTCTATTAGTGAGGGTTACTAGATTTTGATAAAACTTTAGGAGACATTTGATAATTAAATTAATCAGTAATGTCTAATATGTAATCCAGATAAAAGTTCTAATCTACTAGATTTTTTTAGAAAATAGAGAGTAATAGTACAAGTACACCACAATAATTATTGTATAAAAACTAGTTCAAGATTTCATGAGTTTCCAAGTGTACTACTTGCACTTGCGCAAAGTACTATGATATCAGAAGTTTATAGTGCTGGGGTCCCCAATATCTGTTAAGCCTCCCCAAGAAGTGAGGGTGAGAAAATGTTTGCAGGAGACACATATATGATATATATGATAGTTATTTAATAATTATATCATAAATTTCCAATGTGATTTGTGGAGACAACATTAGGATATGGGTGATTTCACATGTTGTCTCATCTCTAAGAATCTTTTGAGGAGAGAGTGAAGCAACATATGAATGGGGGATGATGACATTGAATACATGTAAATATGAAATATGGGTCATGATATTTCAATAAATCCCATTATTATATCTTTATCACCCATATACTCGAGTTTAATTTAATATTATAAATTGAGTAAATTGATAAAACACTTCATTACCTTTTAGGTGAAGGTTCTCCAAGTAAATAAGAACCTAAAGAAAGTTTAATATTTAGTTATTTTAGTGAATAATTTTGAATACAAGGAGAAAAAGGACAATGTAAAGTATAATTAAAAAGGAACATTCACAAATAATTTCAATGTAAAGAATAAATACATTATACATGAGGTTATTTTCTTCTCATGTCATTAGATAAGACTATGGAACGTAAAATGCAATGCATTGAATTGAAGAAGCATGCAATATCTTCTTTTTTAGGTATATTCATCATTGTATGCAATGTTTATATTATAATAATTGGGTATTAAATAAAATATTTATATTACATATGTGTATACAATAACCAAGTAAGTATATAAACATTATAATAAGTAAGGTAATTTCTCCAAGCGCTTGAGAAAGGGTGATCCCTAAGTCAGCAGTGAGAAGTACATAACTTATAATAGCCAAGTTTAATGGTTCTTGTATAAATTTTATTGAGTATACCCAAAACATTTATCTCATGTGTGCATTGGAAACAAGGATACATTATTATAGTTTTGTAATGAATATTGTTTGTGGTGTCTAAAACTTAAACAATAGTTATGTAATTCTTGAATCACTGGGAATGCCTAATGAATATAAAATTAAAGTGTTATATACCCAGTTGTGGAAAGATAATACTTTATCAAGAAAAACTCAGTAGTTATCAAGGATATACCAAGTATGGATTTAGACACTTTTTAGTTAAAGAACATAGGTATTATCAAAACAATTATAAAATTAGTTATGGACAAAGTTACCTTTATAAATAAAGGTAATCCACAAAGCCTTTGAAATTAGTTTAGATAGAGAGTGTGAACTATTAAAAGTTTATTATTATGGTGAATATACTTAAAAAAATTTCTTTAATATTGTTTAATGAATGTAAAACTGAATTATTGTATATGCATGTTTAGAATATATGAGTTTCTTCGGGCTGGTTTGTCAAAAAATATATTGATCAAGCATTCATCCATCATTTCAATAAACTGTGGAGTAATTCCTAAAAAAACATTACATTAGCCATATAAATGTTATGATGTTGGTTTGAAGGATCGATGATGAGTATTGCCTGTAAAAATTGATCAATAAAATGGTGCCTAGAGTAATTCTAAAACACACATTTCCTTATACACATCAAAGCTAGGATGAAAGTAAAATGAGAATCAATATTGAAACATATATTAATTATAGAAACCTCTATTATATTTCAAGACATGATTTTAAAATAATAGAGTTATCCCATAACCACATGTCAACTATTATGAAAAATGGATATCATATGATTAACAAAATGATACAAATACAGTATGTCCTAAGAAAATGTGTGTATAGGCAAAGAGTTTATTAAGATATAAATAAAATTGCCATAAGAGAAACACAATGTGTATCTAAATTAGTTATCATAAAGTTTTATAAGTAAATTACTTAAATACCTAAGACAAAAAATAGATAGTCAAGTTATAGTGTGAGAAATATTGATTTGGGTTTAGTCAATTATAGAAATGCACATATAGTTGACATAAGAACAAGTTTCTCAAGAGTTTGTGGAATAGGAATGTTCTAGAGACACATACTACATAGAAATTTTAAAACCATAATGGTGGTTTATATTCACCATGTCTAGTGATACATTATTCATTGAGAATAATAAATCCTAAAAGTAATAAATATATATAAATTATCTAAAATTGACAAGGTCAATTAAAATTTGATAATGGATTCCATATATTAAAGTTTATAGGTTTATAATTTTGAATACTTCAATTGGTATTTAAGTGAGACTATACATGGGTGGTACAAGTGTGGTATCAATAAGGCTCAATTGGTAGTACAAAGTTGTTAAGCCTAAATACATTATAATTTTACTTATCATAAATAATTTCTATGATTATTTTATTAATAATTGGATATCAAGACCACAAATCATAGAAGGTGTTCATATGACACAACCAGAAAGGGATGATGACATCATAGAATGTCAACAAGGGGTGAAAGTTACTAAAATATAGTTTAGGATTAAAGTAAGAAACTAAATAATAAAATATTCATTTGGAATGAATATTTTCCATTTGTTTACAAGAGGTTAGTGGGAGCACCACTATTTTCTGAGAAAAACATGTTTGATAACATATGGAAAATAGTTATTTCTCTTACAATTAGTTAAGACTAGTATGAAATAATTTCTCCACATACTATCTTAAAGTAGAAACCAAAGTTAGAGGGAACAATATCTTCTGAGGTAGATCTAACAGTTTCTTAGACCAAATCAATAGTATATATACTAACATATTTTTTAAAAATACAATATTGTAACAACTTGAGAGAGAATTGTTACCAATTTCACATGACATAAATTTCTCCACGAAGGCTTGTATAAGACATAAGATAAAATTATTTTGGTTTATTGAATTTCATACGCTTCTACGATGGATGAATCACATATTACCTGATATTTACAGGAAATGATATTCAAAATATATACTTTATGTTAGGAAAATATTAATAGTATCTAGGAGAACTGAAAGGAAAGTTGTTAGAACAATCCAATTTTACTTGAGAGAGTACAAGGGATAAGTACTTGATACATGGATATGAAGGGATACTAGTTACAAGAGGGCACAAACTAGTTTTCTTATAGATAAATATGATCTAATATCATAGTTAGTATAAGGTAATGAGAAAGAAAAGTTCATTTAAGCAAGTGGTGGACATATCTATAAATACCGATTGCGTTATAGCTTCTGAGGTAGCCAAAGAAGCAGTGTAAAATATAAACAATTTTTTCTTTTTCTTGGAATGACACCTAGGAAATAAATTCTTATCAAGATTATAATTTTTCTACTATTAATAACGAAGAGGTCAAGTTTAGAAAGTGGAAAAATGATATATACTCAGGGTTTACATCTCTCGAGGAGTCTTACTCAAGGAGGTGAGGACATAGATAGAAGAGTTTCCATGAAACCGAGACATAGAAGGCCCATGACTAAATCCATAACTCATTAGAATCACGATCTTATCATATGAGAGCTAATAGTATTGGTTATAAAGTTTTCTCTAGTGAAAGTGGGAGTGTTATAAAAGTTGGTGCCCTAGAAAAAAAGTTATAAATACTTTTAGAATACCATATCATGTATATAGTGAGATATGCATGATATATACTTACATAATAATGTTGATATTTATGAATCAACTATTTATATGGTAATTTACTTAGATTACATGTCATATTAAAAGGTTATAACAGTTCCCAGGCTGTGATGAGAACCTCCAGATACGATGATATTAATCTTAAATAAATGCACTATGCTCTAGATACATCATTATGACTGGAAACTGATGATTTATGTCAATCAGGTGTTGGGTGATCATAATAATTGAGACTTCTTCTCATGAAATTAAAACTTAGTGACCCCAAGTAGATGAGATCATAAGGACTAACTCACCAATAGTAACACCGCATGTTTCATGTGTCATTGGTAGTTCCTATATATGAACACATGTCATGGTCTCCTAACTTGAGAATATTATTAGTGTATACTATTTGATTTTATACTTTGATTCAAGAGAAAAACAATGGAAATGAAGTAATAGGGAGATAATTAGCATTGGGTTCGTCATTGGTAGTATGAACTTGATTGAATAATAAATAAATAACTTTTTGCTTATGGTATGAAGAGATATCTTGAGCCTAGTTGATCAGGATGGTAGTACCTTTACTAAATCCATGGCCATGGTAGAATAAGGTAAGTCCGTCTTGTAAGTTCAACGAATAAAAGATCATGAAAGGATGATGACATAAATTTTGAATCCTTCTTTATGATATATCGCTTGTCAAAGATATTATATTACATAGAGTGTGTTCATAGGAAGGTTGTAATTGATATGAATATTAATTATCACTTTAGGGGCCTTTATGGGTTATTATAAGGTCCTAGATGGTCACACACAATAACGTATTTAAAATTCTTTCCTATTTTGGTGAATAGGAGTTTAAGACATGGGGCCCTCCACCACTAGGTTCTGTGATATGTTCGAGGATATATTATTACCATGGAATAAATAAATTCATATTATTTGAGTTTATAATAATTAGTATAAAATTTATTTATTAAAAATTTTTATAAGTATTAAAGTAAATACATTGGGAAATATTATATAAATAAATATTATTTTAATATTCAAGGTTCATTTAATATTTCCTAGAATTAGGAGTCGATTTAATGATTCTATTTCATTACAAAATATATTTATTATATTAAAATTAATTGATAAAAATATAAATTATAATTATGACCTAGTAAAGCATATATAGTATTTTTTTAATAGTGAGTAATAAATATTTAGGGTTGGGGACCCTTTTTCAATATTTTGGAAACTGTCTATAAATGGAGGAGGAGGATATCCTGGAGACTATTATTCATATCTCATTCATTGAGATCCTATCTCTCATTTACCACTTCTTATAGAGATAATCTTTCAATTGAAGAAACTAGATCAAGTTCTCCTTCACCCATTGTATTAAAGATGATGTGGTGATCATCACGGTGTCAAAGAATTCATCGAACCTATGTGCTAGCACTTGGAATATGATGTATGTGTAGAATTTGAAAGCATGTGTGGAAGATTAGAGGAATTTGGATTCAGATCCCTCGATAAATGATCACCTGTGATGAGAAGGTGTTGACCATGGCTTCAGATTAAACTAGGTATTTTTTTCATGTTATTTTTGTGCTTAAAATTTATCAAATGGGATCCATATACTTTTACCGGGGATATGATTTTCTATTGATGATGTCATTATGTCGATTATTGGTAAAACATTTTAAATCCCTAGACCACCAGCATCCACTAGATTCCCCAATACTAGAAGTTATGGCACAACCCTAAGTACCACGCCACATGACCCCCCTTTACTAAGAAACATACCACACTGTAGCTTATAGCCCCTGGCACATATACACCTAAAAAGGTAGTATTCTTGAAATGCAACCTGAACTCCCACTATATCACATCATAGATCTATAATGTCGTATCCACTAGCATTATAGCACATCACACACCTCCATGCCACTAACATGCCATTTTTTGTAGTAGCTCCCCCTAAACTCCTCAAACACCCTCCAAACCACTTGGAACCACCTCTAGGTACCCCTAACACCCAAAATAGCAAAGGAAAGGAATTTTTAGATCTAGTTTCTTAAAAACTAACAATAATAAAATAGATCAAAGTCATGTTTTAGTGTTATTTTTAGTCATTATTGTATTATTTTTAACCATAATTACACAATTTACCCTTACTGTAACGACAAATGTTTACTATAGTTACTATTCATGATGAGAAAAAATAAATGGGATGTATTTACCAAATATAGACCTCCTAATTCAAAATTTGGTATACAATTTTTCAAATTCAATTAATAGAAGTGGCATAATTAAATTTAAAATTAAACCTGAAAAATGTGATGAAAAATGGTTTCTCATAAAATTATATTTTAAAGTATAAAAATGGTTTTATAACAAATTCAAGTATAATGTTGATTACTATTTCTGATGCTTTCACCGGGGCATACATCTATCTGTGGAGGACACATTTTTTGTTGCCCCGCATTCCCGCTTTCCAAAGGTGAGTGACATCTGTCGCTTATTCAGGGACATTTTCTCCTTGATCAAAATGGGATGATGGGATGCCAGTTCCTCCTATCAGGGATTCCTATTTGGAATTCGTCACCTGGTCTAGGTCTCCCTTATAAATTTCAGTCGTTGTTTGTGAATCTCATTCCAAATTCCATATCTTTGTGGATGCCGGTTAATTACGCTTCTTCTTTCAGGACATTCCGAAGGGTCTTGACAAGGAAACAACCTTCAGTCAGAGTAGATGACAACATTAGGCATGTCATGACATCTCTAGATGCGTGGACATTGGGGAACCTTTATTCTTCCTCATAAGAGGGCATCTCAAGGGTGTAGAACCCAAGGCACCCCACATCGGTCATGGGGTATCTTATGCCAGAGGAATATATCTGAGGTTTTCCTTAGCTTACCATGTATAACAAAGGGTATGTAGTGAGTTTAACGTCTTGCGGAGACCATAGAAGAGTGATCAAAACATCTCATAGAGAAAGATCAGATGGGTATATCCCTAGGAGGGAGTTTCTGGAAGGCTTATAAGATGGATGGATCAGGATGCCCAGTATGAGCGGACCTAGGGTGGTGTGTCCCATAAAGGGAAGATTTCACACCGTGAAGACTGATCTGGATGCCACTGGGGGCAGGTCAAGGAGAGTGCACCCCATAATGGGGAACACCAAGGTTTACCATTGGCAGGGATTGAACCTCATGGAGTTTTCCTACGTACCCTGTGAAAATGATAGGGAACAAAATCCATGTATTTTGAAGGGTGAGACATGCAATCGAGGTGTACACAAAGGACAATGACCCAAAGACATGTTGGGGATTACGTGTGGTTAGCAGCTAAGGTACTACTAGGAGCAGTGAGGAGGTGGATGACATGATCTCATCGGGATGTGGTGACCCAGGTAAACCAAGATGGATGATGAATGATTGAGTGAATTGGGTGAATAATGGGATGGAACCATTATGAAGGTGATGGTAGTGTTGGTCTTGAACCCCAGATAGGAATCCTACATATCCTCGTAGTGGGGAATCAACGTCTGTGTAGTTCGGTGGGGTAATGGGACACCTGGGGTAGAGGCCCATGAGGATGGACACATGGATGGGACCCAGAGGAAGTAGAGCCTCTAGGTTGGGTCATGATCTTCCCAAAACACATAGGATCAAGGGAGAGACCATGGTGGGACATGAGTGATGGTCTTGAACCTCATAGAGGATTCCTACGTATTCTCGAGGTAGGGAATCAAAGTCCACATAGTTCGGAATTGGGGTATAGAATCAAGGTGTACCCATAGGACAAATACCTGATGATATACCAGGGATTATGCATGCTTAGCATCCTGAGAGTTGGTATGACGCCATGGGGGAGGACCAGAGATGTGGGTCCCATTGAAGGGGACAACAATTTATTACAATTGATTGTGGAATAAAGTGGATTACCACTATATGGGGCTACTACAGCTTACTGCTGGTTGGGTTTGACAACATCTTACCGCTGACTGGGGTTCCAACGGCTTACCGTTGGTTGGGGTTGATAATGGATTACCGCTTATTGGGATTCCAACGGCTTACCACTGGTTGGGGTTCTAACAACTTACCAACGATTGGGATTCCATCAACTTATCACTGGTTGGGGTTCCAATGGCTTACTACTGGTTGGGATTGGACCTTAGGGAGGCTTCCTACGTACCCTTCTTGAAGAGGGAAATAATCAAACCCACTTAGTTTAAAAGCATACAGTTTAACGTCATGCAGGACAGAAAGGGGGCATGTAGTTTTACGTCATTTAGGATGAGGGTGAACCGATGTGAAATGGTCAGGACCAATGGGTGTTGGGCTTAAACCTCAAGGAGGCTTCTTATGTACCTTGACTGAGGAGGGAAAGTATCAAATTCCACGTATTTTGGAAGGGAGGATATAGTTTAATGTCATGCGGGATTGTAACACCACGATATTTTATGAGATATATTATTTTTAATTTCTTTGATGTCTTATATTATACACTACACCAGGATTAGCTTGTACAATACGTAACACCATATTAGCTTGCAGTATATGCAACACTATTCTTGGCTCGTGTTACACATAATTTCAAGTTCGTTTTGTGGAAATTATTTTACGCAACATTAAGTATAGATTTTGTTTAATAAGTTTTGATTATGTCATACGCAACACCAAATGGAGCTTTCACTACACGCAGCCCTGACTTGGCTTTCATTACACGCAGTCAATACCTTCTTCGATAGCGTGTGTAGTACGCAATACCAAGTTTCACTAAACGAGATATTATTATAATATTATTATAAACTAGCCGTTATGAATAATAATACCCACTTTTTGAAATTTTATAAATTTTATCATTCAAAATGGACTTCATTTTGGGATTCGTAATATCAAAATTAGCCTAGGGTGAATTTTTGGTATTTTTCTGAAAACTTTCAATTTTTGATGAATAGTGAAAACACTGGGTTACTATTTAAAAACCGACTTTTTATTTAAATAATTATTTATTTTATTTAAATTTATTTCAGGTCAAAATTGATACATAATACCTATATAAGTTCAATTTAATTAATTTGAGTCATTTTATAATAATTTTAGATATATAAAAATTTTATTGAACTTTTCACCTTCTAACTCACCTCCTAGGAGAATTTGAAAATTTACATAAAACATAATTTTACCACTTCTGTGAGTGGAATTTTGAAAATCCGAGAGACACGGTTAATATCAATGAGTAAAATGTGTTTCAATTAGATAAAACTAATTTTTGGTGAATAGTAACTTTTTACTTTTTTTACCACGGTTAAAAGTAAATAGGGTAATTAAGGGTAAAAATGATATTACTATTACCCTAACACATGTCCTAATTCTATTTGATAAGTGTAATTCGACCAAAAAAAACCTTAGGAATAAAATATTACCCTTTAGGTCAACTTGGATTGGATTAGGATATTTATTATTATTTTATTTAAAGAAGAGTTAAAATGGTTAAAATCAAAGTTTAATAACTAAAACATTTTTAATATAGGGTTATACATAAGATAAATTCGACTATAAATATTAATTAGAAAGATAAAACGATTTACTACCTAATGGTATTTTATTTATAATTTTTATACATTAAATAATTTAATTTATTTATGATACAATGGTGATACAGTAATTACCAAAATAATGTAATATTAAAATAATTGATATTATAAATACCCAAATAAATGTAATTTGAGACTTTTTATAAATTAAACTAATTTTATAGGTTAATATGAAATGTTAGTATTGATTTAATTAACGTTTTTCAAACTAATCATTCTGTTATGATTTTCACAAAAATCAATTACCAAATAGTGTAAAAATTGACATAAAATAGTTTTTAAAACAAATATTATATTATTAATTGTTATTATATTACTAAAAATCTAAGGTTCATCCAAATGACTTATATAAGGTTATATATATTAATAATTAACCACTTGGGGTTATTTTGTCTTGTTATAGTAAGTTTTTTAACCATATAGTTTAAGAAAACAAGAAGACACGGTAAAGGTTAAATTATTTAACTTAGAGTTAAATCTAAATGATAAGGTTAAAATAGTAACCTAAACTTGTCTAAAACCTATTGGTTGAGAGTATTTCTACCCATTATCACTTTAGTTTCAAAATAAATCAATTTGGAGCTATTATAAACCGAATATGACTTTATTATAAAATAATATTTTAAGTTTTTCTTAAAGCGCCCCTCTCCTCCCTTATAAAAAGGGCACCCATTCCCTCTTCTCTTCACACCCTTTTGAGCCTTTAAGCTCAGCCAACCCCTACCCATTTCCCTTTTCATATTCCCTAGAAACATTATAGAGGTTCTGGTCTCCTTAAAATACCAACCCTAGTGACTTAAGAGGAGGTTAAGAAGAGGTGCATCAAAGAAGAGGTAATATCCTTTACAGATTCTTTCCAATTTATTTCTTCTTCTACTTATTCTTATTTATTTTTTTCATCATAAATTAATAACATCAGTATCAATAATATACTTATATGTTATTATAAATATGAAACAACCCAATTTCATCTTCCATCCATCCTACGAAAACGAAATCACCGCACGTGCGTACGTACAGAATACCGTCTCCACGACGTGGTGTAATCTGTTTTCCACCACAAACTTACTTGGATGGGTATAATGGTGTAAATAAATAACTATATATGATTATTTTAAAGTGATATTGATTCTGAAATATTATACATACACTTTAATACAATTCCATGATCATGGGAATGATATTATCACTCGTGCGTACGTACGGACTACCGTCTCCACGAACGCGATGAGATTCATTTTCCATGATTAACCATTAAAGTATGATTATAAAGTATATATAATAAATAATAATGAAAGATATTACATAATAATTATACTGGATTTATGTACATATATGTTTTATTTACTTAATTCCATTTAATTCAATAAGGAAATGAAAATGGCATTCATGCGTACGTACGACCTACCGTCTCTATGAACGGTGTATTTCATTTCATTTATATATCTATTATATATATATATAATGAATATATATATGATATATAAATCATGATTTACATTCTGGAAGTAAGTAAATAAGATATAAGTAATAATAATATCAAGAACAACTAGTCCAAACACGTACGATAAATAAAATGATTTTACCCAAAACGTTGCTTTAACATGGAACTTACAAAAGAACGGGTAATATAAAGTCATAAGTGAACCATATATGATATCATAATAGTAAGTATGATTCTATAATAATTCAATGACATTATTTAAATCATTATACAGGAGTTTCAGATACGTACGAATCATATCGGACCTAAGGTAAGGGATAACTATTCCAATCTCGCTCTTATCTGAGATTGTTTATTCGTAAGTATTTACTGGGGTTTTTGTTATCATCCATGTACATGTTTTCTAAAAATGTTTTCATGTATGTTTAATTTCATTTTTAACCGGTTTTTAATTTTACCACATGTTATGAAAGGAATCTTACTTTTGTTTACCACACGAGAAACTTTTTGACTTTTCCCACAAAAGTACGAGGAGAATGTTATTTTTAACTTATATGGCGTGAAAGGATTTTTACGGATTCATAACGCCTCATTTTCATGAATATTCCTCTACAAGATTACATGATTATTTTCAACAAAACCCTTTTCTTTTAAAATTTCATGGCATTTTGTGAAAATAAAATTATTTTGAAGAAGAAAGGATATTTTTCTCAAGAATTCATTTCAAGTGTTTTATCAAAACTATTTTCCATCTAAAATGACATTATTTAATATGTTTATGTTTCAAGTATAATGTCTCCATTATCTAAATTGTTTGATTTTTCTTATGATGAAATTATATCCATTGTTTTTTATATGGATTATGTTATGATGACATGATGTTTAAGAATCCCATTCTATTACATGGGTTATGCTATGATGTATGATTTATGATTTTGTGGAATATAAAAGAATGATTTAATTATGATATGGGTGGGACCTATATCTCCCTCAAATGAATTGGGTAAAGATTTATATCTCATGATATAGACATGGCTGGAACGACAAGTTAATCCGGTTCAGTGTTACAGGACTGGAACGAGGAGTGAACTCGATTCAGAAAGGGACTTTGTCCACTAAGATGGTCTTGGCAGCAATGCCTTGGCTACTATGGAAATAATATCATGTGATTAATGGTTTTTCAAAATTACATTCTTTATTATAATGTTATTTTATCATGATTGATGTTCCTTTATGATATATGCCTTACGTACTTCCAAGATTTATGTATTTGCTCAAGATTTTGTGGTTTAGATTTTATGTTCAAGTTTTTGCATTCAAATGTTTATGGATTGTTTTATGTTCTATATGCTTTCCCTTACTGAGAATTTGAGATCACCCTTTTTATGTTTTCTTTTCCTCGGGATATAAAGAAAGGTTTTAGGTAAGAAAACCAAAGGGGAGATGTTGAAGATCTTTCACTATGATTAGAAGATTATGTTCTGAGTTTCCAAAGACACTAAACTAATATGGTCTTTGGGAGTTTGTTTTTTTTATGTATTAAGTATTATGGAAAAGTAATGTAATGTCCATGTACGTCAGGTTTGGGTTCTCTACAGTTGGAATCAGAGTGAAGGTTTAGTTAACCTTTGGAAACTAGTATGCGAAAACTTTAGTGAAATCCCTAGAGATATTTCTAAGGTATGTCTAGGGATGTCCCTAAGGATAAGTATTTGTATAGGTTATAGTCCTATAATTACGGTAAAGATCTTAGAATTTAACCTAAGATGTTAGATATTGACGGTACTCCCCCTTTATTATGTTGTTTTCCCTATCATGATTTTTGCCTCTCACACTATTCTTTTTGGGTTTTAGAAAATGGCTGGAAACAGGAAGATTCACAATAATGGAGGATATGATGGACAATGGAATGATATTATTCAAGAGAAACCAAATGAAATGGGATTTGGAAGTCCAAACATCGTTATTATGCCTAATCAGCAATCTCATAATATGATCAATAATCTCAAATTTGGTAAGTTTCCTGACTCAACTAATAAGAGAAAGATGGATTTTCATGATGATCATAGTGGAAAGAAAGTTCAATTTCTCTCATGAAAATCATGTGGGAAGAAGCATCAAGGAGAATGTTTCAAAGGAACTGAAAGATGATTTGGGTGTGGAAAAGAAGGACACAAATCCAGTAAGTGCAAAGGAAAAGTTTCAGTTAACACCATAGAGAAGGATAATAGTATTGCTACGACATCAACTATGATTAGATGTTTTAATTGTGGAATGTGTGGGCATTATGCAAACCGATGCCCTAAGAGAAAATCTCATGAAGAGAATCAGCATGGTCATATGGGTAGTGTTTATGTGGTTGATTATGAGGAGAATACAAATGATATATGAGATGAAAGAAGTGTTGAAGCTTGGTCAATGGTTTAAGAAGGTAGTGGAATGATTGTATGTTTATCAAGAGTTATGTTGTATAGGTAATTTAATGGTACTACGAAATAAAGAAACATCTAAGGATTGTTACACTATTATTTTTCCTATAGTATTTGAAATTATATGTTGAATGATACTGGTAACCATGAAAGGTTATTCAGATATTTTTGGAAATAAGATGATATGCGCATATTGAAGGGATAAAGAGAAAATGAAATTTTGATAGTATTCATGAGCTCATGACTGATATAAGGACAAAGTGATATCATGGTTTGAGTATATAGAAATTTTGGGATTTTGGTATGTGGAATGAGTTAACTTTTGACAACATTCATGTTTTCGCTAAGGTTCTATGGTAATTCATGTTTCAAAAGAATACATGATTAAGGTATTCACATGTCTGGAATATGACCAAAAAGATATATCTTATGATATATGGGAGATAAAGGATGGTATTCACATGTTTGGTATATGACCTCTCCAGTAATCATTTTCTTTATACTATGAGATTGGACAGAAGTATTTTAGATAAGCCTAAAGATTGGAATGGATTATGTTGGACATAAGTTAGTATTGTTTAAGGATAGAATTTTTTTTTTCTATATTATTGATGGGATGTTATAATAATCTAGTTTTAGAAAAAGGAAAACCTACAGGACGAGCGACAACCCTTTGCGCCAGACAAGGCTGTGGGAATCGAACCCACAACCGAAGTGAGATAGGCCTTTATTGCGTACCACTGACCAACAGGAAGTCCCTGGTTAGTAGGAACTAGTTTTATTTTATTAAGCGGTATTATAGATGAATTATAAGTCTATTTTTGGAATCATATATGATTAATCTCACCATAGATGGACTTATGTATATTTAATAACTTATGCTAACCTTTTTGTGATAGATACGGATGGGTTGAATTATCATTATATCACATGATCTGCTAACACTTAATGAATGAAAAATTCAGCTTCATTTCTTTAAATATAGATGAAGTGGAAATTGTTCATGGAATGACCAATGATAATATTACACTCAAATCAAGTAAGTATTTCTCTTTATGTAAAAGTTCATCCATGTTAGGGAAATAATCTTGGAAACCAAAAATGTTTTCCTAGTACTCTCATACATGATGGATCAGATGGTACCTTAGATCATCACAAATTTACAGCTTTGCAATTGTTGTCTTTTTCATAGACATGTGTTCTACCACTCTCCATCAGAACATGAAGGTTAGATTTCTCTTCCATATTCATATTTTCACATATATAATCCTACGTGGGAACCCAAGTGATGAGTTACTTTGGGTATCCATTTTGTTTCTATCTTTCCTTTTTAAAATGATGATTTAGTATTCCTTTTTACGATGTGGGTTTCTATGAATGAAACTTTCAAGTAGTAAACGATTTATAACCCCGACGAATTTCGAGGGCGAAATTCATTTTAAGGGGGGTAGAATGTAATAACTTGAGATTTTATGAGATATATTATTTTTAATTTATTTTATGTCTTCTATTATACACTACACCAGGATTAGCTTGTACTATATGCAACACCATATTATCTTGCAATATACGCAACACTATTCTTGGCTCGTGTTACACACTATTTCAAGTTCATTTTGTGGAAATTATTTTACACAACATTAAGTATAGATTTTTTTAATAAGTTTTGATTATGTCATACGCAACACCAAACAAAGCTTTTATTACAGGAAACCCTGACTTGGCTTTCATTACACGCAATCAAGACCTTCTTTGATAGCGTGTGTAGTACGCAATACCAAGATTCACTAAACGAGATATTTTTATAATATTATTATGAACTAACCGTTATGAATAGTAATACCCACTTTTTTAAATTTTATAAATTTTATCTTTCAAAATGGACTTCATTTTTGGATTTGGAATATCAAAATTAGTCTAGGGTGAATTTTTTGTATTTTTCTGAAAACTTTCAATTATTGATGAATAGTGAAAACACTGAGTTACTATTTAAAAACCACCTTTTTATTTAAATACTTATTTATTTTATTTAAATTTATTTTAGGTCAAAATTGATACATAATACCTATATAAGTTCAATGTAATTCATTTGAGTCCTTTTATATTAATTTTAGATATATAAAAATTTTATTGAAATTTTCACCGTCTTTTACCCACCTCCTATGAGAATTTAAAAATTTACATAGAACTTAATTTTACCGCTTATGTGAATGGAATTTTGAAAATCCAAGAGACACGGTTAATATCAAGGAGTAAAATGTGGTTCAATAAGAAAAAAATAATTTTAGGTGAATAGTAACTTTTTAATTTTTTTTTACCACGGTTAAAAGTAAATAGGGTAATTAAGGGTAAAAATGATATTACTATTACCCTTACACATGTCCTAATTCTATTGGATAAGTTTAATTCGACCAAAAACAACCTTAGGAAGAAAATATTACCCTTTAGGTTCACTTGGATTGGATTTGGACATTTATTATTATTTTATTTAAAGAAGAGTTAAAATGGTTAAAATCAAAGTTTAATAACTAATTTTTTTTTAATATAGGGTTATAAATAAGATAAATTCGTCTATAAATATTAATTATAAGAATAAAAATATTTCCTACCTAATGGTATTTTATTTATAATTTCTAGACATTAAATAATTTAATTTATTTATGACATAGTGGTGATGCAGTAATTACCTAAATAATGAAATATTAAAATAATTGATATTATAAATACACAAATAAATGTAATTTGAGACTTTTTATGAATTAAACTAATTTTATATTTTAATATGAAATTTTAGTATTTATTTAATTAACTTTGTTCAAACTAATCATTCTGTTATGATTTTCACAAAAATCAATTACCAAATTGTGTCAAAATTGACATAAAATAGTTTTTAAAACAAATATTATATTATTAATTGTTATTTTAT
This sequence comes from Viscum album, assembly GCA_963277665.1. NCBI lineage: Eukaryota > Viridiplantae > Streptophyta > Magnoliopsida > Santalales > Viscaceae > Viscum > Viscum album. The sequence goes on along the minus strand of OY728119.1, from coordinate 20,357,938 downwards.
TCCTAAAAATATAAGGATAGGACAAATGACTTAGATAAGGTTATATATATTAATAATCAACCACTTGGGGTTCGTTTGGCTTGTTATAGTAAGTTTATTAACCATATAGTGTAAGAAAACAAGAAGACACGGTAAAGGTAAAATTATTTAACTTAGAGATAAATCTAAATGACAAGGTTAAAATTTTAACCTAAACTTGTCTAAAACCTATTGTTTGAGAGTATTTCGCCCCATCCCCTCTTTAGCTTTGAAATAAATCAATTTAGAGATATTATAAACCGAATATGACTTTATTATAAAATAATATTTTAAGTTTTTCTTAAAGCACCCCTCTCCTCCCTTATAAAAAAGGCACCCCTTCCCTCTTATATTCACACCATTTTGAGCCTTGAAGCTCGGCCAAACCCTGCCCATTTACCTTATCATCTTCCCTAGAAACATTATATAGGTTATGGTCTCCTCAAAAGACCAACCCTAGTGCCTTAAGAGGAGGTTAAGAAGAGGCACATCAAAGAAGAGGTAATATCCTTTACCGATTCTTTCCAATTTATTTCTTCTTATACTTCTTCTTCTTTATTTGTTTAATAATAAATTAATAACATCAGTATCACTCATATACTGATATGTTATTATAAATATTAAACAACCCAATTGCATCTTCTATCGATCCTATGGAAACAAAATCACCGCGTGTGCGTACGTACGGAATACCGTCTCCATGCCGTGGTGTAATCTATTTTCCACCACAACCTTACTTGGATGGGTATAATGGTGTAAATAAATAACTATATATGATTATTTTAAAGTGATATTTATTATAAAATATTATACATACACTTCAATACAATTCCACAATAATGGGAATGATATCATCGCTCGTGCGTACGTACGGACTACCGTCTCCACAAACGCGATGAGATTCATTTTCCATGATTAACCATTCAAGTATGATTATAAAGTATATATAATAAATAATCATGAAATATATTAAATAATAATTATACTTTATTTATTTACATATATGTTTCATTTACTTAATTCCATTTAATTCAATAAGGAAACGAAAACGGCTTTTATGAGTACGTATAGCCCACCGTCTCCATGAACGGTGTATTTCATTTCATTTATATATCTATTATATATATATACTGAATATATATATGATATATAAATCATGATTTAAATTTTGGAAGTAAGTAAATCAATATATAAGTAATAATAATATCAAGAACAACAAGTCCAAACATGTACGATAAATAAAATGATTTTACCCAAAACGCTGCATTAACATGGAACTTAGAAAAGAACGGGTAATATAAAGTCATAAGTGAACCATATATGATACGATAACAATGAATATGATACTGTAATAAGTCAATTACATTATTTAAATCATTATATAGGAGGTTCGGATACGTACGAACCATATCGGACCTAAGGTAAGGGATAACTATTCAATCTCGCTCTTATCTGAGATTGTTTATCCGTAAGTATTTACTGGGATTTTTGTTATCATTAATGTCCATGTTTTTTGAAAATGTTTTCATGTATATTTAATGTCCTTTTTACCCATTTTTGAATTTTACCACATGTTACTAAAGGAATCTTAATTTTGTTTACCATACGAGAAACTTTTTGACTTTTCCGACAAAAGTACGAGGAGAATGTTATTTTTAACTTATACGGCGTGAACGGATTTTTACGGCTTAATAATGCCTCATTTTTATGAAGCTTACTCTACAAGATTTCATGATTATTTTCAAAAAAACCCTTTTCTTTTAAAATTTCATGACATTTTGTGAAAATAAAATGATTTTGAAGAAGAAAGGATATTTTCCTCAAGAATTCATTTCAAGTGTTTTATCAAAACTATTTTCCATCTAAAATGACATTATTTAATATGTTTATGTTTCAAGTATAATGTCTCCATTATTTACATGGTTTGATTTTTCTTATGATGAAATGATATCCATTTTTTTATATGGATTATGTTATGATGGCATGATGTTTAAGAATCCCATTCTATTACATGGGTTATGCTATGATGTATGATTTATGATTTTGTAGAATACAAAAGAATGATTTCATTATGAGATGGGTGGGACCTATATCTCCCTCCAATGCATTGGGTAAAGATTTATATCTCATGAGATAGACATGGCTGGAACGGTAAATTAATCTGGTTCAGTGTTACAGGACTGGAACGAGGAGTGAACTCGATTCAGAAAGGTACTTTGTCAACTAAGATGGTCTTGGTAGCAATTCCTTGGCTACTATGGAAATCATATCATGTGATTAATGATTTTCCACAACTACATGTTTTATTCTAATTCAATTTTATCATGATTGATGTTCTTTTATGATATATTCCTTACTTACTTCCAATATTTATGTCTTTGCTCAAGATTTTGATGTTTAGATTTTATGTTCAAGTTTTTGCATTCAAATGTTTATGGATTGTTTTATGTTCTATATGCTTTCCCTTACTGAGCATTTGAGCTCACCCTTTTTATGTATTCTTTTCCCCAAGATATAAATAAAGGTTTTAGGTAATAAAACCAAAGGGGAGATATTGAAGATCTTTCACCATGATTATAAGATTACGTTCTGAGTTTCTAAAGACACTAAACTAATACGGTCTTTGGGCATCTATTTTTGTCATGTATTAAGTATTCTGAAAAAGTAATGTAATGTCCATGTACGTCAGGTTTGGGGTCTCTACATTTGGTATCAGAGAGAAGGTTTAGTTAACCTTTGGAAACTAGGATGAGAAAACTTTAGTGAAGTCCCTTGAGATATTTCTAAGGTATGTCTAGGGATGTCCCTAAGGATAAGTATCTGTATAGGTTATAGTCCTAGAATTACGGTAACGATCTTAGAATTTAACCTAATATGTTAGATATTGATGGTACTCTCCCTTTATTATGTGGGTTTCCCTAGCATGTTTTTTTCCTCTCACACTATTCTTTTTGGGTTTTAGAAAATGGCTGGAAACAGGAAGATTCATGATAATGGATGATATGTTGGACAATGGAATGATATTATTCATGATAAACCAAATGAAACAGGATTTGGAAGTCTAAAAATTGTTATTATTCCTAATCAACAATCTCATAATATGATCAATAATATCAAATTTGGTAAGTTTCCTGACTCAACTAATAAGAGAAATATGGAGTTTCATGATGATCATAGAGGAAAGAAAGTTAAATTTATCTCATGTAAATCATGTGGGAAGAGGAATCAAGGAGAATGTTTCAAAGGAACTGGAAGATGCTTTCGGTGTAGAAAAGAAGGACACAAATCCAGTAAGTGAAAAGTAAAAGGTTCAGTTACCACCATGGATAAGGATAATGGTATTGCTATGAAATCAACAATGATTAGATGTTTTAAATGCGGAATGTATGGGCATTATGAAAACCAATGCCCTAAGGGAAAATCTCATGAAGATAATCAGCATGGTTATATGGGTAGTATTTATGTGGATGATGATGAGGAGACTAAAAATGATATATGAGATGAAAGAAGTGTTGAAGCTTTCTCAATGGTTTAAGAAGGTAGTGGAATGATTGTATGTTTATCAAGAGTTATGTTGTATAGGTAATTTAATGGTACTATGTAATAAAGAAACATCTAAGGATTGTTACACTATTATTTTTCCTAAAGTATTTGAAATTATATTTTGAATGGTAATGGTAACCATGAAAGGTTATTCAGATATTTTTGGAAAGAAGATGATATGCGCATAATGAAGGGACAAAAAGAAAATGAAATTTTTATAGTATTCATGAGCTCATGACTGATACAAGGAAAAAGTGATATCATGGTTTGAGTATATAGAAATTTTGGAATTTTTGTATGTGGAATGAGTTAACTTTTAACAACATTCATATTTTCACTAAGTTTCTATGCTAATTCATGTTTCAAAAGAATACATTATTAAGGTATTCACATGTTTGGAATATGACCAACAAGATATATCTTATGATATATGGGAGATAAATGATGGTATTCACATGCTTGGTATATAACCTATCGAGTAATCATTTTATTTATACTTTGAGATTGGACAGAAGTATTTTAGATAATTATAAATATTGGAATGGATTATGTTGGACATAAGTTAGTATTGTTTAAGGATAGAACTTTTTTTTGATATTATTGATGGGATGTTATAATAATGTAGTTTTAGAAAAAGGACAACCTGCAGGACGAGCGACAACCCATGGCGTCAGACAAGGCTGTGGGAATTGAACCCACACCGAAGTGCGATAGGCCTTTATCGCCTACCACTGGCCTACAGGAAGTCCCTGGTTAGTAGGAAATAGTTTTATTTTATTAAGCGGTATGATAGATGAAGTATAAGTCCATTTTTGGAATCATATATGATTAATCTCACCATAGATAGACTTATGTATATTTAATAACTTATGCTAACCTTTTTGTGACAGAAACAGATGGCATGACTTATCATTCTATCACATGATCTGCTAACACTTCATAAATGAGAAATTCAGCTTCATTTCTTTAAATAGATATGAAGTGGAAATTGTTCATGGAATGAAAAACGATGATATTACACTGAAATCAAGTAAGTATTTCTCCTTATGTAAAAGTTCATCCATGTTAGGGAAATGATCTTGGACACCAAAAATGTTGTCCTAGTACTCTAATACCTGATGAGTCATATGGTACCTTATATCATCACATATTTACAGCTTTGCGATTGTTGGATTTTTCATAGCCATGTTTTCTACCACTCTCCATCATAACTTGAAGGTTAGATTTCTCTTCCATATCCATATTTTCACATATATACTCCTATGTGGGAACCCAAGTGATGAGTTACTTTGGGTATCCATTTTGTTTCTAACTTTCTTTTTTAAAATGATGATTTAGTATTTTTTTTTACGATGTGGGTTTCTATGAATGAAACTTTCAAGTAGTAAATAATTTATTACCCCGATGAATTTCGAGGGAGAAATTCATTTTAAGGGGGGTAGAATGTAACACCCCGAGATTTTATGAGATATATTATTTTTAATTTCTTTTATGTCTTCTATTATACACTACACCAGGATTAGATTGAACTATACGCAACACCATATTATCTTTTATTATACGCAACACTATTCTTGGCTCGTGTTACACACAATTTCAAGTTCGTTTTGTGTAAATTATTTTACGCAACATTAAGTATAGATTTTGTTTAATAAGTTTTGATTATGTCATGTGCAACACCGAACTGAGATTTCACTATAGGGAACCCTGACTTGGCTTGCATTACATGCAATCAAGACCTTCTTCGATAGCGTGTGTAGTACGCAATACCAAGTTTCACTAAACGATATATTATTATAATATTATTATGAACTAGCCGTTATGAATAATAATACCCACTTTTGGAAATTTTATAAATTTTATCTTTCAAAATGGACTTCATTTTTGAATTCAGAATATCAAAATTAGCCTAAGGTGATTTTTTGGTATTTTTCTGAAAACTTTCAATTTTTGATGAATAGTGAAAACACTAGGTTACAATTTAAAAACCACCTTTTATTTAAATAATTATTTATTTTATTTAAATTTATTTTAAGAAAAAATTTATACATAATACCTATATAAGTTCAATGTTATTCATTTGAGTCATTTTATAATAATTGTAGATATATAAAAATTTTATTGAACTTTTCACTGTCTTTTACCCACCTCCTAGGAAAATTTGAAAATTTACATAAAACTTAATTTTACCGCTTCTGTGAGTGGAATTTTAAAAATTTGAGAGACACGGTTAATATCAAGGAGTAAAATTTGGTTCAATAAGATAAAAATAATTTTTGGTGAATAGTAACTTTTTACTTTTTTTACCACGGTTAAAAGTAAATAGGGTAATTAAGGGTAAAAATGATATTACTATTACCCTAACACATGTCCTAATTCTATTGGATAAGTTTAATTCGACCAAAAACAACCTTAAGAATAAAATATTACCCTTTAGGTCCACTTGTATTGGATTAGGACATTTATTATTATTTTATTTAAAGAAGAGTTAAAATGGTTTAAATCAAAGTTTAATAACTAAAACATTTTTAATATAGGGTTATACATTAGAAAAATTAGACTATAAATATTTATTAGAAATATAAAACGATTTCCTACCTAATGGTACTTTATTTATTAAATTTAGACATTAAATAATTTAATTTATTTATGACACAATGGTGATGCAGTAATTACCTAAATAATGAAATATTAAAATAATTGATATTATAAATACCCAAATAAATGTAATTTGAGACTTTTTATGAATTAAACTAATTTTATTGGTTAATATGAAATTTTAGTATTTATTTAATTAAATTTTTATAACTAATCATTCTGTTATGATTTTCACAAAAATCAATTACCAAATAGTGTCAAAATTGACATAAAATAGTTTTTAAAACAAATATTATATTATTAATTGTTATTATATTCCTAAAAATATAAGGTTCGGAAAAATGACTTAGATAAGATTATATATATTAATAATTAACCACTTGGGGTTCATTTGGCTTGTTATAGTAAGTTTATTAACCATATAGTGTAAGAAAACAAGATGACACGGTAAAAGTTCAATTATTTAACTTAGAGTTAAATATAATTGATAAGGTTAAAATATTATCCTAAACTTGTCTAAAACCTATTGTTTTAGATTATTTTGACCCATCCCAACTTTAGCTTCGAAATAAATAAATTTTGAGCTATTATAAACTGAATATGACTTTATTATAAAATAATATTTTAAGTTTTTCTTAAAGTGCCCCTCGCCTCCCTTATAAGAAGGGCACCCCTTCCCTCTTCTCTTCACACCCTTTTGAGCCTTTAAACTCGGCCAAAACCTGGAAATTTCCCTTCTAATCTTCCATAGAAACATTATATAGGTTGTGGTCTCCTCGAAAGACCAACTCTAGTGCCTTAAGAAGAGGTTAAGAAGAGGCGCATCAAAGAAGAGGTAATATCCTTTACCGATTCTTTCCAATTTATTTCTTCTTCTACTTCTTCTTCTTTATTTGTTTCATAATAAATTAATAACATCAGTATCACTCATATAATAATATTTTATTATAAATATGAAACAACCCAATTTCATCTTCTATCCATCCTACGGAAACGAAATCACCGCGTGTGCGTATGTACGGAATACCGTCTCCACGCCGTGGCGTAATCTGTTTTCCACCACAACCTTACTTGGATGGGTATAATGGTGTAAATAAATAACTATATATGATTATTGTAAAGTGATATTTATTCTGAAATATTATACATACACTTCAATACAATTCCACGATCATGGGAATGATATCATCGCTCGTGCGTACGTACGGACTACCGTCTCCACGAACGCGATGAGATTCATTTTCCATGATTAACCATTCAAGTATAATTATAAAGTATATATAATAAATAATCATGAAATATATTAAATAATAATTATAATATATTTATTTATATATATGTTTCATTTACTTAATTCCATTTAATTCAATAAGGAAACGAAAACGGCGTTCATGCGTACGTACGGCCTACTGTCTCCATAAACGGTGTATTTCATTTCATTTATATATCTATTATATATATATATACTGAATACATATATGATATATAAACCATTATTTACATTCTTTAAGTAAGTAAATCAATATATAAGTAATAATAATATCAAGAACAACAAGTCCAAACACGTACGATAAATAAAATGATTTTACCCAAAACGCTGCTTTAACATGGAACTTACAAAAGAACGGGTTATATAAAGTCATAAGTGAACAATATATTATATCATAACAATGAATATGATTCTTTAATAAGTCAATGAAATTATTTAAATCCTTATACAGGAGGTTCAGATACGTACGAATCATATCATACCTAAGGTAAGGGATAACTATTCCAATCTCGCTCTTATCCGAGATTGTTTATTCGTAAGTATTTACTGGGGTTTTTGTTATCATCAATGTACATGTTTTATAAAAAAAATTTCATGTATGTTTAATGTCCTTTTTAACCAATTTTGATTTTTACCACATTTTATGAAAGGAATCTTACTTTTTTTTACCACATGAGAATTTTTTTGACTTTTCCAACAAAAGTATGAGGAGAATGTTATTTTTAACTTATATGGCGTGAACTGATTTTTACGGTTTCATAACAACTCATTTTCATGAATATTCCTCTACAATATTTCATGATTATTTTCAACAAAACCCTTTTCTTTTAAAATTTCATTGCATTTTCGGAAAAGAAAATTATTTTGAAGAAGAAAGGATATTTTCCTCAATAATTCATTTCAAGTGTTTTATCAAAACTATTTTCCATCTAAAATGACATTATTTAATATGTTTATGTTTCAAGTATAATGTCTCTATTATTTACAAGGTTTTATTTTTCTTATGATGAAATGATATCCATTTTTTTATATGGATTATGTTATGATGGCATGATGTTTAAGAATCCCATTCTATTACATGGGTTACGCTATGATGTATGATTTATGATTTTGTGGCATACGAAAGAATGATTTCATCATGAGATTGGTGGGACCTATATATCCCTCAAATGCATTGGGTAAATATTTATATCTCATGAGATAGACATGGCTGGAATGTTAAGTTAATCTGGTTCAGTGTTACAGGACAGGAACGAGGAGTGAACTTGATTCAGAAAGGGACTTTGTCCACAAAGATGGTCTTGGCAGCAACGCCTTGGATACTATGGAAATCATATCATGTGCTTAATGGTTTGCCACAATTAAATGTTTTATTCCAATTCTATTTTATCATGATTGATGTTCCTTTATGATATATTCCTTACTTACTTCCAAGATTTATGTCTTTGCTCAAGATTTTGATGTTTAGATTTTATGTTCAAGTTTTTGCATTCAATTGTTTATGAATTGTTTTATGTTCTCTATGATTTCCCTTACTGATCATTTGAGATCACCCTTTTTATGTTTTATTTTCCCCAGGATATAAATAAAGGTTTTAGGTAAGGAAACAAAAGGGGATATGTTTAAGATCTTTCACAATGATTAGAATATTACATTATGAGTTTCCAAAGACACTAAACTAAAACGGTCTTTAGGCATCTGTTTTTGTCATGTATTAAGTATTCTGAAAAAGTAATGTAATTTCCATGTAAGTCAGGTTTGGGGCCTCTACAGGGATGAAGGTGAACCAACGTGAAGGGGTTTGGAGAAGTAGGTTTTGGGCTTGAACCTCAGGGAGGCTTCCTAGATACCTTGCCTAGGAGACAAGGATCAAAATCTATGTAGTTCGGGATAAGGGATATAGTTTAAACTAATGATGGACGAAGGTGGAACAAAGTGAAGTGGTTGATACCATTGGGTGTTGGGATTGAACCTCAGGGAGGCTTCCTATATACAATATCAAAGAGACAATGATCAAAATCCACATAGTTTAGCATGGTTTAGGGCTTACATGCTAAGGCAGACCAGGAAGGATTCCATGGTCAATTATTACTCTAAGACCACGTGAGTCATGCTTGGTGTGAGAAAAAACTGCCATAAAAGGCATAACGATCATGTTGTGAAAGGTGTGTCTATGGGAAGTAGAGTGGGGGTTACACATGGTCAGCGGAAAAAAAAGGAAATAGGGGCTTATGCGTGGTTATCATTTCGGGGAGATGGAGATTGGGACTTACTTTAGGATGGTGGCCCGATAAAGACAAATCCCAGAGGGAGAGGGATTGTTTAACAAAGGTCTTTGTGTCCATCTATCCTCTACTATTTGGAACGGAAGAAGAGAAGAGAAGCAGGGATGTTACCTCCCACAAGAAAGGCTAGGGGATTACACCAGGATGATTGCCCTTCCCCGCAGATAGATGTCACTCCAACAAAGAGGATCTCATTCCATGTAAGGAAGATATCACTCTAGAGAAGACAAGAAGGTGTGGATAATGTTTGGGGTGGGGAACTCTGTGTATGTTGCATGGGGTGAGACCATAGTTTAACGTCATGTGATTAGGATGATGGTGCTTGGAAGTTTAACATCCTACAGCTCGGATGAGGTGGGTTCACTCCGCACCCCTAAGACTTACATAACTGATACCCACCCACCCTTGGTGAAGGGAAGGCATTAACAATTCCATGGAGAGGCGGTGTTGTAGAGTGATCCAAGGATGGGGCCATGTCATCGTGGCTATGTGAAGAAGCAATAACCATTAGCATGCCTATGCAAAGAAGCCTAAGGCTAAGTAACACAATGTAAATCACATCCCAAGGGACCTTAAAATCACTTTGTACAATCCTATAGGGTCGTACGAGAGAAAGGTGCGTAGGATAGGTTTATTACGCAAAAGAGGGGCTTGGAAATGGTTCCTTAGTGTAAGGATGACACATGGAGCACACAAGTAGGAGTGATGGTGGGTTGGGATTATGCATAGAAGTTTCTCGGGTGCTGGTAAAGAGAGATAATAGTGAATAGGGTTTACGCATGGAAGTTTCCTGGGTGCCACTATGGAGCGACAATGGTGAATGGGGATTACACATGAAATTTGCCTGTGATGTCTTCCTCATGTCTGGACATGAAGGTATCCCAACTCGATAGTGGGTTGAGGTATATAATTGTGTCATACACCTATGGACTAGTGAAAAAGAGAGATAACACCAAGAGCATTGGAATAAGTCCAAACAAAGGGAGATGAAAAGTGTGAATCAAATGCCTGACATTCGGAATGTGGTGAGGGTGGAATGATGGTGGAGGATAACTGTTGACCGTGTTCGAAATAAAGCATCCATATTTCATTAGCCTAAAATAGGGACAAACAAATGAGGGTCGAATATTGACCGTGTTCGAAACATAGGACCTAAGTCGAAGTGTCATCCAAAGTCTTACAAGGCGTTGGCTCAGAACAGTAGGTGATCCAAGGTGGCATGAGTCCAGGCCATTAGGGGGTCCCTTCAGATATGAAAGAGAATGTAGATCTAAATGTAGGGAACATGAAGCATGAGGTGGAGTGATGGAATGTTCGAACGGATTCCAACGCTCTTGAAATTATTCCACCATAATCATGGAATGAGGTATATTATGCTTTTCACATAAGGCATCTATTATTTGAAATAAGAGGCATCCTATTATTTAATGGTAAGAACTTCTATAGTTTAAAGTCAAGTAGTAAGGACTATTGGAATATTATGCTTGATGCATAAGGCATCCCTTTTTTGGAGAAAGAGGCATCCTATATTTGTCATATAGGGTGTATTATAGTTTATAGTCATGTAGCGGGGACTATTGACATCTTATGCTTGGCGTATAAGGCATCTCTTGTTTGGAGCAACAGGAATCCTATATTTTTCATATAGGGTGCACTATAGTTTAAAGTCATATAGACAAGACTATTAGGCATAATATGCCTCGTAATGGTTGGTGTTGGGACTTATGCAAGAGCGGCCCTTTATGGTTCAACCTGGTATAGAAGTCAGGTGATGGGGTTTGGATGAGTTTCTTGAGGAATGGTTCGACTCAAGGTACTTAGGGAATTGATGATGAGAATCTCAACTCACGACATGGAAAACGAACCCAGATGAATATGTAGAGTCAAGGTGTTTCATAGTGTGTAGAGGAGTATCTCAAATCATGGTATTCTATAGGTGGAAGGTGGGTACACAACCCCCCATGGTATGGACCAGTGGGCACAAGGCTAGACACTGTTGCATGTAAGATGGGCTACGCATAGGATGGGATGCATGCAAGGTTGGACTGTATGGCACAGGTACGCGCAAAATTGGGTAACCTGACACTATTGCATGCAAGATTAAATTATTGAGCATAAGATTGGATGCTTTGCATGAAAATTTGGTGTTTTGTGCACAAGAGGGGGTTTTGTGAACAAGTTTTATGTTTTGCGTGCAAGAGGCAGTTTTGCACGCACATGCCTTGGGTAGAAAATGGATCAGGCGAGGATCAAACCACTCTGGGCCCGTGTAAAATTGGACCCATATGGGACCTTTTGCTCAAAATATCCCATGGAGGGTTCTTTTTTTCCGCGCATGCGCAAAAAGGGTGGTCTCACACACATCAGTGTGGCCACTAACCTTCAGAACCCCCTTGGACGAAGGGGGTGCACTTGTATTTATAGGAAAAACCGTGGGAGGTGGTGTGCGTAAAATTATGAGTGCGCAAGTGGTTTTCTATGCAACCTGCTATGGGTGCGAGCGCAAAGGGGCATTTGATGTCACATTTGGCGCATAATAGGTTTACGTGAGGGGTTTCATGAAAAATTCTTCCACTGCGCACAAGATTCCATTTATTTCGTTCAATATTCCATTTTGATTGCAAGCTTTCATTTTTGCATGCAAATCCATACTTTTCCCCAAAATCATCTTGGATGGCCATTTTCAACAGTCTACCTTTAAATAGCCATAACTTCTGATTCATAACTTCGTTCGGGATCCATGACCAGTCAAATTGAAGCCTGCAAGACAATCTTTGCTCTAAGATCATTTCTGGAAGCATTTAGTGAATTATATGAATCTATTTTCTGATTCCAAAAATTACAATAAAATTTATTGGATTATTCTTAATAAATAGGTACTAATTAAATTTTAAAACTAATAAAAAATAGAATTTAATTTTTTAAATACTTGAAATGAAAATATATTTTTCAATAAAAAATATTATTTTTCGCTATTTATTGAAAAATCATACTTTATATAAAATTCTAAAAGATAAATCCTAATAAATTTTTAAATACTTATTTTGAAACTTAATTTAAAATTTTTAAATTAAAATTCTATAATTTTGCATTTGATATATTAAATAAAATTATATAATGCATGAAAAACCATTTTGGTAAAAAATAAAGTAATTTCATTGTAAATGAACAATTACCTAATATTATAATAATGAATATAACTTTATAAAATATAATTAAATAATGTTAATAAGAGATGATAATGATTTATCATAACATTACATGGGTTGTTACCTTGATCCCCCCATTTGGAAATTTAATCCTTGTCATTTTATCTCATGTCTGGTAGAAAGGGTTTAAAAAAAATTCAAAATCAATTCCAAGGAGTGGATCATAAAATATAAGAACATTAAAGAAAAAAAAATTAACATATAAAAATACCATTGTATAAAACCCACACTATAAAAGGGACAATAAAACTTCTTTTTAAAAATAGGGAAATATAAATGTGATGATCATTTGGAATAACACATAACTAGGTCTCCAAATAAGATAACATTAGTGTGAAGTGAAAATATATACATGGAGGAAAAACATAATTTCTAAATAATGATTAAGAGTGGTAGAGAACATTGATCTAAATAAAATCAATGATCATGAGGAAGTCAACGACCAAAAAATAATAAACCAATGAGGTGTGAAAAAGATCATCAATTCTTTATCAATGAAGGTAATAGGATATTTTTTTCAAGAAACTTTTCATAGAGTTGAGGAATTACTTAACCATCTAGACTAAGAACAAAAGGAAATATACTTACTTGAAAAGTAAAATTTCATTAATTAAAAAATTTCCACCACAATATCATCATTTGATTCATATAATGAGTATTCAAGATGAATCATGTCTGAATCACTAAAATCATCTTCCAACGAATCACATATTCCAAAAAGGGATAATAATATATTCCTCCCATCTTTAGATATTAACCAAAACTAAAATAAATAGAACTAGGTATGATAATATCTGAAATGTATAAGCCTTGATATGGATAAATAATATATTTATCTTCAAAATCACCACAATAATACCCAATGTTCTTTTTAGATCATTACATAAATAAATAACCTTATATCCCGAATAACCTCAATATTAAAGAATGTTTTAACCTCAAAGGTTATTGCATACCCTTTAACTAACATCCCTAAAAAATTAAATAGTATTAATTTTTAATAACCCTTTATTATAAATCACATGATACACCTAAGTGTTACATATACCTTAACTCAATAAAGCATCAAAAAAATATCCTTAATCACTTTAATATCCCACCACTTAAATCCTGAAAAGGGGTATTATTTACTTTGAACTTATAATCGACCTTAAAATTATAAACTGAATATTTCATCTATAAATCTTAAGTTAACATCACATTAAAACATCCTTATCGAAAATGTTATCTATATCCTTCCTCTAATACCAACTATAACATTCCCAAACCCGAAAACCTGGATCCAAATGCTAAAAAAATAATATCTACATTTTTAGATTTTATACTGATAAACATGACCCGATGTCATAAATCTAAAACAAAAAACATAAAATAAAATATTGAATCACTTTTATACCCACCGAACATTTAGATTTAGAGTTTTAGATAATTAATAAAAACTGTTATATAATAATACCCATGTATTCAAAAGTGTATTTTAACACTATAACCAACTTTTCATATTTCAAATTATTTATTTAAAATCTCCCAAAGAATTTATCAAACATGAAACTTTTCTAGATATAATTAATTTAACATCATTATTTATAATCTGGGGAAATGAAAAATATAATAAGGGTGATTTCAAACACCAAGTAAGGGTAAATATAAGAATTAAGAATTGAATGAAAAAAGTGATAATATGATAAGTGTATGATGAAATAATCAATGTACATGCGAATAACATAAGATATTTCTTATACATAAAAACTAAGATAATAAATCATGAATCATGGAATAAAAATTTAACATAATAAAATATTCATATATTTCAACAATCATGAGTCATGTTAAAGCAATCCTTAATAAGAGGATACATTAGAACTTGATGCTAGAATAAAGAAAAAATATTGGTAACTTGGAACATTATTTTTATATTATTCTTAAAATCACTTTTACAAATGGAATAACCTACCTGATAAATTCCTATAATCTCTTAGGAGAAACATATAACCAGTTAACCCTGTCCCTTTACCCAATTAATTAGAGAAATATATCGGGATCACCCATGATTATGAGATATATCAGGATCTACCACCATTATAAATAATGTCCATGAACCATAAAATAATCATAACATCAAAAATATTTTATTTTTTAATATACAATAACCATTATTCTTTCATCACTAGATTTACCAATGGAAAAGAAGTGGGTTTCATTATAATATATTTAAAACAATCATAATCCATCCAAAAAAATATAGATGGTATCATTAAAACATATACCTAGTGTATTATAAGTAACATTAAGGGTTTTTGTTGTTTCTAAATAGAAATATGATTAAAAGATCATTAAAAACATTCTTTAAGAAAATAACTTTTCCACTTTGAAATCACTTATTTAAAATCCAAATAATTCCAAAATAGTTTAGAAGGAGTGTTATTTTAAAATAACATTATAAAAATTCAATGGAATCTAAAAATATATTCACTTTGGAAAAAAATAGGTTAAGTATTATATGATAAAATAAAAAAATTCCTTTTACACTTTGGTAAAAAAAAGTCAAAATATATCGTATAAACAATGTTAAAACAATTCCTTTTTGAAACCTTTGTAAACAATGTCAGCATTTGTAAATAATATAAAAGATATATGAAAAATAACTTAATAAATCATGGTGTTTTAAATAAAAATATATATATATTTTAGAAAACATGTATATGAATGAAAAATATTTGTAAACCTAAAGAGGAGAAATAAGGTCTTGTTTTCTTAAAAACATTTTCTGAATAATTTTGACTACCAAAGAGAGAATAATGGTACAAAAACATCAAAATTTCACAAAACCCAAAGGATAATAAAAATTAAATGGGTTTATTATATTAGGATTATATAAGTTCTTCAATGTAAGTTCAATCATAAACAATCCTGATTAAAATGGGATTGAAACATAAACCTCTTTCTACCTTGGTAACTTTTGAATCACAAGCCCAATAAAAGGTCTTCTCAAAAAGTCACATAGAGATCTCACACACATAGTGGGAGGTAAATAAGGTGGATAAATTTTTGTCCTCTTGTAAAACCCCTAAGAGTTAATGTAACATATTTACTACACCTGGTTCACTTCCCCCGAGTGCGTTAGCCTAGTCATAGGTGATGCTCTTGGTCTATATTATTTATGGCCTCTTAAAGCTTTTCAGGCTCCTCCCATTTTATTAATAAAAATATTAACATTTTATGGAAATACCAATGAAATAATAACTTCATAAAAACATTAAATATTATTAAAATAAGGGAACTCATTATTTACCATGTCAAAGTGGCAGTATATACACCTCATAAAATAATTTAGTTGCATAAGATAAACATATGTCTTAATAAAAGACCATTTTTGAAGAATGACCCTTAAAATATCATATAATTGAATTTATAATTATTAAATGGATTTATTATGTGTAAAAAATTTAAATCCACACAAAAAAAGTGTAAATATAAGTGATTTAAACAAATGTTATTTCACACATAATATTGACATAATATAATCAATGGATATGTGATATAACCCAATTAATGTTAATTGAGTTAATAATACCCTTACTAGTTTCTAAATTTCAAGTAAAATATTATTATATTAAATAATTATAATTTAAAATACCATGACATAGTAATTATTGATTATATAAAATTAAAATAGGCATTACATACACTATATAAAAAAATTAGGTGTATAACATTAAAACAATCCTCAATAAAAGGAAATCAAAATGAAATCCTTTACAACATGGTAACATTAAAGTAAAACATCCATGGATTAAATAATTTGAAACATGAATAAAAGTACCATGTTTTATGAAGGATCCATGATATATTATGTAATATGGGAAAATATACAACATATAAAATAAAATAGATGTATAACATTAAAACATGCCTTAATGAAAGGAAATTATGATGAAATATATTATCTAAAGTCTAAAATTTCTATATATATCATTGAAAACATTTATAATAAAATTATATAAATTATATTATTTATTAATAAACATTTCAAGGTTTAATAATATATTTTTAAGGCATTAATTTTATTTATTTTAAAAACATATTTAATTACTTTATCAGTTAAGTCAACATTGAATGTTTTGAGTGTAACGTCAAAATGGATTCGATATGTTGACCGTGGTTGTAGTGGTAATTATTACATATTATAAATAATAATAATCATGAAATAAATAAAATTTTTATAAATTAATTATTATTTTATTTCCAAACATGAAAAATGGTTATGAAAAATGAATTATGTTATAATCATAGAGATAATAAGTTGTATGTGTGAATGAGTAATGTTTTCATTTTTCAAAGAGAATAAGGGAAATAAATTAAGTTTAATTTTACTTCCCCATAATTATTATTATATAAAAAATATAATATTTTATATTTATATACACTTATATATACTTGAAATGTGATGTGGTGATGAAAATTGAATCACATCACTTTATGGAGGTGGTAAACCACACATACACACGAACAACATTATAATTTTTTAATGGATGGAAAGATAAGGTAATAGACGATATATTATCATTTTTTAATTATAATTATTTAATTAATATAATATATATTTATTAAATATATCATTATAATCGGTAGTGAGAGGAGGTGATGAAAAATGAATTACATCAGTTCATGAAGTGGTAGTCCACCGTACACAAGAGCTATGGTTTCATTTCATATTTTATGGAAGAGAAGATGAATATAGTTTATTAAATTAACATAAAAACATATAATTACATGGTATATACTGATGTTAATATTTAATCATGGTTTAATAATATTTTAATAATGTTGAAGAATAAATAAAACTGAAATATTCAGTTAAAAGTGACACATTTTCTTCAGAAAACCTCATTTTCTTTACACCATATACCCTCTAAGGATGATATTATTCCCAAAATAATAAATATATAACATGGGGAGGGATATTTATAAGGTATTTGGGTAGGAATTTTCTAAACCAAAATGATCTTTAATTTTTTAGATGAGAGCGGAGTGAGAGTCCATTTATTAGTGAAGTGAGGGGAACTTTTGAAAATACATGAAATATTTTAATATAATATGTATATAACTCAATTAAAATGATTCAAAAATGTCATTTATTAAAATAAAAGAATTATATAATCTTAATATAATCAAATAATAGTTTTTATAGGTTTAGATATCATTTTAAACATTATATTTTTTATTAACCCTTCCATTAACCGTTTTAAACCTTAATCGCGAAACAATGTTTTCAATATAAAAGGGTTAGAAATTTACATAAAAGTTATAAATTGGATCATAAATGGACATGAAAAGAAAATGAAGACAATTTCAAATCCTAATTATCCCATTTATGTTTTTTTTATTTTTAAATGAAAAATAAAATATATTTAACATAATACATTATTAATGTCATTTTAAGAACTATTCACATAATTTGACTTTGAAAAAAACCTAAGAATAATGTAATTATAAAATGATACATTTAACCATAAATAATAAATTATTATTAAATATGAAATTATTGTGAAAATATATTTAATCCACACAATATAAATTTTAATGTTTTTAATTCATTTACATTTATTTTGTATTGTTCGTACAAGTACTATGTTAGCGTTGATTAAGTATTTAACATAATTATTTCATCACTAAAAATTAAAAATAAATTCCCATCATTAAAATAATTTCAATACACTCAAATTAAACTTTAAAATTTATTCACAACTTATATTTATCTGTATGTGAACATATAATATAAATTTAAAAGTATGAGAGTGACATTTTTTATATTTTATTACTTAAAATAATATATAATTCATTTTTAAATAATAACAAACAAAATTTTCCATAAAAAGATTATTGGATGAGTATGGTCAATAAAAACTCATGTAATTGATTAAAGGCAAGTGTTTGGATCAATTTTAATCCTTACCATTATATTTTTAACCTTAATTACCTGATTTCCCTTCCTAGGGTGATAAATATTTACTTCCATTTATATTCATAATGACCAAACATTAGAGGGAATTATTTAAAAAATTTAAACATATAGATTTAAAATATTTGATCCATTTAAAAAAAGTATCATAATTTTTTGAATTTAATTTAAAATTAATCCCACAAAATGGAATGAAAAATATTTTTCTAGAAAAATGAATTTTTATGTATAAAAATGTTTTTATACCAAATTCATGTATAATTTTGATTCCAATAATATTTATTATAATTTTTTTTATTAAAAATGATCTAATTAAATTTTAAAACAAATAAAAAATAAATTGTGTCTTTTTTAAATATGTTAAAAGTAGACATTTTTTAATAAAAATTGGTATTTTACACTAATCATAGAAAAATAAAAAATTTCAAAAAATTAATCATAATCTAATTTTGACATGTTGATTTCAAAAATGAAGTTAATTTTTTTAAAATAAAATTATATAATTTATAAATAATTTTTTAAGGGAAACCATATAATGCATGAAAACTCCAGTTGGTTAAAAAAATAAAACCTTTTTCTTTTGACTGAAAAATCACATAATATTTTTATATGAATATTGCCTTATAAAATCTAATTAATAAATTTTAATAAGACATAAAAATGATTTATATTTATAATACCTAGGTTGATACACTTATCTTAGAAAATACTTACCCAAATCTCTTTGAAAATATCCTCTCCACATCTTAAGTTTATGGTATTCTCAAAAGAATAATCCTTGAATGATTAAGGTGTAAGACATAGTGAGATATTTGAGGAGAAGTTATAAGTCATAACCAACATATTTCAAATTTATTTATTCTTTAACCTATTTGAAATATTTTATAACAAATATAACATATTTTAATCATTATCTTCTCAAAAATTAAATTTTATTATGTTGATGGAATAACTCTTTTATATCTCTTTTCAATCCTATGAGAAATTTAATCATCACCCTTTCATTTTATAGAATACTCCTCCATGAATTGATGTGCTTAATTTTACATCACTATCACACATGGATGGTTATAAAAATGTAATTATTTAATATATACAATGTTTATGAAAATATTATAATTATAGAATGATAATATATTACTTACCTTCTTACCATTTCCATCCATTGAAAACTGATAATGTCACTTGTGCATATGTCTGGAATGCCACCTCCATGAAGCAATGTGATTCGTATTTCATTATTGACTCACATAGTTGATCATAAGGATGATAATAATGAATAAATATGACATTTATAACACAATTTAAATTCTGTAAAATTAATATATTACATACCTTATTTACTTTTCATATATGAGAAAAAATAGAAATGTCGCTTATGTTTATGTGAAGACTACCAGCTCCATGATATAGAATTTTTCATTTTTCAAATTCACCACCTATATATTGTTCTAAAAATGTTTTCATGTATATAAATAATAATAATTTTTTCATTATTATGATTTTAGAGATGATGGAATCATGTTACCTTTGACCATTTTTGACCTATCAATTTAATTTTGGACTTATAAAACAAGCATGCTCAAAACATCCAACACATTATTAACCATTTTAGTAACTAAATTAAAAATTGTAAAAAATGAAATAAAGGGAATAATGAAAATGGATTGAATGTTAAAATGGTTTTTATTTAATTATAAAAATAATACAATTTATTAAATAGGAGGGTAGATGTATGAATGAAATGAGTCGAGAATTGAGGTAAGGGAAATTATTTTAAAAATATTATTTTATTTTTTTCCTTTGATCTATTTTTGTTATATGTTGAGGATATATAAAAAAATTCAAGAAAAATCTTATTTATGATTCAAATTTTATAGTGCCCATTTTAAATTATTTTTACTTTCATTATAATATATTAAAAGGGAATATTTTTAAGGTTTTCTATGTGGGTTATTTTCATTTTAAAAAAAAAAAATTCAATAAGAATGTTTTTAACATATAAAAGTAAAAAAATTACATCTATAATATCTATTATGAATTATCAACATTTAGTAACAAGTTAATTTTTTTAGATAAAATTTTATTCTAACTCTTTTATAAATTTTTAGTTTTAAAAAATGTTTCTACAGAAAGTAATGATTCCTCATATTTTTACAAGATAATTGAGAGTGTTAATATAGATGGTCTTAAATTCCAATTAAATTGACTTTTATGGTTAATTTGAAATATATATTTGTTTTATTCATGAATTGGTTTTTCAAAATTTTATATAAATGAAATTTTATCCACATATAGGTCTAATGGTGTTGGTCCCGATATAGCTCTCTAATACATTGGATATTGTGATGGATTTTACCAGTGACAGGTCACTCTTATGAGATGTGTGAATTATTTTATTAGATGGTTACATTATAATGATTTATATAAGGTTTAATGTAAGTATAATGTCAAATGGTACCTAAATTATCTTCTTTAAATGGTTATTTAATCTAAATATTTTCATTTCAAAATGAAAGTAATTGATATAATTTTTATATGGCATGTTTATGACCTTTTTAATGGTGAAAGGATTTTTTTTCCAGGAAAGGTACCCATGAGTTCTTATGGTGTCCAAGAAAACATAATTATTACGATTTTATCTTTATAAATTATTATAAAGTGTTTATAAAAATTATTGAGTAATAATTTTTTTAATGGATATGTAAATGAATATTTGAGATCAATGTTTATTTAATAAAAGACAATTTTTTATGGAATTTTTAGGTTTACTGATGGAATAGTATTTTTCTTTTCATTAATATCCCATAAAGGGATTTGTTTTTCTCATCCCACAATTTAAAATATTTTACAAAATGTTTAAGGATGTTTAGTAATGTTAATAATGTTAGAGTTTTAGTTATGGGAGTTACCCTAAAAGAAGAATGTGTGTCTTTATAAAGAACTTTTTATGTTTTAAAATTTTACTTTTTGTGGAAGTGTGCACTTTCAATGTAACATATTTCCTAATTAACTAATACTCTAAATATAATATGGTCTTTTTTATGTAAATGATAAAATATAATTAATAAATCATGTAATGTTTAAGATAGTTATGTTTAGTTTATTATAGCTTTTTTAGAGAAAAATTTCAGATAACTTTAGAGGTTATGATGATATTAAAATATACTCTTAAGAGAGTATAATTTATTTTGTCATTGTATGGATATTTATTTTTAGGATTTAAATGATTCATTATATAGACAATTTTATTTTAAAATGGAATTCTATATAGGAAACATGTAAGTAGTGGTAGTAATATTATAATATCCTTCTGAACTAGTAACATAGAATGGTTAGAATTGAAATAGATATTTTTATCACCATGTTAACTCAATTAAAGAAGGATATTAATGAGAGGTTCCAATATAAGGGAGAAAATAGATTCTATATAGAAAAATATATTGATAGTAGTGTGTTTCATAAAACATAAACCTATATATATTTTTATATATCCTCAGATATAGGGAAATATAAAGGATATATTATCACTTTGGAGATCATATTTTATGTTCTAATATGTTCAAAACAATAGAATATAACCACTTTTATTTATCCTCTTGAATTTGAAACTAACCAGTGGTGTTCATTGATTAAGAACATTAATGAAAAGCAACAAATTGATTTCAAGGAATGGATTTTATTTAATGATCTCTTACATGAAAATTATTTTCATAATGTTATTCAAATTAGAATAGAAATAAAATTCCTTGAGTTGAAACAAAAGAAGGTGGAATTTATTGCTTCATATGAATCTAATTTTACTATATTTTCCAAGGATTCATTGAATTTTAATCTGAATTATGATAGTAAAATTGATCAATTTTCCTCATGATTTAATCCATGGTTACGAAGGGCTTCAGTTACTCATGTTTTTGGAAGTTATGAGGTAATTTTTGAGGTGATATAGGAAATTCGAGACAGTGTTTTTGGATTTTTACAACAATAAGTACAAGAAATGATCAAGGTCACATGAAATAGTGAATCAATCATCAAAGAAACTAGAAGGTAAGAAAATTTGATTACCAACCTATGATAAGTGAGGTAAGAATCATTATGAGTAATTTATTTTGATATCTCAGAAGTGTTAACGATGTGTAAATCTTAGACACTTGGATCATGACAATAAATAAAAGTTAAATAATACTTTTTAAACTAGTAATGAAAAGTAGGTTGTTGAAGGTTTTAATTTTAATGAGATATCCCATTATGCGAATACATATATAAATAAAGTAATTATGGATTGTGATCACTAGTAACATAATAATAATGGTAAGGAAAATTTATTTTCTATCGGAGTGCCTTCAATTGAATTGGTGGCTGGTACATTACTCATTTTATATAAGTATGACAATTTATTCAATTATTCAAGATCTATAATTTTTTTATTTCTATGAAATTTGATATTAATTTATAAATATCACATCAAAAAATGAAGATAATTTGTTTGTAAAAACTCTTGGGGGAAGTATTAGTACAACATAGATTTATGGGAACCTTTATATCGTTATATGTTGAATGGTTTTCCTATAAATCATTTTTTCTTACCCTTATTGTAGTTTGATGTTATTCTAGGTTTGTATTGACTTTGATTTTATCATGGAAATATAAATTTCCTATATAAAGAAGTGATATTAAATCCTTATAGTGAGTTTAAATTATTATATAAATATGAGTTTATACCTTTGATAAAATATCAACAAACATAGAAATTGATTAATGGTGGAAATGAAATCTATCATGTGAATATTTCAAAAAAGAAGAAAATCGTTCAAATTAGTAATGTTCCAACTATAAATTAATACATGGATGTATATCTTAATTATTTTCCTTGTTTTATTCTTAATCTAGAGGTTTAATTTACCATTGAATTAGTTCTTAACACTAATCCAATTTCAAAATATTCTTATCTAATGACTTCAATTGAGTTGTTAGAATTGAAATATTATTTGCAAGAGTTTCTTGATAATGGTTTCATCACCCCTATAAATTCCCCTTATAGTGGCTCTATTTTTATTGTTAAAACTTAGGATGGTTATATCTTAATTTTTATTGATTATAAAGCACTCAATAATTTTTTTTTGTTAAGAATATATATGAATTTTTTTAATAGCTTCAGGAAGCATAATATTTTCTGTTGATTGATATTAGGTTTGGATACCATCAGCTTAAAGTGAAGGCTATATACCTTATGAGAATATTGTTAAGGACTAGGTATGGTCATTATTATTATGGGGTTATGCCTTTTTTGTTTACAAATACACCCATTGTATTTATCCATAAAATTAATATAGTTTTTGAGGAGTATTTGGATAAATTTATGGTTGTGTTTATCCATGATATTTTGGTATAAACAAAAATTTATGAAGATAATGGTAAAATTTTAATAAATATTTTACATTCCTTAAAATAAAATAAGTTATATGGTAAATTTACCATGTGAAAATATTTATTAAAATAAATTTATTTCCTTGGAAATATTGTTTTTAAATGAAGAAAAATAATTGACCCTGTTAAGACTGAAGTGGTGGAAGAGTAGCCAAGACATAAAAATGTTATAGAGATTCAATGTTAACATTGATTATTGGATTACAATCGATGATTTGTTGAAATAATTGATTGTATTTTTATCCCATTGAAAAAGTTAACTTGAAAATGAGTTAAATCCATCTAGATGACGAAATTTGATGAATATTTTATGGAACTCAAACAAATATTGGTTAATGATATGGTGTTATCCTTTTCATCTAGAAATGGGGAGTTTATTATTTATAAAGATAATTAATTAAATGGGATTGTTTGTGTCTTTGGGAATGATGATCAATTAATTACATATGTTTCATGTTAGTTGAAAATCCATGAGCAGAATTACCATACACATGGACTTGATATTGTGATGGTTTTTTTTTTATTTAGAAATTTAGAAACATATTTTATAAGGGGTAAAATGTAAAATTGATATTTACCATAAATGATTAAATTATATATTCACTAAAAATGAGTTTAACATGAGGGGGATAAGATAGTTATAAATGATTATAATTTCATGAATACTAATGATCTATGAAAAGTAAAAAAGGTTATTGATGGATTCAGTTCAAAATATTACACATTATTAACTATGATACATTTAGAACCTGATCCTTTAGAATTTGATTTACTAAATGTTGGGTTGGAAGTTATTTATGGATAAACCTATTCCATTTTAGATCTGGTATCCATGAGATCAAATTTTTTTAGAATGAAATAAGGAGGCTTAAAAGTAAGATAATAGTTTTTAAGAAAGACTATAATTGGTCAAGAATGGTAACTTTTATGTGTTTAATATTTATGAAGAAGGTGTTATCAGATTTTTCTAGAGGTTATGTATTCCAAGAACTTCCTAGTTTAATAAGGAATTATTTGTTGAATCTCATAACTCTCTATTTTTTATTCATCCTGGATGTACTAAGATGAATAAAGACCTTCAAGAATATTATTGGTGGGACGATGTAAAGAGGATATTACTGATTTTACCATGAAATAATTGAGTTGTTAGTATGTTAATGATGAACGAAAACTAATGAAGTGGATGATAAAACCTTTGTTAGATCTAGGATGGAAATGTAAAACTTATGAACGGATATCAGGATGTGTTTATGAATGAAATATTGAGGTAAAATATGATTTTGGTATGTAACAAACTACCCTGAGCTGGCAAGGAAAATCACTCGGGAAGGCCTTCCCCAAGGTTGTAAACAACCAAAAATTATCTTGAATAATTCCAAGAAGATAATATAATAGACTAAAGTTTTAAATAAATGAAATCATTTATGAAACACACAATGTCAAGACAATAGAATAAACTAGAAAGTAAAACAAGACAAGACAAAACTGATTATACATTTAACCATTTGTCACCACTAATCCATCTCACTATGAAGGAGATAAAACCCAAGAGAATATGAATAAGTACATGAAACCCTTCCATTTACATATGTACTACCAAATAAAATTAAAAATCCCCCAAAGGAAAAAATTTGTGTTTGACCACAAAGCCCATTATAATTTCACCAAAAAATCCATACAATTTCTAATATCATGAAAATTTTATCTCTTTATTTAAAACTAAATCCAATTTATAAAACATTTTTAAAATATAAAATATATCATAAAACATCATTTTTTATTAATAAATTTCATTTATATACACATAAAATAAAAATATTACAATTACTTATTGGATAGATTGAAAGTATAAGTAAAACCATCCACAGATACACTATATGATAAAATAAGTGAGAAATTGAGTATAAAAAAGTAACATCATGTATATAACCAAGCTTAAATGAAAAATCACAATATTGGTCTCTAGCTTATGGGAATATAGAATCAGACACATAAATGAATACTAATCTAGTCATAATATGAATCCACATGACATCGATTACTAACATAGTCTGTCGATATCATTCAAAGAATCCCTAGTGGTGATACACACAGTAAGGTGACAAGTCCATTTTCCAATGCACCCAAGGCTCATAAAGATACTTGTTTCCAAAAACCCTTTGAAAACTATGATAAAAATTTATAAAACATTTTAACAATGAATCATCACTACCCCTGTGACTGAAAACCCATTTTAGAATCAAATTCACCTTTAAGGCATTTTATCAAACACATAGTGTGAAAAAATCTATTTTTAAATCAAAACCCTTAAAAGAAATAAATATCTAAAAAAAACTACTTTGATATAAATTCAATAAATTTCAAAAATTAATAATAATGAATTTACATGAACATCAAGTAATTCGTGAGTCAGATCCTTTATATAGAGACACCCACGTCAAGAATAGAGGAAAACTAATCACCTTCAAGAAAGAATATTAGAAATGAGTAGATTGGTTTATCAAAATCCTAAATCTATAATAAAAATAATAAAATATCTATAAAACCCTTAAATCTAGAAACCACAACCTAATTAGGTTCTAATAATATGAAGGGAGAAGTGATCAATAAATAATCTAATAAGTGGTGAGAAAACCGGATTGAAAATGTAACATACCTTGAAGTGATGCACTAAGAACAAAGGGTGATCACCAAGGAAGCATAATGATATTCCTCTAGAGAACTGGTGGAAGTTTATTTTGCACCTAATGTGGTTTAGGATACAATTAGATATAAAAAATGACCAAGGAAAAAGAGGTAAATTCCAAATTTTTAAAGGTTTGGATCAGGGTGCATAGTTAGGCTGAACTATTTAACAAACCATGCTCTAGTATTGAATGTCCTTTATACCACTGAAAATCAAGGTGCATGGTTACTTTGGGAAGAACCACATAGTTTGGTAAAATCATTCTCAATTTGTGAAACCTTTTTATATAAACACCAAAACATCTACATGATTTTCTTGATGAGTTTCTTGGTTTTACTAAACATGATCAGACCATGAAAAAAATTCCAATAGAGCCTCACCGTTCAATGTTACATGGTTACCACAAAGTTAATACTAACCATGAACCCTAACTACACACCTGGCCCACTTCTCCCCAAAATGTGAGTTTTTAACAACTATCTCTTCAGAACCTCTAGAAAAACCTAAATAATAAACCAAAATCAAACTAAGGCATACATGTGATCTAGAGGGTGTGATATTACTACCCACCATAAAATAATTATGTCCCTAGAGAGATATTATAAAATTGAAAAAACAGAAGGCCATTATTTCTTCATTAAGGATTCCTACTCCCATGTCTCATGGCTATCCTGTATTTACTACCAAAATACATGAACTAGGTAAATTATTTTACTAAATAGTACCTCATCTTGATGATAAATAATATAAACTAGTTTCTCAACTATAGTGGTTTTCAGATCAAGATCAAAATCTTCTTATTTAATTACATCGGATGGGTCTGGTTGATACATCCTCAACTGGGAAACATGAAAAATGATTTGAATCAATGTCAAGAGAGATAAAAATCCTAAACGATACACCACCTTTCAAAGTAATTCAAGAATCTCAAAGGGGAGAAATTGTTTTAGTGAAAACCTACCTTGATTACCTAACTGGTAGTGTCCCAAGTGATGTGGAAGTTTTAAAAATACCCAATCACCAACCTGAAAATATAACAGGTTCATATTATATTTTTTATAGGATATATAATGTTTTTATGAAGTCTATAGCCTCTTATTGATCAACTATACATTTTCTTTCTTATCTTAAATAAGGCCTAACCCAAATAAAGAGTGTTCTCCCAATAATTCCTAGTACAAGGGATATATTCATGGAATCCCATTAAATGCTTCAAAAGGAACCATCTTGATATATGCATAATAATTATTATTATAGGAGAATTAAACTAGAGGCAAATACTTTCCCCAATAACCACAAAAATTAAGTACTCTTACTCTGAGTATATCCTCAAGGATCTATATAGCTCAATCAGTTTTACCATCCATTTTTGGATGATATTATATTCTTAATTTAAACTGGGAAATCATCACCTATTTTATATATTTCCAAAACCATGATGTAAACCTTGGTTCCCTATCAAAAACAATTACAAAGGGAACTCCACGAAGCCTTACCACCTCTCAGAAGTAAAATTCATTAATTAGCTCTGCCTTCACCATCTCTTTGATATGGTGGAAATGATTTTATTTCTTATGTCAATCAATGATCACCCAAATATTATAATTCCAGCTATAAGTCCATGGGAAACAAATGAAAAAGTCCATAAGGATATCATACCACTTCTATACTAAAATGGGAAAAGGATGCAACATTCAAAATTGTCTCTGATACTCTACCTTAATTCTCTAGTAGGTGAGGCAGTATGACACAAATTATGAAATTGATCACCTCATTACAAACCAACAATACTAAAATCTCAGATCATGATACATCTTGGTACTCATAGGGTTTACAGACCAATAAGACTGATGCCCACTTTCCTAAAACTCATGTCTGAGAGATATAGGAATAACTATCCTTATTTGGAAACACAATGATTTAATAGGAGATGAAGACCAAATACCTGAGGTCTCCCCATAATTTAGTATTTTAATAATACACTATAAATTGGTTTCTGACACCTACATAAGCTGAACTCACTCATCAAATGGTGATTCATCCTTCACCAAGGCCATAAACATAAATCCCCCAACCTCTTCATATCCCATCTCCATCTTAGTGAAAAAAATCATTAGTGACCACTACTCCATTGATTAATTAAATTATTTAGTTGTAAGTTTCCTATTAAATACAATAGTGAACAAAATTATCTTTACTAGGAGTATAATCAATATCAAAATCAAAAGTATGATGATATTAAACCTAGTGTCTCAGTCATAAGTTCAGATCCCTCTAGGTAAAATATACTTTATTCTATTATGATTCAAGTACAATTTAAACTATCCCCCAAAGAGATAGTGGCACCATATTTTGAGACCATGAATAATATATTCCAACTCAAGATCATGGGTTGGGTAGTTCCTCTCATATGGGAGTAATTGGAGAGATCTATGGTCCACCAATTTATTTCCTTGAATCAAGGCTCACCCAAATATTATACAAGAGGCATTGAAGTAAATACCATCACCCAAAATATGTGTTAGAATAATCAAAATGGGAGGAAAATTAAACCTCTTATTTTGTTCCTAGAAATATCTTTGACATTTTTCATTCCACTCAAAATTAACACCATTATGAGTAAAAGTTGTTGTAATAGCTGGATGATTAGAGAAGTCCTGAACAAATTAACTATAATAACTATTAAATCCTAAGAAGCTCTGAATATTAAACACATTTCCAGTATTCTATGAAGACATTACCACCTTAATATTTTTATGATCAACTGACATGGCCCTCACTTATATGACATTACCCAAACAAATTACTTATTCGATCAAAAACTCACAATTATAAAGCTTACTATACATGCGATGTTATTTAAATATTATAATTATGATATCAAAATAATCCATGTGTTCCTCATCTAACATGGAGTATAAAAAAAATATATTCCACAAACAAGACTATAAAAGAGTCCAAGAACTAATAAAAAAATATGGTTTATCAATTCCATACATACAGAAAGATAATTGGTGAGACCAAATGGAATAACCAAAAATTAAAAATGCCTATACTAGATATATCCTCTTAATGAACCCTCAAATAGTGATACCTCAACTATAGTTCAATCATCGAAAACCAATGACATCCCCTGAGTTGATAAAAAAACCATCAATTCTTGGTAAGGGATGCTTGTTCTTAACGGTCACTTGATTAAACTTTCAATAGTTAATGAAATAACTAAGGATTATATCTACCATTTTGGAAACTAGAATAGGAAAATACCAAGGTAATAAACTAGGATTAATAAATCCATTATCCTCAAGATCCACTAGATGAACATTATGATTCATTTACTTAGTAGGTGTTATGCGATGAGATGGAATAGAAATGGGCATTATACCAGGAAATAGGTTAATAGTGTAATCGAACTCTCTCTACATTGGTAGCCTATAAAAATCATCAAGAAAGACCCCAAGATACACACTCACCACTATGGGAATTTGGCTACTTAAATGAAATTCAACGACATCAAGGAGCATCTCTAACAACTGACATGAGAATACTCTAGAAAAAGGAACAACATGCCAGAATATCCTAGATTTAGAATCCCAATCACCCTAAAAGACATGCTAGAATCCATTGAGATATAAGAACCAAAATCAATGATGATAAAATTTGATCTAGGATTTAATGATCGTCATACAATCCATGAAAATAATAAGATTGAAGATAACATTGTTGAGGTCCAAGAAGTCTTGTAACACTTTATGACCAGATATCTTCAACAAAGACATGGTAAATTTAGAATTTTTTTCAAAAATATTTGCCAAAGGCATGGAAAGATCCAACTTGAAGGGTATAATTTCCAAACACAACCCCAAAAAGTCAATTAAATTTTAAGATATTAAAGAATTAGTTTCTCCTGTATCAAATATAGCTAGTACCATAAGAGACATAATAAACACCATACCTCTAACAATAGTAAACCCTACCTTAGATTCCTATGGTGCATACTTCGCCATGTAAATTTATCAAGTATCAGATCCTACATAATCATTTTTAGCTACATGAACTCCCCCCTTGGCATGAGGATAATACCCACCACCCCTGAAAGAATCAAAATGAACCTGTTAAATCTTGCTGAGAGTTAATACAGCCATATTGTCTTGTGATATCCTTCAAAAAAAGACAGAGATATCTAGATTATGAACAACAATGAAAAGTTAAAGGTACTTACATACAATTATGATTGGTAATACTAGTCCTTACACACTAATAGAAAACAACATTTTGTTGTCCTGAATATGTTCACGAAACTGATCACAATGAAAACTAAACACCTTTGCATTTCCTTTTATGTCCAAAAGACATACCCTGGCTAACAACTACAATAATAAAATCTACACCTAAACCTTTTCAAAGATATTTCTACCTCAAATATAGTAAATTTATGAACCACCTTCATAAAGGTTATAAAATATAAGATAATCAGCATTGATTGAATATCATCCCTCAAACCCATATCGATCCGCCAAGCTTTTAAGTAATCAATCATAACAAGATCGGGTATAGGTGAACCAAATGAGTGAAACAAATAAAATAGTCCAAAACTGAACACTCCCATTTTTCTAAGGATAGAAATTATAGATTTTTCACTACTCAAAATGTTTCAGGATATAATTTTTTTTTCCAGTTCAATGTTACCATTTCTATTTTTTGTATATTACCAAATCATCAATAAGATCACCAAAAATATATTTCCCCAAATTGATCAAGATTTACGGATGGATTAGTTAGATCTATATCATATTTTAGTTGGAACAACTTTTATTTATAAATTATCCTTATGAATACATACAAATATAAAACATACACACACACATTATGGGAAAAGAATCAGAAGACTCCCTAATATAGGGAAATACAAGCATGTATCTGATTTTGATGGGCTTAGGCTGAAACATAAGACTCAAGAATCAGCTGTACTGGGGATGAAGATTTTATATCAATAATTAGATACATGAACTTCTACTGCTTATCCAAATTTTCTTTGAACATCTCCACAAAAAATATGCCCCCACCATGGGGCCCATGAATGAAAAATTGAACCTCAACATTCTCAATGCCATCATCATCCATCTGAAACTTATTAAGATTATATTATTGAGTATAACGATTCTAACATTCTTGTCCATAACCAATCACAGGGGATCCAATTGTCACTATAACTTGACCATAATTTTGAACCCCTTCCAGAAAATTTCTATAAATCTTTTACTCTTTTGGTTGAAATATATTCTCTTTGAAGAAAACATATCCTATATCCACAAAAATTCCCAATCCAACAAGAATGAAGAGACTGTATGAATCACCCTCTATAAAACTCACTAGATTATGTGGGATATTATAAGAAGGAGAATCATAAATGGGATCCTGAGATGTTGATATGTATTTCTCTCAGGCTTCTCTTGTCATGAAGGTTCTGAAGTAGTCGATGCTAAGAATCTGTCCTTCATCCTCTAATGATAACAGAAATTAATTCCAAAAATCATCATGACTTAGGAAATTTCACAAGGTTGACCATTAGATCAATGAAAATATATTGAGATGTAGTTGGTGACAATGATATACTAGTTGACATGGACAAACATTGACAAAAACTTTTTTATTTATAAATCATATTCTTGAAACAAGTCTAGGTGAGGTCTAAGTGTAACTTAGATTTCATAATATATTCCAACCACTTCCTTCTCGATCCTTTAAGAATATATGTGGTAAGAAACACCTTAGATTCCTTTATATTTTTCAAAAAAATAAAAGATTCATTCAATATAATCAAGCCAATATTCAGATTCCTAGAGTCCTTTTTTACCAGATAATATGGGTAGATTATTCTTAGTAAATTTCATACTAATATCCACTACTTATTAATGGTTTTCAATATGTTCCTATCCTATAGTATAAATAGAGTGGATAATTACTTCCACTAAAGTAGGGTTTACTAAAGGATTCACCTGCAGTACCTATCTCATAGCTTCCTCTCATGGATTCAGAAGATCTATTCTCAAAGTAATTGTCTAGTAAATAAAAAATAAAATAACTAATTAGCTCAAGGTAAGTTCCAGAATCGATGAAAAACTTCTTGAATAAAAATAAATTACTTTTAATAACAACAATTTAAAAAAATCCTGGATTCTAAAAATGAATAGAAAACTTTAAAAGTTAATTGTTTTGTCTAAAAAAAACCCAAATCAAATGAATTTGAATAACCTCAAACACAATTTTTCAAGCTTAAAGAATATCCCTGACCACCCATGGAAACTCAAGTTCAGACATGAGAGTGAGCTGGCCAGGTACACTCCTGCACTTACTACCCAAATTTTGATGCCCCTAGCTCTTTTCTACCACAAAACCTAAACAGAACATAGGCAGTTTCATAACACTTCAGGATGTGTGATGTATCTATTATAATTTTGTGATGAACCATCTTGGGTTGACTAGATACATCACCTGTAAAGGCCTTCCATAAGGTGTTAAACCACCAAACAACAATCAAATGTCATGAATAATAGAAATAAGATAAACCAATAGAGTGAAATGTCGAAGAAAGGAAATCATATATAGGAAATACAACATGAATCCAAAAGGATAATCTAGAAAGTGAAATAAGACAATATATAATTGATTCTCTATGTGACTATCCTTCACCACCAATCCATCTCACAAAGATGGTGATGACACTAAAGAGAATTTTAAAAACTACATGACACCATTTCCATTACCTATTTCCAATATAAATTATTCTACAAATTCCCAAAGAAAAAATATCATGCAATAAATGAGATGTAATGACCCAAAGTTTTATCAAAGGAATTTATCCCTTCTTATAGTAATGTCACATAGTATAAATCACATAAAATCACTTAGATACCAAAATAATAACTTTATAAATGAAAAATTAATGAAATAAGAAGTATTTCTAGAAGTTAAAGAACCAAACTTAATGAAATAGTAACTTGAGCTTAGGAATAGTAATATGACCCTTATGAATAGTAAATTGGCCAAATGAAAATTAAAAACACCAATGAAAGTATAACTGAAATTTATTAATCTTATAAATAAAATTATGGTATAATTATATCATAGTCTAAGTAAATAAATGTTATAAAAATTATTAATTTAGTGTTAGTATTTTTATAAGTCATAAATATTTAATTACAATTTTATGATTAATTTAATAATTTAAAAGAAAATGAATTTTCATAAAATTTATTCATAAATTAATATTTTTATGTCTTATTATTTTAATATGATTTTATTAGATCTTAATTAATTTTTCAAAGTGTTATAAAATCAGTTATAATTATAAATTCTGTATTTTCCAAGTAAATGATGATTTTAATTAAAAATTAAATTAATCATATTTAGAAAATTATTTTCATAAAATAGAGTGATTTTTTTAATTCTTCACATAGAAAAATGGTTCAGTTATATTTTTGGGATTTTTATGAATTACTTGAATTTTTGGTGAATAGTGAGATATGATAATTTATGGTATATATACATTATAAGCTAAATAAACTATTCATTGAGTCATAATTGATGTAATCACTATTTGTTTAAAATAACATGATCTAATTACTATATTTATTCTCAGGAATCATCACTATTTATTGTCTTGAGAAAACTAATAAACTAATGATTAAAATAATAAGAAAACACTCCTCTCCTCCACTATAAATACCACCCCTCACACCCTCTTCTTTTCAAACCTCTCAAGATTTGATACTTTCCAAAATTATGACCAATAATATACCCTATCCCCTTCCTTATGTTCAAGAGATCTTGGTATCATCAAAAGACCACGCCTAGGTTTCTTGAGGAGGATCTCAAGAGGAGAATTCAAGAGGTAAATCCTCTCTCGTTTTCTTTTAATTTCCTTTCATTTTCAATTTCTTCTCTTATTCTATACTCACCTCCCTTAATTCAAATGGAATGATCACTCCATTACATTACATATACTATAATTATATCATGTTAATGTAAGATTAAACATTAAAATCCTCCCTTTATCTCCCTTTTATTTTGAAAAATGAAATCGACGTCCGTGATGTGTCAATTTACCGACATCGTGGGCGATGAACTTTCATTTTCCTTAAAAACCTTGAAGTATGTTAATAGTACCATTAAATGTTTCAGAAAATATTTTAAAATTTATTTTATAACCCTTTTTATGTTCTATAAATAACTTATACTCATAATACTAAATGATAAAACGAAACGAGTTCGTTGTGATCGAAAAAAACTCCAAAATTAACCTAAAACAAACATCATTAACATTTATATAATGAATCATACTCATGGTATATAACCAAAAACTTTGTAATATAATTTAAGATTCTATAATATAATTAATAACATTTAATAACAATTATGTATGTTCATACTCATTGTAAATGAACATCCATTCATGTATACAGACGAGCTGATCATGAAAACTATGAAAACGAACACTCCCGAACGACGAAATTAAACTCTATAACTCATCTAAATGCCCATAAAATATCTTAATAAATATATAATGAATTATATTCATGTATAAAATGTTATTTAATTTTAAATTAATGAATCTAATGTGGTTATCCAATATATTAAAGTGAATGAAGCATTCAGACTCATGGTTAGGGGATTTCTGGAACTCAACTCTATTTCTCTGGGTTTTCCCTCTTTAACCAAATTTTAAGTATGGTTATTAATTAAAAATAATTTATTCATAATTATCTTAACTTTTATAGGATACAAATTTTTTCTACTTTAGTGTATGAAAAACACAATGTTTTTTAAAAGAACTCTTCCTTCAAACACACCTTTTACTTCCCAAGATTGTTTCCTTCACTCAAGGTTGACGATTCTTATATCAATTATTTTATTCCATATTTAATTTGGGAATCCAAAGTATATAAATTTATTCTACTGAAATGAAACCCATTCATTTACATGGTTTATTTTATGTCCAAGATTGATATATTTTTTATGTGGCATGCATGATAATGTAAATGTTATGATGTGACAGGTGTGCCCGGAATTATATAGCACAAATTAAATGTTATGATGTGATGGGTGCACCAAGAATTATATATAACTCCAATGAATTTGGTAATATGATATATCTCATGAGTAATGTAAAATATTCATGAACATTATGCTATATGTTTTCAAAACTATGTGAGGTAGTTGACCACTAAGACATGATGTTTCATTTTTATACATTACCACATTCCATGCCTTTTATTAATGCTTCCTCTCATGATTATAATATTATGTATATGTTATTATTATGTTCAAACCATGTTATATTTTTTCATTTTCTTATCTATATTCTTACCATGATTTTATCTCACCCCTTTTGATGTATATCCTTAGGTGATTACATGTACTAAGAAGAATGAAAGGGCCAATAAGAATCTAGAGAAGAAAGAATTAAATAAATCTTCATGTTTTATTTTGTAAATTTTATGTATGGACCTAATTTTTTCAATAAACTAAGCCTTTTGATCTTCATTGTGTAATGATTTTATGTTTTTTTATTTAAAATTATGAAATTGTAATGTAAGAAAAAACAAGATCACTATAGTTGGTATCAAAGGACAGTTTAGTTAATTTGGGAATTAGGATTAGAGAACCTAAGTGAAAACCCTTAGTATGAGAATAAGTATAAGTGCGAACAAAATATATGCATTTAGACTTAAATTCAAAAAGTAATATATTATTTATTTATGACTTGTTGACTTATGTTTTGTTCTAACCATTTATATTTTAGAAAATGGTGGGAACCAGGAAAAACTAGTACAACAACTTATGTGAGGGATAATATAGTGACTACTGAAACAAAATACCCAATGATTTGGGAGAAGGAGTTCAAAATTTCATAGAGATTATTTCCCACTTATCTCAGTTTATGAACAATAACTTGAATAATGTAGAACATCCTCCTTTACCAAATAGGCAACAATTGGATATTAAGTGTTTTATGCGGCAACGACCACCAATGTTTAGTGGATATTATGATCCAGTAGTTATGGAATAATGGGTCAAATTGATGGAGAATATCTTTTTTGTGCTTCTCTATTATAATATGGAGAAGTTGAATCTAGCTTTTTATCATCTAGATGGAGTGGTCAACCAATGGTGGACACTAATTAAGAACACCAAGTCGAGGGATGAAATTGAAGAGATGGAGTGGTAAGAATTTAAGATAATGTTTCTTATTAAGTATTCAAATCTAAATCCTTTTACAAATATGGAGAGAGAATTCATAGAGCTAAATAAAATAGATGGAGACTCTTTCATGGCCTACGAAGAAAATTTCACAAGGCTTGAAAGGTACGCTTTGGGTTTTGTTATAAAAAATGATAGAAAAATTGATAGATTATTTAGTGAATTAAAACCAAACCTTCGAAAGGATATTACAATTAAATACTTTGGGAGTTATGAAGAAGTTGTATGATGTGCTCTAAAAGTGTAAATGGAGTTTGTAGAATGGTCCCATGGATATGGAAATAATAAATTAAAGAAAGAGTTTCATTCATGGGGATCTAATGAGAAAGGTGGAAATAAAACTCAACCACCCACTTGTCAAAAATGTGGGAAGAAGAATAATGGGAACTAACTCAATGAGATACTGAAAATCATCAAGTGTGGGAGTGAAGGCCACAAAGCTCATGAATGTCAAAAAGACATGGGGAAGTAGAAAAATATGGTAGAGGAAAGGAGATAATCACCCATGGTTCAATGCTACAACTATAGGGAGAAAGGGTACTATGAAATCTAGTTCACTAAACCTAGAGTCCTTGAGGGTAATCAATGTCAAAATATACCAAAGAAAAAGTGGAAAATAAAGGCATATTCAATCACTACTTCTAAAGTGGAGAAAGAAAACGAATTTGTACAAGGTACACTTCTGATTCACTCAATAATGGAAAATGACTTTTTTGATTCTGGTTCTATGAATTCCTATATATCTTGAAAGTTTTATAGAACCATTGAATTGAATCCCCAAAACCTTAAAGTATAGATATCTATAAAAATACCAAGTGGT
This sequence comes from Viscum album, assembly GCA_963277665.1. Classification (NCBI taxonomy): domain Eukaryota; kingdom Viridiplantae; phylum Streptophyta; class Magnoliopsida; order Santalales; family Viscaceae; genus Viscum; species Viscum album. The sequence continues at coordinate 20,319,857 of OY728119.1, read as the reverse complement.
GCATTCATTGCAACCCAAGTTTTGGACTCTTCTCATATTGGCGTATGTGGGAAGATTCTTGTAGCGAATCTCATAATACTTCCCTTGATGGAATTAAATGCTATAATGGGGATAGATTGAATCACATTATATATAGAACACATCAACCAGTATGAAAATTAAATATATTTTTATATTTTAAACCATCCCATGATCCTCTACAAATAAAAGGAAGATCATTAATATCCTTTGAAAAATCCTTCAATGGCGTGGGTGTTGATTCCCTATGAAGAAGCATACCTTTCTCAAATGGTTGATTCAAAAGAAGGTATCAACCTAAAGAAATTTTCCATTTTGATGGAATAAAATGATGTATTTCTTGAATAATTACCTGGACTACCCTTAGATCGTGAGGTAGAGTTATCAATAGAACTCATACATTGAGATGCTCCTTTCTCAAAGTGTCCATATAGGATGGATCCTATTGAACTAGAGGAGTTAAATAAGTAACTACAAGAGTAATTGGAAAAAGATTTCATATTCCCTAGTTCATCACCCTAGGATGTGCCAGTTCTCTTTTTCAAGAAGAAGGATGGATCAATGCATATGTGTATCAATTATCGATAACTCAACAAGATCACCATAAAGAACAAGTATCCTCTTACAAGGATTTATGACTTGTTTGATCAGTTGCGAGGAGATCAATACTTCTCAAAGGTGGATCTTCATTATAGATATCATCAGCTAGAAGTGAAGAAGTAATATATTCAGAATATTGCCTTCCGTACAATATATGGTCACTATGATTTTTTGGTGATTCTCTTTGGACTTACTAATTCCCCTTCAATATTCATGGATTTGATGAATAGAGTCTTTAGACATTACCAAGATAAATTTGTGGTAGTGTTTATTGATGATATTCTAATCTACTCCAAGAGTAAGGAGGAACATGAAGAACATCTATGGTTTTTGTTGGCAACATTAAGGAAGTAGAATTTGTATGCGAAGTTCAGAAAGTGTGACTTTTGGATTCAAAAAGTTACATTCTTAGGACACGTGATCATAATTGAAGGAATTTCTATAGACCCTTAAAAAAGGTAGTTGAGGAAGATATCAGACCCTCTAGTGTCACATAAATCCATTATTTTCTTGTATTAGAAGGGTACTATCGATGTTTTGTGAGTAATTTATCATGATTTTTAAGACCGCTAACTAAGTTAACAAGGAAGGGGTAAATTATTTATGGACTAAAGAGTGTGAGGAAATCTTCAAGGAGTGAAAGAGAAGGCTGATCACTGCACCTGTACTCACATTAATAAGAAGTAGAGAATGTTTTGTGATATATAGTGATGCTTCAAAGAAAGGATTGGGTTGTGTGATCATGAAAAAATATATAATGTGATAGCCTATGCCTTGTGGTATTTGAATATCCATGAGAAGAACTACTGGAAACATAAGTTGAAGTTGGGAGTTGTGATTTTTTCCTTGAAAATCTGACAACACAACCTCTGTAGTGAGATGTATGACATATATACCAATTATAAGAGCCTAATGTATATATTCACACAAAATAAACTCAAAATTAATCAAAGTATATTGTTATATCTAATTAAATACTATGATTATTCTATTAAATATCATCTTAGTAAGGAAAAAAGGTAACTTATGCTCTTAACAGGAAAGAACCTACTACTCTTGGTTGTGCCCAAATTTACCCTACAGGTATGCGTTCGTTGTAGTACAGTTATGGGTCGAATCCACAGGGACCGAAGAAGAAACCGAGAGACACTCTAGTTTTGGAAGGATATGGCTATGGAGTGGCCAACTATTTGGATTGATTTGATTTTAATAACTACTGATTTAAACTAAAGAAAATAAATTAACACATACAATTACTTAGTCTATAACAATTAATAGAGATGAGTTGATCCTAAGTTGTTACTAGGGTTAGATTGAATGTATTTATTTTATTATAACGTTCGTTTCACTAATTCAAGACGTATCCACAAAATGATATAATTCCTCAACATCATTCACCAATTTAATCCCTACACAATTCCAAAGATAATCACCAATGAACTTAGAGGATCAATTTAATGATCACTCCAAGGAATTGGATCGTACTAGCACTCGAAATGTGTCATTATTAAAGTTGGTGAAGATGAAGAAGAAATTAATCATCAAATGGAAATCTTAAATTAATGAAATGATTACAAAATTTTAGATCATAAAATAACATCCAATCTTCCCCATGAAACTCCATAGGACCAACCCATAAGGGGTTAGCCCTCCATTTATGCTATTAAATAAATGGAAGCGGGAAGTCGACTTAAAGAAGCAGAATTGGAGAAGAAAAATAAAACAATGAAACGATCACTCCACCGTTGTGTGAATAAATTCACAAGTGATGGTGTGAATAAATTCACACCATAAAGTAATGGTATCAAAGTGATAATAATAATAAAAGAAAAAGAGGAAATGAAGAACTTTTATTAAGAACTAATGTGATTCAATTAACTTACATGAGAATGAAGAACGATTACAACATCAAATGGACAGCAAAACATTACAATGAAACAAAGCATCCAAGATCCTCAAATCCTCCATCCCAAATGCCTTAAATAGGAAATTTTGAAGCCTTTTTCCGAGCTCCCATCATCCCATGTGCCTTTAATTAATTTTATTGGAGAAAGGTGGGTGGACATTTAATGCATAAAAGACTTTTCAACTCTTGCCTTGAAGTTGCATCCAGCTTGCATCCACCGGAAATACGTGCCTAAAGTACCTTCTATAAAGCCTAATTAGAGTGGGCCCTAGAATAATTAAATGACTCCCAGGATGTACCCTAACATCCTGTAAAATTTCAGCCCCAAATAATAAACCTTTCGCGAGATATGATATAAATAGTGGGCTATTTTTCTGGGCCGCAGAATCTGGCCCAGAATTGAATCTTCAACTTGGTCCACCTTAATCACCACCATTTAGGACGGATTATCACTGGATCCAGAAGAATTATTTGTTACTCTATATGTCTTCTAGTCTAACATGAATTTTGGACTTTATTGGACCTATATTGTGGGCCCCACAGTCCGATCAGTTGGATGATATCCAATCTGCCTTCTCCAGAATTGTTTCCTTTCTTCGCCAAAAATCCTCATCATCCTTTATGAATCCTCCATTGATACCTGAATGAAAAATGTTTATATTTAAGTTTATATACATTTCCAAAAATATAAAATTAAAATATGGATAATTACATTCTTTGAAATCAGATGAAACATTGGGACTAAATTGGTGCATATTAGGCATGGAGTGCACAAATGAAGAGAATGGATGTTCAAAATTAAAATCCACTAACTCAGGCCCATAAGATCAAAAATAAACTTTTAATAACATTAAAATGTAATCAAAATATGTGTTTTTATTGGCTAATCACACTCCCAACTTGATTTTTGAGTCCCGAGCAAAATATATCTCACAAAAATGAAATTCAAATGACCTTTTCCAAAAAACATTTTAATACACATTTCTCACCCAAAGATCACATACCAAACAATTACGAAACCCATAAAAATCATTTAAAACAATCTATGTCCATAGGAATATCTCAAGCCCAAGCCCATTCCTTTGTTCAAATTCATTGCCATATTTCATCCAAATTCAATTAAGCATGATGAAGTGTTGTGCGTCACAATAGACATGGGGGTTCATTTCCATTCGAGAGAGAAAAGATGGAAGCGCTAGGAGCAATCAAATTTTAATAATAATATGAGTAATCATTTTTCTATTTTCTATTTTTTTTGTTTTTGTTTTTTGAAATTTTTCCATGGTAATTGAAATTGAACTCAATCGATTCATCCCATGTCGCAAGACTTTGCCGATGACTCTTAGGCTCAGAGACCTTAGGGAACCAAGTGAAGCTCACATACTCGGGCATCATCTCGAGTTAACTCAATCAAAAAAAAATTCAAATTACCACAAATGGAGATAAAATTCCCAACTCTGGGCCAGAAAACTGTGGATTCACGATCCCCATGTTCCGAAAGCCACACATTAGGTCAATTCATTGCTCTATGCGCAATTGATTTTTTTTGAATATTCATGTTAAAATTAAAATGATCGTCAATCCTATGCTATTTATTATGGGTCCCCAAGAACTCAAACTAATACCCCACAATCTAGAGGATGTGAATTGTGTTTTTTTATTAAATGGATGAAAATATAACAGTGAAAAATTACATCGGACAACCGCACTTTCCAATATCTATGCACATGAACATAAACTTGCATTAAAATCAGAATCAAGGAATGCAAAATTATTTGATATCCAATTTCAGAGTTTGGAATGTGTGTCATCATGTTCAAGGTTAATGAAATTTTTCCTTCCACACATTTTCATCTCCCCCTCAACTTGTAATAACACTGTCCCCAGTGTTTAAAGAATTGAAACATAGAAGGGGCAGGATAGAAGTTCAACGAAGACATTGAAAATGAAAATTATGGAATGAAGTCACTTGGTGGTTGATATTGAAAATGCATTCCCATGTGTCCCTTTAGTTATGGTTTATCTCCCAATGGCTTGGACGGTTGTGACCAACTTTTCCCAATGACCTATGACATGCCTTTAATTTTTTTTTAATATATATATATATTTTGTATTTTTTTTATAACCTAAAAAAAGGTACAAATAACATAAACTAATGATACATTGTCTTCTCTTAAATTTCAGGGTAAGGTATTACTCAGGGATCAAACCGCGTGACACGAATGAATACGGTGCTCCCCTTTCATACCCATCCTTACTCATAAAAGAAGAACAAGTCAACAATCTATTTTTTTTAAAAAAATACCTAAAAAAATATAAAATAAAATATAATAAACTGATGATACATTGTCTTCTCTTAAATTTTTGGGTAAGGTATTACTCAGGGATCACACCGCATGACACAGATGAATATGGTTATCCCCTTTCATACCCATCCATACTCATAAAAGAAGAACAAGTCAACAGTCTAAGTTAGAATAAAATTACATCAACATGATCCACTAATCCTATTTGAAATATAAAGTTGATTAAAAAAACAAAATGATTGGAAACTTGATAACCATGGGTTACCTCCCGTGCAACGCTTAATTTAACGTCTTTAGCTTGACTTGAACCCCCCAACTTAGCCAATTCCAACTTTAAAAATTTTTATGACCTCATCTTTCTCCACTTAAACATGATTGAGAATGCGTATCCCTTGTGGTTGGTAAGAATATTTGGAATTTGATTCATGAACAATCCTATTTTCTGAAATTAATGGGAAAATCCAAGGAATGTAAGAAATGGTTGATCCAGTTTCCACTATAGTCTTTCCAAATACATCAATGATCATTCCAAAATTATTTGTTTCAAGAGAATAATGAATTAAAATTTAAAGGTCATGATTATACCCTATAAAGGGATAATTGAGAGGGGAAGGAAGGACAATGATTTTGAGCTTGGTATGGATAAGACAATCAGACACAGGTTGAGATTTTGAATCCAACTCAGTTTCATTTTTCAAATTTCTCAACAAAATTGGTTCCTTTTGAATAGAAGATTCAACCTCAAAATTGGAAAGATCAATGTTAGGAATTGGTATGGACTAATGGTTTTTTATTTCTCTCAATGGTTCGGTGAATGATGTTTTTGAAAAATCATCAATAGAGTTATACATAGGAGACTCAATCCATGATGTCAAATTCTTCTCATTTGAATCCAAAAAATCAATTTCCTCATAATTTAAATACCCTCCATCAATTTTGTGATTAAATTCCCCTACCCAAAATCCAAAGGTTGGTTCTTCAATAAATTCATGAGAGGCTTGTGGGAAACTAGACACTTCACATAAGGTTTTGGTAGGTACATATGGTGTATGGATGAGTTCCTCACAAGTATTAATGCATTGTAGTTCTAATCTCAATGATGATACCTTAGAACTCATAATCTCCATTTGATTACACAATTGTTCAAGGAGTTTTTGAGGATTAGTCTGGATAGAATATTGTAAATCGTGAACTTCATTGAGTTTCATCTTTTCAATCTTCCTTGAGAGGGCTAGAAATTGATCCTTTAAACAATCATCATCCCATTGATTGTACATCTCATCGGGTGTGTGGTAATCATTCAAGAGTTGATCAAAGAAATTTTCTAATTTAGGGGCTTCCCAATGTTGACATTCCATTTGATTCCAGCATGATTTTGTGACATGATAATTTGGAAGATACTTCATTAGAGAAGATAGAAAGTTGGATTCTAGATTCTCAGGACACACACAAATAGAAAGGGGTAATGATAAGAGAGATGGGGTGAGAATAGATAATGTGGTGTGAGAAAAGGATTATAGTGTCTAAGATAACTTACTTGGGTCCCCGGAAATGGTTCCAAAATTTGTTTGCGCCTAAATTTACCCTACAGGTATGCGGTCGTTGTAGTACAGGTAGGGGTCAAATCCACAGGGACCGAAGAAGAAACTGAGAGACACTCTGGTTTTGGAAGGATTTGGCTATGGAGTGGCCAACTATTTGGATTGATTTGATTTTAATAACTACTGATTAAAACTAAATTAAATAAATTAACACATACAATTACTTATTCTAAAACAATTAATGGAGATGATTTGATCCTAAGTTGTTACTAGGGTTAGATTGGATGTATTTATTTTCTTCTAACGTTCATTTCACTAATTCAAGACGTATCCAAAAAATGATATAATTCCTCAACATAATTCACCAATTTAATCCCTACACAATTCCAAATATAATCACCAATGCACTTAGAGGATCAATTTAATGATCACTCTAAGGAATTGGATCATACTAGCACTCGAAATGTGTCTTTGTTAAAGTATGTGAAGATGAAGAAGAAATTAATCATCAAATGGAAATATTAAATTAATGAAATGATTACAGAATTTTAGATCATAAAATAACATCCAATCTTCCCCATGAAACTCCCTAGGACCAACCCATAAGGGGTTAGCCCTCCATTTATGCTATTAAATAAATGGAAGCGGGAAGTCGACTTAAAGAAGCAGAATTGGAGAAGAAAAATAAAACAATGAAACGATCACTCCACCGTTGTGTGAATAAATTGACAAGTGATGGTGTGAATAAATTCATTCCATAAAGAAACGGTATCGAAGTGATAAGAAGAATAAAAGAAAAAGGGTAAATGAATAACTTTTATTAAGAACTAAGGTGATTCAAATAACTTACATGAGAATGAAGAACGATTACAACATCAAATGGACAACAAAACATTACAATGAAACAAAGCATCCAAGATCCTCAAATCCTCCATCCCTACTGCCTTAAATAGGAATTTTGGAAGCCTTTGGACGAGTTCCCATCATACCATGTGCCTTTAATTAATTTTTTTGGAGAAAGGTGGGTGGACATTTAATGCATAAGAGACTTTTCAACTCTTGCCTCAAAGTTGCAGCCAGCTTGCATCCACCGGAAAGACGCGCCTAAAGTACATTCTAGAATGCCGAATTAGAGTGGGACATAGAAGAATTAAATGAAGACCCGGATGTCCCTTAACATCCTGTAAAATTTCAGCCCAAAATAATAAACCTTTCGCGAGATATGCTATAAATAGTAGGATGTTTTTCCGGGATGCAGAATCTGGACCATAATTGAATCTTCAACTTGGGCCGCCTTAATCACCACCATTTAGGACGAATTATCACTGGATCTAGAATAAGTATTTGTTAATATATATTTATTCTAGTATAACACGAATTTTGGGCTTCATTGGACTTTTATTGTGGTCCCCATAGTCCGATCAGTGGGATGATATCCAATCTGCCTTCTCCAGAATTGTTTCCTTTCTTCGCCAAAAATCCATATCATCCTTTATGAATCCTCCATTGATCCCTAAATAAAAAATGTTCATATTTAAGTTTATATCCATTTACAAAAATATCAAATTAAAATATGGATAATTATATTCTTTGAAATCAGATGAAACATTGGGACTAAATTGGTGCATATTAGGCATGAAGTGCACAAATGAAGAGAATGGATGTTCAAAATTAAAATCCACTAACCCAGACCCATAAGATCAAAAATAAACATTTAATACCATTAAAATTTAATCAAAATATGTGTTTTTATTGGATAATAAACTTTATACATGTTGTAGATTGAGAAAGACCCTATCTTCATGGATATGCAAACGAAGTATTTGGAAATAATAATGGTAGGGAATACATCCTACATTTCCCAAATTATTTCCCATACAAGAGAAGATTAATGAGGCCAAAAAGGATGATCCAGAGTTACAAAAGAAGGTGAATTTAGTAAAGGAAGGCAAATTGTAAGAGTTCCATATAGATGTTAATAGTGTAATTTGGTTTGGAACAATTCTTTGTGTGACTTAATCTCATAGGATAAATAATGATCTATTGGAAAATGCACATATCTCAACTTTCTCTATCCATCCCAAGAGTACCAAGATGTATTGTGATCTCAAAGAACACTTTTGGTGGAACAACATGAATAAGGAGATTGCAGAATATATCTCAAGGTGCTTGATATTTTAGAAATTTAAAGCCGAGAGACAAAAGTACAAAGGGATTATGAAACCATTTCCTATACCCATGTGGAAATAGGATAATGTCACTATGGATTTTTTCATGGGTATCCTGAATACATTCAAAATAAATAATGTGATATGGGTTATGGTGGACCAACTCACCAAGACTTACCACTTTATAACTATTCAAGAAGATATATTACTTGAACAACTTGAAAAGATATATGTGAAGGAAGTGGTGAGACTTCATGGGGTTCCACTCTAGATTTTATTTGATCATGATCCTTGGTTTAAATCAAAATTATGGATAAGAATTTATCATGATTTGAGTATTGAGTTAAATTTCAACATGTTTTATCACCCCCAAACTGATGGCCAATCTGAAAGGTCTATTAATATGCTCGAATATATGCTAAGATCCTTCTCTTTATAATTAAAAGGAATATGGGATCAAAATATCTCATTAGTTGAGTTCTCATACAACAATAGATTCCACTAGAGTATTCAAATAGCTCTATATGAATCTCTATATGGAAAGCGATGTAGAACTCCAAACTGTTGGGATGAAGTTAGTGAAAGAAAGCTACTTGGACCTGATCTTGTTCAAGATATGACATATAAGGTTCAAGACATCCAAAAATAAATAAATGCTGCTCAAAGTTGGCAAAATAGCAATACTGACAACCATTGAAGGGACTTGGAGTTCAACATTGGAGATAAAGTCTTCCTTTGAATATCACCATGGAAGAGAGTCATGTGGTTTATAAAGAAAGGAAATCTAATCCCAAGGTACATTGGACCCTTTGATATCCTTGATCACATAGGAATCGTATCCTATCATCTTTAACTTACACCAAATATAGATAAAGTTCATGATGTGTTCCAGATATCACTCTTGAGTAAGTACATACTAGATCCCTCAAATGTACTGAACTCATAGGTGGTATAGCTAGAAAATGATCTCTCTTAGGAGGAGAAATCGGTAAATATTTCAGACATGAAAGATAAGGTTATATGAAACAAGACAAACCACCTTGTAAAAGTTTTGTGGAGGAACCATAAGTATGAATAAGAAACTTGGGAACCGGAGGAGGTGATGAAGGATAAGTACCCTCACCTGTTTATGTAAAATGAAATTTTGAGGGAAAAATTTCAAAAGGGGGAATAATGTAACAATCCAAAGTTTTATCAAAGAAATTTATCCCTTATTATAGTAATTTCACATAGTATAAATCACATAAATTACTTATATACCAAAATAAGAACTTTATAAATGAATAATTAATTCAATAAGAAGTATTTATAGAAGTTAAGAAACCAATACCGATGAAATAGTAACTTGACATTAGTAATAGTAATATGACCCTTATGAATAGAAAATCATCCAAATGAATTGTAACCACACCCATAAAAGTATAAATAAAATTTAGGTATCTTGTAAAAAAATTATGGTATAATTATATCATAGTTAAGTAAATAAATGTTTTAAAAATTATTAATTAAGAGTTGGTATTTTTATAAGTCATAAATATTTAATTACAATTTTATGATTAATTTAAAAGTTTAAAAGAAAATTTATTTTCATATAATTTATTAATAAATTAATATTTTTATGTCTTATTATTTTAAGATAATTTTATAAGACCTTAATTAATTTTTCAAAGTGTTATAAAATCAGTTATAATTTTAAAATTTGTATTTTCCAAGTAAATAATGATTTTAATTAAAAAATAAATTAATCATATTTAGAAAATTATTTTCATAAAATTGAGTTAATTTTTTAAATCTATATGTCAAAAAATGGTTAGGGTAATTTTTTGGTATTTTTCTGAATTACGTGAATTTTTGGTGAATAGTGAAATATGATAATTTACGGTATATATACATTATAAGCTAAATAAACTATTCCTTGAGTAATCACTGATATAAGAACCATTGGTGCGAACTCACATGATCTAATTACTGTATTTAGTCTCAATAATCAGTACTACTACTTGTCTTGAGCAAAATAATAAACTAATGATTAAAATAATAAGAAAACACTCCTCTCCTTCACTATAAATACCACCCCTCACACCCTCTTATCCTCACACATCTCAAGCTCTAAGCCTTGAATAAATTCTACCCAATACTATTCCCTATCCTCCCACATCCAAGAGCTATTGGTCTTATAAAAAGACCAAGCCTATGTGCCTTGAGGAGGATCTCAAGAGGATAATTCAAGAGGTAAATCCTCTCTATTTTTCTTTTAATTTCCTTTCATTTTAAATTTCTTTTCTTATTCTATCCTCACCTCCCTTCATAAAAAAGGAATGATAAATATATTAACTTACATATTCTGTAATTTTATCATGTTAATTAAAGATATATCAATAAAATCCCATGTATCTCTCTTTTATTTTAAAAATGAAATCATCGCCCCTGATGTGTCAATTTACTGATATCATGTGCAATGTACTTTTTTTTCCTTAAACACCTTTAAGACTATTAATAATAAAATTAAATGGTTTAAAAAATATTTTAAATCATATGTTATAAAAAAATTTATCTTTTTTAAATAACTTATACTCATAATACTAAATGATAAAAAAACGAGTTCGATGTGATAAAAAAACCACCAAAATTAACCTAAAATGATCACCCTTAACCTTTGTCTAATGAATCATCCTCATGGTATAAAACCAAATATTTTTTAATATTATTTAGTATTATTTAGTATCATTAATAACATATAATAAAAATTCTAGATATTCATACTCATTTTAAATGAAATTCCATTCATGTATACAAACAAACCGATCATGAAAACTATGAAAACGAACACTCCCAAATGGAGAAATGAAACTCTATAACTCATAAAAAATCCCATAAAAGAACTTAATAAAACCATAATGAATAAAATTTATGTATAAAAGGTTTTTAAAATTTTATTTAATGAATCTAATGTGGTTATATGGAATATTAAATTGAAAGAAGCATTCAGACTCAAGGTAAGAGGATTTCTCAAACCCAACTCTCTTTCTTTGGGTTTTCCCTCTTTACCCACATTTTTAGTATGTTTATTTCTTAAAAATAATTTATTCAATATTATATTATCTTTTTTTGGATATACATTCTTTCTACTTGAGTTTATAAAAAACACAATGTTTTCCAAAAGAACTCTTCCTTCAAACACACCTTTTACTTCTCAAGATTGTTTCCTTCACTTAAGGTTGATGATTCTTATATCAAGTATGTTATTACATATTTTCTTTGGGAACACAAAGTTTATTAATGTATGATTATTAAATTAAACTCATTACTTTCCGTGGGTTATTTTATGTCCAATATTTATATGTGTTTTATGTGCCATGCATGATAATGTAAATGTTAAGATGTGACAGGTGATCCTGAAATTATATAGCGCAAAGTAAATGTTATGATGTGACGGGTGCACCCAAAATTATATAGTTCTCCAATTAATTGGGTAATGAGATGTATCTCATGAGTAAATTGAAATATGTGTTAACATGATGCTATCTTTGTTCACAACTATGTGTGGTAGTTTACCACTAAGACATGATGTTTCATTTTTATGCATTGCCACATTCCATGCCTTTTCTTAATGATTCCTCTCATTATTATTATCCTATGTCTATATTATTATTATGATCACCACATGTTATATTGTTTCATGTTATTATCTATTCTATTAATTGGATTTTAGATCACCCATTTTTAATTTATATCCTCAGGTGATTACATGTATTAAGAAGAATGAAAGGGCTGATAAGACTCTTGAGTAGAAGGAATTAAATAAATGTTCAAATTTTATTTTCTAAATGTTATGTATGGTCCTAATTTTCCAAAGACGCTAATTTTTTTTATCCTAATTGTTTAATTATTTTATATTTTTTTTCTTTAAAATTATGTAATAGTAATGTTAGAAAAAATAGTGTCCCTATAAAATCCCAGTAGGATTTTACTAAAGAATCTGTACACATTTTAATACCATAAAAATGTTAACTCTAACTTTAAAACAAAATTAATTTTATAATGAATTTTAAATAGAGAATTTTTTTTATAAAACATCATTTGATCATATAAACCAGGAATATAACATGTACATGTAAGATAGAATGAAATCATAAGAAAAAATTTCCATGGATAAACCATTGGATAAAAAAGTGATCAATAGAGTATAAAAAGTACCATAATGTATAAAACTAAGAATAAATTAAAAAGAACATGATTAGGATAAATCTTATGGGAAGACATACTTATAAAAATAAAGGAACACTAATCGAGGAATAACCTGAATCCAAATGGTATGTGTCCTACCACAATATCTCAATATCAACAAAAGAATGCCTAGTGGTGAAACTGAAACTAAGGGGACATGTACATTTCCTTGTGCACCCAAGGTACCCAAAGTGATTTATTTAAAATTAACATTTAAAAACCATGATAAAAATTTATAAAACAGTTATTATTAATTTATCACTTCACGTATGCTTGAAGACCCATTTTATAATCAAAAAACACATTTAAGGAATTTCATCAAACATATTGTGTGAACAAATACGTTTTTGACAAAAAAAAACCCCTTAAATAAATCATATCTTTAATCAATATATCTTTGATATCAAAAAAATAAATTTTATAAAATAATACAAAGGAATTTACAATAACTTTAAGTAATTTTTGAGTTAAATCCTTTATATAGAGACACATACCTCAGTAATGAAGGAAAACTAATCACTTTATAGAAAAAAGATTAAAAACAACTAGATTCAGTACTCATGAGCCTTGATCCATAAGAAACATCATAAAATATCCATCAAACCCTATATATTTGGATATAATAGCCCAACTGGGTTCCAATGAGATAAGGGGAGAAGAGATGAAGAAAGTATCTATGAGGAGGAGAGAAATATTTATCGAAAATGGAACATAGAATCATGGGATTCACCAAGAACGAAGGGATATCACCAATGAAGAAAAGAGAGAATCCTCTAAAAAACTTGATAAAATTTGGTTCAAACCTAATATGGATTAAGAGGTGATTTGATATAAAAAAACTAATGAAAAAGAGGTAAATTCTGTCTTTTTAAAGTTTTGGATCAAGGTTCATGGTTTGGATGCATGCTTTAACAAACAATGTGCCAAAACGTGGGTGGCCTCTATCCCATCGAAAAACAAGGTTCATAGTTACCTAGGGAAGAGCTTCACGGTTTAGGAAAACCATTATTAAGCCATGCTACACCTTTGGAAAACCACCCGAAAAATGAAATATTTTCATGGAAAGCCTCGCGATTTAACTAACCATACTGAAACCATGAAAAATTCTATTAGATCCTCTCAATCTTATATCATATTGTTACCACATGGTTAGTAATAATAGTGTTCCTATCTTGTTTTCCCCAAAAATACAAGTATTTAACCCTTGTTTATTAGAAACATCTAGAATGACCCAAATTATAAACCAAACTCTAACTAAGACATACCTATGGCTCAAAGGGTATCACAGGGTTGTTGTTGGTCATTTGTCTATATATGTAAATTTTATTCCTATTTTAGATATTATGTCTCTAGATAATATTTATATAATTTATTTAATGATATATTAAGGTTAAATATAGTTATACTTTACATTTTATTTGATCATGATCCTATATTTACATCCAATGTTTGGAAGAGCCTTTATAGGCCATTGGTTATAGAGTTAATGTTTCATTATATCATTTCACCCTCAATATGATGTAAAATTGGAGTGTAAAATCCATATGCTATAAGATATTATTATATATTTATCATTACATTATTAGTTAATCTTAAATTAATATCTATATTTGGTTAAATTTTTATTTAATAAATGTTTTCATTCTAGTATATATATGTATCCTTTTATCACATTTTATAGAAAGAAATTTTAAACTCCAACATTTGGGCATGAATTCAGTGAAAGAAAATTATGGGTACTATAATTGGTAGAAGATATAGTTGAAAAGTTATACATGAATCATCACTATATAAGGGTATCACATAGTAGGAAAAAGTGTTATTATTATAAATATAAGAAATTCCATTCATTTAAGATAGGTAACAAATCATTCATAAAATGTCTCCTTGTAAATTTATAATGTGTTTTGGTAAAAAAAATACAGTTGTTCCCATGGTTTATTAGACCCAACATAATTCTATAGAATGTGGGATCAACCACTTAAGGGGCTTCCTTACCTCAGGGTTTATCTCAGGTACATGGTTTGTTTTATGTTTCTTTTATAAGGAAGTATGAACCAAATGCATATAATGTTTTGATATCTTATGTGGTACAATTATAGAAGAATATATCTTATAATGAAGGATCGGTTTATATTCTCAATCATAAAGAGATTTTTTTCTTGGAATAATGTAATTCACCTAGTAAAATTTTAATGGGTTAATGATATGATTGAGAAATCAATATGGGAATCATAAAAATATATGAGTGTAAAATATCCTCACTTTTTAATGTAATTACTAAAATTGGGAGGATCTAATTTCTAAAAGGTATAAGAATGTAACAATCTAATTGTAATATCCCGACCCAGCTCACCCCTGAACCAGTGGCCAAACCGGTCACCACATGACCCCAAGCGGGTCTTCCCGTATGCCAGAGGCTTACAACTAGAAGCAAGGGTCTAAGAATAGTCAGTGGGGAGACTATAACATCTTATTAGAGTAAAAATAGTAGACAATATTATCAAATAGTGGAAGCAATCCAAATAAATGATAAAGAAACAGAAGACATAATATTATAAATCTTGTATAAAACAAAATGGCCAACACCAATGTTATACAATGCATGCATGTTATGATGGTATAAATATGAAAGAGATAAGCAATACATCGTGATTTACATATTAATAATGAAATAAGTAAACAATGACTCAAAATCCCCAAGGGCAAACTCCACGAGCATCCTGAGCTCCAGGTCTGTCCTTTGCTCCTATCTCCTGGTACTAGCATACAACAACAAGAAATGTCCAAGGTCCGCAGGCCTATGAACAACAATGGCCTACTTGGTTACCCTAGTTCAATGGTGGCTCGAGTAGGGTGTGAGATATAAATCACAGTAGATTGTAAAGTCCTGTGTTTTTTTAACTGGGTTTAAATTACGATGGTTTTCAAATTTGTTTCTATGTATCGATGAGTCGGTTTTTAAAACAAGATTCAGAACATTATTTTGAGTGTTGGAACACTTTAAATGTGTTTTTTAGACTTGGGTGAATACTCGATAATTTTCACGGGTATCTTGATAAGTCTCAGGAGCACCAGATCCAGGAAAGTCCACTTTAATGGATCTGCACGGGTTGCGCACGGTTATGATCCAAACTGTGCAGCTTACCCAGTTTAATATTTCATTTATTTTAATTAAATAATATTAAATGAGAGATTTGTGTTTAAATAGAAAAGTGTTTTAATAATAATAATTTTATTATTATTATTATTATGGTGTCATTAATTATTTGTTTGTTAAAAGATTTTAGTTGCATGATTAATATGGTGTAACATTTATGATAAAAGATTTTAATTACATGATTAATAGGTTGTAACATTTATGTGAAATTAATTTGGATTTTGGGTATCTCAAAGAAATGTTTAATTAAATGAGGAGTAACAGTTATGTGAAATTAAATGATGAGTTTCGGATTTAATGAAGATGTGTTTAATTAAATAAGGAGTTTTGTAATTAATAAAGAAGTGTTTTTATCTAATAGAGGTGTTGGGTTTTATCTAAGGTTGAATAATAATAATAATGTGATTATTATTATTATGGTTTTATGATTATAATTATTATTATTAATTATGGTTGTTATTATTATTAAGAAGAAGAATAATAATGGATTTTGGGTTTTTTTAATTAAATCCAAGGAAAAGGGGGATTTAATTAACTGTTGTGAAATAGTGGTTTCATTTAAATAAATTTAGTTAAACGGAATTTAATTAAATGATGTGTAGTGGAGATTTTTGGGTTTCATCAAAGAATTATTTTATTAGATGATAATAATAATGATGGTTATTATTATGGAGGCTTCATTTATTTAATTTTTGGTTGAAATGAATTTAATTAAATGAGTTGTTGGGGGTTTCATTTAATTAAATTCAAGTTCAATATGAATTTAATTAATCACTACAAATAAGTGGTTTTATTTAATTAATTCATGTTGAGAGAATTAATTAAATAATGATTATTTGGAATTTTTAATTTAATTAAATTGTGTTAAGGGAATTTAATTAAATAACACGAATTAAGGAATTTATTTAATTAAATTTTGTGAATTAATTTAATTAAATAATGTGTTAATAATGAGTTAGTGGTTATCAACGAAGGGTAATATTAAAATACATGTAAATGAGGAGTTGGGTGTAATCAGGTTGTGCACGGTTAGTCAAACCATGTGGGTCAGCTGTGCGGTTACCTGATTTTTAAATGTGTTTTTTTAATTTAAATAAATGAAATATTTAATAATAATAAAAATAAGGATATTATTATTATTATTGTATTTATTTAATTAAATAAATGTTACAAGAATTTAAATAGATGATTAATGGGGGATTTCAGAATTAATTATGAAACATTTATTTAAAGTTTAATTAATGCAGAAACGTTATATTAAATGAGAATAATAAATGTTATTATTATTATTATTATATTATATATATTAGTTTAATAGGATGTTAACTAGTTGTTTGAGAGAGACTGAAGGAGGCGCACTGTAGGAGCATCGATATGCACCAGGTCCCCACCCCCTATGAGGCACGCTACACCCCCCCCCCCTTATCGGCTCCTCTTTGGTCATTCGGATCCTTCCGGTGTCTTCACAAATCTTGTCCGCCTGGTCAAGGTGAGTCCATCTATCTATGTTTCGTGATTTTCATCGACCGTTTGGCTTATCCATAGCCCTATTTTCTTGGTCGAAACCCTAAGGTTCAGGTTTAATTGGTTTTCCTTGTTTCTTCGATTCTAAGGTTGTGCATGGGGATCCTCAAGACCCGTTGGTCCGTATTCCAACTACCACCGCCAAGGAAAAGCATTTTGGATCAATTTTGGTTCATCGTTGCTATATTTGGGTGTGATTTTAAACCCGTTATTTGGTTTCACACCCTATTAATTGGATGGTTATGGTGTTTTTTGTTGCGGTTAATATTTTGGGTTTGTGTTGGTCCTAGAAACACTATTTATGGGTACCCGTTTATGGTTGTTAGGTGCGACGATAAATTTTGGAGACACGTGCATTTTATTGAGGTGCGTGTACATGAGCAAATAATAGTTGAGTTATGATGCTTTGGATCGACCAAATTCATTGAGGTAGGGTCCATTTCGAAGTCCTAAATTTTATGAATGCATTAATAAATTGATTACTACACTTTTATTAGAAATTAAATCCATGCAGTGGAGTATTTATATTGAATGCCTCGTAATGTGAATTTATCATGTTTAATGATTTAAAATGCTAAATGTCACATGTTATTTGTGTGATAAGTAATATCATGTTTTTGTAATAAAACCCCTCAATCGAGGTGTACTGCCTTCAAACCAAAAAGTAGTGGTAGTGTTATATCATGTTTGCTAGTGGTTTGAGTATTCCATATATATTTCTATTAGTACTAATATATGACGGGTTAATGCCCTAGAATGAATATTTTATTATTGAATTAATCATGGGGTGATGAGGTTCTTGAATATTTTTAATTAATTATTGAATTAATTTAGGGATGTTGACCATGTTGAACCAAGTTAATTAAATGTGAATTAATTAGATGGAAATTATGTGATAAATTAATTTTGGAGAGTTGAGATTTAGAATGAGATAATTAATTTTGGAAAATTAATTGTGGAATGTGATTTTTTAGATTAATTAATTAATGGATTTATTAAAGGTAATGTGTACTTAATTAATTATTAGATTAACTAATAGATTTGGTATTTTTAACTAATCGATTATATTAGTAAGGGAATAAGGATAATTTATTAGTTAATTAATTATCATGCTTTAAGTTATGGAATTAGGATAATTAAATATTGAGTTAATTATCTAGTTTAATTTCTTGTGGATAAGATTAATTAATTTTTAATTAATTATTAACTATTAATATGTTGAATGGTCAATTAATTGTAGATTTATTTAAACAGAGATTTATGTTGTTAATTAGTATATTTGATTAATTAATTAATGGATGGTTTTGGGGTGTTAGGCATGTAATTTTACACCAATGATAAATATATATGTATGATTGATAAATGGGTTATGAGATAGAGACTGATGCTTCAAATACTCATGGGGTGCTAAAAATGACGTTCTACACCCAACTTGCATGTAAATATTCTTTTATGGGGCAGATACTGATGCTCTAAATACCCATGGGTTGTGAGATAAGAACTAATCTCCAAATACTCACAAAGGTTCTAGACATGATGATCTACACCCATTAATTGACATTGGACTATGGGTCCAATTGGTCATACATAAACTAAATTAAATGGTTAATGAAAGCGAATGTGATATAATGATTTGTGAATTGAATATGGGAAATAGTTCAAACCCTGGCGCAGCTGAGGAAAGTATTGATATTCGGGTGTCTAAGGGAACCCAGATATTTATGTAGTTAAATAAAGAATATCAATTAATACGTTAAACATTCAATTATGCAATATATATGTATATTTCATGTTCAGACACTTATTTCCAGCTACGAGCCGAAGCAGGTATCTCTGTCAGGTGTCCCTTAGAAACTTGTATGGGTTGTAGTTTATTTATTCAATTTGGTTGTTACTCTGTTATACCTACACACTATTTATTTTTCACTGTCTGGATAGGGCTATACACTGGTGGTGTCAGCCTACTAATATGTATATCTCACACCCTACGTGAGCTTCCATTGCGCTGGGGTACCCGAGTAGACCATTGTTGTTTGCAGAACTTCATACCTTGGACCTTTCTTGTTGTTTTATGCTAGTACCCGAAGATAGGAGAAAAGGACTGGTCTAGAGCTCAGGATGCTCGTGGAGTTTTCCCTTGGGGATTTTGAGTCATTATTTATTTATTTATTTACTGATATATATAAGCATGATTTATTGTTTATCACTTTCATAGTTGTACCATCATAACATGCATTCATTGTATAACATTGGAGTTGGAATTTTTTTATAAAAGATTTATAATATTATGTCTTATGTTTCTTTATTTTTTATTTGGACTGCTTCTGCTATTTGCGGATATTTTCTACTATTTTTACTCTGATAAGAAGTTATAGGGTCCTCACTGACTATCACTACCACAAAAATTGGTTTCCATAGCGCCACCTTTTATCAATGCTAAAAAACAGCTCTGATAAAGGGGGGTCTTTATGAGTGCTAAAAAAAGTGCTGATAATGGGCACTTTTAACAGTGCTAAAAAAAGTGCTATTAAAAGTGAACCTTTATCAGTGCTTTTTTTAGCACTGTTAAAGGGTACCCCTTTATCAGCAATTTTTTTAGTAGTTTTGATAAATATGGGGATTTATTAGCACTTTTTTCCTAGCACTGATAAAGTGTATATTTAAAAAAAATCATGAAAAATAATATATTGTTATATAAGTATATTTATACTGATATAAATATAATATATATTTTTTAAATATGTTTTAAATAAGTATATATAGACTATTACATTTAATATATAATAAATTTAGTGAAAATGGATTTAAAATATTTTAAAAAATATTATTAATTAATAATTTTCTAATTATCATCGATTAATAATCTTTTAATAACAATTTGAAGACACAAAAAATCAAAAAAATTAATAAAAGATCTAAAATAAGTTGAAAATGTAACTCAAACTTCAAACGACCATAACTTTTGATCCAGGTGTTTGTTTGGGCTCTACAACATATCAAATCAAATCTTGAGAAGATATCGACGTACTAATAACTAAAGGTAACCTTATATCACATTTTTAGAGGCCCAAAAGGCCCAGAAGCAATCCAAAACTGAGTTTTTTTCGGGTACCCCGATTTTTTAACATTCAAACAGCTATAACTTCTGATCTAGATGTCTTATAGGCCTTTACAACATTTCATATCGAATATTGTTTCATTTTCTTCGATTTGACTGGTTGTGGAGTTGAAACAGACTTCAAGATTAGAAGTTATGGTCATTTTAACATTATATGGGTTTTTAGATACACATACATATGTATTTATTTGTATATATATATATGTGTGTGTGTGTGTTGTATATATTTATGTATGTATGTATGTATTTATTTATTTATAAACACACATAAAAAACATATTTTATAAATGTATTTAAAACTAATCTTATATGTTTCTCATAGACCAGAAAATCCTCATCACTCGCCTCCTTGGTAGGCGGATCAGGTAATGCTGACTCCAGCACGTAAGACTTATGTTCATAGTGTAGGATAACCCGAAGGCGTCTAAACGATTCCTGGAAGTTACTGCTAGTGAGGATGTTGTCTTTATCCATAATTGATCATAGGGATAGGGTGGTTGACGAGCTTGTCATTTTTATTCTATAATTAAAAGAGAAAATCATTATTACTTTCTTGATTACAATTTATGAGAAATAAATTTTTTTATTAAATCTCTCAATATTTTATCAAGTCCAAATGGACCTCCCCATTAAACTCAGAATGTCTAGTTTCCATGAAATTCTAGTGTCAACAATCCATATTCCCCTCCGCATAACCCCAACAAGGGTTGGTCAAGCTATTAGAAGGTATTTAGGTAGGAAGGTATTTTCCAACTGCAAGCTTGCAGTTCCTTGATCTGTTGAGTGGAATCCCCAATCCTAAAATCACGAATTGGGATTTCCTCAACTCCTGACTCCAATATTACACCAAGTATAGAAAGGGATACTCCTCTTGATGTAATATGGTTAAGTTAACCTGAAACATTTTATAAGGGCTTCCTGTATAAAATAAAGTGTCCCAACAAGGGTTGGTCAAACACATAGTTTTATTGATTTTTTCCCTTAATCCAATAACAAAAGGCTTGGTCTCACTTAATATTTTATTTGAGGTATTTCTATCTCTTAGGCATGAATTTATTATCATGACATGATTTTTAATATTTAGTGGAACTTACTTAAGTGATTAACCATGTCTTGATAATATTTACGCATAAGTCTAGTTTATTTTAGTTCTATCTTGTATGCTTGTTTAATTTATTAATTATGTGATCATAACAACATATCCATAATGATAAACCATGCAAATGACAAAAATAAAATAAAGTAAATGGAATGATCATGATCTTTTCTAATGTTTAGTTTATCTAACAGTTGATAAACTAACCCTATCCTAGGGGAGAAACACCTTGAACCTTTTGGGTTCATGTTTACAACTTCCACCTATCCACCTCTGTATCTCTTAGGATTGGTTTCATCTCGGCTCCAGTTTGAACCGCCTCTACTAGCATGGGAGTTCCATCCATTATGTATTCTCTTTTTTCTACTCACATATAGGTGAGGGGTAAAAGGGGCTTTTACATAAAAGAAACCTTGGGCACGCATGCCCTATATATTAATGAAGAGAAGGCTCGTAGACCAAAAAATTTAATTAAAATAAATAAATTAAAAGAAACCATCTAGATACAAAGGTCTTGGTCTAGCTCATGATCACCCATACATGCAATGATATTTACACATAAATAAAACGAGAAATCAATTCTTTAATCATTCTTATTTAAGATAAATCACGCTCAAATCAATTAATTATCATCTTTAATTAATCAATCCTTTTATCTTAAACAATTTTCTGAATTTCCTTGATATTCTCATCCATCATAATTTTAAACAAATAAATTCATTTAAAATTATCTTTTTTTGTAATTTTTACCTTGGAGGCAACCTGGTGAATTCCTATTCATAACTACCCAATGAGTAGAAATAAACATTACGCATATGTTAAATTAAAAACATATATATAAAACACCTATCATGTGTTGTGCCTTAGCTTTATTCCCACACGATGGTACACGTCTCAAGGGTTTGTATAATATAATAATAAATTTTAATAAATCTATGTAATTTGGATGAGTACACGATGTGTAGTTCCAATTACATAGTGTGTACTATTTTTCACTGTCTATCCGAAGTACATGCCCGGGGAAATGGCGTGTGAGTGTACTTCAAAAATCTTCAAAGTGCATGGGATTTTTAGTGGGCCACACGCCATGTAGTTCCTCATTACATGGTCTCCAACCGGGCAATCCGTGTATGGGGTACATGCTCCAACACTAACCCTAAGGGACTATACGCTGTGTCCATTGATCCACATGGTGTGTAATCTGAAAACCACATGCCACCTATTCCTGGTCAACACAAGGATTCATTTAAGACTTAGAAAGACTCCAACACATGACTTGGTTTTGCGGAATGATCTGATGCATTGAATCTTGACTACACGGTGTATACTTTCGAATACACGCCGTGTGTTCTGGTATTGTATGACCATGAATCTTTGGCACCTCCGGATGAGATCCTCTATTTTATTTTAATCAAAATTAAAAGAAAACATAGTTTTTATAAGGTGAACAAGAAACGAAAGAGGAGGAATAGATATCGAGATTCAGATTTATAGAACGATTAACTTGAATTGAGACAACTAAATTATTAAATGTGTAAGTCATCAACGAAATATTTAAATAATTATAAACTATAATGTAACCTCCCTATGATACCACTTGTTGGTTCCAGGCACAATGGAAGCGTGGTTGGGATGACACCCAAATTTGATTTTTATCATGATCAATGATTATTCCGGGATCAATATGATGATGAACTCTAGTCTCCATGGAATATAATCAAATATTTAGACAAAGAAGGAGGAGGCCTGAAACCTTTATATAGGATCTTTCACGTCATGTTTATAATTAATTTAATTAATTTCATAAAGAAAATAATACCTGGATCTTTGGTATTTTCTTCTTTGATGATTTTGATCATCTAGAATGACCCTTCTAGATTATCTTGTTGTGCTTGTAAGGATCCAAACTAGAATCCCTCTAGTGGTAATCCACACGTGCTCCAATGGAATTCGATCGACACCACTCATTCTACAGGTTCTTGCATGGAGAAAAAAGTGTCTTATGTCGGTTGTTCTTGATATCTTGTTCTTCAGTATTGAAGAACATCTCTCATTATTGAGAGGGGACAGAAGAGGATTCAAGAGAGAAATTGTGTGGCACAAAAATTCTCAATTCACCAGGAATGTGGTGTGGTGTATGGAACAATAGGTGTACTTTCCTATTTATATATATGGAATTTCAGTTACAATATTTAATTGCATAGAAACAATTAAATACATTCATGAACATAGAGAAAACCCATGCATTTAATAATAATACCACATCATTATTTATGGTGTGCCAACTTGCACAAAACAGAATTATAAATAAAATTCCATGTCACAAAATAATAACAGCGTTATTTTAATTTGTGCCAACTAGTTAAATAATTATTTACCTTCTTGAAAATAATTATTTTACTATCGGACCAAACTTGGTCCGCTCGAACTCCACTTCTATTTATTGAACACTCGAATAAATAAATAAATAATTTATTCTATTAATTAAATATTTTATGTACAAAGTAGTAAATAAATATTTATTAAATGTTTAGTAAAATAAATAAATATATTTAATTTAATTTATGCAGTCATTTTAACTTGAATAAAATTATTCCACGGTCTTGAGAAAAATATTTATTTCATTAATTAAATTCAAATAGAATTTAACTGAGACCCCCAAAAACACTTAGTGTGTGACCCTCTAGGATTCTTTCTCATTGGCATTAGGTGGGATTGCCTAAAGTCCAAGAGTACTATCTAGCAATGGGTCAAGGAACCCAAGATAAAGAACATAAAGTCACAACAACGACATCCTCATACGAACACTCGCTATGTAATATAATCTCTTTGTCACAATATATCATCAAGCAGGTTTCATGATTGTGCCATAAACTTTTATGCTTGATATATCGTTCTTTGACTAGCTAATATAAACTCATCATTACACCATGTCCATGAAATTTCGCGCGATGGTACTATTTCAAGTAAAGATCTGAGATATCAACTTCCATAAATGGAAGGGATAAATCCTTCCTTGACTTATCCATTAATAAAATGCCACTCGTGACGCACCCAACGTACCCTACTTCCCACCAACTGCATGCGTGACTATTTTCATCAGTAAATCAAAGTGCATGAGTCATGACATGTATTAATGATAATATTAAAGTCTAAGGATCATTACAAACACTCGCATAATAGAAATATCTGATGAAACTAAAACATGAAGAATTTATACTAGTGGGTATGTTCTCATAATCTTCTATCTTGGAGATTACCAATTGCGAACTTCATGAGAGGAAGTCTCATCTACTTACGAGTACACACACCTAATGGTCTGCATGTTATGTGTCCCATAATAGTATATCATCCAACCACAGAACTATATTTAAGAATATTTTTATATCATTTCATGGTTCTCATCATAGCAGGGAACTTCCATGACCTTATCAATGAAAAAACTACTCTAGGACATTATTACATCATAGTCATGCATAAAAATGTACAATATGTAATAATACATTAAATATCCATGTAATCAAAGTAAAACTAGTTGGTTCTAGGACACCAAATCTTACATAATTGAAATTGGACTATGGGTCCAATTGGTCATACATAAACTAAATTAAATGGTTAATGAAAGACAATGTGATATAATGATTTGTGAATTGAATATGGGAAACAGTTCAGATCCTAGTATAGTTGAGGCAAGTATTGATATTCAGGTGTCCAGGGAACCTGGGTATTTATACGATTAAATAAAGAATATCAATAAACGTGTTAAAAATTTTATTTATGAAATATATATGTATAGTTTCTATTCAGATACTTATTTTTGGCTACGAGCCAAAGAAGGTATCTTCGTCAAGTGTCCCTTAGGAACTTGGATGGGTTGTAGTTTATTTATTCAATTCAGTTGTTACTTTATTATACCTCCACACTATTATTTTTCACTATCTTGATAGGGCTATACACCAGTGGTGTCGGCCTAATGAGATATATATCTCACACCCTACTTGAGCTTCCATTACGCTGGGGTACCTGAGTAGACAATTGTTGTTTTCAGAACTGCGGACCTTGGACCTTGCTTGTTTCTATATGCTAGTACCTTGAGATAGGAGAAAAGGACTGGTCTGGAGCTCAGGATGTTCGTGGAGTTTTCCCTTGGAGATTTTGAGTCATTATTTATTTATTGATATATAAATCATGATGTATTGTTTATCTCTTTCATAGTTATACCATCATAACATGCATGCATTGTATAACTTTGGCATTGGAAATTTTGTTTTATACAAGATTTATAATATTATGTCTTTCGTTGCTTTATCATTTATTTGGACTACTTATGCTATTTGCTGCTATTGTCTACTATTTTTACTTTGATAAGAGGGTATAGTGTCCTCACTGACTATCACTACAAGAAAACTGGGTTTCCATAGTGCCACCCTTTATCAAAGCTAAAAAAAGTGCTGATAATGGGCACTTTTAGCAGCGTTAAAAAAAAGGCACTGTTAAAAGTGACCCTTTATCAGTGGTTTTTTAGTAGCGCTGATAAAGGGGGGATTTATTACCACTTCTTCCCAGTGCTGATAAAGTGTATATTTCAAACAAAATAATGAAAAATAATATATTTTTAAATAAGTATATTTATATTGATATAAATATAATATATATTTTTTAAATTTGTTTTAGATAAGTATAAATAGACTATTACATTTAATATATAAGAAATTTAGTGAAAATGGATTTAAAATATTTTAAAAAATATTATTAATTAATAATTTTCTAATTATCATCAATTAATAATCATTTAATAACAACTTGAAGACACAAAAAATCAAAAAATAATAATAAAATATCTAAAATAAGTTGAAAATGTAACTCAAACTTTAAACATCCAAAACTTTTGACCCGGGTGTCCATTTGAGCTATACATCATATCAAATTGAATCTTGAAATGAAATCTATGTGCTAGTTATCCAAATTTTATCACATTTTTTCGAGGCCCAAAAAGTTTCATAAGGTCTCCAAAATTGAGTTTTTTATTCAGGTACACTAATTTTTTAACATTCAAATAGCTATAACATCTGATCTGGATGTCTGCTAATTCTGTAACACATGTCATATCAAATATTGTTTCATTTTCTTCAATTTGACTGATTGTGGAGTTAAAACAGACTTCTGTATTAGAAGTTATGGTCGTTTTAACATTCGATGGCTTTTCAGATACACATACATATGTATTTATTCGTAAATATATATATGTGTGTGTGTCTGTGTGTCTTTGTGTATTATATATATATATATATATGTATTTATTTATTTATAAACACACATAAAAAACATATTTTATTAATGTATTTAAAACTAATCTTATAAATATATATCAATATACAAATAAATATATGGATAAAAAATTATAACTATATATATATATATAAATAAATATAAATATATATTAATATACGAATAAATATAACTATATATATATATTAATATACGAATATATATATATATATTAATATATTAATAAATATTTATGTATTGATATAACTAAATATATTTATATTAATATGAATCTATATTAATATATGAATAAATATAACTATATATATATAAATATCTATTAATATATTAATAAATATATATATATATATATATATATATTAATATATGAATAAATAAATATGTATTAATATAACTAAATATATTTATATTAATATGAATATATATTAATATATGAATAAATATAACTATATATATATATATAATTAAATGGATAAAAAACTAAATAGCTTAGTGGTAAAGGTGCATGCGTGCAAAGGGGAGGTCTCGGGTTCGAGTTCGAGTGGATGTAGGGGCGTGCGCGCGGGCAAGTGTGATGGGGATGCGCAGTAAGTACAGTGTGCGGGGTGAGTGGGAGGGGGTCCACCTTACGCTAATAAGGGGGGGTCAAGAACTATTAAAAGCTCCCCAGGCATTTTATTTTCTTTTTAACTTTTTTTTAATTTTTTTAACTTTTATCAACGCTTTTAAAAAATGTTGATAAAAGGGGTCCTTTAATAGTGATAAAAAAGCACTGATAAAGGACCTATTTATCAGCACTTTTTTTAGCTCTGTTAAAGGACCCCTTTTATCAGAGCTTTTTTTAGCGCTGATAAAAGGGGTCTTTATCTGCACTTTTCTGAGCGCTGATAAAAAGGATCCCATTTATCATCACCTGGATTAACAGCAATTTTCTAGCACTGTTAATACCCTTTTCTATCATTGATAAAGGTCATATTTGCAGTAGTGTATCCTTAGACCCTTGTTGCTAGTCTGCAGCCTCTGGCATACAGGGAGACGTGCTTGAGGTCATGTGGTGACCGGTCCTTCCACCGGTTCAAGGGTGAGCCAGGTCGGGATGTTACACTAATTAATGTTAATAATAAATAAATTCCAAGTCCAATAAATTTTCATTAATATATTTTATGGATTCATATAGAATATGATATTTTTATCTTATTTTTTCGACAGAAAAGAATTTTTTTATTATATCTAAAATATTTTCCATGAAATATATGGTTTTATTTAAAAATTAAATTTAGAAGTTTTAGAGTTTGAATTTTATAAAATTATATTCATTTTTTATTTATAATATTTAAATTTACTTATGATTATTATTTTTTATTTCTCTAAAAATATTGTTTTTAAGTGAATAGTGAAAATGTTGATTTTGCAAGTACTGTCACTTTTATGACATTATCATGATATAAAAATTAAACAAATGTATATAATGTTTTTGATTAAATAAATAAATATCTATAAATTAATATAATTCATTTTAAAATATAATGTTTATCATATAAAACTATTTTTATTTTTTAAAAATATAAGTAATTTTTTTTATTCAAATTAATATTATTTTGGTTCATTTTATATAATAATGTTTTTAAAAGATTATTTTCTATGTTGGATCGATGTGAACATAAAATAATGCTATATAAATTTAATAGAACATAATTAATTACATATAAATAATCATTATATTTTATTTTGGTATAAATTCATTTGTAGGCATAAAGACGCAATTTTAAAAACAAAAACACCACTTTTCATTGCGTTTTGTGAAATTATATTAAAATTGATTTATTAAAAATCAATATATCAAATCAATAAAAAATTATTTATTGTTTTTAATTAGGAAGATAATTTTTATTAATTTCATTTTTTTTCATAATCAATAGTTACCCTGATAAATGTTTGTCACCTAATTAATGGTTAAAAGGGTTATCATGGGGTGGTTAAACATCGAGATAAGGAATAAAATATATTTAAAACTTGTATAATGTGATTTTGTTAGTGTATTTATGGATTCTCTATATTTACCTTGAAATTTGAATAAATTCAATCCATTTTCCTTGAAAAATACAATTACATTAGTTTAATGATTTAAGTATTTATTAAAGTATGAATCTAATCACTTTTAAAAGGGAACCACCTATCCTCATTTATTCACATATTTTGAGCCATATAGGTAATAAAATAACTAAAAAATCTCTTACCAACAATACTACTCATGTACTATAGGTCATAATCTTCTCAAAATAACAATCCTAGATAACTTAAGGTTTAAACTAAATGGAGATATCTGAGGAGGAGGTATGATTCCTAACTTACCTATTTCGAGTTTATTTCTTCTTCCACCTCCTTAAAATATATTATCACCTCAATAACATAATGAAATAACTATACAATCCATATTGAAATGTTAATTTTTTTACAAAAGAACAATTTTTTATCTATTTTACATCATATGGAAAATAAAAACATCGATCTTACATATGTGTCAACTACAACCTCCATAAAGTGATTTTTTTCTTTCCCATCACCTCAACACATGACCGGTTATAAAAATATAATTAATTATTGTATAATATGTTTATGAAATTATTATAATTCTGTAATGATATGATATCAGTCAAATTATTTCCCCATTCATCTATTAGAAAATGATGGCATCGCCCATGTATATGTGTGGAATACCATCTCTATGAAGCGATGTTATTTATTTTTCATTACTGAAAACATATATGATTATAAGGATAAAACTAATGATAAAATATGACATTTAAAAAATAAATATGATTATTTAAAAGTAAAAAACCACACACCTATTTTATTTTCCATCCCATAGAAAAATGGAAATGTCATTCATGTGGTTGTAAGGAATACTACCTCTATGATATAGTGTATTTCATTTTTCATATTCTTGTTTGGTCTAATTTAATCACCTATATGGAGTATGAAATAATTTTTTTTTCATGTATGGTTATAAAATAATAACTTCTTGCATGATATGATATTAATAAGTAAATATTTTTTTGGTTATGAAATTTTAATATTATGATTTAACTAATTTTTAATATACCACTCTTTATTCATTAAAATTTACTAATAGTTGTGCGTTATAGATTTCATCTTAGATAAAAAAAATTAAAAAAAATCCATAGATTAACCCTAGAACATAATAAATAATTATGATACTTCTATTATAGTACATTGATTATTATATAGTTGATTAAATCGTTAATAAAGAATAATAACCGAGAATTTTATACCAAAACTGTTAAGTAATGATTAAAACTAGTAACAATAAATTATCATAAAAACTAAAAACATGTAATAAATTTATCATAAATGTTCAAAAAATATTAATATAAAATAGTAATACATCTGAATAATGGTTTAAAATAAATTATTAATGAATCCAAATTTTATTATATAGAAAATTGGAGTATGACCAAGCAAGCGATAATTCAATATAATGGTTTTTGAATCACTTTTAATTCTTTGTGACATATTTTATACTATTCAACTAATTTATATTATATGGTTTATGAATTTCCTATTTTACATATTATATCATGATTCTCTCTTTGCTAAATCTAATTAATTTTCCAATTCAATTTCTACCCACCATGCAATTTTGATCCAAAAAGTTATTAAATTTTTAATGGTTTCTTTTCCCATCTCACTTTTATTTCTAGATTTTTATATATAAGATAGTTTATTAGTAAATTATTTGTTAATTCTATGTTAAATACCATAATTTTTTTTAATTTGGTTACTTTTAGGCTTTAAATCTCTTCATAAAAATTCGCTTCCCTTTAGTTCACAATTCAACCTAGAGGCTTCTCATAAGTGTACATGACCTTATTTTTTCATTTTGATCTAGAATATTTCTCCTCCATGTAAATATTCTTCATATTTTTTTATGAATGATATTATATATAATTTAATTATTTCTTATTTTCATCTTATACTTAGAATTTCTATAAAAAAATGAAAAGGAATCTTCATAACTTTTTTAAAATAAGTAATTTTTAAAAATCTTTACAAAAGTGTAAAAAAATATCTTTTTTTTAAATTTACAAAATATAATGACCCAAATAAATAAAGGTATTTATTTAATTATTTTACATGAACAATCGATCCATCTCAAAAATATTCACACAAACCAAAGAACCAAAGGTTTAATGTCTTTGAGTACTATACACATAATGTTTTTTAAAATAGTCATCATTATTTTATCATAACTCCAAAATATTAAACCCCCTTAAAAATATCTCACATATTCCCATCTTTGTATCATATGGAAAGAAAACATAATAAAGGGGTGATCATACATGCTAATTAAGGGTAAAAATAAGAGATAACTATGAAATATCATTAGTGTGTGTATTATGAGCATATGGGTATAACCAAGTCACATAAGAAAAATATACCCAAAAACGAATAAATCTTAAATCATGAAATATGGCATGGAAAAATGCATTGTATGAATCAAAATAATTTAGAAACATGAGACAATAAAAATTATCCATGATAGAATAATATAACATTGATAATAAGATAAAAATAGTGAAATAATTCAATTATTACAAAAACATAATCATAGAAATCATATTTCAAGGATACCAACTATGAAATTCATCCTAATGTAAACTTGGTTTAACCACTCACATACCTTCATGGGATTGGTATAATCATCTCATATACCCTTAATCTTGGTATTAATAATCTTATATACCCCATTGGATTTGTATATTCCTACTATATACCAATGGTCTTAATATACAACCTCATGTATACCCCTTTGTATGGAGATAAATCCACTAGTGTACCCTTTTACATGGGTTAAATCCTCTCATGTCTCATTTGGATTGGGATAAATCTTCTTGTATACCCTATGGCTTGGGATAAATCCTCATGTGTACCCTTTTTATCACATGATATATAATCATTACTAATGAACTAGAGGGTGATATTGGACCCCACCCATCAATGATTTATACATATGGTTCTAATTGAAAATAGTCATTAAGCACATTATAAAGAATTCATGCAAAGTAAAATGGGTTTCACAACATTTCTAAATGTTATCATCAAAATTGAACTCAATAATAGAAGTGAAAGATACCTAAAATTAAATAATCCAAAAAAGTATCTCATAATAACATTTAATGACTGGTTGATGAAAAATAACTTCCAAGGAAATACTACCTATAAAGATAAATAAGAAAATATAGGTGAAACCATTAAATGTTTTTTATAAAATGTTTCTATCATTATTATAAAAGATGATGTTAAGACTACCATTGAAAAGTCATTTTTAAAAAATAAAGTAATTTTTTAAAAAAAATTTAATTTTAAAATTAATATAAATTAATATAACCTTAAAATTTTCATCAAGATTTTAAGAAGGTTATGTACCAACATTTTGAAAATATTTACTTTTTAAAAAATAATCATTAAAAATGAGCCTTGAAAAAGACATAAAGGATTGAAAAAGTGATGTAGAAACTTTTAAAAACATTTAATTTTTAAAAATAAACTTCAATAATAAATCCTTGAAATTATATAAAGGTTATAAAAAAGAAATTTTGAGTGGAAGACAAACCATTTGATTTTTAAAGGATGAAAAACCATTTGAATATTTTGAAATACCTTTTTTGAAAACCAACATCATAAATTAGTAAGTAAAATTTATGTTTTAAAATAAGAAAATGGAAATATAGAGGTAACTTAGTTAAATATAAATTTGGGTTTTCTAATAAGAAAATAATATTTTTTGGGAATAATGAACATGGAAATAGAGGAAAAACATATTTAAAGGAGATTATATTTTTATCATAAAAAATTCACTTTTATGTGAAATAAATTCATAGATAAAGAATCATTGAGTTAAAAAAATGATTTTACCTTTAAATAAAATTATAAATATTGTATAAAATAGTAAATATAAGGTTATATTGAAAATAAAATAATGACACTCAAGGAATAACATTTTAACTCAATAAACAAAAACTTGAGTTAATAAAATCCTTTATGGATTTCATAATTAATGAATCAAGTGACATTTAAAAAGAAATTATATGGTATAACTATAAATATATATAAATAATAAAATGGATTATTGTACCCATATTATATAAAAAATTTTCAATAAGAATAATCATAACTTAAGGAATTAGAATTGAGTTTCCAAAAATATTTATGGTAATGGTAATGTAAAACTAAAAGGGTTACCATGAAATTGAAATTAATTTATAATGAAATGATATATATTAATTATAATTTAAGGAAACAAGGTAGTTAATGCACTATGTGAATAAATTATTGTGTGTAATATTAATCATTTATCATGGATTTGAAAATAAGATAAATAAACCCTTATCAGTAATCCCCGCTTACTTGATTGGACTCTAACCTTCTGTATAATATATTTAAATATATTAATAATATATTTATGAATAATATTCATATATATAACCATTTAAAATCTTGTTTTTAATATTATTACCAACATTTATATTTTTTAGTTGTTATCCATTTTCAATAAAATGTTTGAGTTATCTTGATCATTTTGAACTAGTTTCATAATAGAGGTGTTGTTTGTCATTAATTTCCTAAATTTCACCATTCAAAAATAATATAGGGTAATATAATTTATTTATTATAATATTTTATAATATATTAATTTCATTCTATTATATTTTTATTTATGATCCATAATGGGGAATTTAGTTATGAGCTTGTTTAGATGATTTTTAGCAAACAAAGAGTGTATTCTTAAATAAAGAGTTTAATTTATATATATAATTCATAAAATATATATATATACTTATTTATTTTATATATTAATAGAAATTAGTTTACTATAGTCTTCAATGATATAAATTCATAGCATTGTTTGAGTACATGGTTAAACCAACCCAAACATAATTAATGGATTATTATGAATGATTTAGTTATAATAAAATTATAATAGAATAATAATGATCATATTTATTATTTAATGGCGCGATTTATCACAATTTTATATAATTATATGAATAATATAACCTATATTATGTTATGAAATATTATGTAGAAATTATTTTTTTCCTCTTAGAATGCTCTTTTGGACGGTTGAATTTACCACAATTGATTTTTTCACACATTGTTAAAATGTTATCAAATTTATATTTATAGAACTATAATAATTTAATAAACATAATATATATCTATTAAACCCATTCTCATAACTATCCATGTA
This sequence comes from Viscum album, assembly GCA_963277665.1. NCBI lineage: Eukaryota > Viridiplantae > Streptophyta > Magnoliopsida > Santalales > Viscaceae > Viscum > Viscum album. The sequence continues at coordinate 20,285,631 of OY728119.1, read as the reverse complement.
ATTTGGTGATGAAACGAAAAATTAAAATCGATCATTCCATAGAGGCGATAGTCCAAATATATGAATGGATGATGATTACATTTTCCATAAAATAGGGAAATTGAGTAATATGGTTTATAATTTATTATTATATATTGTTTAATAAATATCATAATTATATATTAAATTCCATATTATGAATATACTTTTATTCCTATAAAGGAAAATGAAAAACGTTGTGTCATGGAGGTGGAAGTCAGCACAACACATGAGTGAAGGTTTCACTCTTTTTAATAGAAAAAATGTAAGGGTTTTTAATGATTGTACAATAGTTATAATAGAATAATATTATACTAATGATACTTATGTTATCATGTTACTATGGTATAAAATAATTTGAGTAAGAAGATTTTCACATAAATAAATAAAAATGAGAAAGGAGTGGTTAGAAATTTATACCCCACTTCATGGATTATCTTAATTGAAAAGGGTGTTAATCCTTTGAGGGATGGTATATTAAGAAGATAAAAAACTATTTAAGGTGGTTATTAATATTGAGGATAAGGTTTTATAGAGTTTTGTCTGAACTAAGTTGGTTGTGGTTTGAGGGGAAGTGAGAATAGGATTTCCCCTTTTATAAGAGAAAAGGGAAGTCATTTTTGTAAATACGCAAAAACACTTTAATAGTGGGAAGTCAATATTAAGGAAATTGGATCACAAATTGAGAAATAATTGAGATATGAAGTTATAAGTTCAATAAAGACCTAAAAAAAAATTCTCACATAGTATAAATACACGATTAAATTCAATCACTCTTATATTTTAACTTTTAACATTTCATCTTTTACTATGGTAACTAGTTTTTCCCTTAATAAATTATCCTTTATTATTAGAAATAAATGGTTCTTATTTTATAATTTGTACCTAGTAATTCTATATTTGAAATCAATTTTATTATATTAATTTTCTAAAATAAAAATACATTTATTTTAAAATACTAAATGTATAATATTTTTTTTTTAAAAATATAACATAAGTTATAAAATGTCAAGTATGGTCTTATAAATTTTAATTTTTTTTAAATTATAAATTCACATATAAAATACATATTTGGTCTTAGAAAAAAGTTTCAATAATTTCCAATTCATACTTATATTCTAGTAATGGTATAAAATACATGTTATTTATAAATTACCCAACCCCAATAACCTAGAGTCGGTGGTAATAATTTATTACATTGACATTAGATATAAGAGATCACAACCCAAATGACCAAAAATTTTAGTAACCTTGGTAAAATAGATACGTACTTGAGTTTCTCATTTATTTTAAAATATAAAATGAAATAAATTATTTTCTTTGAGATCATATTTATTCCTTCTAGAATATATCTACATATCAATCATAAATCATTTCCTAACATCCTCAAAAAAGGAAACATAAGAAAGGGTGAGATTAGACGCTCAATAAGGGTAATCATACAATAAAATATAATAAATAATGAATAATACAATAATAATAAATGATAATCAAATAATGATAGATAAATAATCCCATGAGCTAGAAACTCATCTATGGATATCATAACAAATAAAATAATCGCATGGAAATAAATATCTGAATTCATAATGATGGAATGTATAATGTTGGACATCTGAAATATACCATCAAGGCCTTATGTCAAGAATTCTAAAATAACTTTAAGTCCTTATTCCAAGACATCTATATAAATGGGTAAGACTTCAACCAAAACCTAATCTAGTTTGTCTCTTGAGTCCTACCAATGCATTAAGAGGCTATAGAAGACCCCAAGAATCACTTACTAAGTCCAATTAATTAATCATATAAAAGGGGAGAAACATAATGAACATAAAAATTTTCATTGAACAAATATCATATAAAATGTTAATATATTACCCAATCAAAAAACATAATCATAAACCATCTAGAGTAATATTGTGAATGGTATCAAAATTATACATCCCCAGTCAAATTGATTATAGAAACCTAGAGAAATAATAAGGATAATATCATTACAACATATTCCCAATGGGGAATAAGTTAAATAAGGGTTTTTTCATTGATGAATATAAATACCATAAAAATTCTGTTAAAAACATTCTCAAGGATAATATTTTTTTTCAGTTTGAAAATAACTTTCAAAAACTAACAATTTATAGAATATTAATAAAAAATTTATTTAAAAATATCCTTGTAAAATTGTAAAGTAATACTCAAAGTAATGTGTTTTCATGATGGCGGTTAATTCTGTCTACAAAGTATAAGTTAAAAAAATGTCTTTTCAAACTATTATAAAAACGTTGAAAAAGTTCCTCATTCAAAAAATGAAAAGAATATTCCTTTTAAAAAAATTATGAAAAGTAAAACATGGGTAAAATTTTATTTAATAAATCCTTTGCATAATGGTAAACAATTCTTGATTTTTTTAGAAAACACAGATATAGAAGAAAACTATTTTCAATCGAAGAGAGAAATAAAGTCGGTTTTCTTTAAAAAAAATATTTTGGCATGTTTCTCTCTTAAAGAGAGGAAAATGATAGGAAAATATTTATTCTCTATAAATAACTAAAGGATAATAAAATTCATGAGTTTTTTAAAATATATATCATAATATTTAATCATTGTAAACCTAATCATGGTCAATCCCGATAAACAATGAGATTGCAACATTAACATTTACCACTTTGGAAACTTCTGAATCATAATCCACATGAAAGAAATAATTTTAAACGAAACATTAAATACGATGAATATAAAGGGATTCATGATATAAAAAATCAAAGGGGTAGTATATACACCACACAAAATAAATTAGTGGTGAAGATGGTGTACCTCTCACATAAGCAAAAGTGAGACGAGAAACCCTTACCTCAAGTCCGATTTCATTCATACATTTTCATACCTATGATATAAAAAATATATATTTATTATAAATAAATTTTATAATAATAATCATATATATCATACCATATTTTATTTTCTTATTATTTTATGACCTGTTTATTAACAATTCTTTTTTAAAATCACTATTTCAAGTTATAATTGCTTCATTTTCAAGTATGTTTTGGTTTGGTAATTTTAGTTTTTTTATTTGATAATAGTTATATAATATCCATAATATTAACCATTATATAAATATAATATATAATCACTATACAGGTCTTTATAATTTTCCATAATAATTTGATATGGGAAATGAGTTGCATCATTCATGGAGATAGAAGGTTGTACATATACATGAATGTTGTTTTTTATTTTTCCAACAGATGGAATGAAAGAAAGGTAAATAAAATTTAAACTTTAAATAAATATAATTATATCATATATATCATATATATTGATTAAATATATCCTTATAATCAACCATGTCAAAATAAATTGAAAAAAATTTCACATCACTACGTGGAAGCAGTACTCCACACGTACTCACGAGTGATGTTGTTGGTTTCTAATGGGTTGGTAGGTATGAATTTATATGTGATATTATAATTACATAAGTATATTAATATCCTAAATATCATATAAATTTCTTAAATCCATCATTATATCTAGTTGTGAGAGGCAGTTATGGAAAACGAATTACATTGATTTGCGAGGCGATAATCCACCGTACACATGATTAACAGTTTTATTTCCCATTTGATGGAGGAGGAGACAGATATATCTTACTCCATAAACAAAATAACATCTTAATATATGGTATATACTTGTGTTATTATATTGTAATTATCAATACATAATTGAATGTGGTAAGAGAAGAAGTGAAAATAAAGTGCTTAGTAAAGACAATTACCTTCTCTTAGAGAAAACTCCTTTAGATCTCTTATTAAGGACCCCAGGGTTGGTATTTTGGAATGAAAATAATCTATAAAATGTGGATAAATATTTTATTTTTTCAATTTTCTTTAAATAAAAATGGATTATGAGTTTTGATGAAGTTAGTGGAGGATGTCCCCTTTTATAATTAAGGAGTGGCATTTTTCTAAATACCCAAAACTATTCAATAAGGAGATGTCACTCTCACAACATGTGCATAAATATTAGAAAAATAAAGGATATAAGGGATGAAATGGAAGATACAGACCTCCAACACAAAAAACATGTTTTAAACTTTTTATTACTTAGATTTTAGGTTTACTTAATTTTTACCATTTTAGTTTTCACCATGGTAACTAGTTTATTTATTTATTTACCTAGGTGATTTATACCTTAAGTATAAAAATAAAATGATCCATATTAGAAGGTATGTAACCAATTATTCTAAATATGAACTCAAAATTTTCATATAAATATCATATGTGTGAGAAATATTAATTTTAACATAGGCGCAAGTAACATGAAAAACCCCATTTTAACCTTAATCGCGGTAATTAATTTTTATTGTATTTATTAATAATTATGGAAAAAAATTAATTTAAACTTTTTAGATAATATAAAATTTTATTATTCCAAATATGGAACACCTTTTAAAAAATTATATTCATATAATTGGCAATTTAATCTAAAATTAAACCTGCAGACGTGATGAAAAAATGGGTTTCCAAAGAAATTTTTTCATAAGTAAATAAAGTTTTAATATTTAAATTAAATATTAAATTGATTAAAAATATATAAAATTTATTTATTATAATATAATTGAACTAATTTTACTTTTATAATGATATTTAACAAAAAATTAACTTTTAAATACTTTAAACGAAAATGCATTTTTCAATAAAAACTAGAATTTTTCACTATTCATCCAAAAATTAATCTTTTCAAAAACTTATAAAAAATTTACTCTAATATAATTTTGTAATTATGATTTAAATAATTATTTTATTTTTTTAAAATAATTTTTCTAAAATTTTGAAAAACTAATTTTAAAATTAAGTATGCAAAACGTGACAAACCTTATTTTTATAAAAATATTGTTTTAAGAATAATATTGGGTTTATTATTATCTCACGTAAAGAAAAAATATTATATTAATGAAATTTTTTTTATTTAATATATATATATATATATATTATAAAAATTTAATTAAAATTATTCATAAAGAATTATTTATTTAATTTATTAGAATAAAAATACACTGCGCGCATGAATTTTTTTTCAGAAAAACATTTCTTTTTCTTTAAAATTATTTTTATTTTCATTACTAATCAATTGAAAAGTAGTAAATTCATTTTATGTATATATAAACCATATAATTTTAACAATTTATTTATTCCTATTCATACCTTTCAATTTAAAATCTAGGTTATAATGGTATACTATTTTACGGTTCTTTTAGATTCGGGGTTCTCTGTATCACAAGCTATCGAAAATATTGAATTAAAATAAATATATTTATTGGGTATTTGAAGCACCATTATGTGTGTAGAATATTCTATTAAACAAAATTTTCTTATTTTAAAATATCAGGGTGTTATATTTAACCCCGTTTAAATAAATTAAATCCTCATAATTTTGAACTTTTTCTCACTTTAACATTTGAAAATTTTATTGTGGAAAACCCACATCATAAAAATGCTTAATAAAAATTCCTCTTAAAATAGGGAAATGGAAGTATAAATTTCATAAAAAAATAACATATAAGTAGGTTTCCAAGTAGGATAACACCGATGGGAAGTGAAAATACATATATCTGGAAGGAAACCCTAAATAATTATGAAGAGTGATAGATATCATTGATCACAAGAAAGTTAATGATAAAAAGAAAGTTAACCACCACAAATCCATAAATATATAATGAGTTAAAATAGCATTTATTCATTGGATATAAAGGTAATAAAATAATTTTTATGTTTTAAGATCTTTTTTCTAGAGTTTATGAATTCTTTTAACCTCTAGACGAAGAACATAAAGAAATATAGTTACATGATATCTTTCTATTTTATAGGAATAATTTAATCATTTGGATATTCTTTGATCAATTACTATTTGATATCTTACTCTAAGAAATGAATATCCAATATTAATTTTTTATATCTAAATAATTAAAATTAACTTTTAATAGATCATTAGATTCATAAAGGAATGAAAATTCATTCCTCCTGTCTCTATATATTTTCCAAAACCAAAATGGTTATAACAAGTTATATATTAATTTCTAAAACCATAACTATAACCCCAAAGTGTCACCTAATATATTTTATAAATAGTTAACCTTAAGACTCATCCAAAATATTTCATACCAAATTCAAAGTCCAAAAATTTAGTATGAAGGTCACTAAATTTCCAAAATCAACTTGACATTAGATTCCCCAAACAAAGTAGCTCTTAATGTCACATGCCAAATATTTTAATACCATGATTACCATAAATCCAGAATAAAATCATGAATTCTTCTGAAAATAAAATCTTATATTATCAAATATATTATACAATTAAAAAAAATATAGTAAATTTAAAAAAAGATAACATAAATGATCAAATTAAAACCAAATTTCTAGGACACCAATACTATTCCATAAATATATATTTGTCACTATTATCTCAATATAGAGAAAATTTTAAGAGTTATCTTCCCTCAATCATTCATTTTCCAAAAAGATCAACTTTCCACTAAATAACTTTTCTTGGTTATTAGTACTATTCAATATATGCTTTCAAATCCTTAAAGAAAACTAATGTAGTAAAATCCTTATAGGTTTCATGATTCTTATAATGAAAACATAATTCTTAAATCTAAATATACAAGAACTTTAATAATTTCACTTTATCTATCGTAATAGAATACACATAACCTTTATACCATGGATTATTCTAGTGTATATTCCCTTGAACCTTGGAATTTTTTTTTGCATGGTTCCCCATTAACTTACAGTTGAAACATTGAACATTTTAGGTTTCTATCTTACCCTTTCATTCACTCAATTGGTGGAATTTATCTCCAAATATCAAGAAAAATCCCATTCCACTCAAGAAAGTATAAGGGTGTTTCTTTCTACAATTATCACATGTGGAAAATCATTCTTTCCCTTATTCCACTTATAATTTTTTTTCTATACCATCCTCTTTTTCTCTTAATTCCCTTTAAATCCATAAGTCTTGAAGAATTCTTTTTCTGACTTCATAGAATATGAAACTACATTATCATACGATGATAATTTTTGTTATATTATTTCCCTTTAAAGGATAGTCTTAATTCCATCAATTAAATAGGAAATCATGATCTTTGGATTACATACCTAGTCTACAACATGTGTTACTGAAATTATAAAGTTATCTTTATACTTAGTACCATTTTAATATTCCTTTTTCTATAGATTTAGGAATTGTCTCTCTACATTATATTGTTGCTCAGAAGGAAGATATTTTTCGAATAATTTTATCTAAAAATACTTTCACTCCATGTTTTATATTTCTTTTTCATCCTTAGTTTTTTTAATCAATGGTCAATAATTATCTACATCTCTTGAGATACGATAAACTGTCATCACAACCTTCTCCCTTTCATTACTCCCCAAAGTAAGAAATATCTTCTCTGAGAAACTTATACATTACTTGGCTACATATTTTTTTTAGTACCATTGATTTATGGATATTTCTGATTCATAAAGAGGTCTAACATTGTTACTCCATGTTATAGATCAATAGGATTCTCCATATGGGAAGGTTATTGGACATAACCTAAGTTAGATGCCCCAAAATAGTTCTAACTTTTTCAGCTTCAGCTCTTTCCCTAGCTCTGAATTCAATATCCTAACCAGGATAGAAATACCTACATGAATTATATACATTGATAAGGTTTCCATTCCTTCCACTAGGTTCTATTTCTAAATAATGGAATATATTATATTTGATTATAATATTATGAATCATAATTAATAATTTTGAAACTAGTGTAACGCTTATCATAAATTAAAAATTTTATGCATAGTTAATCTTATAGTCATAAACTAGGTATCTTTAGGAATATTATCATGTCATAAAAATGTTTTGAAATCCTTTATAATGGTTTGAAAATAAAAAGTGAATTTACCCATTCATATCCCTCAAGTGTGTCAAACTAGGTGTGAAGAAAGAGCCGTTGTCATAAATCTAGTGATCATAAAGTGAAAACCCAATACTCCCTTTTAGAGTTATTACCCCTAGGTAAATTTATTCCAGATCCACATACACTTTTAGTATCCAAACAAGGATATATTTCCATCAAAGCCACATAATCTATACCTTACCAAAACCTTTATATTTTTTCATATACTTAGACTTATCCTCAATGTCAGTCATAAGGTTATGTTCTCTAATATATATTATCCTAAATCTAGTTCCCAAGGTTTCTAATAAACTTGATTTTATATTAACTATAAATATCCCAAACACTATAGCCTAGAGTTGGTGGTTACTTTATTAAATTGGCACTAGATACAAATGATCACATCCCAAAAGACTGGATAGTTTAGTAGTAATGGTAAACTAGATAAATACTTGAATTTAACAAAAATTTGAAAACATAAAATAAAAAAAATTATTTTCTTTGAGATAATTTTTATTACCTCTAGAATATCCCTACATATCAATTATAAAACATTTCCTAACATCCTAGGTAAAAGAAAAATTATAAAGGGGTGAGATTAGATGCTCAATATGGGTAAGCATATAACATAATATAATAAGAGAGTAATAATATGGTAGGAATAAATGATAATAAAATAATTCTATATAAATAATCTGATGAGATAGAAAATCATCTATAGATATCATTAAAAATTAAATAATCACATGGACATTAATAAATGACTTCAATGATGGAATTCATAATTCTAGACATCAGAAACATACCGTCTAGGTCTTGTTCCAAGACATAAAAAATTCAATTGAGGTATTGTGCTAATAAATCTACATAAATTGGTTATGCCTCAACCAAAACCAAATCTAGTTTGTGTCATGAAACCTGCAAATGCACCGAGGGGCTATAGCAGGCCCCAACCACCACTTTATAAGTCCAATACATTTCTCATATGAAAGGGTGAAACATAATAAATATAAACATTATTATTAAATAACTAGAATACAAAATGTTAATACTTTACCCAATTAATAAACATAATCATAAACCATCTTGACTAATATGGAAAATGGTTTCAAAATAGTACATACCAAGTCAAACTAATCATAAACCATCCAGAGAAATAATAAGGATGGTATTTTTAAAAAATACTCTCAATGGGGTATAAGTGAAATAAGGGTTGTTTTTATTGATGAATATAAATACCATAAAATTTCCATTAAAAACATTATTAAGGAAAATATCCTTTTCACCTAAAAATCACTTTCAAAAATTAAAAATTTCTAGAATATTAAGAAAAAAAATTATTGAAAAATAACGTTGTAAACTTTTAAAGTAATCTTCAATGTAATTAGTATTCATAATATTGGGTAATTATATATATTCCATATAAGTTAAAAAACATTACTTTCACATTTCTATAAAAAGGTTAAAAAAGTGCCTTGTTTGGAAAATGAAAAGAAGATTCATTTAAAAATGTTATTTAAAAAGTAAAACATGGGTAAAAATTTCTTTAAAAAATAGTTTGTATAATGTTAAAATATCATTGAAAACATTTTTAGGGAACATGGATATGTAAGAAAATGGTTTTTGATTTAATATGAAAATGAAGAAAATTTTATTTAAAAAATTATTTTGGTATATTTTGTTCTTAAAGTGAGTAAAATGAGAGTAAACATATATTATATATAAAGAAATATAGGATAATAAAATTCTTGGGTTTATTTAAATATATATCCTAATATTTCATTATTATAAACTTAATCATGAACAATCCTAATAAACAATTAGATTGAAACATAAACCTCTACTATTTTGGTAACTTCTACATCATAAACCTAATGAAATAAGTAACTTAAAATTAAAATTAAAATATAATGAAGAGAAAATGATTCCTGATATAATATATTAAATATTTATTATATAAACCACAAAAAATAAATAAGTGATGAATATGGAATACGTCCCACAGAAGCAAAAGTGAGACGAGTAACCCATACCTTAGGTTGGATTTCATTTGTACATGTATGTACCACTTGTATAATAAATATAGATTTACTGTAAATATATTTTATATCTATGTTAATATATATCATTCCATATGTTATTTTATTATAGTATTTTATGACCTATTTATTAACAGTTCATTTTTTAAAATCACTCCTTCAAGTGATAATTGCTTTGTTTTTCATGTCTATTTTGGTTCGGTAATTTTGGTGATTTTTATTTGATCATGATTAAATCATATATATAATATTAACCATGAAATGTATATATATATCATATATAATCATTATATAAGTATATATAATTATCTAAAAAAGTTAGATATGTGAAAATGAGTAAAATCGTTTATGGAGACTATATGTCATACATATGCATAAACGATGTTTCTATTTTTCCAAAAGATGGAAAAAAATAAAGGTAAATAATATTTAACATTTCCAGATCCATTATGATAAAAAAATATATCATAAATAGTTGTTAAATATATTCTTATTAATATCCATTTCAAAATAAAATGAAAAATATTTCACATTGCTACATGGAGGTGGTAGTCCACACTAATGCACGAGCGACATTATTATTTTCCAAAGGATTTTAAGGTAAAAAGGAATATGTGATATTATAATTTTAAAAGTATACAGATTTCATAAACATCATATAAATATATTAAATCTATTATTATATCCGATCATGAGAGGTAGTGATGTAAAACAAATTACATCAGTTTGCAAGGCTGTAGTATGGCGTACACATGATCAATAGTTTCACTTCACATTTGATGGAGGATGATATGGATATAGGTTATTACATTACATAATAACATATCAGTATAGGGTATATACTATTGTTATTATATTTTAATTATTAAGTCATAATTTAATGTAGTAATAGAAGAAGTGAAAATAATGTCCCTAGTGAAGACAAATACCTTTTCTGAGAGAAAACGCCTTTAGATCTCTTATTAAGGACCCTAGGGTTGGTGTTTTTGGATTAAAAGAATATATATAACATGTTCAAGGATGTTTTAGGGGGATATTTTCATGGTTTGGTCTATAAAAATTTCTTATGAGGTGCAACTAATTGATTAGATGAGGTTCCCTTTATAATTGAGGACGAGTGACATTTTTTGTAAATACCCAAAAGTATTCAACAATGAGAATTCACTCTCATGAAATGTGACAAAAAAAATTGATAAAAAAAGGATTTAATGGATTATTTTGTTTATCCACACATATAACACACAAAAACACATTTTTTAAACATGTTATTCCTTTTCCATTATGTTTACTTAATTTTACCATTTTAGTTTTTACCATGGTAACTAGTCTTATTTATTTACCTAGGTGATTTATCCCTTAAGAATAAACATAAAATAAAAAGTATTATTTATTATGGAACTAATTATTCTAAATATGAAGTCAAAAATTATTAAATAAAAATCCTATGTGTGAGTAAAACTAATTTTAACACAGGTGCATGTAATGTGAAAAACACTCTTTTTTAACCTTAATCATGATAATTATTCTTTATTATATTTATTAATAAATATGACCAAAAATTAATTTGACATAATTATATAATATAAATTATTCTTATTAAAAATATTTACTCCATTTTATCAAATTCAATTCGTAGAAGTGGCTGAATATAATTTAAAATTAAACTCGTATGCATAATGAAAAATCAGTTTTTAAAAGAAAGGTTTTCATAAATACAAAAAGTTTTAATTTTAAAATTAAACATAAAATTGATTCCAAATACCTAAATTTTATTTATTATAATATCATTGAACAAATTTTACTTTCAAACCAATTTTAATGAAAATTAAACTTTCAAATTCTTTAAATGAAATTATAGTTTCTAATAAAAACCAGTATTTTTGACTATTCAATGAAAAATTAATCTTTTGAGAAAATTATAAAAAATTAACTCTAAGATAATTTTGACCTAATTATTTTAAAAATTAATTTCATTTTTTAAAATAAATTTTCTTAAATTTTTTAAAATTAATTTTAAAAAAAGTGTGCAGATTGTGACGAAACCACTATTTAGGAAAATACGGTTTTAAGCATAATATTGGGGTTATTCTTAAATCATTACTAGAAAAAATATTATATGAATGATAAAACATTTTATTGAACATATATAATATATAAATTTCATTAAAATCAATCACCAATAATGATTTATTTAATTTATTAAGATAATAACACATAGCACGTATAAAAACAGTTTTTCAGAAAAATGTTTCTTTTTCTTTTAAATGATTTTTAAATTAATTTATAATAAATTGATAACTAGTGAATTTATTTTATATATGTGTATAAAATAATTTTTTTATAATTTATTTAGTCCTATTCATACCTGCAAATTTAACAACAATGTTAAAATAGTATACTATTTTACGGTTCTTTTAGACTCGCAGTTGTGTGTATCCCAATACATCAAAGACATTATATTAAAAGAAATATATTTCATAGGTTGTTTAATATCATTGTTGCGTATATCATATTCCATCAAAAAAATTTTCTTTTAAAATCTTGGGGTGTTACATTATTTTTTAAAATGGTATATTCCGCTATTCACCTAAAAATCAATCTTTTAAGAAAAATAAAAAAACTCAACCCTAAAATAATTTTGACATTCTAAATTAAAAAATTAATAATTTTTTTATCAAATTAAAATTAAAAAATTTATATATTTAGTTATTTAACTAAAAAAAATATAAAAAAGACACATTTTAGTTAAAACAGACTTCTTAAAAATATTTTATCTTTAATCATATTTCATATAAATTTTTAAATAATTAATTATTGACATAATAGTTTAAAAATATAAAAAATTATTATTATAATATACTTTTAAATGTGATCAATTTAATTTATTATGTTAATAAAAAATACTATATTTCTTAAATGGTTCTTTGAAAGGCATCCATTTTTATAATATTAAATAAATAAAATAATTTTTAATTATTTTAATTGATTATTATCTTTTTATCCACTAATGATTATATTCTTCATGTGATTTTAATATTTCTCATTTATTTTTAGTTTGGTTTTGTGTTAATTCTATGTTTCCTATAACATGATCAATTAAATATAATATTAATTTAAAGGGCTCAAAATCTCAGGTAATTAAATTCTACACCCTTAAATAAATTATAGCGTTTTAATTTTAATTATAACTTATTAATTAAATTAGGTGAGGGTATTATTAACATATTTATAATTATAGATATAAATTCTAATACGATATCCACCTTACTCGTATAGGCTATATCAAGCTACATATATTTCCTCAAACAACACTAATCATTCATAAAATCATGTAACCTGAAATGTATATAACCTAATCATATATTCTCCAAAACATGCATTTCACAAAACCATTTGAATCTTCAATAAAGTAAACTACAATGAAATAAAATATTTCTCTAATAATTAACATTATCATTGAACCTCAAATTGAATTACCCACTAGTTCAAAATTTTACACACTAATCAATATATATCATAATCCCAATAATGAGATAAACATTACCTAAAATATAATGGGTCAATTTTTTATTAAATAAATAATAAAATTCGAGGATATAATCACCATATAACTCTCTTTTCTCAAAATCAATCAATCATTTATTACCTCAACATCAAAAAATATATTAAACCTATGAGTTATCCAAACCTCAATCACGTGTTCTAAAATAGTTATCCCTAAAATATATCATTATCATAAAAAATAATTTGAAGGTTATTGACACCATTTAATTTATGTTTCCAAACCATTAAATTATAACTACTAAAGAGGATTCCCTATATGTTTCACAAAATCTTCATTACTTTTATAATATACCAGAATATTAAGGATAAATATCACATAATAATGAAAATATCTATGAGTATCAAGATTTAATTTATATAATGATATAAATATCCCCACCATTGGTAACACTAATAAAATCCCCTTTTCCATCATAAAATATATATACTAATAGTCTCAACTATTTAAGCATGGTCATTTATTCGGTTATAAAGAATGCAAGTTTCGAGATGCATACCTGTCTCAGATTAATGTCTATGATCCTCTATCAATCGATTAATAAAGCCCAAAATGGTTATCAACAAAATCAGATTAAATGATCATATAAATATGAAAATTAAATCCTAAGTTGTTTTCTCTAATGACACATTCAATTAATACTAGGATAATTTCATTTCAACCTATAAGTCCTTTAGTTTAACTTATGTTTTCAATGGTCATATTAATATATAGTTCTTTAACATACCATAAAGGATCCTTTATAATTTTTCATAAATGTAATTTGATTAACCAAATCATATCTCCCATGAGTTTCTATCTAGGTTAGTCATCTTAGGCCCACTCATCGTGCACCAGAGTGAAAATTGAGTTGATACTCAGTTGTCCTTTTTCAAAATTGTTACCCCTTAATGCATCCATGCTACAATAGTATCTTGATAGGTTGTAATTACTATGAGAACCACCAAACTATACTTTAACAAAACATACAGATTTTATCCTATATATATAATTATCAATATGGTTTTAACTAAATTTATCTAATCATTATCTCCTAAAAGATGTAAAATAATCCCTAAAAATAAATAAACCCTCAATTAATACAAACTATAGTGTCTTGATCTACATAAAAATATTTAATTCATTATTTTAAATGAATAATTATTCATCTCACAAATACACTCACAAAAATATATAATCAAAGTTTTAGTGTCTTTGAGGAATAACCACATAAACAACACATTTTAAAACAATCATAAATATTTAATCATAAAAAATCTACTCTTAACCCCATTATAAGAAACTCATATATAATACCCAACTTTATATTTGAGGGAAAGAAAACATATAAAATTGATGAGATCAAATTCTTAGTAATGTTAAACATAATTGATAACTACTGAATAATTTTGGTGATAATAAGATGAACATATGAGTTTAACAAGGACACATAAGAAAGTTATCCCTAATAAATCACTGCTAATAAATCACAGAATAAAGATTATAATAACCTAGTACATGAATCAAAAGAGTATGGAAACATGAGCCAATAAACCTGATCCATGATAGTATAACATAAGAATGAGAATAAGTATAAATTATGACATATTAAAATTATGGTACAAACATAAGTATATAAATCATATGTCATGTAAACCCACCAAGACATTTATCACATAGTAGTCTTGGGCTAATCATTTGTATACCTTCTTGATCTTGGGATAATCCTCTTATGTTCCCTTTTACTTGTGATAAATCATTATTACTAACCCATTATAGTAGGATAACTTTCCCATATACGCTTAGACCTGGGATAAAACCTCTCATGTACCCCTTTTTCTTTGGATAAATCCTCCCATGTACCTGTTGGATTGGGATAAATACTCATGTATACCCTTTGGCTTAGGTTAAATCCTCTCATGTTCCATTCTTCTTGGGATAAATCCACTTATGTACCATTTTGATCTCATGATATATAAACATTACTAATGAATTAGAGGGTGATATAGGACCCCTCCCATTAATCATCTATAAATATGGTACCACATGAAAACAAATATCATTACCGACATCATAAATAACCCATGGAAAGAAAAATGGGATTCACAAAATTTCCCTATGGTATCACAAAAATTGACCTCAATAATTTATATGGTAGATACCCCAAATTCACTCACCCAAAAGAGTATTTCATAAGAAAATTCAGTGTTTGGTTCATGAAAAATTACTTCCAAAGAATTAATACATTTTAATATAAAGACGAAAATAGATGTGAAACCATTAAAGTATTTTAATAATATGTTTTTATCATTATTGTAAATTATGATGTTACATATCACATTTAAAAAAAAAATTCAAATGTTGAAGTGAATTTTTTTGAAAGCCCTTTACTTTTAAAAGGAATCTTAAATAATTAATCCTTGATAATGGAATCATGATTTCAAAAAGGTAATATGAAAAAATTTAGAAAACATTTACTTTTTAAAAAATTAATATTTATAAAGGAGCCTCAAAAAAGACACAATAGTAAAAAAAAAGGTGATTTTAAATCTTTGGAAAACGTTTAATTTTTGAAATAGAAACCTCAATAATATATCCTTGAAATGAAATAATTATTATATAAAATAAATTTTGTGTGGAAGATAAAACATTTGATTTTGAAAGGATGGAAAACCTTTTTAATATTTTGAAATTCTGAAAAACCACATTGTAAAAGTGGTACTAAAACATAAATTTTAATTTAATATATGGGAAATAATTAATTAATATGGGTAAATACATATTTGGGTTTCAAAATAATAAACTAATTTTTTTTTGTGAATAATGATTATAAAAATGGATAAAAAATATCTTTAAAGGATAATATATTTTTTCCTTAATTACATTTCAGTTGTATGAGAATGAAACTCATTGATAAAGTATATTTTATTTCTCCCCAGATATAAATGTAGAAATATCTTATGAAATAGGAAATATAAGGATATATCATACATATAAATATGACATTCATGGAATAACATTTTAACTCAATGAAATTAAATTTGAGTTAACCAAAGCCCTTATAGATGTCATAATTCATGAAGAAAGGGAAATTTAGAAAGGGTTTATGTGGTGGAAATGAAAATCCCAAGAGCAAAGGTATAAATCAATATATAATAAAATAAAATGGATGAATGTACCAAACTTATATGATATAATTTCAAGAAGAAAAATTATTGCTCAATGAATGAGAATTGAGTTTCAAAAAAACCCTTATGGTAATTATAACATATGAATTAGAGGGTTACCATGAAATTGAAATTAAAGTTTCATAAAATGAGAGATATTAAATATAATTTAGGGAAAAATTTAAGTTAATACACCATACGAAATAAATTATGGTGTATAGTATAAAACATGTCTCATAGATTTCAGAATGTTACAAAGAAACTTTTACCTTGAATTCATGCTTTGTTGTTCCCAATATAAACTCCTGTAGAAAAACATAACAATATTAATAACCTATTTCATAACCATATTAATTTATATAAATTTTATAAAAATCATTTACAATTATTCCCTACTTATATATTTTTTATATATTATTTATTTTTAATATTGAGTGTGAGTAATCTTAATAATCTTGAACTAGTTTAGTAATAGAATCATTGTTCATCATTATTATATAAATTTTAATCAATATAAGATAATATAAGGTAATTTAATTTAACTTTTATTATCTTTTATAATTTTATAATTCCATTATATTAAATTTTTTGTTACAATCCTTATTCAAAAATCCAGCGATGTGCTTGTTTTGATGATTCTTAGGGAACAAGGGGTGTTTTCTTAAATAAAGAGTTAAACATTTTTATTAATATTAAATAAAAACTCATTATTTAATTTTTTATATGATATATTACAATAAATTAAATTCACACTATAGTACATGATATAAATTTATATCATTGTTCAAGTAGCTGGTTAAACCAACCCAAACTAGAACATGCCATAATTAATAGATGATTATGAAGTTATTTAGTTGTAATATCATTATAAAAGAATCATAATAATCTTATTTAGTTTATATTAATGTGATATATAATAATTTTAATGAATTATAATATGAATATAACTTATATAAAGTTATTACATAATATAAATAATTCATTTTTTCTCTTAGAATGTTCTTTTGGAAGGTTGGATTTAAAAAAATTATTTATTATACATATTTTTAATAGGATGTAAAATTTATCATTAAAAATAATAATTATTTTATAAAAAAAATATTTATTAATTAAAAAAATTATCATGACTATATATGTAATGATGTGATGAAAAAAATAGAAATTTATCCTTCTATTAAGGCGGCGGTCTACATGCTTGCATGGATGATGACTTCATTTTCCATGGACTAGGAAAATAGAGTAATGTGGTTTATAATTTTAGAATATAAAATATGTAATAAATATATTAAATATATTTTAAAATCTCTATAAGTACCATCCTTTTAAGGAAGTGAAAAAAAAGGAAGCATGTTTTATGATAGAGGTGGTAGTTCACACAACATACGAATGACGATTTTACCTCTATTAATAGAAAGGAGAAATGTTATTAATTATTTAAAAATAATTATAATAAAATAAAATTATAATAATGGTACTAATATTATCATTTTATGATGGTGTAATTTAATTTTAGTAATAATAATTCTACATAAATAAATATAAATGATAAACAAGAGGTTAAAAATGTATACCACCCTTCTTGAATTACCTCCTTTTCAAAAGGGATTAAGCCTTTGAGAGATTGTATTTTGATAATAAAATAACATATTTAAGGTGTATTGTAATGTTTAGTAGTTTTATGTGTGGAATTGTGGATGAAACTAGTGGGTTGTGGTGTGGGGGAATGTTAGGAGATAAGTGCACCATTTATAAGTGAAAAGAGATTGTAATTTGGTAAATACCCAACACTTTTTAATAATGGTTAGTCATTATCAAGAACAATAACTCAGAAATTGAGATATAATAGATATTATATGTGATATAGTCTATAAATAACTCAACCAAACATCCCCACAAAAATTTAAAACATCTTCCAAGTCATTCACACTTAGTTTCTTTTAGATTTAATATTTTTCTTTTAATGTGGGAACACGTTTTTAACTAAATGAATTATCCAATATACTTAAAAATAAAGGTTTCCTTTCTATATAATTTTAAAACACTACATCAAAATTTGAAATCAATATTATTATATTAATTTTATATAAGTGATAAAATTAATTTTAAATATTAAATTTGTAATTTATTATAAATATTTTTTCAAGAAATATAATATAGGTTCTAAAATTTAAAATATGGGTGTTTATGTTTAAAATAAAATTTATAAAATTAAAAATTTAGTTATAAAATACATATTAACACTTATAAAAAGGTTTCATGAATTTCAAATTTTTACTTATATACTAATAATGTCATAAAAGTTATGTTATTTTTAAAAATGGTATTTTTCACTATTCACCTAAAAATCAATCTTTTTAGAAAATTCCTGAAAATTTACCCTAAGGTAATTTTGAAATTATAAATTAAAAAATTATGATCTTTTTATTCTATTCAACTTAATATATTTAATTATTTAAATAAAAATAAAAAATATAAAGAAAAAATATTTTTATTATAAAATGGCTTCTTAAACACAATGTGTCTTTAATTTAATTTCATAAAGACTTATAAGTAATTGAATAATGAAATAATAGTTTCAAAGTACAATAATTACCTAATATAATAAAATTTTAAATGTGATCAATTTTTTTATTAAGGTAATATATTATACACCTTTTGTAAATGCCTCTTCGAAAGGTGCCATGTTTTAAAATATTTAAGAAAAATAATAATATATAATTATTTTAATTGATTATTATCTATTTATACAATAATTATTATATTCATCATGTAATTTAAATATGTTTTAGTTATTTTTATTCAGGTGTTATGTTAGTTCTAGGTTTCTAGTGACATGATATATTACATATAATATTAATGTAAGGGATCTAAAATCTTAGGTTATTACACTACATGAGTATGTTTTCCAACTTTTATAACCTTTTTAATGAATATTTATCTTCATGTTTTTATGTTTTTATAAAGTAGTTTATATTCCCATTTTTTGTTGAATTCATAATTTTACAAATAAAGGGTAATGTTTTAAATTAATAATTAAACAGATTTCATTTTAATTATTTATGTTTTTATCCTCCCCCAAAGCTTTATTATCTTTAACATTATTCCATTTCATGGTGTTGTGCCCAAGTTATTTAGGTTTCATTTTTTTAGTATTTCAAAATTATTTTAGAATAAGTAACTTGTATAAGTTTGAGGGAGGAATTTTTTCTAAGTTTGGCGAAACATTATTCATCTAGAAGATGCATTGCTACTCCTCAATGATTCCAAACATCATGATTATATTCATCATTATAGATGAGTTTTTATAGATGCTGAAGTTGTATAATGTTAAAATTACGAAGAATATAAAAATTATAAGTTATAAAGTTGGAGTTGTGGTTGTATCAAACTATGAAGTGATAAAGTTACATCGATTGATTAGACTGAGAGAATGTAACTCCAGAAGAAGAAGATTCTGGATGGAGAAATATCAAGTGTTATACTAGATTAAAAAATCTATGAAGTTTTACCAGATAGATACTTTTTTCCATTAGACCTACATTCCCAGATTACATTGGGCATACCTTTACAAAGATCCTTAGATGAATAATTTTACGAATTAAACCAGATAGAAATTTACAATTTTGTAGAGAATATAGTATTACAATGTCATATGATGGAGAAACATGAATTATATTTAATAGAATAAACCTATAATGATGGCTAGATAAAATTTTGTGACATAATTGGGGAGAGAAGTATGTAAAATGGATGAAGTTTTAAATATCTTTACAAAAAAATTATAAATTCAATTAATTTTGATGATGTTAAGATATACTTTCAACATTAAAAAATATTAATGAGATTTTTGAAAGATATAAATAGTTATTTAGCACTAATATTTGAGGATGTTTTGGGAAGAATTTTGACTCTAACTTGTTCAGATAGATTTACGGCAGTCAAACGAGATTTAAGTTAAGTAGGAGGTTTATTTTTGTAGCCTATGTTTTTCTATAAATTTTTGGAGGATACTGAGACTATAAAAGGAGGAGACATAAATCATATAATTGGATGATATTTTTGGATAATTTAAATATATACAGTGTTTAAGAGAGAACAACATGAGTTTCCAACCAAGAAACCACTTGGTTTAATGAGAGGTGTATCATATATAGGTGAATTGGATGGAATTACATCAAATAGAGGTGAAAAAAACCAAGATCCACCAGATAAATAAGTACAAGATAGACAATGAGTTCTAGTCGATAAAGGTGAATTAAATATAGGATCATTTAACTAAGGTAAATCACAAAAAGTTCCATCAGACTAAGGTTTTCTATATTTAGGTGCATCAAACAAAGTTTCATCAAATAGAGAGTACTATAAAAAGGTGAAACAAATAGACTGTAACAAACAGAACATACGAGAGGGAGTATTACTAGATGGAATTTTTAATAAGGAATAATTAAAATGAATGTTCAAGAAAGTTGAGATCTATGAATATCAATGTCTTTCAATAATAATTGGATGTTTTGAGACCAGTTAAAATTTTATAGATCTGTTTAATATCTTTAAGAAGTTGTATATAGGAAAAGGTGGTATAAATTTCTAGATAATGAATAATATATTAAGAATAGTATATTTCTATAATAAATCAACAAAGAATAAGTAATACCTTGTAACATGTGGTGTATAACTAGTTTTTGTTGAGTATTTTGGCTAATGGGTATAACTAATCAAGAAGTAAAGAGAGGAAGGAAAGTGGGGGATATAACCAACTGTGGAAGAATATTTGGTCATTGGGGGGGGGGGGTAGAACTAGGTTAAATTGAATGAATGATTAATTGAGATTTGAGTTGGTTTTTTTATTCATTTATAATACTAAAGAAGCATTTAGAGGATAATCCATGTTGGGGGGGTATAACCAATATGAGTAGGATTATGTCACAATGACCAAACCTTGTCAATGTTATGTGCTGATATACCTCTTTATATTTATTACATACTAGGTTAGGTTGTGTGATATCTTTAAGTGGATCCAGAACTCTAAAAAGTTTCATAGGTTATGTTATGAGAATAATTCATAAATTAAAGTGACTTTTGAATCAACCCTTCCCCCAATAAGTAATCTTATAAGGATTTCAAAACTTAAATTGGTATCAATTGTAATGCATCCTTTGAAGTATCCTACTATCTAATGAAGATGGAGTATATAAATTCATTTAAAAATAGGTATTTTCATGAATTTTAATGTAATAAATATCTTATTTATATGAACTATATATTACCCTACCTTCTATATCTTAGCCTAGAAGTTAAAGATACTACTACAGTGTGATTTTCTCCCTTTAATGTAGTTTCTTTGAATTATCCGATAATAAAAATTTGGATTTTGATGGAAAATATAAAATTTTAATTTAGATGGATATCTTTGAGAATTTCTATACATTATTTTGGTGGTTTCAAATTTCTAAAGTAATGTAGGAAATTAAGAAGTAGTTATAAAGGACATTTAAATGTCAAGGATGCTACAATACAAATATGGAGGTAAAAATTAGATGATATAAAGATGAAAATGATTAAAACATTGATGAATACTTTACAAGGGTCAATGAGATCATAAAAAATATCATATATTTTGATAAGAAGCTGGATGATTATAATATTATTATAAAACTTATGAGAAATTTTCCAAATTGGTTTGATCTTAAGGGTTTAACTCTTGAAGATAGAGAGGTTACATCCATTGATGAACTTTATAATGCTCTAATAACATGTTAAATGATAAAACAAATAGTACTTAATAATAAGGATAATGAAGAAATAACTTTTTAATATATTATATATGGAAAGTTTAGTGATCAATAATAAAAGTAGAATCTATTCAAATACTAAGGAAGATGAAGATGATTTCAATAAAAAAAATTCTCTTATCACTAAGAGATAAAATAAAGGAAATTAGAAAATAAAATTTAAATAATCAATTAAGTGAGGGAATTGTATTAATAGTATCTATTTTATAAGAAAAAATCTATAGAATAAGATTAATAATTCTTAGTAAGTGGAACAGGATAAAAAGTCTCAAAAAGAGATGTTGAATAAATATAAGAAAATGTTTTCTAGAAATATGATCAATTTTTTGAGTAGAATAGAGAAAGATGATTCATCATCTTGGAATTAATATGTTAGATAAGTCATTTTCTTAGATAATATTAAAAATAAAATTTCATCACCAACTAAATATGATGATAGAGAAAATAGAATATAACTAGAGTGGATTATAAAAGATAATTTAGAAGTATATCTAGAGAAAATTACACTAATAAAGAAGAAGAAAATGTTAAAGAAAGAAACTAATGAAATAGATTTTGAGAATAATGAGAATATAAAAAAATGGCACACTTCAATGAATTTAGAGTATATAAAGTGAACGTGGTTGAGATAGAAAAAAAGATGAAAGATCATAAAGAAAATCCATCCAGACAAGAGGAACTCAACAAGGAAGAAATAATATTTTTTTTAGGAAATAAATAATAATATATTGATGTTGGATAAATTTCGCAAGATGGTAAATTATTTTGATGTATTATGGGATGAGAATAATGAATCATTTTTTTGAGACACAATAAATGCGTCTTATAGAAAAAATTTAGTTAAATAAGACTAGATAAAACATTACTAAAGTAGTTGAGGTTACATTTGAATCTCCTCAAGATGGTAAAAATAAGTATCCACATAGATAGGTTGATTATATTCCCAAGAAATCTCAATCTACATTTTACTTTATTAACAATGTTTGTTCAAAATATAATATTGAATCCCCTTGTAAAAAGTGTAATAATAAGAAACCATGATCTATAAAAAATTAGTGTACTAGTTTTTTAATATTTATACCTAAAAAATATGGTAATATTTTGTAAATAGAATATAACAACAAAATTTAAAGTAGAACTATAATCATTCTGAAAGATCAATATTCAGAGGCCCGTGTTGGTGTTGTGGAGTGTTTGGGTATAAATCCTACTTGTAAGATTATGTTATGACTCTACCAGAAAAGAGGTTTGAATCATGGGTGATCCATGATAATTTTTTAAGAAAAAATTTATCAAGAAATCAAGATGAGGAAAAAAATAAATTTCAAATAGAGGAAAATGCTAAAGATTCATGTGAGGCATGTAAGAAGCATATAAAATTTTAACAAGTAAAGTAAGAGTGCTTATTTATTTGTAAATTTCAATAGATAGGGCTAGAAAGATAGAGGAAGAACAAAATACTTTTAATAAAAAGTAGAAGATACACGCCTCAGAAAATGAGAATAACTTTGAAGATAAGTTTCCTACAAATAATGGGTTGAAGATTCAAAATGAATGTAAGAGGTGTGAGAAAGATATTCATAATAAAAAAATATATATGAATATCTTACCAACCTAAGATGAAATCATGGAAATGATTTTACAAACTTAAGCTAACGGAGATGTGTCAAAAATTGAAGAGAAGATGAAAACTGCATCTGAAGGCTCAATAGATGGGAATAAATCCATTACAAAATCTATGAGTGGTAATCACATGGAATAAAAAACATCCTATTCTTATTCTAAGAATTATAATAAGAATTATAGACTTAGATAAGACTTTTATCATAAATGTTTCTTCTAGTGAACATTGAGGTTTCTATTTGTTGGACTCCTCATGTATTAATAATGTCTTAATGATCACAAATATCAATAATAATTATAAATCTTATTAATGATCACAAATATTATCAATCATGTGTATTTGTGTTTCAAGTTATCTCATACTTTATAATGGATAATCTCAATTCGTTTTATGCATATTACTGTTTAAGTCTGAATACAGTTATTTACCTATGTACAAGACACTGTGAAGCTTGACATAGTAAGTTGAAAACTGTGAGTAAGACACAGACACCGTGAACAATAATACTATGATGAAGCAGACACTGTGAAGCCTAAGTCTCAGACACCATGACCATGAGACACCGTGACACAGTAATCCTGACACCGTGAATCAAGACACTAAGAACAGACACCATAATCCATACACTCTGTTTGCCTAATTGCCAGGCACAGTTTGCAAGACACAATCATCAAGGCACTGTGAATCCAGAAACTATGAGCAAGGCACTGGAAGCCAGAAACTGTAAGAAAGACACCATGACACTCAGACCATGAAACTCAGACCATGACAATGAGACACCGTAAAGGAGACACAGTGAAGGAGACACCATGACAAGGAAATACCATGAAGAATACATCGCTTGTATAACATACTATGACACTGTTTCTTAACTTATTTTGTCATATTTCAATTTAACTTTTTAATGGTCATATTTGATGTCTTTAATGAACTGACATAATTAATTTTTCTTTGTAGACATAGTACGAGGTACGAGGTATGACATATATGGAACCTGTTGGATAACTCTCATGCATTCAAAGATAAAGATTAGAGAGTGCCCAACGACAATAGAGCGAGATAGTGAATGAGAAAACAAGCATGTGAGCACGACCATGAAGATAAATTTGTAATATTTTCAAAGAAATAATTTTTCACATGCATGAAATCTGACTCTACTGAAGAACACATGAAGTACATTGGAATTCAGAGAACATCTTTACTCGTGAAGAACAAAATCTGAATCACGACACTCTATTTTTCAACACAAAAAACAGAGAAGGACTCAGAAGAATTTATATCTTATCCAAGGAGTCCAGAGCTGCAATGATAATCACTAGAGCATTATGAACTCATATCTACTCTCTCTCTCTCAGTGATTTCTTTATTTTACTTTTGAGTAGTGTGTGTACTTTGTATATTTTACACACACACTGACTCTTGTGCTAAACTGAAGGATTTACAAATCCTTACACCAAACTCTCTATTTTTGTATACCCATGACAACTGAGGAAGTGGTCCCTGTGTGGCCTGGTTATTGTTTTTATCTACCCATGAAAACTATGGAAGAGGTCCCTGTGTGACCTGGACAGTCTGTGTACTGTTGTTAACCCCGATCCAGGGTTTGGATCAAAGTTTATTTATATAAACTGCTTGGTGACATGTGATCACTAAGTGGAGTGGATTATGTCTCAGGTTGAGACTAAACCACTTGTTTTATATCTGTTGTGCTATTTAAATTTAGTCTTCTATGTTTTACTGCCTTAATGCATAATC
Source organism: Viscum album (assembly GCA_963277665.1). Classification (NCBI taxonomy): domain Eukaryota; kingdom Viridiplantae; phylum Streptophyta; class Magnoliopsida; order Santalales; family Viscaceae; genus Viscum; species Viscum album. The sequence goes on along the minus strand of OY728119.1, from coordinate 20,259,750 downwards.
TAGAAAACCCTAATTTCACTTTGATAGTTAGTCTTGGAAAGAAGTTATAACTGATTTTTCATAGTAGGATAACTTCAAAAGTAATATTAATAATACATAATAAGATTACTGAGAACTAATCAATCTTCTAAGAAGTTGTTTAAACAGTCAAACTCTTATAGCAGTATAACCTTGATTAACTGGGTTGTATCTATTTTTTGGGAAATCATTATTTTTAAAATTAATATCTTTTAAACAGAAATTTTTATATAGTTTCTCAATTCACCCCTCCCCTCTTGATTTAACTACTCTGACCAACATTTGGTATCACAGGTTGCTTTATTAGGACTTTGTGTAATCTTATTCAACTGTGATTGTAGTTGTACTTTAAATATCTGTAAATTTCTATCAATTCTAAATTTCTAGCTATTTTAAAGTAATTTGTTAGTATGGATAATAGATTGGAAGGTGCTGCAACTAACAGACCACCATTATTTAATGGAACAAACTATTCTCAATGGAAACTTAAAATGAAAATGCATCTAGAAAGTATGAGCTTTGAAATCTTCTCATCCATTATAGATGAATACAAACTTCCTGTGACTGATAGAATTACATGGTATGAACCTAGAAAACTTGCTTACAATAACAATTGAAGAGCTATGAATGCCTTGTACTGTTCCTTAGGAGATGAATAATTTAATAGGATTTTTGCTTGTAAAACTACCCATGAAATTTGGGATACCTTGTTGGTCTCACATGAAGGCACATCTAGTGTAAAGGAAATGAGACTTAATACTTATACTATAAAATATGATAATTTCAAGATGAAACCTGATGAGACTATTTCTGACATGTATCTTAGGTTCGATGACATTGTCAACACAATGATTTCTCTTGGAAGAGAAGTCACTGCCAAAGAACAGATCATGAGAATTCTCATATGTCAACCTCACAGATAGAGGGGAACCTCTGTCTCAATTATAGAGTCATGCGACATCAGCAAGCTACCTATAAAGGAACTCATTGGGAAACTAATGATGTATGAGGAAGAGATGAAAGTCAAAAAAAGAATAGAAGGATGAACCAAAGAGGAAATCTGTTTCATTCAAGACCCCCCTCTCAAAGCACAAAGACAAAGGAAAACTGGAAGCTTCTATAGACAGTCCCACTACTGAACAATCATCAACTGAAAGTGATGAGGAGATGGCTCAACTGGCCAGAAGATTCAAATGATTTTACAAGAAGAATTTTTTTTTCATAAAACCTAACTTCAAGGGTAAGTATGAACAAAAAGGAAACTGGATAAAGGACTGGAAGAGAAGTGACAAAACTGATGAGATTGTATGCTATAAATGTAAGCACAAAGGACATATAAAGGCTGACTGTCCAAAGCTCAAATATAAGAAGACATATGAGGACAAGGACAAGAAGTAAAAAAATACAATGAAAGCAACTTGGAGTGCCTATTAGGATAGTTCAAGTGACTCAGATACATCACATGATGAACAGGCTAACAAATCCAATATGTGTTTTATGACAAACACATCTGAGGTAACACCGAACTCTTCTATGAATAATTCATACCATTCTGAAGAAGAAAGTGACTCTGAAAATATTACTAATGAATAAATGTTTGAATATTTCAACATGCTTGAAGATATATGCAATGAATTAAAAGATAAATATAAATCATTGAAGAAACAATATGCTCTCACTTCAAATGTTAAATCTGATCTTAATACGGAAAAAGAGAAAAATGCTCAACTACTTAAAGAAAAAAATGAACTAAAAATGTCTAATGAGCAATTAAAATGTGACTTAGAAAAGTTTACTAATGGTAAAAATACCCTTACCCAAATGATATTAAAACAAATTGCTCCTAAATATAACACTGTAATTGGTTATCAACTTGGTAAAAGAAACCGTGGTAGAACAAATTTTGTTTCAAATTCTAGGACATGTAATTTTGTTCCCAGTTCTGGACATAGCTCAACTAGCTCGAGTCATGATAAATACTCTACTGTTTCAATTTTTTTTGGACTAAATATAGTTTATTTTTCAAACACTTTGCATAATGCTTATAGGAAACCTATGAGACAAATATGGGTTCCTAAAGAACTTATTACTAATGTTACTGGACCCAAACAAGTATGGGTACCAAAATCTATCTTTGCTTGATCATGTTATAGGAAAGATTCTTAAAGAGATCCTGCAAGAATCTATGGTACTTGGACGGTGGATGTTCAAGGCAAATGACATGAGACTACTCATCCTTCAAGAATCTGATAAAAGTAGATGGAGGACATGTCATATTTGGTGACAATGCAAAGGGGAAGATCATTGGCTTAGGCCATATTGGTAACTCTGATTCAATTATAATTTCTAAATTACTGTTTTTTAATGGTCTAAAATATAATTTTCTTAGTATCTCACAATTATGTGATGATGGATATCATGTTAAATTTGAAAATGATGCTTGTAATGTCTTTAATTTTAAAGATGAATTATTATTTTCGGCATCAAGGAATTAGAATGTTTATTTTGTTAATTTAGATTCCTTAACTTCTCAAAATGTTTCATTCCTAATTGTATTTCATAAAGAATCTTGGCTCTGGCATAGGAGACTAGGACACTGTAATGTTCACTCCCTTATAAAGTTAACTAGAAAAGGCCTAGTTAAAGACTTACCCAAACTTGAGTTTCCAAATAACAAAGTGTGTAATCCTTGTCAAAATGGAAAACAACAAAAAATATCTTTCAAACCAAAGAAATAAGTTTCTACTTCTCAACCTCTAGAAATTGGTTCACATGGATTTTTTTGGACCATCTAGAGTTTCTAGTTTAAATGGGAAGCACTATGTTTATGTTCTAGTAGATGATTTCTCTAGATATACCTGGACCTTTTTCATGGCTCACAAAGGTGAATCCTGCTATTATTTTACTAAGTATTCAAAGTATGTAGAAAATATTAGTGGCCTTAAAATTAAATCTTTAAGAAGTGATCATGGCCATGAGTTTTGAAATCAAGATTTTGAATCCTTTTTCTCACAAAATGGTTATAATCACAATTTCTCTACCCCTAGAACACCTCAGCAGAATGGTGTTATAGAAAGAAGAAATATAACCTTTCAAGAAATTTCTAGAACAATGATTAGTGAATATGACTGACCTATTTACTTTTGGGCTTAAGCTGTTAATACGACATGATACATAATCAATAGAGTCTTGATTAGACCAATTCTAAAAAATACCCCATATGAACTCTGGAACAATAGGAATCCTAAGGTTAATTACTTTAAAGTTTTTGGTTGAAAAGTCTTTATTCTCAACACTAAGGATAATCTTGAAAAAATTTCATCCAAAAGTGATAAAGGAATTTTCCAAGTTTATTCAATATCAAGTAAAGTTTATAGAGTATTCAATAAAATGACTAAAAGTGTGGAAGAATCTATTCATATCAAGTTTGATGAAACAGATCCATATGAACCTAGAACCATCCTAGAAAATCTGGAGGATGATGTATCAAATCTGAACATCAACTCAAAATCCTCAAATACCACTGTGAAAGAATCTGTGAAAACTTCCAATTCTGGAAATTCTATTCAATCGAGTCATAATGAACCAGAATCTGTTGATGAACCTAAATTCACTAGTCCCTCTTTTTCTAGAAAGGTTAGAACTCTTAAAAACCATCCCTTAGATGCTGTTGTAGGAGACTTAGAGAAAGGAACCCAAACTAGATCTTCTCTTAGAAATCAGGTTGAACATCAAGACTTCTTGTAACAACTTGAACCTAAAAACTTTGATGATGCTATCAATGATGAATTTTGGGTAATTTCTATGCAAGAAGAACTCAATCAGTTTGAAATAAATAAAGTTTGGAAACTTGTTGAAAGACCTAAGGACACTTTTGTCATAAGCACTAAATGGGTGTTTAGAAATAAGGTAGTTGAAGCTGGATATATAGTTAGGAATAAGGCTAGATTAGTTGAACAAGGCTATAGTCAAGAAGAAGGAATTGACTATGAGGATACTTTTTCTCCAGTAGCCAGACTTGAATCCATTAGAATTCTACTTGCTTATGCTGCACATCTTAATTTCAAACCATTTCAAATGGATGTTAATAGTGCATTCTTAAATGGGTATATAGCTGAGGATTTTTTTGTTGAACAACCCCCTGGATTTACAAACCCTCATTTTCCAAATCATATTTTTAAACTATAAAAAGATTTATATGGTTTAAAGCAAGCTCCAAGTGCTTGGTATGACAGATTAAGTACTTTTCTTATTTCCAAAGGCTTTAAAAAAGGAATAGCTAATCCTTCCCTATTTATAAAATGAATTTCTAATGATGTTTTAGTAGTTTAAATCTATGTAGATGATATTATTTTTGGATCTTCAAAAAATTCATTATGTATTGATTTTTCTAAAATGATGCAAAACAAATTTGAAATGAGTTTAATGGGTGAACTAAAATTCTTTCTTGGATTTCAAATCTTTCAAAATAATAATGGAATTTTTTTGACTCAAAGTAAGTACACTAGAGATCTTCTAAAACATTTTGGATTAGATAGCACAAAAATTAGTGACACTCCCATGAGTACCACCTGTAAGTTGGATCTTTATAAAGATGGAAAATTTGTTGATCAAACCACTTATAGAGGAATGATTGGAAGTCTACTCTACTTAACTGCTAGCCGTCCTGATATTATGTTTAGTGTGTGTGTGTGTGCTCTTTTTCAAGAAAATACTAAAGAATCTCATTTAAATTCTGTAAAGAGAATTTTCAAATACCTCAAGCATACACCCAATCTAGGACTGTTCTATCCTAAAGGACAATCATTTGAACTAGTTAGTTATTCTGATGCTGACTTTAGTGGATATAAGTTAGATAGAAAGAGAACCTTTGGAACATGTCACCTTTTAGGCAAGTCACTAGTATCATGGTGTAGTAAGAAACAAAATTTTGTTGCATTATCTACTGCAGAAGATGAATACATAGTCGCTAGCAGTTATTGTGCACAAATTTTGCAGATGAATCACACTTTACGAGATTATGGATATCAATTCAGACATGTACCAATAAATTGTGACAACACAAGTGCTATTAAAATTTCAAAAAATATTGTTTCACATTCTAGGACAAAACATATTGATGTAAGACATCACTTTTTGAGAGATCATTATCAAAAAGGTGATATCACCTTGGAATTTATTGGCACTGAATATCAACTTGCTAATATATTCACTAAACCATTAAATTCTGAGAGAATAGATTAAATCATACATGATCTTGGCATGATCAATCACAAATATATATCTTACTATTATTACTGTTTAATCTTTTACTATATTTTACTTTACTATTTCATGTTCACTGTTTCTCGGTTATTGTCTCTCATCTTTACGGTCTCACCGTTAGAACTTTCTATTCACAGTCTGTCATTTACTGTCTCACCGTGACCGAAAAGTTTACTTACTATCTCACCGTGACAGAACAAACCATTCACTGTATCACCGTGACGAACACTGACTGTCTCACCGTGACAACCATTTACCATCGCACCGTAACTACTATTCACAGTCTCACCATGAAAATTATTTATGCTTTTTTTTAACCCGTATCGCGGTAATTCTTTTTTTCACCAATTTTACTTTCCTGCATTTTTATTTTTGTGACATATGACATTCCCAAATGATAAAAAAAAGGGTTTTACTCGGTTCTTCACCTGGACCTTCTCCTACTCACTCTTTCCAAACCCTTTCAACCTTGAAACCCTCTCTCTCTTGAACTTCAGTGAATGCTAAGGATGAAGCGTCCATCTTCATCCACACCTGAGAAGCGCAGCTCAAAGAAAAAGAAGATAGCACCGAAGCTGGTGCCTGAAGGACCCTTGAATACAAACCTGGTAAATTTCACTGTCATTCCTGAAAAATAAGTTTGCCCTGAGTGGCTTTTGTCTAGAAAGTCTCTGGTTTTAAAAGTTTTAAGAGAACAAGGCTGGTTAGAATGGTTCTCAAGGGATAAAAGACCGATTTATCTGAGGTTGGTAGCTCAGTTTTATCAGTATGCTCAGTTTTATTTTGATTCTAGTGAAAGATTTCTTGTGAGGAGCTAGATTAATGGCCAAAGATGTTCCTTATCATTGATGTTATGGGCAGCATTCCTTAGGATACCTCACGAAGGAATTTTTCATGATTATCAGAAAGATCCCCCCTAGAACTGATTTCCTTGACCTAGAAAATGCACAGGAAACCCTAACTGGAAATGGAACCAAGATTAGGGCTATAGCTTCTGAACTTGATGGAGAGACAAGGTTGTTGTTTAAATTTGTTCAAAATCTGGTTAGCCCGAGGAAAGGTGACTTTGTTGTATTAAAGTACCAAGATGTGTTCCTGATTCATCTTATGAAGAATGGACACAAAATCAATCTGTGCAAATACATCATTCAACATATGTGTGAATTGATCAAGGTCACATCCAAATCCACCTCTCTATTTTACTCTAGGCTGATTTCAACAATGCTTGTTGCAAAAGGAGTAGTCGGACCCAATGAAGAAGTACTTATGGATCTTGAATATTGTTTATCTAAACCTACCACTAAGAGGATGAAAATAAACTGGAACCCCTAGAAGAAGGAATGGGTTGAAGATAATGATATGATTTATGAGAAGTATAATCCTGTGGATTATCCGACAAGTCCAAAGGACATTTGTGATCCTATTTTGGAACCAGATGAAGTAGTTTATTATTCAGAAGCTGAAGAAGAAGAGGAAGAGGCAGCTGAAGTACCACATAGAGAAGAGGTTGGTATACCTCATAGGGAAGAAGTTATTGTCAAGGAATAAAGGAATATTATTCCTCCTGTTGTTCTTGAAGAATAACCTCCTGCCCCTAGAGTTGATATCAATATAGAAATCCAACCTGAGGCTAGAAAAGAATCAGGTGTGACGGAATTTGACCATCAAGTCATAGAAGAACCTGTTCTGGAACTCCCTGCTGTAGTGGAACAACTCCCTGTTATAGAAGAAACAAATCTGGAACAACTCCCTGATGTGGAAGAAGAAAATATAGAAGAAATCCATTTTAGGGAAGATGGAAATCTATAATAACTCCCTACTATGCAAGAAGCAACTCAAAAAGAAGTCACTGATATCCAAGAAGCTAATCTGGAAGACCTTCCTGTGGAACAATCTGTTCCTAAGAGAATACCCTCTGCTGAAGAGAGGATGGAGATAGGCTTTAGGTTGGTTAGGCAACAAATGGCTGAGGAAATTAGAGACGAACCAGTGGATTTAGAACAAGTATCTGAGCCTCAAGGTCCTGAAAAGGAAGCACTTATTGAGGGGTAGGAACCTCAAAATCTTGATACTGGTGAAGCTAAGTATGTTGAAGCATATCAACCAACTGAGTCATATTCCATGGACACTCAGTATAAATTCCATAGCTTTTATGATATGATTTAATCTCAGTAGGTTACTACCACTGGGATTGATCTTTCTTCTTTGTTTCAACTGAAATATGTCACATACTTTACACCTAAACCTAAACCTCAACTTGAACCTCAATCTGAGCCTGCACTTGTAACACTTCCTGCACCTGCACCTTTACCATAAGAGCTATCTTTTTTCAGTAAAGATGATTTGAAAGTCATTGGAGACACTATCTTAGCTAGAGTTTAGAAACTTATGTCCTCTCAACCTCGTATTCTAACCAAACTGAGTCAGGAAGATGCCTTACTGCTTTTAGAAAAGATTATTTGGCACATTAAACCCAAGATGATTCATGAAATTCAAGAAGGGTTGAAAACAAGTTACTCAGTAATGAAGTTGAAACTCTGAAAAGAATGGTTGAACACCTACAGAGAGAATTTCATTCCAGATCAGAGCCTACTCCTGCTTCTCTTGAACCTATTGTTTCTCATATTTCTAGAGATATTGTGTCTCAGATTCACCCTTACCTGTTATCCTTTGATGAAAAGAATGTAGAAAGAAACAAAAAGTTGTTGACATAAATGAGAGAGCTTTGGGTGAACTTAAATAAACTCACAGATGAATACACTGGTTGTCTTCAAAATGTATTTAATTAGTTGAAGTCTCTCACCATAGTCATCAAAGCTTCTCATACCTCTGGTGAATCCTCTACACCATCCTTGGACACTTATTTGCTCGGATCAAGAGTCCAAGAAGAGCTTCAGACTTCTTTAAGTGGTTTCAATGTGACTTCTTTATCTAAAGTTGTTCAGAACAGTGATAGAGTGCCTGACCTGGTAGTAATTCACTCAAAGATTTCCAATGATGCTCAGCAAGAGATCTCTAAGAAAGTGGAATTCTATTTCAACTGGATTTTCTCCATGACTGATATGACCAACCACTTCAAATACCTTGTAGAGAATCTATGAATTCCTCCTGTAACCCAAGACATAAAAAATCAAGTTCAAAAGCCAACTGAGTTTACCAGATTATTGGACATGTTCATGGAAAACAAAGATGATTTTGAAAAGGCCATATAGTATGGAGGAGAAATTATTGCAGACTTCATCAAACTTATGAGACCGTATCTCCATGTACAGAGTACAACAATTGTTTCTCCAGTGGCTGCTCCTCTCAGACCTGGATTACCTACTTTTACTTCTGCCTTAGCTTCAACATCCATGTCTATTGGCCAGGCTCTTAGTCAGATCAGGACTGTCATCCTTGAACAGCAACTACCTTGATCTTCTACTGCTCCTACTTTGGCTCCCTCAGTCTTCGAAGGTCTCCCTTTGCATTCTCTCTCTACCACCTCTCTACCTTATTCTACATCAACCATTTCCCATATGGTTTCCTCTTCTGCTGCTGATAAAGGAAAAGAGAAGGCTAATCCCTGAATAAGACCAATGACTGCTATTTTTTTATGGGGATGTCATTGATTTTTTGTATTTCTACTGTATATTTTCTTTTGGACACTCTTAATGCCATATTCACTATTTCCCCTCTATTCTTTATAATTTTTGATAATCCCAAAAGAGGGAGAAAATGTGATAAGTTATCTATTATTATATATGTTATTTTATATATAGCTGCATTCAATTTACCCTTTAACTGTACTTGATTTTTGATCATCAAAATGGGGGAGAGTGTTGGACTCATCATGTATTAATCATGTTTTAATGATCACAAATCTCAATAATAATTACAAATCTTATTAATGATCACAAATCTCACAAATCTTATCAATCATGTGTATTTATGTTTCAAGTTATCTCATACTTGATAATGGATAAGCTCAATTCATTTTATGCATATTACTGTTTAATTCTGAATACAGTTATTTGCCTAAGTACAAGACACCGTGAAGCTTGACATAGTAAGTTAGACACTGGGAGCAAGACACAAACACTGTTAACAAGAACACTGTGATGAAACAGACACCGTGAAGCCTAAGTCTCAGACACCATGACCAATGAGACACCGTGATGATGAGACACCGTGACACATTAAGCCTGACACCTTGAAGCAAGACACTAAGAACAGACACCGTAAGCCAGACACTATGTTTTCCTAAGTTCCAGTCACAGTCATCAAGGCACCGTAAATCCAGAAACTATGAGCAAGGCATTGGAAGCCAGAAAGTGTAAGTAAGACACCATGACACTCAGACCGTGACACTAAGACCATGACAATGAGACACTGTGAAGGAGACACAGTGATGGAGACACAGTGACAAGGAAATACCGTGAAGAAGACACCGTTTGTAGAACATACTGTGACACCATTTCTTAACCTATTTTTTCGTCTTTCAATTTAACTTTTTAACGATCATATTTGACATCTTTAATTCACTAACATAATTAATGTTTCTTTGTAGACATATTAAGAGGTATGAGGTACGACATATATGGAACCTGTCAGCTAACTCTCATGCATTCGAAGATAAAGAGTAGAGAGTGCCCAATGATAATAGAACGCGATACTGAACGAGAAAACAAGCGTGTGAGCACGACCACGAAGAGCACTTTGGAATATTTTCAAAGAAATAATTTTTCACATGCATACAATCTGACTCTACTGAATAACACACAAAGTACACTGGATTTCAGAGAACATCTTTACTCATGAAGAACAAAAGTTGAATCGTGACACTCTGTTTTTCAACACAAAAACCAGAGAAGGACTCAGAAGCATTTCTGTCTTATCCAAGGAGTCCAGAGCTGCACAGCTAATCACTAGAGCATTATGAACTCATATCTACTCTCTCTCTTAGTTATTTATTTATTTTACTTTTGAGAAGTGTGTGTACTCTGTATATTTTACACACACACTGACTCCTGTGCTAAACTGAAGGATTTTCAAATCCTTACACCAAACTCTCTATTTTTGTTTACCCACGAAAATTGTGTAAGAGGTCCCTGTGTGTCCTTGTTATTGTTTTTATCTACCCAAAAAAACTATGGAAGAGGTCCCTGTGTGACCTGGAAATTCTGTGTACTGTTGTTAACCCCGATCCAGGGTGTGGATCCAAGTTTATTTATATAAAATGCTTGGTGGTAGGTGATCACCAAGTGGAGTGGATTAGGTCTCAGCTTGAGACTAAACCACTTGTTTTATATCTGTTGTTCTATTTAAATTTAGTCTTCTCTGTTTTACTACCTTATTGCATAATACAGAAAACTTTAATTTCACTTTGATAGTTAGTCTTGGAAAGAAGTTATAACATATTTTTCTTAGTAGGATAACTTCAAAATTAATATTAATAATACATATTAATATTACTAAGAACTAATCAATCTTCTAAGAAGTTGTTTAAACAGTCAAAATCTTATAGCAGTATAACCTTGATTAACTGGGTAGTATCTATTTTTGGGGAAATTATTATTTTTAAAACTAATATATTTTAAACATAAATGTTTATATAGTTACTTAATTCACCCCTCCCCTCTTGAGTTAACTACTCCGACCAACACTATTTATTCTCCTTATTCTTATTTATTTAAACTAATATTTAGGCAATTGAAGGAGAGTAAGTAGAGGATATTGTTAAGTGTTTTAGTTGTTTTAACACATGAAGAGAAATAAATCATTGAACTTTATCAAGAATTTTGTGATACAATTTAGGGGGAGAAAAGATGAAGCTGAGGTCTGAATATAAATCTTTAATAACCTTCTTTGGTTATATAAAACTGATCTTCAAGAAGAATTAATGATATTTGAGAAATATGATATTCGTAGGGAGTTTTTTTATACACGTGGTTTTTTATATGTTTATTAAGATTGTTCTGGGTTTTATCTTAATAAAATTACTTAGATAACCCTTGATATATAGTTGATGGAATAATATTAAGAAGATTATTGCATAAAATAATTGCTATGGGTGACATTGAAAACCTTGATTATACACTATATTTTTCTATATCAGGTTCACCTACATAGACTTATAGTTTTAGAATTGAAATATCTTTGTTTATAAATTCAGGTTATAATATTCTTATCATAAGGAATATTTTTAGGATTATAAGATAAAAGAAGAAAATATGATATAACCATTATGTTTCCCATTTCATTTTATTTCTAATAAGAGATAGAAATAATTGAGAACACATATGGTGGAGAAAAAATGAGTGCATATATTTACTTTGAAGATTATGTTTGAGGATATTGAAAACAAACACGAAGGTGGATGATGTTGTTTCCATGTTTTTTTGGTTACAATTTTTTCAATATGTCAAAATTTGTCAGTGGAAGAAGTCTCTTGGAGAAGTTAGAGAGAAGAATTGTTGCTTTGTTTAGAGCATAATTATTAATTTAGGAGATGATTTTTTGTTCCTCAATACTTCCAAACATAATTAAGATATTCATTATTCTATTTGAGTTTTTAATAATGTTGGACATGTATAAAGTTCAAGTTATGATGTATCTATATAGTATGAATTACAATGTTTGAGTTGCGGCTATAAAAATTTCAATCCACAAAGTGATGAATTTATATAAAATTATCAAACATAGAATTTATAAATGTAATGGAAGAAGTGTTCTGACAAAGAAATTTAAAAAGTTATACAAGATGATGAATGCTATGATGTTGTACTATATAGAGAAAAATGTTTCCATCATATATACATTTACAATGTTCATTTTATATACCTTTACAAATATCATTGAATGATGGCATATAAGAATTCCAACATATGTAAATTTACAAATTTTCAGTGAATGGTGTCTTATGAACTCATAGGATGAAGAAATGATAAGTCCATTGAATGGAGTAAACCAACAATGATTACCAAAAAAAATTTGTTACATGATTAAAAAATAAGTTTTTACACTAGGAAGTGGTTCGACAATATGTAAAAAAAATATTATAAGTTTAATAAATTATAAAAATTATGAGTTTTACTATCAATATTTATAAATCTAGATAAGATAAGAGGAAGATTTGGTGACTTCTTTCACATTGAGATATTAAAATTTTCATACATAGAATGTTGTATCTAAATTTTTTAGATATCTTAAAGGTGGTAAAATGAGTTTTAAGTTAATAAGAAAGTTAAAATTTAGAGCCTACATTTTATAAATAATTTATTAAGGATACTTAGCCTATAAGAGTAGGAGAGTTCATTTATACCATTAGACATTATTTCTATATAAAGTGAAATTTCTAAAGTGATCGAAAGAGTGCAATGTGATTTTCCAACCATAAAAATTTAATGAAGAAGGGGTATTTCATACATAGGTTCATAAGAAATAAGTACATCATATAGAGGATACTAGACCGAGATCTACTAGATAGAGAAGTACCAGATGAATATAAAGTACTAGAAAAATAAAGTTCATTGGACGATAGAGCATCAAACTTAGGTACATCAGAACAAGGTGTATCAGACTAAGGTGTATCATACATAGTTTCATTGGAAACATAGTACTAAACAAAGGGGAAATAGATAGAGGGTACCCGTCATCGCTTACAAATGGAGTATTACCAGATATAATTTATGTTACAGAAGATATCTGGAAAAAATTATTTGATGTTTAGATATTTTTATATCTAGGTCTTTCATTATTAGGTGGAGGTTTTGAGACTATTCTACCTTTAATAGAGTTGTATAATATATTGAAGAATCTATTCACATGAAAATGTTATCCAATGTTACACCGCAAAACTCTAAATGAATAACATTTTATTTAATAGCATGTGTGACTTACAACACCAAGTGTAAAAGGGAATATAAAATCTCGAAACCATGTGATATATTTACCATTTTAAATAAAAACATTTTATATATTCTAATACATGAAACATTTAGTTAGTTTTCATTTCACACAAAAATGACTTTCTTCAATAGCTTCTGTCACTCGCAAGCCTGAGTTTTACCTAATACTATTAATATTATTATTTAGAATAAAAATTATCTCATAGACATTAAATTAGTGGGTATGAATAGGATTAAACAACTTATGAAAATATATAATTGATTTCATTTGGTACCAATTAATTATAAATTAATATAAAAACCAATTGAATATAAGGGAAATATTTTTATAAAGGACTATTTTTATGTTCCCAAAGGTGGTTTATAATAATACATTAAATTAATTAGTATTAACGAATGATATTAATAAAATTTATATATTTTATATTCAATAATTTTTTTACATTAATCAAATAGATTTTATAGGCATAATATAAGAACAAATACAATTTTATGCATAAAAAGTTGTGTTTTTCCAAAAGAAATTTTTTCCCCTTTTAATGTCATACTTATTTTAAAACTAAATTTTGATAATTTTATAAATTTTATTTGAAAAAATAAAATTAATTTTTGATATTGGAATGTAAAAATTATCTTTGGGTGATTTGTTTCTATTTTTTTGATAAGTTTCTTTTTTTGATGAATAATGAAAAATACTGAATTTAATTGAAAACTGACATTTCATCTAAATAATTTTTAATGTTAAATTATATTTTAATTTTTTTTAAAGTTAAATGAGATCAATTATAAATATATTAATCACATTTAGGTCATTTTAATCAATTTAATAGTTAATTTTGATGTAAAAAATTTCAATCATTTGAACATTTTCACTATAAAAACCTGCATTATCATCAAGTCTACATAATACATTTTAAATTAAATTATAGACCTTATGTGATTTTAATTTTGAAAAATATATTCCATATTTGGAATTATAATAATTCATAATTTATAATAAGGTCAAATTAAATTTTACCAAATTGATTAGAGAAAACAGTTATTGTTAATTATAGCGATTAAGGTCAAAATGAGTTTATATAGAGGTTAATATTAAAAGATAAGGCGTGGAAATGACCCAAAATTTGTCCAAAACCAATTTTATAGACATATGTAAAACATAAACCATATTTTATTGAAACTATTTCATTATTGGAGTCACATGAGGTAAGGGAGACCTCCTAATAGTGTTCACTTTTTGGTATTTACAAGAATGCCACTCATCCACTATAAAAGGGCACTCACTCATATCACTTATTCACACATCAAAATATATGATTATCAACCAAAACCAACCAAATTAACTTAATAAATTCCATATCCTAATTATAAAATAATTTCTCTAAGCATAAATCCATCCAAATAAGGCCTTTGGTGTAAACCAATTAAAGTTACCTGAAGAAGAGGTAATGTTCATCATTATGCATCTTTGTTTTATTTCCTTCTCCAAAACCTTAAATTATTATTATAGTGTGATTATATAATAACCTAAGTATCATAAATAGTATTATTTTTTATTTTAAGGGTATTATATACACCCACACATAGTTCTATCAACTGGGTTCAAAATCATTTTTTGTGTGTACGTCAGACTACTGCCTCGCGAAGTGATGTTGTTCATTTTTCCACCACCACATTTTAAGGTTTAGAATAATGATGTAAATACTATTTATATATGAAATTTATAATATGTATTATTTTATTATGATTCTTTAATTATTATATAACACATAACTTCATGATTTTAATTTTTTGGGAATACAATAACGTCGTTCATGTGTACGGAGGACTACCGCCTCACAAAGTGATAAGATTCGTTCACACTTTACATAGAATTTATTGAGTATGGTTTTAATAAAAATATGTAATATATATGACATAAATATGATACTATAGTTTCAATATACATATATATCATTTTATTTTCTTTCTTTTAATAAAAAAAATAAAATGGAAGCAGCGCTCATGAGTACGCACGACCTACCATCTCAATGAATAATGTATTTCATTTCCTATCACTAAATTTTATGGATTACTCTAAATACATATGTAATGAATATATATGATATTTAGACCATGGTTTAAATTATATAAATTATTAAATAATGGTGTATTTAATAGGAACAAAAAAATAAAAAGTCAAAACATACTTGAAAAACAAAACATGTTGTTACCCGAAATGATGAAAATATTGAAAGATTATTACCAAATAGTTAATAATATGTTATTAAATGACCATATATGATATCATAAATATTAATATGGTTATGATATAAGTTAATAACATGTTTTTAACTAATATACAGGAGGTTAGATAAATTATGTCCAAAAGGAAAGTACGAAGTAAGGGATTTTGTCTAAATTTTATTTAATTGAGGCATATTGTAAATTTATGCACCTATTTTATTTTATATAGTGAATATAATTCCCATTTGACATTTAATATAATTAATAATTCATTATTAATGTTATTTTGAGTTTCAATATTAATTATTTCATATAATGGGATTTTATCTTAAAGTTACCAAGTGGTAAATAAATTTTATAACTCAATTCAATTTCATTGGGTTATATTACTTCCACAATGTCATTAATATTATATGATTATGTTTATAATGACTTCAAAATATAAATATTTTTTATATTAATTTTTTATGTGTATTTATAGTTTTTAAACATAATATACTCATTTATTAATTCTCACTTCAATATTAGGACCAATTTAAGGGTTTATTTCACAATCTCATTTTAATCAAGATTGTTTATTATTGAAATTGCATTAAAGTAAATTGTATGATAATTTTTTAATAAGATATTTTATTTTATTCTCCAATGGTTATTCATAATCAATTTCAAGTAATATTAACATTTTCTAACTCTTTGGTACTTAAAATTATTGAGAAAATGTTTTAATAAAATCTGACTTCATTTCCCTCTTCAGTTGAAAATCCATTTTCATAAAAAGCCATTTCTTCTACAAAAAAAATCAGCATAGTTTTTTTAATTTTTAAAAATGATTTATTAAGATAATATTTTACCCATTTTTTCTTTTTACAAAACGTTTTTAAATTAATCTTCTTTTCACTTTTCGAAGAAGGCACTTTTTTTATCGTTTTTACTATACAAATGGAATATTATTTTCAGTATATACAAAATTATTGAATGACATTTTTTTGAATCTTACATTGAAATTTTATGTGGTTATTTTTGAAGAAAATGTTTCTAAAAGTTTTTTTCAATGATAATTTATTGTCAAAAAACCTTTCAAAATGAAAAGGGTATTTTCCTCAATAATGTTTTTAAATATATTTTTATTTCATCAACGACGACAAACCTTATTCTTAGCCCATTTGGTACATATATTATTAATATTATCCATACTCCTATTATGGATGTATTATGAATATTTTGACTAATATTAGTATTTAAATTCACTTTCATGAATCATTTTCATAGACATTAACTTCCCCTTGAGTTGTTCAATTTTGAGTGATCATTGAACATTAAATTTCTACTAAATATCCATATTATTTATCATGGATATAATTATTTCATAAACTATATACCATTTTTAAGAATAATGTGCAATTAAAAGTTTATTTGATTATCTAGGGAAATATTGATAAACCCATATTCTTTACTTGATATAGATAATTGATAAGGCACATTTTTTATGGATTAAATTGATTATTCGATATATGAGGAATGCTTTGGACTGTTATGAGATAGGTTGGGGACCATTTAATATAATAATCATGATGTATCAGTAATCTCATTATATGAATCAGTTGACCCAAATTAGTTGGGTTTTTACCCAATATATTTTAAACCATCTTATGAGAGGTCTTGACGGTAAAGGTTCCATGTACATGGGAAACATAGAATCTAATAATTAAGCATTTTTTTTCATTGAGATTCAGTTGTTATCCATGATATTTTCCTTGTGAAAAAATCTATGGATTCATTTCATTATCAATTTATTGATTAAATGTAATGGTTTTAAGTTATCTATATTTCCATATTGATTATTCCTTACACAGTTATTTAAATTTCATGTGTGCTTAGTTATTTACCTTTTCATATTGATTATGATTTATCAAGTTATTTAAATGTCTTGTGTGATTAGTTATTTACATTTACATATTGATCATGCTTTATCTAATTATTTAAATAGAATATGTTCTTAGTTATTTACATTTCCATTTTGATTATGATTGTTTTTTCTTTATTTATTTAGTTTTACTTAAATCTTATTGAGAATTTGAGATCACCCTTATTTTGTTTACTTTCCCCATGATTACATGAAGTTTACTAAAAATTATATGAAAGGTATAATAGATGGAATAAATTTATTCTTGAAAAAGTTAAAGAAAAAAATATGTTGTAATTTGTACATTCAATTGTAATATAAGTATCATGTATGTATCTCGTTTACCAAGACTACTAACTATTCTGTCCTTTGGGACACAATTTACTTATATATTTTACCAATGTAATGGTAGTTGGAACTGACTCTGGGATGTTAGGGTAGGGGTTATTACAGTTGGTATCAGATAAATTTTAGTATAAACCTTGAGAACTATATTTTAAAAAATGTAGATTAGAGAACATAACACTATTATAAAATTTGAGAATAAATATAGAAGAACATCCTAATATTTTGGTAAGGTATAGATTATGTAGGAATTACTAGTAGTAAATCCCTGTCTGGATAATACAAGTGGACATGGTTTTGGAATAGATGTACTTAGGGGTAATAAACTTAAAAATGGAATGTCAGGATTGACTTGAGTATAACCTGGTAAATGACAACGGGCCATACTATGTACCTATTTTGACACTCCTGGGTGATATGCTCAGGGAAATTAACATTTTCATTACAAAAAATTATAAAGTATTTGAATAAATAATGAAAATGAATAAACTAGGTTAAACCTAAGTCCAAGGAAGGACTTAAGTTGAAATAAAACTGATAAATTATTGGGATTCAAGAATTAAATTGTCTACATATTATACCAATTTTATTTTGGTTACAATAATTATGAAACATCTAAGGAATCTGTTAATTTTTTTAAGAAATTTTGTATTCATTAATATAAGAGTTATGGATAAAATCATGGGTTAATTAGTTTAAAAATAATTTCAATGAATTAAACAACTCTTTTTAGGTTTTATGTGATGAGAGTCTACTAGGACTAAAGACATTTTAAAGAAATTTATGGGAAACATAAGTTTTTTTGGGAACGTTATTTGTGAAATAACACATTTACATTTTATAGACATATGTTTAAAGGTATTGATAACCTTTAGGGTTAATATAATCATTAATTACATTGTAATAATAGTCAGATAATATTATTGGACATTGAAAAAAGGGTTTTTTTG
Source organism: Viscum album (assembly GCA_963277665.1). Taxonomy (NCBI): domain Eukaryota; kingdom Viridiplantae; phylum Streptophyta; class Magnoliopsida; order Santalales; family Viscaceae; genus Viscum; species Viscum album. Next base: position 20,241,154 of record OY728119.1, on the reverse strand, counting down.
AAACCTTAGAGAAAAGAATATTTAATGATTAATTTTATTCCAAGTATTTACATCATATTTTTGGGAACATTATAAGAATATAGTTTATAAAAAGTATAACATGCATTCCAAGTGAAAACCCATCATATATGGCGAGGTTGTAGGACTTTATCCCATAACCAAAGGACGATAAGGGTTTAACACTAACCACTGATCTACGCAATGTCCTAGTTAATATGTCAGTGTTTTAGTTAAAATATTTAATGAATAAATATTACTAAATAACAAAAAGTTTTACATTAGATGTTTAGAGATTAAATTATTAACCATATTGGTTATTTAAAATAGTTATATGAAAATATTTTTCACTCTTTTATGGATCTCATGATATGTTGAAAGTGAATTTTAGTGCTTTAGGTGTAAAAATTCATTTTTGGGTATTCATTTCATAGAGTAAAGGGATAAATGGGAAATTGATCAAAGAAAAACCAAAGGATGAAATTATTTTTATGAAATATAGATACATCATGTAATTATATTTTCCTATATTCTTTTATTGTAAAATAAATACTAAACTTTAGCAAAATTATCTTGAAACAAAAATGTTATCCTATTACATTCATATCTGATGAATCAAATTGTCATTTAGATCATCAAATGTTTTTTGATTTGAGGCCCTATAAATTGTATTGATCATTAAATTTATTGTGATCAATGACATAAATCAATACCTATATTTATTTATGGTTTTCTTTTATGTACATATATTCCCTTCCCACTAATGTTCTCCTACTTAGAAACCTAATATATGTTATTTCATATGACCTTTGTACTTCTGATTCTCTCTTATGAAGAGGATATTTTATTAACGCTTTTTTTATGTGGGTTTTTAAATAATGGTTTTTCTAAATTCCAAAACCTTGATTAACAAGATCATGTTTAAACTGTAAGGATGTGATTTATATAATGTGGGAAGAATGTTACACCTTGAAATTTTAAACGAATAACATTTTATTTAATAGCATGTGTGACATGAAAAACCAAGAGTATAAGGGAATATATCATCCTTATAACCTATAATATATTTTATATTTTAAATAAAAACATTATAATCTTTCAATTAACACAAAACTATGTTATTTTTCATTGCATGCAATAATGACTTCTGTCGATAGCTTGTGTTACACGCAAGCATGAGTTTTATCGAATACTTTTAATATTATTATTTAAAATAAAATTTATCTTATAGTCGTTAAATTAGAAGTTATGAATATTATTAACTAAATTAAGAAAATATATGGTTTAATTTATTGGTTACCAATTAATTAGAAATGAATATAAAAACCAATTGAATATAAAGGAAATATTTTGATAAAGAACTATTTTTATGCGCCCAAAGATAATTTATCTAAATAAATTAAATTAATTACTATTAGTCAATTATATTAATGATATATATATATATATATTATAATTTTTTTACATTAATAAAATAGTGTTTATAGGCATATGATAAGAACAAATCCAATTTTATGCATAAAAAGTTGTATTTTTCTAAAAGGCAATTTTGTCGCCTTTTAATGGTGTACTTAAGTTAAAAATAAATTTTGAAACTTTTATAAATTTTATTTGAAAAAATAAACTTCATTTTTTAAATAGGAATGTCAAAATAATACTATGCTAAATTGTTGGTATTTTTTCTGATAAGCTTTATTTTTTTGATGAATAATGAAAAATAATGAATTTAATTGAAAAATGACTTTTTATCCAAATAATTTATAATGTTAAATTATATATTAAGTTTCTTTTAAATTTAAATTAGTTCAATTATAAATCTATTAATATAATTTATATTATTTAAATCAATTTCATAGTGAATTTTGATATAAAAACATTTTAAACATTTGAAAATTTTCACTTTAAAAATCCACTTTGTCATCAGGTCTACAGGATAAATTTTAAATTAAATTATGCCACTTTTGTGAGTTTAATTTGTAAAAATTGATTCAATATTTTTAATAATAATAATTTATAATGTCTAATAATTTCAAATTAATTTTTGACCAAAGTTATTAATGAAAATATTTAATGTTAATGATAATGATTAAGGTAAAAATGGGCTTACTTAGTGGTTAATCTAAAAGGATAAGGTGAGGAAATTACACAAAAAAATTAAAAAACCCATTAGATGTTCATATTTAGACAATATAAATTTTATATCTAAAATGTTTCTTTATTGGAGTCACATGAGGTAAGGGAGACCTCCCGGTAGTGTTTAATATTTGTTATTTACAAGAATCTCACTCCTCCCCCACTATAAAAGGGCACTCACTCCCCTCACTTATTAACTCCTCCAAAGACATTAGAATTGTCCAAAAACTACCAAATTCACTTAAAAATTACATAACCTCATCTTAGAATCATTAAATTTGGAATAAATCCATCCAAGTAAGGCCTTTGGTACAAACCGAAAGGAGTTACCTAATGAAGAGGTAACATTCATCAACGTGCTTATTTATTTTATTTATTTATCAACCACCTTACTTTATTATTATAAAATGATTATATAATTAACTCATTATAATAAATATTATAATACTTTTTTATGTTAATTTTATGACCAACACCCACACAAACCTTTATCAAATGAGTTACAAAATCATCATTCGTGTGAATGACGGACTACCGCCTCATGAATTGATGTCATTACTTTTTACATTTTCACCTATAAAGGTTGATAATGATAATTTAAATTCAATTTATATATAATATTTATGATATGTATGATGTATTTATACTTCGGTAATTATTATATAACACATACCTTTATGATTTTCATTTTTTGGGAATATGATAACGACGTTCATGTGTATGGCGGACTACCGCCTCGCGAAGGGATGTGATTCATTCATGATTTAAATAGAATGTATTAAGTATAGTTTTAATAAAAATATGTGATATATATGAAAAAAATATTATACTATAATTATAATATATTTATATATATCATTTAATTTTCTTTTTTTTAATATGATAAGTAAATGGAAGCATTGTTCATGTGTACGTATGACCTACCATCTACATGAACAATGTATTTCATTTTCTATCACCAAATTTTATGGATAAATGTAAATACATGTGTACTAAAAATATTTTATATTTACATCATGGTTTATATTATGTAAATTATTAAACCATGATCTATGTATGAGGAAAAAAAAAATAACAAGTCAAAACATACTCGAAAAACAAAGCATGTTATTACCCGAAATGATGCAAATAATAAAATATTTTTTAACGAATGCATAATAATATGTTATAAAGGGATCATATATGATATTAAAATATTAATATGGTTTTGGTATAAGTTAATGACATGTTTGAAACCACTGCACATGAGTTTAAAATAAGTGCAACCAAAAGGAAAGCATGAGGAAAGGGATTCAATCTGAATTTGATTTCCTTGAGGCATATTGTAATGTTATACACCTAGTTTATTTTATATTTTATATATAATTACCTTTTTAAATTTAATATAGACAATACTGCATTATTAATGGTATTTTGAGTTTCAATTTTTCTTATTTCATCTAAGGGGATTTTAACTTAATGTTACGATGTGGTAAATAAATTTCATAACATAATTCCTTTTCATTAAGTTATATTACTTCTTCATTGTCGTTAATATTATATGATTAAGTGTATAATGACTTTAAACTATATATTTTTATATTTAAACCTTTTTATGTGGATATATAGTTGATACACATAATCAATTCATTTATTAATTCTCACATAAACATTATTATTATTTTAAGGGTTAATTTCACAATCTCAATCTAATCGATATTGTTTATACTAGAAATTATATTAAAAAAATTATATGATCATTGTTTAATAAAAAATTAATATCTTTCTCATATGGTTATTAATTATTATTTTCAAGTGATAGTAATATTTTTCAACACTTTGGTACTTATAATTATTGATAAATTCTTTAATAAAATATGACTTCATTTTTCTCCTCAGTCAGGAATCCATTTTACTAAAAAACCATGTTTTATAAAAATGTTTTCAACAATATTTTTTTTATCATTTTCAAAATTATTTATTAAATGAAAATTTTAACCTTTTTTTATTCTTACAATTTTTTTAAAGGAATATTCTTGTCTCTTTCCGAAAAAGGCACTTTTTAACCTATTTACCACACAAAAGGAATATTCATTATAGAATGTACGGAATTACCCACCAAAATTTATTTAAAGCTTAATTTGAAATTTTATGAGGATATTTTTAAATAAAATGTTTTTAAAAGTAATTTTCAAATAAAAAGTATTTTTAAATTTTTTCTCAAAATGAAAAGGATATTTTCCTCAATAAGTTTTTTAAATATCATTTTATTTCATCAAGGGTAACAACCCTTATTCTTACTCTAATGGGTATATGTCATATTGATATCATCTTTATCTTTTCTATGCATGTATTATGATTATTTTTACTAAGGATAGTATTCACATTCACTTCCTTGAATCATTTTCATAGTTATTAACTTTTCCTTGAGTTATTCACTTTTCAATGATCATTGAACATTAAATCTCCCCTAAATATCCACATTATTTATCATGCATATGATTATTTCCTAAACCATATACCATTTTTACATATGGGGTTCACTTTAAAAGTTATTTTATTATATGGATAAATATTGATAAATTCGTATTATTTAATCGATATAGATAATTGATAAGGCACATTCTTTATGAATTAAATCAATTATTCGATATATGAGAAATGATTTACACTGTTATGACATGGGTTGAGGACCATTTAAAGTAAGCCCCTTGATGCATAAGTAGTGTCATGATACAAATTAATTAGAAAAATCAAATGCATTTCTACCTGGTATATTTTAAACTGTCTTGTGAAAGGTCTTGGCAGTAAAGGTTTTGTGTACCTGGGAAACATGAAATCCCATAATTAAGTATTTCCTTCATTTAGGTTTAGTTATTATTATCCCAGATATTTTCACTATGAAAAAATATATTTATTAATTTATTTATAATATTATTGATTAAATAGAATAATTTTCAATTATTTACCTTAAAATATTGATTATTGTTGCACCCTGAAATTTTATCAAATATTTTGTTTGAATTAATTCAGTATTTTTGATATTTTTCATTTCACGCAACACTAAAAATATTTATATATATATATATATATATATATATATATATATTAAAGTACTAAGTTTTTCTTGAGTTATAAAAAATAACAAGTTAATCATACACTATACATAACATAAAGGTTAGTTTTCCCTATAAGAAACACCTAGTTTAGCTTAAATTAAATGCAATACTAACTTTCCCTAATGGATTTTATAGCATGCAAGACCACGTTTTATCAAGGAATAATATATTATTAAAAATATTATTATTTAATATGATAAGGTATAACCTAGTCGTCAAATTAGTATTTATGAAACAGTTTAACTAACTTATGAAAATATATGGTTTACACAAATATAAAATTAATTCATTGGTTATAAATTAATTAAAAATTAATATGAAAACAGATTGAATATAAAGAAAAATATTATTATTTTTATGCTCACAAAGCTGTTTTATCCTAATAAATTAAATTAATTACAATTTTTAAGTTATATTAATGTAATATATATATTTAATATTCAAAAAAATATTTTTTCGGTTCATAAAACAGATTTAATTGTCATAGGATAATAACAAAATCAATCTTACGCATAAAATTTTATATTTTTATAACAAACACTTTTACCGCCTTTTAATGAGGAACCTATTTTAAATATATTTTTTTAAACTTTTATACATATTATATGTCAAATTAAATTTAATATTTGAAATAGAAACATAAAAATTAGGTTAGGCTTAATTTTTTGGTATTTTTCGGTGAAGTTTCACTTTTTAATAAGTGAAAATACTGAATTTTAATTCAAAACTGCTTTTTAAACTAATTTATTTATCACATTAAATTATATTTTATATTTGTTTCAAATTTAAATTAGATAATAATTTTATAAATTAATAAAATTTATGTTAATAACATTAATTTCACTTTAAAAATTAGGTTTAAAAACATAGCAAACTTTGGGACATTTTTACTTTTAAAACCCACATTGTCGTCCCGTCTATGGGATTAATTTTAAATTACCTTCTTCTAATTCTATGTTTGGAATTTTGAAAAACGGATTCAATATTTTTAATAATAATAATTTATAATTTATAATAATATCTACTTCGTTTTTGACAAAAATATTAGTGAATGAATTTGAAATTAATTACAATTTTAAGGTAAAATTAAGCTTAACAATGGAATAAACCTTAAATTTAAGGGCCAAAATGACCTAACCACTTGTCCAAAACCCATTTTATAGACATATTTCGAAAATACACCTTCATTATTGATTTTTTTGTTATAATTGTTTTAGGTAAAAATGTGGGTACACCTAATATGTTTTCAAAAATGCCAAGTGTGTCATTTCCCTTCCTTATAAAAGGCCACCACCTCGCCCATTTCCTAAAACCTATAAAAACACTTAGTTTCATCCAATATATTCCCAATAAACTTCCCAAAAACCCTAAATTACTCATTTAATCCTCCCTTTGTGAAAAATACTTCCAAGGAATCCCTTTGGTGCAAACGAAAAGGAGTTACCCGATTAAGAGGTAACATCCTCCCTCAAGATCCTTTCTTTTATTTCAATTATCCCCTCCATAAAATATTCTTATTACATGATTATATATAAAAAATATCATAAATATACTATTATTTTTTATAATAAGGGTTATACCTACACTTACACACAATTCCATCTAATGGGTAACGAGCATACTGTTTACATGAACGACGAACTACCGCCTCACGAAATGATGATTGTTCATTTTTTCCTTTACCGCCACTCATGGTGGAAATTTTGATGGAAAATATATTTATATATGATATATATGATATTTATAATTTCTTTATGCTTCTATTATTTTTATTTATAACATACCCTTATGCTTTATATCTTGTGTAAATACAATAATTTCGTTTAAGGAAATGTGGACTACCACCCCCTCAAAGTAACGTGATTCATTCACACAAAACATGGAATGTATTAAGATATATTTATTGAACCTATATGATATATATGACATAATAATTCTAATTTAATGATATTATATACATATATACACATACATATGTGTCATTTACTTTCTTTCTTTCAATCCATCGATAAAACGGAAGCAATGTTCTTGCATACGTACGACCTACCGTCTCCATGAACAATGTATTCCATTTCATACTTATATATTATATAGATCATTATAACAAAAATATAATTAATATTAATTATATTTATATAAATTTTTAAATTTTTTAAATCATGATATAAGTATAAGGACCAAAGATATTTGAAATTAGGAAAAAAGTGAAAAACAAAGCGAATATTACCTAAAGTGTAACCTTAACATGAATTTGTTAAAAAGAGGGTAATATAAAGTCATAATTAAACCATATATGGTATTAGATATAATAATATTGTTATGTAAAATATGTATAATAAACTTAAATTTATTATATAGGAGGTTTGAATGTGTATGACGAGAGTCAAGACACAAGGTAAGGGAATTTCATCTCACCTTTTATTTTTGTGAGATTCATGCCTTATTCACCATTCATTTATTTTGTGTGGTGTGTATACTAACCATGTATATATTATATAATAATTATAATTAACTTTTTTTTGTATTTACATATCCATTTTATGATCTTTATTTCATGGGGTCTATGTTCCAAAAGTTTCTAAATCGGTAAGGTAATTATGTCTCAATTTTCCTTCTTTGAGACACAAACCATGGTATGCACTTATATTTTTTTTATGAGGTATATATACAACCTTTGAAATGAAATATAATTCAAAAAATTATTTTCATGATATTTTAAGATTCATTTAATTTCATTTATATAAATGGTTAGTATGGTTTAAAGTTACCAAGTGGTGAGAGTTTATTGAAACAATATCATATCTTTTCAAGATTATTTAAGATTACGATTCCATTGACAAAATATTATGATCTATATCTCAAGATAACTCATTAAATTTATTCTACTATTTATATTCGTGATATATTCATGTATTGGTACTATTTTTACACTCTTTTTTACATAATATGATAGATAAAGTGTTTTTAATAAAGTCTAAATTTACCTCTCTCTTCAGTTGAAAATTTTTGTTCTTTAAAATCAATGATATATAAAATAATTTTTAATTTTTTTGGTTTTGAAAGTGTTTTAAGTGATTTTAAATATTTATTTATAATTTTTCAGATTATTTTCAAGTAAAACGGTTTTCAAAATTGTTTCAAGATACTTTTATAAGTTTTAAAGGAAAATGATTTTCAAAATGTTTTCAAGCTTCTTTTAGAATTTTTCAAGGAAAATGGTTTTCAAAATGTTTTCAAGACTATTTTATAAGTTTTCAAGTAAATTGATTTTAATTTTTTTTAAATCTTCTTGTATAAGTTTTATTTTTAAATGGTTTTCAAAATGTTTTCAAGATTTTTTTATAAGTTTGCAAGGAAATTGATTTTGAAAATGTTCTCGAGATTCTTTTATAAGTTTTAATGGAAAATGGTTTTCAAAATATTTTAAAGCTTATATTATATGTTTTATATAAAAAAAATTTCAAAAATTTTGAAAATTTATTTATAATTGTTCATGTTTATATTCAAGAAAATCATTTTTAAAAGGTTTGATTTTTTTAAGATCATTTTTTAAATAAGAAAGGATATTTTATTCAATAAATGTTTTCAAAATATATTTCCAAGTTATTTTCTATATAGGATGACATCTGTTGATGTTACTCATGCCCCTCGAGGAAATGATCCAAAGGTTCTATTCATATTCTTTCTTGAATGGTTTTTGTTTTGATGGAATTATTCTTATGACACCCATTTCTATTCCATAGATTATATGCTATTGAAAGCCTCTTATTTTAATGGGTTATAATTTGATGAAATGATTATGAAACCTATCTATTTTCCATAGGTTATTATTTGATGAAATGATAAAAATAACCATTTCACTTCATGGGTTATGATTTGATGTTTATAGAACCCATCTCTTTTTATGGGTCCTGATATGATGAAATTTTTATTATCTTGTGGAACATGTATGAATGATTTTATTATGAGATGGGTGGGACCTATATTTCCCTCAAATTCATTGGGTAAAGATTTATATCTCATGATATAATGATGGGAATCAAGTCGATGGTCTTGATCCACTATCAAAAGATAGGAAAACCCGATCCCTTCTAAGGAAAGGACTACAACTGGGGATGGTGGTGTGTCCTTCCCAGTAGGTGCAGTCATCATGAAGAAGGAAGATATGGAAACCTGATCTTCTATGAGAAGATGGGGAGACCCGATACACTATTGGAAGATGGGGAAACCTGATACTTTACAAGGAAACGACTTTAACTGGGGATGGTGGTGTGTCTCGCCCAATAGGTGTTATCATCATGAAGATGGAAGATGGGGAAACCCAATCCCTTATAAGGAAAAGTAATGTGAATAGGGATGGTTGTGTTTCCCACCCAGTAGGTGCAGTTCCCATGAAGTTCCTTGATAAGTTCTAGCAATACATCTTGACTTGTAGGGGATGATATCACATGTTTATGTATTCCATAATTCCATGTCATATTCTTATGATATTATTTTATGGATTATGTGATTCTTTTCCTTATGATCCATGTCTTATGAACTGTCAATATTTATGCCATGATTCATATTTTTTATATTATGATATATAGGGTATTATCTTATAATGTTATGATAATGTTATCATATTTTTATGCACATGTTTATGCTTACATGTCTCCCTTGTTTACCCTTATTGAGCATCTAAGATTACCCTTTTTTATGTTTCCATCCCCAGGTTATGAAGTTATATTTAATGTATGATATGTCGTAGAGGGATTCTATCCAAGAAGACCATAGTGGGTTATAATATATCTCACTTATATACTAGTGTTTATGTTTCCATGTTTCCAAAGTCAATAAACAAATATGGTTTTTGTTTTCTTGTTTGTGTAATGTTTTAAATATTCCAACAAATGATGTAATATTTATGTACGTTAAGACAGGGTCATTATATTTAGTATTAGAGAAAATTTATACTTAATATTTGTAAACTATGATGAGAAAACATTATTTAGAATCCTAGGTATATTTCTAAGGATATGTCTAGAGATATATCTAAGGATAAGTGTAAGGACAAGTTAACATTTAGAAAAATGTCCTGGAATTTTGGTAAAGGATAGAGTGAGTGGTTTCCTAGAAATAAATCCTTATCTGGATACTACAAGTAGATGTGGATCTATCATAGATGTACCTATGAGTAGCAACCCTGACAAGGCGTGTCAGGCTTGAATTGGTGTAACCTGGTACATGACAACATGCCTTGCTGCACACGTGGTCTGACACTCTTGGGGGATACGATTTAAAAATTCACATACTCTTTATGAACCATAATTAAGGATTTGAATATAATATGACTATGAATAACCTAGGATAAACCTAAGGTGTCAACAATTAAAAAGTATGTGTTATTATTTAGACATCATATAAGTAATTTTTCATGATTATACAGTTTTCTTCTATGATATGTGTTTCTAACCCTGTGCTTTTGGTTTTAGTGAATGGTGAGAACAAAAAATAACATGGTTAACATTGAATGTTTTATATGTGGAAAGTATTAGAATTATGTAAATAGATATCCCAAGTGGAAATATCGTAAATAGAATCAGGAAGGTGGTATGAGTATTGGTTATAATTCTAAAGATAAAAAGAGCATAAATGAAATGTGAAAGGTATGTGATGTTATTCAAATTTTTTTTACAGTAAACATAATAACCATGATTAGATTTAGGTTGAGGAACCTTAATAAATGATTCATATTTCATATTCTAAGAAAGAGGTATTAAGGAATAAGTTTATAAATTCCAAGTAATGTTTCAAGAATAAAGTTGTATGGATGAAGTATTTATGTTTTTCAATCTAAATATTATGTTATATAAATCATGAGACATATAAGTATTATCTATATATTTTTTTCATTAAGTATTGAAAATGATATGTTTAATAGTGAAAATGAATTATAAAAGTGATATTTTTATTAAGGGAAGTTAACCCTTAATGTGTTCAAGATGTTGACAAAATTGTGTTTAGATTAGATAAAGAGATGGTAGATCTAGATAAAGTAAATTGGATAGTATCATTGAACTTAGAACCAAATAAGGATTTTTTTGACAACATGTTATATTTCATCATTGATGAAGTTTAAAACTTCTTGGATTCATGGAATATATCCATTAACCTTTATAATAATGATGTATACATGTATTCCAAAAGTATTTATGGTAATTCAGGTTATTATCATCTTTCAAGAGGATTTGTGATGAGGGTATTCACATGTTTGGAATGTGACAAATAAGATATAATTTGTGATATATGGGGGATCAATTTTAATCATATTTCGTGACTTTATTTATAAAGTTTCATATTTTCATCTTTCATACTGGTTATAAGATTAACTATTTATAGAAATATTAAGTTACACTTTGGATGAAGTATTTGCAATTAAAGTATTATCTCACCAAATGAGGATTTATAAAAATTGGATAACTTGTTCTAACAAATTTTTGTTAATGATAACTGATGAAAAATGGAATGGAATATCATGGATCTCAAGATCTGTTAGTACTTTAGGAATGAAATATTCACCTTCATTTTTAGATAAAGACGTAAAGTGGATCAAGGAATAATAAAGGGTGAGGTTTTTCTAAAATCCTCAAAGTATATCTTTTCATAGAAATTATTCAACTTTAATAAAAAAGGATCTTGGAACCAAATATTTTATTCTAGTAACTTAATTTTCGATGAATCAAATGTCTCCTTAGATCATCATTGATTTATAGCTTTGTGATTGTTAACTTTATCCTAACTATGCTTTTTATCACTATCCACCAAAAATTAATAGCTATATTTTTATTCCGTTTCCATTTTTCACTTTCCACCTATGTTATCCTTTGTTTAAATCTAGTTATATGTTGCTTTGGGTAACCACTATGTTGCAAACTTTCCTTTTTAAAAGGAAAATTTAGTATTTATTTTTATGATATGGGTTTCAATGAATGGAAACTTCAAGTATTAAACCATTGATAACCCAGGAAAATTTAGAGGGAAAAAATTATTTTAAGGGGGGTATAATGTAACACTCAAAGATTTTGTGAAATATTTTTTCCAATTAATTTAATATTTTTCATTTCATACAACACTAAAAATAGTTGTGTGTGTATATATATATATATATATATATATATATTAAAGCACTAAGTTTATATTGAATTATATGCAATACTAAGTTAATCGTACACTAAAAATAACATAAAGGTTAGATTTCCATATATAGAACATCAAGGTTAAATTACGTTACATACAAGGCTGACTTTCCTTAATGGCTTGTGTAGAATGCAAGACTGAGTTTTACCAAACAATATATATTATTAAAAATATTAATATTTAATATAATAATTTATAACCATTCCATAAAATTAGTAGTTATGAAAAGGGTTAACTAAATTGTGAAAATATACAATGAAAAAATATAAAATTAATTCATTGGTAACAAATTAATTAAAAAAGAATTTGAAAATTGATTAATATAAAGGAAAATGTTATTATTTTCAGGCTCACAAACCAGTTTCATCTGAATAAATTAAATTAATAATAATTGGTAAGTGATATTAATGTAATATATATATTTAATGTTCAAAAAAATATTTTTTATGTTCATAAAATAGATTTGATTGGTATAGGATAATAACAAACTCAATTTTATGCATAAAATACTATATTTTTATAAAAAGCACTTTTATCGCCTTTTAATGGAGAAACTTTTTAAATCGAATTTTTGGAAATTTTATAAATATTATATTGAAAAATAAACTAAATATTTGAAATTGAAACATAAAAATTAGGTTAGGGTGGAATTTTGGTATTTTTATGAGAAGTTTAATTTTTTAATGATTACGTGAAAAATACTGAATTTTAATTCAAAACTGCTTTTTTATATAATTTATTTATAAGGTTAACTTAAATTTTATATTTGTTTAAAATTTTAATTAGATAATACTTTTATCCATTAATCCAATTTAGGTAATTAGAATCAATTTCACTTTGAAATTTGGTATAAAAACTTAGAAAAGTTTTGGACATTTTTACTTTTAAAACATGCATTGCCATCCCGCATGATGAATTTTAAATTAATTTCTTCCATTTCTATGTTTTGAATTTGAAAAAATGGATATCATATTTTTAATAATAATAATATATAATTTATAATAATTTCAAGTTATTTTTTGACCAAAAATATTAGTGAATACAATTTAATTATAGTTAAGAAGGTAAAACTAAACTTAAGAATGGAATAAGCCTTAAATTTAAGGACCCAAATGACCTAAACACTTTTACAAAACACATTTAATTTACATATTTCGGCCATAAACATTCCATTATTTATTTTTGTTGGTTTTTTGTGAATTTATTTAGGTAAAAAACATGGTTATACCTAACTTCTTTTCAAAAAATCCAAGTGTGTCCTTTCACTTCCCTAAAAATGGACACCTCCTCTCTCCCTTCATCACACCTCTAAAAACACTTAGGTTCAGCCAATATTATCCCGAGAAACTTCCCCCCCTTACACCTCAAATCCTACCTTTTGACATAAATACTTCCAAGTAATCTCTTTGGTGAAAACTAAATGGAGTTACCTGATTAAGAGGTAACACCCTCCCTCAAACTCCTTTCTTTAATTTCCATTCTCCACTGACTAAAATCTTCTTATTGAATACATGTTTAAAAAAACTTATCCTCAATATACTATGATTTTTTTATGCTAAGGATTATACCTACACTTACAAATACTTCTATCTAATGGGTTAATAATATACTATTTATGTAAACGATGAACTACCATCCCACGAAAAAATGATTGTTCATTTTTTCATTACCACATCTCATGGTGGATATTATGATGGACAATATATTTATATATAATATATATTATATTTATAAAGTCTTTATGAGTATATAATTTTTATTTATAACATACCCTTATGTTTTCCATCTTGTGTAAATATGATAATTTTGTTTGAGGAAGTGTGGACTACCGCCCCCTCAAAGTGATGTGATTAGTTAACAAACTACATGGAATGTATTAAGGATATGTTTAGTGAACCTATATGATATATATGACATAATAATTATATATTAATTATATTATATACATATATACATATATACAAATATTTAATTTAATTTTTATATTTAAATACATCAACAAAATGGAAGCAATATTAATGCATACGTACAACATACTGTCTCTATGAATTGTGTATTCCATTTCATAATTCTATATTCTATACATTATTATAATAAAAATATACTAAATATTAATGATATTTATACTTTGGTTTACTGATAAAGCTAATATTTTCCACATTTTTTATTCATTTCATTTATTTTAATCCTAAAAAATTATCAATTTGATCTTATATGGATCAATTTTGGATTTATGATGTGTTTTGAGAAAAATTGTGAAAAGTGCTTAATTCTGGATTTTTTACAGTTTTTTACGTCGGGTATATTTTGGTAATTTATTTAAAAATATAATTCCAAATTTATTGATTCTTTTTTTTTTGAAATCTTTATTTAATTTGTTTCAACTTTTTCTTCTAGACTAGGGGCTGATTCGAGCATCTAGAGGCCCTAAATATTCAATGAAGTTGGGAAATGTTTGAGGCACACAACATGGATCTGACCACCGTCACAGATTCAAAAATGTCTTGGAACACCTCTAATTGAAGTTATTACACCATAAATAGAATAATAATACATATTTGGGATTCCCTATTTTAATACATTTAGTTTTAAATCCATTAAGGTGGTCATTAAATAACACATTTTTAAGGAAGCTTCCTAGAATATTCGTCCATAAAAAGTAATAGTAAATAAAATATTTATAAATCCTACATATGATGTCCAATTAAGCTATAATTTCTAGGGTTAATGGAGGAGGCAATTATGAACAAATTTTATGAAGGGTGAAATACGTGAATAGTCTATGTAATGGGTCTAAAATGCAACAACATTTTGAGGATAGAATTATGCTTGTAAAAGAAGGGGAGCTCATCCCTCTCAAATC
This sequence comes from Viscum album, assembly GCA_963277665.1. Lineage (NCBI taxonomy): Eukaryota > Viridiplantae > Streptophyta > Magnoliopsida > Santalales > Viscaceae > Viscum > Viscum album. The sequence continues at coordinate 20,225,884 of OY728119.1, read as the reverse complement.
ATTCCTTCCCATCCCCACACCATCCTGGGCACCAAGTAGAGGAGGTGAGGATCCATTTAGGAATTTTATTTCTTTATTTTAGTTTTTTTAGTTTTCTTTTACATGTAACACATTCATTTTTTATTAAAGAATTTCCTATTTCTTCTTCCACCTTTATTTCTTATGAAACTCTAATTATCATTCTCTCTCTTCCCTATATCCATCGTGATCTCTTCTCACTTTGCAATGGAAAGTGACTAACCTAAGTTTTAACTTTTGGGGTGGTTTCATGGTGTTCTTTATTATGGATCTTTCATTCAAAATGTTTAAATCTATTTGTGGTGGATGTGGGGGTATTACATGGGTGCGACAGTCATACACCACAAAATTATTTCTAAATCTATTATTTTTCCATAATTAATCATTTACCTACCTTCTCTTAGTAAAACCCATAATACGGTGGATTTGGGGTTTCCATAAGGGTTAAAAAGGCATATGGTTGATCTGGGGATTCTAGGAATAACATTCTCGGTTGAGGTGTTACGTTATTTGAATATTGGAGGAGATGTGGTTTGGTGTGCTTTATGCATGCTAAAATCATGCACTCAATAAATAAAGGGAAAGTAATTAACTAATGAGGTTTCACTAAATTAATTATCAAATCAAATTTAAAAAACAAATAAAATAATGAATGAACCCCTTTTATCCAATCCTAGGACCAAGACCTTTCTTCCATACTTTCTTTATATTTTCATCTGCATCTGCATTTATATTTAATGTTTGCATTTCATTATTTCTAATTTCACATTTTTTCAAAACCAAAACCATATTTTTTAATAAATAATAAAAAACCAAAAATATTTCGATTACGTGAACTAGATTCAGTGATTGAATCAACTATGATGCTCCTCAAGTGAGATGACCTTGGCCAACATATGTACTACATTAGGAAATCAAATTTCTTTTTCCACGCCATATGTCAGGCGTGCATCAAAACTGGTGTTGTTTTTAGGGAGAAAAGTAGTTATTTTGATCACTTTTTCAACATTCACATTTTTTGTAAATTTTTTTATTTTTTATTTTATTAAAAATTATAAAAAAATATCCTTTTCCTTGATGTTTTCAAAAGACCATATTTTTAATTCAGGGAATGATTACTCATAGGTGAATAGATATGAAATAGATTATATAGAGGAGGAAATATAATTAAGGGGTATTCTCTAATAATAATGATCAAATAGAAGGAAATAGGAATAGAAGGATGGATATCACTTCAATATTTGATGGTCATGGATGATGAACTTCAAACTAACATTCAAATATTCATGTCCAAGAAGGAAGTTCCACTGGTTTTCCTAAATTTCATCAAAACATCCATGAAGTTAAATCCAAACTTGCAGTGGAGGAGACTGACTACCTACCTCCATCCTGTGATGATCAAATCTAAGAAGAACTTTCAATTTTAGAGTAGATTAAAGTCGAACCAAATCAGGGAGATGATACAATCTTGAACTCACACTCTTTCAATTTTATTAAATATGATTTGTGTATAACTCCCAACTATTTCGAATTTTCATAATTGTAAGACTCTTATTATTCCTTGGAGGATGATGTGGAAAATGATTCACCTATTTAGGAAAACCTGGATATCCTTGAAGACATAGAACATCTACTAGAGGTGCCCCATCATGAAGAGATCAATGTTGTTGAGCCTATGTAAATAAGACAAGAGGCTGAGGCCCCATGAAGACAACACTGAAAGATAAGATGGTTAAACAAGTAGAAGCAAAAGAAGAGGAGGTTCAATACTTCATCTTACCCCTTCCATGCAAGTTTTACCACATTGCGAAGGGGGAATATCTGGTGTACTCTATCCATGGAGTCCTCCTCAGCATGAAAAAATAACTGCATGCTGGGAAGAACAACATGTGGGGGATCATGTCAAAGAAGATCCACCCACCATCAGATTATGGATAACAACTGGTATTTCCCACTAGAGGTAGAAAAAATTCAGGTCCCACTTGTGGGATCATATAGATATTTATCTTTCCATGCTTTTTAGAGTTCAATTTCACTTTTTTAAGTAGTTTATCATTCAACCCAGTACTCCTTATCTTCTATAAGCTTAAATGGAATGATCCTTGTGATTAATTGAGTAATTTTATTTTATAAGATCATGATGGAGAAGTAAGCCTCAAAAATTGGTGGATGATTACCGAAGGTTTATTTCAAAAGGGAGTTCACTTTTAATTTTTAACTTTTAAACTCTTTATTTTTTTCTAAATCATGATTTGAGCTTTAAAGATAAAATTTCATGCCCACACTTGAATTATGCTCTACTTGGAATATCTGGGAGACATTAGTTTCTTAGGAATCCAGTAATTCCATGTTTTAGATTTCAATATTAATAATATTAAATGAGTAAAATGGAAAATTGATTGTAAAAAGTGAAGCATGTATAATGAAATGATGAATAATTATTTGAGGGAATTGATTAAGTCATGTAAATGAAATTTCTCTACCATTTTTCAGGCTTTGAATTCTATAAATTTATGTGAATTGATTTTTTATTATTGATCATGCCTTGTGTGATTGTCTAAATATCATATGTCTCGTTATTGAGAGGATTTATAGACCAAGTACTTCCTATTTATGCTTGATCATATTTCTTGAGTGATCTTGGGACATGTCACCTGCCAGAACTTTCATTTGAACTTGTTAAAGCTGTGATTGTACAAAAATATATTTAAAATGATTGAGGAATATTTTAAAAATCCCTTATCTAAAAAATACCACCTTTACATCAATCTTTATTTTATCCCATAGAGTCCATGAATGACCTTTATAGGGATGAGCCATGTTTTAATCCATTTTTATCCATTCGTACACTAATCTCAGTATTTTCATGATATTTTAAAGATGAAGTATGGGGATGAACAGAATCATGGTGGAAGGGACGTTATTAATTTTAAGGAAAAAGTTTGGGGGTTATATTATGGGAATTGTAAAAGGTTGTGGAATCATTCATTGTAATTTATTATTTTCCCCTCATGAATTTAAAAAAATGAGAAAAATAACCAAAAAAGAGTGAAAATGGGTTGTGATTTGGGAGAACAAAAAATCACCATTTTCCAGACCAATGATCTTCTGATCATTGTGATTAGTTGATGGATGTGAGGTTCGATCTATTCGTAACTTTCAAAAAAAAATAAAAAAAATTACCTTAAAAAATTTAAGAGGGTGCACAAATCATTAATTATTCTTACTTGATCATAACATTTACTTTGATTTTTGGGAAAGTTGGTGTTTCTACTATGAAGGGGATATTTGATTACACTTTTTGATATAATTAATTGTACTTAGTAGATAAAATTCCTCCTTGAGACTTAATTTTTAAAGGATAAAATCCTACCAACCTTAAGCATGAGAGTCATTTGAACCTTTATTGAAAAGTCCTCATGATTTTATGTGCCTTTTGTCTTTACAAAGTGGAGAAAGTAGTTATTTTACAATCTTATAGATAAGGTTCATGTTCTCATGATATGTTCATAACTCTACTTGAATTGTATCATGGTATATTAGAGGAAATATTCTAAGGTGAGGTAAATCATGACGTGGAATGCTTGATAATAATGAATTGAGGGGCTTCAATGAATGAAAGGAGAAGTTCCATCATTCTTAAAATGGGAAAAATAAAATATATGAATTGGTTTTTTCTTTGAAAAATGAGAAATTAAATTGATACTTCATGTGTATTTTTTAAATTTTGATTTGGAATTGAATTTTTTTCTTATTTTAAAACTTTGGAATTTTAATATTGGTAACATTGGTGCCCTTTGAAATTTAATGTTGAGATTTTATGCTTGAGTACAAGCATGGTTTAAGTGTGGGGGAATTGATAGAGATAATATTTTCCACATTTTTTTATGAATTTCAATTTTTTTAATCCACCAAAATTATCAATTTGATCTTATATGGATCAATTTTGGATTCATGATGTGTTTTGAGAAAAATTGTGAAATGTGCTTAATTCTGGATTTTTTACAGATTTTTACGTCAAGGGTATTTTGGAATTTTATTTAAAAATTTAATTCCAAATTGATTGAGTATTTTTTTTAAATTTCTATTTAATTTACTTCAACTTTTTCTTCTAGACCAGGGGCTGATTTGAGCATCTAGAGGCCCGAAAAATTCAATGAAGTTGGGAAGCTTTTCTGGTGCACAATGTGGACCTTACCACTGTAACAGATGTAAAACTGTCTATACACACCTCTAATTGAGTTTATTCCACCTATAATGGAACAAGAATACATATTATCATCTTTAACTTAAATTACAAGAAATTTTGAATCCACTAAAGTGGTCATTGAATGACTTATTTTGAAGGAAGCTTCCTGGAACCTTCGTCCAAAAAAAGTAATAGTAAATAAAAAATTCATAACTTCTACATATGATGTCCAATTAAGAAATAATTTGGAGGGTGAATAGAGGAGACAATTATGAACAAATATTTTGAAAGGGTAAATGCGTTAATAGTTTATTTAATTGGTCTAAAACATGAAAACATTTCAAGAATAGAATTATGCCTATAAAAGGAGGGGAGTTCATCCCTCTCAAATCATTCATTCCCATCCCCACACCAACCGGGGCACCAAGGAGAGAAGGTCAAGGACCATTTAAGAATTTTATTTCTTAGTTTTATTTTTATTTTAGGTTTCTTTTACATGTAACACATTCATTTTTTATTAAAGTGTTTCTCATTTCTTCTTCCATCTTTCTTTGTCTTGAAACTCTAATTATCTTTCTCTCTCTTCCCTCTTTAAATCATGATCTCTTATCACTTTGTAATGGAATGTGACTAACCAGAGGCTTGACCTTGGGTGCAGTTTAACAGTGTTCTTTATTATTTTTCTTCAATGCAAAATGTTTTAAATCTATTTGTGGGGTATGCGGGGGTATTTCACGGGTGCAGCAGTCATTCACCCTGACACTATTTCCAAATCCAATTATTTTACTTGATTAATCACTTCCCTCCATTATCTTATGAAAACCCAAGATATGGAGGAGTTGGGGTTTCCATACGGGTTGAAACTACATACAATGGAGCCAGGTCTTGTAGGAATATAATTCTCGATTGAGGTGTTATCCTATTTGGTTATTGGAGGAGATGTGGTTTGGTGTGCTGGACACATGAAAAAATCACACACTCAATAAATCAAGGGAAAGTAATTCATTAATGAGTTTTCACTAAATGAATTGCCAAATCAAATTTAAACAACAAATAAAATGACTAATTAACCCCTATTATCCAACCCTAATACCACAACCTTTCTTCTATAATTTCTTTCTATCTATATCTACATCTACATTTAGATTTATTGTTTTCATTTCTTTATTTATAATTGCACATTTTTTTAAAAACCAAAACCATTATTTTCAATCAATAAAAAAATAAAAATATTTAGATTAGGTGAACTAGATTCAATGATTGAATTAACTATGATACTCATCAAGTGATAAAACCCTGGTTTGCCTCTGTGCAGCATGAGGTAATTAAATTTCTTTTACCATAACCAATGATAGGCGTGCATCAAAAATAGCATCGTTTCTGGGAAGAAAAGAAGTTATTTCAATCACTTTTTTAAAATTCATATTTTTGTAAATTTTTTGATTTTTTATTTTATTAAAAATAAAAAAAATCATTTCTCATGATGTTTTCAAATGACCATATTCTCAATTCAGGGAATTATTACTCATAGGTGCAAGGATAGGAAATAGTTTATGAATACGAGGAAATCTAATGAATGGGGGATTCTCTAATAATAATTCTCAAATATAAGGAAAGAGGAATAGCAAGATAGATCTCACTTCAAGATTTTATGGTCATAGCTGATGAACTTCAAACTCACATTCAAAGATTCAAGGCCAAGAAGGAAGTTCCACTGGTCTTCCTGAATTTCTCCAAATACATCCATGAAGTTAAATCAAAACTTGATGTGGAGGATCCTGACTACTTACCTCCATCCTATGATAATCTACTCTCAGGATCACTTTTAATTGAATAGGATATTAAAGTTTAACCAAATCAGGGAGATGAAAAAATATTGAACTCACGCTCTTTCAGTTTTATTAAATCTGATTTTAGTATAACTCTAAAATATTTTGAATTTTCATAATTGGAAGACTCTTATTATGCCTTGGAGGATGATGTGGAAAATGATTCACGGGCCTGGGGAAATCAGAAAAGAGGTTGAAGCCCTGTGAAGCCATCATTGGAAGATAAGATTGTTACACAGTAGCAACTACATAACAGGCGGTTCCATACTTCATCCTACCCCTGACATTAAAGTTTTACCAAATTGCAAAGGGGGACTATTTGGTGTACTATATCCATGGATTCCTCCTCAATAAGAACAAATAATTGCAAGCTGGTAAGAACAACATGTGGTGGTTCATGTTAAAGAAGATCTATCCACCATCAAATTATGGATTACAGATGGTATTTCCCACTGGAGGTAGTAAAACTTTAGGGCCCACTTGAGGGATCATACAAATATTTATCTTTCCACGCTTTATATAGTTCAATTTCATTTTTTAATAAGTATTTTAGCATAAAGACCCATCCTCATTATCTTTTTTGAGATTAAATGGAATGATCCTTGTGATTATTTGATTAATTTTATTTTAAAACATCATGATAGAGAAGTATACCACAAAATTCGGTGGAAGAAGACTAAATATTTATTTCAAAAGGTTTTTCACTTTTAATTTTTAACTTTGAAACTCCTTAAATTTTTTTCAAAATCATGATTTGAGCTTTAAAGATAAAATCACATGCCCACACTTAAATTATGCTCTGTTTGGCATATCTAGGAGACACGAGTTTCTTAGTAATCTAGTGATTCCATGTTTTAGATTTCAATATTATTAATATTGAATGAGTAAAATGTAAAATTTAATGTTTAAAGTGAATCATGTATATTAAAATTATAAATCATGATTTTAGGGAATTGATTTATTCATTTAAATGAAATATCTCTACTATTTTTCATGCTTTTAATTTATGAAATTTATGTGAATTGATTTGTTATTATTGATCATGCCTTGTGTGATTGTCTGAATATCATATGCCTCATTCCTGAGAAGATTTATAGACCAAGTACTTCATATTTATTCTTAATCATATTTCTTGAGTGATCTTGGGACATTTCACCTGCTAGAACTTGCATTTGAACTTACCAAATCTATGAATGTACAAAAATACATTTAAAATGATTGAGGAATCTTTTGAAAATCCCCTATCAATAAAATACCACCTTCACATCAATCATTATTTTATCACATAGAGTCCATGAATGACCTTTATAAGGATTATCCATGTTTTAATCCATTTTTATCCATTCCTACCCTAATATTGGTATTTTTATGATATTTTACAGATAAAGTGTGTGAATGAAGGGAATCATGGTGGAAGGGATATTATACATTGTAAGGAAAATTTTGGGGGTTATATTATGGGAATTTTAAAAGGTTGTGGAATCATTCATTGTACTTCATTGCTTTCCCCTATTTAAATTAAAAAAATGAGAAAAAAGAACCAAAAAAAGAGAGAAAATTAAGTTGTGATTTGGGAGAACCAAAAATCACCATTTTCCAGACCGATGATATTCTAAACATATGTGATTAGGTGATGTATGTGAGGTTTAATATAATCATAAATTTCAAAAAAAGAACCATAAAAATATTTAATATGGTACACAAATCATTAATTATTCTTACTTGATCATAACCTTTACTTTGATTTTTTGGGAATTGGGTGTTGCTACATTGAAGGGGAGAATTTCATTACACTTTTTGATATAATGAATTGTACTTAAGAGATAAAACTCATCCTTGATACTTAATTCTTAAAGAATCAAATCATACCAACCTTAAGTCTCAGAGTCATTTGAACCTTTATTGAAAATTTCTCATGATTTTATGTGCCTTTTGTCTTTACAAAGTGGAGAAAGTAGTTCTTTTACAAGCTTATGGATAAGGTGCATGTTCTCGTGATATGTGCATAACTATACTTGAATTTTATAATGAGAGATTAGAGGAAATATTCTAAGGTGAGGCAAATCATGATATTTCATGCTTGATAATAATGAATTGAAGAGCTTGAATGAATGAAAGGAGAAGTTCCATCATTATTCAAATGGGAAAAATAAAATATATGAATTGACCGTTTAATTATAAAATGAAAAATTAAATTGATACTTAATATGGATTTTTGAAATTTTGATTTGGCATTGAAATTTTTTTGATTCTATTACTTTGGAATTTGAATATTGGTAACATTGGTGGCCTTTGAAATTTAATGTTGTTATTTTAGGCTTGAGGACAAGCATGATTTAAGTTCATGGGAATTGATAGAGTTAATATTTTCCACATTGTTTTGTATGAATTTAAATTATTTTAATCCTAAAAAATTATCGATTTGAGCTTATATGAATAAATTTTTGATTTATGATGGGTTTTGAAAAAAATTGTGAAATGTACTTAATTATAGAATTTTTATAGATTTTTACATCAAGGGTATTTTGGAATTTATTTAAAAATTTAATTCCAAATTTAATGAGTATTTTTTTTAAATACCTATTTAATTCACTTCAAATTTTTCTTCTGGACCAGGGGCTGATTCGAACATCTGGTGGCTCGAAAAATTCAATGAATTTGGGAAATGTATCAAGCGCACAATGTGGACCCCACTACTGTAACAAATCTACACCAATATCTAAACACCTCTAATTGAGGTGATTACACATCTAATAGAACAAGAATAAATAGTCTCATTTCTCCCTTAAATTACAAAGAGTTTTAAATCCATTAAAGTGTATGTTGAAAAACATATTTTGAAGGAAGCTTTCTAGAACCTTCGTCTAGAAAAAATAACAGTAAATAAAAAATTCATAACTCCTACATAAAATGTTCAATTAAGAAATAATTTGGAGGGTAAATAGAGGAGACAATTATGAAAAACTTTTATGAAGGGTGAAATGAATTAATATTCCATTTAATGGGTCTAAAACATGACAAAGTTTTGAGAATAGAATTATACCTATAAAAGGAGGGGAGCTCCTCCCTCTCAAATCATTCCTTTCCATCCCCACACCATATGGGGTACCAAGGAGAAGAGGCCAAGGGCTATTTATGAATCTTATTTCTTTATTTTATTTTTATTTTATTTTTATTTTACATGTAACACATTCATTTTTTGTTAAAGTATTTCTCATTTATTCTTCCATCTTTCTTTGTCTTGAAACTTTAATTATCTTTCTCTCTCTTCCCTCTTTTCATTGTGATCTTTTCTTATATTGCAATGGAATGTGACTAACCGGAGTATTGACCTTGGGGGAGGTTTCATGGCATTATTTATTATTTCACTTCAATTAAATATATTTTAAATCTATTTATGGTAGATGCTGGGGTATTGCACGGGTGAGGTGGTTGTCCAGCATGACACTATTTCCAAATCCAATTATTTTTCTTAATCACTTCCCTCCATTCTCTTAGGAAATCCCATCATACGGTGGAGTTAGGGTTTCAATAAGGGTTAAAATGACATATGTCACACTCGTTACTTTAAAATTATTTATTTTATTAATTTTTTCGGCTTCGGGTAGTTCGGGTTGAAGCCCAACTTAAATTTTTGTGTTCCTATTAAAAAACTAATGTTTTTTCCATGACTACGTTCAGTGCACTGTAGTCGAAGCCGCAAGGCCTGGTCTGAGCCCCCGAATGACCTCACATAGTTCATTGCATGAGCCGATTAATATTTAAGGCAGATAAATAAAATTTAATGAATGGTGAAATGGAAATAAAATGAAAATTATAAGTGTAATAAAAATTTAAGGAATTATTTTAATGATAATAATAATGATATTGTTTGAAGATATTATTATTATTATTATTATTAGTGTTAAGAATATAAATTTTATTTTGTTATTAAAATTATCTTTAATATAATATTAAGTTATGATAACTTTATTATTTTATTTGGATTTAAAAATATTCGGTCGAGGTGCGAGATGAGTCCTAGATGAACTTTGAGTTTTTGTCGATAAATGGATTTTCGGGGTTTGACAGCATCCGACGCTCGAGCGAGGTACAGTCTGGAAATCGTATGGCCTCACCTTGGAAACTAGGGGACCTAAAAATGTTCAATTAATTAAATAAAATGAATTAATAAATAAATAAAATAAAAATAAGAAGTCTAATAAAAATTAATTAATTGTTTTAATGATAATAATATTATTATTATTTGAGGTTGTTATTATTATTATCATTATTATAATTTTCACAACTTCTTATTTTATTTTATTATTATCAATTATTTATTATTATTACTATTATTATTATTATTATTTCAGTTAATAATTTAATTTGGTTGATATTATCAAATTATGGTGATAATTATAAAATTATTAACTTATCATTATTGTTAATATATATATATATATATATATATTAAGTGGCATGAACTTTTTTTTAGGTCTTATTTTTTTCCATTTTCTTTTCTTCTTCTTTTCTCTCTCTATTTTTTCTCTCTTCTCTTTTTTTCCTTCCCTCTATCTTCCTACCCCCTATCTCTCGTTTCACTACCCTAACCCTAGTGCCCTGCACCCCCTAGTTTGACCAGCTGCCAGACCTCTCACATGACCTCCTCGGCTAGCCTTCCACCTGGTCGTCGCCACCTACTCGGAATCCTGCCAGACCCCCTGCCCTCCTTTCCTGTGTTGTCCGCCGGACTAGCCGCCTCCTGAGAGGCCTCCTCACCTACACTGTCCACCAGACCAACTATCATCCATTCCATTTCGTTTCCCCTGATTTCCCTCGGTCAAATCCCATTCCGGCGAACACCCTCCCCCAATATTTTCCCAGCCAGCATCTTTGTGGCTGAAGCACTACCTGCAACTTCCCTTCGGGCGCAACTTCCCTCCACCGGTGAAGCTCCGATGTGGCACCACTACTGGATGACCTTCCCTCTAGCACAAAACCCCCCCATCCTGTTAAGTTCATTACTCTTCCTTTGAGTTTTGTTTTCTTCCAGCAGGTATGAGGTTCATTAGGGGTTATTGTTGAATCTCTATTTGGTTTGAATTCTTGTTTTAGGGTCCAACTTAGTTCGCATGTAGTGCGTATTAGGTGCAACTGGATATTCACACAAGTTTTGGGAATTCCTTATTCTAAGGTAGGTGGTTACATGCCCTTAAATTTATTAGATAATTTAATTTGTTTGTTTGGTTAGTTACATGGTGTGAATATAGTTTAAAAAATGGGAAAATGGTTTGAAACCGGTTCTTTTTTATGAACCTAGTTTACTTAATTGTATAAAAGGTATTGGGGTGTTTTATAAATTATAAAATGGCTTATTTAAATTATTTTGATGGTGCGATGCACAATTTTATATGGTGAGGATGTGCGGTTGGATTTTCAAGAGGGTTTTCAGGTGCACCTTTGATGTAAAAGATTGGTGTGTTTAGTGAGGTTGTTTTATAAACTGTTATAATGGATTATTAAATTATTTTGAAAGGTGAAAAATGTGTTTTTAAATATTGGTGTGCTTACGTGTTGAGTTTGGATTTTTTACAAAAAATGGATATGTTGCGTGTGTGTTTGTGTGTTTTAAAGTGGTGTTCTAAAAAAGGGTCTTGTGAGTTGTTTATAAGGTGTGATTTGAATTTGGAAAATATTTAAAGTGGTTTAATGTTGATAAATTGACTCTTTGAGAATATGGGTCATATTCATTATGTGTCTCACACATGTCTTTGTAACACCCAAAGCTTCCACGGTACGTTTCCCTTTGAATAATGCAATAGCTTGTATTTCACGCAACTTTGAGATTCTAACACACTACGACTAATCAAAGTAGCTGTTATGAATAGTAATACACACTTTTTGAAATTTTATAAATTTAATCTTTAAAAATGTAGTTCATTTTTGGATTTAGAATATCAAAATTAGCTTAGGGTGAATTTTTGGAACTTTTCTGACAACTTTCATATTTTTATGAATAGTGAAAAATACTAAATTTTAATTAAAAACAACTTTTTTAATCAAAATAATTTAGTGTTAAATTATAATTTTGAGTGGTTTTAAAGTATAACTAGATTATATTTTTATCATTTAATCTAAGGTTGGTCATTGGATGTAATTTTATATTTAAACTGTATATAAACAAGTGTCAATCTTTTGATAGTTATTATTTCTTAAAAACACGCTTTTTGTTTTGACTGCCGGAATTAATTTTAAATTAATTTCTGCCACTTCTGTATTTTGAATTTGGAAAAATGGATTCCATATTTGGAATCAGTAGGTCCAAATTGTGTAAATAGGTAACTTTTATTTTTAGATATTTTAAATATTTACTTCAGTAAATATTTTATTTACCATGAGTAAAGGGTAAATATAATAAATAAGGGTAAAATATAGTATTATAATAATATTAAATTACCCTAACATGTGTCATAATCCTATTTTATGATAAATATATGACCATGGGAATACTTGGGTCGAATTTTGGATTCCATGGTGCCACATGGGTGTGGTAATGACATTTTATATTAATTAATTTAAAGTAAAGACAAAAATGGCATAAACAAATATTTTTAGTAAATTAATTTTTACATGAGGTTATATGAGTTATCTTTTATAATATAAATATTCTTTGTAAATATAAAATTATTTCCTACATCATGATATTTTTTTATATTTTTTAGACATCAAATAAATTAAATTATTTATGACACAATAAGGATGAAATATTTACCTCATTAATAAATTATTTAAATAAATAAGAATATAAATATTAAAAAAATATCCAAAACCTGTCCAATTATTATTGGATTATTTTATTTCGGACATGGGTTATCTTAAATTTGATATTAATTAATAGTTGACCGTTTGAAAGAGAAGATGAGGTTATAATAAAATAATTGTTTCAAACTTTCCTAAAGAGCCCCTCCTCTCCCTTATAAAAATCCCTCACTTCCTACCTCTTTCTCACACTTCTAAAGACTTTCGCTCGTATAACCCCTGACCAAATATCCTACCAACATCTCTCAATTAATTCTAGAGGTATTACTTTAGTCAGAAAGCCAACCTAAGGATCCCTTTTGATCAAATCAAAAGGAAGAACCCAAAGAAGAGGTAATAATTTCACCACCCTCTTTTAAGTTTTTTCTACTTTCACTTCCTCTTTATCTATTTTTTCCATTCTAAAATAATAACTCCAGTATCTTCTATATACTGTGATATTATTATAAATATGGTACAACCATATTCATTATTCTATCCATCCTATGAATGACATGTCACCATACGTGCGTATGTACGGCTTACCGTCTTCACGTCGTGGTGTAGTTGTTATTCAAATACACTATTATTTGGATGGGTATAATAATGATGTATAATTGATGTATATAATAAATATAACATTTTAATTAATCTTTATATATGATATACCATCTATTTACATACAGTTTTGAATCAAAATAATGATATTGTCGCTCGTGCGTACGTACGGATTACCGTCTCCAAGAACGCGATGAGATTCATTTCCCCATCGTAACCATTCAAGAATAATTTTCATTTGGTTATTAAAAATAATGATTAAAGAAAATAATATCATTCTGGATATGAATAAAATACATCTTATCCATTAAAAAATATGGCTTATGTATTGAAACATATAAAGGAAAACGAATCAGTTAACACCCGAAACGACGATACTACTGAAATATCATTATCCAAGCAATATTAGAAGATCATATATGATATCATATTAATATATATTGTTCTTGTATAATTTAATAAAAATTATTTCACCATTATATAGAAGGTTAACCCACCCTTGACCCAAGGAATAGAACAAGGTGAGGGTTAATCTTACAATCTATTTATTATCTGAGGTTGTTTTATACGTGAGTATCTACTGGGACTTCTTTATCATCCACATCCATGTTTCTTAAAAATTTATTTCAAAACATTTTTACTATTTAATAGAAAATGTTTTAAAGTAATTTATACCCTTATTTGACCTTATATTTTTTGAAAGGAATATTTCTGTCGTTTTCCAAACAAGGTACTTTAATAACTTTTTGAAAAAATTTAGGTAAGAATGTTTTTTTAACTTATACAACGGGTACAGTTATTCTCCACCTTATAACATTGTCAAAGCTTCCCTTACAAGTTTATAAGAATATTTTCAGAATAAATTTTTTTCTTTTATAATTATGTGACTTTAAATGATTTCTAAAAGAACGAGATATTTCTTTCAAATAGTTTTGATTTCATCTATGTCAACGTCTTTTGATGGATTTTATATTTGTTCGAAGTCGATTCATTATGATACAAATCTTCCATATTTTATTGAAGGTTTTGTGATATTTTTTACTATGGATGTGTTATTTTTATACCATTCATGTTTTATGTTTAAAGTATTTACATTTCATATGCTAGTTTTACTACGAATGTTTATGTTATGTTTCAGCCTTTTCATATGAGAAATGTATTGGACTTAGTATGTGATGGGTGGAGCCCGCTATAGCTCCTCGATGCATCGGTAGGTCTCATGAGACAACTAGACATGGAATTGGCCAAGGCCTTTTCCAATTGCATATATGGTTTTGGACGAGGCCTTAATCATTTTTAGACGTCTTGGCCGAGGCCTTGACAAGATGTTTCAGAATGTTTGGCATCATATATTCCCTCATTATGAAAATAATATTGATGGTTCATGTGGTTATTCAACTAGTAGAATACCCATGTCTATGTTTTATTATGGAATTATTTACTCATCTCATATTCCTTCCATAAAAGTGTTCATTTTTATTATTTTTAAAGACATGTGTTTTCAATTATTCACCATGCCTAATATTTATGTTATCTTCCACTGTATTGCTTACCCTCACTAAGCATTTGAGCTCACCCCTTTCTTATGTTTCATTTTCCTAGGATATGAATAAGTTATTCATGAGTGGCTTGAAGGCATAATCTAGGAGGATTTTATGTTTTTAATGGAATAAATTAATGTTGTGTTTCTTTTCATGTTGTAAAGTTGAACTTATGTATGAATTTTGTTTCCAATAATACTAAACCGATTGGTCTTTTGAGACATGATTTCCTTGTTATCATGCCAATGTTATGTAATAATGCACCAAATCTAGGTAACTGGAGTTGGGGCGTTATAGTTGGTATCAAAGGAAGTTTAGTACAAACCTTAGAAACTAGATTTAGAAAAACTCTGATTAGAGCACATTACCCTAAGATAGACTTTGAGGATTAGTATAGAAGAACTTCCTAAAATTTTGATAATGTAGAGATTTTGTGTATTTTCAAAGAAATACATCCCTGTCTTGATACGATCTAGTAGAGGCGGCTCTAGAACAGATTTACCTAGAGGTAAAACCCAAAAACACCACTTTGAGCTAGACTCGAACGGGAACTGATGCACAACAACGGGCCTTGCTGCACTCTTGGTTACGACACTCCTAGGGGATATGCTTAGGATAATTCCTATTTTATTTACAAACCATTATGAAGGGTTTATGAGTATATACTTCCTCAATGAAAAAAATATTATTATTATGGATAATATACATAAACTGTTCAATTTATGTTAAGTATTTTACAAGTATGTAATTATGTAGTTTGATTCATAAACTAATCTAGTTTATGCCATTGTTTAGAAATGGTGCCTAGTGGAAGGAATGGAAACCGTATCAATGCACGTAATCCATGTAGGTATTTCCCTCCTACTCAAGATAATTATAGCAGAGCTGGTGATGCAACTAGTGCTGATCAACTTATCACTATACTGGGACAACTCACTCAGGTTATGAATAATAACTTTACCCGTATGGAGATCCCTGATCCACAACGTGGAGGATCAATGTTAGATCTGTTCATGAGGCAAAAACCATCAACATTCAATGGGATTACAAATCCTTTAGTATCTGAGCAATGAATAAATTCTTTAGAAAAAATATTTCATGCTTTGGGGAGTAGCGAAAGGGAAAAAGTTTCCATGGCAGTTTATCGCCTCACAGGAGATGCATATCAATGGTGGTCATTGATTCAAAACACAAAGGAGGATGAAGAAGTATCAAGTATGTAATGGAGAGATTTTAAAGAGATTTTCTTAGAAAAATACTTTCCTTGTGACCATTGAGCAGATATGGAAAGGCAATTTCTGAGTCTGAGGAAAAAGAAGGATGAGAATGTCGCAAAGTATGAATCCAACTTTACAAGTTTAGCAAGGCATGATGCATATTATATACGTACCCCAATAAGTAAGATTGATTTTTTCTTTGATGGGTTAAAACCATTTCTCCATCGAGCATTAGTATCACAATCCTTTTCAACATACGAAGATATTATCTCATGTGCTATCAAGATAGAAAAGAAATTCTCTATGTCTTACAACTTTAAAGAAAAGCAAGAGAAGAAGAGATCTGATGAACACTCTGGGAAAGGAAATAAGGAAACAGGGAAGAAGGTAAGGGTTGAATTTCAACTATGTGATAATTGTGTAAGGAAGCACCCTGGTGCCTGTCTAAAAGGAAAAAGAGTATGCTACAAATGTGGACAGAAAGGCCATATTGCTAGTGATTGTAAGGGGAAGAAAGAAGCTACCAATGTTTAATGTTACAATTGCAGGTAGATGGGACATTATGCAAATGAATGTCCAAAGCGTCAGAGAAACTTACCTTAGAAAATACCAAGGGATCAAGGCCAATATTATGTGATCACTACTGCTGAGGTTGAAGCTCTGAAAGATGTGGTGGCAGGTAATTTAATGGTTTCCTCAAGTCTAGCAGATTCTTTATTTGATTCTGGATCATCTCATTGTTTCATATCTTCCCAGTTTTCTAAGAAAATTAGATATTTCAAATTTGATTTAACAAGGGAGTTGTTAGTCAAAACTCTTAAGGGAAGTATCATTGCAAAAAAGTTTTGTGAATCAATTCCCATTAGGGAATATAAATATTCTTTATCTACTGATCTCATCACCATACCCATGTTTAAATTTTATATAATCCTCAGTATGGATTGGATTTTAGACCGTGATGCAAAAATTTATTGTGAGAATAAGGAGGTTACAATTTTCGATGATGATAAGGAGTACCTTATCTTTAGACCAGAAACATCACCATATGATTCCTATCCAGATCCACCCCCAGTAGCTCTACTAAATTCAATTATCGTGGAGTAAGAGCATGAAATAACAATGGTTGAGGAAGGAAATGTTCAAATTAAGGATGTACCTACTGTGAAATAATATGTTGATGTGTTTCCAGAGGATTTACGTGGACATCCTCTAGAGTGAGAAGTTAATTTTTCCATTGATTTAATTCCTGGTTCAAGGCCCATATCAAAGATCCCTTATAGAATGGCCATTGTGGAATTAGTGGAACTAAATAAAAAAACTAGAGGAATTGATTAATAAGGTATTTATATGCTCTAGTGTTTCTCTATGGGGAGCCCCAGTCCTTTTTGTTGAGAAGAAAGGCGAATCTATGAGGTTGTGCATTGACTACAGGGAGATCAATGCTATAACAATAAAGAACAAGTATCACTTACCTCTCATTGATGATTTATTCGACCAACTTCATAGAGCTCAATATTTGTCAAAGATTGACCTTTAATCTGGATATCATCAGTTGTGTGTGAAAAAGGAAGACATTACAAAGACAACATTTTGAACTTGGTACGGGCATTACGAGTTAACAGTAATGCCTTTTGGGTTGACTAATACACCCTCTGTTTTCATGGATCTAATGAACAAAGTTTTCAAGGAATATCTTGATGACTTTGTAGTGGTATTTATTAATGATATCTTGGTATACTCCAAAATCTATGAAGATCATGAAAATCAATTGCACAGAATTATGAAACCCCTCAGAAGAAATGAATTATACGGGAAGTTTAGCAAGTGTGAATTCTGGCTTCAAGAGATTTCTTTTCTTGGTTATATTGTCTCTAAGGATGGAATCTCCGTTGATCCTTCTAAGACAAGATCAATCCAAGAATGGCCAACACCGGTGAGTATAAATGAGGTATGTAGTTTTATTGGTTTAGTAGGTTATTATCGACGTTTCATCCAAAATTTTGCCCGATTGGCTAACCCATTAACCAAGCTCACACGTAAAGGGGTTAAAATTGTTTGGACAAAAGAGTGTGAAGAATGTTTCAAAGAATTGAAGAGAATATTAGTTAATGCTTCTATATCGACTCTATCATCGGGGAATGATGGGTTTGTTATTTATAGTGATGCATCAAAGAAAGGACTTGGTTGTGTCCTTATGCATAATGATAGAGTTATTGCCTATGCATCACGACTGCTAAAAATTCATGAGCAAAACTATCCCACTCATGATCTTGAGTTAGTAGCTGTAATATTTTCTCTGAAAATATGGATACATTATCTCTATGGTGAAAATGTGAGATATATACTGATAATAAGAGTTTGAAATATATTTTCTCATAGAAAGAACTCAACATGAGGCAAAGAATATGGCTTGAACTACTCAAGGATTATGATTGTATGATACACTACCACCCGGGGAAGGCAAATAAGGTGGCAGATTCTTTGAGCAGAAAGGATCATGAAGTTTTGAACAAGATGAGAGTTGAAAAGGATCCTATATACATGGATCTAGTAATGATGGATATGGGAATAACCATGAAAGGTGAAACATCAATACTTTTTCAAATGGTTGAAAACCCATATTTACTAGAAAGGATAAAAAGTTCTGAGACTGATTATGAGGAATTTCTAAATAAGATTAAATCTGTGAATGATGGGAGACTGATCGACTTCGTATATGAATATGGAATTTTGAAAATTGGGAAGATACTTTGTGTTCTTAATATACCTGATCTAAAAAGGGAATTGTTGGATGATGCTCATAGCTCCAAATTCTCTATACACCCTGGGAGCACCAAGATGTATAGAGATTTGAAGGAACATTTTTTGTGGGACAACATGAAGAGAGAGATTGCTGATTATGTGATAAGATGTATGGTTTGTCAACAAGTGAAAGTTGGAAGGCAACATCCTGGAGGAGTCATGCAACCTCTTCCCATACCTCAGTTTAAATGGGATAATATTACGATGTAATTTTTCCTAGGACTACCAAATACTCCTAGAAGGAATGATACAATATGGGTCATTGTTGATCATCTTACCAAGTCAGCACATTTTATTGCTATAAGAGAAGATTTACCACTTGAAAGTTTAGCAAGACTGTATATTAATGAAGTTTTAAGACTTCATGGAGTACCCCTATCAATTGTTTATAATCATGATCGCCGTTTTACATCAAGATTCTAGAAAAGTATTCAAAAATCCTTGGATACTGAACTTTGTTTGAGCACTGCCTACCACCCTCAAATTTATGGACAATTAGAATGGACTATTAAAACCTTAGAAGACATGTTGAGATCTTTCTCACTCGACTTTCAAGGTATGTGGGATCAATATTTACCTATGGTATAATTTTCTTATAATAATAGCTTCCATTCAAGTATTCAGATGGCACCATACGAAGCGTTATACAGAAAGAGATGTCGCACACCAACTTGTTGGGATGATGTTGGTAAAAGAAAACTCATATGCCTAGAACTTATTGAGGAAATGATGGAAAAGGTGAAGTTTATCCAAACCCACATCAAAGAATCTCAAAGTAGGCAAAAGAGTTATGCCAATAACCGAAGAAAGGATTTGGAATTTCAGGTTGGAGATCATGTTTTCTTGAAGGTATCTCCATGGAAGGGAGTTATACAATTCGGTAAGAAGGGTAAATTAAGTCCCAGTTACATCAGAACTTTCGAAATTCTAGAATCAATTGGGGTTGTAGCTTACCGTTTGGCAATGTCGCCAAGTCTCTCCAAAGTTCACAATGTGTTCCGCATATCACTGCTGAGAAAATATGTGCTTGACCCAACACATTTACTCACCTATGAGGAATTATAACTACAACCCGATCTTTCTTATTAATAAGATCCTATCCAGATTCTTGATACCATAGAACAAGTGTTGAGAAACCGGACAACTCGCCTAGTAAAATTTCTATGGAGAAACCATAAGATGGAAGAGGCAACGTGGGAACCTGAGGAACTTATGACGAAGAACCACCTGAATATTTTTATGTGGTAGTATTCTAGAAATTTCAAGGATGAAATTATTTGAAGTAGGGTAGAATGTAACACCCCAAGCTTTCATGGTATGTTTCCCTTTGAATAATGCAATAGCTTGCATTGTACGCAACTTCGAGATTCTAACACACTGTGACCAATCAAAGTAGCCGTTATGAATAGTAATACCTACTTTTTAAAATTTTATAAATTTTATCTTTTAAAATAGAATTCATTTTAGGAATCATAATATCAAAATTAGATTAGGGTGAATTTTTGGCACTTTTCTGACAACTTTCATATTTTTATGAATAGTGAAAAATACTAAATTTTAATTAAAACAATTTTTTTAATAAAAAATAATTTATAGTGTTAAACTATAATTTTGAGTGGTTATAAAGTATAATTAGATTATATTTTAACCATTTAATCTATTTTTGGTCATTGGATTTAATTTCATATTTAAACTCTACATAAACTGGTGTCAATCTTTTGATAGTTATTATTTCTTAAAAACACGCTTTTTGTTTTGACAATGGGAATTAAATTTAAATTAATTTCTGTCACTTCTATGTTTTGAATTTGACAAAATGGATTCCATATTTGGAATAAATAGGTAAAAATTGTGTAAATAGGTAACTTTTATTTTTATACATTTTAAATATTTACTTCAGTAAATATTTTATTTACCATGAGTAAAGGGTAAATATAATAAATAAGGGTAAAATATAGTATTATAATAATATTAAATTACCCTAACATGTGTTCTAATACTATTGGATGATAAATATTATACAATGGCCATCTTTGGGTCGAATTTGGGACCCCCTGAAGCCACATGGGTGTGATAATGACATTTTATATTAATTAATTTAAAGTAAAGACAAAAATTGCATAAACAAATATTTTTAGTAAATCAATTTTTACATGGGGTTAAATAAGTAATATTTTCGACTATAAATTTTATTTGTAAATATAAAAATATTTCCTACATCATGGTATTTTTTATATATTTTTTGGACATAAAATAAATTAAATTATTTATGACACAATAATGATGCAATATTTACCACATTAATAAATGATTCAAATAAATAAGATTATAAATATTAAAACAATATCCAAAAACTGTCCAATTAGTATTGGATTATTTTATTTTGACCATGAGTCATCTTAACTTTGGTATTAATGAATATTTGATCTTTTGAAACTGAATATGAGGTTATAATAAAATAATTGTTTTAAACTTTCCTAAAGAGCTCCTCCTCTCCCTTATAAAAAGTCCTCACTTCCTACCAATTTCTCACAGTTCTCAAGCCTTTTTCTCGTACAACCCCTGCCCAAATATCCTCCCAACATCCCTCAATTAATTCTAGAGATATTAATTTAGTCTTAAAGCCAACCTAAGGAGCCCTTTTGATCAAATCAAAAGGAAGAACCCGAAGAAGAGGTAGTAATTTCACAACCCTCTTTTAAGTTCTTTTCTTCTTCCACTTAATATTTCTTTGTTGTTTCCATTCTAAAATAATAACTCCAGTATCTTCTATATACTATGATATTATTATAAATATGGTACAACCATATTCATTATTCTATCCATCCTATAAATGACATGTCAACATACGTGCGTACGTACGACTTACCGTCTCCACGTCGTGGTGTAGCTATTATTCAAATACACTATTATATGGATGGGTATAATAAAGATGTATAATTGATGTAAATAATAAATATAAAATTTTAATGATTCTATATATATGATATACTATCTATTTACATACGTTTTTAAATCAAAATAATGATATTGTCGCTCGTGCGTATGTACGGATTACCATATCCACGAACACGATGAGATTCATTTCCCCATCGTAACCATTAAAGAATAATTTTCATTTGGTTATTAAAAATAATGATTAAATAACATAATTTCATTCTTTATATTAATCAAATACATCCTATCCATTAAAAAATATGGCTTATGTATCAAAACATATAAAGGAAAACAAATCAGTTAACACCCGAAATGACGATACTACTAAAATATCATTATCAAAGAAATATTAGAAGATCATATATGATATCATATTAATGTATATGGTTCTTATATAATTTAATAATTATTATTTCTCCATTATACAGGAGGTTAACCTACCCTCGAACCAAGGAAAATAACAAGGTAAGGGTTAATTTCACAATCTCTTTATTATCCGAGGTTGTTTTATACGTGAGTATCTACTGGGACCTCTTTATCATCCACATTCGTGTTTCTTAAAAATGAATTTAAAAACATTTTTAATATTTAATATAAAATGGGTTAAAGTCATTTATAACCTTATTTGACCTTATATGTTCTGAAAGGAATCTTTCTGTCATTTTCCAAAAAAGCTACTTTAAGACCTTTTCAACAAAATTAAGGTAAGAATGTTTTTTTAACTTATACGACGGGTATGATTATTCTCCACATTATAACATAATAGAAGCTTACCTTACAAGCTTATAATAATATTTTCAAAAAAATGTTTTCTTTTATAATTATGCGACTTTAAATGATTTCAAAAAGAAAGAGATATTTCTTTCAAATAGTTTTGATTTCATCTATATCAACATATTTTGATGGATTTTATAATTGTTTGAAGTAGATTCATTATGATACAAATATTCCATATTTTATTGAAGGTTTTGTGATATGTTTGACTGTGGATGTGTTATTTTTATACCATTCATGGTTTATGTTTCAAGTATTGACATTTTGTATGCTAGTTTTAATATGAATGTTTATGTTATGTTTCAACATTTTCATATGAGGAATGTATTAGACTTAGTATATGACGGGTGGCACTTGCAATAGCTCATCGATTCATAGGTTGGTCTCATGAGACAACTAGACATAGAATTGGCCGAGGCCTTTACCAATTTGAAATATGGTTTTGGCCGAGGCCTTAATCATTTTTATATGTTTTTTTAAAGGTTGGGGCTGAAGCCTCAATTTTATTAATAAAGCAAAGCAAAGACCTCATTTTTATATGTCTTAGCCGAGGCCTTGAAAAGATGTTTCAGAATGTCCGGCATCATAAATTCCCTAATTATGAAAAGAATATTGATGGTTCATGTGGTTATTCAACTATTATAATACCCATGACTATGTTTTATTATGTCATTATTTAATCAGCTCATATTCCTTCCATAAAAGTGTTCATGTTTATTATTTTTAAAGGCATGTGTTTTCAATTATTCACCATGCCTAATATTTATATTATCTTCTATTGTACTACTTACTCTTACTGAGCGTTTGAGCTCACCCATTTCTTATGTTTCATTTTCCTAGGATATGAAGAAGTTAGTTATGAGTGACTTGCAGGCATAATCTAGGGGGCTTGGATGTTTCTCATGGAATAAATTTGTGTTGTATTTATTTTCAAGTTGTAAAGTTGAACTTATGTATGAATATTATTTCCAATAATATTAAACTAATCGGTATTTTGAGACATGATTTCCTTGTGAACATGCCAATGTTATGTAATAACGCACCAACTCTGGTTAACTAGAGTCAGGGCATTACACCTTTGTGTTTTAGACCTTGAATGTATTTGTTTAAATGTGCAGGTGGTGTGAAACCGCTTTTTAAATGGTTTTGTTATGTTTATGTATTAAGAAGGTTTTTTTAAAAGGAATAGAGTGATTGGATAATGTAAATTCTTGTGGTGAATGTCTAAAATGTTTTCTAAACTATGAATTCTGTTTTTTTATTGTTTAAGAGGTGCGAGACATACTTTGAAAAGTTCTTTTGTGTGTAATGCCTTGTTTTACTTGTGAAATGAGAAAGTGATGTGTTATGTGAATGTGAAACTTGATTGATCACAAGTGAAACCCTAGGTATCTAGGTGGGTGGATTAGAACTAGTGTGCTAATGATCCGGAGTGGTATCATACATGTTTTACTTAGCTGGATTGACGATTGCAACACTAACTAAACTTATGAATGAATGAGGTTCATGGTTTCTAAACCATGTTTACTATGGTTTGTGGTTTCTAAGCCACGTTTACAGAAGGTCATGGTTTCTAAGACACGTTTAATCGAGACACAAGGTTATAGGGTCCCACTCGATCTAGATAAACCTTAGGGGATTTACCCACAGTGCTCTACTATTCATGACGTGGTGCCTTCCGTCGGCATATGGAGGATGAGTTGAGTATGTGTGTGTTCTTTATATATTTTCTCATCCAACTTAAAGTAGAATTTGTGAAATGGTTTTCCTTCCAGCACTCTTTTATTTTCACTTTCAGCTTTTATATGTTTTTCTTAAAATCATTTTAAAAGTATGGTTTTAAATAAGCATGTTAAATTATCTTTTTGATGTTGTGGCATGAAACCTTTTATTTGGTGGTATCCTAGTGGGCCTTTATCTCACACCTTGTATACACATTTGGGTGTATGAATACTTTTTGTATCTGTGTTTTAGGTTAAGGCATGATTTGTCAGGTTGGTTGTTTTTTTTGTGGCTTGGTTTTGGAATCTCGGCTACAGCAGGTTGAGGATGTTTCTCCTCTTGTTGCACGAAGGTTTGAGGGTCTTTTTTGGTTTCCCATGGTGTCATTTTCCTTTTTGAAATTTGTTTAGTTGATAATTTTAAATTTCTAATTTTATTAAAGGTGTTTTCAGCTACATTTTTTAAATCTGGTTTTTGGGATTTATTATTTTTTTAACAAAGTAAATACGGGTAAATCATTCACAAAGCATTTAATTTGATACCTGGCCACTTATGCCATCCCATGGGGATCAGGAATGCCCTTTGGGCCATGCTGCAGATTGGGTCGGGTGCTGGGTCAGATGGTGACCTGACTTCATTCATGACAAAATGGTATTAGAGGGGTTTGTTCTCTTGGGTCATGTTCTTTTGGGATAGAGTCAAGGTAGACAAAAGTTATGGGTATCAAAAATTGACGTTCTAGCTATGAGAAAGGTTCTTGGCCAGCACACCTCATGGCGGGACTCAAGTTACCAGAGCAAGTTGAGGTTCGTCTAAGTCGTTGTGTAATGCCCCGACCCTAGTTACCCAGAGTTGGTGCATTATTACATGATATTGGCATGATCACAAGGGATAAAATCCCGAAATACCGATCAGTTTAATAGCCTTGGAAACACTAGATACATTTATAAGTGTTAAATTACATAATAAAGTGAAAAACTACAACAAAATCTTGTCTTCATATTCCCTCATATTATCCCTGCATGTCATTCATAAAATACTTCTTCACATCCTAGGAAAAATAAAACATTGAAAGTGGTGAGCTCAGATGCTCAGTAAGGATAACAATATAGCAGAAACTTTCTTAAATAAACACAAACATTTAAGGCAAATCATAACTAAAACAAAATCCTTTTAAACTTGAACTTCAGCATAACATGGAAGAAATAAATTAAAATAATTCCATTTACTTATTCACATGGATATTCTATTTGTCGAATAATCACATAAAATATCAAAAACTACTTTCATAATGATGGAATGCATAATGCCAGACTATCATAACCATGTATCCAGGGCCTCGTTCCAAGACTACAAATAATATTTTGTCAAGGCCTCGTTCCAAGACACTAGTTTGTCTCATGAGACCTACTGATGCATCGATGTGCTATAGTGGTCTCCACCCATCACTTACTAAGTCCAACGCATTCCTCATATGAATAGGTTTAAACATAACATAAACATTCGTATTAAAACTGGCATACGAAATGTCAATACTTTCTCCATAAACCATGAATGGTATAAAAATAACACATCCATAGTCAAACATATCAAAAAACCTTCAATACAATATGGAAGTTTTGTATCATAATAAATCAACTTCAAATAAGCTTAAAATCCATCAAAGGATTTTGACATAGATGAAATCAAAACTATTTGAGAGAAATATATTTTTTTTGAAATCATTGAAAAGTCACACATTTATAAAGGAAGTAATTTAAAAGATATTTTTGAATCAAAGTGTCCCATTACACTTTGAAACTTTTGAAAAGAATTATCATTTCAAAACATTCATGTCCATATAAATAAATCCTTAAAATCATTTTGAAAACATGGACATTAATTAAAAATATTTAGAAAGATAAATCTTTAAAACATTTAAAATTCACATAATTGTAAAAGAAAACATTTACTATGAAAATATTCTTATAATATTTTAAGGGAAGCTTCGACGATTTTATAAAGGTGGAAAATAGCCGCACCCTCCGTATAAGTTAAAAAAGACAT
The DNA here is from genome assembly GCA_963277665.1 of Viscum album. NCBI lineage: Eukaryota > Viridiplantae > Streptophyta > Magnoliopsida > Santalales > Viscaceae > Viscum > Viscum album. Next base: position 20,199,471 of record OY728119.1, on the reverse strand, counting down.
TCTTACCTTAATTTTTTCGAAAATGTTAAATAGGACATTGTTTGGAAAACGACATAAATATTTCTTTCAAAACATTTTATAAAAATTCAAACAAGGGTATAAATAAATTTAACCCATAGTTTACTAAACAGTAAAAATTTTTTGGAATACATTTTTAAGAAACATGGATGTGGATGATAAAGAGGTGCCAGTAGAAAATTGCGTATAAACAACCTCAGATAATGAAGAGATTGTGAAATAAACCCTTACCTTGTACATTTCCTTGGTTGAGGGTAGATTAACCTCCTGTATAATGGTGAAATATTTGTTATTAAATTATACAAGAATCATATACATTAATATGATATCATATATGATCTTTTAACATTTCTATGTTAATAATGTCTTAGTATTATCATCATTTCGGGTGTTAACTTACTCATTTTATTTTATATATTTTGTTACATAAGCTATGTTTGTTATGGATAGGTTTTATCTTATTCATATCCATAATTATATCATGTCCTTAAACATTATTTTTAATCATCAAATTAGAATTATAATGGCATGGATATTATGGTGAATGAATCTCATCATGTTCGTGGAGACGGTAGTCCGTACGTACGCACGGGCGAAAATATCATTTTTTTTATATTATAATAATATATAATTGTACGGTATATCATATATATAGAATCATTATCATTTTATATTTATTATTTTCATTAATTACATATCATTATCATACCCATCCAAATAATAATATTTTTGAATAACAATTACACCACAACGTGGAGACGATAAGTCGTATATATGCATGTATGGTGACATGTCATTAAAAGGATGGATAGAATAATGAATATGGTTGTAAAATATTTATAATAACATTATATTATATAGAAGATACTGGAGTTATTATCTTAGAATGGAAATAACAAAGAAAGAAGAAGTGGAAGAAGAAAGGAACTTGAAAGAGGGTGGTGAAAACATTACCTCTTCTTCGGGTTCTTCCTTTTGATTTGATCAAAAGGGCTCCTTAGGTTGGCTTTATGATCAAACTAATCCCTCTAGGTTTAAGTGAGGGAAGTTTAGAGAGTATTTCGGTAGGTTTTGTCCAAGACAAAAGGCTTTGAAGGTGTGAAATTGAGAGAAGGGGGAGTGTCCTTTTATAAGAGGGGTGAGGGGCACCTTAGGAAAAACTAGAAATATTAATTTATAATAAATTCATATTCGGTTTTAATGGATAAAAAATGATTTAATTCTAGGATAAGGAGGGTATGGGTTGAAATAATCTCAACAAATAGGTTTTAGATAGGTTTGGGTCACTAAATTAACCTTATCATTTATATTTAACTCTTAGTTAATTAGTTTCACATTTACCATGTCTCTTTGTATTTTTATATTATATTGTTAATAAACTTACTATAAACTTCCAAGAGAACCCCAAGTGGTTCATTAATGATACAAATATCATTATATAAGTCTCTTGGCTGAACCGTAGATTTTTAAGAATAGAATATCAATTAATAATATAATATTTGTTTTAAAAACTCTTTTAAGGCAATTTTGACACTATTTGGAATTTGATTTTTGTGAAATTTATAACAGCATTATTACTTAAAAAAAGTTAACTAAATCAATAATAACATGTCATATTAACCTATAAAATTAGTGGAATTCATAAAAAGTGTCAAATTACATTTATTTTTTTATTTATAATATCAATTATCTTGATCTTTCGTTAATACTGTAATTACAGCATCATCATTGTGTCATAAATAAATAAAATTATTTAATGTCAAAAAATTATAAAAAACTATCATGATGTAGGAAATAATTTTTATCTTTCCAATGAATATTTATATTCTAAAATATATTATATATATTACCCTATGTAAAAATTAATTTACTAAAAGATGTTTTTTTATGTCATTTTGCCTTTACTTTAACTTAATTAATATAAAGTGTCATTTTCATTCACAAGTGGCTTCATGGGGCCCCAAAATCGACCCAAGGATGCCCATGGTCAGAAATACATCATTCAATAGGGTTAGGACATGTGTTGGGGTAATTTAATATTATTATAATATTATTTTTTTACCCTTATTTACCTGATTTACCCTTTAACCACGGTAAATAAAATATTTACCGAAGTAATTATTCATAATGTCTAAAAATAAAATTTAACTATTTACACAATTTAAAAATCCTGATTCCAAATATGGAATCCATTTTTCTAAATTCAAAACACAGAAGTGACAAAAATTAATTTAAAATTAATTCCCGCTGTCAAAACAAAAAACATGTTTTTATGAAATAATAACTATCAAAAGATTGACACTTGTTTATGTCCAGTTTAAATGTGAAATTACATCCAATTACCAAAATTGGATTAAATGGTAAAAATATATTCTAATTATACTTTAAAACCACTCAATAGTATAATTTAGTACTATAAATTATTTTGATAAGAAAAGTTGTTTTTAATTAAAATTTAGAATTTTTCACTATTTATCAGAAATTGGAAGTTCTCAGAAAAATACCAAAAATTCACTCTAAGCTAATTTTGATATTTTGAATCCAAAAATGAAGTCCAATTTGAATAATTAAATTTATAAAATTTCGAAAATTTGGTATTACTATTTATAACGACTGCTTTGATTGGTCGCGGTGTGTTAGAGTCTCGAAGTTGCGTACAATGAAAGCTATTGCATTATTCAAAGGGAAACGTACCGTGGAAGCTTGGGGTGTTACATTCTCCCCTCCTTCAATAAATTTCATCCTCACAATTTGAAAAAAAATTTCAAAAATAAAAGGTTGAAAATAGAAAATACCTTTGTGTAAAACCCATATCAGAAATAGGGTTAATAAAATTTAGTTTTAATAATAGGGAAAGGGAAATGAGAATGTCACCACCAAATTAGGGTTTCGAATAGGAGAACATTGGTGGAAATTATAGACACTTAATTAGAGAAAAAACGTAAATATTTATAGGGAGTGATTGAGGTCATCAATCACAAACAAGTGTAAAATTGAGGGCCTCAAAGCCATCAATATATGATGATTTAAAATATCATCAGTTCAACAAAACATAAGTTATTAGGATAACACGTTTTTTGTTTTAATATACCTTCACTAAAGTTTAAGAATTAATACATATACTTGAAAAGTAGAGTTTCATCCTTCAAATAATTTCTACCAAAAACTCATCTTTCACACCAAAAGATAATAGAACTCAAAAATATTATATTTATCCTAAACATATAAGGTTCCAAACATTAACACATACCATTATAACGAAGGAAAATATTTTGTATTAACTAGGGACTTCCTGTAGGCTAGTGGTAGGTAATAAAGGCCTGTCACACTATGGTTGTGGGTTTGATTCATGCAGCTTTGTCCGACGCGACGGGTTATCGCCCGACCTGCAGGTTGTCCTTTTCCTAAAACTATAGTATTATAATATTCCAAAAATAATCATAAGAAATTTTTTACCTTAAACAATAATATACAAAGATCAACTTAATCCATTCCAAACATTATAGTTATCCAAAGTACCTCTGTCCAAACTCTCTGTAAAAGGTATCTAAATTCCAAAATCAATTGTCACATCAGATTCCCCAGACAAAGTAAAGTTTATATTATTGTCACATACTGAAAATATGATTACCTTAGTCAAATTAAAACCTTAATTAAAACAACAAGTACTGCATTACAATCCTTATGTATATCACATTATTCTTATAACCAGAATATAATCCTTGAGTACAAAAACACAAATACATTAATTATTCCCCTTCAACTGTAGTAATAACATAAGATTGGCCTTGATCCCTTGGCCTTTTCTGAGGTAAGTTTCCTTGGTGATTAGCGAATTCATTCGCATAATGCCCCATTTCTCTACAATTTTAGCATTCAACATTGACAACATCTTTCTTTCCCTTACAATCACGAGCCTGGTGACCTTTTTCTCCATATTTGTAACAAACTCTCAATCCTTTTAGGCAAGTACCGGGGTGTTTCTTCCCACAATTATCACATAATGGAAAATCCTTCTTTCCCTTTTTCCCTTTATCTGTCTCTTGTTCCACCATTCTCTTCTTCTCTTGTTTTACTTTATTGTCATAAGATTTAGAGAATTCCTTTTCTGTCTTTATAGCATATAAGACAATGTCATCGTATGACAAGAAGGATTGTGAGACTAATGCTCTATGGAGAAATGGTTTTAACCCATCAAAGAAATGATCAATCTTTCTCCTCGAGTTATGTATATAATCAGCTACATGCCTCGCTAACCTTGTAAAGTTAGCTTCATACTTTGCGACATTTTCATCCTCCTTTTGCCTTAGACTGAGAAATTTCCTTTCCATATCTGCTCGATGGTTATGAGGAAAGTATTTTTCTAATAAAATCTCCTTAAACTCCCTCTATTCTATACTTGATACTTCTTCATCTTCATTTGTATTTTGAATCAATGACCACCATTGATCAGCATCTATAGTGAGGTGGTAAACTGCCATGACAACTTTTCCCCTTTCACTACTCCCCAAAGCCTGAAATTTAACACCCAAAACTTTTATGAGAAATATTTTGTTTTTATGTTATATAAATCATCAAAGGAATCTTTCGCTGCATGCAATCGCGACCTTCCTCGATAGCGTGTGTAGTACGCAATACCGAGTTCCACTAAACAACGATATATTATTATAATATTATAAACTAGCCGTTATGAATAGTATTAACTGAATTTTAAATTTTACAAAATTATTATTCATCTTACACATTTTCTAGAATATAGTAAGAGAACAAAATAATTTTTTTAGGTAAAATAAGAATTTATCAAAAAATGCAGTTTTACCGCCTTTTAATGGCACACCCACATTAAATCTAGTTTTTGACACATTTATAAGTTCAATTTGACAAAATAAAATTATTCTTTTGAATCAGGATATAAAAATTTACTTTGGATAAATTTTTGATATTTTTCTGATAACTTTCATATTTTGATGAATAGTAAAAATATGCTAATTTTAAATTAAAAACAACTTTTTTTCATTGAGATAATTTATATGGTTAAATTTTAATATTAAATAGTTTTAAAGTATATATAGAATATATTTTTACAATTTAATATAATGTATGTCATTAGCATTAATTTCACATTGAATTCATAGGTAAAAACATTTCAATCTTTGGCAATGTTTTAACTTCTAAACCCGTTTTCTTAACAACGGGATTTATTTTAAATTAATTACTGCAACTTATATGTTTTGAATTTTGAAAAATAGATTCCATATTAATAATCAGTGGGTCCAAATTATGTTAATAGGCTACTTTTTATTTTTGGGCACTATGAATAGTAACTATGGTAAATTTTATTTACCATAGTTAAAGGTAAATCAGGTAATTAAGGGTAAATATAAGATTATAAAATTACCCTAAAACCATCCAAAATCCTATTGGATGACTAAAAGTCGACCCATATTACCTAATGGTCGGATTAGATTCATTTAATAGACTTTTTTCCATGAAAATAATTTAATTATTATTAAAACCAAAGAATGTGACAACATGTCACTTTCTTAAATCTTATAAGTATAATAATTTTAATTTGGTGATAAAATTAATGAAACTTAGAACATGAATATTATACAGAAATATAATACAATTATCTACATCATAGGAATTTATTTATAATTTTTAGGGATTAAATAATTATCATTAATTATGACACAATAGTGATGTTGAAATTATTTTATTAATTAAAATATCAATTAAATGGTTTTAAAATATTCAAATAATTATTATATGCACTATTTAATGTGCTCCACTAATTTTATAGATACATATGACATTTTATTAGTCTATTAAAGCTTTTAGTTTGAACATATACTCTGTATATATTTTATTTAAAGTCAAATAAATGAATAGTGTCAAAATTGACACTATTGTTATTTTATAAAAATAACATATTATAAAATTGTTTAAAAATCACAAAAATATTTAAAAATTATAAATTAAAATTTATATGGTCTAATATGTCATAAATTGTCAAATTATGGAAAATTCACAAGACATATGTAATTATTAATAATAATTTAAAATTTAGAATATTATTACCACAAATAAACTTAAATTGATAAATAAGGATAAATCAAGTTGATAATGTTTAAAATAATTTCCTAACATGTATAAATTTTATTGGTTGATGATATTACAACCCTATCTCATCTTATATTTTAATATGAGTCATTTTTGGAGGTTTTTAAGTGGGGTTAGATTTATTATAAATTAATATTTTTAAGATTTCCAAAGGTGCCCCTCTCCTCCCTTATAAAAGGGCACCTCCTCCCTCTCTTCCTCACGCTAATTTGAGCCTTCACGCTCGGCCAACCCCTGCCAAAATCTCTTCTCCAGTACCCTATAACATCCTAGAGGTCATGGTATTCTTCAAAGACCACTTGTAGTGCCCTAAGAGGAGGTCTCAAAGAGGCGCTTCAAAGAAGAGGTAATGTTCGTTACCGATTCTTTCAACTTTATTTCTTCTTCCACTTCTTCTTCTTTAGTTGTTTCGTTATGAAGTAATAACATAAGTATCACTCATATACTGATATGTTATTATAAGTATGAAACAACCCTATTTCACAATTTATCCATCCTACGGAAAATGAAATCACCACGCGTGCGTACGTACGGAATACCGTCTCCATGTCGTGGTGTAATTTATTTTCCCCCACCACCTTACTTGGATGGGTATAATGGTTTAAATAATTACTATATATGATTATTTTAAAGTGATATTGATTCTGAAATAGTATACATACACTTCAATACAATTCCACGATCATGGGAACAATATCATCGCTCGTGCGTACGTACGGAATACCGTCTCCACGATGTGATGCGATTCGTTCTACATGATCTTCATTGCATAATGATTATGTAAATGAATTGAATGAATAAATATTATATATAGTACATTAATACCATTCTGGTAATGATGTATCTATAACCTAAAGAGAATAATAATAATTTATTCGACCAAACACGCAAAAGAACAAAAAGTTATAAACACCCGAATAACAAGTAGCAATGAAATATTACTACTAAGAAGCTAAGAATATGACCATATATGATATCATAACAATAATTATGATTATGTAATAAGTAAATAACATTATTTAAATCATTATACAAGAGTTTTGGACACTTACGAGGCAAATCGGACCTAAGGTAATGGAAATATCACAATCTCATTTTTATCTGAGATTGTTTATACTTTGGTATTTACTGGGGTGTATTTTATCATCCACATCCATGTTTCCTCAATATTTAATATTATTTCCATCCACCTACAATTTTTTAAATCCAATTTTACCCTTCAGTGAGTTTTTGGTAAAGGATATGAAAGGAATATTTTGTCGTTTTTCGTACGAGGTACTTTTTGACTTTTCCGACAAAAGTACGAAAAATGTTTTTTTAACTTATATGGCCTGAATGGATTTTTAAAACATTATTTCCAAGAAGATTCCTTTATATGTTTTCAAGTTTATTTTTAATCAACTTCTTTTAGTTTAGAATTTTATGACATGTTAAGAAAGGAAAAGTGTTTTTGAAGCAGAAAGGATATTTTCCTCAAGAATGGAGTTCAAGTGTTTTATAAAAATTATTTTCCATATAAGATAATAAAGGGTTCTATTTCTATCCCTATTATTACATTTATTTGATTATGTTGTGATGGAATTATATTTATGAATTCCTTTATCTTATATGAATTGTTTTATGATGTCACGATGTTTAAGATTCCCATTTTTATTACATGGGTTATGCAATGATGTATGATTTATGATTTTGTGGCACACATAAGAATGGTATCATTATGATATGGGTGGGACCTATATCTCTCTCCAATACATTGGGTAAAGATTTTATATCTCATGAGATAGACATGGCTGGAACGGCAGGTTAAACCAGTTCAGTGAAACAGGACTGAAACGAGGAGTGAACTCGGTTTAGAAATGGACTTTGTCCACTAAGATAGTCTTGACAATGAGTCTTGACTAACAAGAAATGATTCTCTATGATTATGTGTGTATGCCAAAAAGTTTCATGTTTTAAGTTATGATTATTGGGATTACATTTCACTACTATGATTTATCTCATGTTATGAAATTATGATTTCTTTTGCAGGTTAAGATTTCCAAAAGTTATGTTCTTATGTATATGATGTTATTGATATTTCTTTTTTTTACCCTTACTGAGCATTTGAGCTCACTATTTTGTATGTTTTATTTCCCCAGGTCAAGAAGAAAGTTGTTAAGTAGGATATGCCAAAAAGGGACTCTAGATATGATGAAATAAATGGGAGGCAAAGTAGATGGTTTATGAACCAGTTGTTTATGTTTCCCAGTTTCTAAAGACTCTATACCTATACGGTCCTTTCCTAGTTTTGTTATATGTTTTAATAAGTGTGCTTAAATTCTGAAGTAATGACAATGTATGTACAGTATGGGTTGTTACAGTTGGTATCAGAGGAAAGGTATAGTCAACCTTTGGAAACTAGGATGTGAAAGCCTTAGTAATAATCCTAAGGATAAGTCTAAGCATAGAACACAATCTTAGTGTTTTAGAAATGGCCATGAAAAACCTATGATAATACCTTAGGTGTGAAATTTTATTCTTGATTATGTGGTTTTCCTATTATAATTAGTGTTGCTCATACTATTCTTCTTGGTTTTAGTCATTGTCTGGAACCCGAAGGAACCATGTTAATGCGGAATGCGACGGGCAATGAAATGATTGTCCCCCTAAGCAACCAAACGTTATGGGAGCTAGAATGAAAAATCTTGTAGCCATGTTCACACAACTTTCTCAAGCTATGAATCACGCAGGACTTCCAAATGAGCAAAGGAAGGAGCAACATTCTATTGAATCCTTCATGAGGCAGCGTCCACCTTCTTTCAGTGGGTCTACTGATCCATTAGTTGCTGAACAATGTATTAGTACTACTGAAAAGATATTTTCAGTTCTTCAATGTTCTGAACATGATAAAGTCATCCTAGTAGTGTATCGTTTGGAAGGAGATGCTGATAAATGGTGGAATCTTATTAAGAATATGAGGCAAAGGGATGAAATTGAGTCCATGGAATGGGACGAGTTCAAGAACTTATTTTTCAATAAGTACTTCCCTCGTATTCTCTGAACAAAGATGGAGAAAGAGTTTCTTGAACTGAAGAAAAAGGATGATGAATCTGTTGGTACCTATGAAGTAAATTTTACAAGACTTGCAAGGTACGCTTCTGGTATTATTATCCAACCTGAGAGTAAGATCGATCGATTCTTTAGTGGATTAAAACCAAGTCTTCGAAGGGTGTTAGCCATAAGGGACTTCAATATCTATGAGGAAATCGTTCGATGTGCTCTCAAAGTCGAGATGGAGATTGGAGTAACCCATCAGTCATATGGGTTTGATAAGAAGAGGAAAATGGAATTCAAAGGAAAATCTAAAGATCACACTAAAAAGAAGATGATATTTACCTTATGCTCCAAGTGTGGAAAGAAACATGGAGGGAGTTGTCTTAAAGGGACAAGTAAATGTTTTAAATGTGGAAAGGAAGGTCATCGGGAATTTGAATGCCGCAATGATGGTAAGAAGATGTCTAATGATGCAAAAAAAGGAAGGGACACACAAAATGAACCTACTACAATTCAATGTTTCAAGTTCAAGGAGATGGGGCATTATTCCAATCAATGCCCAAATCCAAGGGTTGATGATGATGGTCGACGTCAACAAACTCTTAAGGCTAAAGACAAAGGAAAGTCACATGCAATTTCTATCAGTGATGTGGATTACGATAACGGTGTGGTGAAATGTAAACTTACCATCCACTCTAAAGTAGAAAATGTTTTATTTGATTCTGGATCCACCCACTCCTTTATTTCTGAAGAAGTTTCTAAGGATATCACCATATTACCTCAACAGTTAGATGTTGAGTTAGTTGTGACAACCTCTAATGGAACAACAGTCGCATCAAAAGTTTATAATTCTTCTCCGATTGAAGTTTGTGGGAAAGTGCTTCCTGCAAATCTTGTTATCCTTCATATAGTGGAATTTGATGTGATTCTTGGCATGGATTGTCTTTCTCTGCATGGAGATCATATCAATTGCCAAAGAAGGGAAGTCACATTTCATATTCCAGATCAATCTATGATCATCTATCGATGCAAGGATGAACATAACTTTCCAGTGGAAATTTCTTCCATTTTATGGGTATTGATTCCACTAAATAAAGGTTATTTATCTCAAATGGTTGGTGAGAAACTCACGATTAAGAATATGCCCATTTTACGGGAGTTAGATGATGTCTTTCCGGAGGAATTACCGGGTCTCCCACCAAATCGTGAAGTTGAGTTTTCAATAGAACTCGTACCAGGTGCTTTGCCTATTTCAAAGACACCTTATAGAATGGCCCCAATTGATTTGCCGGAATTGAAGAAGCAACTCCAAGAGAATCTTGATAAGGGGTTCATACGCCCTAGTACGTCACCTTGGGGATCACCTATTCTGTTTGTTAAGAAGAAAGATGGATCAATGAGACTCTACATTGATTATCGAGAACTTAACAAGATCACTATCAAGAACAAATATCCTCTCCCACGCATTGATGACTTATTTGACCAACTACGAGGAGCTCAATACTTTTCCAAGATTGATCTTCATTCAGGGTATCACCAATTAAGGGTCAAAAGGGAGGATATACCAAAGACAGATTTTCGTACAAGGTATGGACACTATGAATTTATAGTGATGCCATTTGGTCTTACTAATGCCCCTGCTATCTTCATGGATCTGATGAATAGAGTCTTTAGAGACTATCTTGATCAGTTTTTGGTAGTCTTTATAGACGATATTCTTGTATATTCAAAGAGCAAGGAAGAACATGAAGATCACTTGAGAATTATATTAAAGACCCTGAGAAAGGAGAAGCTTTATGCCAAATTTACCAAGTGTGAATTTTGGATTCAAAGAGTTTCATTTTTCGGTCACATAACCTCAAAAGAGGGGATATCTGTGGATCCAGCAAAAACAGAGGTTATCGAAAGATGGTCGAGACCAACAACAGTGACTGAGATCCGAAGTTTTCTTGGTTTGGCTGGATATTATCGACGTTTTGTGAAAGATTTTTCAGGATTATCTAATCCACTCACCATGTTGACTTGGAAAGGAGTTAAGTTTGTTTGGACGGAGGAATGTGAAGAGAATTTCAAGGAGTTGAAAAGAAGGTTATCCAGTGCACCTGTGCTCACACTGCCTTGTAGTGGAGAAAGGTTTGTGATATAAAGTGATGCATCCAAGAAGGGTTTGGGGTGTTTTCTTATGAAAAATGATATGGTGATAGCTTATGCCTCGCGATAGTTGAAAATACTTGAGCAAAATTAAACAACTCATGATTTGGAGTTAGCTGCGGTAATCTTTTCATTAAATATTTGGAGGCATTACCTTTATGGTGAAAGGTGTGATATTTATACTGATCATAAAAGTTTAAAGTATATGTTCACACAAAAGGAGATGAATATGCGCCAAATAATATGGTTGGAGCTGATTAAGGATTACGACTGCTCAATTCATTACCACCCTAGGAAATCAAACAAGGTGGCAGATGCATTAAGTCGACAAGACCATGCCAGTTTATCCATGATGAGGATCACAAAAGATCCAATATTTATGGATTTACAAAGGATGGATCTTGGAATTATAATGAAAGGGGAAAAGTTGTATCTTTCTCAAATGAATGTTCAACCATCTATACATGTGAAGATTAAAGAGGCACAGAAAGAAGATGTCGAGTTACAAAAGAAGGTGAGAAATGTTCATGAATTCAACCTTGATTGTGATGGGATAATAAAGTTCAGGAATCGGGTTTGTGTTCCTCCCATCGCCGAATTAAAGAAAGAACTACTGGATGAGGCTCATAGTTCTTCATTCTCTATTCATCCTGGAAGCACGAAGATGTATAGGGACCTGAAAGAGTACTTCTGGTGGGATGGCATGAAAAGAGATGTTGCTGAATATGTCTCTCGATGCTTGGTTTGTCAGCAAGTTAAAGCTGAGAGACAGAAGTCTAAGGGGATGTTACAACCATTACCTATACCCGAATGGAAATGGGAAAACATCACTATGGACTTTGTCACAGGACTTCCTAAAACATCCAAAGGCAATAATGCTATCTGGGTCATAGTTGGTCGTCTTACAAAGTTTGCACACTTCATCGCTATTAGAGAGGATTTCTCTCTAGATCAGCTTGCCAGGATATATGTGAAGGAAGTGGTAAGATTGCATGGAGTACCACTTTATATTATATCTGATCGGGATCCAAGGTTTACCTCAAAGTTTTGGCGAAGTCTTCAGCATACTCTGGATACAGAGTTGAGTTTCAGCAATGCTTATCATCCTCAGACAGATAGTCAGTCTGAGAGAACAATTCAAACTCTAGAAGATATGTTGAGAGCTTGCTCTATGGATTTCAAAGGTGGTTGGGATCAACACCTACCTTTGGTGGAATTTTCTTATAATAATATCTTTCACTCCTGTATTCAGATGGCTCCTTATGAAGCTCTCTATGGAAAGAAATGTAGGACTCCAACTTGCTGGGATGAAGTTGGGGAAAGAAAGCTATTAGGACTTGATATTGTTGATGAGATGTTAGAAAAGGTACGATCTATTCAACAACACATAAGAGCAGCTCAGAGTCGATAGAAAAGTTATGCCGACAACTGAAGAAAAGACCTAGAGTTTGAAGTGGGTGATAAAGTGTTCTTACGAATATCTCCCTGGAAGAGGGTCATGAGATTTGGAAAGAAGGGGAAGTTGAGCCCTAGATATATAGGTCCTTTCGAAATACTGGATCGTGTTGGGCAGGTAGCTTACCGATTGGCGCTTCCACCGAATCTCTCTCAAGTTCACGATGTGTTCCATTTATCTCTCCTGAGAAAGTACATACCTGATCCTTCACATGTACTCAGCTCAGAAGTTGTACCGCTGGAGAAAGATCTTTCTTATGAAGAACAACCGATAGAGATTCTGGATCGTAGTGAAAAATTCCTATGAAACAAGACCACTCGCTTGGTGAAAGTTTTATGGAGGAACCACCAATTAGAAGAAGCTACATGGGAGCTTGAGGATATGATGAGGGAGAGGTATCCTCATCTGTTTGTTACAAAGTGACAAATTTCGAGGGCGAAATTCATTTTAAGGGGGGTAGAATGTAACACCCGAGAATTTTATGAGAAATATTTTGTTTTTATGTTATATAAATCATCAAAGGAATCTTTTACTGCACGCAATTGTGACCTTCCTCAATAGCGTGTGTAGTACGCAATACCGAGTTCCACTAAACAACGATATATTATTATAATATTATAAACTAGCCGTTATGAATAGTATTAACTGAATTTTAAATTTTACAACATTATTATTCATCTTACTCATTTTCTAGAACATGGTAAAAGAACAAAATAATTTTTTTTGGGTAAAATAAGTATTTATAAAAAAATGCAGTTTTGTCGCCTTTTGATGGCGCACCCACATTAAATCTAGTTTTTGACACATTTATAAGTTAAATTTGACAAAATAAAATTCTTCTTTTGAATCAGGATATAAAAATTTACTTTGGATAAATTTTTGATATTTTTCTGATAACTTTCATATTTTGATGAATAGTAAAAATACGCTAATTTTTAATTAAAAACAACTCTTTTCATTGAGATTATTTATATGGTTAAATTATAATATTGAATGGTTTTAAAGTATAGATAGAATATATTTTTACCATTTAATATAATGTATGTCATTATCATTAATTTGACATTGAATTCATAGGTAAAAACATTTCAATCTTTGGCAATGTTTTAACTTCTAAAACCCATTTTCTTAACAACATGATTTATTTTAAATTAATTACTTCAACTTATATGTTTTGAATTTTGAAAAATGGATTCCATATTCAGAATCAGTGGGTCCAAATTATGTTAATAGGCTACTTTTTATTTTTGGGAATTATGAATAGTAACTACGGTAAATTTTATTTACCATAGTTAAAGGTAAATCGGGTAATTAAGGGTAAATATAAGATTATAAAATTACCCTAACACCTACGAAAATTCTATTGGATGACTAAAAGTCGACCCATATCACTTAAGGGTCGTATTAGATTCATTTAATAGACTTTTGTCCATGAAAATAATTTAATTATTATTAAAACCAAAGAATGTGACAACATGTCACTTTCTTAAATCTTATAAGTATAATAATTTTAATTTGGTGATAAAATTAATGAAACTTCGAACATGAATTATCTCCAGAAAGATAATACAATTATATACATCATAGGAATTTATTTAGAATTTTTAGGGATTAAATAATTATCATTAATTATGACACAATAGTGATGTTGAAATTATTTTATTAATTAAAATATCAAATAAATGGTTTTAAAATATAAAAATAATTATTATATGCACTATTTAATGTTCTCCGCTAATTTTATAGATACATATTACATTTTATTAATCTATTAAAGCTTTTATTTCGAACATATCCTCTGTATATATTTTATTTAAATTCAAATAAATGAATTGTGTCAAAATTGACACTATTGTTATTTTATAAAAATAACACATTATAAAATTGTTTAAAAATCACAAAAATATTTAAAAATTATAAATTTATATTTATATTGTCTAAAATGTCATAAAGTGTCAAATTATGGAAAATTCACAACACATATGTAATTATTAATAATAATTTAAAATTTAGAATTTTATTACCACAAATAAAATTAAATTGATAAATAAGGATAAATCAAGTTGATAATGTTTAAAATAATTTCCTAAAATGTCTAAATTTTATTAATTGATGAGATTACAACCATATCTCATCTTATATTTGAATATGAGTCATTTTTGGAGGTTTTTAAGTGGGGTTGGATTTATTATAAATTAATATTTTTAAGATTTCCAAAGGTGCCCATCTCCTCCCTTATAAAAGGGCACCTCCTCCCTCTCTTCCTCACATCAATTTGAGCCTTCTATCTCGTCCAAAACCTACCTAATTCTCTTTTCCGCTTCCCTAGAAACATCCTAGAGGTCCTGGTCTTCTTCAAAGACCAATTGTAGTGCCCTAAGAGGAGGTCTCAAAGAGGCGCTTCAAAGAAGAGGTAATGTTCGTTACCGATTCTTTCAACTTTATTTATTCTTCCACTTCTTCTTCTTTAGTTGTTTCATTATGAAGTAATAACATCAGTATCACTAATGTACTGATATGTTATTATAAGTATGAAACAACCCTATTTCACAATTTATCCATCCTACGGAAAATGAAATCACCGCGCGTGCGTACGTACGGAATACCGTCTCCACGCCGTGGTGTAATCTATTTTCCCCCACCACCTTACTTGGATAGGTATAATGGTGTAAAGAATTACTATATATGATTATTGTAAAGTGATATTGATTCTGAAATAGTATACATACACTCCAATACAATTCCACGATCATGGGAACGATATCATCACTCGTGCGTACGTACGGAATACCGTCTCCACGATGTGATGCGATTCGTTCTACATGATCTTCATTGCATAATGATTATATAAATGAATTTAATGAATAAATATGATATATAGTACATTAATACCATTCTGGAAATGATGTATCTATAACCTAAAGAGAAGAATAAGAATTTATTCGACAAAACACGCATAAGAACAAAAAGTTATAAACACCCGAATAACAAGTAGCAATGAAATATTACTACTAAGAAGCTAAGAATATGACCATATATGATATCATAACAATAATTATGATTCTGGAATAAGTCAATAACATTATTTAAATCATTATACAGGAGGTTCGGACACTTACTAGGCAAATCGGACCTAAGGTAAGGGAAATATCACAATCTCATTTTTATCCGAGATTGTTTATACTTTGGTATTTACTGGGGTGTATTTTATCATCCACATACATGTTTCCTCAATATGTAATATTATTTCCATCCACCTACAATTGTTTAAATCCAATTTTACCCTGCGGTGAGTTTTTAGTAAAGGATATGAAAGGAATCTTTTGTCGCTTTTTGTACGAGGTACTTTTTGACTTTTCTGACAAAAGTACGAAGAATTTTTTTTAACTTATACGGCATGAATGGATTTTTAAAACATTATTTCAAAGAATCTTCCTTTACAAGTTTTCATGTTTATTTTTAATCAACTTATTTTATTTTAGAATTGTACGACATGTTAAAAAAGGAAAAGTGTTTTTGAAGCAGAAAGGATATTTTCCTCAAGAATGGAGTTCAAGTGTTTTATCAAAAATATTTTCCATCTAAGATAATAAAGGGTTCTGTTTCTATCCCTATTATTACATTGATTTGATTATGTTGTGATGGAATTATATTTATGAATTCCTTTATCTTATATGAATTGTTTTATGATGTCACGATGTTTAAGATTCCCTTTTTTATTACATGGGTTATGCAATGATGTATGATTTATGATTTTGTGGCACACATAAGAATGGTATCATTATGAGATGGGTGGGACCACTATCTCCCTCCAATGAATTGGGTAAAGATTTTATATCTCATGAGATAGACATGGCTGGAACGGCAGGTTAAACCGGTTCAGTGAAACAGGACTGAAACGAGGATTGAACTCGGTTCAGAGATGGAACTTGTCCACTAAGATAGTCTTGGCAATGAGTCTTGACTAACAAGAAATGATTATCTATGATTATGTGTGTATGCCACAAAGTTTCATGTTTTAAGTTATGATTATTGGGATTACATTTCACTACTATGATTTATCCCATGTTATGAAATTATGATTTATTTTGCACGTTAAGATTTCCAAAAGTTATGTTCTTATGTATATGATGTTATTTATATTTCTTTTGTTTACCCTTACTGAGCATTTGAGCTCACCCTTTTGTATGTTTTATTTACCCAGGTCAGGAAGAAGGTTATTAAGTAGGATATTCCAAAAAGGGACTCTAGATATGATGAAATAAATGGGAGGAAAAGTAGATGCTTTATGAACCAGTTGTTTATGTTTCCCAGTTTCTAAAGACTCTATACCTATATGGTCCTTTCCTGGTTTTGTTATATGTTGTAATAAGTGTGCTTAAATTCTGAAGTAATGACAATTTATGTAAATTATGGGTCGTTATATGAAATATTTTCTCTAGGGAACTTATCCATTGCTCAGTTACTAGTGGATTTGTACCCCCATTAAACTTTGGTGGTTGTTGCCTCATGAAGTGATCTAACATTGATCCTCCATGCTGCGGATCAGGGTGCTCCATACTGGTAAGGTAATTATTCATAACGTGAGTGAGTTTTCCCAGTATAGTGATAAGCTGATCAGCACTAGTTGTATCACCTGCTCCACTATAATTATCTTGAGTAGGAGGGAAATCCCTACATGGAGTGCATGCATTGATACGGTTTCCATTCCTTCCACTAGGCACCATTTCTAAATAATGGCATACACTATATTAGTTTATGAATAGCAATATATAAATCCAAACATTTAAAACAGTTATCATAAATTGAACAGTTTATGGATATAATCCATAATCACAAAAATTTGTTCTTTGAAAATTATATACTCATAAACCTTTCATAATGGTTTGTAAAGAAAATAAGAATTATCCTAAGCATATACCCCGGGAGCGTCGTAACCAAGAGTGCAGCAAGGCCCGTTTTCGTGCACCAGTTCTCGTTCGAGTCTAGATCAAAGCGGTGTTTTCAGGTTTTACCCCTAGGTACATCTATGCCAGAGCCGCCTCTACCTTCTTGTATCCAGATAGAGATGTATTGCTCGAAAAACTCACAAAATCTCTACAATACCAAAAATCTAGGAAGTTATTCTACACTAATCCTCAAAGTCCATCTTAGGTCTATGTGATCTAATCAGATTTTATCTAAATCTAGCTTCCAAGGTTTTTACTAAAATTTCTCTGATACCAGCTATAATTCCCCAAACCCAGTTACCCAGAGTTGGTGCATTATTACATGATATTGGCATGATCACAAGGGATCAAATCCCGAAAGACCGATCAGTTTAATAGCCTTGTAAACACTAGATACATTCATAAGTCTTACATTACATAATAAAGTGAAAAACTAAAACAAAATCTTGTCTTCATATTCCATCATACTATCCCTATAGGTCATTCATAAAATACTTCTTCACATCCTGGGAAAAATAAAACCTTGAAAGGGGTGATCTCAGATGCTCAGTAAGGATAACAGTATAGCAGAAACTTTCTTAAATAAAAAAAACATTTAAGGTAATGCATAACTAAAACAAAATACTTTTAAACTTGAACTTCAGCATAACATGGAAAAAATAATTTGAAATAATTCCATTTACTTATTCACATGGATATTCTACTAGTCGAATAATCACATTCAATATCAATAACCACTTTCATAATGATGGAATGCATAATGCCAAAATATCATAACCACATAGCCAAGGACTCGTGCCAAGAATACAAATAAGATTTTTTCAAGTCCTCGTGCCAAGACACTAGTTTGTCTCATGAGACCTATCGATACATCGAGGAGTTATAACAGGCTCCACCCATCACTTACTAATTCCAATGCATTCCTCATATGAATAGGTTTAAACATAACATAAACATTCGTATTAAAACTAGCATACGAAATGTCAGTACTTTCTCCATAAACCATGAATGGTATAAAAATAACACATCCACAGTCAAACATATCACAAAACCTTCAATAAAATATGGAAGTTTTGTATCATAATAAATCAACTTCAAATAATCTAAAAATCCATCAAAGGATGTTGACATAGATGAAATCAAAACTATTTGAGATAAATATATATTTTTTGAAATAATTGAAAAGTTACACATTTAAAAATGAATTAATTTAATTGATATTTTTGAATAAAAGTGTCCCATACGACTTCGAAACTTTTGAAAAGAATTATCATTTCAAAACATTCATGTCCATATAAATAAATCCTTAAAATAATTTTGAAAACATGGACATTAATTAAAAATATTTAGAAAGATAAATCTTTAAAACATTTAAAAGTCACATAATTGTAAAAGAAAATGTTTACTATGAAAATATTCATATATTCTTGTAAGGGAAGCTTTGAAGATTTTATAATGGTGGAAAATAGCCTCACCCGCCGTATAAGTTAAAAAAGACATTCTGACCTTAATTTTGTCGAAAAGGTTAAAGAGGACCTTGTTTGGAAAATGACAGAAAGATTCCTTTCAAAGAATTTTATAAAAAGTCAAAAAGGGTATAAATGAATTTAACCCATAGTCTAGCAAATATTACAAATGTTTTGGAATTCATTTTTAAGAAATATGGATGTGGATGATAAAGAGGTCCCAGTAGATAATTACTTATAAAGAACCTCGGAAAATGAAGAGATTGTGAAATAAACCCTTACCTTGTACTTTTCCTTGCTTGAGGGTAGGTTAACCTCCCGTATAATGGTGAAATAATTGTTATTAAATTATACAAGAATCATATACATTAATATGATATCATATATGATCTTTTAACATTGCTTTGTTAATAATGTCTTAGTATTATCATCGTTTCGGGTGTTAACTTACTTGTTTTATTTTATATATTTTGTTACATAAGCCGTGTTTGTTATGGATAGGTTGTATCTTATTCATATCCAGAATTATATCAAGCCCTTAAACATTATTTTTAATCATCAAATGAGAATTATAATTTCACGGATACGATGGGGAATGAATCTCATCGCGTTCGTGGAGACGGTAGTCCGTACGTACGCACAAGCGACAATATCATTATTTTGATATTACAATAATATATCATTGGATGGTATATAATATATACAGAATAATTATAATTTTATATTTATTATTTTCATCAATTAAATATCATTATCATACCCATCCAAATAATAATGTTTTTGAATAACAATTACACCACAACGTGGAGATGGTAAGTCGTACGTACGCACGTATGGTGACATGTCATTCAAAGGATGGATAGAAAAATCAATATGGTTGTAACATATTTATAATAACATCACAGTATATAGAATATACTATATTTATTATTTTAGAATGGAAATAACAAAGAAAGAAGAAGTGGAAGAAGAAAGGAACTTGAAATAGGGTGGTGGAAACATTACATCTTCTTCGGGTTCTTCCTTTTGATTTGATCAAAAGGGCTCCTTAGGGTTGGATTTATGATCAAAATAAGGCCTCTAGGTTGAAGTGAGGTTTCTTTAGAGAGTATTTGTGCAGGTTTTTTCCAAGCCAAAAGGCTTTTAAGGTGTAAAATTGAGAGAAGGGAGAGTGCCTTTTTATAAGAGGGGTGAGGGGCACCTTAGAAAAAACTAGAAATATTAATTTATAATAAATTCATATTCGGTTTATAATAGCTTAAAATTGATTTAATTAGAGTCTAAGGTGGGGATGGGTCGAAATCCTCTCAGACAGTAGTTTTTAGACAGGTTTGGGTCACAAAATTAATCTTATCATTTATATTTAACTCTTAGTTAATTAGTTTCACATTTACCATGTCTCTTTGTATTTTTATATTATATTGTTAATAAACTTACTATAAACTTCCAAAATAACCCCAAGTGGTTCATTAATGATACAAATATCATTATATAAGTATCCTTGCAGAAACGTAGATTTTTAGGAATAGAATATCAATTAATAATATAATATATTTTTTTAAACTCTTTTATGTCAATTTTGGCACTATTTGGAATTTGATTTTTTTGAAAATTATAACAGAATTATTACTTCAAAAAAGCTAATTAAATCAATAATAACATGTCATATGAACCTATAAAATTATTTTAATTCATAAAAAGTCTCAAATTACATTTATTTGGGTATTTATAATATCAATTATCTTGATCATTCATTAATACCGTAATTATTGCATCATCATTATGTCATAAATAAATTAAATTATTTAATGTATAAAAATTATAAACAAAATATCATGATGTATGAAATATTTTTTATCTTTACAATGAATATTTATAGTCGAAAAGATAATATATATAACCCTGTGTAAAAATTAATTTACTAAAAGATGTTTGTTTATGTCATTTTTGCCTTTACTTTAACTTAATTAATATATAGTGTCATTTTCACTCACAAGTGGCTCCATGGGGTCCCAAAATCGACCCAAGGATTCCCATGGTCAGAAATGCATCATCCAATAGGGTTAGGACATGTTTTGGGGTAATTTAATATTATTATAATATTATTTTGTTACCCTTATTTACCTGATTTACCCTTTAACCACGGTAAATAAAATATTTACTGAAGTAATTATTCATAATGTCTAAAAATAAAATTTACCTATTTACACAATTTGGACATCCTGATTCCAAAAATGGAATCCATTTTTCTAAATTAAAAACATATAAGTGGTATAAATTAATTCAAAATTAATTCCCGCTGTCAAAACAAAAAGCGTGTTTTTATAATATAATAACTATAAAAAGATTAACACTTGTTTATATCCAGTTTAAATGTGAAATTAAATCCAATGAACAAAATTGGATTAAATGGTAAAAATATATTATAATTATACTTTAAAACCACTCAATAGTATAATTTATCACTATAAATTATTTTGATCAGAAATGTTGTTTTTAATTAAAATTTAGTATTTTTCACTATTCATCAAAAATTGGAAGTTCTCAGCAAAATACCAAAAATTCACCCTAATCTAATTTTGGTATTCCAAATCAAAAAATGAAGTCCAATTTGAATAATTAAATTTTTAATATTTCAAAGAGTGGGTATTACTATTTATAACAGCTACTTTGCTTGGCCGCGGTGTGTTAGAGTCTCGAAGTTGCGTACAATGCAAGCTATTGCATTATTCAAAGGGAAACGTACCATGGAAGCTTGGGGTGTTACATTCTACCCACCTTCAATAAATTTCATCCTCACAATTTGAAATTGTTTTTCGAAAATAAAAGGTTGAAAATAGAAAATACCTGTGTAAAACCCATATCGGAAATAGGGTTAATAAAATTTAGTTTTAATAAGAGGGAAAGGGAAATGATAATGTCACAACCAAATTAGGGTTTCTAATAGGAGAACATTGGTGGAAATTATAGACACTTAATTAGAGGGAAAATGTAAATATTTATAGGGAGTGATTGAGGTCATCAATCACAAACATGTGTAAAATTGAGGGCCTCAAAACCATCAATCTATGATGATTTAAAATATCATCAGGTCAACAAAACATAAGTTATTAGGATAACACATTTTTGGTTTTAATATAACTTCCCTAAAGTTTAAGAATTAATATATATACTTGATAAGTAGAGTTTCATCCTGCAACTAATTTCTACCACAAACTCATCTTTCACTCTAAAAAATAATATACCTCAAAAATATTATATTTATCCTAATCATATAAGGTTCCAAACATTAACACATACCATTATAACGAAGGAAAATATTTTTTAATAACCAGGGACTTCTTTTAGACTAGTGGTAGGTAATAAAGGTATGTCGCACTATGGTTGTGGGTTTGATTCCTGTAGTTTTGTCCGACGCGACGGGTTATCACCCGACCTGCAGGTTGTCCTTTTCCTAAAACTATAGTATCATAATATTCCAAAATTAATCATAAGAAACTTTTTAACCTTAAATAATACTATCCAAATTTCAACTTATTCCATTCCAAACATTATATTTATCCAAAGTACCTCTGTCCAGACTCTCTGTAAAAGGTATCTAAATTCCAAAATCAATTGTCACATCATATTCCCTATACAAAGTAAAGTTTATCTTATTATCACATACTGATAATATGATTACCTTAGTCATATTAAAACCTTAATGAAAACAACAAGTACTATAGTACAATCCTTATATATATCACATTATTCTTATAACCAGAATATAATCCTTGAGTCCAAAAACACAAATATATTAATTATTCCACTTCAAGTATAGTAATAGCATAAGATTGGCCTTGATCCCTTGGCTTTTTATAAGGTAAGTTTCCTTTGCGCTTAGGGAATTCATTCGTATAATGCCCCATTTCTCTACAATTGTAGAATTCAACATTGAC
This sequence comes from Viscum album, assembly GCA_963277665.1. NCBI lineage: Eukaryota > Viridiplantae > Streptophyta > Magnoliopsida > Santalales > Viscaceae > Viscum > Viscum album. Next base: position 20,176,337 of record OY728119.1, on the reverse strand, counting down.
AAAATCTTTCTCTGCCTTGCCATCACGAGTCTGGTGACCTTTTTTCCACATTTGTAACAAACTATCATTCCTTTTAGGCAAGTACCGGGCTATTTCTTCCCACAATTATAACACAATGGAAAATACTTCTTTCCCTTTTTCCCTTTATCTGTCACTTGTTCAACCATTCTCTTCTTCTCTTGTTTTAGTTTATTGTCATAGGATTTAGAAAATTTCTTTTCTGTCTTTATAGAACATGAGACAATGTCTTCGTATGATGAGAAGGATTGTGAGACTAATTCTCAATGGAGAAATGGTTTTAACCCATCAAAAAAACGATCATTATTACTCCTCAGGTTACATATATAATCTTCTGCATGTACCTCAAACCTTGTAAAGTTAGCTTCATACTTTGCGACATCCTCATCCTCCTTTTGCCTCAGACTGAGAAATTGCCTTTCCATATCTACTCGATGGTCATGAGGAAAGTATTTTTCTATGAAAATATCTTTAAACTCCCTCCATTACATACTTGATACTTATTCATCTTCCTTTGTATTTTGAATCAATGACCACCATTGATCAGCATCTCCAGTGAGGTGGTAAACTGCCATGACAACTTTTCCCCTTTCACTACTCTCCAAAGCCTAAAATATTTTCTCTAGATAACTTATCCATTGCTCAGTTACTAGTAGATTGTTACCCCCATTAAATGTTGGTGGTTGTTTCCTCATGAAGTGATCTAACATTGATCCTCCAAGCTGTGGATCAGGGTGCTCCATACGGGTAAGGTTATTATTCATAGCGTGAGTGAGTTGTCCCAGTATAGTGATAAGATGATCAACACTAGTTGTATCACCAGCTCCACTATAATTATCTTGAGAAGGAGGTAAATAACTACATGGAGTGCGTGCATTGATACAGTTTCCATTCCTTCCACTAGGCGCCATTTCTAAACAATGGCATACACTAGATTAGTTTATGAATAGCAATACATAAATCAAAACTTGTAAAACACTTATCATAAATTGAACAGTTTATGGATATAATCCATAATCAAAAACATTTCTTCTTTGAGAAAGTATATACTCATAAACCTTTCATAATGGTTTTTAAAGAAAATGAGAATTATCCTAATCATATCCCCTGAGAGTGTCGTAACCAAGAGTGTAACAAGGCCCGTTGTCATGCACCAGTTCTCGTTCGAGTCTAGCTCAAAGCTGTGTTTTCGGGTTTTACCCATAGGTACATCTGTGCCAGAGTCTCCTCTACCGGCTCGTATCCAGACAGGGATGTATTTCTCGGAAAACTCACAAAATCTCTACAATACCAAAATTCTAAGAAGTTATTCTACACTAATCCTCAAAGTCCATCTTCAGTCTATGTGCTCTAATCAGAGTTTATCTAAATATATCTTCCAAGATTTTTACTAAACTTCCTATGATACCAACTGTAATGCCCCGACCCCAGTTACCCAAAGTTGGTGCATTATTACATGATATCGGAATGATCATGAGGGATCAAATCCATAAAGACTTATCAGTTTAGTATCCTTGGAAACACTAGATACATTCATAAGTCTTATATTACATAATAAAGTAAAAAACTACAACAAAATATTGTCTTCATATTCCCTCATACTATCCCTACTGGTCATTCATAAAATACTTCTTCACATCCTAGGAAAAATAATACATTGAAAGGGGTGAGCTCAGATGCTCAGTAAGGATAAAAATATAGCAAAAACTTTCTTAAATAAACATAAACATTTAAGGCAATTCATAACTAAAACAAAAGCCTTTTAAACTTGAACTTCAGCATAACATGGAAAAAATAAATTGAAATAATTCAATTTAATTATTCACATGAATATTCTACTAGTCGAATAATTACATGTAATATCAATAACCACTTTCATAATTATGGAATGCATAATTCCAGACTATCATAACCATGTAACCAAGGCCTCGTGCCAAGACTACAAATAAGATTTTATCAAGGCCTCGTGTCAAGACACTAGTTTGTATCATGAGACCTACCGATGCATCGAGGAGCTATAGCGGGCTCCACCCATCACTTACAAAGTCCAATGCATTCCTCATATGAATAGGTTTAAACATAACATAAACATTCGTTTTAAAACTAGCATACAAAATGTCAATACTTTCTCCATAAGCCATGAATGGTATAAAAATAGAAATCCACGGTCAAACATACAATATGGTAGTTTTGTATCATAATAAATCAACTTCAAATAAGCTTAAAATCCATCAAAGGATTTTGACATAGATGAAATCAACACTATTTGAGAGAAATGTCTATTTTTTGAAATCATTGAAAAGTCACACATTTATAAAGGAAGTAATTTAAAAGACATTTTTGAATCAAATTGTCCTATACCACTTTTAAACTTTTGAAAAATAAATATCATTTCAAAACATTTTTGTCCATATAAATAAATCCTTAAAATCATTTTGAAAACATGGACATTAATTAAAAATATTTAGAAAGATAAATCTTTAAAACATTTAAAAGTCACAAAATTGTAAAAGAAAACATTTACTATGAAAATATTCTTATAAGCTTGTAAGGGAAGCTTCGATGATTTTATAACGATGGAAAATAGCCGCACCCACCGTATAAGTTAAAAAAGACATTCTTACTTTAATTTTTTCGAAAAGGTTAAAGAGGACCTTGTTTGGAAAATGACAAAAAGATTCCTTTCAAACCATTTTATAAAAAGTCAAACAAGGGTATAAATGAATTTAACCCATATTATAGTAAACAGTAAAAACCTTTTGGAATACATTTTTAAGAAACATGGATGTGGATGGTGAAGAGGTCCCAATAGATAATTACGTATAAATAACCTCAAATAATGAAGAGATTGTGAAATAAACCCTTACCTTGTAATTTTCCTTGGTTGGGGGTAGGTTAACCTCTTGTATAATGGTGAAATAATTGTTATTAAATTATACAAGAATCATATACATTAATATTATATCAAATATGATCTTTTAACATTTCTTTGTTAATAATGTCTTAGTATTATCATCGTTTCGGGTGTTAACTTACTCGTTTTCTTTTATATATTTTGTTACATAAGCCGTGTTTGTTATGGATAGGTTGTATCTTATTCATATCCATAATTATATCAAGTCCTTAAACATTATTTTTAATTATCAAATGAGAATTATAATTGCATGGATACGATGGGGAATGAATCTCATTGCGTTCGTGGAGACGGTAGTCCGTACATACGCACGAGAAACAATGTCATTTTTTTTGTTATTATAATAATATACAATTGGATGGTATATCATATATACAGAATCATTATCATGTTATATTTATTATTTTCATCAACTACATATCATTATCATACCCATCCAAATAATAATGTTTTTGAATAACAATTACACCACAATGTGGAGACGGTAAGCCGTACGTACGCACGTATGGTGACATTTCATTCAAAGGATGGATAGAATAATGAATATGGTTGTAACATATTTATAATAAAATCACATTATATATAAGATATTGGATTTATTATTTTATAATTGAAATAAAAAATAAAGAATAAGTGTAAGAAGAAAGTAACTTGAAAGAGGGTGGCGAAAACATTACCTTTTCTTCGGGTTCTTACTTTTGATTTGATCAAAAGGGCTCCTTAGGTTGGATTTATGATCAAACTAAGGCCTCTAGGTTTAAGTGAGGGAAGTTGAGAGAGTATTTGGGCAGGGGTTTTCCAATCCAAAAGGCTTTGAAGGTGTGAAATTGAGAGAAGGGGGAGTTCCCTTTTATAAGAGGGGTGATGGGAAGCTTAGGAAAAACTAGAAATATTAATTTATAATAAATTAATATTCAGTTTATAATGGATAAAAATTAATTTAATTTGAGGATAAGGTGGGGATGGGTCTAAATCCACTCAACCAATAAGTTTTAGACAGGTTTGGGTCACTAAATTAACCTTATCATTTCTATTTAACTCTTAGTTAATTAGTTTCACATTTACCATGTCTCTTTGTATTTTTATTTTATATTATTAATAAACTTACTATAAACCTACAAGAGAACACCAAGTTGTTAATTAATGATAAAATTATAATTATATAAGTCTCTTGTCTGAACCTTAGATTTTTAGGAATAGAATATCAATTAATAATATAATATTTTTTTAAAAACTCTTTTATGTCAATTTTGGCACTATTTGGAATTTTATTTTTGTGAAAATTATAACAGCATTATTACTTCGAAAAAAGTTAATTAAATCAATAATAACATATAATGTTAACCTATAAAATTATTTTAATTCATAAAAAGTCTCAAATTACATTTATTTGGGTATTTATAATATCAATTATCTTGATCTTTCATTAATACCGTAATTACTGCATCATCATTATGACATAAATAAATTAAATTAGTTAATGTCTAAAAATTATAAAAAAATTATCATGATGTATGAAATATTTTTTATATTTTCAATGAATATTTATAGTCTAAAAGATAATATATATAACCCTATGTAAAAATCAATTTACTAAAAGATGTTTGTTTATGTCATTTTTGCCTTTACTTTAACTTAATTAATATAAAGTGTCATTTTCACTCACAAGTGGCTTCATGGGGTCCCAAAATCAACAAAAGGATGACCATGGTCGGAAATTCATCAGCTAATAGGGTTAGGACATGTGTTGGGTTAATTTAATATTATTATAAAATTATTTTGTTACCCTTATTTACCTGATTTACCCTTTAACCACGGTAAATAAAATATTTTCCGAAGTAATTATTCATAATGTCTAAAAATAAAAGTTACCTATTTACACAATTTGGGAATCCAGATTCCAAATATTGAATTCATTTTTCTAAATTCAAAACACAAAAGTGGCAGAAATTAATTTAAAATTAATTCACACTGTCAAAACAAAAAGCGTGTTTTTATGAAATAATAACTATCAAAAGATTGACACTTGTTTATGTCCAGTTTAAATGTGAAATTACATCCAATGACCAAAATTGGATTAAATGGTAAAAATATATTCTAATTATACTTTAAAACAACTCAATAGTATAACTTAGCACTGTAAATTATTTTGATCAGAAAAGTTGTTTTTAATTAAAATTTAGTATTTTTTACTATTCATCAAAAATTGGAAGTTCTCAAAAAAATACCAAAAATTCACCCTAAGCTAATTTTGATATTCGGAATCCAAAAATGAAGTCCAATTTGAATAATTAAATTTATAAAATTTCAAAAATTTGGTATTACTATTTATAACGGCTACTTTGATTGGTTGCGGTGTGTTAAAGTCTCGAAGTTGTGTATAATGCAAGCTATTGCATTATTCAAAGGGAAACGTACCATGGAAGCTTGGGGTATTACATGTTGGTTCTCGTGATTAATCTTGTTTAGGGGAAATGAAAAGGGAGTAGGGTCAGTGGTCGTAGTGATCTCGCAGGGTATAAAAATCCATGTGGAGCTGAGGACGCTATTCTAGAATACTCTCTATGGCAGTGGTGTGATTGGTGTATGGCTGCCAACCATATGTCTCAGTCACCTGCTGACTCTAGTCTTCTCTTTCATCACTCCCCGTCTCTTTGTTTGGATTCACGGAAATCTGCTTTTAAAGTAAAAATGAATTAGTGTTTTGATAATTAGTGATTGTGTGGTGTGTCTTTGTATTTTGGAAATGTTGGATGTGAGGCGTTTCAAGCTGAGAATCCTTTTTGAATGATTTGTGTCCTAATTTTGAATTCTTATTTGTAAGTTGGTGTAAAATTGTGTGGTTTTTAGTTTCTTTTGAAAAATGATTCAGGAATCCCTTGTGGTTGTTCCCCCTGCACGTTTAATGGTTGCTTACGGTATGTCTTGTCCATTAGACTAGTTTGATTGGGTCCATTATTTTATTTCTTGACTAGTGCATGTCCCCCATAAAGTGTTAGCTTGTAATTGAAGTGTGGCCATGGGTAATTTTCCATTGGCCAACCCTCTAGTTGATTAAATCAAGGACTCTCTCTTTTTGGGTGATAGTGATAAGTCTATCCCTTTCTCCTTTTCTGTTAAAAGGATCTTCTCACAGCGAGATGAAAGATGTGAGGGGAGTTGAAGAGAGTTTTGGTCTCCTTTAGTTGTTCAAGTCGTCAGGTATGAATTTTGACATAGTTGTGTCTAAAGGTCCCCCTGGAAATGGTGAAAGGAATTCCAGTGGAGAAGGGTGAAGGCGGTTCGGAGTTATCAATGCTCACCGATGTCTTGAAAGGTTTGTAGTGCTTTCATCGGTTGCAAGGTTCATGGTTGGTGATGTCTTGCAGTGTGAGTTCTCTTAGAAGTACAAAAGTTGGATTTCATAGGACCCTCAGAGAATCCCTATTTTCATGGGAGTGTGTCCTCCTTTTAGGGAGTTCTAATTTTTCTATTCAAAGGGGAGTGTTTGTCGTACATTTTTCCTTCCTAAGTTTCTTTGTTAAGGTGAAGAGGTAATGCATGTGTATCATCTAAACACTTGTTTTGGTGGTTGTTCCATGAGAGAGTAGTTGGATGTCATGGTGTGTTTTGTTTGCTGGCATTGTCTCAGTTACGGTGTGGTTGTGTGTGGCACCAAAAGAAGAAGATTCATTCAGGAGTCTTCAATGCCTGACTGTGAGAAAGGAGAAGCTTCAAACATCAGGGTTCCAGTCATAGGCCTCAGAGTGAAGCTGGCGCATGGTTAGGAACCCCAAGAGTGTATGATACCCCAACTTTATTTATATCATCGGTGTTGAAATTCAAAGTAGTTTAAATCGTTTCCTATAGTTGTTTCATCCTGAATGACCCATCTGGGTGCATGAGGCTTCCCATGGCTATGAGTATGTGTGGTCATCTTATTACCTTAAAGTCTTGGGGGTTGCGTCCCACCGGATGTAATCGCTTTTAGCGGTCCTTATGGGGTCTGTTTTGGCAAATTGGTCTCAAAGTTGAATGGTGATCATATAGGGATGTTGAGATGTTGGTTTGTCTTCGGTTGTGGTTTTGATGCCCGATGGTTGGGCCCTGCCCTCCCCGCCCTTTTTGTGGGGTGTTGGGTCAGTGTCAGGAAGCCTATGAGTTCTTGTGTTTTCGTTGGTGCCAACGATTGTGAGACCCATTGGGGGCCTCAATAAAACTCCCCAGAAATAAACAGATATTACCCTATTCTTATGGTGGGGAGTCTGTCCGGGCCTCCCGGTGTCATTTTTCAGTCTCGTCTTGAGCATTGATACATTTTATATGGTGGGGAGCCCCTTCGGGCTTTCCCCCTATTGGAATTTTAGTTATATTCCTAGAGATTACTTGGTTATAGGTGATCAGAGTGTTCCTTGGACGTGTTTGGCTTTGTTTGTTTGATCCAGTCAAACAATATAGTTCTCATTCATTGGTTCTTGAGGTGTTTTAGTTGTTGAAGTAGGTTTCCATGGGTGTGAGAGTTCTTTTCCTTGATCAGTCAACTGGAGGTGTTATAGCTCTTTGGGGCAGGTGACACATAGCGTAAAATATTTTTACAGGTTTCTTTAGTTCTTCATTTAAGTCACTCTCTCTAAGCACAATGATTTTTCCCACTTTCTCTTGTTTTTCAGGGAATCCCCTTTAAAATTTTAGGGGTGTGTCGATTTCTACATTGGGGTTCAGCCTTATTTGTGGCTTTCTGGGGACGGAAAGCGCTATGGTGAGGAGAATTGTCACACTCATTTCTTTTAAATTCTTTATTTTATTAATTTTTCCAGCTTTGGGTAGTTTGGGTTGAAGCCCAACTTAAATTTTGGAGTTCTTATTTATAAACTAATATTTTTCCCTTGACTACGTTCAGTGAACCACAGTAGAAGTCGTGCGGCCTTATCCGAGCCCCCACGCAACCTCACCTGGTTCATTGCACGGCCCAATTAATATTCAAGGAAGATAAATCAAATGTAATGAATAATGAAATGTAAATAAAATGAAAATAATAAGTGTAATATAAATTTAAGGAATTATTTTAATGATAATAATAATGATATTGTTTGAAGATATTATTATTTTTTTAATAGTGTTAAGAATATAAATTTTATTATGTTGTTATTAATATTTTTGTTAATATAATATTAAGTTATGGTCACTTTATTATTTTATTTGTCTTTAAAAATATTCAGTCAAGGTGCAGGATGAGTCTTGGATAAAATTTGTATTTTTGTCGATAAATGGGTTTTCGGGGTTTGACAGCGTCCGATGCCCGAGCGAGGTACAGTCTGGAAACCACATGGCCTCGCCTTGGCAACTGGGGGACCTGACAATGTTCAATTAATTAAATAAAATGAATTAATAAAGAAACAAAATAAAAATAATAAGTTTAATAAAAATTAATGATATGTTTTAATGATAATAATATTATTATTATTTGAGGATGTTATTATTATTATCATCATTATTGTCATTATTATAATTTTATCAAATTTTTATTTTATTTTATTATTATCAATTATTTATTATTATTATTATTACTATTTTTATTATTTTTATTTCATCTAATAATTTAATTTGATTGATATTATCAAATTATGGTGATAATTATAAAATTATTAACTTATCATTATTGTTATAATATATATTTATATATATATTAAGTGGCCTAAACTATTTTTTTAGGTCCTATTTTATTTTTATTTTTATTTTTATTTTTTCCCTTTTCTTTTATTCTTTTATTTCTCTCTCTCTCTTTTCTCTCTTCTCTTTTTTTCCTTCCCTCCCTCTTCCTCCCTCTTCCTCCCCGCACTCTCTCATGTTGCACTACCCTAACCCTAGCACCCCACTCCCACTGGTCCAACCAGCCGCCAGACCACCCAAATGACCTCCTCAGCCATCCTTTCACTCGGTCGTCGCCTCCTGCTCGAAATCACACCAGACCCCACCTGCCCTCCTTACCTACACCATCCAGTGGACCAGCTGCCTCCCGACTGACCTCCTCGCTCGTTCCATCTGTTGGACCAGCTCTCGGCCATCCTGGTTCTCTGCCCCGATTTCCCTTGGTTGACTTCCACTCCGGCGAACACCCTCCCCCATCTTGTCCCGACCAGCGTCTCTATGGCCGAATCCCTTCCTGTAGCTTCCCTTTGGGTGCAACCTCCCTCCGCCAATGAAGCTCCGATGTGGCACCACTACTGGCCGACCTTCCCTCCATCACACAACCCCCCCCCATCCAGTTAAGTTTGTTAATCTTCCTTTCAGGTTTTTTCGTTCCAGCGGGTATAAGGTTCGTTAGGGGTTATTGTTGAATCTTTATTTGGTTCTAATTCTTGTTTTATGGTCCAACTCAGTATGCACATGGTGCTCATTAGGTGTGATTAGATATTCTCACAAGTTTTAGGAATTCCTTATTCTGAGGTAGGTGGTTCCATGCCCATACATTTCTTAGAAAAATTAATTTTTTTATTTGATTAGTTTTAATATGTTTTATGATTTAGTTACATGGTGTGAATGCAGTTTTAAAAAAATAATGTGAATTTGGTTTGAAACTGGTTCCTTTTTATGAACATAGTTTACTTAATTGTATAAATGGTTTTGGGGTGTTTTATAAATTATGCAATGGCTTATTTAAATTGTGTTGATGGTGTGATACACAATTTTATATGGTGAGGAAGTGAAGTAAAATTTTCAAGAGGGTTTTAGGGTGCACCTTTGATGTAAAATATTGGTGTGTTTAGTGGGGTTGTTTTATAAACTGTTATAATGGATTATTAAATTATTTTGAATGGTGAAAAATTTGTTTTAAAAGATTGGTGTGCTTACATGTCGAGTTTGTATTTTTTACAAAAAATGGATATGTTTTTTGTGTGTGTGTTTTAAAGTGGTGTTCTAAAAAAAGGGTCTTGTGAGTTGTTTGTAAGGTGTGATTTGAATTTGAAAAATATTTAAAGTGGTTTGGTGTTGATAAATTGACTCTTTGAGAAGATGGGTCATATTCATTGTGTGTCACACACATGTATTTTTGTTTTATACCTTGAATGTATTTGATTAAATTTGTGGGTGGTGTGAAACACCTTTTTTAAATGGTTTTGTTATGTTTATGGATTAAGAAGGTTTTTTCTAAAAAGTAATAGGGTGAATGCCTAATGTAAATTCTTGTGGATAATGTCAAAAATGTTTTCTAAACTATGAATCCTATTTTTTTATTTTTTTAAGAGGTGTGAGACATAATTTAAAATTTTATTTTGTGTGTAATTCCTTGTTTGACTTGTGAAATGAAAAAGGTGACGTGTTATGTTAATGTGAAACTTGATTGAGCATAAGGGAAACCCTAGGTATCTAGTTGGACAGACTAGAACTAGTGCAGTAGTGATCCGTAGTGGTGTCATCCCTATTTCACTTAGTTGGATTGATCATTGCAACACTAACTAAACTTATGAATTACTGAGGTTCGTGGTTTCTAAGCCACGTTTCACCAAGACATGAGGTTCTAGGGTCCCACTTGAGCTAGATAAACCATAGGGGATTTACCCACAGTGCTCTACTATTATTGACATAGTGCCTTCCATCAGCATATGGAGGACCACTTGAGTATGTGTGTGTTATTTATGTATTTTCTCATCCACTTTAAAGTAGAATTTCTGAAATGGTTTTTCTTCTAACTCTGTTTTCTTTTCACTTTCAGCTTTTAAATGTTTTCCTTAAAAGCGTTTTAAAAGTATGGTTTTAAATAAGCATGTTAAATTATCTTTTTGATGTTGTGGCATGGAACATTTTATTTATTGGTATCCTACTGGGCATTTAGCTCACACCTTTTATACACCTTTGGGTGTATGTAGACTCTGTTTTCACTATGTTTTAGGTTAAGGTATGATGTTTTAGGTTGGTAGTTCGTTTATTTTTTGTGGCTTGGTTTTAGGATCTCGTTTGCGGCAGCTTGAGGATGTTGATCCTCTTTTTAAACTAAGGGTTGACCTTAATTTTTGTTTCCCATGGTGTCATTTTCCTTTTTAACATTTGTTTAGTTGAAAATTTTCAATTTCTGATTTTATTAATGGTGATTTCGATTACATTTTTCAGATCTAATTTTTGGGCTTTATTGTTTCTTTTTAACATACTTAATACGAGTAAATTGTTCCCAAAGCATTTAATTTTATACCTGAGCACTTGTGCTAGCCCGTGGGGATCAGGAATTCCCTTCGGGCTATACTGTAGACCGGGTTGGGAACTGGGTCGAATGGCGACCCGGCCTAGTTCATGACAACATACGGTGGAGCCAGGTCTTATAAGAATAACACTCTCAGTTGAGGTGTTATTCTATTTGATTATTGGAGGATATGTGGTTTGGTGTGATGGAAGCATGAAAAAATAACACACTCAATAAATCAAGGGAAAGTAATTCATTAATGAGGTTTCACTAAATGATTATCAAATAAAATTTAAACAACAAATAAAATGACGAATGAACCACTATTATACAACCCTAAGACCAAGACATTTCTTCCATAATTTCTTTCTATCCGTGTATGCATATGAATTTATATTTAATGTTTTCATTTCATTATTTCAAATTGAATGTTTTTCAAAAACTAAAACCCTTATTTTCAATAAATAATAAAAACCCAACAAGAGTTTGATTAGGTGAACTAGATTTATTGATTGAATCAAATGTGATGTTCCCCAAGTGATATGACCTTGGTTAGACTTTATGCTGCATTTGGAAATTAAATTTCTTTTTCCATGCCCAATGATAGGCGTTCATTAAAACTAGCATCATTTCCAGGGAGTTAAGCAGTTATTTCGATCACTTTTTCAAAAATTCACATTTTTGTAAATTTTTTTATTTTTTATTTGATTGAAAATCCAAAAAAATCTATTTTCCCATGAATTTTTCAAACAACCATCTTTTCAATTCAAGGAATGATTACTCACAGGTGTAAGGATAGGAAATATATTATATATAGGAGGAAATCCAACAAAGGGGGGATTCTCTAATAATAATGCTCAAATAGAAGGAAATAGGAATAGTAAGATGAATCTCACTTGTATATTTTATGGTCATGTCCAATGAACTTCAAACCGGAATTCCAAGATTCAAGGCCAAGAAGGAAATTCCACTGGTCTCCCAGGATTTCACTGAAGACATCCATAAAGATAAATCCAAACTTGAGGTGGAGGATCCCAACTTCCTACCTCCATCTAGTGATGATCGAATCCAAGAGGCACTTTAAATTTAAGAGGATACTAAATTCAAACCAAATCCAGGAGATGATACAATCTTGAACTCACACTCTTTTTATATTATTGAATCTTATTTGAGTATAACTCCCAACTGTTTTGAATTTTTAGAATTATCGAACTCTTATTATTCCTTGGATGATGATGTGGAAAATGATACACCTGTTGAGTAGCACCTGGAGCTACCTGAATACATTGAAAATCTACTAGAGGATCCTCATAATGAAGATATCTAAGTTTTTTAGCCTGAGGAAATCAGACAAGAGGTTGAATCCCCCATGAAGCCAACACTAGAAGATATGATGGTTGCACAAGTAGAAAAAAAAGAGGAGTTTTCATACATCATCCTACCCCCTCCATGAAATATGTAACACATTGATAAGGGGTGGATCTAGTTTACTCTATCCATGGATTCCTCCTCAATAAGAATGATAACTACAAGCTGGGAAGAACAAAAAGTGGTGGTTAATGTCAAAGAAGATCCACCCACCAACAGAATATGAATAACATCTAGTACTGCCCATTGGAGGCAGTAAACATTCAAGGGCCACTTGGGGGATCATACCAATATTTATCTTTCCATGCCTTTTATATTTAAATTTCATTTTTTAATAAGTATTTTATCATGCAAAACAGTCCTACTTATCTTTTTTGAGCTTAAATGAAATGAACCTTTTGATTAGTTGAGAAATTTTATTTTAGAAGATCATGATGGAGAAGGAAGCCCCAAAAATTGGTGGAATAGGACTGAAGGTTTATTTCAAAAGGGTGTTCACTTTTAAACTCCTTATTTTTTTTTCTAAATCATGATTTGAGATTTAAAGATAAAATTTCATTCCCACACTTGAATTATTCTCTACTTCACATATCTATGAGACATGAGTTTCTTTGGAATCCAATGATGCCATGTTTTAGATTTCAATTTTAATAACATTGAATAAGTAAAATGTAAAATTGAATGTTTAAAGTGGATCAAGGATATTTAAATGATGAATCATGATTTGAGTGAATTGATTGATTCATGTAAATGAAATTTCTCTACCATTTTTCATGCTTTGAATTTCTTAAATTTATGTGACTTTATATTTTATTATTAATCATGCCTTAAGTGATTGTCTAAATATCATATGTATCATTCCTGAGAGGATTTCTATATCAATTACTTACTATTTATTCTTGAGCATATTTCTTGAGTGATCTTGGGACATGTCACCTTCAATAACTTTCATTTGAACTTATCAAATCTATGACTGTAAATAACACATTTAAAATGATTGAGGCATCTTTTGAAAATCACTTTTCCATAAAATACCTCATTTACATTAATCTTTCTTTTATCCCATAAAGACCATGAATGAACTTTGTTGGGATGATCCATGTTTCAATACATTTTTATCAATTCCTACCCTAATCATGGTATTTTCATGATATTTTAAAGATGAAGTGTGGGGTGAAGGGAATTGTGTTGGAAGGGATGTTATAAATTATAAGGAAAAAGTGTGGGGGTTATATTTTGGGAATTATAAAATGTTATGGAATCATTCATTTTACTTCATTATTTTCCCCTCTTTAATTTAATAAAAAAAGAAAAAATGACAAAAAGAACCAAAAAATAGAGAAAAATGGGTTGTGATTTGGGAGAACCAAAAATCACTATTTTCCAGACTAACAATCTTCTGATTGTATGTGGTTAGGTGATGGATGTGAGGTTTGATCTAATCATAAATTTCAAAAAAAAAAGAAAAAAAATTATTGTAGATAAAATATATTTAAGAGGGTGCACAAATCATTCATTATTCTTACTTGATCATAACCCTTACTTTGAGTTTTAGGGAAGTGGGTGTTGCTACTTTGAAGGGGAGAATTTCATTACACTTTTTGATATCATGCATTGTACTTAAGAGATACACCTCCTCCTTGAAACTTAATTTTTAAACCATCAAATCCAACCAATCTTAAGCCTTAGAGTCATTTGAACGTTTATTAAAAATTCCTCATTATTTTATATGCCTTTTGTCTTTAAAAAGTGTAGAAAGTAGTTATTTTACAAGATTATGGATAAGGTGTATATTCTCATGATATGAGCATATCTCTACTTGATTTTTATCATGAGAGATGAGAGGAAATATTCTATGGTGAGGTTAATCATGATTTGCCACTCTTGATAATAATGAATTGAGGAACTTAAATGAATAAAAGGAGACATTCCATCATTCTTGAGAGGGGAAAAATAAAATATATGAATTGATTGTTTCTTTTAAAAATGAGAAATTAAATTGATAATTCATGTGGATTTTTGAAAATTTTATTTGTCATTGAAAATTATTTGATTTTATTACTTTGGAATTTAAATATTGGTGACATTGGTGCCCATTGAAATTTAATGTTGAGATTTTATGCTTGAGAAAAAGCATGGTTTAAGTGTGAGGGAATTAGAAGAGATAATATTTTCCACATTTTTTATATTCATTTAAATTATTTTAATCCTCCAAAATTATCAATTTGATATTATATGGATTATTTTCAGATTTATGATGTGTTTTGATAAAAATTGTGAAAAGTGCTTAATTTTGGATTTTTTATAGATTTTTATATCAAGGGTATTTTGGTCATTTATTTAAAAATATAATTCAAAATTAGGTGATTGTTTTTATTTAATCCTTATTTAATTTCCTTCAACTTTTTATTTTGTACTAGGGGATGATTAGAGCATCTAAAGGCCCACAACATTCAATGATGTTGGGAAATTTTCTTGGTTCACAACATGTACCTCACCACCATAAAAGATGCACAACTGTCCATACACACCTCTAATTAAGGTAATTTCACCTGTAATGGAACGATAATACATAGGCTCATCTCCCCATTAAATTACATGGAGTTTTTAACCCATTAAGGTGTCCATTGAATGACATATTTTGAAGGAAGCTTCCTAGATCCTCCATCCAGAAAAAGTAACATTAAATAAAAAAATTCATAACTCCAACATAAAATGTCCAATTAATCTTTAATTTGGGGGTTGAACTGAGGATACAAATATGAAAAACTTTTATGAAAGGGGAAATGTGTGAATAGTTCATTTAATGGGTATAAAATGCAATAATGTTTCAAGGATAGAATTCTACCTATAAGAGGAGGGGAGCTTCTGCCCCTCAAATCATTCCTTCTCATCCCCACACCATCTGAGGCACCAAAGAGAGGAGTCTGAAGGCCATTTAGGAATTTTATTTCTTTATTTTATTTTTATTTTAGATTTCTTTTACATGTAACACATTCATTTTTTGTTAAAGTGTTTCCCATTTATTCTTTTATCTTTCTTTGTCTTGAAAGTCTAATTATCTTTCTCTCTCTTCCCTCTTTCCATCGTGATGTCTTCTCACTTTTCTATGAAAAGTGACTAATCTGAGGATTGAACCTAGGGAAGGTTTCACAGTGTTATTTATTATTTTTCTTTAATTCAAAATGTTTTAAATCTATTTGTGGTGGATGCGGGGGTATTGAACGAGTGCGGTGATTGTCCAGCATGACACCATTTCCAAATCCATTCATTTCCCTTGATTAATAATTTCCCTCCCTTATCTTAGGCAAACCTATCATACGATGGAGTTTAGGTTTCTATAAGGGTTGAAATGGTATACGGTGGAGCCAGTTCTTGTAGGAATAACATTCTCTATTGAGGTGTTATTCTATTTGACTATTAGAAGAGATGTAGTTTGGTGTGTCAGATGCATGGTAAAACCACACACTCAATAAATCATGGGAAATTGATTCATTAATGAGATTTCACTAAATGTATTATCAAATAAAATTTAAACAAATAAAATGATGAATGAACCCCTTTTATCCAACCTTGGGACCAAGACCTTTCTGTTAGGTTGGATTGACTATGAAAATAACACAAGAGGGGGGTGAATTGTGTCTTTTAAAATTATTCCTCTATTCTGTCTTAACAAAACAGTAGACATAGTTTGAGATGTTTTTGTAATAGATAATATGCAGTGGATAGATCAGAAAACAAGAAAAAGCAATTTATAGTGGTTCGGGGCATGAATATCCCCTAGTCCACTCCACCAATCACCCTCTCTGTGGGCTTGGTGAATTTCACTAGTAAGGTCCTCTTATCACAAGACCATTACACAATTGAGTAGAGGCATTTTTCACCCTTACAAAAAAGGCTTTATAAAACAGAGCCTTCTGGTTCTTTACAATAGAGAACCAAAATCCACAGCTTAGTGCGAGGAGCAGATACTCCACCACGACTGAATACGAGCAGCCGATACTCACAATAAAAGATGTTTGTTTATAGAAAAACAAATTTATCTCACAGTTGCAACTGCACACAACAGATAAAATATGGATCTTTGTCTTCAGAAAAGAATAAACCTTGAATAATGTCTGAAGAGATCTGGTTTCACAGAAGATCTTTGAATCTTTAAGAAAAACAACAAAAACAGAGCGTTGTATTCACAGAAATAAAAAAATATATTTTTGATGAATTTTATGTTACTGTGATGCTTGATCTTTGTAGAATTGAAAAAAAAATTCACATATGATTGATTGATTTCATAAAATATAGAGTCATCTATCTATTAAGATGAAAACTTGGAAGGATTTATAACGAGCAGAAACTTTAGCATGGTTTTTCATATCCACAAAAGATGCCTAAGAAAAATAACAGATCAGATAAGAGACGTTGTAACTCCCCTTAAGAATAGGAATGAAAATATCCACTGTAATTGGTTCTTTGAATCGATAATAAAGTCATGCTGAAACAGTAATTAGCGGGTTTTAAATCATCCTGATATTCTGTAGAGACCATTGCATGAATCTCCATTAAAGACGTAAATTTCAAATTCTCAACGTTGAAAAGTCAAACGTAAGGTTCCTTCACTAGAAGACAAAACAATAAACATACTGTAGATCATGAATGTAATTTTGATGATCCATACATGTTTCTTCTCAAATTTAAGGTTTATCATCCATACCTTTCTATTAAAACGTAGGGTTCAATACAAAAGTAAGGTTCATGATCCATACATTTTGTGATACAAACGTAAGGTTCATTATGAACGTAAGGTTACTCAACCATACTTTTCTGATTTTGTCACATGAAGGGTTCCATCCAAACGTAACGTACATTATCCATACTTTTCTGATAACTTAAGGTTTGTTCTATATGTTACTTTTGCTGATGAATAAAATGAATAGTATTTTTAGCAAAACGACAAATGATGAACAGTGTTTCCAGAATACACTTAAGAGCGTTCTGCACACTTTAACGAATTACTTGCGAATAAATATGAATTATAAATAATATAAATGCCCTTAAAAATACTCGAAATAAAATCATTATAATAAAAAACAAGGGTATTTGTGAACATCAAAATCATCATAAAATACAGAGTATTGTTGAGACAACATATTCCCAACACTTTCTTCCATAATTTCTTTCTGTCTGCATCTGTATCTACATTTATATTAAATGTTTTCATTTCATTATTTTTAATTGCATGTTTTTCAAAAACCAAAAATATTGTTTAAAAAAATAATAAAAAATGAAAAAGAGTTATATTAGGTGAACTAGATTTAGTGATTGAATCAACTGTGATGCTCCTCAAGTGAGATGACATTGGTCAGTCTATGTGCTATATTAGGAAATTAATTTTTTTTCCACACCCTATGACATGAATGAATCATTTACATTTTTTAAATCATGATATATGTATAAGGACCAAATATATAAAAAATGAGGACACAAGTAAAATTAGAAAAAATTACCTGAAGTGTAACCTTAACATGAAATTGTTAACAAGAAGGTAATTTAAACTAGTAATCAAGCCATATATTGTGTTATATATAAGAATATGGTTTTTTAAAATTTGTATAATAAAATTAAATTTACTATACATTAGTTTTTAATGAGTGTGATAAGATTCAAGACACAAGGTATGGGAATTTCCTCTCATTTTTTATTTTCTTGAGATACATGCCTTATTAATCACTCATTTATATTGTGTGGTGTGTATAATAAACATGGATATATTCTATGATTATTATACTTAAAATTATGGGTATTTAAATATATATTTTATGATCTTTATTTCATGGGGTTTATGTTTCAAAATTTACCAAATCAGTAAAGTAATTTTGTCTCAATTTTCTTTCTTGGCGACACATGCCATGTTATGCACCTATATTTTTTTCATGAGGTGTATATACTGCCTTTGAAATTTCATATCATGAATATAATAATTTTCATGATATTTTAAGCTTCATTTAATTTCATTTAATTAAATGGGGATTATGGTTCAAACTTACCAAGTGGTGAGTGTTTATTGAAACAATCTCATAACTTTTTGAGATTGTTTTAGATTATGCTTCCATTGACGAAATATTATGATACATCTCTCAAGAGAACTCATGAACTTTATTATCATCTGTATATTCATGATATATTAATTTATTGGTATCATTTTTACACTATTTTTTAAATAACATGATAGATAAATATTTTTTTAATAAATTCTTATTTTACCACTCTCTACAGTCAGAAACCTGTTTTCTTTCCAAACCATGATTTCTAAAATCATTTTCGAAAATAATTTTTTTTAAAGAATTTTAAGTTATTTTCAAGAATTATTTATATGTTTTCAATGTATTTTCAAGGAAAATGTTTTTAATTTTTTTCAATATTATTTTATAATTTTTCATGTAAATTGGTTTTCGAAATGTTTTCAAGCTTCTTTTATAAGTTTTAAGGAAATTAATTTTCAAAAAAATTTCAAGATTCTTTTATAAGTTTTCATGGAAAATATTTTTCAAAATTTTTTCAGGCTTCTTTTATAATTTTTCAAATACATTTATTAACAAAAAATTTCTAAGCTTATTTTATTAGTTTTCATGGAAAAAGTTTTCCATAATCTTTTCAAGATTATTTTATATGTTTTTAAAGAAAATGGTTTTTAAAAATATTTCATTATTTCTTTATAAGTTTTCTAGTTTATATTCAAGTAAATGGTTTTCAAAAGGTTGTGTGTTTTAGAGATCCTTTTTCAAAGAAGAAATAATATTTTCCTTAAATTTTTTTTCAGAATATCTTTCCTAGTTATTTTCGATGTAAGATGGCATCCACTGATATTACTCACACCATTATAGGAAATTATCAAAACCTTCCTTTCATAATATTTCTTGAATGATTTCTATTTTGATGGAATGATACTTATGACACCCATTTCACTTCAATAGGTTATATGATTTTGAAACTCACTTCTTTTCATGGGTTATGAGTTTATGAAATGATTAAAAAACCTATCTATTTTCTATAGGTTATGATATAATGAAATGATAATGATTCCCATTTAATTTCATTGTTTTTGATTTGATGTTTATAGAACCCATCTATTTTTATGGGTTATGATATAATGAGAGTTTTATTATCTTTTGGCACATGTATGAATAATTTTATTATGATATGGGTGGGACCTATATCTCCCTCTAATGCATTGGGTAAAGATTTATATCTCATTAGATAATTATGGGAATCAAGTTAGTGGTCTTGATTCGTTATGGGAAGATGGGGTAACCCAATCCTTTAAAAGGAAAGGACTACAACTAGGGATAGTGGTGTGTCCCACCCAATAAGTGTAGTCATTATTATGATGGAAGATAGAGAAAACTGATCCACTATAGGAAGATGGGGAAACCCAATACTCTATGGGAAGATGGGGTAACTGGATCCCTTATAAGGAAATAACTATAACTGGGGATGGTGGCATGTCTCGCCCAGTAGGTATAGTCATCATAAAGATGGAATATGGGGAAACCCGATCTACCATGAGAATATGGGAAAACATGATCCCTTATAAGGAAAGGACTATGACTGGGGATACTGGTCTATCCCACCCAGTAGGTGTAGTTCCCATGAAGTTCATTGATAAGCTCTAGCAAAGCATCTTGAATTATAGGGGATAATATCACATGTTTATGTATGCCATAATTCCATGTTTTATTCCAATGATATGCTTTCATGGATTAGGTTCTTTATTTACTTAAAATTCATTTCTTATGAACTTCCAAGATTTATTCCATGATTCATGTTTCTAATATTATGATATTCAAGGTATGATCTTATAATGTTATGATCATGTTCTCATACCCCTATACTCATGTTTATGCTTACATGTTTCTCATGTTTACCCTTACTGAGAATCTGAGATCATCTCTTTTTTATGTTTCCTTCCCTAGGTTATGAAGATAAATTTCATGTATGATATGAATAAGAGGGGTTATAGTATTAAAGAACCTAGTGGGAGATAATATATACCTCTTATGTACCAGTGTTTATGTTTCAATGTTTCCAAATACACTAAACTAATATGGTCTTTGGGATTCTATTTGTGTAATGTTTTAAGTATTCCGAAGAAATGATGTAATGTTTATGTACATTAAGACAAGGTCATTTTAATTATGCATTATCTAGTTATTTAAATGATATGTGTACTTAGTTATTTACCTTTCCATCTTGATTGTTATTTATCCAGTTATTTAAATGGAATGTGTGATCAGTTTTTTACCTTGACATATTGATTATTCTTTATCTAGTTATTTAAATGGATCATGTGATTATTTATTTACCTTTCCAAATTGATTATTAATATTGATTCATTATTTAAAATTTTATACTTAATCCTTACTAAGAATTTGAGATCACCCTTATTTTGTTTCCTTTCCCCAGGATTCCATGAAATGTATTAAGAAATACATGCAAGGATATTCTAGATAAAATAAAGTTATTCTAGAAAAAGAAAATTAAAAAAATATGTTGTAATTTTTGTATTCAATTATAATGAAAGACTCATGCATGTATCTATTTTACAAAGACTAATAAACTATTAAACCCTTTAGGATGTGATTTACTTGTATATTTTTTCAATGTAATTATAGTAGGTACCAGCTTCGGGCTACTGGGGTCAAGGTCGTTACATCCCACATTATTGTGGAGGAAGTACATTTGAACATGAATATCTTTCTACACTCTAACAAGAAATAATAAAGTAGGTGTTATAGTTTGGGTATATAACCAGTTGTTGAAGAGGATTGTGGTTGGGGGTATAACCTATTGAGATAGAAGAGAAGAGAAATAGGATAGTAGGGGTATAATTTACTATGGCAGAAGAGTTGGTCATTGGGGGTAGAACAAGGGTCAAATGGAAGAATGATTACTATGGTGTAAAAATCATTATTTCTTATGCCTTTGAAATACTAAATAAGTATTTTTAGGGAATCGAAGTTGGGGAGTATAACCAATATGGAAAGAAGTTGGTAATATTGATTAAACCTTCCAAATATATTGTATTTATCTCTATCATTATTTTTACTACATATGAGGTGAGGTTATGAGAAATATTTATGTAGATCAAGAACTATAACCGTATACAGAGGTTGAGTATTGAGAATAATTCATAACAAAAAGTGATCATTGATTCACCCCTCTATCTCTCAATGACCTTACACTTATCAGGGAAAATCATAGGCTTTTAATATTTGGAATTTATATAATATAATGGCTATTAATATCATCTTTTCACCACTTTTATAGGATATACTATGTGACATATAACATTGTTTTTACAACCATGTTAAAAATTCTTTATGAACAATATTTTTATAATTTTTCTTCAATTTTATTTTAAAACATTAAATATCTATCTAATTTGGCGTTATATTTCATGTATCACCCTCTAAATTATATTATTATGTTTTTATTTTTGTATATTTAACGTGTGGTATCAAATGATCCAATTCTTGTTCTCTTCTTTTATAATACCATTCAAAAGTGTTAAGTAAAAAACATTCTTTTCAAAGTGATTTTAATCTATGCTAATATCCCTAATTGGTTTTCATGATTCACTAGGGTTGTTCACTACTTATAGTAACCACCTTGATTCTTTGGATTGATTATGATATTTTATATTGAATATTTTTATGAAATTAATTTTTTTCCCGTGGGTTAGTTAAGCTATGAAAAAATTATTAATGTTTTCATTTTATTGAGAGTTTACTATAGAGTCATAAATTCATTTTTATGAATTGATGGTATTATATTACCCCATTATGAATTTATAGTTAGAAACTCATCTTTTTGATAAGGGTTATGTTCTCTATCACTCTTCACCTCTCAATTAACATTTTTTTCATTATGTTCATGTTATTTAATTCCATGGAAATATTATGTATCACTTCCATTATTTATATATTGTGTTTTACAGTATTTTCTGAAACATATGCACATAACTATATATGATGTCATTTTAAAGGTTTATTACTAATAATTTTATTACACTTATTGACTAGGGAAATATTGACATTTTGTATAACTGTTATTTCAATATGCATGTGTATTTATTAATAAGGAATGTTGATTATGTATTGTGTTTTTTATCAGTTTATTCATATGATGAGTGTATAGGGAATGATTGTTTTGTGGTCTAGAATTATATTTCCCCCGGACGAATCAGTATGTCTCATGAGACAATTTTTCTTGGGTATTTGGTGTTTTCTTTCCCATTAATTTGTAATGTCTTGGAATGAGGCCTTAGTGGTTTGAAATATATATTATGAATTATGCAATACATAACTATAAAATAAGTTATTGTTCTTAATGTAATTATTTAAATTGTTATGTTATCCATGGATATATTACATTCTCATGTTAGCTGTAATTTGGAATCCTAATTTTAATGAAAAAATGTCCCTTTTATGGGAAAATATTTGGGTTTTTTTAGTTTACCATTATTCTAAATTCTCTAAAACTTTAAATCTAAATGGTATTGTATATATAAGTGTCCTAATAAATTTTACCATCATTTTAATTATATAAAGTTAAATTTAAGTTGGTATCAAAGCTATTATTTAAAGAGTACGTTTTTAGAACTAGATCCATCTATGTGGGTTTGGACTATCATACATAGAATACCCATGTTACTAACTCCAAAAATATTATATCTATAAGAACCTTTAAAATACAAAAAATACCATATGATATTCATTTTCTATGATTTTTAAATTCCACCAAATCTCACAACTATTCAAAAAATAGATCCCAATTATCATCTACAATACACATAAAACATAAGGTGGAACACACTTCTAACCATTAAAAATTTTTCAAGGTTCTAATACTCAACTATCCCTTTATCTAATGTTAATCCCTTCTATAAAACTCACATATGAATTCCTAATCCTTATTTTATAATTTTCTCTTATTTATCAATAACTATTCACATAACTATGTTAATTACAATGCCAATTCAAAATACAATTGAAAAAATATTTTTAGAAAATATAGTTTTAAAAAAAAACACATCACTGAATTAATAATTTAAATAATTTATATCTCTACTAAAAGAACCTGCTTACCTTTTATATAAAACACTTTATTATGAAGCAATTATTAGTTTCATATTTTTAATAAATAACATGCTTATTTTTTGTTAGAAATTTTAACTCAATTTTTTATGTAAAAAATTTCATTAAGAAAATAACATTAATTATCTCTTTTGAAAAAAAATATGTCATTTCACATAAAAACCTTATGAAATAAATTTTCATTATTTATATTTTTATTCTTCATATTAATTTATAAATGAATAAGAGAATATCAAGTAAAACATATCTCTATGTTATATCTTGTTAAATTTTTCATAACAATAAGTATCAATATAATCCCATGTAATCAAATAGAGTCATAATTAAACAGATAATAATAGCCACTATCGAGAAATAGTATACCAGGATATAGTAAAACATTATTTTATTAATAACTGGAATTGGATTAATATATATCAATAAAGGATGAGGAATATGCCTATAAATCAATAGTGCCTACATATAATGAACTATAATAATTTTAGGAATGTAATAAATAAACATAAACACAAATTTCAATAAATATTCATCCATGTCATTAAATTAATTAACTATTTAATCCCTTATAAGGAATGTAGTAAAACACTATATAAAATATTATTTTCATAAAATTAATTAATGTTTAACATGGATAAATTTAATTATATGGGCATTATTTTTTTAAAAACTCGAAATGGATATATTGTATTTTTATCAATAATCATTATTTATATTGATTATTATGTTTTCATTTTTGTAAATGACATGTTCTAGGGCCTATTGTAATGTTTGAAATTGTTTGAAAAGGGTTAAAGGGAAAGACTCCATATAAAACATTTAATGTTGTTATTAAAGGTATTAAAGAGTTGGTTTAATGAGAGATATAGGTGTTTAATCCATGTAGAATCCATTCAATGTGTGATGTGAATATAAGTTACTTTAATCAGTGTTTAATAAAACTTTCATGATGTTTGGAAGTGTTGAATAAGACCCAAGATCATTTGATGATGATCTTATATTATTTTAATAATTCTACAATTTTAGGGATTGAACTTGAAAAAATATATCTAAGAGTGTGATATTTTTTGGTAAAGTTTCATATTTTAGATACCCATAAAATATTATATATCTAATGAAATAAAAAATTGGAAATTCATAATAAACATACAAATTTTCCTTTGTGCATACAATATTTAGAATCCCTCATTAAATTTCTAGAAGCTTGTAAAATATCTAGTAAGGGATTTGATATTTTACCTATATGTAAAAAGTTATTATCATGAAAAAAAATAAAGTTACACACAATATATTTTAATGAATTTAATGTTTCAAGTTTTCTAGAGGTTTTGAGATCAAAGTATTTAAATATCGTGTGATTTTTTAAAAAGGCATGTCTTAAGGTTAATTAAATGTAAGATCTTAAACTGATTGCAATGATATTGAATGATATATTCCCACTATCACAAATGATTGAATATTTATTAAATTTAATAGTAAATGATATTTATGAAAATATAATGTGAATATATATGGAAAAAATGAAAAAAAATAGTTGTGATCATTGTATTAGTGATTGAATGAGAATTGATAAAAACCACTAAATTCTGTTGTGATGTGGGGTTGAATTTTTCTAAAAAAATTATTCTATAATAACTATAAAAAATGTTTTAATAATTTATTATAAACTATAATAAGAACAAATTTAATAAAATTTTATCTGATCTCCTTAATATTTTGGGAAAGTTGAGCAGGACATGAGGGGTCCATGCTCTAGCATTGTGTTGAAAATAGATGAGGGTAAAAGTTTAAACCATAAGAAAAATATAGGATGTTTCAATATCCATATTTGATTATTGAAACATAAAGAATATTTCAGGAATTAAAGGCAAATTTTCTATTCTAGAAATCTTGGACATTGAAAATGGAATCTCCCAGAATAATTGAAGGAGTGTAAGAAACTTCATGGAGAGTCTATGTTAGTATTAAAGTTATAAAAAAATATTATATATTAAAGTGTATATGATTCCAACTATACATTTCATAATTCTTATAAATATAAATCAAGTTTAAAAATGAGTAAGAATTTATGGATGAAGCTTAGATGATGCATTCAAGTGATAGAGTAAAGGGTTTCTATATTAAGGAAGTGGATAAAATGGATGAATTAAAATATTTAATAATAAAATATGTGTATCATGTCTGATTTTCTATCTCTTGTATAAAAATAAATTCATTATAAACAAATCTTGTTTTGAATAAAATGGGATACAATTTTTGATACACATAATTTATGATTCATAAAGTTCTATAAAATGTTTTTAAAAGAAAGGATAAATTTTTTTATATAATATAAATTTTTTTATCAAAATTATTTATTAAAATATGTGGTAAATGATTTTTTCAACCCATTGGGGGTATATTTTAATAAATATGGATTTCTTTTTATAATAATACTTTATATATATAATTTAATATGAGATGTGTCTATTAATTATATCTTTGTTAAATATTCTCACTAAAGAAAATAAATTCTTTTACTAACATATAGGATTTTTTACCATCTAAATATATTTTATCAAAAATAAATTTTATAAGAGGTTATAGGGAGTATCATTGAACTTGAATAAGTTTTAAGTGTAATAGAAAAATATTATACCAATATAATTCAAATTTAGAGTCACTTTACATCCTAATGGAGTTTAGGATAAGTTAGAATAAATGACCTTAATGAGAAGAGTTACATTTATAGTTTCTTAATAAATGGTATCAAATAAAACATTGAATATAAATGTTCCAAAGATTTTGATGATGAACTTAGAAATATTTTTAAGTATATAATATCAACACAAGTTATTAACATCATAATGTTAGATTTATGAATTAAAAAAAGTTTGAATGTTATGTTCAAATATTTGAACATGAGAATTATAAATCCTGACATCACCATTATTCAAACAATATTTATTTATAGATGCTAAACCATTAAAGGATTTTAGTGGGAGGAATTATCAATGTTTATAATGGTAAATATATATATCATTCATGGATGTGAAGTCTGAATCCTTACATCACTTGATTAGTTGTGGTAAAAGGATTTTATATTGATTCATTATTTAGTTTTTGACACGTAATCTCAATTTCATTTAGGGACATGATGCATGATTCCTGATGTGACTCAACTACTCATGGTTAACATATTTCAAATATGGTTCACCATTTTTTTGTGATATTTTAACGCACAAGATTTTTTCAGTGTGAACCTACTTTCTAAAGGCAAGAAGTTGTTAGGACATTATTAGAGACACTTTGGAATGTGTGTTGGTTTTTAGGATGGGAGGTTGGGCTCATCATACCCTTTAGTGTGAAATTAATTCCTACTCTGGGACACTCCTATATATTTAATATTTTTTAGTGAATATTTCCTAAATCCTAGTATGGGATGGGTTATCACTATGTTGGTGACTTGATCGAAATCATGTATTGATATGAACATCTATGTGTATTGGAGATTCTCTATGTTCCTCTTATTAGTAGATTATGTTATGTTTAAAGATACACAACTGATAACTCTATAATTTATCATCATACATGGGGAGGTAAGTGTTGTGGAGTTGGGATTAATTCCATGAGAGGGGGATCCAACATATCCCTATAAAGGGAATCAGAACCCATATAGTTCAGTTCCACTTAATTGGACACATAATATCTTTTAAATTCATGTGACATGGACCAATGTGGTTCCTTTTAAAGGTAATGAAACCATTTACAAGTGAAGTGACTTTTAAATACATTAGTGCCTATGGGTTGTTAATCTTAAACCTCAAAGTGGCATCCTACAAATCCTGGTTAATATGAAATAAAGACCACATAGTTCAGGTTTAACGGTTTAAGGTCACATGATAGAACTGATCTATGTAGTTTAATATCATGTGGTAAGGACATATGTTATACTATTTAAATCCATGTTACTAGGATTATTAGAAGAAATTGGCCTAGAAATTGTTGATGTGGGGCTTATGCATGAGTGTCCCTTTCTTTCTCTTCCTATTTGTTGGTTACCAAATAAGAGAGAGGGTGTGAGTAATCATATAGATTATGGATTTTTCAGGAATGATGAATCACAAGGAATATGTCCCTTAGAGATATGATGACATTTAGGGAATATGGACATTTTAGATTGGTTTCATGAGGGATATAGCCTCATGAGTATGAGTTGGAGCTTATGCATGGGCTTTCTATAGGGTTCATCCTTCCCACTGGGTTCATCCTATTTTTTGTTAAATAAACTGAATAATATGTGGCTGTTTTTGGGGAATATAGACCATTTAGAGAGGTTTAGTAGGGGATAAGTCCTCATGATCATGAATTAGAGCTTACTCATAGGTTGACATAGGTGTAGTATGGATCACTAATAGAGAATCGAGATGAGATAAATAATGAGGTCGTAATTAGGGCGTACAATTAAGGAGGAGGCCTATGTATACATCCACATTCCACCTCTTGATAGTTGGATAAGGAAGGGTGATTGGATGTATGGGGGATATGGCCCCATGAGGATAAATTTGGGGCTTAAAACTGACATAAGTCCCATGTCCTGCTAAGGAATCAACATGAATATATTGTCTCAGAGAGTTTCATAAATACTCAAGATAGTGATGAAATGAGTTCTTAAAAATATTCACCCACATCAAACCATACACTTAAAATTATTTCAAAGCCATCCCACTTTTCTTAATCATATATTTATATGAAAATAAAATAAAAATTAAAGATTAAGGATATGGGAGATTTATAGTGGTTTGGGGCATAAAGATCCCCTAATCCAATGATACACACATTTTGTGGGGCGTGTAAAAAGCAATTTTATTCATAGGAAAAATGTTGTTATAGTGGTAATATAAGGTTGTTTCCTATAGAGGAGTAAAAAAATAGGTTTTCATAACTAATTAGAGAAAAAAATTTGGTATGGTTTATGATTTTTAAAAATAATGAATGAAATTAGGAAAATATTAAAAAGAAAATTTTTTAAAAAGATTTTTGGGTAAGGGTCATATTTCCTCCTGCAATGTTTTCATAGTCCTAAAATGGGTTTACTTTTATCCCAATTAACTAATATATGAAACATTCCTCTAAATATTTATCAAAAACCTTAGGCTGAAGATAATAGTGGATACTGATCGATAGCTATAACTACTTGATCAGCCTCCCTTTCCATGTGTGTTAAAAGTCAGAAAACCACTCCTAAACTACTGATTCAAAACCCAATCGAGTGTTGGTGTTTCTGGGAAATTCAAAAATGGACTCACTACTTCCACACATGTGTGAAGAATTTCTAAACACTCACTACCTAATACAATTTTATCCTTCAAGACAATTTACACAATGTGGAGGGGGATTATCAATTATAAACTTAAGAAGGAATAGTGAACAAGTTCGAAACCCTAAACAAAATTGTATTCAAAGTGTTAAAAAACCTCTAAGAACTAAAATAAATAAAACATAAATAAGTTTTTATTCATTCAAGTATATGAACTTAAGAATTAAAATGGAGATCCTTCACTTCCCCAGTCTCTCAATAATTACCCCTTTATTCAAAGAGTAGTAGACATGATTGGGAATGAAGTCATTAGAGACTATGAAAATAGAAAATAAAACAAATAATGAAACAAAAGAAATAGATTCTCTAGAAAAAACTCATGATATAAGTCTCAATGTATCCCTAATAAGAAATCTCCATTTTATTTTTTATATACAAGAGTTACTTATCCTTTGGCTTGGTCAAATCTACCATGAACTTATCTTTTTTAAAAAACATTTATCTTTCCTTTTTCCACAAAATTTTCCTCCTTCATGGTTTGATCTTCTAAGAAACCCATATATTTACTTAATTTATTCTAATTTAAATATTATTCATGTTTATATCCATGTTTCAGACTCTTATTGATCGCATGCATGCTAGAATGGTGGCCCAAAGGTTCAGTTTGAGGTGTATACGAGTTTCAAGAAGCCCACATGTGACCCTCTATAAATCATTTTTGGAACATTCTTATATCAACCATGAGGTGAAACTCAATGTTTTGACCATGATAGTTATCAAACTCATGATATAGAAGTTATTGAGGAATCAAGTAACCATATGGAAGATAAGTGACCATGTTGTAAATTCACTATACGGTCAATCAGAAGGGTTAGAAGTCATGGTAGATAATATATTCCTTTGATCAATAGATTGACCATATAATATATATTAGAAATTAATGGTAAATAATAGGGAATGTATACTAGGTCAATTGAAGGAGCGATCAATGGACCTCTTCATACAGAAAACCTTTATATAGTCGATCTATCAAGCATGATTGATGGATCAACTATAAGGAATTATATTTACATAATAGTTATGATATATATGTAGAATTTTTATATTCTTATGAATGAATTTCAAGGTTTGTTCTGATACTTATGCATAATTTGAATTATGGTTAATGGTTACACATGGATTCATCATGGTTACACTACACAAAATTCATGGTTACATAGGCAGTTAATGATGGTAACACTGATAATTCTTGGGAAATTTATGAAGAGTATATGGAAAAAATGATCCCTACATAGCTCCTCAATGATGCTTACATATATAGTGAATTTTTCATTTCTTAAAGCTTCATTATAGGGGGTGAATCCATAACAATCCTCAAATAATCACCTCTTCATTATATATTTTTCTTATTAATCATGGCATACAATGTTGTATTTTAGGCTCCAAGTCCTTTAAAATAGTAAGGTAAAGGATAATCACTAGCAAGAAATTTTAAAAAATAATTAAGTGAATTTATTTCCCAATTTGGATAATTTAATAAATATTCAAACAGTCAAATCATTTGACACTAAAATTCTAAAAGTTTTTAAAACCCTATGAATTGATAAATATAGGGGAATAGAATGAACTAAATATCAATAGAATATCATGCATTTATAGACTATGTTAATTCCCCCACAATTAAATATTGGACTTCAAATAAGTAAATTTCAAAAAAAAAATCAAAGAAAAAATATAAATACATGCCCATTATGATTCCCTTTTTCAACACTATGTTTCTAAAGCTCACAATGTATTTATAATGTTCTTGATATAATTTTCATCATTAATCACATTCAATTAATTTCCAGTTCTTTCATCCCATTATACATACTTATACTGACCTTCCTAGAAATATTTCACTCATCACTCAAGCATTCTTTTTAAGAAAGGTTTTTCTCATTCCAAGTTTATGAAATTTTCACCATAGGCTCAATTTATTTCTTCATATCCACCCAATTATTCAATTATTTGTTCATATAATAGTGGTTTAATTAGGGTTTTTATGTGGATTAAGATTTGGTGGGATTTGAATTTCAAACTATTGAGGCCGAATGAGGATGTTTGGATCTAATTTGAAGATCAATGCATGATTTTTAGTTTCATTTAAGAATGGATTCCCCCTAAAATTTCATTTTCACTAACTCAACTTCACTTATTTTAATTTTCCATGGACATACAATACCTTTTATCAAATCATTAGTAGAAAACATTCCTATCTTTATTTCATTCAGTAGGAATTTTATTTTTTTTACTTTTTATTCATGTCTTAAAAGTAGAGGAGGAATTATGAATTTATTAAATACATGAAAGATATGTATTTTACCAAGTTATTAAGTATATTTACTATTTATTTATTCCTTTTATATTCTTCAGATAGAAATATTAGTTCCTTTCAAATAGATCTCTAGTACATACTTCACATATTTCATCATTTTCAATCCTAATTTTAGCTCTATTTAGACTCCAAAATCCTCTTAGAATCATGGTTAGTCTATACCCTTTATAACTTTAATGAAATCAAAATTTTCTTCCCTCTTTCACTTTTTCTCAACAACATTGTCTCAATTTTTTTATATCTATAATTTCTCTTCAAAATCATATTTATAAGGGAAAGATATGTACTTTCACTTCAAAATAGTAGTATACTTTTATAAACTAACTTTGATAACCTAAATAATATTTTTTACACTTTTACCATCATGATTTTTATTCCAAAATAGTAGCACAAAATTTATATCAACCTCTTTCAATTCAAATAGATTATGGAAAAAAAATCCCCCCCATGCACTTAAATTCAACTTAGATCATAGAAAAGCTTCAAGATCAAGGTAAATAAGTATATTTGTCTTGTAATGTGTCTACCTAAAAAATTAATTCATGGTTTCTATGGAATGTAAGGATAAAATATCAAGGTAATATTTAAAATAGGGATCATTGAAAAGGGGGCTTAAAATAAAAAAAATCCAAAATCATTTAAGCACAAGGTCTTTGAATGCTCTAAGGTTTTTGAATTAATTATTTAGAAATTTGTGGTTATTTAAACACGGATTTATTCTCTCAAGAAAAAAATTCCATTGAAAATAATATGTCAAATTTGGATTAGAAACCTCTTGGATAAGTGATAAAGATAAAAGACATCATTTCATGGCATGAGATTCATAAATTAGTGGGATTTTCATGAATTTCCCTCATATATAGTTTTAAAAGAAGTTTATTTCAGAATTTATCTAAGGTGAGTGAATGATTCAAATAATTTTCTAAAAATTTCCATGAATTCAATGTTTCCAAGTTTTTACCAGTTAAGCTCACAGGTTTCAAAAATATACTAAAAGTTGAAAAATAAACACACACAAAAAAGTTTGAAAAAGACACAGATATTTGAAAAATAAATAAATAAAAATATTGAAAAGTTATAAACTACAAAGATTACCTTCACCACACTTAAATGATTTATTATCCTAAATTTATTCAAACTAATTTAGAATGTATTAATAGTTTGAATGGAATCATAGTAATAAATAGATATTAAGGAGAGGTAAAACCTGATGAGTTTTCATTGATAAGTATGTTGGAGGAGGGTGAGCTCCTCTACTAGTTCTTTGGGTAGATTCTTATAGTATTTATTCATCATATGTCTATTAATATATAATGGGTTCTAGTTTATTTCTTTCACAGCCTTCATTGCAACAAAAAGAGATGCATTTGAAATTATGAAATGAACTTCTCATTAGGAAATAAGTTTACCTAGCATTAACTTCAACCTTGAGTTATATAACAACACTTGATCTCTAGATTGTAAGTCCTTTTATTGAATAAAATTTTCATTATCTACTCTTATCCTTTATCTACAGATTTTCAAATTATCAAAGGCTTCCCTCATGATTTCTTCCTACTCTTATAGATAAAATTTTCTATTTATTCTAGATTTATCCATGTCCAGATTCACTTATTTGATATCCCAATATAATTTATGTTCAATTAATATAGGTAGATAATGAATTTTACCATAAATAAATCAGTGGGAGATCATTTGTCACGACCCGTCCTCGGGGCCCGTGCCGTGACTACCCCAAGCCCGCCTTCCATAGGCCAGGGGCTGGCGACTAGCACCAAGGCGTAAAATCCCAGTAAACAGGGAAGGCATTGCCTTTATAAGTAACAACCACACAGAGTCAGCAAGCGGAAAGTAAAGTGCAGAAAAGTAAAGGGGGCCGGAATACAAGCCCAACTGAAAGTACAACAGGAAAAGTAAAGAACAGCAACTGAAGAAAAGACGGCGGCCTCGTGTCGTCCACTGGCAATCCCACCTGAAGGGTGGGTACAGATAGCCTCCAGGCTCCTCGGGTCCCGCGTCCGCTCCGAGCACGTCCCGCCCAGTGGTCCACCTCCAGGTACCGTCCTGCTCCACGCCCCAACCGTGATCAGCGCTGTCCGTCGTCTGCAACCAACACAAGAAGGTGCGGGCATAGCCCGTGCAGGGGTGAGTACAAGCTACTCAGTAAGGACCCCGAGACCCCCGAAGGTCTCCCGAAATCCACAAAGGATATAGCACAAAAGAAAGATGCAATCACGAAGTAACATCTGACTCGACTTAGGTATATGCCCATACATATACCTAAGTCCCCAATTCTAGCTCTGCTCACGAGCTCAAGAACAACTCAATCCACAAAGGAAAGCAAGACTCAAATCCACAAGGAGAGTAAACAGTAAATCCACATAGGATAGTTCAACACAATCCACGAAGGAGAGTAACATAAGATTCAGCTCAACCAGGTATACTTTTTCAGATGACGTCAAAGATGATCACTGATCCATCTAAGTCGTCGGACCCATGAACGATCGATAGGTACTAACCCCCGCAAAAGACCCACTCAGGATCGGGCTCACACAGAACCTGTAGGCAGTGGCTCACACAGAACCGGTAGTAAGGACCCACATAGGATCGGGCTCACACAGAACCTGTAGCACTGATCCACGTAGGATCGCTGAGTGCAGTAGTCGACGCAGTCCACTGAGGATCTCTGCACAGTCGTCGCCGCAGTCCACGAAGGATCTCTGCTCTGCCGTCGTCGCAGTCCACTGAGGATCTCTGCTCTGCCGTCGTCGCAGTCCACGGAGGATCTCTGCTCTGTCGTCGAAGTCACAGCCAGCGCTAGGGTTCCCGCACATAGCGAGCTCGTTTAGGAGGGTCCGCTCCACGAGCCGAGAGGCTGATACATCAACTGACATGTAGTCCGAAGTTGATGTATCCAAAAGTTCCGTATCGACAACAGGATCTCAACGCAACAGACGGCGCGTCAATCGGACGCCCGGTCTGAGAGTTATTGGCATTTTCGTCCCAGGGGCCCGGTTGGTTTTTAGGGCAAAACCAACCCGACCGTACTCCGCCTGTATCCGATCCTCGGGCGGAGTATGCCAAAAGTTCCGTCTCACTCAGAGGAAACTACCACGGCTGACGGTATGTCGATCGGACGTCCGTAGCTCAAGTTATGAGCGTTTCCGCTCCGAGGGCCCGGTTGGTTTCGTGTACGAACCAACCCGGCCGAACCCAAAGTCTTCCGAAACCTTGAGTATAATATACCGAAACGACCGTCTCGATCCAAGGATCGCGTAGCCGCTGACGGTTCGTCAATCGGAGGTCCCAGGCCCAAGATATGGGCGAAAGACCGAAGAGGGCCCGAAACGAGGGTTCTGGGCCCGACCCGGCTAGGCCGGGTCCGGTCCGGCCTGGGCACGGCCCGGCCGACCGGACCGGCCGAATGAGCCGCCGCGGGTTTGACCCGCGGCTTTGGAGAAACGCGGCCCGCGCGGGCCGCGTGCTGGGTGGCCAGACCGCGGACGCGGTCCGGCGGTTCGCCGCCGCCGCGGCCGAGCCGCGGCGGATCTTCCGGCGGCGCGCCGGGCGCCGCCGCCTCCGGTCACCGGAGTTGCTCCGGTGGCCCGTTTTGCCTCCCGTCTGCGCCGTTGCTCCTCCCGGGGGCCGATCTTCACTGCGGGATCAACGGATCGCCCTTGCCGCGCGGTTCGTCGTCGTCCGCCAAATCCGCACAAAAGGGAAGATCAGCGGAGGGTTGCTGGGTCTTGTTCGTTAGACCCGCACCCTCCGCGTTAGTCATAAACAACGGGAGGAATAATCAACAACAATTTTAAATAAATTAAAATTGTCGGAGATCATGTTCTTCACTTTAAAATAACAAACACGGGGAAATAAGATAAAATATTCCAACATCCCTTACCTTGTCGTCGTCGTCGGACGAGAGGTCGTCGCGGAATCGCTCGTCGCGGATGAAGGAGATCGTCGCGTCGTCGCGGTATCCGGCGTCGCGTCGCCAATCTCCAGATCAAGATCAAACGGATTTAATTAATTTAAATCCGTTGATATCGAAATTAAAAAGGGAGAATTCAAACGATTCGTTTCTCACCTTAGTTGCCGAACGAGGATCGGCTGCGGAAGAAGAGGCGTCGCCGAAGAACGTCGCGGGTAAAGCTCGTCGACGTCGCAGATCTCGGTGTGCGTCGTCGAATTCCGGTCGCCGGCGTTCTTCGCGTTCTTCGCGTTCTTCGCGTTCTTCGCGTTCTTCGCAGGGAAGGTGGAGGCCCAGAGAATCTCGCACAACGAGTAATCCTCCAAAAGAAAGAGTTGGTCTTATTTTATTATTTTGCCAACGAACGCAAACGCGTAAGTAACGACCCATTAAATTCGTTGAATTAATTCAATGAATGATACAGCCCATTTAATTCACGAAATAAACCGCCCAATTAAATGGTCTGTTAAGAATTAAAGAAAACGCGTCGGTTGACTTTTCAGTTACTTGACGGGTTTTCGCGGGTGCGTTACTTAGCGAAAGAAACGGCGGGGCTCGTGCGGGCCCCACCGCACAAATATCCTAACAAGGGGGTAGGATATTTCTGGATAGCATCCTATCCGCTTTAACTCAGTTCAAGTGGCTTCCAAGTGACTTCCAAGCAGCTTAAGTGAAATAAAATAAAGTTGTTGCACAAACTTTATTTTATTTCTGACTTAAAGCCCCAAAATTTAAAAACCACGTCTGAGCAAACGCAACTCCGAAAGAGGCATTTCTAAGCAAATACCGGCGCTGCGATTTCATCGGTGCCCTCAGAATTCGATTCCGGGCACCGGTTCAAAAGATAGAAAAACCCGCTCGTCCGTTCACTGAACGTACCCGAGCCAAACTTCGGAAATTGATTCCGGGCACACCGGGCCTCGGAATCAGGTGCCGTCTGAAGCTGCGCTCTTGTAAAATTCCAAAGAAAATTAAGAAAAAAATTTCCTTGAAATTTGCGGGTCTTTACATTACTCCCACCTCAGGGATTTACGTCCCCGTAAAGATACATCAAAAACTAGGGGAACAAATGGGGGTACTGAGCACGCATCTGAGCCTCCCACTCCCAAGTGCTCTCCTGGAGGTTCCCGTGCTACCATCTGACGCGCACAAGAGGAATCGACCGCCCACGTAGGACCCGCTCCTGTCGATCCTCGATCTCCACTGGGACCTCCGCAAAAGTCGCCCCATCGTCCACGTCCAGCTCCCCAAAGTCGATGATGTGCGTCGGTTCGTGCACGTATCTCCTCAGCTGAGACACGTGGAAGACGTCGTGCACCCGGTGCAACTGAGGTGGTAGAGCCAGGCGATAAGCCACCTCTCCTATCCTGCTGAGGACCTGGAAAGGCCCGATGAAGCGTGGAGACAACTTGCCGCCTCGGCCAAATCTCCATAAACCACGTCGAGGTGAGACACGCAAAAAGACGTGGTCACCATCCTCGAACTCTAGTGGCCTCCGCCTCCTGTCAGCATATGACTTCTGCCGGCTCTGAGCTGTCCTCATCCTCTCCTGGATGATCTGGACCTTCTCTGTCGTGGCTCGGACCATCTCTGGTCCCACGAGTGCTGACTCCCCAGGGTCTGTCCAGCACAACGGTGATCTGCAGGGTCTGCCGTACAACGCCTCGTATGGTGCCATCCCGATGGTGGAGTGGTAGCTGTTGTTGTACGCGAACTCCACCAAGGGTAGGTGGTCCTCCCAGCTGCGACCAAAGTCGAGAACACATGCATGGAGCATGTCCTCGAGTGTCTGTATGGTCCTCTCCGTCTGACCATCCGTCTGAGGGTGGAAGGCTGTGCTCATATGGAGCCGCGTCCCGAACGCCTCCTGCAACCCCTTCCAAAGCCGGGAAGTGAAACGAGCATCTCGATCGGAGACGATAGACGATGGCACACCGTGAAGCCATACGATCTCCTGGACGTAAAGACGTCCCAAGCTCTCCACTGAGCCCTGCTCTCTGATGGGTAAGAAGTGTGCCGACTTGGTGAGTCGGTCGAAAATCACCCAAATGGAGTCGTGACCTCTGGAAGTGCGTGGAAGTCCAGTCACGAAGTCCATAGATATTCCGTCCCACTTCCACTCCGGGACCTCCAAGGGCTGTACCAAGCCTGCTG
The DNA here is from genome assembly GCA_963277665.1 of Viscum album. NCBI lineage: Eukaryota > Viridiplantae > Streptophyta > Magnoliopsida > Santalales > Viscaceae > Viscum > Viscum album. The sequence continues at coordinate 20,138,935 of OY728119.1, read as the reverse complement.
GTACCTGATGCTCTGCCTTCACCTGCTGGTAGGTGAGGCATTGTGAAACGAACTCAGCCACAGCTTTCTTCATGCCCGGCCACCAGTGCTGTCGTCTGAGATCCTGGTACATCTTCGCCACTCCGGGATGCACCGCCAAGGGAGAAGTGTGAAACTCTCTCAGCACCTCCTCTTGTAAAGCGACTGGTACGAAGGTACACCCTCTGAAAAGGATGTCATGCTCTGCTCCAAGGGAGAAGCCATCAGGCGCCTGACCTGAGGATATCAGTGCACGCCGGGTCTCACAGTCAGCGTCCCCACGCTGAGCCTCTCTGACCCGCTGTAGAAGTAGAGGAGAGACTGTGAGAGACTGAAGAAAGGCTGCTCCGTCTCTATCCACGAAGGATATCTGTAAGGAGGCTAGCTGCTCTGTTGCCTCCTCAAGTAGCTGAATGCCCGTCCTCCTGCTGAGGGCATCGGCTACCACGTTCCCCTTCCCAGGAGTATAGACTATCTCAAAGTCATAGTCCTGGAGGAACTCAAGCCATCTCCACTGTCTCAGGTTCAGGTCCTTCTGAGAGAAGATATACCTGAGACTCTGGTGGTCAGAAAAGACTGTGAAGCGCTCGCCCATCAGATAGTGCCGCCAAGTCTTCAGAGCGAAGACCACTGCTGCTAACTCCAGGTCATGAGTGGCGTAGTTCTGCTCATGCGGCCTCAACTGACGTGATCCGTAGGCGATCACGGCCCGCTCCTGCATCAGGATGCACCCGAGTCCAGTCCCTGATGCGTCGCAGTAAACTACGTATCCAACTCCCTCCTCAGGCAACCTCAAGATAGGTGCGCTGGTCAACCTATGCCTCAGCTCCTGGAAGCTCTGCTGACATCTGTCTGACCACACGAAGGGTTTCCCCTTCTTCGTCAACGCTGAGAGTGGTGCCGCAACTCTGGAGAAGTCTGGAACGAATCTCCGATAGTATCCCGCTAGGCCCAAGAAGCTCCGCACCTCTGTCACGCTCCTGGGTGGCTCCCAAGCTAGCACTGCCTCGATCTTCGCGGGATCCACTGCAACTCCCGCCTCAGAAATGACGTGCCCTAAGAAATGGACCTCACGTAACCAGAACTGGCATTTTGAGAGCTTTCCATAAAGCTGGTGCTCTCGGAGTGTGTCTAGCACAACTCGCAGGTGGTAGGCATGCTCCTCCTCAGTCGTCGAGTATACCAAAATGTCGTCAATGAAGACCACGACAAATCGGTTGAGGTATGGCTGGAAGATCCTGTTCATGAGGCTCATGAACACTGCTGGAGCATTGGTTACGCCGAATGGCATAACCAAGAACTCATAATGGCCATACCGACACCTGAAGGCCGTCTTCTGCACGTCCTCGTCTCGAACTCTGAGCTGATGATAGCCTGACCGGAGGTCTATCTTCGAGAACCACCGCGCTCCCTTGAGCTGATCGAAGAGGTCATCAATCCGTGGCAGCGGATACTTGTTCCTCACTGTCACCTGGTTCAGGCGACGATAGTCGACACATAGTCGCAAGCTCCCGTCCGCCTTCTTGGCGAACAATATCGGGGAAGCCCAGGGTGAAACACTGGGTCGGATAAACCCCTTGCTCTGCAAGTCCTCCAACTGTACTCGCAGCTCCCGAAGCTCGGTGGGGGCCATCCGATATGCTGGAGTAGATATCGGGGTTGTCCCGGGGTACAAGTCGATGTAAAATTCTACCTCTCTACGAGGAGGTAGCCCTGGAACGTCGTCGGGAAAGACGTCCACGTACTGGTCCACCACTACAGGAAAAGCCGGACTTTGCACGTCCACTGCTCCTAGGATGAGGCTAGCCAACTGATGAGAGATGGGCTGCACTCTCCTCCGCGGAAGTCCATCCTGTGCTGCAAAGGTTCCCTTCTCGCCGGTGAAGGTAAACCTGCTCTCGTCGGTGCGAACACATCGCACCTTGCGCCTAAAATAGTCGATCTGGGCATGAACCGTGGATAGCCAATCCATGCCCAAGATGACGTCGTAAGGCCTCGACGCCGCTACAAGGAGATCCCAGCCGAAGCTCTCGCCTCCTAGAGTAAGCTCACACTGCCGGCACCAGTGCGTAATCGTCGAGTCTGCTCCCGTAGGAGTCTCTAGCCGTAAGGATCGAGCCAACGGCTCAGTCGGAATCTCCGAGCTCCGAACAAGGGCAGAGGCTATGAAAGAGTGACTCGCTCCTGTGTCTATAAGTACTGCAGCAAGGGTGGAATAGACACAGATCGTACCTCAAATCATCTCTGGCATGTCGGGGTCGTAGGCCTCCACTGCCTGGAGCTGGGCTTGTCCCTGCCCGCCAGCTCCCTGTGGTCGAGGTGTCCCTCCTGGTGGTGGTGGGGGTAGAGCCTGGAAGCGTCGCCCACCACCCGCTGCTCGGCCAGCTCCTCTTCCTCGTCCGCCTCCTCCCTGCGGACCGCCACGGTCGACCCTCTGCCTCTGCCTGGGTGGCCCCTCCACCGTCTGCTGCTCCTCTGATCGGCGAGTCGGGCAGTCACGAGCCATGTGACCCTGCCCGCCGCAGGAGTAGCACAGCCTGCCTCTCGGAAGGCTGGCACTCCGCTGCGTTCCCCGCACTGCTGAGCCGGTGTCCTGAGGCCGTCTGCGTGGGGGTCTGGTCTGCCTGGACCCGAGAGTCATCCATCGGCTACCTGCTGTCGAAGACTCAGCTACCTGCCGCCCTGCGCTAGGTCTCGCCGCTGAAGAAGGCTCTGCCAGGAAGCTCTCGATCAGGAGGGCTCGCTCCAGCACTCCCGCCTGGGTCGGAATGCTGAGGGAGATCAGCGACGCCCGAATCTCCTGTCGCAAGCCCTGCTCGAAGGTCCGGGCCCGGAAGAAGGGGTCCCGTACCATGTCGGTCGAGTAGCGAGATAGGTCAGTGAACCTCGCCGCGTACTGAGCGACCGTCATGCTGCCCTGGCGCAGCTGGAGAAGCTCCTGGATGCGTACCGCTCGGAGGGTGGCCGGGACGAACTCAGAGCGGAAGAGGCTCTCGAAGTCCGCCCAGAGCAAGGATGCCTCATCGTGAACCTGGAGCATCAAGCTCCACCATCGTCCTGCTGCCACCTGCAGGAGGCTCGCTGCGAGAATCACCATGAGATCCGCTGGTGTCCTCACTAGCCTAAAGATCCGTACCACCGCCTCTAGCCAGTCCTCGGCGGCCTGGGGGTCCGCCTCACCGCGAAACCTGGGCGGTCGCTGGCTCTGAAACTCATGCAGTGCCCTGAGGCGACGTGCATCGTCAGCGTCTGGTACTGGAAGCATCGGTGGCTCGGCGGGTAAGGCTACCTCCGGTGCCACTGCTGGCAAAGGGCCCTGCACCGAGGCCTCGTCGCTCAGTGGGCTGCCGTCGCGCCCTACACTCGGAGCCCTAGCTGGATGTCGTCGCGGGGCCATCCTGAAAAGGAGAACAAGAGCACCACAGTCAGAACAGTATACCTGGTGAGCTGGCACAAGTAATCACAAGGAAAACTTGAGACTTTCATAAAGCAGATCAGTATACCCGGTGAGCTGACACAAGTAATCACAAAGAAACTTGAAACACACACGCAATCAATGTTTTCATGCATTAAGTCGGAAATCAGGAGTCAGGGTCCTGGTGTACGGATACGTCGGCCGCCGCACCAACACTGGGCTCCCTGAACTGATAACCACACTCAATACACTAAACACTATTGCTTCATATGGAAAGAAAAGACGATCAGAGTCTGCGGTAGAACCGACCACCTCTGATACCAATTTGTCACGACCCGTCCTCGGGGCCCGTGACGTGACTACCCCAAGCCCGCCTTCCATAGGCCAGGGGCTGGCGACTAGCACCAAGGCGCAAAATCCCAGTAAACAGGGAAGGCATTGCCTTTATAAGTAACAACCACACAGAGTCAGCAAGCGGAAAGTAAAGTGCAGAAAAGTAAAGGGGGCCGGAATACAAGCCCAACTGAAAGTACAACAGGAAAAGTAAAGAACAGCAACTGAAGAAAAGACGGCGGCCTCGTGTCGTCCACTGGAAATCCCACCTGAAGGGTGGGTACAGATAGCCTCCAGGCTCCTCGGGTCCCGCGTCCGCTCCGAGCACGTCCCGCCCAGTGGTCCACCTCCAGGTACCGTCCTGCTCCACGCCCCAACCGTGATCAGCGCTGTCCGTCGTCTGCAACCAACACAAGAAGGTGCGGGCATAGCCCGTGCAGGGGTGAGTACAAGCTACTCAGTAAGGACCCCGAGACCCCCGAAGGTCTCCCGAAATCCACAAAGGATATAGCACAAAAGAAAGATGCAATCACGAAGTAACATCTGACTCGATTTAGGTATATGCCCATACATATACCTAAGTCCCCAATTCTAGCTCTGCTCACGAGCTCAAGAACAACTCAATCCACAAAGGAAAGCAAGACTCAAATCCACAAGGAGAGTAAACAGTAAATCCACATAGGATAGTTCAACACAATCCACGAAGGAGAGTAACATAAGATTCAGCTCAACCAGGTATACTTTTTCAGATGACGTCAAAGATGATCACTGATCCATCTAAGTCGTCGGACCCACGAAGGATCGATAGGTACTAACCCCCGCAAAAGACCCACTCAGGATCGGGCTCACACAGAACCTGTAGGCAGTGGCTCACATAGAACCGGTAGTAAGGACCCACATAGGATCGGGCTCACACAGAACCTGTAGCACTGATCCACGTAGGATCGCTGAGTGCAGTAGTCGACGCAGTCCACTGAGGATCTCTGCACAGTCGTCGCCGCAGTCCACGAAGGATCTATGCTCTGCCGTCGTCGCAGTCCACTGAGGATCTCTGCTCTGCCGTCGTCGCAGTCCACGGAGGATCTCTGCTCTGTCGTCGAAGTCACAGCCAGCGCTAGGGTTCCCGCACATAGCGAGCTCGTTTAGGAGGGTCCGCTCCACGAGCCGAGAGGCTGATACATCAACTGACACGTAGTCCGAAGTTGATGTATCCAAAAGTTCTGTATCGACAACAGGATCTCAACGCAACAGACGGCGCGTCAATCGGACGCCCGGTCTGAGAGTTATTGGAATTTTCGTCCCAGGGGCCCGATTGGTTTTTAGGGAAAAACCAACCCGACCGTACTCCGCCTGTATCAGATCCTCGGGCGGCGTATGCCAAAAGTTCCGTCTCACTCAGAGGAAACTACCACGACTGACGGTACGTCGATCGGACGTCCGTAGCTCAAGTTATGAGCATTTCCGCTCCGAGGGCCCGGTTGGTTTCGTGTACGAACCAACCCGGCCGAACCCAAAGTCTTACGAAACCTTGAGTATAATATACTGAAACGACCGTCTCGATCCAAGGATCGCGTAGCCGCTGACGGTTCGTCAATCGGAGGTCCCAGGCCCAAGATATGGGCGAAAGACCGAAGAGGGCCCGAAACGGGGGTTCTGGGCCCGGGGCGACCCGGCCCGAACCCCCCCCTGGGTCGGCCGAACCGGGTCGGCCCGAACCGGGTCGGCCCGACCCGGCTAGGCCGGGTCCGGTCCGGCCTGGGCGCGGCCCGGCCGACCGGACCGGCCGGCTCGGCTTCGGCCGAGCGGCCGAATGAGCCGCCGCGGGTTTGACCCGCGGCTTTGGAGAAACGCGGCACGCGCGGGCCGCGTGCTGGGTGGCCGGACCGCGGACGCGGTCCGGCGGTTCGCCGCTGCCGCGGCCGAGCCGCGGCGGATCTTCCGGCCACCTGCCGGGCGCCGGCGACCCGCGCCGCCGCCGCCTTCCGCGGGCCGCCGGAGTTGCTCCGGTGGCCCGTTTTGCCTCCCGTCTGCGCCGTTGCTCCTCCCGGGGGCCGATCTTCACTGCGGGATCAACGGATCGCCCTTGCCGCGCGGTTCGTCGTCGTCCGCCAAATCCGCACAAAAGGGAAGATCAGTGGAGGGTTGTCGGGTCTTGTTCGTTAGACCCGCACCCTCCGCGTTAGTCATAAACAACGGGAGGAATAATCAACAACAATTTTAAATAAATTAAAATTGTCGGAGATCATGTTCTTCACTTTAAAAGAATAAACACGGGGAAATAAGATAAAATATTCCAACATCCCTTACCTTGTCGTCGTCGTCGGACGAGAGGTCGTCGCGGAATCGCTCGTCGCGGATAAAGGAGATCGTCGCGTCGTCGCGGTATCCGGCGTCGCGTCGCCAATCTCCGGATCAAGATCAAATGGATTTAATTAATTTAAATCCGTTGATATCGAAATTAAAAAGGGAGAATTCAAACGATTCGTTTCTCACCTTAGTTGCCGAATGAGGATCGGCTGCGGAAGAAGAGGCGTCGCCGAAGAACGTCGCGGGTAAAGCTCGTCGACGTCGCAGATCTCGGTGTGCGTCGTCGAATTCCGGTCGTTGGCGTTCTTCGCGTTCTTCGCGTTCTTCGCGTTCTTCGCGTTCTTCGCGGGGAAGGTGGAGGCCCAGAGAATCTCGCACAACGAGTAATCCTCCAAAAGAAAGAGTTGGTCTTATTTTATTATTTTGCCAACGAACGCAAACGCGTAAGTAACGACCCATTAAATTCGTTGAATTAATTCAACGAATGAAACAGCCCATTTAATTCACGAAATAAACCGCCCAATTAAATGGTCTGTTAAGAATTAAAGAAAACGCGTCGGTTGACTTTTCAGTTACTTGACGGGTTTTCGCGGGTGCGTTACTTAGCGAAAGAAACGGCGGGGCTCGTGCGGGCCCCACCGCACAAATATCCTAACAAGGGGGTAGGATATTTCTGGATAGCATCCTATCCGCTTTAACTCAGTTCAAGTGGCTTCCAAGTGACTTCCAAGCAGCTTAAGTGAAATAAAATAAAGTTGTCGCACAAACTTTATTTTATTTCTGACTTAAAGCCCCAAAATTTAAAAACCACGTCTGAGCAAACGCAACTTCGAAAGAGGCATTTCTAAGAAAATACCGGCGCTGCGATTTCATCGGTGCCCTCAAAATTCTATTCCGGGCACCGGTTCAAAAGATAGAAAAACCCGCTCGTCCGTTCACTGAACGTACCCAAGCCAAACTTCGGAAATTGATTCCGGGCACACCGGGCCTCGGAATCAGGTGCCGTCTGAAGCTGCGCTCTTGTAAAATTCCAAAGAAAATTAAGAAAAAAATTTCCTTGAAATTTGCGGGTCTTTACATCATTATTATCGGTGTCTTATAAGATATACTATAAGTTTATAATGTGTCTTCTAAACTTTGGATTCGACTATTCCTATTTTGTTTTCCAATTTTTTTCCAAAATTCCCTCAATTAATCTATATAAAACTTTATATTTCCCGTTTTTTATAGATGGTAAAAGGTGGATGTCTTATGATGTACTCTATATATTACCATAAAGGTATCTATAATTTTATTGTAAAATTGATATCTTTGGTCACTGATAATATATCTTGGTACTCTAAATCAACAAAAGATATTGGACCCAAAAAAACACACACAAACTTGGCATTATAATTTTTAGTGGCCATAGATTAAACACATTTGGAAACATAATCAATAGTTAGAGAAATATAATAGTTTCCACAATACATGGGAAAGGTTCCCATAAATTATATTCCATATACTTTAAAATATCAAAAAATATGATAGGGTATTGGGTAAATTCTTATACATTTAAAAAATTTACAGAAATTTTGCATTTGTCAATTTTTTACAAAATCCATGCTTATATTTGAACAAAGTGGCACAAAAAATTATAAATCCCCAGAATTTTATTATATTTATTTAAGGTAGAAAGTGGCCTCCATATTCTAGAGTATAAAAAAATCAAAACAGTCACAATTTTACTTATAGACAAATATATTCTTATTACTTGATCATTAAAAAATTTCCACATGTATGGATCTTACCAAATGTAAAATCTAGATTCACATTTAAGTTTTCAAATTTTGTGGTAATTTAAATGAGATGGAATCTATGAAATTAATAAATAATTTATAATTTATTCATACCAGGGTACTTCTCCTTTAACCAAATAAAATTTCAGGTGTTCATTTAATCGGTCATGATGTAGAATTCCTAGTTCAGAAATGTTGGGTAATATGATCAGGTTATCATATACCTGACTTTAAACTCCTTTATTGCCCTTAATCTATAAGTTAAACTCTTGTAACAAAACAATCCATATAATTATCCTTTATTTTGATTCATATTTATTCATTAAGTGTCTAAGTGATTCATGGTCAGAAAACACAATGACTTTAATTAAAAGAAATATGATATGAATTTATCTAAAGAAAAAAAACTATATAGAAATAATTTTCTATAGTTGTATAGTTTAGTTGGGTAACATCTAATGTTCTTGAGTCATAAGAAATGAATTGTGGTATCCTTTTAATTTTTTAGGAAATTACTTCTCCCACATCTTGGTTAGAAGAATCAAAAAGTAACTCAAAAGGGTTATCCTATATTGGTGGATGCATCACTATTGGGGTGATTAATATTTTCTTTAGTTAATCAAATCCTTCCCTACATTCAAAACTAAAATAAAAATCAGTATCTTTCAAGAGTAACCAATATAGAGATTAATAGAAACCTTATTAAATTATTTGATAAACCTCCTATAAAACCTTACATTTCTAAGAGGAGATCTTATGTTATTTACACAAGTAAGGTAAGGTAATGAATTTAATACTTTAATTTTGAACTAATATTCCTCAATGAATTTTTGGGATATGACATTCCCTAATAATATTCATCTTTCCAAAATTAAATTTAACTGTTAAAAATTTAAAACAAGATCTTTTTCAATACAAATTTTCAAAACTTTTTTCAGATTTCTTAAACATTGTCAATAGAATTACCAAAAACAATGAAATCATCAAAAAATACATCCAGGTAGTCTTCAATGCGGTATGAAAATATAATTAACATACACTTATTTAATATACCTAAGGAATTACATAACCCAAATATAATCCCTTTATAGGAAAATTTTTCAAAGGTATATTTCAAAGTTGTCTTCTCTTAGTCCTCTAGAGCAATGGGAACCTGAAAATATCTATAAAACCCATTCAAAAATCAATAATATTTTTTCCCTACCAACCTCTCTAACATCTTACCAATGAATGATATGGGGAAGTGATTTTTCTTAGTGACTTGGTTCATCTTTCTATATTCTATGAATACTCTCTATCTATTCGTAATTCTCATAGGGATCAATTAATTTTAGTCATTTTTAATAATGATAAAACTTATTTTGTTGGGAACTACATATATTGGTCTAGACCATAGTGATTCATAAATTGGTTAAATGATGCCTAATACTCTATATATTTTTTACTACCTGCATTTTGGTGGTATTTAGCCTCCTTTTGGGATGCCTAATAGGTTTAGAGTCTCCTTAGAGTATAATTTTGTGTTATAATATTTTTAGAATAATCCATAAAATATCATATAAACTCCACTATTCTGGTTACAATTTTTTTTCAAAAGATCAATCAATTTATTTAATTGCGTTTTTGATAAGTTATTAGCAATGATGACTGGATTTTTTTCTTTCTAGGTACACATACTTCAAATCCATTGGAAAAGGTTTTAATTTCATATTCAAGGGTTATTTTAAAGATGAAGTTAAATTTTGGTTTTTTACTTCCATTTCTTGTATTTTATCACACAAGATGACATATAAGAATCATCATTATTAAATAAACAACCAAATTCCTCATGGTATTCAGGGGTTAAATTTTCCACCATTCTGAAAACAAATTTTTCATATTTTTGTCCAAATTAATTCTCCATGGAATTTTAAATCATTAAGTGCTCCCCTAGAGTTAAAACTTCCTGAAACATACAAAAATCTTAAATCAGTTCATACTCTTCAAAGTGGGATAGTGTAAGGAGTAGATGATTGGTTGAAGGGTTCCATATGTAATTAAAAATATTGAAATATATTATATTATCTCCAAAATCTATAATGAGTGTTCCTTCATGTAAATTGATTATTTTACTTGTTTTCTTAAGGAACGGTCTCCCCAAAATTATGGGTGAGTGTGATGGGGTTATACATTCTTCTATGATCATCAAATAGAAGTTAGCTGGAAATATCATACCATTAATTCCAACTAATACATCTTCCAAAACTCATGCTAGAAACATTTTAGATCCCTTTTCAAATAGCACCACCACTCTTGTGGGCTTCAAATATCCCATATACAAATATGAAAATATTTAGTGTGTTATATCATTTATTGAAGCACCTAGATCACATAAAGTATCAAAAAAATTAAAGATTCAATGGTGCACGGGATATGAACTGTCTCTAGATCTTGAAATTTTGTGGGAAATTTTGGTATGATAAGTGTTTATACACTTCTTCCTAAGATAATGATTAAATTCCATATGACAATCAACTTTTTGGTTAAAACTACGTTAAAATATTATCATACTTGATAATTTGATTAAGGTATTAAAGAAGAGGGATGTTGATCTCAACTTTTTAGAAAGTTTCCAGAATTTATTTTTAAATTTATTCCTCCTAGATATTCCTTGATTGGATCATAATTTATAAAAATAGGAGGGGTATTTATTTTCCCTTTATTGAATTTTTAGTGGTGTTTCTAGTCTCTTTTTTCTTGTCTCAGCCTTATTTTCTTCCTCCCCCTTTCCTTATTCTTGGGTTTTTTCTAAAATCTTACTAGAATTTATGGAATCAATTTCTTCATTATTGGTCTGATTTGGTTTAGGTTCTAATGTGTATAGTGGTTCAATATCCTTACCACTTCATTTTGTTATCATGACTTTATTTTATTTTGGGTTAGGTAATATATGAGCTACAAATTTTCTTATATTTCAAGATAATATTTCCATAATATTTTCAACCTAGATTTTCAACTCATATACTCTATTCTTCAGTTCATCATCTCTAAATCCTTATAATTATTGTATTTGGGATTGTTCACTATACAAGGAATGGTCTAAGGGAATATTTTTTTAAAATTAAGGGATTGTTGGAAATAATATTGGGTATATGGTTTTATAATTTTTTTTGAAAGGTGGTGAGTTTTGGAAGGGTGGATCTTACTAGAATGGGGTTGTTGTTTAAATTTATTATGGTAGGGGATATAGCCTAGTTTTGATAATCACAAAATCCATATTAGAGCATATTAACCTCTCTCTATAATTTTTTTTTGAATTGTCTTGGTTAAAAATATGTTACACAACTCCCTATATGTTTCACTTTAATAAATTGGATAGTGAAATGGTTAGGTAATGAGAATAAACTACATACCTTAATAATTAATTTATATTTAATTTTCTACTTAAAATCCATATTTATCACCAAACTGGTTATATTTTCAAATTTAGTTTCAAGAAAAGGTGAATGATCTGAATTTCTCACCTCATGAATACCTCTTATATCTTTACCCCATGTAAAAAATTATTATGAGTTCTATGTAATCTTCTTAATCGGGAATTTGGATTCTACTAGAGACTATTGAATCTAATATACTCTAGATTATTCATCCAAAAGGATTCTAACATTATTAAGAAGTCCTTGATAAAAGAATATAAGTAAATGGTTCTCTTCTATATCTTGATATAGACATCTGACACAGATCATTTTGAGTCTCTCCCTGTACTCATAAAGAGTTTCTCCCAATGATTTAGCATATATATATTTCCTTATTGTTGTTATCCTAGATTTAGGGAAGAATATTAGAATGAATATCCTTTTTATATCATCCCAATAATGGAAATCTCCTGATTGTAGGTTGTACAATCATTACTTTGAGGATCCTTTAAGTGAGAAGGAAAATTCCCTCCAATTTACTTGTTCCTCAACAACTCGTCAGGGTTTTAGATTAGGGAAGAAATGTGTGAACACTTTTATGTGTCAATTAGGGTCTTCACCTACAAGATCATGGAACTTTGGAAATATTTTAATTAAGAAATTATTCAATTAAAATTCATTTCTCAATTTATGAATATCTATATGATTATTTTGATTAACAAATTATAGTGTACATAGACTTATTAGGGTTTGGTTAGTATTGTTAGTAATGTCAAGAGGTTCAAAGTGAACATTCATAGTTTCACTTAAGTTTTAGAGATTTATTTATTTAAATATAGTTTGTAAGTTTAAATTTTTAAGTCATATTATAAAGGTTATATCTATTTTAGGGTCAAGAGAGAAAATTTGTTCAAAATAATATCTTTAAATGGAAATTAAAGGTAATATTTTTTTGGTACAACCTATCTAGAAACAACGCTATGTTTTGACACACACCTATCTAAGGTTGTGACAAAATTAATGTTAATCCTAGTAAAAATGTATTTATAGTGGTAACATAAGGTTTTTATATAGATAAGAGTGTAAAAAAGTTAGTTTTTTTTACTTTTTAATAGAGAAAAATAGGGGGTTTGGGTTTGTGATTTTTTAAAACAAAAAAAAATTTGTGAAGCAAATAATTGAAAGCGTAATGATTATAAAGGTTATTGGGTAAGGATTGTAATTACTATTTAAATGCTATAATAATCTTAAAATGTGTTTAATGTTCTTCCTATTAAATTACATGTGTAATATTCCTTCATATATTTATCAAACACCTTAGGCTAAAGAGTAGGGTGGAGACTGATCTAATAGTTAATTCAGGTTGATCAACGTCCCTTAATATGTTTGATAGTTAGTAAACCACTCATAAACGACCAAATCAAAACCCAACCTGATGTTGGTTTTCTTATTAAATTAATAAATGAATCCCTACTTCTACACACATGATATAAATTTCTAGACACTAAACACCTAATAAAACCCACTCCTTTAATACAATATTCATTAGGTGGAGGGATGTTATTAATTATTAACTAAATAAGTAATAGAGAAAAGATTTTAAAACCAAAATATAATTGCATTAAAAGTATTAAATAGTCACTTATAATTGAAATCAATCAATCATAAAAGAGTATTTATTTATTAAAGTAACGGGACTCAAGAATTACAAGGGAGATCTTTCTATTCCCTAATCAATCAAAAATTACTCCTCTATTTGAATGGTAATAGTCATGATTAGGGAGGAAGAAGGAATTATTGACTAAGAAAATAGAAAATAAAACTAAAAATAAAATATAATCCATGGATTCTATAGAATGAACTCATGATTTGAGGCTCAATTCTCACCTAGAAACTATCTCCTCTTTCTTTTGTAGATGTGTCGGTTCCTTCTTCTTTGGATTAGTAAAATATCATTCAATCTTATATTTTTTTAAAATCACTTTCTTTCCTTTTTTATTATATATTTACTTATTTATAGTTTTATCTTCTAGTAAACACATGATATAAAAACGCATACCTTTAAAACCCCATAATTATGATTTTAATAGAAAGGATTTAATTTTATTACATTCCCATGATCTTTTAGGTTTATAGTTTTATAGAATTGGTAAAAACTCTTATATAGAAAACCCTTAAAATAAAAGTGGAAACTTCCACTAAAGATCCATTTTTTCACAAAAAAAAATATGATTCTTAAATTTAAAATCAGGTTTTATTCAAAAAGCATCCCTTACTTATAACATGAATCCCAATAGATGAAATATATACCTTAATATAGTTCATACTCATCCTTATTCCATATGAAAAACATTTGAAAACTTTGGATGATCATAAAAACCTCAGTAAATGATATAAAAATAATATAAACTCATTGATCTAGTGAAAAACATGAAAACCAATAAAGAAATTTACCCATTTAAAATAAAACTTTGAGAGCATAAATAAAATATGTAAAAATTAGAAAATTAACTTTACATAAAGAAAACTTTTGAAACCCCTTTATCAAGCATGATAAAATCATGAAGTTGAAATGTGTAATATGATAACTCACGAAAACATTCCTTGAAAAACTAACCATTAACCTTTAAAAGTTTATAAACTTTTCTTTCCTCATGAAATCAAAATATTTCCATAAAATCCCTTATCAATAATAAAAAAAAGTATCTTATAGAATAATATTCATAACACATGTTCAATATTATTTAACTAATTTATAAAATAATTTAGGCCTAGTTAATTCCATATGAGTAACCTACTAGGTTATCTCCCACATTTTTTACCTTCGGTGGCTAATCATTACCCAATGCATTGTAGAGAAATATCATGATCGCCCATTGTCATGATCTATATCAGACTCACCTATCATCATATATAATTCTGAAGTATTGTATCATGAAAAAAAACATTTATAATATTTCAATTTTCATTATAAAACCCATAAAAAAATCATTTGAACTTATAAGAAAAATGACCTTCAATTTTCTTAAAAAATGTGTGGAAATATCCCCTTCTCTTGTTAACTCTTTAAGTAAAATATTTCTAGAAGAACAGGAATATGGTATTCTTTGAAAACACATGAAACATTTTATAGTAATATTTATAACAAATAATTACTATGATGGTAGGAAAAGTTTTTCAATCCATATACATTAAAAAACATTAATCTTCACCTTAATAAAAGAAATCAGAATAGCCCATACATTAAATGTTTAAAATAATATTTTTTAAACCTTTAAAAAAAGTCAAAAGTAGTTTAAAATGAATTTTAAAAATATTTTATTTATAAATAATAATATTATAGAATCATTTTATAGAATATTGGTATATAGGATAAATATTTTATTGGAATATTTTAAAATAATGTTTTAAATAAAAATCCCTTTTGAATTTAGTAACTTTTGAATAAAAAGATCATTGAAGGAGATAACTTGAAAATGATTTCTAAAACACTTGAATTTAAATAAATTAATAATTAAATACATTAATATGTAATTATATACATTACACAAAATAAAGCATGTGGGGAACATGGCATGAGTCTCAAAGAAATGAAATTGAGATGAGAAATCACTAACCTTGAGTCTAACTCACCCCGTATGTACTTTAAATCCTATATAATAAACTTATATTAATATTTTATTTTATTAATAACCTTTATCAGGTTAATTATCTTTTCATAATCCCTTTTATTTGATTTATTATCATGTATTATATAGTTTCTAAATTGGTTAAGTTCACATTGGACATTTTGGAGTCATTCAGTTTATAACCTCAAAATAACATTGGTGCATTGATCATGGTAAAATGATGTCATGGTTACATCATCTAAATAATAATAATATTTATATAATTATAATTTTTATACATTAAATGCAATTTTATAATCATCCATGAAAATCATACATGACAAATGAATCACATCACTATTTGGAGGTGGTAGTCCACATGTATGCATGAATGATGTTATCATTTTCCAACGGATGGAAGGGTAATAAAATAAGTAATATATTATCTTCATATACTCATAATTATGTCATTAATATGATATATATTCATTAAATATATTATAATTAATATACTTGTGAGCTGGTGATGAAAAATAAAACACACCACTTTATGAAGTTGGTAGTCTACACTTATGCACGAGTGATATTTTCATTTACCATAGGATTAAAAAAGAGATAAAAACAGGGTTCCGATAAACATAATAAAATTTAAGTATAATTAATATAATTATTTTATTATATAATCATGGTTATAGAATATTTTAATGAGGTGGAAGAATAAATAAACATTAAAATACTCGGTTAAGAGTTATACCTCTTCTTTGGAAAACCTACTGTGGATTACTCCTTAAGCCTTCTAGGTTGGTCTTTTGGTGATACCAGAAGCTCAAGAACATGGGGAATATGGTTGTAAATGCATTTGTTTTATGTATTTATCAATATAAAAGGCTCAATATGTGTGACAAAGTTACTACATGAGGTTCCCTTTTATAAGTGATGTGGGTGGAAATTTTGTGAATACATGATATATTAATATATAACATGTTCCTAACTCATGTAAAATGGATAAAAAGTGTTTTATATTAAAATATAATTATGATATGGTAAAATTACATTCAAGGAATAAAATATAGATATGTTTAAGAGGAATTTTAAACCTTATATCTCAGTTTAACCCCTTGATTACCCTTTTAACATTAACCTTGGTAACAAATATTTCAATCTCTAAGTGTCATAAAATTAATTTTAAAGATTCCAAGTGACACATAGATTAAAAATGAACTATATACTCCAAAACATTCTATCCAACTGAGTTTATATGGGATTTTTTATGATTTAAAAAATAATTTTTAAATAATAAATACAATTTAAGGTTATTTCAGGACTATTAAAAAAAATTGACTTTCAACATATCAAGACAATAATGAAATTTAAATATAAACTCTTTAACCATCACTTATACATTATAATTATACAATAAATTCAGGGAATATAATAATTCATCAAAAAATATTAATCTTTATGTTTTTAAAATAATTTACTTTATCTTTCTACTACTTGCACAAGTGTTGCATTAACCACTAGTAAAAAAATAGGTTTCTATGTCAATTAATTTAAATTTTTATATCATTTTTATAGGAGGTATAAGTTTAAGTAATGTTTTAAATATTTTTTTAACTTTTTAATTAAAAATAAAATAAAATAATTATTTTTATAAAAAAATAAATGACTTTGATATTGGTTTTTGTTATAACTGATATTGAAACAGCTACTAGATGACTTTTGACATCAGTTTTCTGTTATAATAAATGTCATAATTTTTTTATTTTTTTAAATATTTCAATGATCCTTAGTCACTTGGTTGAAAATACATGATTTATGAATTATAAAATTGTATAAACTAATAAAATATATACAAAGTGATATAAATTTTAAACTTAAAGATTTAACTTGAAGCTTTGACTCGCTTAGATAAAATTATAAGATCAATAAGGAAGAAAATTGTAGAAACCCAATGAAATCTAGAAAAATATAGTTAAAGATTTTATTTAATTTTGATTTTGGATATAGTATCCACCAACAATTTTCATTAGAGGGAAGAACTCATGAGGCATTTGATTTTTTGGTTTGTAATCTATTTTAGACTCTGGACTTTAAATCTCTAGTGGAATATTTATACTTTTAACTCAATCTGATGAAGTATTGTTCATCATAAAAAAAGGATCATTAACAAGTATATTCATAGATGAAACTAATCCTTAATAAATTAAGTAATTGGAGAATAAATATAAATACTATTTTGATATTTTATAAAGAATAACCAGTGGAATGATAGTGAGGATCAAAAGAGTTGATCAAAAATCAATAAGTGTGGAAAGTGAAAACCTATAAAAGATACTTAAAAAAGTGTAACATGGAATAATAATTTTTAGGAAGTAACTAAAAAATTAGATAATATTCTATGAAAAAATTAAATATCACTTTATCATGATGAAAAATTTTACTTCTGATGTTGGATATGTCTAAAACCAATGTTAAAATTCCAATGAGAATAGTTTTTATAGGTTTCAGGCACTGTCAAAATGCTTATTTGGAATTACCAACTCATATTTTTAGTATTTATTTATGAATAATCATTGTTTTATTAGAGATAAACTTCATGACTAAAGTAATTTTTAGACTAATTGACTGGATTAAACACTGGACCAGAAGAGGTGGATCTTCACATATAATTTATAAATAATTTATTAGTAGATATATAATCACCTAAACTTATAATTATTCCTTAATTAATGATTTAGTTGACTATATATTCTCGTATAATAATTACGTTATAGGATACAGGTATAGAATACCTATTGTGGTGATCCAAACATACACCAAAATCTCTAAATGTTGCTGTAGAATCAGAAGGTGTTAGCACAACTAATCCTGACCACTTATATTGTTCATGGTTGATTGCAGAATAATTATTCTTTAATGATGAAGAAATATTAGTTTTTTATTTATTGATTGAGAAAGGAGGAGAAAACATTTCATTATATATCTCTATATCTCTTTATAGGTCTTGAGAGAGATTCTCTTTATCCATTGTGCACAACAAGATTGTTTTAGAAAGTGGTATAATTAGATATTTATAAAGGCAGGTCTAGGGTTGGAAATTTACACATGATCCCCTTTCCAATTCCTAATATCTTAGTGAACCCAATGTCTTAATAATAATATAATTATTATTCACTTGAAATATGAAAAACCTAAGAATAAATATCATATATATTATTTCCAATTAGACCCTTAAGCTTGGAAAAATTTTCCTCCTCGACATTTTTCAATCCTTGAATAATTACTATTTACTTAACAAATAAATATCACTGTATTATTCATCAATAAATATAATAAATAAAATTTTCTCTAAAACTTGAAAATAAATACTTATTATTATTATTTAAATAATTTATTATTCTTAATAACTTGTGATTAAATATCTATGATCAACCATGCCCAAATAAATATTATTTATTCTAACTTAAAAAATTCAACACTAAATTCAATTAATATTGTTGATACACTTAGTGTGTGACCCTATAGAACTCTTTCTTATTGGAATTAGGTATAATATACTAAAGTATACAATTAACATCTGGAATATTCCAAGTCACCCATAGAGAAATAAGTTAATGTCATAATGAAATTCAACCTTCTATGAATGCTTACCATATAATATAATATATGTATCATGATATCTAAAATCAAGCAAGTTGTATATTGGTGTCATAAACCTTTGTGCTCGATGTCTATTTTTTTGAATTTTTAGAAATTAACTCTCCCATATAACACAATTTTCATGGATTTATCCAGGTATTTCTATTCCCATCAAAGGGATTAAGATATCAACTTTTATCAAAGGATAGAAGTGATAAATCTTTTCTCAAATTATCCATTAATGTAATATCATTTGTAATGAACCCAATATATCCTACTCATCCATGATTATATATAATCATGGTTTTTTTCAAAAAATCAAAGTATGTGACTCATGATATTCATTAATGACAATCTTAAAGTCTAAGGATCAATAAATATGTCCATGATTAGGAACATCCAATGAGACATAAAATGTGGATTTTTAATTGGCGGGTCTCGTTCTTAGAATCTCCTACACTAGAAATTAATAAGTAAATGCGCCATGAGAGGGTCCTCAAAGTCCTATTTCTCCACCCCTAAGAGGATATATCATCTACCTCCCATCAAATGATATCATTTGACTATTGTGTATATATTAAAGAACATTTTTGTGGCACCTCTAGGTTCTCATCATAGAGAGGTACTGTTGTTATATTTCAGTGTGACATATATTATTAAGACATTATCACATAAAAATATCATGAAATGTGTTAATAAAATTCATTAATAATTAATGCATGTGATCAAGTACTTAGAAGTCGGTTCTAGGTAACTAATTCTAACATGCTCCTACTTTCACTAGATCTAATTATTAAAAACCTTCAGTCCACTATCTATCACATGATACTCATGCCTCTACTAAGATAAATCATTCATCAAGGGGTTTGAAATGTTTTTATTCATGGATACTTAGGTCACTAAAAATTCATCTCATTGTGAAAAATCACTCAAGAAATGAAACTTCTGAAATATATGTTTTTTCCTTTGATGTGACCATGGATATTTGGAAATAGACACTACTATAGTGTTATAATAGTAAACTATGATAGGGTATTGACTTCTAGAAAACAAATAAAGATCTTGGAAAATTTTTAAAATCCCAAATACTTCCTTATCTATATCGAAAGTCGTGGTATACTCTGAATCCACTATAGAATCGATTAAAACTGGTTGTTTTGAACTCTTCCAACTCACAACTCCTCTATTACGACTAAATGCATATCTTGACTATGACTTTATATAATTTTGATAAGTCTAAAATATAGAATCTATATAACCCATGATGACTATATCTTCATCCCCTCTATAAACTAAGAATATATCCTTATTTCACTTCAGATACTTTAGGATGTCCTTAATAGTATTCCAATTTTATTCACTTGTATCAGCTAAATATCTTAGTACTGTGCTCAAAACATAAAAAAAAAATCAAGCCTCGTACATAACATGGCAAACATTATATATCTTATTTGAAAAAAAATATGGTATTTTACTCATTATTTCTCCATCCTCTTGTGTTTGAGGACACATTTTATTGGAAAGATGTATACCATGTAACATTGAAACAAATACCCTCTTGTATTTTTTTATACTAAACCTCTTCAGTGTCTAGTCAATGTATGTACTTTCACTCAATATAAGAAGCCTCTAGGATCGATCACACATTATCTTGATCCCTATTTTATAGCTTGATTTACGTAAGTCCTTCATAGATAATCACTTTCTCAACCATGCCTTAACCTAATATAAGGTTTATATCCAATTTCCAATTAGTAATATGTCATAAATATATACTACTATGAAAATGACTATACCCCCACTAAACCACTTGTAAACACATGGATCACATGCATTCTTAATAAAAATAAATTATATTACGGAATCATTGAACCAAATTTTCCGTGACCTGTATTCTTACTTTAATCAGTAAATGGATATCTAAATCATATAACCTTTTTGGAATTATGTAGAGTCACAAACCCTTCCAGTTTTGTTATATACACATACTCCTAAAGGTTCCCATTAAGGAAATAAGTTTTTTCTTCTATCTACCAAATCTCATAATCATGGTAAGTTACTATGAAATAAAAATTTTGATCGATTTAAACATGGAAACTAGATAAAAGGTTCCATCATATTCAATGCCTTGATGTTTTCTAAACCCTTTATCCACTAGTTTTACTTTATTGGTACTAACTTGGCCTTCTATGTCTAGCTTTCTCTTATATACCCATTTACATCCAAAAGGTTTTACATCAACTGGTTGATCAATCACAAACCAAAATTTATTCTTATACATGGAATCCATATTATAATTCATGGATTATTTCTATCTTGTAGATATTAATATCTTTTCTACCTCTTTATAGGTGCGAGGTTAATTATTGTTAACCAATAATGAGTTAACATATTCTATGACTAAAAAACAATATCTTTTTTTATTATCTAACCTCTGGGCTGATCCTATATAGTACTTGCGTTTCAGGAATAAATTCATCCACAGGGACCTATAAAATCTATTAATATACCAAATCTTTTATATCTTGATCATAATATTCATTAAAGTTAATCTAACTCACACTATCCTCCTTGTGAATTTTCTCCCTCTCAAGAAATATAGCCTATATTATGATGGTTACTTTCTTATCTATAGGGTTTTATAGATATAATCATCTTATTTCCTTGGGATAACCTATAAGGATTAACTTTTTTCATTCAAGTGTTATTTTGTTTCTTGATATATCCTTAAAAATTATCTTTCAACCCCATGAATGAACATGTGACAAAATAGGTTTTTTTCCACTCCATAGCTCAAAAGGAATATCATCTTCCACTTCAGTTGGTACTCGATTTAGTAAGTATATTATTGTGTGTAATACATATCCCCAAAAGTATAATATAAGGTGTTTATAACTCATCATTGAAGTTTTCATGTATAGAATTTTATGGTTCCTCCTTTTACTAACAACATTCCACTATGATGTATAAGGTGGGGTGAGTTGAGAAAAAATCTCATACTCTCATAGAAATTAAATAAACCCTTAGTAAAGATAATCACGACCTCAATCTGAGTGAAGTTTATTTATATTCTTACCAATATGATTCATAATTTCATTATTAAACTTCTTAAACCTCCCAAAGTATTCATACATATACCTCATTAAGTAGATATATCTTTACCTACTCAATTCATTAGTAAAAGTAATAAAGTATGATAATAGGCCTCTATATTCTACATGAAAAGGTTTACACGTATTAGTGTATACCAATTCTAGAATATTTGTGGCCCTTTCACCTTGACCACCAAATAATGGTTTTTTCATATTATCATGTAAAAAATCATGACATCTTTCAAGATGTTCAAGGTCAAATGAGTCTAAATATCCATCTTGATAGAGATTTATCAAATGATTCTCATTTATTTGACCAAAACATTGATTCCACAATTGGGTGTTAAATGAGTCACGTGTATTCGATTAATTATCAATTTCCAATATTTGGTTTTTAAAATTTAATAAATAATGATCATTATTCATATGTTTCATACCATAACATATTTTATCTTTATAAAAATAGAAAATATTGTTTCCAAAACTAAAAATAAATCCATCCATAAACAAAAAAGAAATGTAGATAATGTTCTTAGTAACAATAGGAACACAATAACAGTTTTTTAAAACCAAAATAAATCTTGTTGGAAACTTGAGATGGTATTATCCAATGGCTATAGTATCCATACTCACTCCATTTTCATCTTATAGATCCACCTCACCTCTAGAAACCTTTCAAAATCTACTTGGTTCTTGTATTTGGATACAAATTTGAGAACTACATGTAGTATCTAAAACTTAACTTATATATATGAAAAGATTACACTCAATAATTAACACACCTAAATCATACACTTAATTATTTGTTTGGGTTCAATTCCACTTCCAATGGAACTATATTCCACATAAAAAACACACCGCATCATGCTCCTTTCCATGAAACTGGATCTTCTTCTTCTTAGAAGGACAGTGATCTGGAGCCATAGACTTGGAATGATTCTTCAGTACCTTTTCCTTGTTCCTCCTTTTCTTATTCACCATAAGAACCATGATTTTTTCATGACACATTTCTTTATAAACTTGGATAATGAGATTAATGATTTTTTAAAGGATATTCTCATTATTTATCATATTATAATTCATAATAAAATTGAAGAAGGTTTTACATAGTGAAGATCGAATGAGGTTTATATAAAACTCACCAGGGATATTACACCCCAATATGTCATAGGTTCTCTATGAATCCAATCATATTAACTACATGTGTCCCAGATAGGTTCAACTCTCCAAGATTTCATGTAAAAAGTACATTGGAGATACCATACATCTCCTTTCTCACCTTCTCTTGATAGAGATATCAAAGGTGATAAATTATGATATATGCATCCATATACTTATATTACTTTAGAATCTCACTAGAAATTTAGGATATCATGAAACATTGGACATAAATTTCATTTGATACATGTATTATGTAGATATATACTCTTTCTTCACTGGCCTCTTTTGCAAACGACTTAGGAAGTAGGATTTCCATCACATATAATTTTTTTTCCTAGAATAGAATGGATCATAAGAACCTATACCATACCTATAAATTAACATTAGTGAGAAGGATTCCCTTATTTATTATGTACCATAGTTATATTGTGAAATTAATTTTATTTTTCATTTCTATAAATTAAGAGTTGATAATTAGTACTTCCTTGATCAGAAAAATAGATTAATAAATTTAAATTATATTAATCTCCCACTATTTTGTAGAAACCTAATAAACCTCACCATTAGTTTTATAATATCCAATTTTTTATATATTCTAATGGAAATGGTCTATATTAACCTTCTCATAACCCATACTTGGGCTTGATAAGTTATTTGAAGGGTTTTAGGTAGGTGTAACTTGCAAACTACATTAACTCACAATTCCCTAATCTGTTGAGTGGACTCCCCAATATTGAAATCTTGAATAAATATTTCCTCATCCCTTACCTCTTAGTTTCATCAATTTATGTTGGGAAGACAACCCTTGATGTGAACCAAGTTAATTCAACCCAAAAATTCAAGATAAATGTTCCCGGTAATTGAAAGCACCCCGAATTGGGATGGTTAATCACTTTAAACTATGAGGATGAATCTTAACTTAAATAATGGTACGATATACTAAATTAATATTTTAGTTGATGGGTTTTAATCCTTATATGTAAATATCCCATATTAATCTTATCACATACCTTGTTAATATTAAGTGGATTTTACTAAAGTGATTAACCATGTATGATAAAACATTTACACATAATCTATTTTTATTATTCCATATTGCATGCTTATAAATTCATTTATTAAGTGATTTCATAATATAAATAATAAACCATGAAACTGATAGAAATAAAATAGAAGTGGTTGGGTCTTAAGATTATCTAATGTTTAGTTTAT
The DNA here is from genome assembly GCA_963277665.1 of Viscum album. Lineage (NCBI taxonomy): Eukaryota > Viridiplantae > Streptophyta > Magnoliopsida > Santalales > Viscaceae > Viscum > Viscum album. Next base: position 20,114,974 of record OY728119.1, on the reverse strand, counting down.
CTAACAAATGATAAACTAACCCTTAACCCTACGGTAAAACACCTTGAACTATAGCTTGGTTCATATTGTAGTATTCCACTTTAGATCCTGTGTATCACCTTGATTAGTTTCTCCTTGGCTCCTATACTCAGAACACCTCCTCTCACTTGGGAGATCCATCCTTATATAATATTTTACTCATACACAGTTGAGGGGATCCAATGGATTTGATAAGGGTTTATATAAAATAAATTATGGGCATATAGGCCCTTACATAATAAGGAGGAGGGGATTAAACATAGGCCATCATTTTAATTTAAAAATAAAAATTTAAAAGGAAACAAATCACATGCACAGGTTTTTTCTAATATCATGATCATCCACATGACATTCAATGAACATACATTTTCAATTTATCCATAAATTACTTCAATTTTTTCTTTAATCAAGATAAAAATCCATAAATTAGTCCAATTAATTAATTTTATCTTAATTCTAACCAATTATCCTTAAATTACTATCATCCAAAATTTTAAACAAATTAAATAAAATAATATCTTTTAAAATTAATAAAGTACATAAGTGTACTTGGAGGTAGCGACATGTACTCATCCAAACTACATGGTATGATTCTTATGATCTTGATGCTCACAGAGTCAAATATAACCAAATACCATACACAAATTGTAGATCTCAAATTTTACAGGGAATTAATTTAATATATAATTAATAATCCTATTACATGGCATGTACTATCAAATAAATAACACAAAGAACACATGTGAATAAGTTTAATTATATTTTTAATTATTTTATGTCTATTAAATTAATCACACTATCTACAGAAGACTACGTGGTATGTACTTTGTTTACTCTTCTTGTGGTCTCTTTTTATCATGTATACAACACATGCTTAGGGTTTGGGCGTGTTTCCTGTCATGGATGTGCATGAGGTACATAGTGTGTAATGGTTCTTAGATGTTTTGTAGCTTTGAAGTTGCATGGTTTGTTAGTCCTCATGTCATGTAATGGATACATGACATGCTTGAACCCCTGTGTTCTTTACCATGATAAAATGAGGACTAAATATCATGTACATGGGTTACACAATGTTTAGTTCTTCAACCAATATACCATTCCATCTCGATATTTTCCCTGGTCCACTTTTATTGAATTATTGATATGACTTAATCAGAATAATCCATTTTTATCAGGGGATATAGAAAAGATACAACTGTACACAACATATAGTTAGGTGGTGCATGTTGTTTTGTATTGTGTTGTGTTGTTTATCCAAAACCTTTTTCACCTCTAGATGGTGTTTTATAATTTTTCTTCATTTTATCTTTAAATTTTTACTAGTTATGTGATCGAGAAATAAGAAAAGGAAGAGAAAATGATGTTCAAATATTAATAATGGATCGATCTAAGGTAAAATAAATAAAAAAACACACGAAAAAAATTCAATGATGATAAATAATTATAAATTAAACATGTGACCACTCTGATACTAATTTTAGGTTTTCTATATAGTGGAAGAACCTATTTAGCATTGCCAACTTAGCCTTCTAATCTTAGTTTATGAATAATAATTGTTGTGCATAATGATAAATCTCATGAATAATGGAATTTTTATATTAAATGACTATATTAAATATTGGAATAAGAAGAGGAAAATCTTCACATTTAATTTATTATTAATTTATGAGTGGATATAGAATTACCTGAACTTGTAATTATTTATTCATTAACTATCTAGATGACTAAATATTTTCGTACCATTATTCTGCTCTAGGATATAGGTGTAAAATCCCTCTAGTTGTGATCTCCCTATGCACCAAAATCTATAAACTCCATTATAGAATCACTATGATCTAAAACGGATGATCCTAATCACTAGCATCATTTGTGCTTGATCGCAGAAGAATTATTTTAAAGGATGAATAACTCTTGGGGTTATCAAGATGGCATGAGAGAGGAGGGGAAATTGAATTCTAGATCACTATATATCTCTCAATATCTTGTGATATCTTCTCTCTTGTGCACAAAAACAGTGTTTTGGAATGTGATATAATTAGATATTTATAAAGCTAGGTCTAGGATTGGAAATTTGTAGATGAACCCCTTTATAATTCTTTATATCATAGTGAACATCATGTATTAATAATAATATATTTTTTATTCACTTAACATGTGAAATGTGTAAAAATAAATACCATTTATATTATTTTCAATCTGACCCTTAAGCTTGGTCCACTTTTCCACCTCGAAATTTACTGATCCTTAAATAATGAATATTTATTTTAAAAATAAATATCACTCCATTTTTCATCGATAAATATAAAAAATATTATATTCACCAAACCTTGCAAATAAATATTTATTATTATTATTTAACTCAATTATTATTTTTAAAAACTTATGACTAAATCTTGTCAATCAACCAAACCTGAATAAATATTATTTATTCTAACTTGTTAAATTCAATACTGAATTCAACTAAGATTGCTGATACACTTAGTGCATGACCCTATATTCCTCTTTCTGAGTGGCATTATACAGAACCCCCTAAATTCCAAGGTTAGAATATAGTGACATTACAAGGTACTCAAGAGAAAAAAATTAATGTCTCAATGAAATTCAACCTCCAAAGAATTATTAACCTGAAATATAATCTCTTTATCATGATATCTCAAATCAAGTAGGTTGCATACTAGTGTCATCAACCTATGTGTTTATTGTATCTTTCTTTGAATTTATAGAATTAAACTCTCACATAGAACATTATGGTCATGTATTTATCTAGTTATTTACATTTCCATGAAAGGGTTTGAGATATCAACTTTCATAAAAAGAAAAAATAGATAAATCTTTTCTCACATTATCCATTAATGCAATATCACTCATGATGCACCCAATATATCTTACCTCATTGTAAGCATATGTCTTTAAAGTTTTAATCAATACATAAAATTAAATGAATCATGATATTCATTAATGACAATATTAAACTCTAATGATCAATACACACATATTCAAATAGGAACATCCAGTGAAACATAAAATGTGGATTCTTTTTCAGTGGGTCTCATTCTCATAATCTCCTATACTATTAATTTCAAAGGGAATACACCATGAGAGGGTGCCTCAAAGTCATCTAATTATCCACCAATGATATCCTATATCATCTATGGAATGTAAAATGATATCATCTGGCTATATAAAATATATTTAAGAATATTAGCATGGAACATCTAGGTTCTCATCATAGTAGGGAACTATTATGACCTTTCAGTGTGATATATATTCTTAAAACATTCTCACATAAAAATTTCATGCATAGGAATAATCATGAAGTGATAATAAAATTAATTAATAATTAATATATGTAATAAACTATATCAAAAACTCTAATAGTATTAATATTAGTTTTCAATAAAAATTGACATCAAAAGTTAAAGAAAAAGATATATTTTGACATTAGTTTTAGTAAAAATCAATGTTAATTTTTTTTAAAAAGGTTTTAACATTAATTTTACTAAATAAATTCCGAATTAAAAAATATATACATATTTTGAATTCATTTTTAGTAAAATTTGATAATAAAATATTTTTAAAAAAAGATTTTTAATGTCGTTTTTACAAAAAATTGATATCATAAGTATAAAATATATATTGGTTCTATTGAAAATCAATGTTAAAAGTATATTGTAAAGACTTTTAACATTGTTTTTTAGCAAAAAAGATATTAAAATTCCCTCCATGTGCATTATTGTTACATTTTTATGTTAACATAATAAGTGTAAGAGAGTAACATTTTTTAATCATCCTTTATATAAAATAATATAAAGGTTGTTATCAAATGAAAGTGGAAAAAATATGCTATTTTTTAAATGATAGGATGATTTTGGTGGAAATAATCTCATAAATTGATATAAAGTCAAGTGGTGGATTTTTTTGGCCTAATATCATAGTTTTAACCATGTTTAACTTATTTTACACTTTATTGCGGTGACAAAATTTTACCATATAACTATTCCAAATGACCAAAAATAAAATTTACCATATTATCGAATTTAAACCTCCTAATTCAAAATATTTTTTTCAAGATTTAATTTTTAGAATTAGAACAAATTAATTTTATTATAAGTATATGAAATTCAAAAAAAATAGAAAAATACCTTTTAAGTATAAAAATGATTTTAAATAAAAAAAAGTATGATGTGGATTATAATTACATTGGTTGAATTATTCTTAATAAAATAATTCTTATGTTACTTTAAAACAAATTAAAAATATAATTGAAATTTTAAATTACTTTATTTAAAGTAAATAAATGGTAGTTATGAAAAAATTCGTATTTTCACTATTCACTAAAAAATCATTCTTTTCAGAAAAAATATTAAAAATTCATTCTAAGACTATTTTGACTTTTGGATTTCAAAAATGGTGTTAATTTTATCAAATAAAATTTCTAAAAGATGAATAATTTAATTATAATATTCCCAAAAAACGAGTATAAACCATTTTAAAAAATATATATTTTTAAATCATAAAATGAATTTATTCTCATTCCTTACCTAATAAAAAATCATTAGATCATTTTTAATTTATTAGATTTATTTTCTTATCAATTTATTTCAAAAAAATAATTAATAATTAGTGATAAATGTTAATTTATTATGATAAAAGGACATTGCACACTTAAGACTAGTTTTCTAAAAAATATCTCATATACCTTAAAATGGGTTTATCTTCAATTCTAACCAATTTATAATCAATGTATTAATTATTATTCATTTAATTAAGGGAAAACTTTATACATATATTTCATAATGTAGTTACTCTTATTCATACCTTCTAATTAAATGGCCAGATTATAATGATCATATTTAAATAATAATATTTTAATAATATATCACGATTCATTTGAAGCTTGATATTATGTGTGGTAAATGAAATAGAACTTTGTATTCTTTTTAAACTAAAATATCAAGGTGTTATATTATCCCCCTTAAAGAAATTGTTTCCTCACAATTTTAATTTGATTCTCACAAAATGAATTTATCATAACATTTTAATAAAATTACACACACACACACACACACACACATATATATATATATATATTATCATGAGATTTAATTTCTAGGCCAATACTATAAACTATAAATACATGTACCTTTATAACACTCATACTTGTAGTTGGGTTTATAAAATCATACCTTGATATTTTATTGTTACTTTATACATAAGACTCATTAGATATGAGAAAATATTTTACCATTGAGGTAGATATTGTAAGGAAATATATGTACTTGATTTATTTCCACTTCACAAGTGTAATTTCATCATTTATTTGTGCTTTGATTTGTTTCCAATTATATCTCAGCTCTTACTCCTAGCAATGAATATTAAAGATGAAGTTTTCATGTCTGAAGCATTAAAATCAAATCCTAATAGATGAAAAGATCTATAAAAGAATGAAAATGTATTTATCCTATTTCTATACATTAATCAAAGACAAAAATAGTTATCACATGTTAATATAATATTCAATGTGAAGAAATACTATATTATTCTCCAAATCCTCAATAAATATCACCCAAAGTTCAACTTAAATCCTTCTTAAAACTCTTTAAAAATATTTCGGGTGAAAATTTAAACCCAAATATTATAAATATTTGATCACATGTTATTTTGAGACCAACTTAATATTTATATCCAAACAACTTCATTCACTTATAAATTTTCATACCAAAAATGTATATGCTCTAATCATATAATCTCTAAAATATGCTAATCTTTTCCATAAATAACTTGAATCACCATAAATCCATAATCAAAATATATATACTTTCAAAAAATAATATGACCTTTATTCCTAAAATAGAAACTCATCTTAGCCAAAAATATTTCCATTTACCAAAATCATATAATGTTCCAAATATACTTAACTTCTTTAAAAATAGATTTAATCTCATAGTCACTAAATCAATTTTAAATCCCATAGTTATCTATATGATTAAACATATGTTCCCAAAATATAATATCCATTTTATCATAATTATCCATAATTACCTCAACATAAAATATCATATTAATCCTAAAGGTTTTCAATATATTTCAACTTATATCCAAAAAATATAAAATCATTCTTCCTTAAATAAAATTTTCACTAAAACACAAGTTAAACTTAAGGGTTACATAAACCTCAAACATATATAAAAACTCAATGAATGTTTCCAAAAGTACTCCAATCACATAAACTTTAAAAATAAGTATATATGAATATAAACTTATGATCAACCTTAGACTTATTATCCCAATATTATATCTAAAACTATTAAAATATCCTCATCTGAATCATCATAACCTCTAAAGTTATATAAATTCTTACTCTGATTCTAAATATAATTTCTCTTACCTTTAACAACCCATAATTATGAGTTTATTATAAAGGATTTAATTTTATTACATTCCCATGATCTTATAGGTTTATATTTTTAGAGAATTAGTATAAAATCTTACATATCTAACCCATACAAATTAAAGTGAACACTCACACTAAATATCTATTTTTTCACAAAAATAGTATTCTTAAACTTAAACTCTTGTTTTATATAAAACATATTCATTCATTCTAAGAGAAATCCCTATAGAGGAAATATAGACCTTTCTTTAGTTCATACTTATACTTAGGCCCTATGAAAATCATTTAAAAACTTTCTATGAGAAAAAATATCAGTAAGGGATATAAAAAAATGGAAACTCATTATTTTATTGAAAAATTGAAAACCCATGAAAATGTTTAATCATTTTCAAAATAAATCTTTGAGCACATAAATAAAACATATCCACTTTATAAAATCAACAATTTCTCAAATAAAACCTTTTAAAACCATTTAGTAAGTGTAACGTCCCGAACTCAAATTCCACCCAATAGTGCTCTAAGACTGGTTGTCCACATGGCCTCAAGTGCATCTCCTCAAATTCCCGAGGCTATCGACTATTAGCGCGGTCCTAGGTGTAATACTAGGGAGACTATTCCCTGATTAGTAGAGTGTAACACAATAAAATATAGTAATAACTCAATAGAGGAAGCAATAATACCATGCAACAAAAGTATACAGTGGAGGACTAGTCGTATAAATATCCAGAAGCCATATCATACAACATATTATGATATAAGTTATATGTTCTATAAAACATCCAAAAAAGTTACAAGGTTATGAGTTGTAATAAAAAATCCAAAATTACAAAAAGGATTAATGTATCCCAGCAGCATCGTAAGCCTCAGCTTGGTCTTATGCTCTCCTGCTCCTAAACATCATATCATGTACCTATAGAAGGGTGTTTTCCCTTATCGATGCATACAACCATATAATCTATTTGGGCCCAAAGCATGACCCAAATAGGTTGTGAGACTAATACCATTAGTCAACCACCAAAGTTATGTTCCAATATGTTAGTGAATATATATAACAGTCAGTGTAAAAAAGTGAAAGTAGTAAGATAGCAAGAACTCAAAAGTAAATAGTCCTACAAGCACTGGTTTCTATTTACATTCAATTTAATTTAATTAACAGTTCAATTACATTTAAATTTATAAGTCTTGAGATTTGTCCTAAGACTGATGATCCCTCGTATAGTAGTAAGCAAAATAGATTCCTCATAAGGCTATCTAATAAATAAGAAGAAATGATTGAATCCAAGCTTGTGCTTTGGCTTAGAAGATTCATCACAAACCTTTTCAAATATATGTTATAACCCGATCCCATCCTTGACATTCCTAATCTGAAATTCAAGTATCACTCCAGGTGAAAATCCACCAACGCCCTACAAGCTCATCTCGACAGACCTCACAGGAGCCTGGTATCATTCTAGGTGTGGTAAGTCCATATCAACTAAGATCATCCTTAGTATCCTTATAGGGAGACCCAAGTATCACTCATGATATATAGTTCATGAATATTGATCCCATCCATGGAATCCTATAGGGATCCATGATTCACTCATCATTTATCATATCCTATATGATCTCATCCATGGAATTCATGGTTCATCAATGGCTTAATAGTTATAAACAAACCCATTGAGTCTGTCTAAGGAATTCCAAAGGAATCCAACATTCACTCAAGGGACCAAGGTAAAATAAACATATAATATCGTCCATGGAATCCTAAATAGAATCTATGATTCACCCAATTATATTTAAAATTTAACCATAATAGTTTCAAGTTAACAATTTATTAGGAGTTCTAGGTCCAAACCCATAAGCATCCAATATCTCACCACCAAAGGTGTCACAAGCTAGGACCAACCTCTAAGGCTTGGCCTATGATTACTCACATGGTCTCATATATCATATAAATACTATCATGTAATCTAAACCATTACAATTCCTTAACATAACCTAACTCACATGGGTAGGTTCACAATTGGAGAAAAACATTCCAAACATGCTTGAACAAGCATAAGCATAACATGAATAAAGGGGGAAAATCACTAATCTCAACCCCTTATTCAATTCAAATAAAATTTAAAATGATTGAAATTACATTCAATAATCAAATCCATTTTTAACAACCTAAGAATAATAATCAAAGGCATACCTCATATACATCCTAGGAAAAATGGCCATAAAAGGTCATCTAAGGGAACTCACCCATGGGGTGGCCCTTATTCCAGGTATACAGCCTAGTAAATGATTTGAAACACATAATTGATTACTTAAACAATGATAGTAAATAATAGGTATGATTTATAAATCAAGGAAACACCCCAAAAATGGGCATGTGACACTCCGACATATATAAACAATATTAAATTCAATGAAAATCACATGACCACCTACATTAGACTCATGCAAGATAGCTCGTTTAGTATCAAGCTCTGATTCGCCCAGGTTTGGGAGAAATATTAAGAACAAAAAAGAACATGATATTATGGAATATGAACCTAAATCCAAATATCACAAACAATATCCATAATAATTGAGAAAGGATAAAAAGGAATCGAGGAATTACCATTGTGTATCCAAGGAGACAGACGACACTCAATTCAGAAAACTAATGGAGAAGAGATCTGAAATGAGAGAAATTCCTTCAAAGGAAGTTGTCCTATGGTTACCCTACTGTGCAATGAAATAGGAGAGGAAAAAATTAACTTAAAAAATAACATTGGGAAAATGGTCATTTTACCCAAAAAGATCTGGGTTTCACAATTAGGGCGCATGTTTTGCCTAACCGTGTGTTATTTCGCATGGTCACTGCAAGAAGCTAGGGGGATCGCATGGTTATACCGCACAATATGTCTAATTGTGCGGTAACTTTGCGGTACTATCTGTTAAAGTTTTGTAACTTTTACAGACCTATCACATGGATGTGCGGCTGCTACCACATGGTTTCCCAAAACCATGTAGAAGCTACTACCTCCACTACATCCCCTCACATAGTTATATTAACTGTGTATCCTTCCCCGCATGATTTATCCTAACTGTGCGGTAGGCCCAAAACTCTCCAAGAGTTAGGTTCGAGGCTTCCAATGAGCCCCGAACACCCCTAATCCTCCCATGACCTCAACATGAATCCTCCTTAGATTATATTTAAGTAATTAAACAAAGAATTTATGGAAAACACACAATATATACCTCAAAGAAGAAATAGTTTCTTACAAACTTCCCTTATTAAAGTAATTTATCTCCAAATTTCCCTTCCAAGGGTGGTATAAATGTATCTAAGAATAGCTCTGGATACTGTGATCAAATATTAGCCTCCCTCTCCCAGGTCTCTTCATGTACCCGGTCATGCTTCCATAGCACCCATACTAAAGTAATGGATCGTCCATGGAGAATCTTCATGCTACGATCCATAATGTGTATAGGATGCTCCAAAAATGACACATATTCATATAACAAAACCTCCTCAAGATGAAAAGAATGATATGGGTCTAAATAGTGACGTCCCAAATGAGAAACATGTAAGACATTGTGTATAGCCCAGTACCTCTGAGGTAACTGCAACTGATAGTCAACCAGCCTGACCCTCTCCATAATCTCAAATGGTCTAACATATCTCAGCAAAAGATTACCTTTCCTCCTAATCCTCTTGTGTCCCAACCTTGGTGAAACATGTAATAAAACCCGATCCTTAACCTCAAACTCTATAGGTCATCTACATCGATCAGCATAAGATTTCTGATAAGACTACGCAGTAGGCATACACTTACAAATCAATTACACCAATTTTGTGGTCTCCTAAACAAGACGAGGTCCTAGCAAAGCTTCCTCTCTATCCTCTAGCCAACATAAGAGTGATCGGCATGGCCTACTGTATAAATACTCATATGGATCCATTGGAATAGTAGCCTAGAAGTTAATATTGTAGGTGAACTCAATAAGGGGTATGTGCCTCTCCCAAGAACCCTTAAAATCTAGGACGCATGCCCGCAACATAATCTCAAGCACCTGAATCATGTGCTCTGACTGACCATCTGTCTGAGGGTGGTAAGTTATGCTCAAAAGTACTTGTGTACCCAGAGTCCTCTGTATCCCTTTCTAGAAACAAGAATTAAAATAGGCATCCATATCTGAAATGATAGAATGTAGAATCCCATGCAGTCATACAATCTCACGGATGTACAACCTCCCAAGCTTATCAATACTGAAGGTTTTCTTAATTGGAAGGAAATGTGAAACCTTCATGATCCTATCAACAACAACCCAAATAGAATTGTTACCTTGATGATATCTTACTAAACCCATCATGAAATCTATCATGACATCATTAAATTACCACTCAGTAATGGGTAAATGATGTAAAAGCCCAGCTGGTCGCTGTTGTTCCACCTTCACCTGCTGACAGGTGGAGCACCTTAAGAAAAAAACAGCAACATCCCTTTTCATTCCTAGCCACCAATACTAACTATATAAATCCCAATACATCTTTGTGACACCATGATGCAATTACCGTATAGAGGCATAAAAATCCTACATCAAAACCTTGCATATGTCAGCCAAAACCCATATGTGACCATGTAAATGAAGAACCTAATCCTCGCCTATGGTCCAACTAGGAGGAGGGACCTCACCTTACACACACTCCCGTAGGATTAGTCCTTTAGAATCTGATAGATACCTTATCCTCACTCTATCCAGTAGGGTATAGGTAATATATAAAGATCATATAAATGTATATACCTGACTATTGTGCACCTCTAAATGTATCTCAGAGACCAACTCCATAAGCTACCACTCGTTACTAGTCTTCTGCACTTCCTACAACTGAGTCCTCCTACTCAAATCATCGACCACTGCATTTCTTTTTCCAGGAATGTAAGAAAGATCAAAGTTGAAAGACTGAAGTTATTCCACCCACCTTCGCTATATCAAATTAAGATCACACTTAGAAAATATATGATTGAGGATTTTGTGGTTTATTAACACGAAAAAACACTCTCTCAATAAGTAATTTCTCCAACAGAATAAAGCACAAAAAACCACAGCTAACTTGAGATTGTGTGTTGGGTAATTCATTTTATGTGGCCTCAACTGCCAAGACTCATACACAATGAATAATTCCCCATAAATAGGAACTAATCCTAACCCGATATCTGATGTGTATCAATACATAGTGTGAATCCTTCCTAGCTATGTAAAAATCAGTATCAGTGCTGAATTCAATCTCCCTTTCAGCTTCTGAAAGGTCATATCATAGTAATCTGAAGACACATACTTTTCAACCTTCTTAGTCAGACCCATTAATGGAACTTCTAAATGTAATAAGTTATTTATGAAGTGTATGTAGTAACCATCCAACCCTAAGAAACTCCACACCTCAAATAAATTCTTAGTCTTCTCCCAGGAAACTATTGCTCTCACCTTCTTTGGGTCCACTGATACTCCTGTCTCCGAGATGATGTGACCCGGGAAGTTAATATGATCCATACAAAAGTGGCACTTTATGAGATTAGAATATAATTGATGATATCTCAGTGTACTCAATATTATCTCAAGATGTGTGTCCTAGTAGTACCGATTATGAGAATACACCAAGATATCATCCATGAAAATAGAAAAAAATGAGTCCAAAGAAGGATGGAACACACGGTTCATGAACAACCTGAAAACCGTTGGCACATTCGTGAGACCGAATGGAATAACAAGACACTCATACAGACCAAACCTACTCTGAAAGGTTGTGCAAGGTATGTCTGATGATCTAACATGCACCTGGTGATAACTGTATCTCAAATAAATCTTATAGAAAATCCAAGCTCCATGGAGATGGTCGAAAATATCATCTATTCGTGGTAGAGGATATTGGTTTTTAACCTTCAACTAGTTCAATTTCTAATAGTAGACATAAATCCTGAGGGTATCATCTATCTTTTTCACAAAAAGGACTGGTGAACCCCATGAAGAAGTATTGGGTCAGATGAAATCCTTTTCCTCTAAGTCCTCAAACTTCCACTTAAGCTCTTGAAACTCCATCATAGACATCTTATAAGGTGGAATGGATATTGGTGCAGCTCCTCGAACTTGCTCGATATAGAAATCCACCTCTCTCACTGGAGTTAAACCTAAAAAGTCATCCAGGAAGATGTCCCTAAAATGATCAGCTACTAGAGGGAAATCCATTTTACATATTCCCTGGTCATCCAAATAAAAACTCACAATCTTGGATGTCATCTTGCATAACCCATGATGCTCGGGTCCAGCTCAACTCTCTTGGACATCTCATTCACCTTTATGTAGAAATGATCTGCCCTTTGGTGATGTAAAACTTACCATATGGAAATAGAAATCAACAATGGCTCAAAAGGTAACCAACTAGTCCATCTCGAGAATTATATCAAAACCTCTCATCTCTAGGACATAGAGATCCCATAAAAAGTGACACCCACCGATCTCAAGAGGGAACTCCTTGCATTGACATACACCAACCAGTATAATCCCTAATAGGGTGTATAACATCATGACGTTGTCCAAAGTAAAAACACAAAGCCCAAGGATCACCAAAATGGGTACAGATATGAAACTATGTGAATCCCCTATATAAAAAAGTGAAAAATATAAAAGAGAGACTACTAGAATATTAACTATGAGAGTAGAAGGTCTGGGATCCTACTCCTACTGAGTTTGTTGCGCTGTATAAGTCTAGTCCATACCGCGGCCCTAAGACACTACCTGACTACCCTAATATGATCTACCCTACTGTCTCTAAAATCCTAGGGTCTGTCTACCATGGCCATGACCACCACCTCGGCCTGAACAGCCTAATGCATTCCAATTCCCTAACTGGTGAGAAGCTGCAAACCCTGATCCTGAATGTGGAGATGGTGAAAAACCTCTCTCACAAGCTACCGGTGAGAACACCGTACATAAAAAATTAAATATGGACCATCTTTCCACAATATAGGCACTCAACTGGGCCTTGCGGACACTGTGGCCTTGTATTCCCCAGTCTATTGCACTGGTAGCACCTCACCTAGCTACCAGAAGATATGTTTTGGATGCTCATATCACTGTGATAAAGATCCAAACAGTGCTTTCTACTACTATTCAGGATGGTACCAGATCTAGGTGTCAAAACTCCCTAGCTCACGCCTCCATATTCCTTCAGGTTATGCTCTTTGATCAGCGCCTAATTCACTATAGTCGAAATGGTAGTCAACTTGAATACATTTACCTATGATCTAATGTTATATATGATATCATCCTCAAATATCCTAACCATAGATATATCTTCACCCATTAGAATAGGTGTGAATCATTGGATCTAAATAAAATTGACTAAGTAGTCCATCACTGACAGAGCTCCCTACTTCAGATGCATAAACTCCTGAGTTTTATCATCCCTTAGCGTCTCTGGATAGTAATAGTTGTAGAAGACTATATTAAAGTCTTCCCGTGCTATATCTGTATGACTCCTCACCTGATTAATCATGTCCTTTCATCTCTTGGTGGAATCATGTAGCCTATACATCAAGGGATTTACCCTCCTTTCAGGAGGTGTCTCTAGATGATCAAAGATAAAAAACATGGCCTCTATCCATGAATCTATAGCCTGTGGTCCACCATCCCCCAAAAAATTGGGTGGATGTTACTTTTGGAACACTCTCATTAGCTCAACCATAAATATGGTAGGTTTTGGTGATCCTTAAAATGTTTTCATGAGCATCATAAATCCTTCAAGGAACTGTGCATCAACACATGTGTCTGGTAAAACAACTGGTGTTAAAATTGGCTTGATTGGAGGATCCATTGGAATCCCATAGCCTACCACCTATGGGGTATGATCTTCACTACCCTCCCAGTATATAGCTATAGGTTTTCATGGTGGAACGACTCTATAAGGTCAATCATACACCTTACTTCAAGTTCAGTCTCAAATTCACAGCTTAAAAGCGCAAAAAAACTAGGATAGGTCAAAATATTCCTCTAACTCTCACCCATCTTCCTTCCCCATGGGCTTTTTCTAAGTATAAAATAGTGGGAAACACTTCTAAAATCCCACTACTAAGGTCGAGACTAGTCAATTTCACTATCAAAATAAATTTTAGCTCACTTTCTTTTCACATTCATTCCTAGTTTTAAGCTGAGTCTTCATTCAAAACTAAAATTTTCACTCATTTCTAGCTTATCACATTTATTCCTCAATAGTTAACCAATAATATGTTGAATTCTAACCTGTGGGGGGCCATACTCCCCATGAATCAAATCTTGGCATCCAAGTATAGAACATAGTATCACATTTCAATATAATACTGAAACATGATCCACTAAACTCGGATCTATGAGTGCCCATACACCTCAGGGACCAAATATTTGCATCCATACAATTCTAAACATAGCACGTACCAATACACCTATCACAACAGCATCCATATCTATCATGGTGCCTATCACAACAACATGCAATCAATAATGCTCCTAGATGGAATGACATGAATGCATGGCATGTGATTTGAACAAGTGTCTATATCATGAATGATATGGAATACCATCATATCATTAGGTTGAAACATAATAGAACCACAATAGTATTAATAATAACAACATAATACAAATGTTTCACCCAACAATCAACTGTAATATATCAAAATCCAAAAAAAATCACAATTCAATTTGTGGTAATTTGGATTTTCCCTATACATGGGGTAGCTACTCTCAGGAACATCTAATTACCAAATCCAAATTCCTTATTATAACACTCTATTGGTTCCAAATAGTAAAGAAAACTAGAAAAGAAAATCCTTTGATACCACTTTGTAAGTGTCCCTAACCCGGATGCCACCCAATAGTGCTCCGAGCCTGGTTGGCCACATGGCCTCAATAGCATCTCCCCAGATTCCAGAGGATTCCGACTAGTAGCGATGAACTAGGTGTAATAGTGTGGAGACTATTCCCTCATTAGAAGAGTGTATAATGGTAGAATATAATAATAACTCAATAGATGAAGCAGTAATACCATGAAACAGAAGTATACTCTGGAAAACCGATAGTATTAATATCCAAAATCCATATCATGCAATAGATGATACTACAAGTTACATGTTCTAGAAAATAGCTAGACAATTCACAAGTATATGAGTTAAAATACAAAATCCAAAAGTACAAAAAGGATGAAAGTATCCTTGTAGCATCGCAAACCTCCGCTTGTTCTTATTCTCTCCTACTTCTAAACAGCATATCATGTACCTGTAAGAGGTATATTTCCCTTATCAACACCTATAACCATATAATATATTTGGAACCAAAGAATAACCCAAACAGGGTGTGAGAATAATCCCAATATGAAACCACCCAAGGTCTATTCCAATCTATCAGTGAATATATATATATATATAACAAGCAGTATATGAAAGTGAAAGTAGTAAGATAGGAAGAACTCAAAATTAAACAATACTACAAGAAATAGTTTCCATTTCTATTAAATTTCATTTAATTAACAGTTCAATTACATTGAAATTTATAAGTCTCGATATCCATCCTAAGACCGACGATCCCATGTATAGCAGTAAGCACAACATATGCCTCAGAAGTCTATCTATGAAAGAAGAAGAAATAAATAAATCCAAGCTTGTGCTTTGGCTTGGTGGAAACATCACAAACCATTTCAAATATACATTATAACCTAAGCCCATACTTGACATTCCTATGTTAGAATTCAAGTATCACTCTAGGTAAAAATACACCAACACCCTATAAGCCTATCCTGATGAACCTTGTTAGAGCCTGGTATCACTTTAGGTGTGGTAAGTCCATATCAATTGAGCTCATCCTTAGAGGCCATATATGGAGATCCAAGTATCACTCATTACATATATTTCATGTATCTTGAGACCATACATGTAATCCTATAGGGTTCCATGATTCACTTGACATTTATCATAGCCTCTATGATCCCATCCATGGCATCTATGGTTCACCCCACGACTTAACAATTACAAACAAACCCATTGATCCCATCCCAGGAATTCCAAAGGAATCCAAGGTCCACTCAGGGGACTAAGGTAAAATAGACATATAATCCCATCCATTAAATCCTAAAAAGAATCCATGATTCACCGAATTCTATTTACCATTTAACCATAATAGTTTCAAGTTAACAATTTATTAGGAGTGCTAGGGTGAAAACCATAAACATCTAACAGCTCACCACCAAGGGTGTCACAAGCTAAGACGAACCTCTAAGTCTTGGCCTATGATTACTCACATGGGAACATATATCATAGTAATCCTATCATTTAATCTAAACCATTACAAGGCCTTAACATAACCTAACTCATGTGGGAAGGTTCACAATTGAAGAAAAATATTCCAAATATGATTAAAAGGCATAGGCATAAAATAGGGCAAAGGGGAAAATCACTAATCCCAAAACCTTAGTCAATTAAATTATAATTTAACATTATTAAAATTACATTAAATAATAAAACAAAATTTTAGAAACCAAAGAATAGAAATCAAAGGCATGCCTCAGAGGCATCCTAGCCCAAATGGCCATAAAAGGCCATCCAAGGGAACTCACCCATGGGGTGGCCCTTATTTTAGGTATACAACCTAATACATGCTTCGAAACACCTAATTAATTACCTATACAATTATAGGAAACAACAGGTGTGATTTATAAATCAATTAAACACCCCAAAAATGGGTGCATGACACTCCAACATATATAAATATCTTGACATTTGGAAAAAATCACATGACCACCTACCTTAGACTCGTCCTAGATAGTTCATCCAGTATCAAGCTCTAATTTACCCTAGTTTGGGAGAAATCTGAAGAATAAACGAAGAACAGGATATTAGGGATTATGATCCTAAATCCAAATAGTGAAAACGATATCCATACGTATTGAGAAAAGATAAAAAGGAATCGAGGAATTACCATTGTGGATCTAAGGAGACAGATGGCGCTCTATTCAGACAATGGATGGAGGAGAGATTTGAAATGAGAGAAAAACCTTCAAAGGAGGATATCCCATGGTTCCTCTATGGTGTAATGAAAAAGGAGAGGGAAAACTTAACTTAAAACATAACAGGGGAAAATGGTGATTTTACCCAAAAATATATGGGTCGCACTGTTAAGGAGCATAGTTTGCCAAACTATGTACCATTTCACATGGTTGCTATAAGAAGCCAAGGAGATCGCATGGTTATACCGCATGGTATATCTAACTATGTTGTAACTATGCGGTACCATCTGTCAAAGGTCTACAAATTTTGCAGACCCACCACATAGTCATGAGGCCTCTACCACATGGTTTCCCAAAATCATATGAAAGCTACTACCTCCCATCACACGGTTATATCAATTGTGTGTCCTACCCTACATGGTTTCTCCTAACCATACGGTAGGCCCAAAACTCTCCAAGAGTTGGGTTCAAGGATTCCAATGGGCCTCAAACATCCCCAATCCTCCTATGACCTCAACGAACATTATCCTTAGGTCATATTTAAGAAATTAAACAAGGAATTAACATAAAAATCATTATCCAAAACTCAAAGATGAACCAGTTTCTTACAGAAGGCATAATAAAATCATGAAGGTGGCATGTGGTATATGAGAACTCATGAAAATGTTCCTTGAAAACCCAATTTTGACATTTAAAAGTTTATAAAATTTTATTTCCTCATGAAATAAAAAAACTTCCATAAAAACCCTTAGAAATCATTAAATAAGTATCTTACAGCATCATATTTATAATTTAATGATCTGAACTTTGATAAACTAAATTCCCTTTTTTAATGAATAAATTCATTATTAAGTAGTGTTTCTATAGAAAGTACATGAACTACTTTGGTTATTTTAAACTATTATAAGTTATATATTTTATAATTTAAAGGACTATTAAGTATCAGAACCATTTATAGTATATATTTTATACAATGATCTTATGATTAGTATATATTAAGTTTTATGATAAAGTTCAATTGAAATAAACAAAGGAAGTGATGGCCTCGACCAGTGGGATCATACCCTATGAAGACCATTTAATAGAGATTATGAGGGAGATAGAATCACCAGTATTTTCCCTTGATTCATCCCAATCTAAGATTTAACAACTAAAGCATGAGAAAAACCATTTATAGGAGAATTTTAAGCTCATCAATATCATGGCTCAAACCAGGCAAGCCAAACCACCCAAAGAAAATCTCACCATCGCACACCTTACCCTTAATAAATTAATTGGTGTAATAAAGGTATATGTATATAGAACCTAATAGTATGAATTTATATATTTTATTTTAATTAAACAATTATAATATTTATTCCCTTTTAATATTACTTTTTAAAAGACTAAATAATCAGTTTGATAAGAATTGGATTCTGATATGATGAAACACAAATTATATTTTTTGGGAAATATATAGTTTCAATAAAGAAACTCTTTTTGATGAATTTAATAATTTTTTAAATAAAATACATTTTAATTAAAAATTATTATTAAATAATATTAATTAAATATAAATGATAATCTAATTTTATAAAGTCAAATGTAATTGTTAAAAGGTTAGAAAACTGATATTATAAAAAATAGTATTTTTCAATAAATTGGTATTTTGATGTAAAAATGTAAATTAATATATTTAAAAATTATTTTTATAAAATAAGTATTATTTTTAAAATAAAAATTTTAAAATTATATAATGGTTATTTTTTCATAATTTTATGAGACAGATGAATTTTTTGATAAAAATTAAATACGGTATAAATATAAACTATGTATTATGACATCATAATGACTTAAAAGTGATGTAAAATACCAAAATAAAAGGTATCCACGACAAAATACATATTTATCCTGTAAAATAATTTATTTTTGGAATTATTTTATTAATTTTATAAACCCTTAATGAATCATCCAAAACCTATATAATATATTAAGGTTTTAAAATAAATTATTTGTAAACATGAATCACTTCCACATAGTTATGGGTATTATTTTAATTATATTCGTTATTAAACTTTTAAAATAATTAAAAACTTTATTTTGGTAGAAAAAATGGTCAAAACCATAGAAATGTTTGTGTTTTTGATCAATTTATCATATAGAGTCCAAAACCTTGTTTTAGAAATTAAAAAATATTTCTCTATCTTTTGCGATATAAACTCACCTAAACTCTCATTACTATTCACTAAAAATCATTGTAACATGACATTACTTTGACCTTCCTTCTCTAAAAACCTCTCAAGTTTCCCCCAAGATCTCAATAAGCTCTTCCCAATCTTTTCGAAGTACCCTCTCAAGGTAAGGTATTCTCTCATTCTCTTCTTTATTCAATCACCTTCATTGTATTATGCCCTTTAATTTTCAATTGTTCATGTTGGATTATCTTATTATATACCCCTATTACTATATTTATTATTTAAAAGTGATGAGAGACCCATTTTACTCTTACTAATCCCTTCTATGAATCATTATATACTAGCATTATGCAATCGAAATTATAATGTGATTTTTCATGTCAAACAACTGTGTAGTGAATACCCATCCCCATTTCAAATAAAGGGTATTCACCTATATTTAATTATACTTCAATGAATTTAGAAATCCATTTATGTATCTGAAACTTCTTAATCATGGGATTAAAAATGATTAAATACATTCGTATGTTTTAAGATCTTTGTGGCACACTTATGTAGGTTACAGGCACAGCGGAAATGCTGGGTAGGGAGATAAATCAAAAATTATTTTTCGATCCAATGGATCATTAAAAATATTTTTAGTGATGTGAAATCCATGACCAATGAAATTTTTCCATCATATATTAATGTAAGGAAACCTGAAACTCAATGAGTGTATTTTTCATGTTAAATTTATAGTTAATTTAATTAGATCTGAAGAAAAGACTTAGGATCTTTATTTATTGATGATGTTAATCTTCCAAACCCATTTTTGGATTACCTTTGTTTCAAAAATGGGATCCCAGTATAGTATCCTTTTATTGGTGATCTACACATACTCATTTTATCTTTGATCAATTCCAATTGATTCCATGGTGCTAGTACGGTGAATCAATTATCTTGTGTTGATCAACTTGATCGTTTTATGATCCTTCAGGCTTGAAGGAATTCATCCCATTCTTGAGAGGGGGAGGAGGAATTTTATAGAAAATTATATTGTGTTTAATTATTCTATATTCTCAATTAAACCTACAAAATATACATAAACATCTATTTATATATCTAGGCTTTATATTAAAATGTTATTTAATTATGTATCGACCCTTAAATAATATAATAGTCATTAATAAACCCCATGCCAAATAATATTAATAATATTATTATTTTATGGTTCATTCTAACCTACATAATAAAAATATTACTTTACTAGCTTTTAAATTTATATTTATCACCAAATGGTATTATCCCATCTGAACTCCTCATCATTTATTAGATACCAAAATAAATATTTAATTAAATATTTCATTCATCAATAAATATTTGAGATTAATAAATCGAGAATAAAATTATTCTTTAGTATTGATAATAATAATTAATTAATTAATTAATTAAAATATAATTTAATTGAGATCAACATAAATATTTAATGTGTGACCCTATATGATTCTTTCTCATTGGAATTATGCGAGATTTTCTAAAGTTCAAGATTACTGTCTAGCAATGGGTCAAGGCACCTAAGAGAAAGAACGTAATTTTGTAACATCAATAACCACATATGAAATCTAATTGTGTTATATAATCCATTTGTCACAATATCTCGTCAAGTAAGTTTCACATCTGTGTTATCAACCTATATTCTCGATGTGTTTTTCCTTGACTATCTGAAATAAGCATGTCATTACACCATGGAAATATAACGTAAAGTGGTGGTTCTATTCTAATCAAAGGGATTAGAAATAAAATTTTATAAATATGGAAGAGAAAAATCCTTCCTCGACTTATTCATTAATAACACATCACTCATGACACAACCAATTTATCCAACTTCTCCATGAATTATATCATCGTGGTTTATGAAATAAATCTCAGTATGTGAGTCATAATATGCATTAATAATAATCTTAAATTATAAGGACCATTACACATGCTTGTAGATATGAATATTTGGTGACACTAAAACATGCACAATTCCTTCTGGTGGGTCTGTTTTCATAATCTCCTATATTAGAGATTATTAAGTGAGAACTTCATGAGAAAAATGTATTACCTAACATTTTATGTACCATGTTCCATTTTATAGTATATTATCTGACCACAGAACTATATTTAATAATATCATCATGGCACTTCAAGTTTCTCATCATAGAGAGAAAATACTATAAATTTATCACTACGACAGATACCCTAGGCTAGTAATACATTAAAGTCATGCAGAAAAATGAACAATATGTAATAATATATTTTATTAATATTCAAATAATTGAATATCAATATAACCAAAGTACAACCAATTAGTCCTAGGATACCAACTTAAAAAACTCCCACTTGGAATAGATCCAACTACCTATGACATTCTATATACTAGACCTCACATGATAATCATGTTTCTGCTGAGTAAAGGATTTAGTCAAGTGGTCCACCATGTTTTATTCCATGGAAATACTTCTCATTACAACCACACCTCTATAAGAAAAATACCTCAAGATATGATACTTCTTAGGTACATGATTCATCCACTAATGTGACCATGGATCCTTGGAAAGGGATACCTCTATAGTATTATCCCAATAAAGTGTGATAGGATCTTTACTACTAGGTAAAACATCAAGCTCCTGGAAAAAGTTTCATATCTAAAATGACTCTTTAGTTGTCTAAGAAGTCACAATATACTTGTAATTTTCTATAGAATCTATGACCACAGCCTTCTTTGATCTCTTCTATTTCAAAACACCTCCATTTAAAGTGAAGATGTATCTTGTTTACAATTTCATATCATAATAATCTATTGGGAAACTTGTATCAGAATATCCTATGATAAATAGTTCCTCATCTCCTCTATAGAACAAAAACATATCCTTAGTATGGATCAGATACTTAAGGATACTCTTGAATTCCATCCAATGGTGGTCACCTAGTTCATCTTGATATCTTCCTACTACGCTTAGGATGTTATTGAAATCTACCCTAGTACATATCATAGAATACATGAAAAAACCTAATCACTAAAATGTATAGAATCCTTGACATTATTTTCCTTTCCTCATGTGTTTGAGGACACATTTTTCTAGAAAGATGAGTGGCATGTTACATTTGAAGTAATCCCCAATTGGATAGTTACATACTAAATCTCTTTAAAATCTTGTCAATATATATACCTTGAATTAGGTCAAGAATATTATTGGATCTATCGTGATAGATCTTGATCCCAATAATATATGATTTCTTGCCTAAGTCCTTCTTGGATAATCATTTATTCAACCAAACCTTATAAAACTAAAAGATTAGTATTTAATTTCCAATAAGTAATATTTCATCAACATATACTATTAAGAAAATGAACACACTCCCACTAAACCATTTATAAACACAAGACTCGCATTCATTCTTTATGAAACCAAATTTCATTATGGTTTCATCAAATCAAATGTTCCATGACCTTTATTATTTCTTTAATACGTAAATGTATTTTTAAAATTTTTATACATTTTTGGAATCCTTTAGAGCCACAGACCCTTTGGGTTTTTTCATATAGACATCATCCTAAAGGTTATAATTAAGGAAGGATATTTTGACATCCATTTTTCAAATATCATAATCATGGAATTCCACAATTTCAAGTAGAATTCTGATGGATTTTATCATTGAAAATGGTGAAATGGTTTCATTACAGTCAATGACTTGATTCTATATTCACACATTACAGGTACTAATCTAGCCATCAATGTCAATTTTCTTCTTGAATACCCATTTACAACCAACAGGATTTACATCAACTCGAGGATCTACTAAAACCTAGAATTGGTTTTGGTACATAGAATCCATTTTAGAATTCATGGCTTCTTTCCACTTGGAAACATCTATTCCACTTACTGATTCCATATACATTAGAGGGTCATTATTTTCAAATAATAACGATTCACCATCCTCGATTACTAAGAAACCATATCACTCTAGTTATTTAACCTCTCCTATATTCCTACGTAGTATTTTTGTGTCTATAATATCTTCTTCCATGGGGATTTGTGGAATTTTTTTATGTTCCAAATTCTTTGTATCTTGTGCCTGGACTTCATCGAATTCAATATCTCTCCCACTATCTATTTTAGATATGTGTTCCACAAAACAAATGTGGTATGCCTGTCAAACATGAACTTTTTATCTAAAGGATCATATAGGTAATATCTTTTGATTACCTTTGGATATCCTATAAATATGAACTAAATTCATTAGGGTGATTTTTTTTTCTATAAATAGACTTAAAAAAGGATTCGTATCACCACACTTGTGCATATGACCACATGAATTTAATTACATGTCAAATTCCATATGGAGTACTGTTTTCACTTTAGTGAACACTCGATTTAGAATATTTGTTGTTTTTTATAACATGTATCCCCAAAAGGATAATGGAAGACTTATATGAATCATCATTGATCTCACCATGTCCAATAGAGTGTGGTTTTTCCTTTCACTTACACCATTCCACTAAGGTGTATAAGGAAGAGTGAGTTGGGATAGAATCTCATACTCCTGTAAATAATCAATGAAGTCTTGATTAAGATATTCTCTAGAATGGTCTGATTAGAGTTTCTTAATCTTCTTACTAAGATAGTTCTCAAATTAATTCTTTCATTCCTTAAATTTATTAAAGGAATCCAACTTATACCTCATCAAGTATACATATTCATATCTACTAAAATCATCATTAAAAGTTATTAAGTATGAGTACCCACACCTTGCTTAAATAAGAAATAGTACACACACATCGGTTCTTAACTAATTCATGAATCTCTTTGGACCTTTCAAATTTTCACTAAATGGGGATTTGGTCATTTTTCCTTTTAAATAGGTATGACATTCTCCAAGTGGTTTTAGTTAAAAAGAATCTAAATATCCATCTTTGTGAAATTTAGTCAAGTATTTTTTGTTTACATGATCTGGCCACTGATTCCATAGTTTGGTGTGGTGTGATTTATATAGTGTAGTTTCTTTATCAATTTCCATTACATGGTTCATGTAATACAACACATCAATTCCATTATTTAAATTTTCCTTGACATGAAAAATTAAATATTTATAAAAGAAGAAACATTTATTATTTAACTTGAAAATAAATTCATCTATATAAAGTTTAGATACAAAAATAACATTTTTGGTAATATATGTCATATAATAACAAAATTTTAGAACCAATATTCAAGCAATGTGTGGTAGTAGTTCTCAATAACTACAATAAAAAGTTCAGCTCTATTGGATTCTCATAGATCTACCTATCCTCTGTTAATATTTTTAATATAGTTGTTTTCTATATTTGAATACATATTTGATAAACACAAGATGTATCTAATACCCAATTTTTAGAAAAAAATAAATTTCACTTGATAATAAACTCACCTAAAACTTCCCCTTTCTTCTTTTGCTGGGTATATTTTTTCTTCCAGTGGCCCTTATTTCCACATGAAAAAAAAACATCCTACTCCCTTGATTTTCCCTTGAACTTCCTCTTATTTTAAGGGTATTTCAAAGAATATTTGGGCTTATATCTCTTTTTTTCCCTTTATTTTTGTTTACTATAATGACAGAAGGCTTTTTCACTTCATCATCTTATCTATTTGGTGAAGAAGAGTAAGTAGATATGGTAAATACTTCTCAATATTGTTCATATTAAACTTTAAAATAAAGATATATAATATTTTAGGGAGTGATACTAGTATGTGATCAGTGCGTAGTTCACTAGGGAGTTTAAACCCTAGAACCTCTAGGTTCTCATTGTGGATAATGATTTTCACTACGTGTGGCCTAGTTGGTGATCCCTCCCTATGTTTTCTATAAAAGAGTGCCTTGTATATCTCAAACTATTCTTATCTTTATCTCTCCTAGTATAGACCATGGAGATGCTCAATCATAATATAAATATCCATGTTTTCATAAGACTTTATGAGTTCGCTAGACATAGACTATATCATCAAACATTGAATGTAGAACGCATGACTAAAATGTTTTTCATAGATAAGGAACTATTCATCACTCACCTCCTTAGTATGAATATCAGGAAGGAAGGATTCTAGCACGTAATATTTTCATTCATGTAACAACACATCCTGAAGTTGTATAAACCACTCCTAGAAGTTTCTATCATTGAGAAGATGTTATTTTTATAATATAGATCTTTAGGATAGTGTGGATGATAAACTTTATATTTTATATAATTATAAAAGAGTTGATTATTAGTAATTTTTTATTAAAAATTATGTGAGAAATAATAAATTAATTAATTTTATTAAATCACCCACTATTTTATCAAGTCGTGATATCCCTCACTATTAAACTTGGAATGTCTAGTTTATTTGACATTCTAGTGGAAAAGACCCATATTTTCTTTCTTATAACCCATATGTAAGCCATGAAAATTATTATAAATTATTTAGGTAGGCGTTCATTATGACTATGAGCTTACAGCTCCCTAGTCCATTGAGTGGAATCCCTAATCTAGAAACCCTAACTCATATTTCATCAAAACTTGCCTCCAAATATGTCTTTGATAGACGGAGGACATTGCACCCAATACATATTTGGTTAAGTTGACCCACTATATTAGTTAATATTTTCCGATCATAAAAAATTAATTAATTAATTAATGATCTAATCATGAGATTATCTAACAGTTGATTTATTAAACATACAATAAATCAAGATATGACCTAGGGGAATAACTCTGTGTGTGAGTCTTGGCACGATTTGTAGAATTCCAAATTTCCACTTCTATATCTCTTGGGTTGGTAACATCTTGGTTCCGTCTTGAACTACCTCTTTGAAACTTTGGATACTCTATTTATTACAGGTATTTATAACTCACATTTGGGTAAGAGGTACCAAAGGATTGGTTAAAGTGGAATTACATAAATAACCTTGTACATATAGGTCCAAGATAATAATTGCGGCAGGGATGAAATGCAGGCCATCAAATTGAATTTAATAATTAAAATTTCAAAACCATTAAATAAATTAAATTAAATGATTCCAACTTATAAAATGGTCTAGTCAATATCATGATCATTTATAAACATGCAATGATAACACATTTAAAATAATTAACTATAATTAATTCCAATTAATTATTTTAATAAGATAAAACATGCATGAATTCATATGATTAATTATCTTATTGGTCAATTAATCTATTTTATAATATTTTACTCAATTATCCTCAAATTATCATCCACTATGATTTTAATTGTAAATAATGCACTCATGTGACATATTTTGTAGACAACATGTGTCATAATTTCATGGAATTTACTTATAATTTAATTCCATATAGAATACATGAAAATTATGTAGTTTCTATAATTTAATGTGTTGATTTTTTAATATAAAATAACCATACATGATACATCGTCTCGAATATTATGCAGAATTAATTAATCATTTAATATAATATAAAACAAAACAACTGGAATGTAACATCAAATTAATGACCCATGGAACATGACTATATAAGGTTTAAGGAGTAATTAATTAATTTTAATATTTCCACATAAACATGTAAAGTGCAGGAAGTTTACAAGCCAGCTATATGGCTTGTACTTATCTTCACTGAATAATGGTAGTACACACCTAGGGACTCAACATATACTTATCACAAATATTTATTAAGTACATGTCATTTATAGATGATACACAAAATATACATCTATTTACATGGTTTCAATTCTATCCCTATCATGTATTTAATACATGCACTGCATTAATTACATGACATGGTTTGAACCTATGTTTTCCATCTTGAAAATGTGTTGACTACATGATGTGTAGTCAAACTACATGGTGTATAATCTGGAAAATTTGTGTGCCACCCTGGTTGGTCTACACATGTTTAATTTATTGCATATGTTATAAAATTATTACATGATGACCTGGAATCCACATGGGTGTCCTAGTGAAATGAATAGGGATACACAACATGTAACAAATGAGTACACACTATATATTCTTATGTTATCCAACAAAGATCCTTAGAACTTCCAGATGGGATATTTATATATAAACTTTGTTAATTATTAACTAATATTGGTAATATTTATAAGAAATGAAGAAGTTAAAGAAGATATTTAGATGATTTATCAAGAACTAATTAAAACATAAAATGAATATTAACTTTTAAATGTAATGGGCTAAATGCCCACTGGGCCTTTGGGCTATGTAATGGGTCTCCCTCTACCTAGTTAAAGAGGTCTTTGCTTTGCTTTAATAATAAATGAGGCTTTAGCCCCAACCTTAAAAAAATAAATAAATATAAATTTGAATGTGACCTCTTTGATACCACTTAAAGGTTTTGGGTGCAATGGAAGCATCTGGTAGGGTGATAAATCAAAAGGATTTTTTTAATTGGATGGATGATTTTTAGTATTTTTAGTGATGTGAACACCAAGTCCAATGAAATTTTTCATTGGATATTGAATTAAGGAAACATGAAACCCAAAGAGGGCCATTTAAAATTAAATTGACAATTAATTTAATTATATCTATGGAAATAAATACTTTGTATTGGGATATTTCTTTATTGATGATATTGATCTTCCAGAAACCCTTTTGAATTACCTTTATTTCACTAATGGGATCCAAGTATAAGATCCCTCTAGTAGTAATCCACACACGATCCTTTGATATCTAAGTGATGTCAATATATTTCTAGGTGTTAGTGCATTGAATCAATTGGATTGAATTTCTTTACTTGATCACTTTATGATCCTTTGGGATTGAAGGAATTCTTCTTCTTCTTTAGAGGTTGGAGGAGGAATTTGAGTGAGTAGTCTACTGTGCACATTGATTCTCTATTCTTGATTAATCCTATATAATAGACATGATAATCTATTTATAGATCTAGGTATTAGGTTGACATATTATTTAATTACATACTGAACCTTAAATAATATAATAATTATTAACAAACCCCATGCCAAATAATAATATTATTATTACTATTTTATGGAAGGTGCTAACTTGTCTAATAAAAAATATTATTTTACTGGCTGGTAGATTAATTTTTATCACCATACGTGATTTTATTATATTCTAACTCCTTAGTATTTATTGAATACATAAATAAATATTTAATTAAATATTTCATTAATTAATAAATATTTACAATCAATAAATCATGAATAAAATTATTATTCAATATTGAGAATAATATATTTTTAATTAATTAAACTCAAATATAATTTAATTAAGATCAATGGAAACACTTGTTTTGTTACCCTCTAGGATTTTTTCTCATGGGTATTAGGTGGGTTTTCCTAAAGAGAAAGATTACTGCCTAGAAAAGGTTCA
Organism: Viscum album; assembly: GCA_963277665.1. Lineage (NCBI taxonomy): Eukaryota > Viridiplantae > Streptophyta > Magnoliopsida > Santalales > Viscaceae > Viscum > Viscum album. The sequence continues at coordinate 20,086,023 of OY728119.1, read as the reverse complement.
ATGTACCCAAGTAAAAGAACATAATATCGTAATGTTGAAAAATACATATGAACACTCACTATATAATATAATCACTTTGTCACAATATCTCATCAAAAAAGTTTCACATCTATGTTGTCAACCTATATGCTCGGTACATCTTTCTTTGTCTATCTAAAATAAACAGGTCGTTACACCATGGTCTTGGAATTTAAGGTGATGGTTCTATCTAATCAAAGGGCTGAGAGATCAACTTTTATAAAGATAAAAGGGGAAATATTTCCTCAAATTATTCATTAATAACACATAACTTTCGATATACCCAATGTATACAACTTCACTATGAAATGAATCATCATGGTTTATGAAATATATCTTAGTGTGTGATTCATAATATGCATTAATAATAATCTTAAATTCTAAGAACTATTACACATGCTCGTAGATAGGAATATCTTATGACACCAAAACATGTGGAATTTATACATGAAGGTCTATTATCATAGTCTCTCATCTTAAAGATTATCAAGTGCAAACTTCATGAGAAGAATTATCATCTACTTATGATTTCTCACACCTTACAGTCTATAAACTATGTTCCCATACATAGTATTTTATCTAACCATAGAATCACTTCAAGATTCTCATCATAGCATAGAACTACTATGACCTTATCGGTGTGGTAGATACCCTAGTATGGTATTACATTAAAGTCACACAGAACAATAAAAAACATGTAATAAGATATTTTATTAATATTCAAATCATGAAATATACATGTCACCAAAGTACAAATAGTTGGTCTTAGGACACCAACTATAATAACATATGCATGTACATGATATGAATGTGACAGGTGGGTTAGGAATTATATATCCCTCCAATGCATTCAGTAATGATTTTATCTCATTATATTCCATATATAGTGCACAAGAGGTTATCCTAAGCACACTATGTTATGTTGTCTTGGTGGTTAGACTTGACTTATGTTTATGACTTCATGTTTTATTTTATTGCCTCATTCCCATGTTTCCTTTATGTTATCTTGATATATCATGCCTCATTTTCAATATTATGATTCTCCACCCTCTTATGTTACCCTGATATTCCCCTTGGCTCACATGTATTACTTTACCTTAAGATATGATTTTTTATTACCTTACCAGGCTTTATATCTCACCCTTTTCTTATGTACATCCCCAGGATATCCCATACAGTTTTAGAAGAATGATGAATTTTTAGGACTATGATAAGGAAGCTTTCAATAATTTCATTGTATTAATGTTGTAAGTTTTTATTCTATGTATATAATTTCCCAAAGACACTAGGCTTCATGATCTTTTTGGATTTTACTATGTATACCTTTATGTAATAAATCATGAATTAAAGTGTATTGAAGATATGAGTTTTCATAGTTCGTATCAGAGAAAATTTTAGTTATTTTTGGTATTTGGATTAAAAAACTCTAGTAAAATACTTATAGATTAGACTAAACATAGGAAAACATCCCAAAATTTTGTTAAAGTATATAGTAAGTGGTTTCAAAGAAAATACATCCCTGTATGGATACTACAAGTGGATGTGGCTTTAGAACAAATGTGCATAGGGGTAATAACTATGAAAAGGGCACATTGATCTAGACTTGATCATCACCTAGTGCATGAAAATTGGATTTGATACCCACCTTGTTTGGAAATCCATGGGTATATGCTTTGTTAAATTCAATATCTCATTACAAACCATTATTAAGGGAACAAAACATGAATGTATATTTTATTTTAGTAAATTGGTCATTGATAACTTATATTGAAACCTAGAACATGGGTTACAGAATATATTTTATTTGTGATTTATCCCTTTAGTGTTTATGGTTTTCTGTTTATGTGATTAATAGTTTAAAAATAATCATCCCTAATTTTTCCTTTATTCTAGTAAATATCGAGAAATAGGAGAAGCTGAGTCAATAACCAATGTGAAGAACAATGTAATGACTACCCAAATTAAATTCCCAACCCAATGGGAGTAAGAATCAAGAACTTAATGATAATAATTTTACAGTAAACCTATGTTTTGAACCCCAACTTGAATCTATAGGAATTCCCAAATCCCCCTAATAAATATCAATTTTTAAATGATACCTTTATGTGAAAAAGGCCTCCAAATTTCAGTGGATCTTACAATCCTTTAATCATGAAATAATGGATCAGCTCCTTTGAAAATATCTTCTCCATCCTTCAAAACTATTGGAAAGATAAGTTCATGTTGGTTTTTTAATTTATGGAAGCATAAGATGATCATTGGCAGACATTGGTCAAAAATATAAATCCCAAGGATGATATCAAAGTAATGGTGTGGAAGGGATTCCAAAAAAATATTTTTTGAAAAATATTTTCATCACTCTCTCCAACTTAAAAATGATAGACATTACTTTAGCCTCAACAAAAATTATAATGAATCCACCAGGGTGTATAAGTAAAAATTCAAAAGACTTTCATGATATTCCTCTATCTTTTTCATTTCACCCGAAAGTAAAGATGACCTCTTATTTGGTGGGAAAGAACTGAATCTATAAAAATAATTAGAAATTAGATACTTTAATAACTATGAGTAAATTGTTTGATGTTCTATAAAATTAGAAATAAAGATAATAAAATCTCAAGGGTCTCTTGGTACTAGAGATAATAAGAAAAAAATTGAATTTAATTCTAGTGATGAGATGGAGAAATATAATGGTGGTAAGAAAGTCCATCATCCCACTTCTCAAAAGTATGGGAAGAAGAATCTTAGAAATTTTCCTTAAGGGGATAAGGAAATTACTTAGGTGTGGGAAGGAAGGTTGCCTAGATATCAATTTGTGATGGAAGAAACCAACCAATGTGATGGAAGAAAGGAATGATCTAGACAACCATTAGCTTATTGTCCAATGTTTCAACTACAAGGAATAAGGACAATGTGAATCAATTACCTAAGATAAGGGTTTTCAACAACAATCAGCGGTAATAACCTCCAAGCCCTAGAGAGAAAGGGAGAGATTATTCAATCACAACTGTTGAGGTGGATCCCAATAACAAAGTGGTGAAAGGTAAGATAGTTATTCATTCAATAATAAAGAAAGTAATTTTTGAGAAAGGGGGTTGAATTAGTGTTTGTATTTTTATAAATTTCCAACTTTATGAAATTTATCCCCTACAAATTGTTAGATTTATCTTCCTTACTATTATTTTTTTAAAATAACAAGCATGAAAATTAAGGAAAGTAAATAAGGCATGTAATATTTATAGGGTTTGGATTCAGTGTGAGAATATACATCCTTATCATAGACACTCTCATGGGTCTGTGAAAATTCACTATTAGAAATAAGTGAATAAAACTTTGATCCAACCTTCATTGGTCTCCTTATATCTCATGAAAGTTATGATTATACTAACTCCTTTCAACCTATATATTTTTCTTACAAAACTTGATCCATAATAAAAATGTAACTTTTTGAGTTATAATCCAGTATAGTTTATCTGAAAAGTCTATTTGATTCCTCTAACTGATTTATCCTTCTAGTGTGTATGTGTTTGGTAATATTTATATGATGAACCTTTTATAAAACTATAGTAGATGTAAGCTTTTTTTCTGTACATTTTAATAAAACTAAATTCCTCACAGTATTTCTATATGGAAACTCTATATGTTGCACTTTCTCCAGAATCTTTCAACACAAAACTCAACTTTGTTTGGAAAATCAATTAGACACAAACTCTGCAACACTTTAACTTTTCGCACACATGAATTGTTCCAAAAATGATGTACATTTTCAATCTTATTTATAGATTCTCCTAAAATAGTAACTATGGGAAACTAAATTCATTTTCTTACTCACTAAAAATAAAATATCAAAACTCCCACTAAATTAAATTTAGTTGGATGCTTCTCAAGCCTTCTAGAATATTCTAGAATATTGTTACAAACAATGAATCACCAAAATTATATATTCAGAAAACCACAAATTTGTATATCTATAAAAATATTGATTTTTATATTTGGAAAAATGAAATTTTGAAACTTCTGGAAAACTTCAACTTTGTAATTTCTGAAAAAATATGACTTTATATATTTGGAAAACTGGAACTTTGTAACTTATGGAAAACTGAAACTTTGTGCATCTAGAAAACTACAACTTTGTATATCTAGAAAATTGTAACATTTTAACTTTTAGAAAAATTCAAATTTGTAACTTATAGGAATCTAAAAATTTATACATCTCGAAAACATCCTCCATTTGATCATGTTGTTCATTTACATTATTCGCCCAATCATATTTTTCTTCTGATCATAATATTCTTTAGATTACACTGTTTATCCACTAGATAAAATTTTATCCAATTACAAAATTCAATCTAAATAAAAAAGTTCATCTGATTAAAAAAGTTTTTTCAATTAGAAAAAGTATGTCAGATTACCAAATTTTGAGCAATTAGAAAAATTCCACCTGATTATAAAAGTCCATCTGATTAGCAAAACTATGTATGATTAAAAAATGTATTTCTGATTACAATAGACCATATGAATAGAAAAATTTTGTCTGATTGAAAAATTTCATCTAATTAACAAAAGTTTTTATGATTACAAAATTATATCCAATTAGAAAAATTCTATCTGACTACAAAAGTTCATCCAATTAGAAAAAATTCATCTGATTAGGAATTTTTGTCCGATTAAAATTTTTTGTCTGATATACACTTTGTAAAACATTAAATTCTATACTTTATAACAACTCATAGTTTATAATGTTTTTCTGTAAAATTTCTATCTAATTCATTGTTCATCTGATGAAGAAGTATAATATTTCTAATAAAAGTTAATCTAGAAACTTGGACTTTGGAAACTCTATAAAATTTCTCTTCTATTTTCTTTGACTTAATTCAAATTGTATCATGACTTCTTCATGATGCTTTAGGAACATTAAATAATAGAATATAATCATATGAATTTTTAAGAAAGTTTTTTATCAAAGTAAACTTTCTAACATCATGACTTTCTTACTTCCTTCAACTCAAAAAATTTTATAACTCCTAGAATTTCAAAATTTCTTCATCTCAGAAATTTATTTTAACTTAAACACTTTATAAATTTATTCATCGCAAACAAAATTCTTAACTTTAATATTATCTAACTTTATTCATCTCATAAACTTTCTTAACTTACGGACTTTATATCTTTCTTCATATCAGTAACTTTCCTAACTTCTAGAGTTTATAACTTTTATGTCATTATTTATCTATAGAAATTTATGAATTTCTATATCTCTAGAACATTTTGAATTTTTAAATATTATAATATTATTCATTTGTAAGGATTTATGACTTTTTATATCTCTAGAACTTTCTAACTTTCTATACCTATTAAACTTTATAACTTTTTACATTTGAATAAATTTTTGACTTGCTACATCTACATAACTTTATAACTTCCTATAACTACAAACCATTATAACTTTCAAATTTTGATGACTTTATCCATTTATAGAACTTTCTAAATTTCTATATCTATAGAACATTCGGATTTTTTACACCTTTATAATTTTCTAACTTTCTATATATATAGAAATTTCTACCTTTCTACATCTATAAAACTTTCTAATTTTATATCTGTAAAAAAAATTGACTTTGTATATCTATATAAATTTTTGACTTTCAACATATTCAGAACTTTCTTCTTCTCCTTCAACTTCATAACAACAGTTCTTTAACTTCCATTAACTCTTATTTTCATAATTTATAAAAACATTATTTAAAAAAGGTTATTTATAAAAAAATACAAAAATTTATTAGCAAAACATTATAAAGGATCTTCAATCTCCCCCTTTATATTTTTTTACAATATTTTTTAACAACTTTTAACACTCATAATTTTTCATCAATCATAATTTTTCAAAACTCATTTTTATAACTCAAAAAGTTTCAAATTTTACCAAAACATAGATTTTCTTAAAAGAGAGGTTCATGACGCCACACTATCAAATAAAGTAATGTTTTTAAAATAATTTCATCCCTTTATGACAAGAAAATTTGTGGCCAAGATAAGATAAAATCACCCTCACTTTAAACTTTTCTATTTTTAAATATCAATTTTTTTACTCTAAACCTTTTTTTTATCTTCCCTATTTGATGATAACCACTAATTAATATTATTTACATAAATAAATCTAAAAAATTCTTACAAAGTTTCTACTTTCTCCCCTCCTTTTTCAATATAATTCAAATCATAATGGGGGCCTCCTTAATATGTTTTAAGAAGTAATTTGTGGAGGCTGATCATGAAGTCACTGCCTCAATTATTCAAATATATCCCTTGGAATATATTTTTTGAAAACATCAACAATTTAAATATAATCTACCATCACATATCCATAAGTAATTTTCTCCTTAATAAAATGATACTTAATATCAATGTGCTTCAATCTTAAATAATATATAGGATTTTTTGAAATATCAATAGCACTTTGATTATCATAAGTAATCTTCAATTGTGTAGAAACTTTCACTTTCAAATCTTCTAGTTTTACTTTCATCCAAATAATTTGTGTAGAAGCATTGTTGAAATCAATATATTCTTCTTTTTTTATGATCAAAGTCACTAAACCTTGTTTCTTACTATGTCAAATCACACAAAATTCTTCCAAGAAAAATGTTCCTTAGGAAGTTGATTTTTTTGTTGTGATCTCTAGCCCAATCAACATTTTTATAACCAATAAATTTCATATAAAAACTTATTTTATACAATATCCCATAGGAATATATTCCTTTTTCATATCTCGGAATTATTTTTTCTATCAACATGTGAGATTCATTCGGATCACTTTGATATATGGCACACAAAGTAATAGAATATACAATGTTGGGCCTTGAGGCTTTAATATAAAACAATATTTCTATCAACTTTCTGAAATCCTTCTGATTCACACTTTCCAAGCTTCATCATTACTCATCTTTATGCCAGCTAAAATAGGAGTATGAACTTCCTTGGAATACTTCGTTCTAAAATTTTGTAAAAACTCTCTAGAATACTTTTTTTATGATACAAAGATGTATATTTTCCTCCATTGCACTTGTAAATCCAGAAAAAAGGTCAATTATTTAAGCACTAACATTTTAAATTTCCTCTTCATTTCCAAAACAAATTATTCATAGGTTTTTTTATTTCTCCTGTGAAAATTATATCATCAATATAAAAAATAATAGTGATAGTGCCTATGATCACTTCTTTTATATATAAGTTTCTATAAACTTTTACTTTAAAAAGGTTTAACTTATTCAATAAATTTTCAAGTTTGAAATAATATTCCAATGGTTTTTTCTTCAATGCATATAAGGGTTTATTTAGCTTACAAATCTTGGTTTCATCTTTTTCAAGTAAGAATCCCCAAGGTTGCTTAATGTAAACTTATTCCTCAATCTCCCCATTTAATAAATCTAACTTTACATCCATATGATAAACTTTATAACAATGATGTGTAGTCATAACTATGAACATTCTAGTAGTTTATAATTTTTTCGTGGGGAAAAAAGTTTCTTCAAAATATATATCTTAGACTTTACAAACAAGAAGAGTTTTATTTTTAAAAATTTCTTCATATTCATTCAGATTTTTTATTTACAACCATTTTATTCCAATAATGTTCTTTCCTGTGAGATGTGGAACAATTTCCCATGTTTCATTTTTCTCAATTTGATCTAACTATTAATTCACTTCTTATACCCATTATTTTTGTTCAACTTCTTTTCAAACTAATTATGGTTCAACCTGTGAGATAAGTTGTGTTTGATTTTATAATATAAATTTTCTTCTAGTTTGAACTAGATCTTTTTTATTTTTAATAATGTTATAAAATTCCACATGTTTCTGAAGGGTATGAAATTTTAGAGTTTTTCATCCATCTTAATTTTCCTCACTACATGATTCCTATGAAACTTCATGTATATGGTTTGAATCACTTTCGTCATCACTTTCATTAGAAGTTTTTAGTTTTTATTCCTTAATATTTTCAACAAAATTTTGTTTCATAAGTTTTATTTTCAATAAATTTTACATCATATGAATAAAATAAATTTTGTAAACATTTTTTTTAACATTTTCAACTTCTTCTATTGGGTGAATATCCCATGAAAATTCATTCCTCATCTTTTTCATCAAATTTTCCAAGATCTATTTTTTTATCTTTAGTAAATAAGGAATTCCAAAAACCATGAAATATTTCACTAAATAATTTTGTTATACCACATTTTATAGGGATTTATTTTAGATTCCAGCCTTATAAAACATTGGTTTTGTACATGTAAAACATTACAAACTACTTTTCTCCAGTATAAATTTAAAAGTTTGTATTTTTTTAACATGATTCTTCCTATTTCCATCAATTTCTATTTTTAATTTATACTACTCAATTTAATTATGGGATGTATAGAGAACCATATTGATGTTTTATTTCATGATTCTTTAGATAATATTCAAAATAATTTCACGTGAAATATTTTCCATTATTAGTTACTAGCTTCATTATATGCACACCCATTTCTCTCTCAACATCTCTTCTAAAGAATATAAACATTTCTACGGCTTCTAATTTTTTCTTCATAAAAATAATGTTGGCCATATAAGTGAAATCATTAATAAAAGTGATAACGTACAAAAATTACTTCATTTACTAATGACTCATTGATCTATAAAGATCTAAGTGAATAAGTTCAAGAGGTATAGTAGATTGAATCTCAACTTTCTTATTAATCTTACCATCCATATTCCCTTTTTAAAATTTTATAGAAACATCGTCTTCATTTATATTTAATATTTGAAAGTTCCTAACAACAACTACTTTACAAAGTTCATTCATACCTTTCTTCCCAATATGCTCGACCCTATGACGCCACAATTTTTTTTCATCTTCATCACTCAAATAAAAAAAGTTACAAAGTTCTCTTATCTGAAAGATATTTTCACTGGTTATTTCTATTATAGTTACAACTTTACCATATTCAAAACTTCTAATGATATATTAATATTTCCTAAATATCTCTTATTTTCCATCATCAAAAAGTTAGATCACATTAATTTGGTTATTTTTTTAGTCCATAAACAAATAAAATTTTATAAGATTTCAATTTTTCTGCTTCAATATCAGTTGTTCCAATTCCTATAATTTTTAAATTGTTTTGATTCCTGATGGTGACTACACCTCCATCATGATTTTCAACATCATTAAATATTTCTAAATCACCCATCATATATTAATAACAACCACTATCAAGAATCCATGGTTTATTACTTTTGATTACTTTCAGGATTTTCTCAATAAAAAAAATCTCATTCTACAACTTTTAAATTTCCTACATACTTCTCTTTTCTAGAATAAGAAGTTTTTCCTGCGAGAGTTATTAAACATTGTTAAAAAAAGTGACATGTTTTCACATCTTCCACAAGCTTCCTCTAAGAAGGCATACTAATTGTTTTTGAATTTTTCTGAGATCTTGAGTTTTTTTCAACTTCTTTTAGCTTAGGGAAGTTACTCACTTTTCTTCCAATATTTCTCCTCCTTTTTTTCTACCTATTTCTAGGTAAATACATTTTATTCCAATAGTTTTAAGATTTATGCCCATAAATTTTACAACACCAACAGAAACTAAAAAACCTTAGTTTTTTATAAAAATATTATCTTTCCCTATAATAATATTATCGAGGTTCATAACATTTTTTAAATTATTTTTCCCATGGGAATGTGGAAACTTTATTCTAGGGTTTATTTTCATCTTTTATTGATGTGATAGATTTTTCACATCCTTTATCAACATAATATTTCCCAAAAAAAATCCTAACACCTATATTTTTATAAAAATTAGATAAACTTTGACATTTGGTGGGTGGAGATTTCATCTGATTATTGGAGTGATCATTTTATGCTATTTGAGATGATTTGGATTTTACCAATGAATATTTATTAAAAAATTTATTTATTTTTCTTAAGTGGTTTCAACCTTAATAATTTTTTATTTAGTTATTCATACTTCATATTACTTAGCTTCATGTTTCTTACTGAGATCATTCACCATATTTCTTAATTCAGAAACTCTTATTTTGAGGTTTACAAGCTCCTGAATATTCTCATCTTTCTATTAAGAATATATCTTATTTCTTTACAGTCCTTTCCAATTTCTTTCTTTATCATTTTTATTTTTTTTTTCTTTATTTTTTTTCTCAATACATTCTACAAGTTCATATCTGAGTTGGTATTCTCTATAATATTATTATCCTCCTTCTTCTTAACTGTTTGATGAATCTTCTATTTTCTTAACATTTTCAAAGAAGGTTTTGAAATTTTCTAATTATTCATCTTAGGAAGAATTGTTTCCATTTTATTCAGGTCAAATTTCATAATCAACGTGCTTCTTCTATTTCTAGTGATTTTTTTCTTACCACTAATTTAATTCTTATACACCTTAGAATATTTTTCATTGTTATTATATCAAGGTTTTTATTCATTATAATATTAAAATTAATCAAATTTCTTCTTGGGTAAATTCATAGAAAAATTTCTAATACTTCATACTCAAAACATTTGTGTGGAATTTTCAGTCAATGCTTTATATTACCTATCTGATAGTTCTTGGAGATAAGAGACATGAAATTTTATTTCATTTATCATCCACATTATCTTTTGAATCACTAATATTAGCGTTATCATAATATTGTATTTTAAACTTTCTCATAGCTTCAAAATCCATTTCATCCTTGATATTTTTTTTCAAATGCTGGATCTTTTCTCATTTCATAACAATAATAAATTTATGCAGTTCATAAAGAGATAAATCATATTTATCTTTTAAATATGAGATTTTATAATCAAACCTATCAAAAAAATTTCTCATTAGTTTATTTATAGTTTTATAATATTCCAAGGCATCTCCAGAACTTATAATGTTTCAAACAACTTCATTAACATGGTTGGAATACTCATCAATAGTTTATTCATCTCTCATTATAATACCTTAAAACTTAATCCTCCAAATTTGTAACTTTACCTTATTTAATTTAGTGTTTCCTTCAAAGATACTTTAATTCTTGTCCCAAATTTCCTTAGTGGTTTTGAGACCCATCTACTTTAAGAAAAAAATTTCTGAAAGATACATAAGCATAAAATTTATAGCATTTCCATCTACTTTAATGTTTCTCTTATAAAGAAAATTCATAGGAGAATATTTCTCAATGGTTGGAAACCCAATTGTAGAAACATAAAAAACATCCAAGATAAGTGAACGAAGATAGGGAATCATTCTGTTTTTCTATCCATGATAATTCATGATTTTAAATGTATTAATACCTATATTGTTAATAGAATTGATATTTTCCATGATAAGGATTTGATAGGGGAAACTTGTATATGATACTAATTGAAGTTACTAAGGATCATTGAACCACTAAGAAGGGTAGGTTGAATTATTGGTTGAATTTTTTAAAATTTAAAACTTTATCAAATTTAAACCCTACCACTTGTTATAGTTATAATATTGTAAATTTTTCTTGCAAAACTTTATCCACAAAAAAATGTAACTTTGTGAATTTTTTCTAGGAAAGTTCATCTAGAAAGTCCATCAGATTACTCTATTCAATTTCTCTGTCCAGTGTGCCTGCATCTAATAATCTTTGTTTGATGAACCTTTTCTAAAACTTTACATGATAAAAACTTTTGTTCTATATAATTTATCAAAACTCAATGTCTCGCAATCTTTATACTTGGAAACTCTTTATGTTTCACTTTAGCTAGAAATATTCCACACAAAACTCAGCTTCAGTTAGAAACTCACTCTAAAAAAACTCTATATCACTTCAAATTTTTTCATGTGTGAATAGTTTCAAGTAAGGTGTAATTTTCACTTCTATTTATAGGTTCTATTATAATTGTAAAGGAAGAAAACTAAATTCATTTTCCCACTCATTGAAAATAAAATTTCAAAACTCCCACTAAACTCAATTTCATTGGATACTTCTCAAGCCATATAGAATATTTTGGAAGACTGTTACAAACTCAGCATCACTAAACTTTGTATGTTCAGAAAATTGAAACTTTGTAAATCTAGAAAATTTCAATTTTTTACATTTATAAAACTATAAATCTGTAACTTTTGGAAAACTAAAACTTTTTAAATTATGGAAAACTAAAAATTTATACATCTAAAAAACTGAAAAATTGTAACTTCTAAGAAACTAAAACTTTTTACATCTAGAAAACTAAAACTTTTTTCATTTGTAGAACTAAAACATTGTAACATCTAAAAAACTGAAAATTTGTAGCTTCTAGAAAACTGTAACTTTGTATATCTGGAAAACATTCTCCATCTAATTGTATTATCCAACTGGTAATATTGTTAATCCGATCATATTATTCATCTACTGTAAAAAAATCATCTAATTAAAAAAGTATGTCCAATTATAAAATAAAAAATTATTAAAAAAGTCCATTAGATTAGTAAAAGTTTGTCCGATTACAAAAGTTTTTCTGATTATAAAATTCCATTTGATTACAAAAGTTTTTTTTAAATGTACATCCGATTACAAAAGTATGCTGGATTAGAAAATTTTCATTCAATTAGAAAAATTTTGTACGATTACAAAAGTTCTACCAATTAGAAATAGTCCACCCAATTAAAAAAGTCTATCCAATTATAAGAATTCCATCTAATTAAAAAAACCTTCTAATTATAAAAATTCAATTCGATTAAAAAAGTCTATCCAATTATAAAAATTACTTCTGATTAGAAAATTTCATCTTATTATAAAATTATATCTGATCTATAATTTAAAAATCTTGAAATTCCAAACTTTCTTACAACTCATTATTTATAATTTTTCTTTAGAAAATGTCCATCATATTCATTATTCATCCAATGATGAAGAAAAAAACTTCTAAAAAAATTTAATCCATAAACTTGAACTTTGGAAACTCTATATATTTTCACATATCTTTTCTTATAATAACTCTAGCTCATATAACAACTTATTCATGCTGTTTTAGGAACTTAAAAGAATAGTTTGGAATCGTTTGACTTTTTAAGAAGTTTTATTAATAAATTATACTCTCAAAATTCATGGCTTTATTTATATTAGAAATTTTCTTAACACCCATAATTTCAAACATTCTTCATCTCATAAACTATCTTAATTTCTAGAATTTATAACTATATTTATCTCATAAACTTTCTTAACTTATATAATTTTTAACTTTATTTTTCTTAGAAAATTTCTTAACTTCCATAATTTCTAATATTATTCATCACAATAACTTTATTAACTTCCAAAATTTATAAATTTTTTAATCTTTTTAAATTTATTAACTTCCAGAATTTCTAACTTTTCTTCCTTTCATTATTCAAAGAACTTTATGACTTTAAACTTATCCAAAACATTCTAAATTTATAAATACTCTAACATTATTTTTCTACAAAACTTTTTTAAATTTATAAATCTCTATAACTTTAAAACTTTATACTCTAATAGAAATTTATAGCTTTCTATATTTACAAAACTTTCTGAATTTATGCATCTTCAGAACTTTCTAACTTTATACATCTATAGAACAATGTTACTATAAAACTTTTTTATATTTATTCATTTATGGAACTTTATAAATTTCTATATCTATAGAAATTTATAAATTTCTACACTTTCAGAACATTTTGACTTTCAAAATTTTCAAAATTTTCTGTGTTTCTAAATCTGTATAACGTTATAACTTTCTATATCTACATAATTTTCTGACTTTCTATATCTTTCTAAATTTATGACTTCCAATAACTTTTATTTTTTGTTTTACAAAAATATTCTTTAACAAAATTTAGTTAACAAAAAATAAAAAAATTAGTAAAACATCATAAACCATCTTCAAGAACTATTTAAACACCATCTCAAAACATGGAAGTTGAGTTAACAGTGAAGATGGTGAATGGGTCAATTATTACATCCCAATAAAATAACTAATCCCCTATCCATATTTATGGGCTGAATATCACAAAAAAGCCTTATGATTCTCCATTTAGTGGAATTTGATGATTTTCTGGGTATATATTAACTTTCCTTGTATATATCTAACATAAATTGTTAGGATAAAGATATAACCCTCTATATCACAAATCCCCCTCTAATTCTATATGCATGTAAAATGAAGTATGAATCTCCTTTGGTATCATCATCTTCATAATGGATATTATTACATTATGAGTAATCGTATTTAGCTCAAATGATTGATACTAAGGAAAATATCATCCTTGATTACATGGACATTATAAGGGTATATATCGATGTGTTTCCTGAAAAATCTCCTGGTCTACCTCCTAAATGAGTGGTTGAGTTCTCAATTGAACATATACCTGGTCCAAGTAAAATTCATAGTGCATGTTATCACCAGTAAAGGTATATCTATGGATCATTCAAAAATAGAGGCAATCAAAGGATGGACCAGACCAATATATGTGATAGAAATATGTATTTTCCTTGAATTAGGTGGGTACTATCATCGATTTGTGAGATACTTCTCATGATTTTCAAGACCATTAACCATGATTACATAAAAATGAGTCAAGTTTGTTTGTACTGATGAATGCGAATTAATATTTAAAGAGTATAATAAGAGGTTAATCACTTCACTAATTCCCACATTACCCACTAGTGGGGAAGGATTTATGATCTATAATTATGCATCTAAAAATGGGCTAGATTTTTTAATCATTCAAGATAAAAATTTGGTAGTCTATCACTCTGATAAATTAAAGTTCTATGAGTATAACTACCCAACTCATGATCCAGAATTATTTGAGGTGATCTTCACATTGAATATATGGTGACATTACCTCTATGGAGAAAAGTGTGGCATATATATGGATTATAAAATTCTCACGTATATATTCACACAAAAAGAGATTAATATGCACCAACAAAGGTGCTTAGATATGATCAAGGATTGTGATTTTTCAATCCATTGCCATCTAGGGAAATAAAAAAAGAAAATTATCTGAGTAGAAAGGATCTTGTAACTCTATTCATGATGAGTATTGCATGGGATCCAATATTCTTGGACATGTGAAGGATGTACATGGAAATAATAAGAGGATCATTATCCTACCTTTATCAAATAAGTTCCAAACATCCATTCTTAAGAAGACCAATGAGGCTCATGGGGATGATAAGTTTCTATATAATAAGCTAGGGAATATTTCAGGGTTCAACTATTCTGAATATGGAGTTATAAGTTTTAGAACCCGGATATGTGTCCCATCAAAACTAGAGCTGAATAAGGAACTTTTGGATGATGTTCATATCTCATCCTTCTCTATTCATATAGGAAGAAATAAGATATATAGATATTTGAATCAAAATATTCTTGTTGGATAACATGAATAAGGAGATTCTAGAGTTTTTATCTCGATGCTTGGTTTGCCAATAAGTAAAGGAATAATGATAGAAGTTTAAGGGTATGATGAAACCATTTCCTATACCATCATGGAAATGGAAAAAATAACCATGGATTTAATCATAGGACTCCCTAGGACACCTAATGTAAATAACACCATCTAGGTAGTAGTAAAATGTCTAATAAAGTTGGAATATTTCTTTAATATCAAGTAATATTTCTATCTTGACCAACTAGCCAAGATATACATAAATTAAGTGGTAATATTGCATGGATTTCCACTCTCTATTATATCCGATCGAGATCCAAGGTTTGCCTTAAGTTTCTTGAGAGGCCTTCAACAATCATTGGATATATAACTAATCTTCATCACTACTAATCACCCTCATTCATATAGTTAGTATAAAATGACCATTAAAAATATGAATGATATATTGAGATCATGTTGAATGGATTTCCAAGGATATTAGGACCAACACCTTACACTAGTGGAGTTCTCATATAACAATGGTTTCCATTCTAACAATAAAACAGAACTTTATGAGGATCTATATGGGAATAGTTGTTGGACTCTAACATTTTGGGATGAAGTTAGAGAGAAAAAGTTAATGGGACATAATATTATCTAATAAATAATATATATGGTTCAAACCATTCAAAATTATTTTAAATCCTGAAAAAGACAATAGAAAATCTCTACATACAATCATTGATGAGACCTAGAGTTCAAGGTCAGAGATAAAGAGTTTCTTTATATATAATTATGGAATAAATTCATGAGGTTTGGGAAGAAGGGAAATATTATTCCTAGATACATAGACCCCTTTTAAATCCTTGATCACATCAGAGCAATGACCTATTGACTATCACCCTCACCTAACCTATCCCAAGTACATGATGAGTTCTATGTATCCCTATTAAGAAAGTACATACCAGACCCCTCACATGTAATGAATCCAGAGGTTGTGCCATTTTAAAATGATCTTTCATACAAGGAGTAGCTGGTGAAGATCTCATATCATAGAGACAAGGTTATACAAAGCAAGACAACTCACTTGGTCAAAATATTATGGGGGAACCACAAGTTTAATATAGTGATATGAAAACTGAAAGTGTTTTTGAAACTGAAGTACCCTCATCTATTTTAATGTATTAAATGAGAACTTCTAGGGTGAAGTTTTCGAAGGGTTGAATGGTGTAACGAACCAAACTTTTATAAATCAAATTCCTTTTTTTAATGAATAAATTCATTATTAAGTAATGTTGCTATAGAAAACACATGCACTAATTTGGTTATTTTGGACCATTATAAGTTATATCCTATAGAATTTAAAATACTATTAATAATCATAATCATTGACAGTATAGTCATTATACAGTGATCTTATGATTAATATATATTAAGGCTTATGATAAAGTCTAATTTACATAGAAAAATAAAGTGATGGCCTCGTCCAGTAGGATCGTACCCTATGAATCCTATTATCAAAGCTTTTTAGGGTTATAATATCACTAGTATTTTCTCTTAACCAAGGCCAAGATAATTTCAAAAACTAAATCATGATTTAAATCATTTATGGGATAATTTCAAGCTCATCTAGATCACGGCAAAAACCATCTATGACGAACCACCCCAAGAAAATTTCACCATCACACACCTTACCCATAGGGCATTTGAAATTTTAATAAAGGTATATGAATCTAGACCCTAATATTATGAATTTTTATATTTTATTTTAAATAAACAATGATTATATTTATCCCTTTTTTAATATTACTTTTTAAATGATTTAATAAGGACTCTGATAAAAATTAGATTCTAATACGATGAAACCTAAATTGAATTTTTTGGGAAATATATAGTTTCAATCAAGTCACACTTTATTATGAATTTAAAAAAAATTAAAATAAATTTTATTACAATAAAATATTATTATTAAATAATATTTATTTAACATAAATGATAATATAATTTTATTAATTCAAATGTAACTGTTATAAGGGTTAGAAAATTATTGTTGTCAAAAAATAATATTTTCAATAAATAGGTATTTGGATTTAAAAGTGTAAATTATCATATTTAAATAATTATTTTGATAAAATAAATATTATTTTTGAAATAAACATATTGAAATTTTCATATGGTTATTTTTTTATAATTTTATGTGACGGTCGAGTTTTTGGGTAAATATTATATACGGTATGTATTATGGCATCATAATGACCCAAAAGTGAGGTAATATATTCCATAAAAGATATCCAAGACCAAATAAATTTTTACACTTTAAATTATATTTTTTAAAATTATTTTATTAATTTTATAAACCCTTAATGAATCCTTCAAAATCCATATTATATTTTATGGTTTTGAAATTAATTATTTGTAAACATGAATCACTTCCACATCACCAAGGGTATTATTTTAATGAGATAAATTCTTAAAATTATGAAATAATTAAAACCACTTTAATTTGGTATAAAACATGGGAAAACCCATAGGAAGTTTTGTGGTTTTTATTACTTTATCATATAGAATCCAAAACAAAAGTTTTGGAAATTAATAAGGAATTATCCTCTCTTTTTCTATATAAACCCACTCAAAATACCATTTATCTTCCATAAAAACCATTGGATAATGAAATTAATCTACCATTTCCTCTCTATATACCTCCCAAGGTTCCATCAATATCTCAAGAAGCTCCTCTCAAGATTTTATAATCATCCACTTAATGTAAAGGATATTCTCCTTCTCTTTATTCAAGAACTTTCTTTGTATTATTCCCTTTAATTTCTAATTTTTCATATTGGTTTATGCTCTTATATACCCCTATTATTTTCTTTATGATTTCTATGTTATTAGATACGTATTTCACTGTCATTAATCCATTTTATGAAACTTTATGTACCACTGTTATGTTTCCAAAATTATCCTATGATTTTTCATGTAAAACAATTATATAGTGAATACCCATCCACATTTTCACTCAAGAATATTAACCTATATTAACATATAATTCATTGATTTTAGACTTCCAAATATTTTTCTCTCACTCCTTAATAGTTGTATTAAAATTGAATAAATACATCCTTATATTGTATGATCTATGTGGCACACTTATGAATGTACATGATATGAAAGTAATGGGTGGACCCGAAACTATATAGCCCTCCAATGCATTGGGTAATATTTTTATCTCATGATATTACATGTATGATTCATAGGATGTTATCCAAATAACATTGTGTTATGTTTTCTTATCACTCATCCTTGACTTATGCTTATTTTTCATGTTTAATGTTTTTTCCACATTATTATGTTGCCTTTATATTAGCATTTATATTATGCCTTGTTATTCATGATTATGATTCTCTCCTCTCTTAGGTTACATTGATATTCCCCTTGTCTCACATGTATTACTTTACCTTATGTTATACTTTATTTATTACCTTACTAGGATTTATAGCTCACCCATTTCTTATGTACATCCCTAGGTTATCTCATGCAGTTTTAGAAGAATGATGGAATTTTAGGAGTTGGTTAAGGAAGTTTTCAATAATGTAATTATATTCCTATTTTAATTTTTTAGGATATGTGCCTAATTTTCCAAAGACACTAGGTTTTATGATATTTTTTGGATTTTATTATGTGTACCTTTATATAATGAATAATTAATTAAGGTGTATTGAAAATATGGGTTGTCATACATAACATGTTTTCACTCATATTTAACCCATTTAAAAAATAATTGAGGTGCTATTAATTTCATAGAAGTAATCTTCCAGGTTATCTCCTTCATTTTTCTCCTTCAAATACTAATCATTACTTGGTGAATTAAAGAGTTATGTGGGTCTCACCTATCATCATGAGCTATATCAAGATTACTGATTATCAACTATAATTATCAAGAACCATACTATGAACAAAACATTTATAACCTTTCACTTTTCATCATAAAACAATTTAAAAACTCATTTTAACCCATAATAAAAAGAACTTTCCATTTTTTTCATAAAAATGTAGAGAAATATCCCTTTATTTTGAAAACTATTTAAGTGAAATATTCCTAGAAAATGGGAATGGGGTATTCTTTGAAACCCCATAAAAATTTATAGAATAATATTAATAATTAATAATGCCTATGATGATAGGAAAATGTGGTCTAGTTTAATATGTTAAAGACATTCTTTTACACCTTGGTATAAAAAAATGACCTATATAGTAAATGTTTAAAATATTCCTTTTAAAAACTTTAAAAATAAATTAAAATGTATTTAAAAATGACTTATAATGATATTTTCTGTATAAATAATAATATTCTTAGAACATTTTTGGTAACATGGATATTTAAGAGAAATATTTGAAACAAATACTTTAAAATATGGTTTTAAAGAAAAATATCATACAACTTTAGTAATTTTTTACCAAAATATCATTGAAGTATAAAAATGAAAAGGATATTTAAACCACTTAAATTTTATAAAATTAATGATAAAAGGCATCCATATGGTATTATATACACCACAAAAAATAAAACATATAGTAAACATGGCATCAGTCTCAAAGAAATGAAATTGAGATGAGAAATTTCTTACTGTGAGTCTGACTCACCACATACATAATTTAACTCTTTTATAATAAAATTATACTAATTTATACTTTATTGATAAAAAAATTCAAGTTTATTCCATTTTAATTATCCTTTTTATTTCATTTATTTACGTGTCTTATAAAGTTACTAAAATGTTTAAGTTCACATTAGACATTTTTGGGTCTTTAAACTTATAAATTCAAAATAACATCAGTGTTAACAATGCTAAAAAGTTTCCATGGTTGAATATTCTCTAGAATATTAATCATAAAATAATTATATTTTTTATTCATTAAAAACAATTTTATAAATATCCATTAAATATGGACATGAAAAACAAATCACATCGCTTCCTGGAGGTCGTTGTCCACACGTACTCATGAATGATGTTATCATTTTCCAACGCATATAAGGGTAAGAATATAAGTAATATATTAAATTTTAAAAATAATAATTATTTCATTAATATATTATATATTTATTTAATCTATCATAATAACTATCCTTGTGAGGTGGTTATGAAAAACAAAACACATCGCTTAGTGGAGGTGGTAGTCAACATGTACACACAATTTATGTTTTCATTTCTCATAGGATGTAAAAAGAGATACAAAGGGGATTACCAATAAACATAAAAACGTTTTTTTATATTTAAATAATTATTTTATCATATCTACATTTTTATATAATATTTGAATTATTTTTAAAAAGAAATAAATATGAAATACCCAGTTGACAGTTATACCTCTTCTTTAGAAAACGTCCTTTGGTTTATACCTTAAGGCTTATAAGTTGTAATTTTGGTAAGATAATAACCTATAGTAAATATTTAGGTATTTTTGGAAGGTATTTGGGTACTTATTGGTCAATATAAGTGTCTCAATAAGTGTGAGTAAGAGAGGATAGGTGGTGTCATTTTATAAGTGAGGTGGGTGACAAACTTGTAAATGCATGAAATATTAATATATATTATGTTTATAACCCCATAAAATGGATTAAAAGTGAAATATATTAAATTATAAGGAGTATAAGGTCAAAATAAATTAAACCAATAAAATTTATACAATTCTAAGTGGAATTTTGAACTTTATCTCTTAGTATAACCCCCCTATTAACCCTTTTAACCATAACTATGGTAACAAAATTTTCACTCTTTAAGGGTCATAAAAGTAATTTTAAAAATTAAAATTGGAATACAAATGACATGAGAATGACAGTATCAAAAAAATTTCTATAAAATTTATTTTATATAGTATTTTTTGAATGTTATAATGATTTAAAAATAATTTGTAAACAATAAACACAATTTTAGGTCATTTTCAAGACTATTCACAACATTTGAATTTAAACATATCAAGGAAACAATGGAATTAGAATATAAACTCTTTCACTATAAATTATACATTATAATTATCCAATATATTTTTTTAATACTATAATTAATCCAAAACATATTACTCTTAATTTTTTAAAAATAATTTACTTGATTTTTATATTGCTTGCACAAGCATTGCGTCAGCATTGCGTAAGCATTCAAGGTAATTATACCATCTTTAAAAATTAAAAAAATTATTATCCTAAATATAGTTTATTATCAATTTTTTCATCTATATTCATTAATATATCATTTTTATCTATATCCATATTATGAATACTTAATAAGTGAGAGAGGGTGACATTTTGTATTTATCCATTACTTATAATAATATAAAGGTTGTAATCAAAGGAAAGTGGCACAAGTATTCCATATTTTTTAATATATGATGATTATGGTTTAAATTAAATTATATTATGAAATAATGGAAAGTTTTATATAATTTTTAGACATTATCGCAAAGGGTTAACCTCTTTTGACACATTTTACCATTTACTTTGGTGATAAACTTTTATCACGGTTACTATTCATAATGAAAAAAAATAAAATTTTCCTTATTACCAAAATTTAACCTCATGATTAAAAATATGAAATATATTTTTAAAGATTAAATTTATCAAAGTTACATAAATTAAATTTAATATAATTTTTTAAAACTCAATGAAAAACAATTTTTAGAAAAATACAACTTTAAACATAAAAAATGATTTTAAAATAAAAACAAGTATAATGTTGATTATCATAGAATTAGTTGAATTATTATTAATATAATGATAATTATGATACTTTAAAACAAAATCAAAAATAATATGAGACTTCTAAATTTTTCAATTTAATGAAAATAAATGACAGTTTCACAAAAATCGGTCTTTTTCACTATTCACTAAAAAATAAATTGTTTCATAAAAAATCCCAAAAAATAATCATAATATTATTTTGAAATTATTATTTCATAGATCATGTTAATTTTATCAAATAAAATTTATAAATTTATTATAATTTAATTATAATATCCCCACAAAAAATACAAAAAAACATTTTTAAAAAAAATGTTTTTTTGAAGCATAAAATGAATTTATTCTCATTACATGCCTAGTAATAATAATTTTATGATTATTTATTTATTTGATTGATTATTTTATAAATAAATTTAACCAAAATCATTAATTAATATTTATTAATTTAATTTATTATGATAAAAATACATTATGCACTTAAATTCAGTATTCTAAAAAATATCTCTTTTACCTTCAAAATATTTTCTCTTTACTTATAACCAATTGATAATAAATGTATAAATTATAATTAATTTTATTAAATAATAAATTTATAAATATATTTCATAATTAATTTACTCTTATTCATACCATTCAATTCAACAGATAGGTTATAACAATCATATTTTAATAATATATCACATTTTGTTTTAAGTTTGATATTGTGTGTGGTACACGAAATCGAACATAGTATTCTTTTTAAACTAAAATATGGGAAATTTACACATAGATTTACATATTTTATTCTGATAAAAATATTTTATATTTTTAGATCCACATGGAAGCCTCCTATTGATCACATGCATGCTGACATGGTGGCCCAATGGTTTGATTTGAAGTTCAGGTGAGTTTCATGAAGCCTGCACGTGACCTTCCATAAAATGATTTTTTTTAGAAGCCTTGGATATACTATGAAGTGAAACATAATGAATCTACCATGATATAAAGATACCGGATGAAATATAAGTAAATTTTTATTCAAGAAATTGTTTGGTAGATAATAAACAATGTAGTTGTTTCATCATGCGATCAATTGGCATGATTAGAAGTCACAGTCAATGGATATATTATTTTGTTTTATGGATCAACCATATGGTAGATAGTGGGAAGGCATAGTCGATCAGAGGTAACGTGTAGTGGGTCTAAGATGGGTGTATTTTATAGACCTCTTCATGTATTAGATAATCACATAGTCGATCTTTCATGCATGGTCGATGGATTGACCAAATGGTATGATTTTACAAAGCAATGATAATGAATGCACATGCCTGTATCATGATTACACAAGAATTTATAGGGATTTTATTATGCTTACATAGAATGTGATTTATTTTTTATAGTTATTCATAACTACATCATGGTTATACAACACTGGATTCATGTTTATGAATGTTATGAATGATGGTTACAGAGGAAATTATTGGGACTTTTCGGATGTGTATATAGGTGAAAATGATCAATATGATTCTCCTTAATGTTTCTTATGAAGTTTTTTCCATTTTAATTTCTTCGAGATTCTTTCAAGTGTATGAATCCATAAAAATCCTCAAAGAATCACCACATTCAAAAAAAATAACTAATTGAATTTAGGTCCCAATTTTACCACTTTAAATAATATTCACACAGTCAAATCATTTAAAAAATAAATTAAAAAAAATATTATAACTCTATTAATTGATAGATATGGGGAAACAAATGAATCATATATTAATAAAATTCCATTCATTTATAGACTATTTAATCCACTCCACTAAAAATATCTTAGCAATCTTAGTGATTTTTACCAATCAGACCCTTTCCTAAGGACCTCAATAATTGATTATAAGAAAACAAAACCCATTAAAAAGGTACCAAGAACTTTCACTAATATCTCCCTTTATAATACCTATTTATAACCTTTCAATAGAAATTAGTATAAAAATTGATCACTTATATAAACAATAAATGGTGTAGAAAATATCGCTAGTTCAGTAGATAATAGAGAGCATCAACTGAAAGTTGATAAATAACTCTTCCATTGAATGAATAAAACTTCAAAAAGTATCTCTAAAATATATATTTAATTTTAGTAGATATATTATTGAATGAACAATATTATATTTATTGATATCAATCATATAGAAAATATTTCGTAAAAAAATAGAGTATGCACTTATCATGATCTTGAGTATACACAGTTGTTATCTAGTTGTGGATCTTACTACACTCCTTTTTGAATTTAAACTCATGAATATATATATCAACTATAAATTTAATATAATGTTATTAAAATAAAAGCTTGGATCTCACATGTGACCTTCTTCTCTAAAAATGGAAAACCCAGATGTAGCCATTGAGAGAGGTTACAGTCTTCCTTGTAACTATACTTTTTATTGGAAATATGAACTTTATTTAATTATAACTTTTATTTATTTGGTCATCTCTGTTTTCAATAAAATAAAATTAGAAGTATAATTCCCTTGGAATACTAGAATAGTGATAAGATTCATGAAAATTAAATTAAATTTTGAAAATAATATCCATCTTTATACAGAATCTTCTTCTAATGACTTTATTTATTAAGTCCTTTGATCAAAGGAATTTACTAAACTTGAAAAAGACTTATTATTATTAGAAATAAATCATTCTCTATGAATATTATATACCCAATGTGATATCTAAACTCATATTCTCATTTCATCATCATATGATAATTTCATCATCATATGATAATTTCATCATCATATGATCATTTGATCTCGAAATACTATTCCAATAAGATAATTATTCTATCGTAAGATAATTATTCTATCGTAAGATAAACCAAGAATGTTTAAGATAATTTAGGTATGTCTATAATGATTCTGAAACATGTAATAAAATTTACTTTTCAAAATATCAAAACATTTAATTTTTGAGCATTTAGTATAATCTCATTTACCAAATAAACAATGATTAAGTCTTTATGTCTTCATAGGATAATTTACTTATAAATTCCCCTTATAATATAACTTATTTTCACTATAAGATAATTTACTTATGGTGTAATATAATTTATTTATATATACTTATATAAAATAAATTACTTTAACAAATAAGAATTAATGTTCAAGTCACTTTGTCTTCCCATAAGATAAATTCCATTGGAGAAATTGACTTCCAGTGACCATAATATAATTCCACTTTCATGTGGGATAAATTATTTAAACATGCAGGCATATAAGATAAATTTAATTATAAAAATTCTTCAAAAATAAATAAAAAACATTTGAACTAAAAGGTTTCCAAAAAATACCAATTTAGTAAATATAACACATTCGCTTGAAATCAATCAAGAAAAACTTATTAATAAAACAAATAGGGATTTTGTGAGCATCAAAACATATTAAGTATTAATATATATTGGAACAATATTAGTATGACCAAAAAACACCCCCTTTTTGATAGTCACAAAACCCATAATGATTTAAACAAAAAATTATAGATTTTAGATATATACACATATAAATCATAGATAATATGTAATTTGAGATAAAATTGATATTTATATAATTAATTTTACATTAATTTATTTTCACCCCTTTGTTATCTTTTACCTGAAGTAAATTTTTTTTATGTTCATATCTTTTCCCCCTTTTGTGATATCAAAAATAAAGATAAGGAATAGAGATAAAATACATTTAATATTTAACATTGATGTAAGTAAAGTTGTGTGAATATAAATTATTAAACTAAATAAGGATATATAAATGACTTGTAAGAAAAAACATGAGAGGGTAGGGATTTTCCATCGATACTAGTCCTGTGCAGCTTTTCATAGGATAGCTAGCCGACCAGTCCTATGAAGGTGGAGTGTTGATATCATGACATATGCTGGGGAGGAGCAGTTCCAAGTTTTCTTGTCTAGGTGATTCCCTCTAATACCTATGGGTCATGTAATTATCTCTAAGCCTTTGGGCCTTGTAAGGGTTCACCTCACCCCTGCTACAGCACTGCAACAGTACTGCTACAGATGAGGATTTAGGGCAGGCGCATTCACTAGAGCAGAGCTAACCGAATTTGGAAGAATGAGAGGGTATGTCTTTTCCATCGGTACCAGGTCTGTGCAGCTTTGATTAGGACAGCTATCCGACCAACCCTATAAAGGTGGAGTGCTAATATCATGATATATGTTGGGGAGGAGCAGTTTCAAGTTTTCTTTTCTGGGTGATTCCCTCTAAGACATATGGATTATGTAATTGTCTCTAATCCTTTGGGCCTTGTAAGGGTTCCACCTCACCCCTTAAAAGATGGAATATCAAAAATAATAAAAAATTAAGGCCTTCAAGACATTCTGACAAATAAAATTTTCATTTATAGAAAAATAAAATGATACTGGAAGAGTGTAAAACAAACTGTTAAAAATTTAAGAGAATTTATCAACTTTGTTTATTAATAACTGGTTTCAGATTAGCTTTAGGTTTAGACAAGTTAGGATAAAGGGTTTCCTTTATCTTCTTCTAAGATGTGGGATACCAATTTTTTTATTTAGACATGAAGATATTATATCATGGATCTTGTAAAGTGCATCAACACACAAGTCAATCACCTTGACAATTTCTTATCTACAAAAATCTAGGATAATTTAATATCCTTTCTATAGTTTCTGAATAACAATTTTGACACACTCCTGCATATATGATTTATATGCATAACTTATAATTAAAATCTTAAAAATATACATCTGAAGAACTGATATTCTATAAGAACTAGTTGTATTTTTAGAAATGGTAAGAAGGTTCCAATATTCTATTAGAACAATAATATATTTTCTTGAGGAGGTATCCTTTGAAACTAAAACTTATTTCCTAATATACTTTGAAAAAATATTCATTTAAATTAAAATTAAATGAATTCTCAACATTTTCCCTGATCTATATGATATTGTAAAATAAAATAACAAAATAATCATTGAGGTAAGGATCCCACTTCTTCATCAAGGTCACAGTGCTCTCAAATTATGATAGATTATCTAAAGAAGTTTGTGTTTTAGAGGCATATAATTCTTCAAAAAAAATTATTCAGTACCAAAACTGATTTCTTAAGACTTTGAATTATATTCCTAGAGTAAGTTTTTACATACTCAAGATCATAAATGACATGTCTTTTCAACTATTTAAGTGATTCTAAAGAAAGTGAATCACATTTCAATTCTTGAATTTTCCATTCCAAAATATTCATATCAGATTCAAAATTCTTCAGCTATTTTGAAATAGATTTATGTTCCTTATCACCAAAATATTAGGCAACTATTTAAGTGGATGTAGTCTTATTAATATGATAAAATTGGAATATCACTATTTTCTTCAAATAGTCAATGTCTAATTTGGTTTCATCTTTAACTAATTTTTTCTCTTCTTAAGACTGCGGTAGATACATAATATTTCACAATAGTGATGTTCTGAATCATTTATTTTTGAGATCTTAACATTTTCGTCATCTCATCAAACTTATGTTTATGAACTGAGTTCTCTTTCAATTTTAAAACTGGATATTTCAAACTTCTCATCTCTGTTTTCATTGAATTTAATTCTAAAAGGATATTCCCAGTAAATGTTTAAAGATGACTAACATATGTAGTTATTTTTTAGATCATAAAAAATTAGGGATTCTTCTAATATTTCATCATCTTATTCAACTTCTTCTTTTTATAGAAAGTGTTTAGCCACCACTCTTCTTCTCTTAGCCTTTAAAACTAGAGGTGCTTATTCACTTCCTTCTTTATCTGACCTAACAAGTTTATTTATAAAAAAACAACCATTTTCAACCTTAACTTTAATAGGGGTTCAAAATAATGAAAACACTTTAGTGTATCCCAATTATTAATGGTCTCAACAAACTCAAGAGTATCAACATAAAGAGAGGAATCATTATGAAAAGTGAGATCCCTTCTCTCACCACTTTCCACAGTGACCAACTTTCTAAGACCATCCATTAAGGATAATATAGCAAGAGATTCTTAAGAATCCATAGGAGAAGATATATTATTAGGTTCCCTAGATTTTGTAGCAATAATAGTAGGAACTTGAGTCTCAATTTGAGCAACACCAACTTCCTCTTATGGGGAGAATTATTCTAGTTCTATAGCTCCATCTTCAAAAATAGATGTAGGAATCTCCTCATAAATATCATGACTTTATATTCTTACCACAATAGGTTCATTATCTATTAGATCTCATAATTTTACTTCATTGTGATTGAATTTGGGTCCAATATAATCAAAAACTATAATTATAAGAACTTGGACATCTGTAGGCTCAATAATAACAGCTCCAGCTCCTACTTCACCTACAGAAGATTCATTTACAACTTCTATATAAATCTCCCCCATATCATGAGTAGGGTTAACTTCAACTTATTCTTTAGTAAAAATAATTATAATATTTTTTAATTAAGTTTTCTAGAAATACTCACTCCTATTAAGTATTTATCTTTAATATTTGTCTAACCATGGACTTGGAGGCCATCAATTTAGTGAGATCAATCTCTATTATTTCAAAAAAAAATAGTTAAAATTCATCTAAAAGGATGTAAACATATATCCATGTTCTTGACATAGTATATATACCTCAAAACATATCTAATAATATTCAATTTATTCTCAATAATTAAGAGATACATCAAATATATGTCTTGGAACAATACTTTTTTGAACTCTCCTACATGATAAGAAATAACATTCTAAATAAAATTTACTAAAAGGTTTCTCTCATATTCAAGATCCTTCACAGGATTCTTTTCCTAAATCATTCCACCAAATAAGGACATCATAATCCCATCAGGTATTAATTCTTCAGCACTAAGAAGAGAGGTATTGGACTCCAAACATCTTCATGGGGGTAATGAAAAACTTTGTCTAACTCATTTGAATAGATTAATAAATTCTTATCGTTCAATTTTGAGACCACAAAGCCTTTATTTTCTTTGAAGTTAAACTCATTGTTTTTGAAAAAATCTCTTACCATATTCTCAAAGAAAAATTTAGTCTATTTTTCATCGAAGATGAACTCCCATACTTGGATGTTGGGTACATTCTTTGGAAACAAATATGTTCTTTCCATCTAGCTAAAATCGATAACATTTACTCTCAAAACCTTGCACAAAACCTTATCTATCTCTAAGATTCCTAAAGAAGTGTCTTCTACACTTTTTTACTTACTCATTATCAATGATAGAGATGTTTTCAAAATTTTGAAGGATTAGGTTTTGGGAGAGATGTCATATTTGAGAAGAAAGAGACTCTGAGGTTTGAAAATGTTTGATATTCATGAGCCAAAATTGATAAAATATCTTTTAGGTAATATTAAGAGTCACTCAAAGTGATGTGATAAAAATAAATTAAAGAAAATTCTAAAATAAAATAAGTATGCATGTCACTTTATGACACGATAAATAATTTAAGTAAATAAACCAAAGTTGAAATAGGGAAAATGGAACATTGATTACATTATATCAGTAAATTCTAAAGTATAAAAAAATTAAAATTATAATACTAATTTAATTGAATAAAATGATAATAACATCATATAAAGTCAAATAATCCCAACTCACTTTTAATAAAATTAATCAAATCATTAGTTAAAGGCATAGTAAAAATATTTTCTAATTGATTCTTAGTATAAATGAATTATAAATAGATATCACCTTTTTGTGAGTGATCCCTTAATAAATAATGCATTGGATCAATGTGTTTTGTTATAAAATAGCTTATTAGTTTTTTTTAAATGTTTATAGTATAAATTTTGTCACATTTGAATGTTACATGATCATAATAGAATCCAAAATTGATCAAATTATGTTCCATCCACAAAACCTATACACAAAAACAACCAGTAGAAATATACTTAGCTTAAGTAGATGATAATACAACTGAGTGTTGCCCCTTACTAGAACAAAAAATCAATGACTTTCCTAAGAAGTGGTAGATTCCTAATGTAATATTTATGGATAATCTATAAACACAAAATTCAGCATAAAAATATTAAAGTAAATCAAATCCATAAGTTTTTGTAAAAATTTAAGATAAAGAAATGGTTTCATTCAAATATATTAAAATTATTTTTTTAGTAATAAAATGTGACTCTTTAGGATTTTATTGAAATCTCGAACATAAAAATATTGAAAACATGATATATAGTCTACTAGAAATTAGATATAAATTTTTTTAATAATACCTCTATATAACTTGTTATCAACCAGTTTACCAACTTCATCCAAATCAAGTTTAATATTAGAACTAATAGGAGTAACTTGTATATTAATATTTTTAAGTCCATATATTTTTATTAAATCATGTATGTATTTTATTTTATTTAAAAAAATTCCAAAATCTTTTTAATAAATTTAAAAACCAATGAAAATTTAAATTCACCCATCATTCTCGTTTTAAATTACTTTTTCATTAGTTTTATAGTTCTTTACACATTTTTTGATTTGTGGAGCCATCATCCATATAAAATTGACTTAATAAAGTATTTGAGGATGAATTATTCTTAAAGAGTGTATGGTATTCCAATACTACCATAAATTCTTTGATAAAATAGATAATATAAAATTGTCATACCAAGATCTAGGTTCTTCTTTAAGACCATAAATTTTTTTATTAATTTTCAAATCCAGATTTGGAAAGAGAGGGTTTTCAAATCCTGAAAGTTGTTCCCCATAAACTTACTCAATTAAAAATTGATTTAAAAATTATATTTTACATACATATAAATTAATTTAAAATTTATATAATATATATATTATAAAATAATCCTAATCTATTATAATATAACTATTAGAAAAAATATTTATTCGTAATCTATTATATATTTTTTGTTATAAACTTTAGAAAATGACCTAGCCTTATTTATAGAGATTACACCATGATCATCTTGTTTATTTATAAATACTCATTTTGTTACTATGATAGGATAATCATAGAGTTTATTTACTAATTCTCATATATTATTCATCTTTAATTGGTTTAACTATTTTAACATTGATAAAACCCAACTATAATAATTTAAGAATTCTTATATAGTTTTAGGTTCTAACTAGGATAAGAAATAAATAAAATTAAAAAGATTACATAGACTTATTTTAGTTCTAAATCCCTCATTTAAGGTTCCTGTAACAATTTATAAGGGGTTTTTTAAGGGTTTTAGACTATTTAAGAAAAACACTTTTAGGTTCACTACTTTATAATATTTTAGGACTATATTCTTTAGTATTAAGTTCCACATCATCATAATTTTTGTCATCAAATAGATATTAAAGTCTCAAGTTATCCAAAGAATCACTAATACCATGAAATTTAAATTTATTATGATCAAAGGGATCACTTTCATCAAATTTGACATGGTTAGATTCTTCAACTATAATTTAATTATTATTTAAAACTCTATAATATTTAGAAGTGTTTGAGTAACCTAGGAAGATTCATTCATCTACCTTTAGATCAAATTTACCAAGATTTTCCTTAGTTTTCATAATGTAAACTATACATCCAAAAACCTTAAAATGACTAACCTTTGGTTTTCTATTATTATATAACTAATAGGGTGTTATATTAAAAATTGGACTTATTAAAACTCTATTAATTACAAAACATATTGTGTTAATAGCTTCATCCCAAAAATGAGTTTCCATGATATAATCCCTTAACAAAGTTCTAAAAATATCTTACAGGGACTTATTCCTCCTTTCAAAAACACCATTATATTGAGGTGGCCAAGGGGTAGAGAATGTTTTATTAATTCCATGATTTAATCAATATAAATTGAATTCATAATTCTAAAAATCTCCCTAATAATAAAAAATTATCATTTTTTTATTTTGTACTACCTTAAAAAAGTTAATAAAAATATAAGAGACTTTACTTTTAAGTCTTGAAAAGTAAACCACTATAAATCTTGAAAAATAATTAACCAAAACATTAAAAAATTACACCTAGGATTGAACTTCTAAATGGTCCAAAAAAACAATGTAGATAAGTTCTAGTGGTATAGATGTAGAAACCTCTTTTATTGGTTTGAAATATGACTTGTGTTGCTTTCATATTTGGAATGTATTGCATAGTTTGTTTTTTTCCAATTTAAGTTGAAACTAATCAAAAATAAAATTTCTATTATATAATTTCCTCAAAGAATAAACATTATAATATCCAAGACTTCAATTAAAAATCCAAGATTTATTAATTTCAGCATTCAAAAAAAATAATTTTTTTATAAAAATAATATAGATATAGAGTGTAAACATTTTTAGTTCTAGGTGCTCTAAATTTAAGAAATTTATCATTGAAAATAGAATAAGAGTTGTTAAAAAAATCAGTAGAAAATCAATCATTAAAAAGTTAAGAAGTACTAATTATGTTTTTCTTTAAGTCTTCAATGTAAATAACTTTGTGAATAAGGACTGATTATAAATCTCCAATAGATCCAAATATAGCAATAATTCCTTTTTTATTATCAAAAAATGTGATATAGCCTCCATCAATATTAGATAGTGGGTGGAATTAGAAAAATATTCTCTCATATGTATTTAACAACCCCTATCCATAAACCATTTAGCATTATTATTCTTGTTGATCTTTAATTACAAATAAAAATTAAACATGAATATATTTTTTTTCCAAAATTCTCTTGGGTCCAATAATATTAGCCATTAAATGTTTGGGAACCCAAATCAATATACAATTTCTTGGATTTTCATAATTTCCAGTACTAAAGTTAAATGAGTTTCTATAACTAAAATAATTATTTACACCATAAAATTTAATATATCTTAAGAAAAAATCCTTAACATAATGACCATTTATACCACAATGAGAAAAGGTAACATTAGACATGTTTTTGTTTTATAACTAGACACAATATAATTCTTATACTTCTATATTTTTCTCTATTATTGTATATGAATTGTTTAACTTTATTGGATTTTTTGTTACCAAATATTTTTTTAAGGTAATCCTCACCCTTTTTAGAGATTTTACTTCAGGTATTAATTCTTTTATTTTACTATCATATACAGCACAATTAGAAGAATATTAATCTTGTTTTAATTTTATTTTTGAAAACTACTTGAACATATCACACTTTTCATTTAACACAACATTATAGGTTTTCTTGAGAGTATTTTTATTCTTCTTAAGAGATTCATACTTAACCTCTAACATATAAAAATATTCATTTACTTCTTTATAAAAAAATCAAAATCATTCTCATAAGAATAAAAGTATTGTAACTCATCATTTTGTTCCATAAATCACATATTAACCTTTTGATTTTAAATCTTAGATGATCAATTAGAATGAGAATCATTGTTTGAGTCTTCATAATCACTACATGTATCCTCCATCACTGAATTTTTTTTTCTTCTTATAATCTAATTTTATTTTGAGCTTCTTTTCTAATTTATTATTATGTTTCAACTAAGGGTAATTGGGATTAATATTCCTAATCTTATTTCATTCATAGAAACTGAATTATTTTGAATTAAATTAAAACTTTATGTACTTTTTGAATTATTTCTTGAATTATCTTATCTTATTATAAAACTCTTTGAACTTCATTTCAAACTAATAAAGTTCTCTATCAAACTATGAGCAACTTGACTCTTGTTCCTCGGATGAGACAGATAATAATGTTTCTTTATACTTCCTCTCGTTATTTGAAGTAGATAATTTTAAATAATTATCTTCTTTATTGATCAAATTTTGATCACAAACCTATGCTTGCATCTCTACCTAATTCATCAAAAGAGTTACAACTATGAGTTCTTGATCTGAGTCAAAAATAAGTGTTCCCAAAGAAGCAACATTGTTGATAATTTTTGTGAATCTACCTTTAATTTGAGTTATTCTTTCACCATCCATCATTCTAAAGGTATCAAAATTAAGTTTAGTATAATTTTACATCAATTTAATGATATTATCAGTTACCTCATAAGATAAATTAATATTTTCTCGCATCTCATTTTCAATAGTGCATTGTGAGACCCTATTGAATTCATCTAGACCAAGACTACAAATAATATCATCCATAGCTCTCAAATTCAAATCATGCTCTACTTCTTGAGTAGCATACCATAACTCTACATCACCTATAAGAATTTTTTATGGTTTGAAATATTTTAGATATATTTTCAAATTGAGATTATTCAAATAAATAATCATTATGGCCTTTTAGTATCCATAGTTCTCTCCATTGAAATAGGTAGATCTTCCAATAGAAATTTTTTCTTTCAGGTTGACCATTGTAGAAAATTTAGAAATTGATCTTCAAATTTAAACTAGTAAAAGTCTAAAACTTGGAATTCACTTGTTTTTATACCAATTATTGTCCTAAATATTTATATAAATACTTAATATGGGTGAATTGAGTTCTTAAAAATTTCACCCCACTTAAAACCACCCTCTTAAAATTGGTTTGAACCTGAACCACTTTTATCAATCAGATATACATCAAAAAATTATAAAAAAATAAAAAATTATGATATATGAGATTTAAAGTGGTTTGGGTCCTAAATATCCCCCAGTCCACTCCACCAACACTTTCTTAAATATCTTGATGATTTTCACTAAGCGTGTCCTTTTTCCTAGGGACCTAGACACTTGAGTGAAAGTAAATATAACTTTTTTACATAGGTTCCAAGAGATTTCATTAGTATATCCCTTTATAAGACCTAGCCATGAAATTTATATATAATTGAGTACAATAAGTTTTCTCTTACATCAATAAGAAATTATGTAGAAAAATTTCTTGATCAGCATACAGTTGTAAGAAGCAAGTGACACTTGATGAAGAACTATTCCAAATAATTAATAAGGCTTCAACAAGTAGATCTTAAATATCCCTTTGACTATAGTATATTTATTATTGATTAAATAATAATATATTTATTTATATCATTCATCATTAAAATTTTCTTGAAAAAAAAAGTATGCACTTCTTTTGTTCTTGAGAATATATAGTTTTTCTCTAGTTTTATCTCTTATCACACTCCTTTTTGAATTTTAACTCTTGAATATATATGTTAATGGTAAAGTGAATATAATATTTTGAAAATAAAATCTATAATATTGTATATTACTTTGTTCTCTGAAAATGGAATAATAGAGGTAGTCATTGAGATCAGTTACGGTCTTCCTTTGAACTATACATTTTTATAGAAATAAAAGATTTATTTAATTTTACCTTTATTCATTTAGAAATATCTATTTCTAATAAAATAAAATAATTATTAAACTTACCTTGTAATTTTGCAATAATAATATTATTATTTAAAATTCAATTAAATATTGAAAATAATATTCAACTTTATACGACATTTGCTTCAAATGACTATATTTCTTAAGCCCTTTAATCGAATTAATTTACAAAATTTAGTGAATACATTTTATCCTTGTAAATAAATCCTTCTATATGAATATTATCATCTAGGTGTGATATCTAAACTCCTCATATGATAATTCCATCATTGTATGATAATTTGATCTGGAAAACCTATTATTGTAACATAATTCTTTTAATATAAGATAAATTGATTGTGCATAAGATAATTTAGGTCCATGTATGATGCTTCTAAAACATGTAAGAAAATTTAAATTTCTAAATATAAGATTTTAAACTTTTTGATCTTTTAGGATAATCTTCTTTACTAAATATCCAATGAGTAAATATTTTTGGTTTTATATGGTAATTTACATATGAAGTACCCTTGTGAGATAATTCATTTTATTCATGAGATGATTTACTTGTGATTTAAGATAATTTAGTTATGGATAATTCTATAAGATAAATTCCTTTTAAAAATAAGAATTCTTGCACAAGATGTTTTGTCTTCCTATAAAAAAATTCCATTAGAGAAATTGACTTGTATCTACCATTAGATAATTCCTTTAGTGAGTAAGATAAATTCTTCAAAATTGAAATCCATGTAAGATAAATTTCTTAGTAAAATTTCTTCAAAATTTAATAAAACA
The DNA here is from genome assembly GCA_963277665.1 of Viscum album. Lineage (NCBI taxonomy): Eukaryota > Viridiplantae > Streptophyta > Magnoliopsida > Santalales > Viscaceae > Viscum > Viscum album. Next base: position 20,049,875 of record OY728119.1, on the reverse strand, counting down.
TATTTAAACTAAAAGGTTTTGAATTGAAATAACACTTAAGTGAATATAACTAGTTCACCTAAAATTAATCAAGATAAACTTATTAGTAAAATAAATTGGGATTTTGTGAGAATAAAAAAACTATCAAGTATTGGGATATATTTTAAAAAATTATAGTATTTCAAACATGATATGTGTGTGGTTTACACATATGTAGACCAAAGATTCTTAACCTGGTTGATGTCCCTAGTGAAGGTGGTTTTTTAGGGCTTATACCCATCACGAGGCATGTTCCCTCTCCCTAGATCATTGAGTGTACCCAAGAGGCTCACCAAGTGCATATATTGACTAGATTCTCAATACGAGTCGACCAATTTGGGCATGATCCAAGGTAAGCTTCACTGTTATCCTCATGATAATAAACCCTTATTATCAAGGGATTATATGATGGTAACTTACCTAAACATCTTATCATTTTGGGATTAAATCCCAGTATACACCTTTTATCAATGGAATAAATAATCGATAAGGTTTACACTAGTGTACACAAAACAATCATGTAATTCTGGAGGTTATGTATGAGGACTTGGTAAACAGGTGCCCCGATAGGGGACTTGAGCGAAGCAGGAAGTATATGGCATGGGTGAGTGTGGTGCTTGGGTGAGGGTGCCTCCTAGGGGGAGACCTGGGTACAATGGGTTCTCATGGATGAGGACTTGGGTGAAGGTTCACCCTAGTAGTAGGTATAGGATATGGTTCATCCTAGTATGGGGTAAGGAGAATATGGTGCCCTAATCAGTAGTGGGGCTAAGTGGTCACCCTTAATTTTTTGTCAACTTCCTTACCTTTTAGGCTTAATTAATTTACCTAAAAGGGTCATTGGGAATAGGGAATGTGGAGTTATGTTCACTCATAATATACCTTTATCTAAGTGTCTAAGTTCCTAGAATAGAAATCAATGGGGTGTATTTATATAAAAATATGGGGACTAGGGCGCATGAATCTAAGAATGTAAGGTGGTTTGCATAAGTTATTTGGGTGTGTGATATGGGCATGAAATTGTGCTAGTAAAAGTAAGTTGAATTAAGGATGTTGGTGTAGTGATGCATTCACATGAGTGAATCAGGGTGAACCACACGAGTGTGTTGGTGACATGTGCAATGAGAGTTAAGCACAGAATCCTAGACCTATGTGAATTTAACTATGGAAATCAAATTTGGGTACACAGACCAAGGTGCATGGACTTGAGATCACGGGACTGGGTTCATAGACCTAGGTGAATCAGTGGATTTGAACAAAACTTTATGATATAATTCCAACTTTAAATGGTTATAACAGTTGATTCATGAGTCCATTTTAGATCCACGAGAATCCAAATTGAATCTTGTGAAATGAACTGCATTTTTTACAATTGGGTTCCCCTATAGCATATGTTTTTTAAGGTTCCCATAAGAATTTAAAAAAAAGGTTTTTATAGTTTTGAAAACCCTTTTCGTCTTTAATGGATGAAATACATGTCCTACTAATAATGGGAGACTCTCACTAATACATCACCAAATTAGAAATGTTCTTGATGAATCTCCATCCATAGGTGTGTGAGAAATAATGTGGCACATAGAGATCCCATTGGTGTCCTCTTTAGTAATGGAGATACTTTTCTACCCACACTTCACTCCCATAATCTGAGTGAGGAACATATCATTTCTTCCATGAAAAAGTGCATGGAATGAATTTTTTGGTTTCAATGATGACATAGAGATGTGGTGTTAATTACATAACAATATAATGAGTTTAAAAACCCTTAAAAGTGAAATAAACATAAGGTATCTTTGTTGATCTATCATATGGGATATTATTAGACCGATGTTTATGTATAGTTCTATTAATATTCAAAAGTTTTAAAATATATAAAATGTATCATGATATACTAAAAATAATCTCCAATTAATCATTATTTCATATTGGTTTCATATATTATACGATGTGAAATGACAATTGACATTGTAAAGTATGACTTTGAGATATACCTAATTAATGGTCATCATGGAGTATTATAGTTTGTGATAAAATTTAAAGATTATCATGGGTTGTGTTTTATATAGAGATATATAATTCACTCAGGAGGTAAAAAAAGAGTTTTGTGTGCTAGATAACCAACTAAATATACAAACATGAAGTTCCATACACCTTGTCTTTGGTATATTAGGGGTGTATATTTCATATTTAATTCCAATTAAATTAGTTTTAAAGATATTTATCATGATAACCTTCATGAATTGATACCTTTATTAAACCAGTCCTAAGGTATAGCTAATTAGGGGGTGGTTGGGTATGTTTCTAATCATAGATAAAATTAAGGTTTAACCAAGATGTGATTTTTACTCTCTTATAATGGGTATGATATATGTGACCTTGATTGAGATATATTGGGGAAGTGTATAACCACACCTAGTAAGTGACATGTGATGTTCTCATCCATCTATGTGAATAGAATGTGATTTTTTCATCTACCTAGTCATTTTATACTCAGAGAATCAAGAATATATGAGTTAGTTTTAAGATATTGGCATAATTTGTACCTCATGGACACTTTATGTCTTAAATAAAGAGAATATATAGTTATGAATATTTTATATGGTATTAATGGTATAGGTATAAATTGAGATATTTTTTTATAGATATCATGTTGGATTCCTTTATAGTTTGAGTAACATTGATGTTTTTCTAGAGCTGATCTTTTTGTATAATTATGTATCAGAGAATTTATAATTGTTTTCAGTGTTATAACAGACAATGGGGTCATACATATCAATTTTATTAATGATTATTAAGTTTTTATAAAATTTTAATAATTACTACAAAAGTATTTTTAGAGGATATCCAATAAGAGTTTTGGATTTATTTTCAGAAGTTGTAATATATGGTAAAAAAAAGAATGATAGCTACTCTAAAAGGATATTTGTAGGATATCTAAAAGGGTTTTGGATATTTTTTCATAATTTGTTACATATGGTGTAACATAAGGTGAAATTGTACTAATTTTATGAGGATTTATTTCAAGTAGGAGATCAAAAAATATATATATTGAAGTTAAATCAAGGTGTTGTAGTATTAACCAAGTCATGTTTTTCACTGAATTAAACCATTCTATAATATAGTACACTACATCATAGTTTTTTTCATGGAAGTTCTTGTTTTATATGATAATTCATGTTGATTTTTATTTATTTAATATCAATTTTCATGATCAGTTGTAACATCATTTAATGATGTTTACAGTTTTTTGAATGTAAAAAATAATTATTTAAATTTTAAACAATTAATGATAATTTAAAACATATTTTACATAGATTTGTAACATTTTTTAAACATTTATGGATGGATAAATGGATTTAAGATATTTTTTATTCCATGTACTTTCCTTGATGGTTATATAAAGTGATTCAATCCATGTGAAATGGTTTTAAAAATGTATTGTTTGATAGTATTATGAGAAAATTCATATTTTATCTCTTATTCTCTTATTTGAGTTAATTTATGGTTTTAATATACTATGATAAATAGAGAATCATGTCTAATAATAAGGTGATTCATACAACCCATGGATACTCAAGAATGAAGGAGGCCTTTAGTTGATTATTAATTATATTCATCAATTATATTGAAGAAGAAGGTGCTCGGTTTCATCCAGAAAAAAATATTCTTTATTTATATTTTTATTCAATTCAAATGATTGGATGGATTTTGTGGAAAAAATGGTTTTGGTGATTGTTTCTACGATCTTTGGATAAGGTTTATCACTATCAAAATCCAAAAACTTTTATTAGATTATAAATATTTTAATTTTTTATGAACTTATATAGATAAATATTATTAATATGTGAATTGTATGTGGATTTATATTATAAATTTTATAAATATTATAAATATATATTGTAAATGTTTTGTGAACATTTATTTTATATTGAAATTGGTATGTGTTATATATAGACACAAACATATTCACATTGTATATGTTGTATCAACATTTATTTTATGTGTGTGTGTGTTATAAATGTTCAATGTTATGGGAAAAATGAACAAAACATAACTTGTAACACATAAAATACATTTTATCTAAAAACCCATAATATTTTATTTGTTATACTAGTAAATTTAAATGATTATAAAAAATAATAGTTATAATATTAGTGAAAATTTAAACACAAACTATCCATATCACATACAACCCAAAATAAAAATAATTTAGGAAAATTAATACATATGTCATAAAAAACAAGCATATAATATAATATTTCACACATAATATAATCTATTTAAAATCACAAAACTTGTTTTTTTAATATCAAAATTTAAATCATAATAAAAAAAATATAATTATAATCTTAATACAATTTAAAACAAAGAATATCCATGTGTCAAATATCACAAAACAAAAATATTTTTTAAAATATACACATAAAATAATAAAAATAAATACATAACATGATAAATCTACCAATGAATATGTAATTTTCACAAAAAATTAAAAAATTTCTATGAAATGCTTTATAGTTTTGTACTTTTTTCAATGAAAATACTATGTGTTTACTTCCACTTGTAAGTATTTTTTGAATTCATAGATAAAAAACCTAATTAAAATGGAATAAATGAAAAAAAAACATAAAAATATGCAAATAAATGAAACCAAATAACATGTTGTGTGTCTATGCACAAAACATTTTATGTGCATATATAAATGTTTTATGCATATATACATATATATATATATATATTGTAAAATCTATGTTCATATATAAATATTTCATGCATATATAAAATATTTTTTAAACATATATCAAATGTGATGTGATATACTTGTTTATGTATAAAATATTTTATGATTTGTTCCAACTATATTATAAACATATATAAAACTTGTTAGGTTTTTATGTATCAAAAAATATTTGTTCAAAGTAGTGAAATACATTAGAAACCATAATTCCCAAGATCAACATGCATTAAAACTAAAACCATGTATATACAAAATGAATAATGTGTTCCTTACACCGATGAGCCTCTGCTACTATCCTCATTCATGTACTTGATAAAGATCCATTAGAAGAAACTATCGGGTTCCTTCCTTTATTCATAGTTTATCCATAATTTTTTTCAAATCACCCAATAGTTTGAGAGAGACCTTTCTTTATTTTATGGTTTTCTAGTATCTTATGTAGTAAAGGAAGAAGGATGGGAGAGAAATGGGAGAATAGGTAGAAGACATGCACAAGCTCGAACACCCATAACAATGGTTATTTCCTCCTTATATGGGCCTAAAGGATTCTACCCAATCATTTAAATAATTTACTCATACATGCATAACAAAAAATTAATTGGAATTTAGTTAAAACGCATGTAACCTTCGGTCGATCAAATACTCTCATGTGTTTCATCTCATGAAACATCTCTATTGATGATATCCTTGCACATAAGATTGTTCGGATGTTAACATTTAATGCTCTATTTCTCATGTTAATCATATGATACGATTAATGACATAGATAAAGGTAGTGGAGGTAGCGGTGTGAAATATTTATATCACATCATATGATATCCTCAACTATGGCATAAAATATTCCTTATATTTCATGTATTTCATACTCTATGACATACTTATATCATACTATAAATTATAACATAAATAAAGCATATATATCTATAGATATAGGGCATATCTCCAACAATATCCCCTATAAGTATAGCCTCTCAAACTTTGTGTCATTTCAAATTATATTGTATAATATATAATAACTTGTGAAACCATATCCAAAACTCCTTTTGGATATCTTCAAAAATAATTTTGTAAATCTATCATAAAATTCACCATGTATCACATCATATAAAATACCTTCTGAATATCTATCCAAAACACCTTTTAGATAAACTCTAAAAAAAATTTAGACCATCTTTATTAGTTTTGTGAAACTCAATCCCCATTCTATCAACCATAATTTATGACCCCATGAGCCTTTGTATCATTAAAAATATATATGAATTTTTAAATTCAAAAATTTAATAAAATAGTGTCCTCTAGAAAATCAACAATGCTCCTTGATATAAAAATTGATCAAGTGTGATATATATCATATACAAGTATGTATATCAATATAATATCTTTATCCAAAACATCAAGAGACTATAGGATATAGAGTATGTCAATATCATATAGTTAACTTTTATGTTCTTTAATATTTGAGTTTAAATTGACCAGGTTGAATAATACATCACATGTTATTCATCTAAGTGGATAAGCACATTACATGACACTCACCCAGGTAAATAACCACATCATGTGTTATTTATCTAGGTATATATATAAACTTCCTTTATTTATCTCAATCAAGGTCTCGGATGATATAATTTTCATATGATAGGATGAATCCCATCTTAGTCAAGCTCCAATCAACAACATGATCATCAACATACCCAACCACCCCTGGTTATCTAAGCCTCAAGACTCATGTAAGAAGAAGGTATAAAAGTGTAAAGTTAATCATATTAATTATCTCTCCAACCTCAGTTATGGGGATTCAATATGAAACATGCACCTCCAGTATACTAGAGACATGGTGTATGACACTCCATGTGGTGTACTTGGTGGGTCATACAATGCAAAAACCTTATTTTGTGCTTCCTGAGCTATTTTTTATAACTATATGAAATCCTACTCGTTCTAACCTTAACATTTCTTCAAAACATATAATAATCCATGATGAATATCAGTTAGGGATAACTCAAAGTCATACTTTGAGAGGTCAATTATCATTTTACATCACATAATATATGCATCCAATGTGAAATAATGATAAAGTGGAGGCTACCTTTTGTATAACATGATACATTTTAACTTCTTAATTTATTTTAATAATACTAAAAAAACTATATATAAACTCCTATCATGTCATATAATATATGATATATGGTCTGATCAGACATATGTTTGTTTCAATTTTAGGATTTTTTTTAACTCATTAAATCTCTATGAAAATACTATAACATCTTTATGTGATTGTATAGTAAAGACCCTCCCACTAAACTCTTTTGTGAGTATCATCTATGAAGTAAGAAAGTTTGAATTATGGTGAAATTTAAGAATCATATTTCTAATGTTCAACTCTTTGAACATAGTACTAAAACTCTTTTAATTCACAATATCCAATTTTATAATGTCAATAACTTATGTTTCCAACTTATAACTCTTTCAAAGTTTATCAAAATCATTTTTATAGTAACCTTTTCCATAAAATGTTTTCATTGATATCATTTTCTCATCAATTTAACTCTTTTAATTAATCACATAGTAACATATCCTAAACCTATTAGGATATTAAGGGGAATTCAATTTTTATTTTAACTGGTATGATATTTTATTTATTGTACTTAAACTTATCTAAGTCCTCCCACAAACCTCTTAGAAACTATATTCTCTTCAAAATATCATGCTAAGATACACAAAATCATTTGTGTTCAAGAAATAACACTTGCTTCCTTTAGTGGGAATATTTAACAACTAAACTACTATTACCATATAAAATATAGTATTCAGTGTGTTTAGATAAATAATCTAAAAATAATATTTTATTATTTAAAATATTCCTCTAAAGTGTGGTGGGATAATATCCCTCATGTTTTAATAATCAACTAGATAAACTCTTTTACCATGTATAAAACTGATTTTATCCTTATCTTATTTTCAAACATGTCATGGAATTGGATCAAATAATAACCATATATATTGAATTAATCATCTCATATTTTCTATAATAACTCTTTTTTAATGAATAACTTCTCTTATTATACAAGAGTTATAAGATGAAAATACACATCCTTTAATTAAATTCGTCTAAGCTTTAAATATTCCTTTACATTAAACACTATGACTTAGAAACCCTTTGCTTCATTATTTGAATGTGAACTAAATTATCTATAAATTATTTCCTTGATTTTTAAAACCTATATATTTAAAATATTTTTAAAATATAAATTTGGTATCATATACCCTTAAAAATTGAAGAATTGATTTTTATAACATTTACACCTAACATGGACTTTCCATGGAATTTCTAAAACCCCTTTAGTTATTTTACATAATTCCATCACATATGAAATCATTTTTATTCCTTCTTATAACTTCCCTTAGGTTTCAATGATTGGGTATTATTATTTTACAATTCCAATATTTATTATCTGGTTAAACCTTTACTCACTTCTAGCATTATCATAGTACTAGATCTTAAACATTGTATTCTATTCTCATAAATCCTCAATGATTTGAGGAAACTAGTTGAGGTTTTATTGAACTCACTCACATTTTTTAAATATTTTCAATAATGATTATATAATGATTTCAATATATATATTATACCTTAAAGGATATCTCTGGTCTCTCCAAGTCATTAACATACTCAATCATATTGAATATATGAGAAGAGACTATTTTTCATTTGGTTATCTAGTATCTAATGTAATTGAAACTTTAGGTGGATTAATATTCACTTCTCATAAGCATATATCTGATCCATCTATTTAATTTCTTTTAACGTATGGTTATTCATAACTATTTCTCTAACACATATATTTATTTCCTTCTTACTTTGAGAACAATTCTCAAGTTTCTATACTAGTATAGAAATTTGATTCCATTAAGTTTATTTCTTTTTTAATATTTATCTCAAGGTTATATTTTATGATGATTTTTTTTATCTATAAAAAAATCTTTTATCAGATAAGTATCATGTTTTATATTCATTTAATAAGGACTTTAATTAAATGTGCTACTACTAAAATGATGAACCCCTTCAAATTATATTGTATTTATTAGTGGGATAAGATCCATATTTCACTAAGTAATGAGTCCAATTTAGTTCTAATATCACTACTTAGCTATTTGGATGATCCATCATGCTAATCATATCATATATGAATCTTGGATGGTTGAGAAGACAACTCTTTGCATAATCCATCATATAGATAAACTCAACACTATTACTCTAGTATCATAACTCTTAGGGTTTCCCATCTAAGTGTAACCCAAAGAAAATAACAAAAATGAGACACCTAACTCTTAGGGTAACCTCATTACTTTCTTACCATAAAAAAGCTAATACAGGAGAACCTAGATTTAGTGTGAAACTAACCGATTGGAAGATTATGGTCTTAAGAAAATTTCTTTGGAAAGAATCTGACACAAAGTATTTTTTAAGGGTTTTTAATCACACCATATTATCTCATGTATTCACTTTATGTCTATTTATTTTTATAAGGATTTATTTTTGGAATCCCTAATCCTTACACTAAATCAATATTTTCAAATCATATTGATGTGTAACTCTTTATATTACTCCTGAACAAGCTAGTGTTGAGGTAGAATAAAACTAAATCAATAATTATACCTAGAAAATAACTTCTTGTATGTATGTATGACAATTTATATAATCACTTTAACTTTTTAAACTAAATCATACAACCATTCATAATATAAACAATTTATATATATAAATAAAAAAAGTAATAATACTAAAAAAAGAATAATTCATATATTTAAATATAAAAAAACAATTTGTGTACATTTTATTTATAAAATAATTATAAATACTTTACAATTTAATAATTAATTATGTACAATCCATAATTAAATAAATATAAACACTTTATATCTATATCTAATATGAACCCCTTCATATTATCCTTTATATGGAATTTAACTTAAATATATAATGTTAAATGAAATATAAACACTTTATATTCTAATGTTATTATGTATTCAATTTATATATTATAAATATCACATATTTAATATTATTTAAACCTTGATAATATCAATTAGAAAACCCCCTTTTGATGTAGTTAAAATAATATTAAAAAATGAATTTTAATTTGAGCATTTCAAATTAATTATGAACAATTCATAATTTCAAATATAAACACTTTTATATTTTTTCCCTTATTTTATTATTTATAAAAAATTTATAGATCACCCTTGTAATTTCCAAATAAAAAATAATAATTTATGAATTATAAGTCTTATCATATAGTTTTAAAAGGTATTTAATATTAACAATTAATATTACGGAATATTTATTTATAAAATTTCTCATAAAAACTTTATAATTAATTATAAACAATTTATAATTAATTAATTTATAAAAAAATTATAAATTAAATAAATATCCCAAAATATTTTTTTCTATAATTTATAAATAATTTATAAACTATATAATTCAATTAATAATTGAAATTAAAAAAATAAATTTTTCTATATATATATTGTATTTTATGATACTAGTTATATCGTGATGTGTGGTTCAATTCAAAATTGATAATGTGTATTACAATTATCATGTTATGGAATATTACTTATAAATTCACATTATTAGTCGCATATTATGATATCCACTTCAGCGGCAAATGAATCCTATTCAATAATAGGCCTATGTAACATTAACACAGTGCAAGGTGTCCTGTGTTACATTAACCCAACACTTTTCATACATTATCTATCATAAGTAGTGATATCACATTTAGCTACTAACCAATTATATTCTATGATTAGAATTAATATTGCTTAAGTAAGACGATGCACTATTTTGTGGGTTTAGTTTGGAATTATTATGTGCTACGATTGGCCATATCATAGGTTGTGATATGTATAGAATTGAAGGAATTGAATTCTGTTGCTACCTACAATATCCCATGTCAATATGAATGAATATATTGAAACTTATGATACCAAATATCAAAATTCCATCCATAATTCAAATTATATATCATTTTTAATGATATAAAATATGATACAAAAATGATATCAAAATTTTATTCATTTTTAATTTTTTTAGAATCAAGAAGCACGGTGATGCTTTAATACCGCAATTATGTTTTTATGGATAAAAAACACTTATTATAAGTATTTGAAGACATTAGAAACCATAATTACCAATATCACCATAAATACAAACTGAAATCATGTATATTAAAAATAAATAATGTGTACTTTGCACTGATGAGCCTCCCCCACCATACTTATCTATATGCTTGATAAAGATCCCTTAAAATAAACCATAATATTTCTTCCTATATTTTATATCCAAATATTTATCTGAATCACCCAATAGTTTTAGAAGGTCCCACATTTCTTCCATGATATGATAGTATCTCATGTAATAAAGGAATTAGGAGGAGAGAGTAATATATTAATTAATAAAATGCACAGACAGCCTAGGACACCCATCACAATGGTTACCACCTCCTTATATAGGCCTCAAGGAAACTCCCCAATCCTTTTTATCATTTATACATACATTTGCAACATATGAGTAAACTTAATATGGTAATAACACTTGTATCTTATAGATGATGAAATACTCTAATGTGTTTTATCTTATGAAATAACTCTATTGATGATATCCTTATATAGAATATTGTTTAGACATTAACATTCAAAATTCCACTATGTTAATCATATAATACAATTAGTCAATATCATAACCTTTATGATATTATTATATCATACATTGTGATATAGATAAAGGTAGTAAAGGCAGTGGTGTGATATATCTACATCGTACCATATGATATCCTCAACCATGGCATACAATATTCCTTAGATTTCATGCATGTTTTACTCAATGAAATACTTATGTCATTCCATATGATATAACACATACACATCATGTGTATCTATGGATTTAGTTTATATCACTATCAAAATGTTATATACTATATATCAGTATATAGAAATTTTTTGGTGAATATATAAAGTTTCCCAGTTTTTCTGAGAATGACTTAGCCTCTAATAAAAAATTAGGCTCTTGTTTAAATTTTATTTAATTCATTGGTTCCCATGTTTATTAAATGTTTACTTTATATTATTTAAATTATCACTATGAGAAGTTTTGAGAATGATAATTTTGTTATGCCTTGGGCCCTTTAAGAGGAAAATTTCAAGGAATTCTATTTGAGAATAATTAATATTGAGTGCATTATTTTTCACCTATAATAATTTTATTGGATTGATTGACACCTAAAATTATTAAATTAGGACCCTTTATGGTTTGGTTTAGTGGAACATGATGTTTTTAAAGGAAATGATAATATAGTATCACTAAGCCCATTAAGGGTTATAAATGTAAAATTCTTTAAACATGATGTTAGAATGAGAAATAGATTTTATCACTAATTCCATGACACATATATTTGGTTTATAATTTAATGTCCAACTAAGTTTATAAAAAAATTAATCCATTTAAGAAAAAAATTATATGTATTAATTTTTTTATGTCATTATTATAACCCCCCCCCCCCATTATCTTTCTCCCCCCATTAGGAAGAGTGGTGACTGCTCATAAGATAAGGACACCAAAGGATGACCAGGATAATGTTGGGATCACCATTAAAGGTATGGTTTTGTGATTCCAACCCAAACCCCCCACCTTTTTTAACATTTATATTCGGATGTAGACCTATTTTTATTTGGGTATATTTAATTAATTTAATATATATATATGGAAATAATCATCCCAATGAGATGAATATAACAATACCAAAATCATGATGATTTGATTAATTGATCAAGTTATTTATATAGAAAATTTTTTAAGAATTACAATTTCACTCTAATTATTAGTAACATTAATGGTTTAATGATAGGAAACTAAGGCCAAATACAAGATTAAGGTGGCGAGATGATCATTAGGTTGAGTTTTCATAGAATATTGAGGTGGTAGACTGGTCGGTAGTGGGTCATTCTGGAAATAGTGGTCACCATAAAATGTGTGTGTGTGTGTAGACATTCACACATGCAGTCATAATGTATGACCATTTTAATAAATAAATAAAAATAAAAATAGGGGGAATATATCATTATCTATTAGAGATAAATGAATAGATCATGATAATGATCTTTTTAATGTCAACATAGATCATTAATGGTTTGTTTTTGAAATTTTAAATATATGAACACTAATATTGATAGTGACTTAATATGATTAAATTTTAAAGGTACCTTTTCATTTTTTTCACATTTATAACATAATAGTTTATTCTATTGAGCCATTTAGAACTCTTAAATTGATAGAATTACTAAATTAATATTTTTTACATTGATATGTGTGAATGTATTCTGGTAAATATTTTGGTTATAATGATGCATTGGGATATTTATGTAGAGTTTTAGATCTTGAGTGGGTCTATGATCATCCTTTGAGGTTAATGATTCAATATAACATGAATTTCGACACCATTATTTGTAGAGAAGATCATTGATGGAATTTTGACAGGTTTTCCAAGATTCAAACCTTTAGTGAGTGTTATTAGTTGATAATTGGTTGGTTTGAACATATAAGTCAGACATTCTAGTTTGATGTGATAGTTTATGGTACTCATTTTATCCATAGGAATTCTCAGGTTTCCAATTTTTCATGTTAGAGTATTAGATTGATGTTTGATCCATAGTGATGATGTGGAATTATTTTATTAAAGATGTGAGTGTCTCATGGTGAAGTGGATGTGTTGCAATGATGATTTGGATTTATCATAGTAGAGATTTTGAATTTATGTGTTATGTAAGAATTGTTATATGATGTGGGTGTATAGAATTTTGCATCATGTTTCCTTTGTTATCCTTTATTTAGGGTTTGATTTTGATTAGACCTAGATATGATACTCTAACAATAGGCTATTGGTTTCTTTCTTGAAATTATTCTTTAGATTGAATTATTTTGTGATTTATAATGTTTCTTTTTTTACGTCAATGATTATATTGTAATTGACCATCATCTAGAATTCTTTTCTATGAGATCCCAACACTAGATCAATATATTTAGTTTTCATCCATGAATATTGGATAGTTTTGGGGTTTGGGTATTAATTTTCATATTAATTATCATTTAATTATGTGATTCTCCATAGATTATTTAGTAGAGTTTACCATTCTTTCATCTAGTACACCCTCGATAATGTGTGATCCTCCACCAAATGACACATGAAGTTGGGTATTCATTTAAATCTATTGAGTCTTTTAATTATTTTATCCCCAATTATGGGTTTTGGGTATTAATTTATCATATTTATATAGAATTTAGTGTGATACACCATGTATTTTTTGATACTCTTTGATGGATAAGTATGTAGTGGTTTGGGCCATGATTTAGTGTAGATATATTTGGAAGATTTTTAATTTTTTGTAAAAGTTCATTTATGGTAAGCAATGAGGGAATTTATTATGAATAAAATATTGATATATAAATTTAACATCAAGTAATTTTTATTTTGATCAATGATTTTCAATACTAATGTAATTTAGTATCAATTGGTTTACACTTTATATTGGGGGTTCACACATTGTTTCTCGCATTACTTGGGGGTCATCCCACTAACTGGGATGACCATACAAAGTATTATTATTCACCACTATATGAGTACATTCATGTTTTTATCTTATGCTCATGTAGATTAAAAGTTTTAGTTTGGTTATGTGGTTTTACATTAGTGGATAGTGAGGATCATTGGTAGCATTGACTCAGATTCTTCATCAAACAAACCATATTGGTATCACTCATGTTGAGTTTTTATTTTCATCTATATTTTTTGAAATTATATATGTATACTTGGGGGGGGTTGACTAGTTTTTTTATATTATTTTTTATCATAGATACATGTTTCAATGAGTAGTGGTATATGTATATTTATTACCATTAGATGTATAAAATCTGATATATACATGTGTTTATCTTACAATAATAGTGTTAATACTTCTGTATCCAGTATATTTATTGAAATTTCCTTAGATTGCATGTTTTATCAAAAAGGTTATAGCAGTTATCATTCTATAATGAGAACCTATATATTCCATGAAAGTAATCTTAAAAAAATTATTATGGTCAGATACATCATGTTGATAGGGTACAGATGATGTGTGGATATCAGGTCTTAGGATCTTATATTCATTAAGACTTATTCTCATAAAGTTCTCTCTTAGTAATATTGATCATATGAGATCATGATAACTGACTCATAAATAGGAACACCACATATTTTAGGTGTAATTGGTAGTTCCTATCTATGAACATGTGTAATAGTCTCCTAACTTGAGATTATTATTAGTGTATATCATTTTATTACGTACTTTTATGCAAGATGAAAACCATGAAATTTATGTCGTGGAAATGTAGTTTGTGTTGGGTCTGTTATTGATGGTATAACATTGATTCAATAATCAAGATATTGTTTTTCACTTATAAAAGTAAGTGATATATTAGGCCCAATTGATCAGGATGGTAGTGCCTTTTCTAAATATATGTCCATGGTAGAAGATGTTCAATCCATCTAGTGAGGTTAATGAATAATAAAGCAAGAATGGATTATGAGACAAGTGTGCATCCTGCTTTAGGAGATATCTTATAACAAATAGATTATATTACAAGGTTTGTGTTCATAGGAAAGTTTGTCATTTATGTGTATTTTTTATTATATCCTTATGGGCCTTTATGGGTTTCTAGACTCTCCTCCTAGTTTGTGAATAGTATTCACTACTATTGATATAAGGGCTTAAAGAGTCACATGCTAAGATTATTCAAAATTATATCCTATTCTAATGAATAGGAGTATAGAAAATTGTGGGGCCCATAATGGGTTCGAGAGATGGCCAAGAATAAATGAAAATCAATGAATAAATTAATTAATTACTATTAAAGTATAGAATAGTAAGAGTTGAATTCATTTATTTAATGTATTTACTAGTATTTAAGTGAATATGTGGGAAAATATTTAACTAAAAAATATTATTTTAATACTCAAGGTTTGTTTAATATTTGTAGGAATTATGAAATAAGTTAATGAATTTATTTTATCAGATGACATATTTATTATATTACAATTAAGTGATAAAAATGTAAATGATGTTCATGACCTAGTTAGTTGGACATAATGTGGTATTTATGGCTTATTTAGTGGGATTTACTTATACAGGGGACAAAGATCCCTTTATGGATGTTTAATATCCACTATATAATTAAGATGATGCTCTTTTATGAGGGATTATTCATCCACTATAATTTGAGAGCCTCTCTCTCATATTTCCCTCATCCTAGAGAGAGAAGTTGTTGATCCAAGAAAATGATCTGAGTTCTCCTTCACTGATCAAAGGATCATCATAGCGGTGATTATAGAGACATTGACATCTTCATCAAATATTCATGCTAGAACCCAAATTTCAATAATAATCATTCATATGGACTTTTTAGGTGCATGTGGAAGGTCTAAAAAAATCTAACCACGATTCCTTCGAGTAATGGTCACCGGTGATGAATGGTTTTTGAAAACAAATTCAAATCTAATGAGAGGCTAACTGTTCATTTTAATTTTCTTCTAAAATAAATTCACATGAGATCCTAGGAATTTTACTGAGGTTCATTTCACTATATATGATATTGTTATGCTGATTCAGTGATAAAATTTTAAATCCCAACCCCATCTACTTTCATTGTTTGCCTCGGTACCTTCACAGTCTATGTCTGGATGGAAACAACACCCTTTTACACTATCTTTATAGGTTCATAATCTATAAGATTCACCTTAATAAATCTTATAAAGGTATAATTTATCATACTTATTCTCTCATATATAGAGTTAAAATAAGCCTCATAGTCTATAATACAATACTCAAGTAGAATAGTGAAACTTATTAATAGACTACTCATATCTTCTAAAATGGGATTTGTGGATTCACTTATGTAACCATATATTTTAAAATCAACTCTTTGATCACTATAATATTTCTCTATATAGACTTTGTTACCGAAATTCCAATATATGGGATCACTTTCAGTTGAGCTACCCCAAATTCAAAATTTTCTTCATTTCTCTTTCTTGTGACTCTTCTATATAATGGAATATCTCCTATAAATTCCCACAATAGTATAAAAATATAATTTCACATCAACTTTTTAATGTTAATTTTTACATGAACATCATTAAAATACACTATAAGATACTTTTAACATCGTCTTTCAAATAAAATTATGTTAAAACTATTATATATTTACTTTTAATATCGGTTTTAATAAAAATTGATGTTAAAATATTTTAAAAACATACAATCATTGGTTCCCTTATTCTATCAATTAAAGTTTTTTAGAAACCCTAATATATGGGACTCATGACTCTCCAACTAGGCTTCATCAACCATAATATTATTTATTTGATCTATTTTTTTTTACTTTATTTTCATTATTTATCATCTTTGTTGAACCTGTCTCCCTCATTCCTGGAAACATTCAGACCACTGATCTACATTCAATTTATTTCATTCAAGTCTCATTGTCATCATCCTTGGATATCTATTTAGAGTTACAATATTTCTTTTTTTGAAATATGAAGCTCATAAATAGTAATTTTGGATTTATTTGTCATGGATTTGCGTCTTAAATCACCAAATTTTATAAGTTGAATATTTATTTTTTATTTTTAAAATATTTTTCAAGAATTTTATAAATATAAATTCCATTCAATAATTTATTTTTTAATATATATGTATTTTTCAATTATAAATTTTTTTTTGTTATGATTTTTTGGAGAGTATAATATATTTGTGATTATAAATTGTTTTTTATTGTGATATAATTTCATGTCATTGGAAATGTTTGTATTTATAATTTTTTATATTTATAATTTTGTTTTTGTTTTAATTTTTTAGTTACTATTATAGATATGTTGATAATAAAATATGGATATCTTGATATTAATTTGGATGTTTTGATATTAGGTATTGGTAGATTATATTAATAGCTATGATCATTTTTTATCAATCCTTTGACTTCTATAAAATAATTTAATGTAGGAGTATCTAAACATTTTATATTATAGTAGATGATATTGTATGTTTAATTTAAATACTATTATATAGATAATGATATTATTCTAAATGGTTTTATCGATTGATGTTTCATTGTTCATTAATAAATTTTTGATTAATAATTGACCATGGATTTACAAAGACTGTGTTATTTATAAAAAAAAATTATATTTTCTTTAAAGAGTAAAATTTTTATAAAATGAATTTAATTATGGGGTTTATGATTTAAAAATGAAACACTTACTTGAGTTGATTTATTTTAAATAAAACTCATTGGTGATTTTGTTTTAAGATTAATATTTGTTTAATCCCATATTTTTTTTGAATAAAATGGTTTTCTAAAAAATATATATATCATTTGTGTGGTTTCCAATTTTATTAATAATGGAATCTACCTGAACAAGATTTTATTAATTATGAATAACAAACTTTTAGAGTATTTTGGGGATATCCTATAGAGTATATTTACTCAACCCTAATGCATATACCATGGTGTCCATTAAAATTTTATATGTAATTACAATGGTAAAGGAATGGATTCCTTATTTATATTAATTGGTCAATATTATTTATATAGTACTATCAAGAAGTTGACATAATATGGTGGAATTTTCATGTTTTATTTTATTTTTTATTTTGATGATTATGCCTTTATATTAATTTATATATGATGTTGGAATGATTTATTATATTGATTCTAATTTTAATTTTTTTGTCTTTAAACAGAAGTTATGTGTTATATAGATTATTATTTCTTTTACTATAAATCATTACTCATTAGTTTTTTATGTTGTATTATTTTTTATTTTTTATAATTTTTTATTTTGATTAAATATTTATCAGTAAATGTTTTATTGGCTATTTTGATTATATGTTTATATGTTTTAAAATTATATATCTATATATATGTTTAAATTTTTACATGTTTTAATATATTCACTTATTATAATGTGATCTTAGGTAATTAATGGATCATAATTGGATAAATGTATGAATAGCCAATGATGAATATGAAAGAAGAGTAAAATATTTCATGGAATTTTGAAAAAAAATCTTAAAAAAATGATCTGATTTTCTATCCATGCATGAAGTATTGGAATATGAGAAAATTTATTTCCAAATAAATCAAAGACTATATGATTTGTTATGGTTTTAATCATAATTATACACACTGGATCTGGTATGGTGAAATAACAAAAAAATCAATATCTAATATTGATGAAGATATTCATCATGAGGAAGAGTATCATATTGGTGAGTTAATTCATGATGTAGAAATTAAATCCATTGAAAAAATAACAACTATTAAATAATTATATGGGGATTTTGAGAAACCACTATTCTTAGGCTATAATAAATTTTTAGTTTTATCAGTATTATTATGGTTATTTATCTTAAAAGAAATAAATTTTTGTAGTGATAAAATTTTCACTAAATTGATTAAACTTTTAAAAGAATTACTTCTAGAAGGTAATGGGCATCTAGATTCCAATTACAATCTTAGGAAAATATTATCCCCAATGGTATTAAGGCATAAAAAACATTTTTTCCAATTAATGTGTGTTTTATATGAAGAAATATGAAAGTTTATCAAAATATCCTAAATGTGGGGAATCATGATATTAAAGGATGGAAATCAAACTCTGAATCATTAACAAGAACAGGCCCTAAACCTCTTTCTAAATAAATTTGGTAGCTTTTTATAATTCTTCATTTGAAGCATCTATTTACAAATTTAAATAGTGGAAAGTTTTTAATACATAATATAGATGAGCTCATCTCTTATGGAAACTTACTCCACCCTACTGATTCACCATAATGAATGAGATTTGATAAAACAAATTATTTTGGAAGTGAAGCTAAAAATCCCATAATGGTACTTTGTATGGATGCAATGAATCCATATCAGATCCTTAGTAGCTAGTACAGTTCATGGCCTATTATTTTGGTAGTGTATAAGTTTTCCCCACATATACGTATGAAGAAAAAATATGTTATAATGATTTTGATAATTTCTAGACCAAAAAATCCTGGAAATGATATTGATGTTTATCTATCACCATGGATTGATGATTTGAAATTTATATGGGAGACCGGTGCTACATATTTTTATGCATACAAGAAAGAATGTTTTATTTTTTGTGTTATGATATTGTTTAATATAAATTATTTTTTTTATTTGAAAACTTACCTAGATACAGTGTTAAGGGAAATAAATATTGTCTAATTTACTAAGAAGATAATTATTATTATCTATTGAAAATTTGAAGAAAGATTGTGTATATGGGACATCAAATTATTTTTAGAATGTATCATCCACATCAAAGAATGGAAAGGTAATTTTATGATTTATAATATTATAATCTCCCCCCATAACCATTTCTAGATGATGAATATTATAACAAGGTGAAAAAATTTATTTTACATTTAGAAATAATGTTAGTTCTGTTCATCAAACACATACATCGAATAAATGGTCCATATTATTTGTGATACCTTATTGTATATTTTTAAAGGTAAAACATAACATTGACATGTGAATGTTGAGAAAAACATATGCGATGGTTTGATTGAAAATTTTTTAAACATAAAAGGAAATACAAAATATTGATTACATGAAATATTGGACTTAATATCAATGGGAATATATTTGGAGTTAGATCCCACTTTGAAAGGAAATAGAACATATTTACCTCTAGCTTGTCACACATTAAGTGTGATAAGATGAATTTTTTTCAACATCTTCATGCTATTAAAGTACCTAGTGGGTATTATTCAAATGTGAAAATTTTAGTGTCATTGAAAGATTTTAAATTAATAGGTATGAAATATCATGATTTTCATGTATTAATGCAGCAATAGCTACCAGTTGAACTATGTTTCATATTTCTTATATCTTTCATCAATTCTATCATTAGGTTATGTTACTTTCTCAATTACATTTGTATCTAAGTAGTGAATCCAAATTTATTATATGTTTTGGAGAATGAATCTTACCTCATACTTTTATAACTATAAATGTATTTTTCACCACAATTTTTTGATATAATGGTTGATCTGGAGATTAATTTGGTGTAAATGATCAGAATTTATAGGCCTATTTATTTATGTCAGATGTATCCTTTTGTAATATATATATATACAAGTTTTTAAGTGATGTGTTAAAAATATATGTTGAACAAAGGCCTATATTGTTCAAAAATATATATTGGAAGAGTTGATTGAGTTATACACTGATTATTTACATGAAGTAGAGAATGATGGTCTCCTTATATCTCAATATTTGATAGTTGATAGTGTTGGTAAATGGATTTGTGGCTTAAAGGTAAAGTTAATTCCATGTGATGAAGTGATACAGGTATATTTATATATTTTAAACAACACATATGAGGTTTATCCGTATATATAATCACATATTACTATATTAAAGGTATCATATCTAAAAAAATGAAATGTATTTGATGAATGAACATTAAAAGAAATTTATTTCAGGGTTTATAGAGAAATTCAATTCTGATTTATCTGCATTAGAAACATTGAAATGGTTAGTAGGGGGACCATGTGTTAATGTGATCACATGGTCTAGTTTTGATATTAATGCTTACATATTTTATATAAAAATCAGGATGATAAGAGTACCATTCAAAATAGTTGATCAATGGTCATCGCTGAAGTGCTTATTTTTTAGTGAAAAAGATAAAAAATCAATTTATGAATCAATGACATATTTTGGATTTTTTGAGGATATATGATAAATTGATTATATTAAATCTTGAGTGGTAATGTTTAAGTGTGACTGGGTTGATAGTAACAATTATATTAAACATGATGATTATGGATTCACACTCATCAATTTGAAAAGATTTAGTGGTAAAGAGGAACCATTTATCATGGAAACACATGTGAAGTAGATATTTTATGTTACTGGCCCATCAAATTATTAGTGGCCCATCATTTTTCAAGGGTATAGAATCCATTTAGGTGATGAGGATGATGATGTTGTTGTGTACTTATGGGAGGTTTCTTTATCTATTACGTGGTTACCTGGTGATAAAAATGAGTATAATATATAAATAGTTCAGGATATAATAAATGGTCATATTGAAGGGTTATAGGAAAACATCATGTTACTCTCCTAATTACTTCAATAAATATCTATTTTCAATTATTTTTATGAAATTTATACTTTTAAAAACTCTATTTTTTTAATTTTATATTTAAACAATAGATATTAATCATTTCTTTGATTTTTGTGATAAATTTTATATTCATGAGTTCTAGTAAAACATTTTTTTATTGAATACGTTCGATATCATTATTTTTTTCATGGAATTTAAACATATAAAAAATTATAACTAGTATATTTAAATCTATAAATGTTAATCATTTATGATATTTTTTGAATTAATTTTTATATTTATTAGTTTTAGTTGAATATTTTTTTAGTAATAATCCTAACATCATTTTTTTTGAAACATACACATGTAATGAAAATATTTGTTTTACTTAGATATTTTTATATACATTTTTTTAGACATTCTCTTTTTTCAATTGTATTAGTTAACATAATAGATATACTCTTCTTTAAATTATTAAAAAAATTACTTTTAGTAATCATTTAATTCAAATAATATACAGGTACACAAAATATCCTTATATTCATCTATTTTAATGACTGAAACAAAGGAAAAGGAACATTTACATGTCATTTATATGTTTTTAGTATTAATAACTCTTCAATAATTAAGTTATTTAATTAAATTAAACTTTTATTTTTCAAAATTATTTGCAGCACTACTGGTGAGCCTCCTTCAGCAAAATCTTATTCTTATCTAGAGAATATGATTCTTCAAGTTTCTAGACATGGGATCACAAATTTACCAAAAATCTCACTTGCTCATGTGGAGTATAGGATAAATATTTGTAATTTTTTGACCCATATGACCACTAAACTAATAGCCAAACTGGTGGGTCACATGGCCTCAAGAACACCTCCTCATACGCCATAGGTTTCCAACTAGCAACGAGGGTGTGAAGGTGATTCAATGGGGAGATTATACCCTCATAATCAGAGTTGCACAATGGTATGATAGAATATAAATATAATATAGGAGAGGAAGCAGTAAATAAATAAATAATGAAAATAGTGGAAGATAAATAATAACAAATTAATAAAATATTCTAATTCTAATTTATACAAAGTATGCATGTACAGTGATGCTACTGAGCTAAAATAGAAAAAAATAGCATTATTAAAAATTAAAAACAATACAATACTCAAGTAAATAGAAAAGAACTAAAAATACCAAAGGCAATCACCACGGGCATCCTAAGATCTAGCTCATCCCTTTTCTCCTAACTCCTAGGTGGAAGCACATAGTAACAAACAAGGTCTAATGCCCCGTGAACAAGAAGGTCTACTCTGGTACCCTAGTGCAATGGTGTCCTGAGAAGGGTGTGAGATATAAATATCAGTAGGTTGGCACCCACAGTGTATATACCAATCCAGACAGTACAATATAAATTAAACATTGTGTAGGTATAGAGAATAAATTAACAAAATGGAAATAATTAAACAACCCATCAAGGTTTATAAGGGACACCTGACAGCTATACCGGCTTTGGCACATAGCCAGAATATGTATGAACATGTCACAACAAGTATATATTTATATAATATATATATACATTAATATATATATATACATAAATATATTTTCTGGATTGGACTGGGACATAACACGCAGTAATCTAACAACCAGTCTACGAGCTGATAAGCTCTACTCATGGGGTAGTAATCCTGACATCCCGATAGAGTGGGGATCGTCATTTCTTTCACTCATAATGAAGAGTGTGAATTCCATGGAAACACTATAATATGGAACATGGTTCTCAAAATCTCATCACTTGTATTGAATAAGTAGTGAGGGTCTCCATTCCCAACACTGATGTAAAGGAGCATGAGTCGCTATGCTCATCAAACCTCTCTTACCATCATAAATTGTCAATTTTAAGGCGTACCACATGTATAGATATATTAAATGAGGCATACACCTCTCATGAAATTTAAATATCCCATTACATTTATATATAAGTGGGAATGATCACTTTTTTAAACTCAATAAACAAGGTATAATCTATTATGCATTTCAATTAAAACATTATCATGGGTATGGTCAAATTTATCATAAGAACTTAATAAGACATAATAAAAGCAAATGATCTCATCATACTTTATATAACATTCCAACTAAACCATTTGATTCAATTTTCCTACCTGGGAAATTTCAACTAAGAAAGAAATCCAAGACCTTAGGATGAGCTTGGTTTATTAAGATTTTATATTATTAAAGGACTAACCATTTATGAACATCAACAAGGCCAAGTCACAACCATGATATTTAATGTAATTGATCATGACAAATCAGTTCATATTATTCAAAGGGGAAATTACTAAATTTACACTAAACAAGCACCAAACAGAAGGCATATGGAAATCTCAAACCATAACTAAGCATGATATAAATACTATCACAACTTTTTGGTTTAGAATATAGCGCACCTCCATTGAAGGAGTTTTATTACGAAATTGAAAAATTATTGAATAAAAAATTAATTGAGTTAAACATACTTCATATTAAAAAATCATAATTAAATTTATCATGAATCATTTTATAATAAACACCCCTCAATTGAAATAGAAGTAAACAAGATGCAATAAGTAGGAAATTAATTAACGCATTTTAAATTTAAAGGGAAAGTAAAGGGATCCTACCTCAAAAGAAGACCAATTCGTTGGGAAATTTATGTTTTAAGAAGTGACCAATTGAATTTTTTGCTACCCCTTTGAAAATATTCATCTTCACATATATATATATATATATAAGTACACCTAGCCCCTATGCACATATTTTCAAGGCTATGAATAGGTGAAAAGGGATCCTTACATATATTCTTATGTGAATACACCCATCTACACTCACACACCTATGCATTTTCATATTATACATGATCACACTTATCCCCATATATATATATAAATATATATATATATATATATATATATATTCACTTACATGGATGAATATATATATATATATATCGGGGGAACATACATATAAATATTCCTACTGATACATACGTGGTGATTCAGCTTTGAATCTGGTGACTCGATCCCACCCCAAGGACAAACAATGCATTACAACAACACTAAGGTCTCAAAAATACCATGTAAAGGACCAACTCACCCAAGGAAAATTACCAAGAACTCATAAACCACAAAATACCCAATTATAAATTGAGAAACAAAAGATAATAGAAGAAAATTCTTACCCAAAATCGAAGACAGATGATCGAGATGACCTGAACCGCTTTTCCTTTTGTGAAGATTACCAAAACCAATCTGACCAGTGTGTGAAGACACCTGAGTCTTATAGAGGCATCCTAATAATTGGGATAAATTAATTACCTTAAATTTTATGTCACTCTACTTTTAAGATTACCCAAGAATTTAACCAACATAACACATTTCAATGATTTCACTGAACTTGACCAATTTGTTCTACCATTTAGAAACTCGATGGCCACCGTGTTCAAGAATGCATACTATCCCGAGGATACACAAGCAACTGGTATATCCTAAGGATTTCCACCATATGAATTCAAGTATAATATGGTTCATATAAGAGATTTAACCCAAAGTCATATCACTCCATATTAACTTTAACCTGGATAAATACATAGTAATACATCCACCACTGAAGAAAATAGAGGTTCAAGAGACCTATGAAATTATCGATGATGCCCGAGGCATGTCTAACTAGCTAAAAATGAGCATTACTCGATGTTAACTCCCATATCAAAATCCAAGAAAACAACAACCACCCGTCAAAAAATGGTTTCATTGGAAACAAAAAGTACTACAAGGGAAAATGGCACTCTAATGGCACCAAACATTAGAAAAATCATCATAAAATCAAGGAATTTAACCTCTTAGGGAACTACCTACTATAGGATATCCCCTTTCATAGTGAAAGGATCAACCCTATCACTTGGTCACACTAAACAAAATTCACTATGCTAAAAATATGATCATTTAATCCATTTATAAAAACAAAATGACCTACATTAAATTCTATCACTTCTACTCCAAGGTAACTCAAAGGAGAAACTCAAAATACCCTTACACGCGGGTTCAAAAAAAGGACACCACCTAGGGTTCCATTTCCAAGCTCTTTAAATTTAATCACATTAAAATATTTAAACATATAAAATATTTAATTCAAAACATCAGGAAAAGAACTTGGAACTTGATTTTCAACCAACAGCTCAAAGAAAAAAATACAAGTCTCATAAAACTTCCTTTTAAAATATTAATTTTTTTTACATGCTGTCATAAATTGTAAATTTATAATCTAAATTCTATTTTAACAAACAAGGAGACCTAATATGGTCCAAATAATCTAACATGGATTCTTCATAAAGAAACCCAATAATAGTTACATAGTTTTAGAAATTACAAACCCAAACGGGTCATCCCATAAGTCACATGTCCCAACTGACCTACTTTGGTCTAGTTGCACATTTTAGAAAGGTAACCAATTCATTTCCAATTAAATTTAAAATTACTTTAAATTTAAAATTATTTCACAACATAACATAGTCACATACCAAAGTTTGACTACATGGGTTTCCATTTCCCAATTCATGAAGCACCCATACACTTCATGGATTAAAAATTGGCTCCCATTAATCAAAACCAATCCATTTTCATATTATAAAATTCTAAAACATCTAATGGTCCATATATATGGGTTTTCATATACCAATCCATAAATCACTCATAAACTTTATAGGTTGGTATTTTTCTCTCATTTAATTAAAATAAATTCACTTATCATTAGAACCTTAACCGTATTTTATAAGGGTTTGAATACATGGGTTACATTTTCCCATTTTTAAGGTACCCATACACCTTAAAAATAAAAAAATGGCTTTATTCTTATTCACAACCAATAATTTTTATCCCATTCCATCAATTTAATTTCAAAAAAATAGCATGTTATCACAAGAAGCTAATAAAGAGGAAACATGTTGTAAACATAGAAGCATGGAATACTAAATAGGAAACATGATACAAAACTCAGCATAGTATGTGATTTTTTTTCTATGTGCCTAATATGATTAATGTAATGCTTCATCCTTTCCATTCCGGGCCAAGGGAAAATTTTCAGAAATTTCATAAATCATAAGGAGTGGAAAGTATGTTAATCATTTGAGGTAAAATAATATCAACTATAATAAAAAACAACATGATCAACAATCCCAACCCTAGTCACTTGGTCATTTCTTGTACATGGGGTGATCAGTCCCAAGTAAGGTTATTAACCAATCACTGACACATTTCTAGTCTTCTATCTACCAACCTAAAATAGTAAGACAAAGAGAAAATTTAGGCTCTGATATCACTTTGTAACATCCCGACCTGCTGACTACTAAACCAATAGTCAGACTGGTGGGTCACATGGCCTCAAGTTCACCTCCATATATGCCAGAGGTGTCTAACTAGTAGTGATGGTGTAAAAGTGATTTAGTGGGGAGATTATACCCTCATAATCATAGTTTCATTGAGGTATGATAGAATATAAATAGTATACAACAATGGAAGTAGTAAATAAATAAAGAAAAATAGTAGTGGAAGCAAAATAATAATAATTTAATAAAATTTTCCAACACCATTTTATACAAACTATTCATGTACAGTGATTATACTTGAGCTAAAAAAATCAAAAAATACAGTATGCTTAATAATTCAAAATAATATAGGACTCAAGTAAAGAGAAAAGAACTAAAAATTCCTAAAGAAATCTCCATGATAATCCTGAGCTCCAGCTCCCTTTTTGCTGCTAACTCCTAGGTACAAGTGCACAAAAAAAGGTCCAAGGCCCTGTGAAAAGAAGTTCTACTCGAGTATCCCAGTGCTATAGCGGCCCGAGCAGGGTGTGATATATAAATATTAGTAGGTTGACACCCATGGTGTCTAGTCTAATCTAGAAAGTTCAATGTACATTAAACAGTGTGCATGCAAAGAGAATCAATTAACAGAATGGAAATAATTAAACAACCCTTCCAGGTTCTTAAGGGACACCTAACAGTTATACCAGCATCGGCTCATAGACAGAACATTTCTAAACATGTTCTAGTATATATATATATAGATATATATATAATATATAGATACATACATACATATATATATATATATATATATATTTGTTGGAGTAGACCATAATGTAACACACAGACATCCAACAACCAGTCTATGAGCCGATAAGCTCAACTCACGGGGTAGTAAGCCCAACATCCTAATATAGTGGGGGTCGTCACTCCCTTCACTTGGGATGGAAAGTGTGAACGACATGGAAACACTCTAATATGGAACGTGGTGCTCAAAATCCCAAATCCCATATTGAATTAGCGTTAAGGGTCACCATGCTCAACACCAATGTAAATAAGTGTGAGTCTCCATGCTCATCAAACCTCCCTTACCATCATAAATAGTCCATTTTAATGCATACCGTGTTTATAGATATATGTAATGAGGCATAAACCTCTCATGAAACTCAAACATCCCATTACATTTATATATAAGTTGGAATGATCACTTTCATAAACTCAATACATAAGGTATAACCTCTTATTCATTTCAATTAAAAAATTATCAAGGGTATGGTCAAATTTATCATAAGCATTTAATAATACATAATAAAAGGGCATGGTCTCATCATCCTTTATGTGTCATTCTAGTTAAGCCATTTGATCCAATTTTCCTACATGGGAAATTTCAACTAAGAAATCAAGCCTAGAACTTAGGAGGATCAGGTTCATTAATCTTTTATATTAAGGAAGGATTAACCATTTATGAACATCCAGAAGGTCAAGTCCCAACCATTCCATTTAAGATAATCAAGATTGAAAAATCAATTCATATTATTCAATGGGTGAAATTACTAACTTTACACTAAACAAACACCAATAATGAGGCATATAGAAATATCAAACCATAACTAATAATGATATAAATATTATCACAACTTTTTGGTTTAGAATACAGTGCACCTCGGTTGGAGGGGTTTTTTTAGGATATTATGACATTGTTGAATAAAAATTTCATTGGGTTAAACATTATTCATATTAAAGAATCATAATTAAATTTATCAAGAATAATTTTAGAATAAACTACCCCTCAAGTGAAACAAAAGTAAACAAGATGAAATAAGAAGGCAATTAATTAATGCACTTCAAATTTAAAGGGCAAGGAAAGGGATCCTACCTCAAAAAATGACCAAGCAGTTAGGCACCTTATGTTTTAAGCAGAGACCACTCAAATTTGCTTCTACCCCCTTAGAGAATATTAACCTTTTAATATATATAAAAAAACTTATCCCCTATGCACATATTCTCGTGGTTATGAATAGGTTCAAGGTAATCCTTATATATATGCTTATGTGAATACACATGTCTCCACTCAAACACGTATGAATTTTCATATTATACATAAGTACACCTAGCCACACACACACATATATATATATATATTGTCATATAAGAATATACATATACTAGGGGAACTTACATTTAAATATGACTATTGATTCATATGTAGTGAGTCACCTTTGACTCAGGCGACTCAATTCCTCTAAAAGGATGAAAAATGAACTACAACAACACTAAGGTCTCAAAAACACTGCAGAATGGACTAACACACCCAAGTAAAATTACTTGTAACTCATAAACCACAAAATCCCCAATTATAAATTGAGAAAAAAATATAATGGAGAAAAATTCTTAGCCCAAATTGATGACCATAGACCAAGATGATCTGAACTGCTTCGCCTTTGGTGACGGTTGATGTAACACAAGTAAGGTAGTCCCAAGAGACTCATTGCACACCATAAAAATAAGAGACATCAAGAATTTGCCACCCATGACCCTAGGGTTTGGCCAATTTGTACTGGGCGAAGGGGGGAAGGGTAAATCATTGGAGAATGGAAGATGAGAGTGTCAGAGACTTTACCTTGAAAGATCAAAGTTGATTCATAAATAAATACAAAATAAATTAGTGATCGAAGGAGAGTTTTATAGGGGTGTATCATGCACTACAGGAGAGGAAGGGTAGGGGTCCTTGTTGCACGTGGGTATGATGGGAGAAAGGAGGGTGAGTTAGATTTAGGTTTTTAATTTTATTTTATTTTAATTTAATTAAAATTTTAAAATAGGGTATCATGCACAGTTTGGGCCACACAATTTTTCAAACCATGCACCAATTGTGTGCCCTTTACTGGGAATCTTATGGAATCCCTCATTCTTATTACAT
The DNA here is from genome assembly GCA_963277665.1 of Viscum album. Classification (NCBI taxonomy): domain Eukaryota; kingdom Viridiplantae; phylum Streptophyta; class Magnoliopsida; order Santalales; family Viscaceae; genus Viscum; species Viscum album. The sequence continues at coordinate 20,019,633 of OY728119.1, read as the reverse complement.
AACTTTTCATTACATTTTACAAACAGAGGATCTTTAAAGTCTAGTGTCTTTGAAAAAAGGTACATAATACATCAAAACATATAAAATTATTTTAATCCCCTTGAAAATATTCTTGAAAGGTTCATCCTAAGTATAATTACTGCATCTCATAACTTGGAGACATACATCAAAGGAAAGGGTGAGCAGAAGGCCTAGTAAGGAAAACGAGTGAAACAGTTTACATGTGAACTAGAGCGATATCAATAAGAACATAGAGAATATAATAAAGGAATGATAAAGAGGAATATCATGATGATAATAACTTGATAATTTGGCTAAAATTTTTAAATTATACATTCATAAGCATATCACCAAGGTCCATCCCCAAGGTGTCATAAAAAATTACTAAGGTTATTCAACAAGGTATCATAAAATTTTTCATCTCTAGAGATTAATTTCATTACCCAATTAATTGGAGTGATATCAGGTCACACCATTAATATGTCTTTATTTTAATGTGAAACAAATAGATAATAATCAAAAATTTCATAAATAACCCAAAAAAGAATAAAATAAATGGGTTTCATTTCAAAATCATGACATTTTAAAAGTGTTTAAAAACATAATTGTTATGTCATTTATAACCCATGGAAAAGGATGAGGGTTTCATGTATGTAAATTCCAAAAAATATATATATCATTTTTATATAGTTATGAATACCCCTATAAATGAAATATGTTTGGGTATTAACATAAATAAAATAAGATAATTTCTTGAGAAAAAAGAGATAGATTTTGAGACGAAATTTCTACAGCATAACAACTATATAACATGGTTTTAGAAAACATTAAAAAGAGAGAGGAAAAGTGTCACCCATTCATAAATAACTTATAATATAGTATAGGGATAGAATAAAATAGAAATAATATCATGTTATGGATATTTTAATGACATACCACATGAAAAGGAAACTTGAAAGAAAAGAGAAGATACGATTTCTTTTATGAAAATTTGGCAGTCTAACGACGTCACTTAAAATTTCAGAAAATGAATTGATGAGAGAAAAAAAGGAACATCTTCATATGAAAATAAAAAGAAAATTAAGAGGGATACATATTATCATACCCAAACATATGAAAATGGAAATTCAAATACATAACATAAAAGAATTGTTGACTAAAAAGGAGGGTGAAAGGTTCCCTTACCTTGAAGAGTAACTTCAAAAACTCAAAGGTTGGGACCTTTGGGGGCTTGAGATAACCTTTTGAGTACTACTTGGGAGGTAACAAGACTATATATTCTTTGATAATGAATTTTTAATGAAAGTAATGAAGGAATGGGTTGGCATTTATAGCAAAAGTGAGGTAATATTTTATTAATTTTCAAGGGACACCTCATTAGTGGTATTTGAAAAACCATGGGCTTGCCCATGGTATTTTCCCATGGTATTATCCACTTTGGAAACCTCATATCATATTTTACTGTACACAATTAGACCCGAATTTTATATTAATTAATATATCATTATGATGTCATAAAACACACTGAAAACTCAAAAACTGTATTTTTACTATTAACCAAAAAAAATATTTTATAAAAAACTCATAAATTCACCCTAAACTAATATCGATGTTATGAATTCAAAAATGAGATCCATTTTATTAAAATAATTTTCTAATTATGATATATTTAATTTTTAAGTAAAATCACTATTTACCCAAAAAAATACTAATACTTAACTGATAATTTCTGAAATATTTATTTACTTATGCTATTATATAACATTTCCATTAAAGATGCCTGAATTATATTTATACTTTATTAAGTGAGTTTACAATTCCATTGGTCACATTACTATTCATAAGGGTAATTTACTATTCATAAATTACTATTCACCAAAAATTAAGTTGATTTTATTAGACTCTAAATTTCTTACTCATCACAACTGTATAAGGCCATTTTTTGAAAATCATTTCACATTATTAATTATTTAAAGTATAAAAAATATTTTAAAATACTCTCTTTTTTTATACTCATCAATAATATGAAACTTCTAAAAATTTATCCTATATTTATTTTGACATTTGAAATTCAAAAAAAATACCATAATAATTAATAAAAATTTATTTTTATCAAAAGGATTACACAAAGTAACTAAGGCCTCATTACATAGCCCCTTATAACATCTGCATAAGACCTAAGAGTAAGGTGTGCAATTGTGATAGAATCTTAGGGTGTCTCGAACAAAATTTCATGAGTGGTGATTTCTATCAGGTTCAAATTATCCCAAAGGTGATCAAGTTCAAGCTTAACTTATTGAAACTCATCTTGGGATTGGTCCAGAGAAAATCTCGGTGATGCTACGTCCTTCCCAAGCTCTAACAAATGGGCTTTGTATGGCCTGACTCTATTGGATGATGCAATCTACTCCTTTTTCTGTATTAATTAACCATGATCATTTATATTTATAAACAATAATCATAATGTTAAGAGTACAGTTTCCAATGTTCATATTGACCAATGGTCATATAACAGTCGAAATCTAGTGGTCTTATTTTAATTATAATCACTTCATTAAAAAAAGATATAGTTTTTTTTAGTAGAAAATAAAATAACTCACAAATTTAGGAAACAAATATTATTCAAAATTTTAGGTCGTTACATTCTTCCCCCTTAATAAATTTCTACTCATACCCTATGTGGATAAAAGGTGTGGGTACTTATGCCTCATAGACTCCTCTGGTTCCCACGTGGATTCTTCACATTTTTGGTTCCTCCACAACACATTAACAAGGCGGGTAGTCTTATTGTGTAGAACCTTGTCTCTACGATCCAAGATCTTCATTGGTTGCTCCTCATAAAAGAGGTCATGTTCCAGTTTTACCACCTCTGGATTTAGTACATGTGAAGGGTCAATTATGTACTTCCTCAAGAGGGATACGTGGAAGACATCATAAAATTGTGCTAGATTTGGATGAAGTGCAAGTCGATAATCCACTGCTCTTATGTGATCAAGGATTTCATAGGGGATTATGTACCTAGGGTTGAGCTTCCCTTTCTTCACAAACCTCGTGACTCTCTTACAAGGTGAAATTTGAAGAAATGTAATATCACCAACAACAAACTCCAAGTCCCTTTGACAGTTGTTGGCATAGATCTCTTTTCAACTATGAGCATCCTTAATGTGTTGTTGGATGGAATAAACCTTTTCAGTCATCTCTTTCAAAATATCAGGACCAAGAATCTTTCTCTAACCAACTTTATACCAAAAATTAGGAGTTCTACATCACTTCCCATATAGAGCTTCATAGGGTTCCATTTGAATGCTCAAGTGGAAATTATTATTTTAAGAGAACTCAACTAATTTGATATTTTGATCTCATCCACCTTTAAATTCCATTGAGCATGTTCTCAGCATGTCCTCAAGTGTTTGAATAGTCCTTTTAGATTGGCCATCATTTTGGGGGTGATAGGCTATACTAAAATTCAATTTGGTACTCAAATAATGTTGAAGAATTTTCCAGAATTTTGATGTGAACCTTGGATCATGATCAGATATAATAGAAATTGGAAGTTCATGCAGCCTTACCACTTCTTTCATGTAAATCCTGGGAAGCTGATCAAGAGAGAAATCTTCCCAAATAGAGATAAAATGGGAAGTCTTGGTGAGATGGTCCACTATAACCCATATCGCATTGTTTCTTTTGGAAGTTCTTGGGAGACCAGCGACAAAGTCCATAGTGATATCATCCCACTTCCATGCTGGTATGTGTAGTGGTTTTAATACTTCTTTAGGAATTTTTCTCTATGCCTTCAGTTGTTGACATACCAGGCACCTTGTAGTGTAGTCAGCAATCTCCATTTTCATATTATCCCACAAAAAATGATCACAAAGGTCCCTATACTTTTTTTTAAAGGTTGGGGCTGAAGCCTCATTTATTATTAAAGGAAATCAAAGACCTCTTTAACTAGGTAGAGGGAGACCAATTACATAGCATGAAGTCCTGGTGGTCATTTATCCTATTATATGGCCCGTAGGCCCAATTTTTTGGCCCAAAGACCATTCTGTAAATAGTACTGCTATAGTACCCGCACTGCTATAGTACTCCACAGTACCCGCCACTGCTACAATACCCTATCGCCTCTACAATGACCTACCGCCACTACAAAATTTCAATACACCATCTTGATCAATATTGAACTCATGAAACTTCACATCCTTCATAGTCTCAAACTTATTTTTGTAACAAAGGATCTTATTTCTGAGCTTTCTTGATCTTCTTTAGTAATGATGGTTGAGAAATCATTTGGGATAAGGTTGATGATGTCCCTTCCCTTATAATTCCCATGTACATTTTCACTAGGTCTTTGATCAAGGGGTCTCTTTGAATCCTCGTCATGGATAAAACAACTAGGTCATTCCTACTTAATGCATCAGTGACTTTGTTCGCTCTTCTAGGATGATAATGAATTGAACAATCATATTATTTAAGAATTTCCAACCATCTCCTCTGTCTCATGTTCAATTCCTTTTGTGTGAAAATTTACTTAAAACTTTTATGGTCTATGAATAGATCACATTTCTCCCCATAAAGATAGTGCCTCCATATCTTCAGAGCAAAAAAACGACCACAGCCAGCTCCAGATCATGCATAGGATAGTTCTTCTCATGATTCGTCAATTGTCGAGATGCATAAACAATGACTTTGTCATTTTTCATGAGGAGATACCCAATCCCTTTCAGAGATTCATCACTAATAATAATTAATCCTTCTCAACTTGAGGGCAGAGTTAACATAGGTGTAGTGAAAAATCTCTTCTTCAACTCTTGGAAACTTTTCTTACATTCCTTTGTCCAGATGAACTTGAACCTTTTTCGAGTTAACTTGTTTAATGGATTAGAAAGTCATGAAAAGTTTTTCATAAAATCCTATAATATCCTACTAATCCAAGTAAACTATAAATCTCAGTTATTATTGTAGGATGATGCCACTCCTCTACAACCTTTGTCTTTGCAGGGTCAATTGTGATTACTTCATTGGTTACAATGTGCCCCAATAAAGAAAATTTTTGTAACTAAAATTCCCATTTTATGAACTTTCCAAAAAGATTCTCCTTCTGTAGAGTTTGAAAAATAACCCTTATATGATCCTCATAATCCTCACAAATTTTGGAATATATTAGAATATCATAAATAAAAACTACTACAAAGTTATAAAGGTGTTACTTGAAAACTCTATTCATAAAATCCATAAAATTATCAAGTGTATTAGTCAGTCTGAAGGGAATAAAAACAAACCCATAATGCCCATATCTTGATTGGAAGGTGTTTTTGGAAATATATTCCTTCTTCACCCTCAATTAATGATAACCAGATCGAAGATCAATCTTGGAGAAGAATTGATCCCTGTGAAGTTAGTCAAATAAGTCATCAATTCTTGGAAGAGGGTATGTAATGCCCCGACCATAGAATCCCAGATTCGGTGCATTATTATGTGTCATTGGCATGATCAAAAAATATCAAGTCTCTAAATAACGATTAGTTTAGTAGACTTGGAAGTAATAGATACATTCATAAGGTTTACATTACATAATAAAATGGAAAACTACAACAACATTGTTTCCATAGACAACACTGAGATCTCATAGCCTATCCCTACAGGTCATTCATAATATACTTCTTCGCATCCTGGGAAAAATAAAACATATAAAGGGGTGAGATTAGATTCTCAGTAAGGATAAAAATATAGCGGAAACTTTCATAAATAAGAATAAACATTTAAGGCAATGTATATAACTAAAACAAAAGCATTTTAAACATAAACTTCATCATAATATGGAAAATATAAATAAAAATAATTCCATTTACTTACTCACATGGATGTTCTACTAGTCAAATAATCACATGTAATTTAAATAGCCACTTTCTTAATTATGGAATGCATAATGTCAGACTTTCATAACCACATAGTCAAGGCCTTGTGCCAAGACTACAAATAAGATTTTTTCAAGGCCATGTGCCAAGACACTAGTTTGTCTCATGAGACCTACTGATGCATCAATGAGCTATAGAGGGATCCACCCATTACTTACTAAGTCCAATGCATTCCTTATATGAAAAGGTTTAAACATAACATAAACATTCATATTAAGACTAGCATATGAAATGTCGATACTTTATCCATAAACCATGAATGGTATAAAAATAGCACATCCATAGTCAAACATGTCACAAAACCTTCAATACAATATGGAATTTTTGTATCACAATAAATCAACTTAAAATAAACTTAAAATCCATCAAAGGATGTCGACATAGATGAAATCAAAACCTTTTTTAGAGAAATATCTCTTTCTATTTTGAAATAATTTAAGAGTCGCATAATTATAAATAAAAAATTTATTTTGAAAATATTCTTATAAGCTTGTAAGGTAAGATTCGATGATGTTATAATGGCGGAAAATAGCCACACCCTCCGTATAAGTTAAAAAAACATTCTTACCTTAATTTTGTCGAAAAGGTCATAAAGTACCTTATTTGGAAAATGACGGAAAGATTAATTTATAAAAATATTATAAAAGTAAAACAAGGGTATAAATGAATTTAACTCATAGTATAGTAAATAGTAAAAATGTTTTGTAATACATTTTTAAGAAACATGTATGTGGATGATAAAGAGGTCCTAGTAGATACTTATGTAAAAACAACCTCAGATGATAAAGAGATTGTCAAATTAACCCTTAACTTGTAATTTTCCTTGGTTAAGGGTAGGTTAACCTCATGTATAATGGTAAAATAATTGTTATTAAATTATTCAAAAATTATATACATTAATATGATATCATATATGATCTTTTAACATTGCTTTGTTAATAATATCTTAGTATTATCGTCGTTTCGGGTGTTAACTGATTCGTTCTCCTTTATATGATTTGTTATGTAAGTAATGTTTGTTATGGATAGGATGTATCTTATTAATATTAACAATGATATTAAGTCTTTAAACATTATTTTTAATCATATAATGAAAATTATTCTTTAATGGATACGATGGGAAATGAGTCTCATCGCGTTCGTGGAGACGGTAATCCGTACGTACGCACGAGCGACAATATCATTCTTTTGATAATAAAATAAAATATAATTGAATGGTATATCATATATAAAGAATAATTATCATGTTATATTTATTATTTAAATCAATTATACATCATTATTATACCTATCAAAATAATAATGTATTGAATAACAATTACACCACGACGTGGAGACGGTAAGTCGTACGTACGCACGTACGGTGACATGTCATTCAAAGGTTGGATAGAATAATGAATATGGTTTTACCATATTTATAATAAAATCACAGTTTATATAAGATACTGGATTTATTATTTTAGAATGGAAACAACAAAGAAATATAAAGTGGAAGAAGAAAGGAACTTCAAAGAGGTGATGAAATATTTACCTCTTCTTCGGGTTCTTCCTTTTGATTTGATCAAAAGGGATCCTTAGGTTGGATTTCTGATTAAAGTAATGCCTCTAGAATTAAGGGAGGACAGTTGATAAGGTATTTAGGTAGGGTTTGGCCGATCCAAATGGCTTTGAAGGTGTTAATTAGAGATAAGGGGGAGTGCCCTTTTATAAGAGGAGTGAGGGGCACCTTAGGAGAAGCTAGAAATATTATTTTATAATAAAATAATTTTCGGTTTCTAATGGGTCCAAAGTGGATTATTTAAAGGATAAGGAGGGGATTAATTGAAACCACTCAACCAATAGGTTTTAGACAGGTTTGGGTCACTATATTAACCTTATCTTTTATATTTAACTCTTAGTTAAATAGTTTGACATTTACCATGTCTCTTTGTATTTTTATATTACATGGTTAATAAAGTTACTATATACTTACAAGAAAATCCCAAGTGGTTCATTAATGATACACCTATCATTATATAAGTCTTTTTTCCAAACCTTAAATTTTAAGGAATAGAATATCAATTAATAATATAATATTTGTTTTAAAAACCCTTTTATGTCAATTTTGGCACTATTTGGTATTTTGTTTTTTCTAAATTCATAACAGCATTATTAATTTGAAAAAAATTCTTCTAACCAACCCTAATATGTCATATTAACCTATAAAATTATTTAAATTCATAAAAATTCTCACATTACATTTATTTAGATATTTATAATATCAATTGTTTTAATATTTCATTAATTAGGTAATTATTGCATCATCATTGTGTCATAAATAAATTAAATTATTTAATTTATCAAAAATATAAATAAAATACCATTATTTAGGAAATATTTTTAACTTTATAATGAATATTTATAGTTGAATTTATCTTATGTGTAACCCTATATTAAAAATTTTTTAGTTATTAAACAATGAATTTAACACATTTAACTCTTCTTTGAATTAAATAATAATAAATGTCCTAATCTGATCCAAGTGGACCAAAGAGGTTTATATTTTTTTCCTAAGGTTGTTTTTGGTCAAATTATACTTATAAAATAGAATTAGGACATGTGTTAGGGTAATAATAATATCATTTTTACCCTTAATTACCCTATTTACTTTTAACCGTGGTAAATAAAAGTAAAAAGTTACTATTCACCAAAAATTATTTTTATCTTATTGAACCACATTTTACTCATTGATATTAACTGCATCTCTCGGATTTTTAAAATTCAACTCACATAAGCGGTAAAATTAATTTTTATGTAAATTTGCAAATGATCCTGGGAGGTGGGTAAAAGACGGTAAAAAGTTCAATAAAAAAATTTATATCTAAAATTATTATAAACTAAATCCAATTAATTATATTTAAATTATATAGGTATTATGTATCTATTTTGACCTAAAATAAATTTAAATAAAATAAATAATTATTTAATTAAAAATTTGGTTTTAACCAAAAACTCAATGTTTTTCACTATTCATCAAAAAATTGAAAGTTTCCAGAAAAATACCAAAATTTCACCCTAAGATAATTTTGATATTCTAAATTCAAAAATTAAGTCTATTTTACCAAATTCAAAACATATATGTTTCATTTATTAATTTAAAATTAATTCTCGTTGTCAAAACCAAGATACGTGTTTTTAAGAAATAATAACTAACAAAAGATTGATACTTGTTTATGTTCAACTTCAAAGTGAAATTATTTCCAATGAATAACATTGGATTAAATGGTAAAAATATAATCTATTTATACTTCCAAACCATTAAAATGTATAATTTAACACTAAAAATTATTTTGATTAAAAAAGTTGTTTTCAGTTAAAATATAGTATTTTTCACTATTCACCCCAATATGAAAGTTACCAGATAACACCAAAAAAATTATTGAAACTAAATTATTATTTCCCAATTCTAAAGAAGAAGTTTATTTTGACAAATTGAATATATAAAAGTTTCAAATATTGGATTTAAAAAGTATTCGCCATTAAAAGGTGGTAAAATTGCCTTTTGTTTTAAAAAAATACTTCTTTTATTTGAAAAAAATGAATTTTTTTATTATGTCTAAGAAACTCATAACATGGATTCTAAAATTTTAAGGATTATATAAAGTTCAAAATTTAGTTAATACTATTCATAACCTCTTTTGAATGGCTAGTTTGGTAAGTCATGGTGCACTTCAACTCGGTGTTGCGTGTAGTGCAAGTGATTGAATTAATTTAAAGAAATAACGTACTATGAAATCCTGGGGTGTTGCATTCTTCCCTCTTTAAATAAATTTCATTCTCAAAATTTGAAATTGTTCTTCGAGAATAAAAGTTTGATAATAGAAAATACATTTGTGGGAAAACCCACATCGGAAATTGGGTTAATAAAATTTAGTCTTAATAAAATGAAAAGGGGAATGAAAAAGTCACCACCAAATTATGATCTTGATTAGGAGAACATTGGTGAAAATTGGAGACACATAATTGGAGGAAAAACATAAATATCTATATGGAGTGATTGAGTTCATCAGTCATAAACAATTGTAGAATTAAGGGCCTCAAAGCCATCAATCTATGATGATTTAAAATATCATTGGTTCAACAAAACATAAGGTATTAGGATAACGCATTTTTAGTTTTAAGATCCCTTATGTAACACCCGAGACTTTTATGTTATATAAATCATCAAAGGAATATTTTTCTACACAACACTTGCTTGGATTGCTTTACACGCAATCGTGACCTTCCTCGATAGCTTGCGTTGTACGCAATACCGAGTTTCACTAAACAACAATATGCTATTAAAACTAGCCGTTATGAATAGTAAAAACCACTTTTTGAAATTTTATAAATTTTATTTTTCAAAATGGACTTCATTTTTGGATTCGGAATACCGAAATTATCCTAGGGTGAAATTTTGGTATTTTTCTGAAAACTTTCAATTTTTGATGAATAGTGAAACCACTAAGTGGTAGCTTAAAAAACTGAATTTTGCATAAAACTTAATTTTACTGCTTCTGTGAATGGAATTTCGAAAATCCGACAGACACGGTTGATATCAGTAAGTAAAATGTGGTTCAATGAGATAAAAATAATTTTTAGGTGAATAGTAACTTTTTATTGTTTTTAACCGCGGTTAATAGAAAATAGGGTAACTAAGGGTAAATATGATATTAATATTACACTAACACATGTCCTAATTCTATTGGACAAGTGTAATTAGACCAAAAACAAACTTAGGAATAAAATATGACCATTTAGGCCCACTTGGATTAGATTAGGACATTTATTATTAATTTATTTAAAGAAGGGTTAAAATAGTTAAAATCAAAGTTTAATAAGTAAATCATTTTTAATATGGAGTTATACATAAGATAAATTAGACTATAAATATTCATTAGAAAGCTAAAAAGATTTCCTGCATAATGGTATTTTATTTGTAATTTTTAGACATTAAATAATTTAATTTATTTATGTCACAATGATGATGCAGTAATTATCTTGTTAATGAAATATTGACATAATTGATGTTATAAACACCAAAATAAATGTAATTTGAGACTTTTTATGAATTACACTAATTTTATAGGTTACTATGATATATTAGTGTTGATTTAATCAACTTTATTAGAACATATAATTCTGTTATGACTTTCACAAAAATCATATATCAAATAGTGTCAAAATTGACAGAAAATAGTCTTTAAATCAAATATTATATTATTAATTGTTATTTTATTCCTAAAAATCTAAGGTTCGGCCAAATGACTTAGATAAGGATATATATATTAATAATAAACAATTTGGGGTTCTTTTGGCATGTTATAGTAATTTTATTAACCATATAGTGAAAGAAAACAAAAAGACACGGTAAAAGTTAAATTATTTAACTTAGAGTTAAATCTAATTGATAAGGTTAAAATAATACCCTAAACTTGTCTAAATCCTATTGGTTGATCTGATTTCGACCCATCCCCACTTTATCTTCGAAATAAGACCCTTTGGAACCATTATAAACCGATTTTGACTTTAATATAAAATAATATTTTGAGATATTCCTAAGGTGCCCCTCTCCTCCCTTATAAAAGGGCACCTCCTCCCCCTCCTCCTCACACCAATTTGAGAACTCAAGCTCGACCAAAACCTGCCATTTTCTCCTCTCCACTTCCCTATAATAATCCTAGAGTTCCTGGTCTCCTTCAAAGACCAATCTTAGTTCCCTAAGTGGAGGATTCAAAGAGGCGTTCCAAAGAAGAGGTAATATCCATTACCGATCTTTTCAATTTCTTTCTTCTTCAACTTCTTCTTCTTTAGTTGTTTCATGATAAAGTAATAACATCAGTATTACTTACATACTGATATGTTATTATAAATATGAAACAACCTTAATTCACCTTCTATCCATCCTACGGAAAAATGAAATCACCGCGCGTGCGTACGTACGGAATACCGTCTCCACGCCGTGGTGTAATCTATTTTCCACCATCACCTTACAAGGATGGGTATAATGGTGTAATGAGTAACTATTTATGATTATTATAAAGTAATATTGATACTGAAATAATATATATATACTCCAATATAGTTCCACGATCATAGGAACGATATCATCACTCGTGCGTACGTACGGAATACCGTCTCCACGATGTGATGCGACTCGTTCTACATGATCATCATTACATAGTAATTATATAAATGAATTGAATGAATAAATATGATATATGTTACACTAATACCATTCTGGATATAAGGTATCTATAACCTTAAAATAAGAATAAGAATTTATTCGGCAAAACACGCATAAGAACAAAAGGCAATAAGGACCCGAGTAACAAGTAACAATGAAATATTACTAACAAGAAGCTAAGAATATGACCATATATGATATCATATCAATATGTATGATTCTTTAATAAGTCAATAACATTATTTAAACCATTATAAAGGAGCTTCGGACACGTACAAAGCAAATCGGACCTAAGGTAAGGGAAATATCACAATCTCATTTTTATCTGAGATTGTTTTTACTTTGGCATTTACTGGGGTGTATTTTATCATCCACATCCATGTTCACTCAATATGTAATATTGTTTCCATCCACTTACAATATTTTAAATCCAATTTTACCCTTCGGTGAGTTTTTAGTAAAGAATATGAAAGGAATCTTTTGTCGTTTTTTTCGTACGAGGTACTTTTTGACTTTTCCGAAAAAAGTACGAAGAATGTTTTTTTTAACTTATACGGCATGAATGGATTTTTAAAACATTATTTCCAAGAAGCTTCCTCTACAAGTTTTCAAGTTTATTTTTAATTAACTTCTTTTATTTTAAAGTTTTAAGACATGTTATGAAAGGAAAAATGTTTTTGAAGAAGAAAGGATATTTTCCTCAAGAATGGAGTTCAAGTGTTTTATCAAAATTATTTTCCATCTAAGATAATAAAGAGTTCTATTTTTATCCCTATTATTAAATTTATTTGATCATGTTGTGATGGAATTATTTTTATGAATTCCTTTATCTTATATGAATTGATTTTTGATGTCATGATGTTTCAAGAATCCCATTTTTGTTACATGTTATGCGATGATGTGTGATTTATGATTATGTGGCACACATAAGAAAGGATTCATTATAAGATGGGTGGGACCTATATCTCCCTTCAATGCATTGGGTAAGGATTTATATCTCATGAGATAGACATGGCTGGAATGGAAGGTTATTTTGGTTCAGTGATACAGGACTGAAACGAGGAGTGAACTCGGTTCAGAAATGGACTTTCTCCGCTAAGATAGTCTTGGCAATGAGTCATGACTAACAAGAAATGATTTTCCATGATTATGTGTGCATGCCACAAAGTTTCAAGTTTTATGTTATGATTATGGGGATCTCATTTTCACTTCTATGATTTATTCCATGTTAAGATATTATGATCTCTTTTGCAGGTTTTGATTTTCAAAAAGATATGATATGATTTTTATTTCTTTTATTTGCCCTTGCTGAGCATTTGAGCTCACCCTTTTATGTTTTCTTTTCCCCAGGTCAGGAAGATGGATATTAAGTAGAATATGCTAAAAGGGACCCTAGATATGATGAAATAAATGGGAGACACTGTAGAAGATTTATGAACTAGTTGTTTATGTTTCCCAGTTTCTAAAGACACTATACCTATACGATCCTTTGTGGTTTTGTCATATGTTTTAATAAGTGTGCTTCAATTTTGAAGTATTAACAATGTATGTAAAGTATGGGTCCTTATAGTTGGTATCAGAGGAAAGGTATAGTCAACCTTTGGAAACTAGGATGTGAAAGACTTAGTAAGAACCCTAAGGATAAGTCTAAGCATAGAACACAATCTTAGTGTTTTAGAAATGGCCATGAATAACCTAGGATAAGACCTTAAGCATGATAATTTTATTCTTGAATTATGTGGTTTTCCTATTATAATTAGTGTTGCTCACACTATTCTTCTTGGTTTTAGTCAATGGCTGGAACCCGAAGGAACCGTGTTAATGCGGAATGCGATGGGAAATGCAATGATTGTCCCCCTGAGCAACCAAACGATATGGGAGATGGAATGCAAAATCTTGTAGCCATGCTCACACAACTTTCTCAAGCTATGAATCATGCAGGACTTCCAAACGAGCAAAGGAAGGAGCAACATTCTGTTGAATCCTTCATGAGGCTGCGTCCACCTTCTTTCAGCGGGTCTACTGATCCATTAGTTGCTGAACAATGGATTAGTACTACTGAAAAAATATTTTCAGTTCTTCAATGTTCTGAGCATGATAAAGTCATCCTAGCAGTGTATCGTTTGGAAGGAGATGCTGATCAATGGTGGAATCTTATTAAGAATACAAGGCAAAGGGATGAAATTGAGTCTATGGAATGGGACGAGTTCAAGAACTTATTTTTCAATAAGTACTTCCCTCGTATTCTCAAAAAAAAGATGGAGAAAGAGTTTCTTGAACTGAAGCAAAGGGATGATGAATCTGTTGGTACCTATGAAGCAAATTTTACAAGACTTGCAAGGTACGCTTCTGGTATTATTATCCAACCTGAGAGTAAGATCGATCGATTCTTTAGTGGCTTAAAACCAAGTCTTCGAAGGGCGTTAGCCATAAGGGACTTCAATAGCTACGAGGAAATCGTTCAATGTGCTCTCAAAGTCGAGATGGAGATTGGAGTAACCCATCAGTCACATGGGTTTGATAAGAAGAGGAAGATGGAATTCAAAGGAAAATCTAAAGAGCACACTGAAAAGAAGATGAGCTTTCCCTTATGCTCAAAGTGTGGAAAGAAACATGGAGGGAGTTGTCTTAAAGGGACAAGTAAATGTTTCAAATGTGGAAAGGAAGGTCATCGGGCATTTGAATGCTGCGATAATGGGAAGAAGATGTGTAATGATGCAAACAAACGAAGGGATACACAGAATGAACCTACTACACTTCAATGTTTCAAGTGCAAGGAGATGGGGCATTATGCCAATCAATTCCCAAATCCAAGGGTTGATGATGATGGTCGACGTCAACAAAATCTTAAGGCTAAAGACAAAGGAAAGTCACATGCAATTTCTATCAGCGATGTGGAGTACGATAACGAAGTGGTGAAAGGTACACTTATCGTCCACTCTAAAGTAGCAAATGTTTTATTTGATTCTGGATCCACCCACTCCTTTATTTTTAAAGAATTTTCTAAGGGTATCACCGTATTACCTCAACAATTAGATGTTGAGTTAGCTGTGACAACAGCTAATGGCACAACAGTCGCATCAAAAGTTTATAATTCTTCTCCGATCGAAGTTTGTGGGAAAGTGCTTCCTGCAAATCTTGTGATCCTTCCTTTAGTGGAATTTGATGTGATTCTTGGCATGGATTGGCTTTCTCTACATGGAGCTCATATCAATTGCCAAAGAAGGGAAGTCACATTTCATATTCCAGATCAATCTACGATCGTCTATCAATGCAAGGATGAACATAACCTTCCAGTGGAAATTTCTTCCATCTTATGGGTATTGATTCCACTAAATGAAGGATATTTATCTCAAATGGTTGGTGAGAAACTCATGATTAAGAATATTCCCATTGTACGGGAGTTTTATGATGTCTTTCCGGAGGAATTACCGGGTCTTCCACCAAATCATGAAGTTGAGTTTTCAATAGAACTCCTACCGGGTGCTTTGCCAATTTCAAAGACACCTTATAGAATGGCCCCAATTGAGTTGCAGGAATTGAAGAAGCAACTCCAAGAGAATCTTGATAAAGGATTCATACGCCCTAGTGCGTCACCTTGGGGAGCACCTGTTCTATTTGTTAAGAAGAAAGATGGATCAATGAGACTCTGCATTGATTATCGAGAACTTAACAAGATCACTATCAAGAAAAAATATCCTCTCCCACGCATTGCTGACTTATTTGACCAACTACGCGGAGCTCAATACTTTTCCAAGATTGATCTTCGTTCAGGGTATCATCAATTAAGGGTCAAAAGGGAGGATATACCAAAGACGACTTTCCGTACAAGGTATGGACACTATGAATTTATAGTGATGCAATTTGGTCTTACTAATTCCCTGCTATCTTCATGGATCTAATGAATAGAGTCTTTAGAGAATATCTTGATCAATTTGTGGTAGTCTTTATAGACGATATTCTTGTCTATTCAAAGAGCAAGGAAGAGCATGAAGATCACTTGAGAATTATATTGAAGACCTTGAGAAAGGAGAAGCTTTATGACAAATTTACCAAGTGTAAATTTTGGCTTCAAAAATTTGCATTTTTGGGTCACATAATCTCAAAAGAGGGGATATCTGTGGATCCAGCAAAAACAGAGGTTATCGAAAGATGGTCGAGACCAACAATAGTAACTGAGATCCGAAGTTTTCTTGGTTTGGCTGGATATTATCGACGTTTTGTAAAAGATTTTTCACGATTATCTAACCCACTCACCAAGTTGACTCGGAAAGGAGTTAAGTTTGTTTGGAAAGAGGAATGTGAAGAGAATTTCAAGGAGTTAAAAAGAAGGTTATCCAGTGCACCTGTGCTCACACTACCTTGTAGTGGAGAAAGGTTTGTGATCTACAGTGATGCATCCAAGAAAGGATTGGGGTGTGTTCTTATGAAAAATGATATGGTGATAGCTTATGCCTCACGACAGTTGAAAATCCATGAGCAAAATTACCCAACACATGATTTGGAGTTAGCTGCGGTAATATTTTCATTAAAGATTTGGAGGCATTTCCTTTATGGTGAAAGGTGTGATATTTATACTGATCATAAAAGTTTAAAGTATATTTTCACACAAAAGGAGCTGAATATGCGTCAAAGAAGATGGTTGGAGCTGATTAAGGATTATGACTGCTCAATCCATTACCACCCTGGGAAAGAAAACAAGGTGGCAGATGCATTAAGTCGACAAGACCATGCTAGTTTATCCATGATGAGGATCACAAAAGATCCAATATTTATGGATTTATAAAGGATGGATCTTAGAATTATAATGGAAGGGGAAAAATCTTATCTTTCTCAAATGAATGTTCAACCATCTATACATGTGAAGATTAAATAGGCACAGAAAGAAGATGTCGAGTTACAAAAGAAGGTGAGAATTGTTCATGAATTCAACCTTGATTGTGATGGGATAATAAAGTTCAGGAATCGGGTTTGTGTTCCTCCCATCCCCGAATTAAAGAAGGAGCTGGTGGATGAGGCTCATAGTTCATCATTCTCTATTCATCCTGGAAGCACGAAGATGTATAGGGACCTGAAAGAGTACTTCTGGTGGGATGGCATGAAAAGAGATGTTGCTGAATATGTCTCTCGATGCTTGGTTTGTCAACAAGTTAAAGCTGAGAGACATAAGTCTAAGGGGATGTTACAACCATTACCCATACCCGAATGGAAATGGGAAAACATCACTATGGACTTTGTCACCGAACTTCCTAAAACATCCAAAGGCAATAATGCTATTTGGGTCATAGTTGATCGTCTTACAAAGTCTGCACACTTCATTGCTATTAGGGAGGATTTCTCTCTAGATCAGCTTGCCAGGATATATGTAAAGGAAGTGGTAAGATTGCATGGAGTACCACTTTCTATTATATCTGATCGAAATCCGAGATTTACCTCAAAGTTCTGGCGAAGTCTTCAGCATACTCTGGATACAGAGTTGAGTTTCAGCACTGCTTATCATCCCCAGACAGACGGTCAGTCTGAGAGAACAATTCAAACCCTAGAAGATATGTTGAGAGCTTGCTCTATGGATTTCAAAGGAGGTTGGGATCAACACCTACCTTTGGTGGAATTTTCTTATAATAATAGCTTTCACTCCAGTATTCAGATGGCTCCTTATGAAGCTCTCTATGGAAAGAAATACAGGACTCCAACTTGCTGGGATGAAGTTGGGGAAAGAAAGCTATTAGGACCTGATCTCGTTGATGAAATGGCAGAAAAGGTCAGATCTATTCAACAACACATAAGAGCAGCTCAGAGTCGACAAAAAAGTTATGCCGACAACCGAAGAAAAGACCTAGAGTTTGAAGTGGGTGATAAAGTGTTCTTACGAATATCTCCCTGGAAGAGGGTTATGAGATTTGGAAAGAAGGGGAAGTTGAGCCCTAGATATATCGGTCCTTTTGAAATACTGGATCGTATTGGAAAGGTAGCTTACCGATTGGCGCTTCCACCGAATCTATCTCAAGTTCACGATGTGTTCCATGTATCTCTCCTGAGAAAGTACATACCAGATCCTTCACATGTACTCAGCTCAGAAGTTGTACCACTGGAGCAAGATCTTTCTTATGAAGAACAGCCGATAGAGATTCTGGATCGTAGCGAAAAATTCCTATGAAATAAGACCACTCGATTGGTGAAAGTTTTATGGAGGAACCACCAACTTGAAGAAGCTACATGGGAGCTTGAGGATATGATGAGGGAGAAGTATCCTCATCTGTTTGTTACAAATTGACGAATTTCGAGGGTGAAATTATTTTTAAGGGGGGTAGAATGTAACACCCGAGACTTTTATGTTATATAAATCATCAAAGGAATCTTTTTCTACACAACACTTGCTTGGCTTGCTTTACACGCAATCGTGACCTTCCTCGATAGCTTGCGTTGTACGCAATACCGAGTTTCACTAAACAACAATATGCTATTAAAACTAGCCGTTATGAATAGTAATAACCACTTTTTGAAATTTTATAAATTTTATTTTTCAAAATGGACTTCATTTTTGGATTCGGAATACCGAAATTAGCCTAGGGTGAAATTTTGGTATTTTTCTGAAAACTTTCAATTTTTGATGAATAGTGAAACCACTAAGTGGTAGCTTAAAAAACTGAATTTTGCATAAAACTTAATTTTACCGCTTCTGTGAATGGAATTTCGAAAATCCGACAGACACAGTTGATATCAGTAAGTAAAATTTGGTTCAATGAGATAAAAATAATTTTTTGGTGTATAGTAACTTTTTATTTTTTTTACTGCGGTTAATAGTAAATAGGGTAACTAAGGGTAAATATGATATTAATATTACCCTAACACATGTCCTAATTCTATTGGACAAGTGTAATTCGACCAAAATCAAACTTAGGAATAAAATATGACCATTTAGGCCCACTTGGATTAGATTAGGACATTTATTATTAATTTATTTAAAGAAGGGTTAAAATAGTTAAAATCAAAGTTTAATAAGTAAATAATTTTTAATATGGAGTTATACATAAGATAAATTCGACTATAAATATTCATTAGAAATATAAAAAGATTTCCTACATAATGGTATTTTATTTGTAATTTTTAGACATTAAATAATTTAATTTATATATGGCACAATGATGATGCAGTAATTATCTTGTTAATGAAATATTGACATAATTGATGTTATAAACACCAAAATAAATGTAATTTGAGACTTTTTATGAATTACACTAATTTTATAGGTTACTATGATATATTAGTGTTGATTTAATCAACTTTATTCGAACATATAATTCTGTTATGACTTTCACAAAAATCATATATCAAATAGTGTCAAAATTGACAGAAAATAGTTTTTAAATCAAATATTATATTATTAATTGTTATTTTATTCCTAAAAATCTAAGGTTTGGCCCAATGACTTATATAAGGATATATATATTAATAATAAACAATTTGGGGTTCTTTTGGCATGTTATAGTAAGTGTATTAACCATATAGTGAAAGAAAACAAAAAGACACGGTAAAAGTTAAATTATTTAACTTAGAGTTAAATCTAATTGATAAGGTTAAAATAATACCCTAAACTTTTCTAAATCCTATTGGTTGATAGGATTTCGACTCATCCCCACTTTAGCTTCGAAATAAGACCCTTTGTAACCATTATAAACCGATTTTTACTTTAATATAAAATAATATTTTGAGATATTCCTAAGGTGCCCCTCTCCTCCCTTATAAAAGGGCACCTCCTCCCCCTCCTCCTCACACCAATTTGAGCACTCAAGCTCGACCAACCCCTGCCATTTTCTCCTCTACACTTCCCTAGAATAATCCTAGAGGTCCTGGTCTCCTTCAAAGACCAATCTTAGTTCCCTAAGTGGAGGATTCAAAGAGGCGTTCCAAAGAAGAGGTAATATCCATTACCGATCTTTTCAATTTCTTTCTTCTTAAACTTCTTCTTCTTTAGTTGTTTCATGATAAAGTAATAACATCAGTATTAATTACATACTGATATTTTATTATAAATATGAAACAACCCTAATTCACCTTCTATCCATCCTACGGAAAAATGAAATCACCGCGCGTGCGTACGTACGGAATACCGTCTCCACGCCGTGGTGTAATCTATTTTCCACCATCACCTTACAAGGATGGGTATAATGGTGTAATGAGTAACTATTTATGATTATTATAAAGTAATATTGATACTGAAATAATATATATATACTCCAATATAGTTCCACGATCATAGGAACGATATCATCACTCGTGCGTACGTACGGAATACCGTCTCCACGATGTGATGCGACTCGTTCTACATGATCATCATTACATAGTAATTATATAAATGAATTGAATGAATAAATATTATATATGTTACACTAATACCATTCTGGATATAAGGTATCTATAACCTTAAAAGAAGAATAAGAATTTATTCGGCAAAACACGCATAAGAACAAAAGGCAATAAGGACCCGAGTAACAAGTAACAATGAAATATTACTAACAAGAAACTAAGAATATGACCATATATGATATCATATCAATATGTATGATTCTGTAATAAGTCAATAACATTATTTAAACCATTATACAGGAGATTCGGACACATACAAAGCAAATCGGACCTAAGGTAAGGGAAATATCACAATCTCATTTTTATCCGAGATTGTTTTTACTTTGGCATTTACTGGGGTGTATTTTATCATCCACATCCATGTTCACTCAATATGTAATATTGTTTCCATCCACTTACAATAGTTTAAATCCAATTTTACCCTTCGTTGAGTTTTTAGTAAAGAATATGAAAGGAATCTTTTGTCGTTTTTTTCGTACGAGGTACTTTTTGACTTTTCCGACAAAAGTACGAAGAATGTTTTTTTTAACTTATACGGCATGAATGGATTTTTAAAACATTATTTCCAAGAAGCTTCCTTTACGAGTTTTCAAGTTTATTTTTAATTAACTTCTTTTATTTTAAAGTTTTAAGACATGTTATGAAAGGAAAAATGTTTTTGAAGAAGAAAGGATATTTTCCTCAAGAATGGAGTTCAAGTGTTTTATCAAAATTATTTTCCATCTAAGATAATAAAGGGTTCTATTTTTATCCCTATTATTAAATTGATTTGATCATGTTGTGATGGAATTATTTTTATGAATTCCTTTATCTTATATGAATTGATTTATGATGTCATGATGTTTCAAGAATCCCATTTTTGTTACATGTTATGCGATGATGTGTGATTTATGATTATGTGGCACACATAAGAAAGGATTCATTATAAGATGGGTGGGACCTATATCTCCCTCCAATGCATTGGGTAAGGATTTATATCTCATGAGATAGACATGGCTGGAACGGAAGGTTATTTCGGTTCAGTGATACAGGACTGAAACGAGGAGTGAACTCGGTTCAGAAATGGACTTTGTCCGCTAAGATTGTCTTGGCAATGAGTCATGACTAACAAGAAATGATTTTCCATGATTATGTGTGCATGCCACAAAGTTTCAAGTTTTATGTTATGATTATGGGGATCTCATTTTCACTTCTATGATTTATTCCATGTTAAGATATTAAGATCTCTTTTGCAGGTTTTGATTTTCAAAAAGATATGATATGATTTTTATTTCCTTTATTTGCCCTTTCTGAGCATTTGAGCTCACCCTTTTATGTTTTCTTTTCCCCAGGTCAGGAAGATGGATATTAAGTAGAATATGCTAAAAGGGACCCTAGATATGATGAAATAAATGGGAGACACTGTAAAAGATTTATGAACCAGTTGTTTATGTTTCCCAGTTTCTAAAGACACTATACCTATATGATCCTTTGTGGTTTTGTCATATGTTGTAATAAGTGTGCTTTAATTTTGAAGTATTAACAATGTATGTAAAGTATGGGTCGTTATAGTTGGTATTAGAGGAAAGGTATAGTCAACCTTTGGAAACTAGTATGTGAAAGCCTTAGTAAGAACCCTAAGGATAAGTCTAAGCATAGAACACAATCTTAGTGTTTTAGAAATGGCCATGAATAACCTAGGATAAGACCTTAAGCTTGACAATTTTATTCTTGAATTATGTGGTTTTCCTATTATAATTAGTGTTGCTCACACTATTCTTCTTGGTTTTAGTCAATGGCTGGAACCTGAAGGAACCGTGTTAATGCGGAATGTGATGGGAAATGCAATGATTGTCCCCCTGAGCAACCAAACGATATGGGAGCTGGAATGCAAAATCTTGTAGCCATGCACACACAACTTTCTCAAGCTATGATTCATGCAGGACTTCCAAACGAGCAAAGGAAGGAGCAACATTCTGTTGAATCCTTCATGAGGTAGCGTCCACCTTCTTTCAGCGGGTCTACTGATCCATTAGTTGCTGAACAATGGATTAGTACTACTGAAAAAATATTTTCAGTTCTTCAATGTTCTGAGCATGATAAAGTCATCCTAGCAGTGTATCGTTTGGAAGGAGATGCTGATCAATGGTGGAATCTTATTAAGAATACAAGGCAAAGGGATGAAATTGAGTCTATGGAATGGGACGAGTTCAAGAACTTATTTTTCAATAAGTACTTCCCTCGTATTCTCCGAACAAAGATGGAGAAAGAGTTTCTTGAACTGAAGCAAAGGGATGATGAATCTGTTGGTACCTATGAAGCAAATTTTACAAGACTTACAAGGTACGCTTCTGGTATTATTATCCAACCTGAGAGTAAGATCGATCGATTCTTTAGTGGCTTAAAACCAAGTCTTCGAAGGGCGTTAGCCATAAGGGACTTCAATAGCTACGAGGAAATCGTTCGATGTGCTCTCAAAGTCGAGATGGAGATTGGAGTAACCCATCAGTCACATGGGTTTGATAAGAAGAGGAAGATGGAATTCAAAGGAAAATCTAAAGAGCACACTGAAAAGAAGATGAGCTTTCCCTTATGCTCAAAGTGTGGATAGAAACATGGAGGGAGTTGTCTTAAAGGGACAAGTAAATGTTTCAAATGTGGAAAGGAAGGTCATCGGGAATTTGAATGTCGCGATAATGGGAAGAAGATGTCTAATGATGCAAACAAAGGAAGGGATACACAGAATGAACCTACTACACTTCAATGTTTCAAGTGCAAGGAGATGGGGCATTATTCCAATCAATGCCCAAATCCAAGGGTTGATGATGATGGTCGACGTCAACAAAATCTTAAGGCTAAAGACAAAGGAAAGTCACATGCAATTTCTATCACTGATGTGGAGTACGATAACGAAGTGGTGAAAGGTACACTTACCGTCCACTCTAAAGTAGAAAATGTTTTATTTTATTCTGGATCCACCCACTCCTTTATTTCTAAAGAATTTTCTAAGGGTATCACCGTATTACCTCAACAATTAGATGTTGAGTTAGCTGTGACAACTCCTAATGGCACAACAGTCGCATCAAGAGTTTATAATTCTTCTCCGATCGAAGTTTGTGGGAAAGTGCTTCCTGCAAATCTTGTGATCCTTCCTTTAGTGGAATTTGATGTGATTCTTGGCATGGATTGGCTTTCTCTACATGGAGCTCATATCAATTGCCAAAGAAGGGAAGTCACATTTCATATTCCAGATCAATCTACGATCGTCTATCAATGCAAGGATGAACATAACCTTCCAGTGGAAATTTCTTCCATCTTATGGGTATTGATTCCACTAAATGAAGGTTATTTATCTCAAATGGTTGGTGAGAAACTCACGATTAAGAATATGCCCATTGTACGGGAGTTTGATGATGTCTTTCCGGAGGAATTACCGGGTCTTCCACCAAATCGTGAAGTTGAGTTTTCAATAGAACTCGTACCGGGTGCTTTGCCAATTTAAAAGACACCTTATAGAATGGCCCCAATTGAGTTGCAGGAATTGAAGAAGCAACTCCAAGAGAATCTTGATAAAGGATTCATATGCCCTAGTGCGTCACCTTGGGGAGCACCTGTTCTATTTGTTAAGAAGAAAGATGGATCAATGAGACTCTGCATTGATTATCGATAACTTAACAAGATCACTATCAAGAACAAATATCCTCTCCCACTCATTGATGACTTATTTGACCAACTACGTGGAGCTCAATAATTTTCCAAGATTGATCTTCGTTCAGGGTATCATCAATTAAGGGTCAAAAGGGAGGATATACCAAAGAGGGCTTTCCGTACAAGGTATGGACACTATGAATTTATAGTGATGCCATTTGGTCTTACTAATGCCCCTGCTATCTTCATGGATCTAATGAGTAGAGTCTTTAGAGACTATCTTGATCAATTTGTGGTAGTCTTTATAGACGATATTCTTGTCTATTCAAAGAGCAAGTAAGAGCATGAAGATCACTTGATAATTATATTGAAGACCTTGAGAAAGGAGAATCTTTATGCCAAATTTACCAAGTGTGAATTTTGGCTTCAAAAAGTTGCATTTTTGGGTCACATAATCTCAAAAGAGGGGATATCTGTGGATCCAGCAAAAACAGAGGTTATCGAAAGATGGTCGAGACCAACAACAGTAACTGAGATCCGAAGTTTTCTTGGTTTGGCTGGATATTATCGACGTTTTGTAAAATATTTTTCACGATTATCTAACCCACTCACCAAGTTGACTCGGAAAGGAGTAAAGTTTGTTTGGACAGAGGAATGTGAAGAGAATTTCAAGGAGTTAAAAAGAAGGTTATCCAGTGCACTTGTGCTCACACTGCCTTGTAGTGGAGAAAGGTTTGTGATCTACAGTGATGTATCCAAGAAGGGATTGGGGTGTGTTCTTATGCAAAATGATATGGTGATAGCTTATGCCTCACGACAGTTGAAAATCCATGAGCAAAATTACCCAACACATGATTTGGAGTTAGCTGCGGTAATATTTTCATTAAAGATTTAGAGGCATTACCTATATGGTGAAAGGTGTGATATTTATACTGATCATAAAAGTTTAAAGTATATTTTCACACAAAAGGAGCTGAATATGCGTCAAAGAAGATGGTTGGAGCTGATTAAGGATTATGACTGCTCAATCCATTACCACCCTGGGAAAGCAAACAAGGTGGCAGATGCATTAAGTCGACAAGACCATGCTAGTTTATCCATGATGAGGATCACAAAAGATCCAATATTTATGGATTTACAAAGGATGGATCTTAGAATTATAATGGAAGGGGAAAAATCTTATCTTTCTCAAATGAATGTTCAACCATCTATACATGTGAAGATTAAAGAGGCACAGAAAGAAGATGTCGAGTTACAAAAGAAGGTGAGAAATGTTCCTGAATTCAACCTTGATTGTGATGGGATAATAAATTTCAGGAATCGGGTTTGTGTTCCTCCCATCCCCTAATTAAAGAAGGAGCTGCTGGATGAGGCTCATAGTTCATCATTCTCTATTCATCCTGGAATCACGAAGATGTATAGGGACCTGAAAGAGTACTTCTGGTGGGATGGCATGAAAAGAGATGTTGCTGAATATGTCTCTCGATGCTTGGTTTGTCAACAAGTTAAAGCTGAGAGACAGAAGTCTAAGGGGACGTTACAACCATTACCCATACCCGAATGGAAATGGGAAAACATCACTATGGACTTTGTCACCGGACTTCCTAAAACATCCAAAGGCAATAATGCTATTTGGGTCATAGTTGATCGTCTTACAAAGTCTGCACACTTCATTGCTATTAGGGAGGATTTATCTCTAGATCAGCTTGCCAGGATATATGTAAAGGAAGCGGTAAGATTTCATGAAGTACCACTTTCTATTATATCTGATCGGGATCCGAGATTTACCTCAAAGTTCTGGCGAAGTCTTCAGCATACTCTGGATACAGAGTTGAGTTTCAGCACTGCTTATCATCCCCAGACAGACGGTCAGTCTGAGAGAACAATTCAAACCCTAGAAGATATGTTTAGAGCTTGCTCTATGGATTTCAAAGGAGGTTGGGATCAACACCTAACTTTGGTGGAATTTTCTTATAATAATAGCTTTCACTCCAGTATTCAGATGGCTCCTTATGAAGCTCTCTATGGAAAGAAATGCAGGACTCCAACTTGCTGGGATAAAGTTGGGGAAAGAAAGCTATTAGGACCTGATCTCCTTGATGAAATGGCAGAAAAGGTCAGATCTATTCAACAACACATAAGAGCAGCTCAGAGTCGACAGAAAAGTTATGCCGACAACCGAAGAAAAGACCTAGAGTTTGAAGTGGGTGATAAAGTGTTCTTACGAATATCTCCCTGGAAGAGGGTTATGAGATTTGGAAAGAAGGGGAAGTTGAGCCCTAGATATATCGGTCCTTTTGAAATACTAGATCGTATTGGAAAGGTAGCTTACCGATTGGCGCTTCCACCGAATCTCTCTCAAGTTCACGATGTGTTCCTTGTATCTCTACTGAGAAAGTACATACCAGATCCTTCACATGTACTCAGCTCAGAAGTTGTACCGCTGGAGCAAGATCTTTCTTATGAAGAACAGCCGATAGAGATTCTGGATCGTAGCGAAAAAGTCCTACGAAATAAGACCACTCGATTGGTGAAAGTTTTATGGAGGAACCACCAACTTGAAGAAGCTACATGGGAGCTTGAGGATATGATGAGGGAGAAGTATCCTCATCTGTTTGTTACAAATTGACGAATTTCGAGGGCGAAATTATTTTTAAGGGGGGTAGAATGTAACACCCGAGACTTTTATGTTATATAAATCATCAAAGGAATCTTTTTCTACACAAAACTTGCTTGGCTTGCTTTACACGCAATCGTGACCTTCCTCGATAACTTGCGTTGTACGCAATACCGAGTTTCACTAAACAACAATATGCTATTAAAACTAGCCGTTATGAATAGTAATAACCACTTTTTGAAATTTTATAAATTTTGTTTTTCAAAATGGACTTCATTTTTGGATTCGGAATACCGAAATTAGCCTAGGGTGAAATTTTGGTATTTTTCTGAAAACTTTCAATTTTTGATGAATAGTGAAACCACTAAGTGGTAGCTTAAAAAACTGAATTTTGCATAAAACTTAATTTTACCGCTTCTGTGAATGGAATTTCGAAAATCAGACAGACACGGTTGATATCAGTAAGTAAAATGTGGTTCAATGAGATAAAAATAATTTTTTGGTGAATAGTAACTTTTTATTTTTTTTTCCGCGGTTAATAGTAAATAGGGTAACTAAGGGTAAATATGATATTAATATTACACTAACACATGTCCTAATTCTATTGGACAAGTGTAATTCGACCAAAAACAAACTTAGGAATAAAATATGACCATTTAGGCCCACTTGGATTAGATTAGGACATTTATTATTAATTTATTTAAAGAAGGGTTAAAATAGTTAAAATCAAAGTTTAATAAGTAAATAATTTTTAATATGGAGTTATACATAAGATAAATTCGACTATAAATATTCATTAGAAAGATAAAAAGATTTCCTGCATAATGGTATTTTATTTGTAATTTTTAGACATTAAATAATTTAATTTATTTATGGCACAATGATGATGCAGTAATTATCTTGTTAATGAAATATTGACATAATTGATGTTATAAACACCAAAATAAATGTAATTTGAGACTTTTTATGAATTACACTAATTTTTTAGGTTACTATGATATATTAGTGTTGATTTAATCAACTGTATTCGAACATATAATTCTGTTATGACTTTCACAAAAATCATATATCAAATAGTGTCAAAATTGACAGAAAATAGTTTTTAAATCAAATATTATATTATTAATTATTATTTTATTTCTAAAAATCTAAGGTTCGGCCAAATGACTTATATAAGGATATATATATTAATAATAAACAATTTGGGGTTCGTTTGGCATGTTATAGTAAGTGTATTAACCATATAGTGAAAGAAAACAAAAAGACACGGTAAAAGTTAAATTATTTAACTTAGAGTTAAATCTAATTGATAAGGTTAAAATAATACCCTAAACTTGTCTAAATCCTATTGGTTGATATTATTTCGACCCATCCCCACTTTAGCTTCGAAATAAGACCCTTTGGAACCATTATAAACCGATTTTGTCTTTAATATAAAATAATATTTTGAGATATTCCTAAGGTACCCCTCTCCTCCCTTATAAAAGGGCACCTCCTCCCCCTCCTCCTCACACCAATTTGAGCACTCAAGCTCGACCAACCCCTACCATTTTCTCCTCTACACTTCCCTAGAATAATCCTAGAGGTCCTGGTCTCCTTCAAAGACCAATCTTAGTTCCCTAAGTGGAGGATTCAAAGAGGTGTTCCAAAGAAGAGGTAATATCCATTACCGATCTTTTCAATTTATTTCTTCTTCAACTTCTTCTTCTTTAGTTGTTTCATGATAAAGTAATAACATCAGTATTACTTACATACTGATATGTTATTATAAATATGAAACAACCCTAATTCACCTTCTATCCATCCTACGGAAAAATGAAATCACCGCGCGTGCGTACGTACGGAATACCGTCTCCACGCCGTGGTGTAATCTATTTTCCACCATCACCTTACAAGGATGGGTATAATGGTGTAATGAGTAACTATTTATGATTATTATAAATTAATATTGATACTGAAATAATATATATATACTCCAATATAGTTCCACGATCATAGGAACGATATCATCACTCGTGCGTACGTACGGAATACCGTCTCCACGATGTGATGCGACTCGTTCTACATGATCATCATTACATAGTAATTATATAAATGAATTTAATGAATAAATATGATATATGTTTCACTAATACCATTCTAGATATAAGGTATCTATAACCTTAAAATAAGAATAAGAATTTATTCGGCAGAACACGCATAAGAACAAAAGGCAATAAGGACCCGAGTAACAAGTAACAATGAAATATTACTAACAAGAAGCTAAGAATATGACCATATATGATATCATATCAATATGTATGATTCTGTAATAAGTAAATAACATTATTTAAACCATTATACAGGATATTTGGACACGTACAAAGAAAATCGGACCTAAGGTAAGGGAAATATCACAATCTCATTTTTATCCGAGATTGTTTTTACTTTGGCATTTACTGGGGTGTATTTTATCATCCACATCCATGTTCACTCAATATGTAATATTGTTTCCATCCACTTACAATATTTTAAATCCAATTTTACCCTTCGGTGAGTTTTTAGTAAAGAATATGAAAGGAATCTTTTGTCGTTTTTTCGTACGAGGTACTTTTTGACTTTTCCGACAAAAGTACGAAGAATGTTTTTTTTAACTTATACGGCATGAATGGATTTTTAAAACATTATTTCCAAGAAGCTTCCTTTACAAGTTTTCAAGTTTATTTTTAATTAACTTCTTTTATTTTTAAGTTTTAAGACATGTTATGAAAGGAAAAATGTTTTTGAAGAAGAAAGGATATTTTCCTCAAGAATGGAGTTCAAGTGTTTTATCAAAATTATTTTCCATCTAAGATAATAAAGGGTTCTATTTTTATCCCTAATATTAAATTGATTTGATCATGTTGTGATGGAATTATTTTTATGAATTCCTTTATCTTATATGAATTGATTTATGATGTCATGATGTTTCAAGAATCCCATTTTTGTTACATGTTATGCGATGATGTGTGATTTATGATTATGTGGCACACATAAGAAAGGATTCATTATAAGATGGGTGGGACCTGTATCTCCCTCCAATGCATTGGGTAAGGATTTATATCTCATGAGATAGACATGGCTGGAACGGAAGGTTATTTCGGTTCAGTGATACAGGACTGAAACGAGGAGTGAACTCGGTTCAGAAATGGACTTTGTCCGCTAAGATAGTCTTGGCAATGAGTCATGACTAACAAGAAATGATTTTCCATGATTATGTGTGCATGCCACAAAGTTTCAAGTTTTATGTTATGATTATGGGGATCTCATTTTCACTTCTATGATTTATTCCATGTTAAGATATTATGATCTCTTTTGCAGGTTTTGATTTTCAAAAAATATGATATGATTTTTATTTCCTTTATTTGCCCTTGCTGAGCATTTGAGCTCACCCTTTTATGTTTTATTTTCCCCAGGTCAGGAAGATGGATATTAAGTAGAATATGCTAAAAGGGACCCTAGATATGATGAAATAAATGGGAGACACTGTAGAAGATTTATGAACCAGTTGTTTATGTTTCCCAGTTTCTAAAGACACTATACCTATACGATCCTTTGTGGTTTTGTCATATGTTGTAATAAGTGTGCTTCAATTTTGAAGTATTAACAATGTATGTAAAGTATGGGTCGTTATACCTTACCTAAAGTTTAAGAATTAATTTCTTCATATAATAAGAGAAGAAAAAATATACTTGACAAGTAGAGTTTCATCCTTTAACTAATTTCTACCACAAACTCATATTTCACTCTAAAAGATAATAAAACATAAAAAAATCTATTTATCCTATTCATATAGGGTTCCAAAAAATGAATTTATAATTCATCTACCAGAACATTAATAAAAAAAATTATTCAATTCAGGACATCACGTGGGCCAGTGGTAGGGATACACCCTTGTCACCCTTCGGTTGCGAGTTCAAGTCTCACGACCTTGCCGGACACGATGGGTTGCCGCCTGACCTTCGGGTTGTCCTTTCTATGTCAATCCAAAAATAATCTAAAACTATAATTATCCAAAATACTTTTGTCCAAACTCACAATCCAAAATTTATAAGGAAGTTAAACACAATGAAGATCCTTTTTCCACGTAATAACATGGTAACACCTTCATCATGTATTCTTTTTAAATAATGCAACATCCTGAATTACCATAAAACCTTATTGATTACATTCATGCTCCCTTATTCCTTATAGAATACTGGATATACTCCTTCTATCCAAAAATGTTGTAAAATCCAATAATTATGGAATATACAAATCATTAATCAGTTTCAAGGTAGTCAAGAATATCCAATATAATTTATCCAAATCAGTCATGTATTATTCCAAAATCACTACCTCGGCATGAGAACCATATTATGGTTTATCTTTCTCTCAACCAAATATTTTCCAAAAATTTAACCTGCTATTCAGTCACTTTTCATGGTTCCACACAATCTCAAGTACTTAATAAAATAGTACTATAGTACAATCCTTATATACTCTATAATTCTTATAGCATGTACATCATTAATACAATACTCAAATGACACAATACTTTAATAACAACATAAGAAATCTAATCAATCCTCTTCATCTTAATTAGTATCATAACTTTATTATTATTCAATAGCAGCATTTGGGGTATACTCTGATGATTTGGACATTGACTCGCGTAGTGTCCCAAATCCATGAATATGAAGCATTGTACATTTGAAAATTTTTTCTTACCCTTGCAATCAAGTACTTGGTGTCTTTTTTCTCCACACTTATAATAAACTATCATTCCCTTCAAACATTTACCAAGGTGATTCTTTCCACAGTTATCACATATGGGAAAATTCTTCTTTTTCCTCTTCCCTTTATCTATCTTTCTCTCTTCCATCCTTTTCTTCTCTTGATTCCCTTCAAATACATAGGACTCATAGAATTATTTACATATCTTATTAAAACATGATACTATTTCTTCATATGTTGAGAATACATGGGAGACTATTTCCCTTCTAAATTTTGGCTTAATACCATGAAATATATGATCATTCTTACTCTTTGGATCATACGTATCGTTGGAGTTCACATTCCTTCTACTGGGCGCCATTTCTATACAATGGCATACACTAGGTCAGTTTATGAATTGCAATGAATAATTCCAAACTTGTAAAATACCAAACGTAGATTGAACAGTTTATGGATATAATCCATAATCATAAAATTATTTCTTTGAGGAGGTATATACTTATAAATCCTTCATAATTATTTGTAAAGAAAATTATAATTATCCTAAGAATATCCACTGGGAGTGTTGTAATCAAGAGTGCATCAAGGACCGTTGTTGTGCACCAGTTCCCATTCGAGTCTAGCTCAAAGCGGTGTTTTCAAGTTTTACCCCTAGGTACATCTGTGCTAGATCCACCTCTACCTGCTTGTATCCAGACAGGGATGTATTTCTTGGAAAACTCACAAAATATCTACAACACCAAAATTCTAGGAAGTTCTTCTATATTAATCCTCAAAGTCTATCTTAGGGCTATGTGCTCTAATCAGAGTTTATCTAAATCTAGTTTCCAAGGTTTGTACTAAACTTTCTATGATACCAACTGTAATGCCCTGACCCCAGAAGCCCAGAGTCGATTCATTATTACATATCATTGGCATGATCACAAAAGATCAAGTCTCAAAAGACCGATTAGTTTAGTAGCCTTGGAATTACTAGATACATTCATAAGGTTTACAATACATCATAAAATAGAAAAATACAACAAAATTGTTTCCATAGACAACATTGAGATCCCATAGTCTATCCCTACAGGTCACTCATAATATACTACTTCGTATCCTTGGAAAAATAAAACATAGAAAGGGGTGAGGTCAGATGCTCAGTAAGGATAACAATATAGCGGAAACTTTCATAAATAAGCATAAAAATTTAAGGAAATGTATATAACTAAAAAAAATATTTTTCAACATAAACTTCATCATAATATGGAAAATATAAATCAAAATAATTTCATTTACTTACTCACATGGATATTCTACTAGTCGAATAATCACATGCAATATCAATAGCCGCTTTCTTAATGATGGAATGCATAATGCTAGACTTTCATAACCATGTAGTCAAGGCTTTGTGCCGAGACTACAAATAAGATTTTGTCAAGGCCTTGTGCCAAGACACTATTTTGTCTCATGAGATCTACCGATGCATCGAGGAGCTATAGCGGGCTCCACCCGTTACTTAGTAAGTCCAATGAATTCCTCGTATGAAAAGTTTTAAACATAACATAAACATTTGTATCAAGAATAGCATATAAAATGTCAATACTTTATCCATAAACCATGAATGTTATAAAAATATCACATACACAGTCAAACATATTAAAAAACCTTCAATACAATATAGAAGTTTTTTATCATAATAAATCAACTTTAAATAAACTTAAAATCCATCAAAGGAGCTTGACATAGATGAAATCAAAACCTTTTTTAGAGAAATATATCTTTCTATTTTGAAATAATTTAAGAGTCACATAATTATAAAGAAAACATTTATTTTGAAAATATTTTTATAATCTTGTCAGGGATGCTTTGACGATGTTATAATGGTGGAAAATAGCCACACCCGCCGTATAGTTAAAAAACATTCTTACCTTAATTTTGTCGAAAAGGTCATAAAGTACCTTATTTTGAAAATGATGGAAAGATTCCTTTATAAACATCTTATAAAATTCAAACAAGGGTATAAATAACTTTAACCCATATTCTAGTAAATATTAAAAATGTTTTGGAATACATTTTTAAGAAACATGGATGTGGATGATAAAGAGGTCCCAGTATATACTTACGTTAAAACAACCTCAGATGATAAAGAGATTGTGAAATTAACCCTTACCTTGTAATTTTCCTTGGTCGAAGGTAGGTTAACCTCCTATATAATGGTGAAATAATTTTTATTAAATTATACAAGAATCATATACATTAATATGATATCATATATTATCTTTTAACATTTCTTTGTTAATAATATCTTAGTATTATCATCGTTTCAGGTGTTAATTGATTAGTTCTCCTTTATATGACTTGTTAAGTAAGTAATGTTTTTTATGGATAGGATGTATCTTATTCATATTCAGAATGATATTAAGTCTTTAAGCATTATTTTTAATCATCTAATAAAAATTATTTTTGAATGGATACGATGTGGAATGAGTCTCACCGTGTTCATGGAGACGGTAATCCGTACGTACGTACGAGTGACAATATCATTCTTTTGATATTAAAATAATATATAATTGGATGGTATATCATATATACAGAATCATTATCATGTTATATTTATTATTTAAATCAATTACACATCATTATTATACCCATCTAAATAATAATGTATTGAATAACAATTACACCACGACGTGGAGACGGTAAGCCGTACGTACGCACGTACGGTGACATGTCATTAAAATGATGGATAGAATAATGAATATGGTTGTACCATATTTATAATAACATCAAATTATATATAAGATACTGAAGTTATTATTTTATAATGGAAACAACAAAGAAAGAGGAAGTGGAAGAAGAAAGGAACTTGGAAGAGGTGATGAAATATTTACCTCTTCTTCGGGTTATTCCTTTTGATTTGATCAAAAGGGATCCTTAGGTTGGATTTATGACTAAAATAAGGCCTCTAGGATGAAGTTAGGACAGTTTATATGGTATTTGGTCAGGTTTTGTCCAAGCCAAATGGCTTTGAAGGTGTGAATTAAAGAGAAGGGGGAGTGCCCTTTTATAAGAGGAGTGAGGGGCACCTTAAGAAAAGCTAGAAATATTATTTTATAATAAAATCATTTTTGGTTTCTAATGGATCCAAAGTGAATTATTTAAATTAAAAGGTGGGTATGGGTTGAAAACCACTCAACCAATAGGTTTTAGATAGGTTTTAGTCACTATATTAACCTTATATTTTAGATTTAACTCTTAGTTAAATAGTTTGAAATTTACCATGTCTCTTTGTATTTTTATATTATATGGTTAATAAACTTACTATATACTTCCAATAGAACCCCAAGTAGTTCATTAGTGATACACCTATCATTATATAAGTCTTTTTGATGAACCTTAGATTTTAAGGAATAGAATATCAATTAATAATATAATATTTTTTTTAAAAACTCTTTTATGTCAATTTTGACATTATTTGGTATTTTATTTTTTCTAAATTTATAACAGCATTATTACTTCGAAAACAATTAATATAAACAACCCTAATATGTCATATTAACATATGAAATTATTTTAATTCATTAAAAGTCTCAAATTACATTTATTTTTATATTTATAATATCAATTATTTTAATATTTCATTAATTATGTAATTACTGCATCATCATTGTGTCAGAAATAAATTAAATTATTTAATGTCTAAAAAATATAAATAAAATACAATTATGTAGGAAATATTTTTATCTTTATAATTAATATTTATAGTCTAATTTATATTATGTTTAACCCTATATTAAAAAAAATTTAGTTATTAAACATTGAATTTAACACTTTTAACTCTTCTTTGAATTAAATAATAATAAATGTCCTAATCTAATCCAGGTGTACCAAATAGGTTCATGTTTTATTACTAAGGTTTTTTTGGTCTAATTATACTTATACAATAGAATTAGTACATGTTTTAGGGTAATAATAATATCATTTTTACCCTTAATTACCCTATTTACTTTTAACCGTGGTAAATAAAAGTAAAAAGTTACTATTTATCAAAAATTATTTTTATCTTATTGAACCATAGTTTACTCCTTGATATTAACCATGTCTCTTTGATTTTTTAAATTCAACTCCCAAAATAGGTAAAATTAAGTTTTATGTAAATTTGCAAATACTCCTAGGAGGTGGGTAAAAGACAGTAAAAAGTTCAATAAAATTTTTATATATCTAAACTTATTATAAAATAACTATAATGAATTATATTTAACTTATATAGGTATTATTTGTCTATTTTGACCTAAAATAAATTTAAATGAAATAAATAATTATTTAATTAAAAAGTTGGTTTTAACCAATAACTGAGTTTTTTTCACTATTCATCAAAAATTGAAAGTTTCCAGAAAAATACCAAAATTTTACCCTAAACTAATTTTGATATTCTGAATTCAAAAATTAATTATATTTTACCAAATACAAAACATATAAGTTTCATTTATTAATTTAAAATTAATTCCTATTGTCAAAACCAAAAAGCGTGTTTTTAAGAAATTATAACTAACAAAAGATTGATACTTGTTTATGTTCAATTTCAAAGTGAAATTATTTACAATGAATAACATTGGATTAAATGGAAAAAATATAATCTATTTATACTTCCAAACCATTAAAATTTATAATTTAACACTACAAATTATTTTGATTAAAAAAGTTGTTTTCAGTTAAAATATAGTATTTTTCACTATTCACCCAAATATGAAAGTTATCAGAAAAACACCAAAAATTTATTGAAACTAAATTATTATGTCCCAATTATAAATAATAAGTTTATTTTGTCAAATTTAATATATAAAAGTTTCAAATATTGGATTTAAAAAGGGTTCACCATTAAAAGGTGGTAAAATTACATTTTTTTTAAAAAAATACTTCTTTTATCTGAAAAAAATGAATTTGTTTTTTTTATTATGTATAAGAAACTCATAATATGGGTTCTAAAATTATAAGGATTATATAAAGTTCAAAATTTAGTTAATACTATTCATAACCTCTTTTGAACGGCTAGTTTGGTAAGTCATGGTGCGCTTGAACTCGGTGTTGCATGTAGTGCAAGTTATTAAATTACTTTGAAGAAATAATGTACTATGAAATATTGGGGTGTTATAGGGAATTTTTTCTTCACTGTGATCTCGTTAATTTCTCTATAATAAATGTATAGTTTCATTGATCCATCCTTCTTCTTCACAAAGAGAATAGGTGCTCCCCAAGGAGTCACACTTGGTCAGATAAACCCATTCTAAAAAAATCTTGGAGTTGTTTCTTTAATTCCTCCAGCTCTACATTTTCCATCCTATACGGGGTATTTGATATTAGATGAGATCTAGGTATGAGTTTAATGGAGAACTATTGCTCTCTTTCTGGGGGAGGTCTGGGTAACTTCTTAGGAAATACGTCAATGTATTCCTAGATGATGGGGACATTTTCTATCATTATACTATTATTTCCTTATTTTTCATCACTGATCAACTCCATAAATAAGGATATAAAAGTTTATTCTAGACAAAAATCAGGTTGAGGTATCTCTCCTTGGAAGATAACTATAGGTTTTCCATTCAAGACTACTGATATTTCCTGGCTTCTATATTTGATCTTAGCATTATACTTTGAGAGTCGATCCATCCCTAGTATAATGTCAAATTCCAGCATGGGAATGACTAATATAGTTGCGATAAGATTTTGATAACTAAAGTAAATACTATAGTTTCTAAACACTAATGATGCTCGGATAATCCCACTATGAGTCTTGACTGATAACTCTAATTTTAGCATTTCAGGGGTTGATTCTAAATTCCTTGAAAACTTGAAGGAAATAAAGGAATGTGTAGAACCAAAATCAAACAATGTACTTTATAGCTTTGAGATAACAAAAATAGTACCTTCCACCACATCATTTGGTGCTTCAACTTCATTCATAGTGATATAAAAAAGCACAACCTTGTTCCCTTGGCCTTTTCTGAGGCTGATGGTGATTCCCCTCCACTTCCCTCGGATTTGGACAATAATTGGAAAAGTGCTCAAGTTGTCCACACTTATATCATTGGACTTCAGGTAGGGGATATACCATCTTACCTTTATTTTTAGTTTTGGGAAGTTGAGGTTTCACCTCACTACTAAAATTCTACATGATATGGCCATCTATTCCACACTTTTAGCACTTCCTGCTTCCGAGCAGACAGTTCCCTGATTGCTTCTTACCACATTTATTACACGTGGGAAATTTCAATTTCTTTCCTTCTCTTCCCTAATCAAAGGTCCTCCCTAAGCTGGGCTCCATTGATCCCTTCTTATCATTGGATTTATAAGACCACTTTGTCTCACCAAACTCCAGTTCGACTTTCATAGCACTCTACATGATCTTCTCATAGCTATCATAGTCTCGGTTGGCTATATTCTTCCATAGATAAGATATTAGTCTACCGAATAATCTATCAACCTTCTCATTAGGATCCATGAGAAATCTTGAGGTGTAACAAGGAAGTCTTGTGATGTTCATATCATAGCTTCCAACCGATTCATTCTCCTTTTTCTTAATCTCGAGAAACTCCTTCTCTATTTTTGTTCTCATCAAACAAGTGAAATACTTATTAAATAATATCCCTCTTAACTCTTCCCACTCTATAGCTTCAACCTCTACTCTTGGCCTCTTGTTTTTAATTAGTTCCCACCACTGATCAGCTTCTCCCTCTAAGCAGTAAACAGTCAGGGTGACATTCTCTTGTTCTGAACAGTAGAGCACTGAAAAGATCTTTTCGATAGAGATGATCCATTGTTTAGAAATCAATGGGTCAATAAATCCACTAAAAATTGGTGGTAATTGAAGTATAAATAACTCAACAGAAAGTTGTTCCCATTAGGGTGAAATTGGTCTCTCATATTGATTCAAGTTATTTCCCACAACTTGAGTCAGTTGGTTCATCGTTCTCATGAAAGTTTCCATTCCAGCATCCATCATAGGGTCTTCAGCACATGGTCCATTGCAGTCACCATTTTCAAGGTTTCTCCTATTACCTTCCATTTTCTAAAAGAAGAAAAACTTAGTGAGAATATTATTTTATTTATTAATATTTTAACTATAAAGTATTTTTATGTCTTAAAACTTTATGCTTAAACATATTATTCTTTAACAACAATTATATTTTTCTATAAATCCTTCATAATGATTCATAAAAATCATATGATTAACCAAACATATCCACTGGGAGTTTCAAACAAGGAGATCATCAAGGCCCATTTTCATGCACCATTTCCCATTCAATTCTAGCTCAAAGTGGTGTTTTCGGGTTTTACCCCTAGATACATCTGTGTCAGATCCACATCCACTTGTTCGTATCTAGACAGGGATTTATTTGTTTGGAAACCACTTACTTAATATTTCACCAAAATACCAGGAAGTTTTCATATATTTAAAATTTTCTATAGGGTTATTCCTAAATTTTTCAGAGCCTAATTTACACAAATTACTAAACTATCCTTTGATACCAACTATGGCATCCCGTCTTCTTATTACATAACGTTTCATTACAATTTACAAACAAAGGATCTTTAAAATTTAGTGTCTTGGAAAAAAGGTACATAATACATGAAAGCATATAACATTATTTTAATACCCTTGAAAATATTCTTGAAAATTTCATCTAGAGAACAATTAATACATCTCAAAACATGGAAAAATACATGAAAGGAAAGGGTGAGCAAAAGGCCCAGTAAGAAAAACAAGTGAAATAGTTTACATGTGAACTTGAGTGATATCAATAAGAACATGGGGAATATCATAAAGGCATGATAAATAGGAATATAAAAATGATAATAAATTGAAACATAACTTGAAAATTTGGCTACAACATTTAAATTATACATTCATAATCATGTCACCAAGGACCATCCCCAAGGTGTCATAAAAATTTATAAAGGTTATTCCCCAAGGTATCTTAAAACTTGTCATCTATAGAGATTAATTTATTACCCAATTCATTTAATCACTATCAGGTATCACCCTTAATATGTATTTATTTTCATGTTATTGACATAGATCATAATGAAACATTTCATAAATAACCCAAAAAGAATAAAATAAATGGGTTTCATTTCAAAATCGTTACATTTTAAAAGTGCTTAAAAACATGATCGTTATATCATTTATAACCCATAGAAAAGGAATGAGGGTTTCATGTATGTAAATTAAAGAATAAAATATATCATTTATATTTATTTATGAATAACCCTAGAAATTAAATAAGTTTGGGTATTCACATAAATAAAATAAGAGAATTTCTTGAGAAAAAAGAGAGCGAGATTTTGGGATGAAATTTATACGGCATAACGATTATATAACATGGTTTTAGAAAACATTAAAAATAGAAGGGACAAGGGTAAAACACTCGTAAATAACTCATAATATATTATAGGGACATAATAAAATATAAATAAGATCATGGTATGGATATTTTAATGACATACCACATGAAAAGGAAACTTGAAAGAAAAGAGAAAATGTGATTTCTTTTATGAAAATTTGGAAGCCTAACGACGTCACTTAAAAATTCATAAAATGAATTGATGAGAGAAAAAATGGAATATCATCATATTAAAATCAAAAGGATAGTAATATGGATACATAATATCATACCCCAACATATAAAAATGTAAATTCAAAGACATATCATAAAATAAGTGTTGACTAAAAAGGAGGGTGAAAGGTTCCCTTACCTTGAAGAGTAACTTCAAAAACTCAAAGGTTGGGACCTTGGGAGGGCTTGAGGGAACCTTGAGAGGACTTATTGGGAGGTAAAAAGACCATATATTCTTTGAGGAGGAATTTTTACTTAAAGTAATGAAGGAATGGGTTGGTATTTATAGCAAAATAGAGGGAATATTTTATTAATTTCTAATGGACACCTCATTAGTTGTATTTGAAAAATCATGGGCTTTCCCATGGTATTATCCACTTAGGACACCTAATATCATATTTTGTTATACACAAGTCTACAATTATTTTATATTAATTAATACATCATTATGATCTCATAAAACACACTGAAAACTCAAAAACTGTATTTTTACTATTCACCAAAAAACAAAACATTTTATAAAAAATCTCATAAATTCACCCTAACCAAATATAAATGTTCTGAATCCAAAAACAATATTCATTTTATGAAAATAATTTTCTAATTATGATATATTTAATTTTTAATTAAAATCACTATTTACCTAAAAAAAATACTACTACTTAACTAATAATTTCTAAAATATTTATTTACTTATGCAATTATATCACATTACCATTCAAGATGCCTAAATTATATTTATACTTTCTTAAGTGAGTTTACTATTCCATTGGTCACATTACTATTCATAAGGGTAATATTACTATTCATAATTTACTATTCACCAAAAATTAAGTTGATCTTATTAGAATCTAAATTTCTTATTGATCATGACTGTATAAGACTATTTTTTTAAATCATTTCACATTATTAATTATTTAAAGTATAAAACATATTTTAAAATAATCTCTTTTTTATATTCATCAATAATATGAAACTTCTAAAAATTCATCTTATATTTATTTTGACATTTGAAATTCAAAAAAAAATACCATAATAATAAATAACAATTTTATTTATACAAAAGGATAACTCAAAGTAACT
Organism: Viscum album; assembly: GCA_963277665.1. Lineage (NCBI taxonomy): Eukaryota > Viridiplantae > Streptophyta > Magnoliopsida > Santalales > Viscaceae > Viscum > Viscum album. Next base: position 19,978,488 of record OY728119.1, on the reverse strand, counting down.
AAGTCCTCATTACATATCCCCTTATAACACATGCATAGGACCTAGGAGTAAGGTGTGAAATGGTGATAGAATCTTTGGGTGGCTCAGAAAACATTGCCCGAGTAGTGATTTCTATCAGCTTGAACTTCTCCTAAAGTCGATTATGTTCAAGCATAACATGTTGAAGATTATCTTGGGCTTAGTCCAGAATAAAGCCCAATGATGCTACCTCCTTCCTAAGCTATGACAGATGGGCTTCATACGACCCGAGTCTACTATATGAGGCCATCGACTCTTATTTATGTATTAATTAACCATGATCCTTTGTATTTATAAACAATAATCATAACGTTAAGAGTATAGTTTCCAAAATTCATATAATAGTCAAAATCCATTGGTCTTATTTTAATTATACTGACTTCATTAAAAAAAGGATATAGTTTTTTTGAGTACAAAATAAAATAACACACAAATTCAAGAAACAAATATTATTCAAAAGTTTTGGGTTGTTACACATTTGGGGCACTCCATATGAGATGGTCTCACAATTTAAAAATTGTGTTCCAATCATGTGGTGAACAGTGTGAGGGTGCTACCTAAGTGGCACTACCCATGAAAGCTATGAACATGGTTTGGAAAACCATGCACAGCCCGTGTGTGCCACCTATGTACACCTGTTGTAGGTCGCATGGTTTGCTACAGATGGACACATGGTTTTAGAAAAACCGTTCACCCTATAAAACCCCTAAAAACTTGATTTTTCCAGACCTCAATGCTTTTTAAACTCAATGGGACTTTTGAGGTACCCCTCAGACCTTCACCCAGGTCTAAAAACATTACTCTGAAAGGATCCAACACTCGAAATTAAGTTTTGAAGCTCGATTTTAATAACGGCCCATTCAGTAAACAAAAAAGTTTAAATTCTTTTGTTTTTTCATTATTTAAAAAGAATTTTACATTATAATATTGAATTTGATGATAATAATAACTCAGTTGGTATAAATGAAAATTATTTTATGAGTTATTTTTTTCATGAAAATTCATTTTAGGATTAATATTTTATATCCAAAATGGAGTCCTGTAAACAGGATGGTAAAATAAAAGCTTTGGGGTTTTGTAATGTTAAAATATCTCAATTTTTTATTTTTATCCAATTATTTAAATATTATATATATCACATAACTAATATTTAATATATTCAATTACAAATAACATATGACTTTCAGGAACTAAAATAAATTAAAAAAAATCTATCTTTTGTGGCATTAAGATGGACAGATTTTAAAAAAAATGGACAAAACAATTATGTTTTTGGGAAGTTACAGAATGAAAACTCAAACCTCAATTATGGGTTTTTAGGAATAGATACATGGGATATTCTTTTCACTAGCTTACATGATGAATCATGTATGATACGATGGTTATTATATATAAATTCAATTTGTAATTTTTTATTACCTGATGACTTATTCATTTATTTTTATGTAACAAACACCTAGGAGATCACACTAAGAGATCTAGTTATAAAATGTATACCCTCATACTTTATCACATGGAGGATGTCATTTACTAGAGGATAAAATTATTGCAAAAAAAATTGATACATTAAGAGCTAAATCTAATAGTGGCTTGGAAGAGGTCCAGTTCAGGTCTCCATTGTGACACTCTTGCTCGAATCACTAGGTCTAGGCTAGAGTGACACATTACCTCAAGTGTGCCTCCCCGTACACTAGTGGATGCTAACTAGTAGAGATGATATGAATGGTGTTATGGAGATATATGACCTCATATTAGAGTCTAAAATAGCATCAAAAACAACTAAATACTAAGCATCAATAATAATCATCAAATTACACAATAAAATCACTAAACACAATTCTATATTAAATAATTATGTCAGAGAAACATATAACAAGTCGTCCAATAGGCCAACCAAATTTATAGATATATATAGGGAAAAAAATACAAGGAGACTCTCATGAAATTACTTAGCCTTATCCCAATCTATGTCTCCACATACCCACCAAGCTTCATAATCCAAATCCATTGCACATCACATGCTCCGACCTAAAAACAAACATAAGATCTATATGCACACCAAGATTCCCATGTATGGTGTGAGTATAAAATCAGTAGGTCTCACCAATAACCTCTAATATACACTATCATATATGTGTGTATACATGAGAAAAATAAATAAATAAATAAACATACTCAATGATTCATCATGTTCTAACCATGCCACTATGAAACTTAAAGAGATAAACACACTTGTCGGGTCATCGGGTGTTAACCAGGCCACCCTCACACCCAACAATACTTATTTTGTATCTATACCAGAAAGGATGTCTCAGATAGTCATTACACAAATTATATCATTCCATAATGACTATATGTAATCTTAAAAAACTTAGCCAATTTTCCAATGTTTATGTTCCACCTTTAAGGAACAATTCCACACCCACCTTCAAGGGAAAGTCACAGTGTCCACATATCAACCCAATTCATAGATTTGGGGAAAGCCACATTCACACCCATATCATCCCAATAACTGGATCTGGGTCAATACACATTCCACAAATATCAACCCAATATCTGGATCAAGGGAAAAACCAAATTCCACACATGTTGGCCTAATATCTAGATTCCGGGCAAGCCACATTTCACATGTCATCTCTAAAGGTAAAATCACAACCTTTCAACCACAGTGGAAAAACATACCCACTTAGGGCTAACAACCCAAGTTAGGCTAACCTAGTACCTTAAAACTATCCAAAGAGAACAAAAAATTCATTCAGACATAATCAATAAATAATAAAGTAATAATAATTTCATAACAAATAAGTTCTAATGATCCAAACATACACCCACAAGCATATCATATCAAGAAAGGGTCTCATAACTACACACATAAAATCTTGTCATATTATATAATTAATATATATATATATAAGTTCATAAAAATGGTAAGGACTTCCTATGGTGACACAATAGCTCAAAGGTTCACCTCGACCCGGGCTTTGGTAGGTGAGTCATAAATCCTAAAAAAAGTCCCCATGGCATTCCAATTTCAAGTTCGTAGATTATTAGTTCTTAACTGATTCCCACTACCCAACCTAGGGTCTCATCTCATTTATCTCCAAGGATACCACATATCACTTAGCTATATCCCGCTAATTCCTACCCAAAATGCTCTAGGAAAAACACCTAGGCTATTTTGGTAACCTATATCATATCATGAATCCTCCCAAGGTCTCTCACCTTTTCATCAAGCACCATTTCCCCTTGGATAAATAGTTATCAAAAAAACCCAAACATCCCAAGTGCTTCCAAGAACTTATCCTAAGTTTAGATTATAATTCTACCCCCATTGTTTAGCTTAAGGTTCTCTCCATCCTCAGCTACTCTGCCTGATCCCATTCATAATGCATGCATACATTCACACTTGTTTATAAAAATATATATGGTTTTTTATAATAGGTTCCACCTACCTTAAAAGGATTTATCAAACTTTTTGAGATCCTTAGAGACTCTATCTATCCCATACAAGCCTTGTACAAGTCTATACTTTCATTAGATCTTTGAGAACCATCATCATTATATAACCTTGACTAATTATACCCAAAGGCTCCATGACACACCCTCGATATCATCCCATATGAATTCAATCCATTAAAAGGGTTTTTAATAGTGTGAAGAAGGTGTATTGGTATTTTCTCTATGTATACTACTTGAAATCCCCATCACCTTCAGTCGATTCCAGAATGATCTGATGGAATCAACATAAAATACCTTGGATCATAATCACAACACACATAGATTATCCATTAGTAAAAGGGGTTTGAAGGAGAGGTGTTAAAGAGAAATTTTTTCCAAGAAGTGGCCTTTCTTGAGTCCCCTTCCTAGTTAAATCTTGAGTGACCTAACATATTAAAATATGAAAAATTACCCCTATTAAAAATATTCAGGTCAAGCCCACTGGGCATCTATTGGGTCTCATCATCTGGACAGTGAGACTAGTAGGGCTCCTGGGCTACTACCTTACCTATCAGTGAGCTAGTGATGGCTCATGGGATAGCTGATGAGCCCAGTAATTCCCCTGGAACATGGGTTAGCCAACCACCTAGATGGTGGTGTCTCACCAGTTAACCAATGGATACTATATACACTAAGCTACTATGGACCTTCTATATCTTAATCTCAAACACTCATGGTCACCCCTAACTTCAAACCATGTCCAAAAACACTAGTTTAGGACGTCCAAACCTTTTGAATCCCATCCCAAAACTTGGTTCTCAAAATATACCATCAATCAAATGGAAAGTTAAAATTTCCCCAAGAATCTATAAACCCTAACGACATAGGTCATTACATCGATCTTCCCCTATTTATAGTAAAAAATAGATAAGGGTGAGAATGCTAAAAAAGTGGAAGTTTCTTATGGATCAATCTAATAAATTAGCTTACAAAATTGTAAGAAATTAATTTTTATTTATTGAATATTTTTATATTTTTAAATATATATCACTAATATAACATTTTAATATATCATTTTAGGATGATATTCATGATAAAGTGATGCAGGGAACTTTTATCCATGAGGGTAGGATGGTCATTATAGATACTACTTTAGAAAATCCAAAACACCTTGACCGCATAAGAGGACATGAGGGAGTTTTCAATATTATGAAAGTTTTTGGCCATCCTAGTACGACTTCAAGGGACACATAAATGGATTCCTTGAAGGTTGGGGTAAAATACCAGAGACTTAATATGGGTAATAAATTAAATCATTTTTCAATCTATGTTTGAAGAAATGATGTGGGATTCATGACCTATACATCCTTCCAACATATATCATCTTCCTCTTCATTCAGACATGACTGTGTACTGTGAGTTGTATGATAGAGATCTCCATGTGTATATTTTAGAGTATAGAATAATAAATGTTTTTGGTGTATTATGTGAATCATCATCCTATGATGCTAGGTTTGGTAAGAGTAAAGGTACTTGATATTATTGATCCAAATGTTCCAGTGTCATTTCCTACAGAGGAGGTTACTAGATTTGGAGATAGTGTGGATCATTTTCTACTCTGTACAGCTTGCCAACTTCACCACCTAACATATGAGGTATGTTTTTTTAAATTTTTATTTACTTTTAATTTCAAATTAATTTTAATGTTGTATTATATTTAACTTATATAGGGGTATCTAAAATGAAAATAAATACTGCAAAAGAAACAAAAGCTTCAGTAACCAATGTCTTCATGTATTTTGGAGGTTCCTGATGGGATAAAAGTATTATCCTATATTTCTTCTATCTTGGACAATATTATGAGTTTTTTATGTCTACTAATGTATGTGGGAGGTATTATGGATTTAAAATATTTAAAAAAAGATATAATGGATCTTGTTTTTTTATCAGCTCACCATACCAAAGTTATAGTTGTTTTCCATGTAAGAAATTTTTAATTTATTTTTTTATTTATTTAAATAATTATGAATTTTAGTGTCTTAGTTTATTACTTATCTAATTAAGTATATCAACTCTATTTTCATTCAAAATGATATCATTTTCATTTATATTTTCATATATTCAAAATATATTTCAACAAATGTGTTATATTTGAGTACTAAAGATAGAGTTAATTATATATTGAAAGATGAAAACTAAGGATATTAGATATTGGTTTCTTTAATTTATTTAAGGGTAAGAAGACTAAAATAATTATTCATTAATATTTATTATAATTAAATTAATTTTTAACTTATTATATTTTAGTGGTCATTGTATGATAGGTGCATGTTTCCCACATGAATTCATGATATATTAGTTTTTCTCTTTACTGGGTGGAGTTCATAAATATTTTAGGAATTGTTAAAAATGTATTTTTTTATTCTATTTTATATATTATTTAATAATAAATTTTATTATTATATATTTTTTGTTATTTGGTATATGAAAATATAGTTCATATGAAGAGTTTAACAATGTTTACTTATCGATAAAGGATCTAAATAAAATTAAATATGTTAAAGTGTAGGTAATTAACTTTTATATTAGATAATACTTGTTTTGTAATAAACATGAACACACACAGATATATATATATATATATATATATATATATATATATTAGTTTTTTACTTTCAAGGTAATGTTTCATAACCATGGTGGAACTGTCAAAAAGGAAATGTGGAATGTGGCTATTATGTTTTAATATTCTTGCTTGAGATTATCACAACTGAGATAGTGATATATTTTTATAATGTTAGTATAATTACAATTATTTGGTTATAAATCAAAATATTATATTTGTTAATTTTATAACATTCATTATTTTTTTTAATGATGTTGTGTCGTATACGGATGAAGAAATTACCCACCTTCAAATTTTTTTCTAAACTATTTTTTAGGTATGATTAATTTGTAGATAAGTTCCATGTATGTTTTTTTATTTTGATTAAAGTTTGGATATTGAGTATTTTTATGGGACTATACCGTTTATTATTGTTTTTTATACTCAAAATCACATAACAAGTTTTTGGGGCATGAATTTATTTATTTTTTTAATATAACTTTCAATGTCGGTTTTATCTAAAACCGATGTTACAAGTGAAATATTTGACTTTTGTCATTGGTTTTTATAAAAACCTAACATGTAAAGTCAATTTTTTCACTTTCAATTTCAATTTATTATAAATAAAGACATTGAAATTTTGTTTTAACATCAGTTTCAAATAACCAACATTAAAACTATTATTTTTAATGTCGGTTATATCGACGTCATTTTTTAACCAATGTTAAAAATAAAAAATCGATGTTAAAAGGTTGTTTTCTAATAGTGTGGTTATTCAAAAATAGTAATTTAGGTCAGATATTATATCATTCTTATGATTTTAGACCCTTCCTAGGTGTTAAGGGTGTTGGTATAGGCCAAGGAACAAGTATCAGGAGTTAGCCAAGGATTAGGGGTTTAAGTTTTATAAAAATGATGATGCGAGTGGATTTTAGAAGAGGTTTGAAGGCTTTAGGTGTTTTGGGTGTGAGTTTTGGGTAATTTTGAATCTAGAGATTTTTAGTATAATTTTGGGTTTATTTTTAGGTTACAATAGTTTTCTAAAAACTTAGTAAACTTTTGTGTGTAATAGTCATTTTTTTGTATAAGGGTCTTTATGCATAAAGGTCCCAATGCTTGAAAATTTTTGTTATGTATCAAACATAAGTTTCACCCTATGAAAGGTTGGGTAAATTTTATTATGTATAGAAAACACCTTGTGTAAAAGTTAATATTATGTATGAGTGCTCTATGCATAAGAGTAACCTCTTCTTATTTGGAATTGATTGAGTGTTATAAAAAAGTAAACTCATTGTATAGAAAAGTAAACTTTTAATATGTAATAGTAACCTCATTCATAATGGTCAAAATTTAATAATTCCAGACCTTTCCTATGATACATAAGGTTCATTTCCTTGATATGTAAGGGTCCCTATGTCTGTAAGATTTTATGGATGATACGTAAGGTTCAGGGTCCATATGTAAAGGTTATAGAGTTTTTCAAAAATTCAATTCGATGAATTTTTATATATTTTTTAAAAAATAATTAAAAAAAATGTTAATTAGGAAATTCAACTATAAAAGGGGAAATAAGGTCATTCATACATAGTATCATGGGAGTTCCTTAGACCTCTCTTCATCCCCATATAATATCTTCCTTGATTATTATCATTTGTTCAAGTTGTTTGTTCCTAGGGTAGACACATGTAATTCTATATGACATGGTCTATTTATTTTTGTTTTATCTTATTGTCTCCATGTTTTCTATTAGCTATTACCTAAATTTGGGTTTTTTTAGATTTTAGTGGATCGTCTTATTGAAGTTGGATCGACTGGAGTTTCTTAACAAGTGGAGTCATGTATATTCTATATAGGGGGCTCCTAGTTAGTTATTGAGTTATATAATTGTTAATGAATAATGTGATAAATGGGTGTTTTGTGTGGTTATGTTAGTGATCTAGAATAGAAACACTTGCAATTTATTTTATTTTTGAAGAATACATAGGGTTAATCTCATGTGGAAAATTGTGGATGTGATCTAGTATGGTATGTTTGCCTAGTATTGTGGGTTTAGTTCATGAAAGGCTTGATATCATGTGTTGTATTGTGGTGATTCTTGAAATGTGATAATTTATTTAATTCCTTGGGAATTTGTTGGTGTAAATCATATAACTACAGGTTATGTTTATCATCAGTAATGGTGGCGATAGAGGTTATTCAGTGTGATGTGGATGATGTTGATTATTTTCATGGATGGTGAAAAAGGTTCGCTGGAGGTGTAGCCTAGGGGATTGGTGATTTCCGCTCACTATTGGTGGGATAAGGCCATTGGGTTCATCTGCACATAGGTTAGGTCCCATGAGGTGGTTTAGTATACTTTTTGTGTGTGGTAACCTATATATTTTGTATGACATAGGGGGTGGTGGTGTTGACCTTAGGTATAGAGGATAGGTACCCCATAGAAGGATATGGTTAGTACTGAGAGAGAGACTATTGGATAGTATAATTATACTAACCATGTTGGTAGATATGTTGAGACTATATTGTGAAATGATTTTTAGACATGTCTGTGGAGAATTTTTTGTTGATTTGAGATGGTTGTGTTGGTTATTGATGGTGTATAACCCAAGAATTATGTGTTTTCTTGTAAGGTTGAGAGAACATATGTTATGATAGATGGTGGATGTATCATTATACTCTATAATTGGATGAATTAAGTAAATGATCACTTGAGTTTAGTTGAGAATGGAAGGATATAGTTATGTGGTGTATTTTTGTTTTCATTATTGTGCTTCGAATATACTGGTATACATATAGATATTTTCTAGGGATACTATTGGTGGTGGATTACTAAGTTCATAATCACACCTTTTATGGGACCTTTGGGATATCTAAAAACTTATGATTCTTAGTATAGATAAGGTTAAATTATTGTCCTTAGGAGTATGGTAGATATGGTGATGTTGGTAGAGCAGATGATAGATGATATGGATGCAGATGGGCTGGGTGGTTTCCTCAGTGTAGGGATGGTGATTTATTTTGGTTGTTTTTGTGTATATACACATGTTATTGACTCGAGGTAGATCATGTTTATTTTTATAAGACATAACTAATCTTGTAGAAACTATGTCATCATGTAGTATATTATGATACTTATTTCTATTATGCTTCAACTGATATTTATAGTTGATATGTTGTTATGGTTATTTATCTTCAGAGGGTATTGTCTCCCCACTATCACCCCATAGATCCTCACTACTATTTGGTAACATTTAGTATTTAGGGAGGCATTCCTAAGGTCATGTAGTGGAATAGTCCTATTTTTATGGAGTGATTTGGGTCAAGGATTCCACATCCCCTACCTTTTGAACTATAGGAATTTTCAGTGGAAGCTTGGATATTCTTTTCCTGAATTTCCTACTTTAGAATTAAATATCATACATTTTCAAACACTAAGTTAGTATTACCACATGATTTACTCTCCTTAGTAACCATCATATCCCATGATTTTAGGAGTGATGAAAGAAATAATAGCACACACTCTAGATCCTTGAACTTTATCTTCACTGATTCCAACTGACTCTGAGTCATGTTTAAGTCATTAACATAATTTTTTTGGATTTCCCTATCATGTTGAATAGTATTCACAATAAAAATAATTTGTTCATTATAGTTATCTTTTCATATATATCTATAAGAGTATTCATAAGTTCTGAATCATTTTCCCTTTATGGATGTTATAGACCACATTCTGGGCTAGTGAAATTTGAATCATCCCTAATTATTTATTATCTATCCTTCCTCTTTCCTCCTTTTTTATCGCCTCTAGTTTGGTTTTAGCCAATGAAATACTAATATTCTTCTATAGTATACAAACCTTTATCTACATCTTTCAAAATCTAAAAGCAATCCCATTGAACTTATCCATCTAGACCTTACCCTCATCTAATTTCATTACTTTCTAAATCAATGAACTCATACTAAATAAAAAAACATAGAATAGAAATCATGAAATGATTATCAAAATTATCTTATAAAGTAGGGTATATAACGATGCTACTAAACTAAGCTCAAAAAAACCTTATCTAGGGTATGGTCATAATGAACTCTACAACTGATCATTGGTACAACTTTTTGGGTGAATTAGGTCACCAAAAAATCACTGAGACATTGATACCACTTTTGGGTCTGGAACCTCTGATCTAGAATTTATCCTTTGGAAGATTAAAATAATGGAATAAAGTTAAAAAACTTATTAAGTTGAAATGAATCTCGCGCCTATGATGTATCCATAACTAGGAAGAAAAAGTACCCTTGACATGCATCACCACCACTATCATACACACCATATAAGAAATTATGGAAGAAAAATGAAATAAATAACAACACAAGTATTTTCATGGTACTAATGAATTCTTAATCTAAGGATAAATACTATAAATTATTTTATTAAGGAACATGGAGTATGATTACAACAAAAAAATATAGTTTAAAAAATTACTAGTTCCGATAAATATATTAGTGGTTTCCACCATAGTCATCTAGTTAACCAATTTTACCACCTTTTGATCTTCACATGAATCCATTTACCTGGTCAGAGGCATCCACTAACTTAACTCATCATTCTAATTAATATTATGAGCTTCATAATTCTTCTTAAAAAATTAAAATTATTTTTCATGATGAATTAATATTATGTATCCATTGAACTTTCAATATAATTCATATATCACCTTCAATCGCTTCCAAAGACTAGTTTTTAATGTTTTTTTGCACTACTTCTGACTTTTCTACTTTTATCCACATTATTTCTAGACTTTTAGACCTTATTCATGACACTCCACTATCTTCATCTAGTTTTAAAAAATGTAATTATGGATTCACTCATTCTAGAAGTTCCAACACTTATCCAAAAAAATGGTTTTCACATGATTGAATCTAACATGAGATGTAATTGAATAATAATAGATGAAATCATTAATACACTTCATAATGAAACTCTTTTAAAGAGTAAATTCACCCTAACTAAACCAATAGTACTTCTCGTTATTAATTAATTTCCTTTAATATATTGTAACAAACTCATATTTTTCAAGTGTGTTCCGAGTTGTTTTATACTTTACATGTATTTTATTTAAAAAAAATTGTTTGGGATGAGTTATATGGGTTTATGGTACATTTTATATATTTTTAAATTATTTTTTATAGGTTAATAGTTGGATAATATTTTTCCCAAATTATGCTGATTCTCTAGGAAACTGTATGGAAAGAGGAAGTAGCACTTGGGGTGGTGCATGGTTAAGGTGTGTGGTTTATTTAACCATGAGGCCTCACCTAAAAAACTATTCAACATGTTCTAGTGTAAAAAAATAAAGTTTGTTTCACAATTTACCAAACCGTATGGGTGCATAGAAGAGGCATAAAGCCATGCATAGTTGGTGTGCAGTCTAGAAAACTGTGCGACCAAACCATGTGTGCATGGATTATTGATCCAAAAATCCTCTTTATATTCCATTAAACGCCCATTTTGACTCATTCTTATTTCTATATATTTACCTCTCATATATAGAGACTCATCAATCCTTTCCCAATTAATTTCTTCCTTTCTGAGATCGAATTCGATGGATCCAAGTGTGTTGATGATCGAGAATTAAGGTATGTGATCCAAAAACCTCCATTCTTTAGATTTATATTAAATCTACATGTATTCCCTTAATATTAATCATGGATATATAATAACATTTTCGAATCGATGGATTATAATACCATATAATAATCATTTATTGAATCATTTATATAATGGTGGAAGATCTAGAGTGTTAGTGACACATCTTTTGATAAATCTCATTTCTAGAATCATTGTCCAATATTGAGAGGTGTGTTGATGTAAACCTTTCTCTATTGGATTTTAATATTCTTGAATCTTATTATATAACCTTTATGTGTTTCATTTGGGATTGATTCTAGGGGTTCTTGGTGTGCGGACTCGATCTGGTTGGAACTCGTGTGTCTTTTATCATCAGGTTTTGGTGGTTTTCATCAGTAAGATAAAGGTAGGAAGTTCCTTACCATTTAGGTCCCTTGTATACTTCTGATTCCTTTATTTGATACTTATGTTTTCATTTATTTATTTACCATTCTTGGTAGTGATCTCATGTGTATGTGTGTAGCCTGTGAGATCCGCATATGATGTTTTATTCCATGAGTATGATCATATATCTTGATAGACCATGTTTGATTTTTTTCACATGTACTTATGTTTTTATACTGATTCTCATAATGACATGTTTTATTCTACCTTTATATTATCTACCCTATTATATGTAAATATCATTCCTTTGGAGGTATTTCCTTGGTACTTGGAACAAGTGGACCATTGTGATATGGTTATCTTTTAGAGGGGGTGTGCACGACATGTGATGATGATAATGATGGACCAAAGAATGGGGTAGGAGAAGGAAGGCCTTAAGGACAAACCCATGGAAACAACATCAGGGGTATGATGAACTTATGTCCTGACCTGAGTCATAGATAGGATATGGCAGTCTTGAATCCTGGACTATGACCGATATGATATTTGATGATCTTGAGGCCTAACCCATGGTAGAGTCTAGGTGCGATGACCTCATGGCCTGATCCAACTAGATGCCTTGAAATTATTGTGGGATATGTTCACAAGCCTTGTGTATAGCTATTGATTACTCCTGACATCTATTACTACTATCCTTCTAGTGTGGATCTGAGGTAGGAAGGTTCAGGAGTTGTGGTGGCTTTGTTAGCACATGAGTTCTCGGTATGTGATTGTTTATGATAACCTATTCATTTATTTTTATCATGCAATGAACATTTTATACTTATGCACACATGTTAAGGACACATTGGTGGTCTCCTAATGAGTTTTATTACTCACACCCTGCACAAGAATCTTGATGTGTGTGAAAACTTCTTGATTCAGGATCTAGGTAAAGTCAAGGGTCCCACAGCTGATGTTTGAGTAGAGGAGCGTAAAGCTGGTAGCAGTACTAGTATGGACTCTAGAGGATTCCGTGGTGTTTCTTATTTTCTAGAAAAACTTTATAACCTCTAGTTGGGATTTCCATATCGAGATCCGGATTTATTTATATATGTGACATGGGTGAAATTTATTATTATATTATTCTTATCTTTCACTTGATACTTTGGGTTGTTATATTTTATTTATCCTGATGGTTTATGTCTATGATTATTGAGGTTATAGTCTCCCCACTACTTCTTTAGACCCTTGCCCTTAATCAGTGTCCTCTATGTATGGGGAGGTACGCATGAGGTCTTGTTCCATCTCCACTTGATTATTGTTTGGGAAAATTCGGGTTAGGGAATTAAAAATTAGTTTTAGAGACCAAATTTCCTTTCTTTTCTTATTAGTTATTCTGGGATATATTAGAAAGGATATAGGTTGTGTGGAGCACAAGTATGGGAGTTTTCATGTTCCTAGACCTCTCATGTGTAATGAACCTCTGACTTACTATTCACATGATTGTTGTTATAGTTTTATGGGATTTGGGTACATTTATACATCATGTGTAGGCATATAGGATCACATGTCATATATATACCTATTTATTATTTCATAGTAGTTCTTTAATTTAATGTCTTTATTTATGTTATATTTTCTAGATAGGTATGTATTATCTGTTATGATATATCTGTTTGGAATTAATTGGTTAAACTTGAGCATGTTATTGTGTTTTGTATATGTATAATTATGAGAAATGTGAAGGTGTGAAGGACTGGGCTTGACCATTAGGTAGAAGTATAAGGTCATACCCTATGTTTTCATATCTCCTAGGGTAGTAATTCTGATATAAATCCATTAAGTGTATCTTATAACTTCTTAAGTAGTTCTCATAAGAAACTTTTGGTGGGCACTCTGAGTGTTCATTTGGAATTTTAGAAAATGACACCATGGAGATGCTTGAATGCTCCTACTGGGGAGGATACAATAGTTCCACCACTAGGTATACTGGAGGATTCACTTGAGCATGCTTTTTAACCTACTCCAGTGGTTCCAGCATTGGAGCTACTCTATCCTAGAGTCGTTCAAATTGTACCATCCCACGGTGAAGGAGTCCAAAGGACCATGGTTGAATACACCTATGGCTTCCATCTCCAGTTTCCTCTATCCTTCTAGAGAACTAGAGGACTACAAGATGTCAATGACTAGATAAATATCATTGTGGTCATATTCTACTTGGTTGAGACACCAAATGACTGATGGGCCAAGCTAGAGGCATTTATGCTTTAGGGTCCCTCTAGGAGATGGTTGGGAGTCATGAGACAAGCATGAAAATGTGAGGTTCATTCGTGGGATGCCTTCATGAACCTATTATTTAGGTAATTATTTTCCAACATGTTGAAATAGTATCATGCCAAATAATTCATGGAGCTTCAATAGGGATCTATGAAAGTATCTGTATACTCCTCTTATTTCACCAAACTTGTTCATTTTGATCCTATATTGGCTAGAAATGAGACATAGGAGGTCAAGAATTTTGAGATCATTATTCACTATGATATTAGATATCAGGTTAGGAGTTTCAACCTAATGACATACCTGGAGGTTTTCTGCAAGGCCATGACTATTGATAAGGTCCTAGAGGAAGATCGATAAGTTGGTCTTCTTTCATCCTTCAGTACTCAGGTGGATATATCTCCTAATTTTGTGGAGAATGTCTCTTTTGGTAAGAGGAAGAGGAAGACCAATGATGTGAAATGGGATAGTGATATATAGGTTAATTATATTATGGCTACTTCAACCCCCTCAGGATGAGTTCCACAATGTTTTCACTTTGGGAAGGTCATACATTATCGTATATTCTTCCCAATACCCCAGAGCAAGTTTTTTTAGTGTGGAAAGATGGGGAATCTCTGACAGTTATACTTCAGATCTTTGAGGTTAGGTTTTTATAGGGGTTCTAGATAGACATAACCTATGACCCAAGTATCTATTCAGGGTCCTTAGCAGTAGGTCTATACTTCTTATACGATGTTTACTTTGGAAATTCATTCACCTCAGGGTTAGGTTTATAGAGGTGAGGCAGACCAAGTATATGTGATGGACCATCTTCTAGATGATTGTGGATAGGGACTATAAATCGTTCAAGGTATAGTCTTGATCACCTCCTATTTCTACCACTTTTTTTATACTGGTGGTTCCTATTATTTCATATTTTCTCAATTTTTTGTTGGTATCAACTTACTGATTAAGTTGTATTATGAGTTTCTTTCTCTCGACATGCCATTGGGGAAAATTTTATCATCTCTAAAGATGTAAAAATTATCCTTTAGTTTTTTTATCTATGTTAATTTATGGGATTTTATGATCCATGAGATTAATACCTTTTATTTTATCCTTAGAATGGACTATATGGATAGATTTCATGCTCATGTTGGCTATTATCAGAGGCAGGTGTCCTTTATTTCACCTAAGGGAGAGAATTTTTATGATGATAAGTGAGTAGTATATTGAATATAAAAGAGTGGGACAATATTTAATCTATATTAGAGCCATCATGACTTAGGTTTTAGGTTTAGCTCTTTCAGTGGAACCAGATGTTGGCTCCTCTCCTTTTTATCCTATTATTAATCTCTATAAGGATATCGTTCCAGATAAATTCTCATATATTCATTATAGTCATAGATTAGTGTTAAAGATAGAACTCATATCAAGAGAATATCCTATTTCAATTATTCCTTATCTTATGGTACTAGTTGAGTTGAGATAACTCGATTTTTAGCTTGAGGATTTGGAGACAAAGGGTTTCATTAGACTAAGCACATTGCCATGGGGTGATCCCGTGTTTTTCACTAAGAAAAAGGATAGTATTCTAAAACTTTGTGTGGAATACAGGAAGCTAAATTAGGTAATAATGCAAAATGTATACCCTTTACCTGGGATTGATGATCTCTTTGACCAGTTATGGGCAACCTAGTGGTTCTCCAAGACTTACCTTCATTCGGGCTACCATCATTTATAGTTCAGAGAGGAGGATATTACTAAGATAGTGTTTAGGAGTATATATTCCCTATATGACTATCTCATTATGCATTTTGGGTTGACAAATATTCTATAAGTGTTCATGGATCTCATAAACAAGATCTTCCACCCATATCTTGACTCATTCATCATAGTCTATATTGATGATATCCTTATATATTCAGAGATTCATGAGTTAGATTCTAGACACCTTGAGATCATTTTGAGTGCAATTTGACTGTATCAAATTTATTCAAATATTTTTAAGTGTAACTTATGGATCTAATAAGTACATTTTATTATTCATTTTATCTCTAATATGAGAATTTTTTTGGATTTAGGGAAAGTGGAAGCGGTGATTTATTGGGATCACCCTTAGAATGTATTTGAGTTTAGGAGATTCATTGGGTTGGATAGATATTATAATGGTTTATTCAGGATTTATACCACTTGGAAACACTGATGATAGGGTTTACCAAGAAGAGGGTGAAGTTTTAATGGACTAATCATTGTGACGTGGGTTTTCTTTATCTATAGAGGTGATTGAAGGAAACTCCATTTTTGATTCTTCCAGATCCTGGGATTAGGTACATAGTGTATGATGATGACATAGGTTTTGGGTTAAGAGATATGTTAATTCATAGGGATCAAGTAGTTATTTATGGGTCACATCATTTGATACCCTATAATCATAACTAATAAACACATAATATGGATTTGGTAGTTGTAGTCTACACCTTGAAGTGTTGGGGATGTTATCTCTTCAACGAGAGATTTATTTCTTACACAAACCACAAGAGCCTATGATATATCTTCTCACAATGGGATATAAATTTTTGGTAGAATAATTGGGTATAGTATTTGAAATTTTTTTACTTTGAGATGGCCTATTATCTTAGAGAGGGTAATGTCATTGCATATTCTCTTAGTAGGAAAGTGCCAGAGATACAGGAGCTGGGTGAGTGGTAATCACTGTAGGAATTTTGTCTGATGATTTTGATGGAATAATGGATTGTGGATACATCTAATGATCATGGATTTATGATATGTGTTTCTAGTTATCACATCTTTATTAGTGGATCTAGTTAAGATTTTTCAAGATTTATATCATGAGAGTGTTGGTATGTGAGAATGACTGGCAGGAAGTGACCCTTTTCTAGGATGGTTAGTAGACGATGATGACATGATCAACATTGTAACGTCCCAGACCCGGGTGCCACGAAACGGGTGCCCCGAGCCCGGTTTTCCATGTGACCTCAAGCGCATTTCCTCGAACGCTAGAGGATACCGACTAGGAGCGAGGGCCCAGGTCTGATAGTGGGGAAACTATGCCCTCATTTGTCAAAGTGTAGCGCAGCGGAATACCAAAATAAGCATACAACGACAGCGGAAGCAGTAAACATACACAACTGAAATAACTACAGCAGTGGATATAACCAACAGTATATAAGTGTTGATGCTACATGTTTCAAGTTCTAAGAAAACATCCAGAACATGTTATACATCAATACAGTACAAAAAAATACAGAGTATAGCAAAACAAGAAAAACAGCTGGCAGCGGCATCATGAGCCTAGGCTCGGTCCCATGCCCTCCTACTCCTTAGCAATAGTCAAGTACCTATATAGGGACTCTTTCCCTTATCTACACCTGCAGAAACATAATCTGTTTGGGCCGAAAATTGTGACCGAAACAGGGTGTGAGAAATAAATTCCCAGTAGGCACCCACCAAAGGCTCGTGCCCAACTGCGTGTAAACATGCAACAACAGTATGCAATAGTAAAATTCAATAAGGTAAGCAGCACTAAACAGTAACTAACTTAACAATTAAATTTCCATTTTATTATTCATTTATTTAATTTAGTAACATTCTTGTGCTCAACAGCACCAAGCCCTCAGGCCAACCAGTACCGTGCCCTCAGGCTAAAATAGTAACCACGCCCTCAGGCTTTCCCTCAGGCCATACAGAATCCAACCTGCAGGTATTTCCCTCAGGCGTAATAGAAATTTCCCTCAGGCATAAGAAGTGTCGCCCTCAGGCATAGAAGTCAAGCCCTCAGGCACGAAAGGTTGCCCTCAGGTGAAATACGACAGCCCTCGGGCTAAAACAGTCACGCCCTCAGGCTAATCACAACAATGCCCTCAGGCCAAATACAACAATTCCCTCATGCTAAACAGGTAATCGGGCCATTCCCAACAGGTAAACAAGTAGTAACAAGCAATTACTCATAGGGAAATTCTACAATTACTACTTTAAAGGCATACCCTCAGGTATCCTGGCCAAACGGATAAACAGTGAAACACACCCCTGGGGTGGTTCTGGATCCAAGCAACGATCCCAACCAGCATTTTATTATCAAAATTTAAATACCTAATCAATTCTAGGTATTAAATATAGCAACGGCCTCAGTCACACGACACCCCGACATGGGTTCGTGGCATAAAACGCACAAAAACGCATGACAGTTGTAAAAATAAACGCAAAGCCACCTACCTTATACGTCAACAAGCATTATACACGAACGCCAACTCCAGAAACGCCCAATAATGGCGTAGATATGACGAAGAACAAAACCCATTCAAACAAAAATAACTTACGTTAGGAGAAGAATTGGTAAGAAGGGTACCAGGAGAGGAGAGGGCTTACCCGTGCGGTTCCAACGAAATCGTCCGAAGCCGAAATGGATTCCAGACGAATTCTTAGTGGATCTTCAAAGATCCAGCCTCCTCCTTTGGCTCCAAAATGGTTCAAGAGTCTCCTTTGCCAAATGAGGAGGCTACTGCCTGTTTTAATCTGAAAAAACAAAGTACACAGCGTGTACTTCTGAGTATAGGGCTTGTACTTCTTTCATTTAACTGTTCATTTGGCGGCACCACCACACTGTTCACCCATCGACCTGAGTACACGGCATGTACTCCTGAGTACACGGCGTGTACTGTTGCCCAGCTGGTGGTGACTCCACCGCCTTACTGTTTAAGCCTGCTGACTGACTACACAGCGTGTAAGGTACCACTACACAGCGTGTAGTCAATTCCTACACCCCTCGTTGCTGACAAGGATACACTCCCCGTGTACTCATCCCAACACGGCCAAAAGTACACGGCGTGTGGACAAAGTACACGGCGTGTATTTTCGAAATTTAGCATTTTTTCCCATTTTCCATATTTTCTCAAAAACACTTAAGGAAAAGGAAAAAGAAGAAGCACGTACCTCAAAAATAAGAATCGAGTTCTTACAAACTTCCCCCCTTATAGCAATTCATCCCCGAATTTCCCTTCCAAGGGTGGCGAAGATAAAGCTCAGAACAGCTATGGCCACTGAGCATGTATGTCGGCCTCCCACTCCCTGGTCTCGTCCTGCACTCAGCCATGCTACCATAGCACCCGTATGAGAGAAACTGACTGGCCTCGGAGAACCTTCGTGCTCCTGTCAACGATATGGATCGGATTCTCCTCAAAGGACGCATCCTACTGAAGCTCAACCTCCTCTGGATGAAAGGTGTGAGACGGGTCTGAATGATAGCGACGCAACTGAGACACGTGGAAGACATCGTGCATGGCTCGGTACCGCTGCGGTAACTGAAACCAATAGGCAATCAGCCTGACTCTCTCCAGAATTTCGAATGGCCCCACATACCTCGGTGAAAGTTTACCCTGTCTCCTGATCCGCCTGTGTCCCAGCCTCGGCGAAACACGTAGAAAACCTGATCCCCGACCACGAACTCCAAAGGTCATCTACGGCATTCAGCGTAAGACTTATGACGAGACTGCGCGGTAGCCATTTGCTTCCGAATCAACTGGACCTACTCAGATGTCTTCTGTATGAGCTATGGCCCCAGTAAAGCTGCCCCACCTGCCTCTAACCAGCACAAAGGTGGTCGGCATGGCCTACCATATAAAGCCTCGTATGGTTCCATCTCAATAGTATCCTGAAAACTATTGTTATAGGAAAAATAGACTAAGGTTATATGCTTCTCCCACGATCACCCAAAGTCTAGGACACATGCACGCAGCATGTCCTCTAGCACCTGTATCGCCCGCTCTGACTAGCCATCTGTCTGAGGGTGGTATGATGTGCTCAGAATCACCTGTGTACCCAACGTCCTCTAAAAATTCCGCCAGAAATGAGATGTAAAGCAGGCATCTCTATCTGAAACGATAGAACAAGGGACCCCATGAAGACACACGATCTATCGGATATACATCCTTCTGAGCTCATCCATACCGAAGGTCTCCTTGATCGGCAAGAAGTGAGCTACCTTCGTGAGTCTGTCCATGACAACCCACAGGGCATCATTACCCCGAGGTGACCTCGGCAATCCCGTCACAAAATCCATCATGACATCATCCCATTTCCACTCTGGAATGGGTAACTGCTGTAACAGCCCAGCTAGCCTCTGGTGCTCTGCCTTCACCTGCTGATAGGTGGAACACCTCTTAACAAAACCAGCTATCTCTCCCTTCATACCCGGCCACCAGTACTGACGCCTCAAGTCACGGTACATCTTGGTAACCCCGGGATGAACTGCCCAAGCTGAAGCATGATACTCTCACATCATCTCCTCGCATATATCCCCTGGAACCCATACTCGTCCATGGAAACGTAAAACCTCATCATCGCCTATCGTCCAATCGGGAGGAGGGTCCTCACTTGCCACCGAATCCCGTAGAACTAGGCCTTCTGAAACAAATAGCTGCCTCATCCTCACTCTGTCCAGGAGGGTAGAAGTCACAGCTAACGAGGAAAGATAAGTCTTCCCCTGACTGTCATGCACCTCCAGATGAATCTCAGAGAACAAATCCATGAGCTCCCACTCACCACTGGCCGCTTGCACTGCCTGTATCTGAGTCTTCCTGCTCAGTGCATCAGCTACTGCATTACCTTTACCTGGTGTATAGGCAAGCTCAAAATCGAAGGACTATAGTTATTCAACACACCTTCTCTGCCTCAGATTCAGGTCACGCTGAGTAAAGATATACTTGAGGCTTTTGTGGTCTGTGAAAACCACAAAATGCTCTCCCAATAGATAGTGTCTCCAACAGCGCAACACATGAACAACTGCAACCAACTCAAGATCATGCATCGGGTAATTCCTCTCATGTGGCCTCAACTGCCAAGACCCGTACGTAACAACTCGGTCGCCCTACATCAAAACGGCTCCCAGCCCAATCCATGATGCATCACAATAAACTGTATAGCTCTTCCCCTGCTCTGGGAGTATTAGGATCGATGCTGATGTCAACCTTCTCTTCAAGTCCTGAAAAGCTATCTCGCAAGCTTCTGACCAAACAAACTTCACACCCTTCTTAGTCAGACTTGTCAACGGTACTGCTAAGCAGGAGAAGCTCTGTATGAAGCGTCTGTAGTAACCAGCCATCCCTAAGAAACTTCGTATCTCAAACACGTTCTTAGGCTACTCCCAAGAAACTACTGCTCTCACCTTCTCTAGGTCTACTGCAACTCCTGCCTCTGAGATAATATGACCCAGGAAATGAATCTGGTCCATCTAAAAGTGGCACTTCAAGAGATTAGCATATAGAAGATGCTCTCTTAGTGTACTCAATACGATCTCAAGGTGGGTGGCATGGTCGTGTCAAGTGTGAGAGTACACCAATATGTCACCCACGAATACTACCACAAATGAATCAAGGTATGGATGGAACACACGATTCATCAGAGCCATGAAAACTACTGGCGCATTTGTGAGTCCATACGGAATAACCGTATACTCATATAGACCATACCTACTCCTGAAAGCTGTGAGAGGTATATCAGATGGTCTAACGCGCAGCTGATGATATCCGGATCTCAAGTCAATCATCGAGAACACTCGTGCTCCATGAAGCTGATCAAACAGATCATCAATCCTCGACAAGGGATATCGGTTCTTAATCGTCAACTGGTTCAGCTTCCGATAATCCACGCAAAGTCTGAGGGTACCGTCCACCTTTTTCGCAAAAAGGACCGGAGAACCCCAAGGAGAAGTACTGGGTCGGATAAAACCCTTCGCCTATAGCTAATCTAACTGCCTCTTGAGATCCTAAAACTCAGGCGTGGCCATCCTACAAGGAGGAATAGACACCGGTGCTGCTCCTGGCACAAGCTCGATAGAGAAATCCACCTCACGCACTAGAGGTAGACCTGAAAAGTCATCCGGGAAGACATACCTGAAATGATCGACAACTGGAGGGAAATCCGTCTGACAAGTCCCCTGATCATCCAGATATAAACTCACAATCTGGGTTGTGACTCCAGCTCGTCCATGATGCTTTGGTCTAGCTCGACTCGCCTGAACATCCCACTCGCCCTTGTATAGAAACTCTCTGCCCCCTGGTGACGTGAAACGCACCCTGCGATGATAGAAGTCTACAAAGGCTCAGAAGGGAACCAACCAGTCCATCCCGATAATGACGTCATAGCTCGTCATCTCCAAGACATAGAGGTCCCAAAGAAAGTGACACCCTCTAACCTCAAGGGGGCACTCCTTGCACTAATGCACAACAGCCGTCCTAGTCCCCAACGGAGTGTCTAGCGTCATGATATCAGAAGAAGTAGAAACACAGAGCCCAAGGCTCTCCACTACGGGTACAGATATGAAACTATGCGTAGCACCCATATCAAAAAGTACTGAAGACAAGACAGAAGCTACTAGAATAGTACCTCTGACTGTAGAAGGTCCGGGATCCTGCTCCTGTTGGGTCTGTTGCACTGCATATGCATGCCCAGTGTCGCGGCCCTGTGACATAGCCTGGCTACCCTGAGCTATCCCGCCCTATTGCCTCTGAGATCCTGGTGTCTGGCTACCATGGCCACGACCACCATTTCTGCATGTATGCCCTGACGTATTCCAATTCCATGACTGGTAAGAAGCCATTGGTCCTGCTCCCGTGTGCGGAGTCTGCACAGAACCCCTCTCACTAGCCACTAGTAGAAACTCCCTACAAAAGTGTTGCAAATGACCCATCTTGCCGCAAGCTCGGCACTCAACTGGGTCTCGTGGACCCTACAGTCTCTTGTGCCCCTCTCTGCCACACTGGTAGCACCTGATCGGGCCACCTGAAGACACTACCTAGCTAGTACTGCCACCCTGAGAGAAGTCCATCTGTCTCTTCCTCTTGCCAGTAGAAATAATACCAGTAATTGGTGCTAAACTGCCCTGGCCCACACCACTCGATTCTCGTAGGTTCCTCTCTGTAATCAATGTCTGGTTCACAATAGCGTGTATAGTAGGCAACCTGAAAACCTTCACCAGCGCTCGGATTTCATACTGAAGACCATCCTCAAAACGTCTGGCTCTCAACGTCTCATCACCCACCAGCACGGGTGAAAAACGCTGAAGCTCTGTAAAACGAGCAGAATAGTCCATCACCGACATATCGCCCTGCTGCAGATTCATGAACTCTCAAGCTCTATCTACCCTCAGCGTCTCGAGAAAGAAGAAGTCATAGAAGACTGCCTAAAAATCTTCCCACACCATGTCCCTGTGATGCTCTGACTGGGTGGTAACATCCCACCACCTCTTGGAGGAATCACGCAGCATGTAAGTCGCGAGCTTGACCCTCCGCCCTAGAGGCGTATCAAGATGCTCGAAAATAGTCTACATAAATCCTAGCCAAGACTCTGCAGCCTGTGGTCTGCCATTCCCTGAAAACATAGGCGGATGCTGCTGCTGAAAGATATGTGTTAGCTCGGCCATAGATGTGGCAGCCTGCAGTGCTCCCTGAAAGGTCTGCATGAACCGCAATAAGCCTTCACGGAACTGCACCTCTGTGCCTGTGTCCAGTATAACAGATGGCGCCGCATCTGGCTCTGCTGGAGGATCAACTGGTAGCCCATGGCCCACCATCTCCGGAGTATAATCGTCGCTGCTCTCCTGGCGAACAACTCGCGGTCGTCTAGGTGGCATGACACTACAAGATCAAAAGCACGCCTCAGATTCAAGATTATTAAGAGCGGAAAGTGAAGGAACCTCAAAGGAAACAAGAGGAAGAAGGCATTTAAAATTTTCAAGACAAGACTACACGACGTGTACACTGACTACACGGCATGTACTTGACTTCCTTTCCCCTGTCCGAGTCCTTCTACACGGCTAAGCCATACGGCTTCCGTTCAACAAAACTACACGGCGTGTATAATATCTACACGGCGTGTTTGGTGTTATTTTCCAACTGCCTGTGTCATCTGTGACACGTCTGACTACTCGGCTTAACTCCACACGGTGTGTTACACCTGTACACGGTGTGTACTGCACCCCGTTTCCCAGCCACACGGCTAACTCCCCACGGTCTGTCCTTGGACAAGACTACACGTCGTGTCCCACCGGTACACGGCGTGTTCAGGGAGAGGTGACACCGGCCCGTGTTGTTAGTTACACGGCTGAGTCCCCAGGTCACACTACACGGTGTGTCTAAAATTGACACGGTATGTTCTGTCAAGGAGTTCACTGACTCGTGTTGTTAGTTACACAGCCGGACTCCGGGTCACACTACACGGCATGTCCAAAAACTACACGGCGTGTTTTACCCCAGCCTTTCCCTACCCCATGTCGCCGCCCACATGGTTTGTGACATGGGAAGAGACTACACGGCGGGTACTCAGGGTACACGGCATGTACTCAAAAAGTTCATTTTTCTTCCCGAACAGAAGAATATACATGGCGTGTATAAAAATACTACACGGCGTGTATATTGGTTTCCCGGACAGTATGCCTCAAAAACTTCTCTAGAACCCATAAAATACCAAAAAATGACACCTAAGTGTCAAATTCCGACCCGTGGGAGCCCATACTCCCCACGAATCAAAGTTTGACCTCTTATATGTCATAACCAACAAAAATTCAATGATCTTCCAAATTCCGGTCAATGGGGGCCCATACTCCCCAAAAACCAAAGTTTGGAATCCATTATATAAACAAGCTTAAACAAAAACATACCATATCACAAGGCAGGAATTTATCAAACAGCTATTACAACAGCATGCTTTATTAGCACAACAACTATCACAACAACATGCGAATTTCTAATGCACCTACACGGCATGGAAACTATGCATGGCATGTGATTTCTAGCATGTGCCTATATGATGCATGAGACGGCATACTCTCATCTCATCGGGTTGCAACTAAATAGAACCCATAGATAAAATATAAACAGCACAATCCAAGTGCGTCACTCAACAGTGAAAACATATCAACCGTAAAATTGCAAAATCAAAAGAATGAAAAATACGAGGTAGACTGGCTTTTCCCTGTACATGGGTTAGCTACGCCCAGGCACAGCTTATTACCAACTACTGTTCCGTCCTATCCCTGACTACGGCTCCAAATAGTAAGTCAAAGAAAAGAAACCCCTCTGATACCACTTTGTAACGTCCCGGACCTGGGTGCCACGCAACGGGTGCCCCGAGCCCGGTTCGCCACGTGACCTCAAGCACATTTCCCCAAACGCCAAAGGCTACTGACTAGCAGCAAGGGCCCAGGTCTGATAGTGGGGAAATTATGCCCTCATTTGTCAAAGTGTAGTGCAGTGGAATACCAAAATAAACATACAACGACAGCGAAAGTAGTAAACATACACAACTGAAATAACTACAGCAGTGGATATAACCAACAGTATATAAGTGATGATGCTACATGTTTCAAGTTCTAAGAAAATAGCCAGAATGTGTTATACATCAATATGGTACAACAAAATACAGAGTACATCAAAACAAGTAAAACAGCTAGCAGCTGCATCGCGAGCCTAGGCTCGGTCCCATGCCCTCCTACTCCTCAGCAACAGTCAAGTACCTATATAGGGACTCTTGCCCCTATCTACACCTGTAGAAACGTAATCTGTTTGGGCCAAAAAGTGTGACCCAAACAGGGTGTGAGAAATAAATTCCCAGTAGGCACCCACCAAAAGCCTGTGCCCAACTGTGTGTAAGCATGCAACAACAATGTACAATAGTAAAATGCAATAAGGTAAGTAGTACTAAACAGTAACTAACTTAACAATTAAATTTCCATTTTATTATTCATTTATTTAATTTAGTAACATTCTTGTTCTCAACAGCACCAAGCCCTCAGGCCAACCAGTACCGTGCCCTCAGGCTAAAATAGTAACCACACCCTCAGGCTTGCCCTCAGGCCATACAGAATCTAACCCATAGGTATTGCCCTCAGGCATAACAGAAATTGCCCTTAGGCGTAGGAAGTGTCTCCCTCATACACATAAGTCAATCCCTCAGCCACGAAAGGTTGCCCTCAGGCGAAATACGACAGCCCTCGGGCTAAAACAGTCACGCCCTCAGGCTAATCACAACAACGCCCTCAAGCCAAATACAATAATGCCCTCAGGCTAAACAGGTAACCGGGCCATGACCAACAGGTAAACAAGTAGTAACAATCAATTCCTCTCAGGGCAATTCTACAATTACTACTTTAAAGGCATACCCTCGGGTATCCTGGCCAAATGGCTAAACAGCGAAACACGCCCCTGGGGTGGTTCCAGATCCAAGAAATGATCCCAACCAGCATTTTATTATCACAATTTAAATACCTAATCAATTCTAGGTATTAAATATATCAACAGCCTTAGTCACACGACACCCCAATATGGGTTCATGGCACAAAATGCACAAAAATGCACGACAGTTGGAAAAATAAACACAAAGCCACCTACCTTATATGTCAACGAGCGTTATACATGAACGCCGACTCCAGAAACGCCCAAGAACGGTGTAGATATGACGAATAAAAAAACCCATTCAAATGCAAATAACTTATGTTAGGAGAACAATTGGTAAGAACGGTACCAGGAGAGGAGAGGGCATACCCGTGCGGTTCCAACGAAATCGTCTGAAGCCGAAACAGATTCTAGACGAACACCTGGTGGATCTTCAAAGATCTAGCCTCCTCCTTTGGCTCCAAAATGGTTCAAGAGTCTCCTCTGCCAAATGAGGAGGCTACTGCCTATTTTAATCCGAAAAAACAAAGTACACGACGTGTACTTCTGAGTACACTGTGTGTACTTCTTTCATTTAACTGTTCATTTGGCGGCACCGCCACACTGTTCACCCGTCGACCTGATTACACGGTATGTACTCCTGATTACACAGCGTGTACTGTTGCCCAGCTGGCAGTGACTCCACTGCCTTACTATTTAAGCCTGTCGACTAACTACATGGCGTGTAAGGTACCACTACACGGCGTGTAGTCGGTTCCTACACCCCTCATCGCCGACAAGGCTACACGCCCCGTGTACTCATCCCAACATGGTCAAAATTACACGGCGTGTGGACAAAGTACACGGTGTGTAGTTTTGAAATTTAGCAGTTTTTTCCCCATTTTCCATATTTTCTCAAAAACACTTAAGGAAAAGGAAAAAGAAGAAGCTCGTACCTAAAAAATAAGAACCAGGTTCTTACAAACATACATGGAAAGTTTGTAGTGCCATCATCCTTAAAATATTATCTAATTAGAGACTCTCATACTTAAAAATGGGCAGTGCATCTAGGGTGGATAAATATGTACCATGACATTTGATGTCATTTTAGGTGTCCTGGTATGAAGAGTGATATCACTGGTTTTGTTTCACAATTCCTTACGTGTTAGAGGGTAAAGTTTGAACATTAACATCAAGTGGTTTTATTAAACCACTTTCTATGTCAATATGGAAGTGGTATGACATGATGATGAACTTTGTGATGGGGTTACCCAATACCTGAAGGAGTTGTGATGCTGTTTGGGTAATAGTTGATCATCTGATTAAAGTTGTTTATTTATTTCCAATCGATGAGACTCATTCCAAAGATAATCTAGGAAAGCTATATTTATAGGATATTGTATGATTTAATGGACTTATATTAAGAATTTTATCTAATAGAGTTGCACGTTTCACATCATGGTTTCTGTAGGGATTGAAAAAGGCTTTGGGTACTCAACTGAAACTGAGTACATCATATCATTCACAGACCAATGGCCAATTAGAGAGGAAGATCCAAATATTGTATGATATATCACAGGCATGAATCATAGATTGTGGTGGAACTTGGGATGATCATCTAGTTTTGGTTGAATTTCATACAATAATAAATTTTAGGAATTTATTCATATGGAACATTTTGATGACCTTTATGGTTGGATGTATTGTTCATCGCTATATTGGCATGAGGTAGGTGATACAACAACGGTGGATCCAAGAATGGTAAAGGAGACCTCTGAGAGAGTATAGTTTATTAGGAATTATTTTACCACTACTCGGAGCAGGCATTGATTGTATATTGGAAAAATGAGGCAACATTAAGAGTTTTCTATTGGCAAGAGATTTTTCTTATAGGTTACTCCTTAGTTGGGGCATTAATGTTTGAGTAAGTAATGGAATATAGATCCAAGATTCATTGGGTCATTAAACATTTATGATTTTATAAGGACCATGGATTATAATCTGGATCTTTATAGAGACCTAAGATAAACATAAATAAATAATACATTAATAACATGATTTAATTAATACATCCCACAAATAGTAAAAAAAAAATATAGGTTTAGTGTCTTGAATATTATCTACATAAACATCTTAATCTATAATATTTTCTCCATAATTGAACTCCTCTAGAATCCCTTCTAGACTTTCCTTGAGATATACTTATCTTCATAAACTCGAGATTAGAAAACATAGAAAGGGGTGAGCTCAAACACTCAATAAGGGAAAACTTATCAACATGTCAATAGAGGTTAGATCAGGATCATATGAGAAAATATAGTAAGGGGATAAATTTATTATTAAAAATAACATTTAATAATAAGTGTTTCCCATAAGTTATGATAAAAGGATATGTAATCTCAAATTAACAAACATATATGATGGATAAAGTGTATGGAGTCATGAAACATTAAACATGATTAAATAATCATAATCATAGGCATAAGGTTATGACATAAGAGTGGGGCATAAGCATAATCATAAAAACCATAAGTCAAGGTTACCCACCAAGACATTCATTACATAGTAGGTTGGGGCTAACCACTTGTTTACCATCTTGGTCTTGGGATAATCCTCTTATATACCCTTGGTCTTGGGATAAAATTGTTCTTGTACCCCTTTATCTTGGGATAATTCTTCTCCTATACCCTTTGTCTTGGTAGAAATCCCCTTTTATACCCTTTAGCTTGGGATAGATCCTCTCATGTACCCTTTGTCATAGGATAAATCCTCACATGAACACTATTGAGATCATGAGACATAAATTTAAACCAATTAATTTGAGGGTGATATAGGACCCCACCCATCATAAACCATACATATATGTTCCACTTAAAATCAATCATAAACATATCTTAATGAACTAATTATAAAAAAAATAGGTTTCATAAACAATCCAAAAACATCACATCACATAAACTTAAAAGGTCATCAGATATAAAAAATATCATTTTCCAAAAGGAATAATATCATAATAAAATATATAGTATGATCAAAACATTACTTCATGATACCATAAATGGAAAATATAAGTGAAAACGTGATTTTTTACAAAACCTCTTAAACTTTTTTATAAAAATGAAGTGAAAATCACTTTATAAAACATATTTTAGAAAGGAAATAGAAATATTTTGAAAACCTTATTATAAATATTTAAAAATAAAATATCCTTGAAAATAAAAAAAATTATCCAAAATTTGGAGTGTAAGATACAACATTTGATTTTAAAAGATGAAAAACCTTTTGAATATTTTAAAATACATTTATTTAAAAAAGTCACATCATTAAAAGGATAAAAAACCTTTGATTTAAAATGAATAAATGGGAATAGAATCATAATTAGAGATAAAAATAAAAAAAATCTATTAGGAAAAAGAGAACATTGTACAGAAGTAAAAAATGTGGATATGGAAGAAAATTCTATTAAAAGTAATGTGAGTTATTCTTAATAAAATGAATTTTAATGAAATAATAAAATCATCAAGGAAGAAGAATTTTATGTGAAATATAATTTCCCAATAAAACAAGGTGTAAATACAACATAAAATTATCATAGTTTATAATAGATCAGTATTAAGAGATAATACTCAAGAATAGGGATTACAATCCAAGGAAAATATTTGAGTCATGAAACCCCTTATAAATTGAGGAGCTTTTAAATCAAATCCTCATGAAATAGATAAAATCAAATTGGACTTCAATTACCATGGATAAAATTTAATTCATGATATAATATCTCAAATAGTTAGTATATACACTATATAAATGGAATTAGGTTCATAATTCATAACATGTCTTAAAGAGATAAATTTGAGACAAAAACCCGTATGGCTTTGGTAAAATTTGAATCCAAAGTTATTGTAAGATTGAAAATCATATGGTTAGTAAATATCATGAATTAAATCATATATTAGGAAAAAATAAAATCTTGGGAAGTATATACACCATAGAAATAATAATTTGGTGTATAACATTAAAATATGTCTCAATAAAGAGGAATTGAGACAAAGCCCTTACAGATTTAGTAATTTTTAAATCGAATACCCATGAGAGGTAGAGATTTAAATAAAACATTTAATATCATGAAAAGAAAATAATTGTGATGAAAATTTGAAAAATTGGCAGTAATTACACCATTTAGATGAAAAAATGATGTATAACCTAAGCATATCTCAAAGATGGGAGTTTGAGATGAAGATCCTTATAGATTTAGTAATTTTTTAATCCAAACACCATTAGAGGTATAAATTTAAGTAAAAAATTTAATATTATAAAAATAAAAGAATCTTGATAAATATATGAAAAATTGGTAGTATTTACACCATTTAAAAGGATACATGGTGTATAGCATAAACATGTCTCAAGGGATTTAAATTTGAGACAAAGAAACCCTTAAGGTTTAAGAAACATTCTAATAAAAACTGCTTGAAAGAGAGAGAGATTGAAGTTGAAGTTAAAATACCATGAATAAGAATAATAAATGATTTTAGATATACATTTGTTAGTATACACATCATTTAAAATAAATTAGGTTCATTAAATAACATGTGTCTCAAATAAGGAAATTTTAGGACGAAACACTTACCATGTTTCCTTGCTTAGTTGATCACACTCTAACCTCCTATAAAACAAAAAAAATTAATATCCTATTTCAGAGAATTAATAATAAATATTACCCTTTTATAATCCTTATTATAATTTTTTATCATGATTACATTAATTAATTATAGCATATTATGACCATCTGGTGTTAATAACTTTAGTTGTTTTGCATATGTTTAATAATTTTGATGCCATTAAAAATCATTTGATAACAAGTTAATTACTGATATATCATTTAATATTATTTAATATATAACTTATACTTATTTAAAAATGTTCTTATTTCATTCTATGTGTGTTTTGGTTACATTAAGTGGAAACTGAATTGATAATGGCTTATTTTGATAACTTTAGCTAACGAAAATGTTACTTTAATAATAAGTTAAATAGTTAATATAATATTTAAAAAGTAATATAATAATCATGATTTTATTTCTATATTATAATAAAATTAGTTTTCATGTTCTCATAATCATCCATAATCATATTTTAAAGCATTGTTCATGTGGGTGGTTAAATCAACCCAAACTTGGACACGCTTTAACTCAACTGGCAAGTATGGTTAAAGAGGTGTTTCTTTTGACATAATATCATTATAAAATAATTATAATGATATTATTTTTATTTATTTTTAATTGTGAACCATGTTATAATATTTTTATATGATTTATGAAAATCTAGATGAAAAAAAAGGCTTCATTGTGAAGGCAGGAGTCCTCACGTATGCATGTTTGGTGTTCTCGTTTCTCAATGCTTGAGAGAAGTGAAGGTGGATATTAAATTGATATTTTAGAATCATAATTAAATTATATATACCATATTTATTCATAATTACTACCATTAATACCATCCATGAAGTTAAATAATGAAAAAAAACAACATCGCTTCATGGAAGCGGTAGTCTGTGCAACGCACTAACGATGTTATTTTGTTTTTCTAAGTGTATGGAAATGAATAAGTAATGGTTTTACCATTAATATAAAAATAAATTGGTATAATAATGATAATTAATTCATCATATTATTATGGTTATAAGATACATGGTAGGGTAATATTAAGAAGAAAAACTTAAGAAGGAAATAATACTTATGTTTGATACTTGATCTTCCTTTTTCTCTTGAAATTGAAGGGATTAGGATAACTATGAGTAACCAGGGGATTATTTTTTTGGGATAGGGTTCTTGTGATATTAAAATTACATATTTTAAATGATAAAATCAAGGGTGAAATACATCTTTTAAGGGTGTAAGTGGTACCCTTTTATAAGATGAGAAAAGGGTCACTTTTGGAAATACTCTTTTTTAAAATAATGTCATTACACTATTCAAGGGTCAATGTATTAAGAGTGGAAAAAATAGGGAGTTTGGGAGAATATAAGGTTGAAAATCCTCTCATACATGAATTTTTATATAAGTTAATATTGATTTAATTTTTTTCTTTACTTTTAACCTTTTACCCAAATTACCTTTTACCTAGGTAATTAATTTTTAACCTTAGTAATTAAAAACAGTGAAAAAATTAAGATTGGATCCTTTTAACTAATTTGAAACTTTTGATCTTAAATTTTAGAATAATTTTAACACATTAAATTTAAAAATATTTGAAAAAATAATTCTAAAATAAACACACTTAATTGTGAAAAAAACTATTTTTAGAAAAATAGTATTTTTCATATTTAAATTTATATATAAGATATAAATATCTTGGATACTAATTTTAATTTAATAAATTTATTTATTATAAAAAATAAAATTTATGAGTCTTTCAAGTCAATCCAAAACTGAATTTCACCATCTAAACATTCTATTATAGGAAAAGATCTAAAAGAGTTTTTTATTGAAGTAACATTTTAATTTAGTTTTAAAAAATTGCATATAGGATTATAGGTTCAAATAATATTTTAAATTTAACAATTTTATTCATTAAATACTCATTTTATTATATAAAACATTTTTTAATTTTCTAGTATAATCTTACATAATGATAAAATCATAAAAACTAAAAATCAACCTTTCAGAAAAAACTCAAAAATCCATGTGAGGAATTAAAATATGAATTTTATTTTATAACATTTAAATTCTGAAGTTTTTTAATTTATCTTTCAAAATAAAATACATAATACAAATAAAATGTATTTTATTGAAAATAACATTTTCAATATTAACTTCTATTAATTATTTACCTTATAAATATTTAATGGTATTCCATATTAGTCTTTATTATAGATTTATTAATAATTTTATATTATTATTTTGTGGTTTATTTATGTTGCGTTTAACATGTGACACAAGTTATAGAACATAGTATGTATTTTAAAGGATCCAAAATCTCTGGTCATTGTGTTTCCCCGTTAAATAAATTATGTCCTCGTAATTTTAATTATCACTTACTAAGAAAGATATTTAATGATATCAATAAGATTTATATGAATAAAGAGTTAATTTAAAATGTGTCATCAACCTTACTAATTCAGGTAAGATTATGAAACTCATTTATTCATTCCTAAGAGTCATATCCAAATATTGAGTTTCTTTCGAACCATTTGAGATAAACATCCTTCATGATCAAGTATTATAACTTCTATAATGGGATCAGATTTCTAAGAGGGATCGTAGTCATCCTTATAATGATATATGGTCATATATTGATTTTTAATATGAATTGTGAGTTCCTTATTTTTACAATTGATGTTGAATCTATGTAAATAGATTTGTTCAATTCCCAAAATCAAATTAAATTCCCCTAAAGGAAGAATTAATAATAATCACAAGAATAATATTCTTATAAACACAATATTGGGATAAAATAATAATATAAGATAATATCAAATCATTAGGTTGTTTATTTGATGTTATTATAAAACATTATAGGCCTACTAGGGTATATAGATCTAGATTCTAATTGGATATACACAAATATAGATTATAGGGTGAGTGTACCTTTTACCCTTATTTTTCTTGATCTACTTCAGTGGTAGGGATAACATAGGAATTCCCTTGTTTCCTTAGTTTCGGAGGTCGCTAATGTTTTTTATCCTCGTTAACTATTGGTTTTAAGAATAATTTTCTATAATGTCCAAAATTTATACATTTTAGTAATTTTAAATTATTCACATCAGTTTCATTGATCATATTATTTATCTCATCTCAAAAATCATAAGCTTAATGGATAATCCTTCCATACTTAAAACATGTTATTATTCCTATAAGACATTCCCTTGGGTGTTTCTTCTTAAATTTTTTACATGTATGAAGTTTAATATTTTTCCTTCAACATATTTGACTCTTAATCTTATATTAAAATCCATAATTCTATTTTTTTGGAAATTTTAGATGTTTGTGAAGACTCAAGTTATTATTCATAACTAAATATAGTTGGGTGAGCATAACCACAGGGTTTTCAATGCTAAATTCTATCCCATTTGGTTTATCATTATCATATTTTCCATTACATACATTATTAACTTGGTTTCTCATTTCTCCAACCATTTTTTAAACCAAAAGAGTTAATCATGATTGATTAATATTTACATCATAAGGGAATTATGAAAAACTCAACCTTAAAATGTGTTGCTCTTTAAAACCATCACATTCTCTTTTAGTTCAATCCTTAACATAATAAATCTTTCTCAATGGAATGTAAATATAATGTGATTAACCAATGAATATCCCTTAGTAGTGTCAAACTAGGTGTGCAGTTAGGACTCTTCATCATGCACTAGGTGAAAATTGAGTTAATACCCAACACGCCCTCTTTGGGGTTATTAACCCTAGGTATATCTTTGACAGATCCTGAACCCACTTGTAGTATCCATACATGGATGAATTTCTAGGGGAAACCATATACTCAATACTTTACAAATATTTCAGGATATCATCATATATTGAGACTCATACCTTATAATTTTTTTAGGGTTTCACTAAAGTCCTCTAAACTAATATTCAAAAGTAAATAAAATAATATTTAAAATAACTAATAATTTACCTTGATACCGACTATAGAAACCCAAGATAAACATATATAAATAATATATTAATAACACAATTTAATTAATGTGTCTCTCAAATAGTTTCACAACTTCAGAATTGATAGGCTCTGTAACACCCCAAGTTTTTATGAACCATTCTTTTAATAAATTAAATTTATTTGATATCTTGTGTTGTATATTACACCAAGTTAAGCTTGCACTACATGCAATATTGTCTTAGCTTCAATTACACATAACATTGAGTTTCTACGAAATAAAATTTTATTATTATAGTTATTTAAACATGATCGTTATAATCTAGACATTAAAATTAGTAGTATGAATAGTAATAATTAGTTTTTAAATGTAATGGTTTTATATAAACAAAACATATTGATAACAAAATACATAATTTTCAATAAAGACTTGATATGTTTTGAAAATACTATTTTCTCAAAAAATTTGATTTTTATGTCTCTTTATAAACAATAATAAAATTAATTTTTGACACTTTTAGAAATTCAAATTAATAAAATAAATTTAATTTTTTAATTCATAATGTCAAAATTATCTTAGGTTGAATTTTTTGTTTTTTTTGAAATATTTTATTTTTGTATGAATAGTGAAAAATACTTAATTTCATTTGGAAATTGTCTTTTCATATAATTTATTTATATAGTTAAATTATATTTCAAAATTATAAACCATAAAACCTAAGACCTAAACCCTAAAATATAAAACCTAAATTCCAAAACCTAGATGAAAAATCTGAAAACCTAGACAAAAAACCCTATACCAGAAACCCAAATCCCTAAACTCATAAACCTAAAATATGAACCTATTTTTAAAGTATAATTATTTAAAATATAAATTGTTAAATCCAATGTAGTTCATTGGAATCAATTTCAACATGAAATTGGATATAAAAACATTTCAAACTTTTGAACTTTTTCACTTCAAAAACTCGTCATCTCATCTCATCTGCGGGATTAATTTTAAATTAACTTCTACCACTTCTGTGATTAGAATTTATAAAAATGGATTCCATATTTTTAATAAACATAATTTATATTTTATTATAATTTAAACTTAACTTTTTACCGAAATTATTAGTGAAAGTAATTAAAATTAATGACAGTAATTAAGTTAAAAACAAGATTACTTAGTGGTTAAACTTAAAACATAAGGTTTAAAAATGACCATAAACTTGTCCAAAACCCATTTTATGGACATATTTAGACCATTTATCATCTTTTATCTAAAATTATTCATTATTAGAGCCAAATTATGTAATTTAGATCTCTCAATATTGTTTACCTTTTTTATATTTACAAGAATGTCACTCCTCCTCCACTATAAAAGGGCACTCACTCCCCCCCCCCCTCACTTATTCACACCTCTCAATCCATTTTTATAGCCCAGAACCATTCCAAATATCTTTAAAAATTTCTTAATATAAAACTAGATGCATAAATTTGGTCATAAATCTAAACAAGTAAGTCCTTTGGTTCAAACCAAAAGGAGTTACTTGAAAAATAGGTAACGTTCATCAACGTGAATTTTTGTTTTGTTTCCTTATCCATGCCCTTAAATTATTATTATATAATGATTATATAATAACATTAGTATATTAAATATACTAATTTTTTTATGTTAAGGTTATTACTTACATTTTCACACACTTCCATCAAATGGGATACGCAATCATCGTTCATGTGTACGGCAGACTACCGCCTCACGAACCGATGTTGTCCATTCTTCCATTACCACCTTTAAAGGTTGGAAATAATGATGTATTTATATTTTATATATGATATATAATATTTTTATGATTTTATTATGATTATTGAATTTTTATATAACACATACCTTCAAACTTTCCATTTTTTGGGAATATGATTACATCATTCATGTGTACGGCAGACTACCGCCTCGCAAAGCGATGTGATTCATTCATGATTTACATAGAATGTATTAAGGATAGATTTGATAAAAATATGTGATATTTATGAAATAAAAATAATTATTTAATGATAATATATCATATATTTTTCTTTCTTTTAATCTGACAAGAAAATGAAAACAACGTTAATGCATACGTACGGCCTACCATCTCCATGAATGGTGTATTTCATTTCCTACTTCTATATTTTATAGATTATTATAAATACATATATAATGAATATATATATGATATTTATATCATTTTTATCATTATATATATTATTAAATCATGATCTAAGTAATATGACCAAGAATAACGAGTCAAAACATGTATGAAAAACAATACGGTTATTATCCAAAACAAACTTTAACATGGAATTGTTAATAAACAGGTAATAAAAGTTCATAAGAAAATAATATATGGTATTATATATATGAATATTTTTATTTTATATATGTATAATAAACTTATATTTATTATACATGAGATTTTAATGAGTATGAATAGATTCAAGACTTGAGGTAAGGGATTTACGTCTCACTTTTTACTTTTGTGAGACATATGCTATATTCACCACCTCATTATTCTATGTGGTGTATATACCACCCATGAATGTACTTTATGATTATCCTAATTAAAATTTTTTGTATTTACATATCCATTTTAGGATCTCTCTTTTATGGGTTTTATGGTTAAAATGTTACCAAAGTGATAAGGGAATTTTGTCTCAATTTGCCTTCTTTGAGACACATGTTATGTTATGAACCTACATTCTTTTACAATGTATATATACTACCCCTTTGACATTTTATATCATTAATATACTTATTTTCATGATATTTTTATCTTCATTTAATGTTATTCTCTCATGGGGATTATAATTCAAAGTTACCAAAGTGCTAAGAGCTTATTGCTAGAATCTCATTGTTTATGAGGATGGTTTATGATTATGCTTCCATCGATGAAATATTTTGATCCATATCTCAAGACATATCATGAATTTTATTCTTCTGTAGTTATTCACGATATATTCATGAAATTATACCATTTTACCATTATTTTTTACTAAATATAATTAAGAAAAAATTAAGAAAATGTAACATTATTTTTCTCTTAGATTGTAAATCAGTTTCTTCCAAAACCATGGTTTATAAAAATGTTTTCAAAAAATTTCTACCATGATTTTTAAAAGGAATTTATACCCATATTTTACCTTTTTAAAAAATATTTCTAAAATGAATCTTCTTATCATCTTTTTATCAATGCTATTTTGACTTCTGTCAACTATATGAAAGGAATCTTTGTTTTAACATGTATGGCATGGACAAAATTATTCACTTCCATGAAAATAATTGATTCAAAGATTCCTTTATAAGTATTATAGGATATCTTCATAGAAAAATATTTTAAATTTTTTTTATGTTTTAAAAATCATTTTTCAAAGAAGAAATGATATTTTCCTCATGAAATGTTTTAAAAAGATCTTTAAAAATTAGTTTCCATCTAAGACGACATATTTTGGTGTTACATATTCCTTAATGGGTATATAATCCATTAATACCATTCATATTCTTTCTTTAATGGTTTATGTTTTTATGGCATGATATTTACAACACTTATTTCTCTTTTACAGGTTATTCCATGATAAAATGTTTATGAAACTCGCTTCTTTCCATGGGTTGTGATTTGATGAAGAAATTATGAAACCTATCACTTTTAAACAGGTTATGATATTATGACATGTTTATGATACCCATTTAATTTCATGGGTTATGATATGGTGATTTTTTATGATCTTGTGGAATACATATTTATGATTTCATTATGTGATAGGTGGGACCTATATCTCCCTCCAATGCATTAGGTAAATATTTATATCTCATGAGATAGACATGGTTGAAATGGGGAGTGATATCAGTTTAGTAAAGTACTTTTTCAACTAAGATGGTATTGGGAGTGAAACCATTCTACTAATATAGCCTTGGTAGTGAGACTTTGTTACTATGGAAATCATTTTATATGTTCATGTGTCTACCAAAATTTCATGTATTATTCTTATGTTATGATTTTATAGCTTATCCTATTGATTACCTTATGATTAATTTCTTATGAACTAACAATATTTATGATATAAATCTTGATTATGATCTTTGATATGTAGTTTATGATCTTCTAATATCATGATCAAGTTCTCATACCCTTATGCCCATGATTATGCTTACATATCTCCCTTATTTACCCTTACTGGGTATATGATCTCACCCATTATTATGTTTCCTTTCCCCATGTTATGAATATATGTATTATGTATGATGTGTCTAATAAGGGCTTTAGTCATGGAGAACCTAGTGAGAGATAACGTAGCTCACTTATCGAACTATTTTTATGTTTCCATGTTTCCAAAGGAAATAAACTAATATGGTCTTTGAGAATTTGTTTGTGTAATGTATTAAATGTTCTGAAAAAATGATGTAATTTATATTTATGATAATAATGGGTTTCTATAGTTGGTATCAAATAAAAATTTTAGTTAACCTTTGGAAATTAGGATAATAAAACCTTAGTGAGATCCCTAAGGACATGTCTCTAAGGATAAGTATAAGGATGATTCAAAGTATAGGAAAATGTATTGGAATTTTTTTAAATGATAGAGTCTTTGGTTTCCTAGAAATAAATCCATTTTTTGATACTACAAGTGTATGTGGCTCTGGAATAGATTTAACTAGGGTAAATAAGACTAAAAACACCATATTGAGCCTGACTCGATTGGGAAATAGTGCACGACAACGAGCCTTACTGCACACTTAGTTTGACACTCCTAGGGAATGTGTGTTGGGAATTCAAAAACTATTTACAAGCCATCATGAAGGATTTAAATAGAATTTGTCTATAAATAACCTAGGATAAACCTAAGGTATCATAGTTTAAATAATGTTTTGTAACTTAGAAATCCTATAAGTGATTTCCATGATTATTTATTTTTCCACTATGATTATTGTTTCTTAATCAATGGTTTTGGTTTTTAGTTAATGAATAGAACACAAAGAAACCACATCAATGTTGATTGTGATAGAAAATGCAATAGTTTTACTCCTTATAATCCAAATTTAATGGGATATGGAATGAAAAACCTCATTTATATGCTCACACAGCTTTCTCAAGCTACGAATAATGTTGAACTTCCAAATGAACAAAAGAGGGAACAATTTACTATTGATTCATTCACGATGAAATGTACACCTTATTTAAGTGGGTCTTATAATCCATTAGTTTCTAAACAATGTATTGGTACCACTGAAAATATATTTTCTGTTCTACAGTGTTCGGAACATGAAAAATTCATTTTGGTTGGTTATCATTTAGAAGGTGAAGAGGACTGGTGGTGGACTCTAATCATTAATACAAGGTAGCAAGATGAAATTGAATCCATAGATTGGGTCTAGTTCAAGAACTTATTATTCAGTAAGTACTTTCCTCATGTTCTTCGTACGAAGATGGAGAAGGGTTTCCTTTAGTTAAATCAAAGGGATAAGGAATCCATTGGTACCTATGAGGCTAATTTTACAAGACTTGCGAGGTACACTTCTGTTATTATCATCTAACCTGAAATTAAGGCTGATAGATTATTCAGTAGATTAAAACAAAGTCTTCAAAGGGAGTTATACATAAGATACATCGGTATTTATGAACATATCAGGTGTTGTGCTATCAAGGTGGAAATGGATATTGGATTTACATATCAATCACTTTGTTTTGACAAGAAAAGAAATATGTATTTCAAAGGAAAATATAAAAAACATGGATAGAAGAAGATGAACATTACTTTATAATCAAAGTGTGGGAAGAAGCATAGAGGACATTGTCTTAAGGGGTATAATAAATGTTTTAAGTGTGGAAAGGAAGGTTATCATGCATTTTAATGCCTAAGTTATGGGAAGAAATTAGCTAATAATGTGAATATAGATAAAGATTCACAGAATTCCCCACCCACAATTCAGTACTTCAAGTGTAAGGTGAATGGGAATTATTCTAACCAATGCCAAAATCTAGGGGTTAATGATAATAATCAATGTCAACAACCACTTAAGTTTAGGGACAAAGGGAAATCTAAAGTGATCATTTTTTCTGATTAGGGGTGAGATAATGATATGGTGAAAGGTACACTTACCATCCACTCTAGAAATTCTAATGTCTTATTTAATTCTAGATATACTCACTCTTTTATATATAAAGAATTTGATAAGGCTATTAAGATTACACCCAAATTATTTTATGTGGAATTAGAAGTGAAAACCCCTAATGTTATGATGATCATATCTCAAGTGTATGATTCCTCTCTAGTTGAAATTTGTGTGAATATACTTCTTGAAAATATTTTCATTATTACTTTGGTTTAATTTGATGTCATCTTAGGAATGGATTGGATTTCTATTCATAAATCCCATATCAATTTTTAAGGAAGTGAAGTTACATTTTATATTCCAAACCAACCTATGATCATCTATTAATGTGACGATAAGTACAAACCTTCGATGGAAATCAGATCCAATGTATGGGTTTTAATTCCCATTCAGAAGGGGTGTTTCTCTCAGATGTTTGGGGTGAAACTCAACATCAATGATATGCCTATTGTATAAAAATTTGTTGATGTATTTTTGGAAGATTTTCCTAGTATTACACTAAACTTTTAAGTTAAGTTTTCAATAGAACTCATACCTGGTACCACACCAATTTCAAAAACTCCCTATAGAATTTACCCGATTGAGTTGTAGGAATTGAAGAAGAAAATCCAAGAAAACCTTGACAATGGATTCATTTAGCCAAGTGCATCACCTTGAGGTGAAATTGTTATTTTTATGAAAAATAAATATGGATCAATGAAACTCTGTATTTATTTTTGGTAGTTGAATGAGATCAAGTTCATGAACAATTATCATCTTCCCCATATTGATGACTTGTTTGATTAACTGCGTGAAGATCAATACTTTTCCAAGATTGACCTTCATTTTGTATATCATAAATTGGGGGTTAAGAAAGAGGATATACCCAAGACAACATTCCGTACAAGGTATGGATACTATGAATATATAGTGATGTATTTCAGTATTACTAATGCTCATACTATCGTCATGTATTTAATGAATATAGTCTTTAGAGATTACCTTCATCAGTTTGTGGTTTTCTTTATAGATGGTATTATTATATATTTAAATAGAAAATAAGAGCATTAATATCACTTTATAATTGTACTAAAGACCCTGAGTAAGAATAAAATGTATGTAAAATTTAAAAAGTGTGAATTTTTGTTGTAAAAGGTTTCATTTTTGGGTCACATAATCTCAAGAGAGGGTATATCAGTAGATCCATAAAATATGTAGGCTATTTAATGTTGTCCTATACCAACCACGGTGACTGAGATCCATAGTTTTCTTGGTTTATATGGACATTATAGAAAATTTGTGGAGAATTTATCACTACTATCTAATTCTCTGACCAATTTAACTCAAAATGAAGCCAAGTTCCTTTAGATAGATGAATGTGAGGAAAATTTCATGGAACTAAAGATATGGTTTGTAAGCTCCCCTATTCTTACATTACCATATAATGGAAAAGGGTATATAATGTATAGTGATACATCTATGAAGGTATTAGAATTTATTGTTATGCAGAATAACATGGCTATAGATTATACCTCACAACAATTGAAGATTCATGAGAAAAATAACCTAACTCGTGATTTGGAGTTAACTGTGGTAATTTTTTCATTAAATATATAGAGGCATTATATTTATAGAGAAAGTGTAATATATATACCAATCATAAAATTTTTAAGTACATATTCACATTGAAGGAGTTGAACATTCATAGGATAATATGGTTAGAGCTGATAAAGGATTATGAATACTTAATAAATTATCACCCTAGGAAATCAAACAAGGTGGTTGATGATTTGAGTCGAAAGGATCATGCCATCTTATCCAAGATGAGGATCACAAAAGATCC
The DNA here is from genome assembly GCA_963277665.1 of Viscum album. Lineage (NCBI taxonomy): Eukaryota > Viridiplantae > Streptophyta > Magnoliopsida > Santalales > Viscaceae > Viscum > Viscum album. The sequence continues at coordinate 19,935,453 of OY728119.1, read as the reverse complement.
AATATTTTTGGATTTTCAAAGGATGGATCTGGAAATCATGAAGGAAGGGGGGAAATATTATCTTCGTCAATTGAATGTTTAACCATCTATCTAAGTGAATATTAAAGATATGCATAGGGAAGATATAGAGTTGAAAAATAAGGTTATAAATGTTCTATATTTTAACCTTGATCACGATGGAATGATAAGGTTCAATAACCATGTATTCCTTCATTCCATACTAGATTTTAAGAAGTATTTTTTAGAGGAATCTCATAGCTCTTCATTCTATAGTCATCATGGAAGTATGAAGATGTATAGAGATTTGAAAGAATACTTATAGTGGGATGTCATGAAGAGATATATCATAACTTTTATATCACAGTTATTGGTATGTCAGTAAGTTAAGGTTGAAAGACAAAATTCTAAGGGTATGTTACATCCATTACCCATACCATAATAAAAATGGGAGAATATAACTATGTATTTTATCGTTGAACTCCCCAAAACCTCTAAAGGGAATAATGTTATATGGGTGATAGTTGATTTCCTTACTAATTCAACACACTTCATCACAATCAAATAAGACTTATCTCTAGATCGGCTTTCTCGGATATATATTAAGGAAGTGGTAAGGTTGGAAGGATTACCACATTCCATTGTATCTTTCTGAGATATGAGGTTTACCTAAAAGTTGTGGAAAATTATTTAACAAGACATTGATATAGAATTGATTTTCATCACTTCTTTTCACCCTCAAATGAATGGTCAGTCTAAAAGGAAAATTCAAACCCTATAAGATATTTTTAGATCTTGTTCTCTAGATTTAAAAGGTTATTGGGATCAACACCTTCATCTAGTTGATTTTTATTACAATAATATCTTTCACTCAAGTATTCAAATGGATACTTATTAATCCCTCTATGGAAATAAATTTATATCTCCAACATGATAAAATAAAGTTATAGAAACAAATTTATTGGCACATGAGATCACTAAAGAAATGAAAGACAAGGTTAAATCCATTTAGTATTATATCAAGGATGTTAAAAGTAAGAAAAAAAGTTATGTTGATAATAATTAATGAGATCTAGATTTCAAATTTGGTTATAAGGTGTTTCTATGAATCTCTCTATGGAATAAGGTTATGAGATTCAGAAATAAAGGGAAGCATAGCCCTCGGTATAATGGGCCTTTTGAGATCCTTGATCAAGTAGGTATGGTTTCTTATCACTTGGAACTTCCACCAAACCTCTATCAAGTACACGATCTGTTCCATGTATCTATCCTAATAAAGTACATGCATAACCCTCCACATGTACTAAACTCAGAGTTCATACTACTGGAGAAGGATCTTTCTTATCAGGAATAAGCAGTTGAAATTTTGGATCATATAGAGAAAATTTCACAAAACACGACCACCAATCTAGTAAAAGTTTTATATATAAATCACCATTTATAGGAATCTATGTGGGACCTTTAGGATATGATGAGGCATAATTATCCTCATTTTTTTTGTATCATAATGATGAATTTTGAGTGTGAAATTCATTTTAAGGGGGCTAGAATGTAACACCCCAAGTTTTTATCAACCTTTTTTTCTAATAAATTAAATTTCTTTGATGTCTTTTGTTTCATTATACACCAATTTAAGCATGTACTACACACAACACCAGCTTATATTGTGTTACATGCAACACTAATTTTCTATGAAACAATATTTTATTATTATAGTTATTTAAACATGATCGTTATAACCTAGTCATTAAACTTACTAGTATGAATGGTAATAAATAATTTTTAAATATTATGGTTTTATATAAATAAAAAATATTTATAATAAAATATATATTTTTTAGTAAAGTCTTTATATGTTTTGAAAATAATATTTTCTCAAAAAGGTTGCTTTTTATATCTCTTTGTGAATAATAATAAAATTAATTTTTAACACTTTTAGAAATTTAATTTGATAAAATAAAATTCATTTTTGAATTCATAATTTCAAAATTATATTATGGTGAATTTTTTATATTTTTCTGAAATATTTCTTTTTTGGATGAATAGTGAAAAATACTAAGTTTTAATTGAAAATTACCTTTTCATATAATTTATTTATATAGTTAAATTATATTTTAAACTATTTTTAAAGTATAAATAGTTCATTTAAACAAAAATAAATCCAATTTAGGTTATTGGAATCAGTTTCACATTGAATTTTGATATAAAAACATTTCAAACTTTTGAACTTTTGAAATTTAAAAACCTTTCATCTCATCCTATCTGCAAGAATAATTTTAAAATAATTTATACCACTTATATAATTAGAATTTGTAAAAAATGATTAAATATTTTGAATCAGAATGATTCATATTTTATAATAAGGTCAACTTAATTTTTGACCAAAGTAATTAGTGAAAGTAATTAAAATTAATTATAGTAATTAAGGTAAAAAAGGATTACTTGATGGTTAAACTTAAAACATAAGGAGTAAAAATTATCATAAACTTGTCCAAAACCAATTGTATGGATTTATTTATACCATATAGCCTATTTTATAAAAATGGTTCATTATTGAAGTCACATTATGCAAGGTATTTTTCCCAATATTTTTTTACCTTTTTGGTATTTATAAGATTGTCACTCCTCCTCCACTATAAAAGGGTGCTCAGCCCCCCTACCACCACTTATTAACACCTATCAAGACATTTGTATCACCCAAAACCTGTAAAAATATATTCTCAAATTAACTCCTCTAAACCTAGAAGCCTCACTTTGGTAATAAATCCAACCAAATAATTCCTTTGGTACAAACTAAAAGGAGTTTCCAAAAGAAGAGGTAACGTTCATAAATGTACATTTTTGTTTTGTTTCCTTCTCCACCCCTTGAAATTATTCTTATATAATTATTATATAATAACCTAAATATCTTAAATATACTAATATTTTGTTATTTTAAGGTTATGACATACACTTTCACACAATTTCATCAAATAGGATACGTAATCAGCATTCATGTGTACGGCGGACTACCGCCTCACAAACTGATGTCATTCATTCTTCCATTACCTCCTTTAAAGGTTGGTAATAATGATATAATTATAGTTTATATATGATATATATTATTTTTATGATTTTATTATGATTTTCTAATTTTTATATAACACATAACTTCATTTTTTTTATTTTTTAGGAATGTGATAACGTCGTTCATGTGTATGGCAAACTACCACATTGAAAAGTAATGTGATTCGTTCATGATTTACATGGAATGTATTAAGGATGAGTTTAATAAAAATATTTTATATTTATTAGATAAAAATTATTTTTTAATGATAATATATCATATACATTTCTTTCTTTTAATCTGACAAGAAAATTAAAATAGCGTTCATGCGTACGTACGACCTACCGTCTCCATGAAAGGTGTATTTCATTTCCTACTTATATATTTTATATATTATTATAAATACATATATAATGAATATATATTATATTTATATCATTTTTATCATTATTTATATTATTAAATTGTTTTCTAAGTAATATTACCAAGAATAATGATTCAAAACATGTATGAAAAACAAAGCAGTTATTACCCGAAACGTAACTTTAACATGGAATTATTAATAAATAGGTAATAAAATGTCATAAGAAAATAATATATGATATTATATATATGAATATTGTTCTTTTATATATGTATGGTAAACTTATATTTATTATACAGGAGGTTTTAATGAGTACGACAAGAGTCAAGACTTAAGGTAAGGGATTTATGTCTCATGTTTTACTTTTGTAAGACACATGTTATATTCACCACCTCATTATTATATGTGGTGTACATACTTCCCATGAATTTAATTTATTATTATCCTAATTAAAAAAAAATTACATATCCATTTTAGTATCTCTCTTTCATGAGGTTTATGGTTAAAATGTTACCAATGCGGTAATGGAATTTTTTCTCAATTTGCCTTCTTTGAGACACATGTTATGTTTTGCACCTATATTATTTTACGAGGTGTATATACTATACATTTTACATATTATATCATGAATACACTTATTTTAATGATATTTTAAGCTTCATTTAATTTTATTCTCTCATGGTTATTATGATTCAAAGTTACCAAAGTGGTAAGAGATTATTATTATAAACTCGTCGTTTATTGGGATTATTTATGATTATGCTTCCATTAATGAAATATTATGATCAATATCTCAATAAATATTATGAAATTTATTATCCTATGGTTATTAATCATATAAACATGTAATGTTACCATTTTTATAATCTTTGGTATTAAATATAATTAAGAAAAAAAATTAATAAAATCTGCCTTTATTTTTCTCTTCGGTCATAAATCTGTTTTCCCCCAAAACCATGTTTTATAAAAATGTTTTAAAAAATATTATACCATGATTTTAAAAAGAATTTATACACATGTTTTACCTTTTAAAAAATGTTTCTAAAATGAATATTCTTTTTGTCTTCTCATCAAGTCTCTTTTGATTTCTATCGACTATATGAAAGGAATCTTTGTTTTCACATGTATGGAATGGATAGAATTCTCTGCCGATATGACCAATCATTTATTTGAAGCATACTTTATAAGTTTTCAAGGATATTTTCATAGAAAAATATTTTAATTTTTTTTTCAATATTTATTTATATTTTTTCAAATTTATTTCCAAAGAAAATTATTTTCAAAAATGTATTATGTTTTAAAAATAATTTTTCAAATCAGAAGCGATATTTTCCTCAAGAAATGTTTTTAAAAAATACTTCAAAATTATATTCCATATAAGATGAAATATATTGGTGTTAATTATTACTTTATAGGTATATTATCCAATAATACCATTCATATTATTTCTTCAATGGTTTATGTTTTAATGGCGTGATGTTTACAACACTTGTTTCTCTTCTATGAGTTATTCCATGATAAAATGATTATGAAACTCGATTATTTTCATGGGTTATGCTCTAATGAAATGATTTTCAAACCTATATCTTTTCCATATATTATGATATGATGACATGTTTATGATACCCATTTCATTTCATGGGTTATGATATGATGATTTTTTATGATCTTGTGGAACACATATATATGATTCCATTATGTGATGGGTGGGACCTATATCTCCCTCAAATAAATTGGGTAAATATTTATATATCATGAGATAGACATGGCTAAAATCGGGAGTGAACTCGATTTATTAAAGGACTTTTTCTGCTAAGATAGTCTTGGGAGTGAACCTTGACTACTAAGATGGTTTGGGGATTGAATCCATTCTTCTAAGATATCCTTGGCAATGAGCCTTGACTACTAAAAAAATAATTTTATATATTTATGATTCTTCTATAATTAAATTTATTATTCCTATATTATGATTTCATAGAGTATTCTCATGATTCATTTATGATTCACATCTTATGAACTACCAATATTTGTTCCATAACTCTTGATTATTATCTTTGATATACAGGGTATGATCTTCTAATGTTATGATCATGTTATCATACCCCTATTCTCATGATTATGCTTACATATATCCCTTATTTACCCTTATTGATCATCTGATCTCACTTTATAGTTCCTTTACCTAGGTTATTAAGATATGTAGTTTTTATAATGTGTCTAAAAAGTGTGTAAGTCATGGAGAGCCTAGTGAAATATAATGTATCTCAATTATGGACCAGTGTTTATGTTTTTATGTTTCCAAAGACATTAAAATAATAAAATATTTAGGAATGTGTTTTTGTAATGTATTAAATGTTCCATAAAAATTATGGAATGTCTATGTATGAGAATCCTGGGTCTCTATAAGTTTAGTTACTTAGATATTAGCTATATAAAAATCTTAATCTAGAATATTTTCTCCATAATCAAACTCCTCTATAATCCCTTCTATAATTTCCTTAAGATATAATTAACTTCATAAAATGGGGAATGGAAAACATAGAAAGGGGTGAGATCAATTCTCAATAAGGGAAAACCTATCAACATGTCAGCAAGGTTCAAATCCTGATCATATAAGAAAACATGGGAAGGGGAGAAATTTATTATTAAAAAGAACATGTAACAATAAGAGTTGTCCATATGTCATGATATAAGGATATGTAATCTCAAATAAAAAAACATATACCATGGAAAAAATATGTAGAATCATGAAAAATTAAACATGTGTTAAGGATAATAATCATAGGTGTAAAGTTATGATATAAAATTGTAGCATAAAAATAAGTTTAGAAACTATAATTCAAGGTTATCCACCAATAAATTCATCATGTAGTAATATTGGGATAACCACCCATGTACCTTCTTAGGCTTCGGATAATCCTCCTATGTACCCATTTACTTGGTATAAAACCTCTCATGTACCCCTTTTTCTTGGGATAAATCCTCCATTATACCCTTCGGCTTGGGATAAATCCTCTTATATACTCTATGGCTTCAGATAAATCCTATTGTGTACCCTTTGAATTGGGATAAATCCACTCATGTTAACTTTTTATATCATGAGGCATAAATTTAAACAAATTTATTGGATGATGATATAGTACTCCACCCTTCATCATCCATACATATGCATGCCACTTAAAATTAATCATAAACATATCTTAATAAATCTATGGAAAAATAATGGGTTTCTTAAACAATGAATAAATATCACATAATATAAAATTTAAATATTATAAGATATCAAAATTCTAATTTTTCAAAAGTAATAATAAAATAATAAAATATATAGGATGATAAAAACATCACTTTATGAGACCATAGAGGGAAAATAGAAGTGAAAACATGAGTTTTCACATGACCTCTTAAACGTTGTTATAAAATATGAAGTGTAAATAACTTTTAAAACATATTTTAGAAGAAAAATAGAAAAATTTTAAAACATTATTATAAATATTAACAAATAAAATATCCTTTAAAATTCATAAAAGTTATAAAAAAATGTGGAGTGAGAGATAAAAAATTTGATTTGAAATTATGGAAAACCGTTTGAATATTTTGAAATTCCTTTATTAAAAAACTCACATAGTTGAAAGGATAAAAAAAATTGATTTAAAATTAATAAATGGGAATATAAGGATAATTAGAGATAAAAACAATTTTTCCCATTAGGTAAAGTATAACATTAGTGGGAAGTAAAAACATGGATATGGAAGAAAAATCCATTAAAAGTTACAATAATTATCTTTAAAAAAATGAATTTTAATTAAATAATAGAATCATTAATAAAGAAGACTTTGATTTGAAACATTATTTCCCCAAAAAAAAATTGGAAATACAACATAACATTCTCATAGGTTAAAATGGATCAATCTTGAAAGATAATATTCAATAAGAGTGATTAAGACCCAAAGAAAATATCTTAGTCATGAAAACCCCTTACAACTTGAGGAGAATTAAAATCAAATCCTCATGTAAAATAGAGAGATAGAGTAAAATTGAATTTAAATTACCATGAATAAAATTTAATTAATGAAATTATATCTCAAATAGGAAATATATATACACCACATAAATGGAATTAGGTGCATAATTCAAAACATGTCTCGAAGAGAGAAATTTGAGATGAAAACCCTTAGAGATTTGGTCATCTTTGAATCAAAGGTCATTAGAAGTTTGAAAATAATATGGTTTATTAAATCCCATGAATTAAATCATGGATTTAAAAAAACATTCTTGGGTAGTACATACACCATAGAAATAATATATTGGTTCATAAAATTAAAACATGTCTCAATGAAGAGGAATTAAGACGAAACCCTAATGGATTTAGTAACTTTTGAATCAAAACTACAAGAGAGGTATAACTTTAAATAGAAAATTTAATATCATTAAAATAAAATAATCATGATACAAATATGAAAAATAGGTATTATTTACACCATTTATATGAAAACATGGTGTATAACATAAGAATATCTCAAAGATAGGAGTATGAGATAAAAACCCTTACAGATTTAGTAATTCTTGAATAAAACCCTAATGATAGGTAGAACTTTAAATAGAAAATTTTATATCATTAAAATAAAATAATAATTATAAAAAAATGAAAAAGGTTCAGTATTTGCACCATTAAAATTGATATAAGGTTTATAGCTTAAACATGTCTCAAGGGATTTGAATTTGAGATAAAGAAACTCCTGCATCTTAAGAAACATTCTAATAAAAACCGCTTAAAAGAAAAATATCTCGAAGTTAAAGTTTAAATATAATGAATAATAATAATACATGATGTTAAATATACAAATGGTATTTTATAATTCATTTATAAGAAATTAGGTTCATAAAATATTATGTGTCTCAAAGAAGAAAATTTTGGGACGAAACCCTTACCTTGTTTTCTTGCTTAGTTTATCACACTCTAACCCCCTACTAAAAAAATAAAAAAAAATTAATATATTATTTCATATCATTACTCATAAATAATACCATTTTATAATCCTTATTATAATTATTTATCATGAGTATATTAATTAGTTATAGCATATTATGACCATCAGGTGTTAATAACTTTAACTATTTTGTACATGTTTAATAATTTTGATATAATTACCCATAATTTGATACCAAGATAATTATTGATATATTATTTAATATTCTATAATATATAACTTATATTGATTTAAAAAAATTCTTATTTTATTCCATATGTGTTTTGGTTGCGTTATGTGAAAACTTAACTGATAACGGCTTATTTTGTTAATTTTAGTGACCAGAAATGCTACTTTAATAATGAGTTAAATAATTAATATAATATTTCCAGAACCATATAATAATCATCATTCACATAATATATTATAATATTATTATTTTTCATGTTCTCATAGTCATCCATAATCATATTTTAGAGTATTGTTCATGTAGTTGGTTAAATCAACACAAACTTGAACTGGCTTTAACTCGAATGGCGAGTATGGTTAAGGAGGTATTTATTTTCACAAAATATAATTATAATAGAATTATGATGATATTAATTATATTTATTTATCATGGGGAACCATATTTTATGATTTTTAGATAATTTATGAAAATCTATATAAAAAAATGTTTCATCGTAGAGGCAGGAGTCCTCACGTATCCATGTTTAGCATTTATGTTTATCAAAGCTTGAGAGGAGTGAATGTGGATATTAAATTGAAATTTTAGAATTATAATTTAATGATATATATCATATTTATTCATAATTTAAACCATTAAGAACATCCATGAAAGGAAATAATGAAAAAAAATGATGTTCAAGGAGGCAGTAGTCTATACAATGCATTAACAATGTTCATTTATTTTTATAAGTAGATGAAAATGAATAACTAAGTATTTTACCATTAATATAAGAATAACTCAGTATAATAACGATACTGAAGTCATCATATTATTATGTTTATAAGATATTTGGAAGAGTAAGATTGGGAATAAAAACTTAAGAAGGAAATAATACTTACATTGAAGACTTGACCTTTTCTTAGAATTTCCCTTAAAATGGAAGGGAATAGTGTAACACCCTCATATTTTAAAAGAAGAACATTATGTTCAATATCATATATTACATACAACACCAATCTTAAACGATCCATGAGATATATGATCATCATAACTTAGCCATTAAATTTATAGGTATAAATAGTATTAACTAATTTATGAAATATATATATAAATTTCCTACCCAATATAAAATTATTGAAAATTATTAGTAAACAATCACTTGATTTTTAGTAATGACATTTTATACATCAAAAATGTGTTTTCTTCAAAAATTATTTTTATTTATTTTTATGAAAAAAATATTATAAATAATATATATAAAATTTATAAAATTTATTTGATAAAATTAAATTTATTTTTGAAATCAACGTGTCAAAATTAATTTAGGTTAAAATTTTGGGATTTTTTGGAAAATATTAACTTTTCAGTGAAAGGTGAAAATACCAATTTTAGTAAAACTACCATTTATTTTTAATAAATTAAGTAATTTAAAAGTATCATTATGATTAAATTTGATTTAAAATAATATATTTTTTATTTATTTATATCTAATACAATTAATTATATTTTAATCATCTTTATAATGTATTTTAGTATAAGTTTATTTTGGGTTTAAAAAAGAATTTTTTTGAAAACTATTTTAAAGTGCATAATGTTTCTATATTTTAATTAATTAAAAAACCCCTAATTAAAAATAATTTAAATGAAATTTATAGATTATATATATATAAATATGAATTTAAATTCATATAATTATGATTACTATTCATAGAGTTAATATAAAATCATCTTATGCTGGAAAAAAACATTTCTTGAAAACGCTTTTTCATCGCATCTGTGGGTTTAATTTTTTATTAAATTGTGAAAATTATGTTAATTAAATTTGTTAAAACAGATTAAATTTTGTTAATTATAATAATTTAAAATATATAATAAATCCAACTTAATTTTTGGTTATAATGAATAGTGAAAAGTAAAAAACTTTTACTGCGGTTAGGGTTAAAACTAGTTTATCGAGGGTTAAACTAAAAAGATAAGGGTTAAAATGACCTAAATTTTTTTATAAATTCTATTTTATGGGAATATTTCAGCATTATATTATATTATACTCTATAATTATCCATTTTGAAGCCTTTTTTCATTTGAAAAACATGGGTATAACTTTTTCTTTTTAAAAATTCCAATTGTGCCCTCTCCCCCACTTATAAAAGGACACCCCCTATCCTCTCCTCTTTACACCTTAAAATAATTTTTTTCAGCCAATAACTACCCAAATACCTTAAATAATTTCCTCAAAACATCCTATAGTAATTCTTTTATCATAAATCCAATCTAGGAAGGATTTAGGTATAATCCTAAAGTGGTGGTCCGAAGAAGAGGTATCATTCTTAACCAAACATTCTTGTTTTGTTTCTTATTCAACCACCTTAAAATATTATTAATATATTATGATATAATAAAAAATTATCTCCCATATACTGATATGTTATTATGTTAATTTAATAACCTAAATCCATCTCTTCTTCCATCAAATGAGAAATGAAACCATCATTCATGTTTATGGTGGACTACCGTCTCGTGAACCGATGTAATCTATTTTCCATCATCAGCTCTCACGTATTTTTATAATGATGGAATTAAATTTTATATATTATAATAATGATATATTTATAGTTATAAAAATATATGTAATTTTCTTTTTACCTTTTCATTCATTGAAAAATGATAACATCATTCGTATGTACGTGTGGATTACCGCCTCCACGAAGTGATGTGATTATTTTTTTCATTACCACATCACATGGAATATATATATAAGTGTATTTAAATAAATAATATTATATTTATGATATAATCATAATTATTTAAATATAAATTTATACTTACCTTTTCTCCATAATGATCATTGAAAAATGAAAACATTACTCATGCGTTTTTACGACATGTCGTCTCAATGATTGTAACGTAGTTCGTTTTTTATAAAAAAACATTCATGATTGGTTTTAAAAATATAATTTATGTATTAATATTAAAAATATTTAATTATTATTATTTTTATATTATATAATAATGAAATCTTTGACCATATCCAACCTACCAAATTCATTTTTGGACATATGATCTGAATATCATCAAAACACCTGACGTGAACTTAATTAATTGTGTAATTGATTATAATATGGAAATTAAAGTAATAATAAACTTTAAAAGGGTTATTAAGAAAGTAAATAATTAACATAATTTTTTTATTTATGAAGATAAATAACATTCATGACAAATCATACTCAAAGTAAGGGACACTAACTTAAAACCACACTTTAAATGTTTTAAATATTTTTTTTCTAAACCTTTATCTTCCATGTCCATGTTCTTCTAAATGATTCTTGAAAAATATTATTTATTCTTAAATGAATTATAAATTCCATATTTTACCTTAATTTATTTTTTTACAATGTTTTAAAAAAGAATCTTTTTAAGTTTTTTCGTAAGGGACTTTCTTTTAAAAATATTCTTTTAATGTTTCTCTTTCAACTCTTTTTTTTTCATGTCCATGTTTTAAACTTATTTTATGAATACATTTTTATAGACATAAATAATTATAAAGGATATTTTTATTCCTATTTTAAATTTCTTTCAATGGTTTTTATAATGAATTTTTTTAAGAAATGTTTTAACTTTTTTTACAAAACAAAAGGAATGTTCTATTTTAACGTATACAGTGACAACAAATTTTCCTACTGCCATAACCATTATTTGAAGTTTGTATTACTTTATGATATTTAATTTTTTATTTAAATAAAACCTTTATTTCCTTTTTTCTTGTTATTTTGGTATTGAAAATGGTTTTTTAAAAGAAAAAGGTATTTTGATATCCGAAATAGTTTTGCATATAGGTTTAAAAGAGTTTTTTTAAGGGTTTTATAATGAAAAGATGAAATATTAAAAAAAATCATGATACTATACGTGGATATTTTTTATGATAATTATTGTTCCTGATACAGCTTATACGATGGGATAATCCCCATTATAGCTCAAGGTATGATGGGTTAAGCCCCATTATAGCTCAAGATATGATAGGTTAAGCCCCATTATAACTCAAGATGTGATGGTTTGAGCCCCATTATAGCTCATGATGTGATGGGTGAACCCAATTATATCTCTCCAATGCATTGTATAATGATTATGTTATTTGTATAATTATATTTAAATTTGGTCGTATGGTTATCCAAATTTGTAAGGGTTCTATGAAGATGATGTCCCAAGGCACCTACATTACTTTTCTATGATTTATAATTATTTTTAATTGAAATTGTTTTTTTTCAAATGGTAAGATAATAATATTTTTAAAATAAAGATAGTTCACTTTTTAGGTAAAAAGGTATGTTTTTTAGAAAAAAATTCATGGGTTTTCGTGTTTTTCTCTAGACTGATGGTTTTCTTATTTTTATGAACATTATTTAACTTTTTATGTTCATATCATGTTTTTAAAATGTGTTTTATAGGGTTTAAGGATAAGTAAAGGAAAATAAGAATCCAAGTTTAAATTCATGAAGATTTTTCATGAAAAAGAAACATGTTTTATTTTAAAAGTTTTATATTAATGAAAAAATGGATACTAATTTGAAGTGTTCATTTTGTAATATATGGTTTTGTTATCTTTGAGTTATGAAATAATTCTATAAAACTCTAAACATAAAAAGATCCTAAAATTTAAGATAATGGATTATTGACTTAAAAATAAATATTATGTGATGCTTAGGGTCAGTTCCTTATAATTGGTATCAGAGGAAAGGTTTAGATAACTTTAGAGGTTAAGATATAATTTATGCTTATGTTAAAAATTCATTTATAACCACAAAGGTTAGTATGCTAGGGAGAATTATGGTTATTTTGGATAAATTAAAAGAGTTGAATAGAGTATTTCATGGTTAAGTATATCTTAGTATTTATACTTCAAATAATATGGTTTATTATGATTTATTTTATATACTCACACTAACCTTTTTTGTTTTATTATATGGATGGATATAGAGGGAAACAAGTTAATAATGTATGTGAAGGAAAATGAGGTGGTTGTTTGAATGAGCAATCAAACAGAATAGGATATATAGTGAAAACCCTTCTAGTTATTCTTAACTAGATATCACAAGTTATGATTAACAACATAAACCCAAGTGAGTTTCTTAATTCACTAAATAGAAGAGAAATTAATATCAATGGAAGTTCATGTGATAGTCATAAAATTAAAAATATTCAATGACCTATGTTTCAATAATGTTAGAATAAGTACTAAGTAAAATGAATTAATACAATGGAAATATGTTTTTTATGTGGTAACTGAGGGTATAAAATAATAATCTACCAAAGAAAAAGGAAACATTTAGTTAATTCCATGAAGGGGAATAAAATTATTCCAAATTTATCAATTTAATGTTTTAAATTTGGGGAGTATAGACATTATGAAAATCTAGGTCATATGGGGAAAGAACAAGAATGAGATCAGAAAGATTGTGTAGATAAATGTCTAGTAATACATAATTTCATTATAGTTGAAGATAAGGAAAATAAAAATGAAATATGAAAGGTATTGATTATATCTTGGATTATTTATTAAAAAATTTGAATCATAGGACATTATTTATATTTTTTTTAGAATGATGTATTAATAAATAAGATGGAAAATCATTATTAATAGATTATAAAGAACATTGAGTTATTAAGGTGTCTATATATAGGGATTCAAAATTTAGGATGTATTAGTAGATTAAAGGTTGATCATAAGTTTAAATTCATTAATACTCTTTTGTTGTTTTATGTGATGATAGTATTTTTGGAGACATTTATTGAGTTTGATAGATGTTTAAGGTATGTATAACCTTAAGTTTAACATGTGAAGAATTCTCTTTTTGTTTTTCATACATAATTTCAAAGGTATTGATAACCTTTAGATTTTATATGATCTTTAGTGATTGAGATTATTTTTTAGGATTTTCATCATATTTATAGGAATGTTATATGAATTATATTAGTAAATTTTTATAAAAATAACAACCTATCATATTTGGCAAGGTTGCGAGGCTTGAACCCACAAAAAAAGATCAACAAGGGTCAAATGCCTACCACTGGCCTATATGATGTCATAGTTAGTATGACATTGTTTTTTTTACTCAAATGGTTTGACTATTTATGATTGATTTGATTTTTAGAATATAATTTTTATCATATAGATAACAATGGGATTGAAAAGTAATTTGTTTATTATGTGATTAATGTTATTTAAAAAGAAGTTCATAATTTTCTGAACCTTATATGGTTAAGGTATACTGAACATTATGGAATTTTAATTGAGGAATAAATGTTGAATTATATTTTGGAAGCATATATGATTTTATAATGGTATTGAGGTGATTCAATTTATTTATATGATTAGTATATCTTAGATATTATATGATTAGTTCTTATAAACTTTTTTCATGAGACATTAAAAGTGATTGGAGTTATTTGAAGATAAGTAAAATCAATCTTTAATGAATATGTGACTGAACCATTCTAATTTTTGGATTTCAATATTAGTTAGGAATATTTTGGAGAATTTTAACGATATTTTTTTATCAAATGACCTAAGATAAATGTTGGGTGTTATTGTTGAGTCATTAGAGATTAATGTTGCATTTAATCATATGAGGGTTTATTCATTTTGGGAATTATCATATATTGTTCTAACTATTTTGATTTTGGTTAATGTATAAAGATATAAGGGATATATTTTTATCCTTTTGTTGAATTATATGATCTATTATAATTGGGTTTTAGTGCTTTAGGTATAAAAAATCGTCTTGAATACTCATCATTTGGATAAAAAGATGAGATTATGGTAGAAATTGATTAAAGGATGAAATTTTACTTATAAATTAAGTATATTCTCTTTATGTTCTTATTTTAGATGGTAAGAAATTATTAAAATATAAAAAAAAGTATCTTTAAAATGAAAATTTTATCCTATTAACTTCATTTTCAATTATATGATGTTCTTTTTCACACCTCTTTTGTTTATGTTTTTATGGTTGTTAACTTTATGATGATCATTCTCTTTCTTATGATCAATGATATCTATCATTATCCATCATTATTTGGAAATTAATCTTTTCTTCCATATCCATATATTCACTTCTAAATAATTTTTTCCAACTAAGAAACTTGGTTGTCTGTTATTTCACATGACCTTCGTACTTCTCTCTCTCTCTCTCTTCAACTTGAAGTTGTATTAACCCTTTTAACAATGTCATATTTCAAGAAAGGTATTTTCAAATGTCAAACCCTTATTTACCAAGTTAAAGTTCAAATTTTTAGGACTCAATTTATTAAAGTGGGTTAGAATATAAAACCCTGGTATTTTAAAAGAATAACATTGTGTTTGATGGTTTATACGACATAAAACACCAAGCTTAAATGACCCATGAAATATATGGTTGTCATAACCAAACCATTAAATTAGAAGGTTTGAATATGATTAAATAATTTATGAAATATATATATATATATATATATATATTCTAATAAATATAAATTCATTGATAAATTCTTAGTAAACAATCACTCAATTTTTAGTAATGACATTTTATTCATCAAGAATGAGTTTTCTACAAAAATGTTTTTTATTTCTTTCTGTGAGAAAATATTATAAATAATTTATAGAAATTTTAGAAAATATATTTTATAAAATTAAATTAATTTTTTAAGTAATCAAATCAAGATTAACTTAGAATAAAGTTTTTTTATTTTTCAAGAAATATTAATTTTTCAGTGAATAGTGAAGAATATCGATTTTTTTGTAAAACTACCATTTTCATTTCAATAAATTAAGTAATTTAAAAGTATAATTATGATTGAATTTTATTTCAAGTAACATAAGTTTTATTTATTTATATCTAATCCAATTAATTTCATTTGAATCATATTTATACTGGATTTTATTATAAATTTATTTTTGGGTTTAAAAACATATTTTTCTGAAAACTATTTTAAATTGTATAATGTTTCTCCATTTTAATTAATTAAAAAACCCATAATGAGAAATTATTTAAATAAAATATTATATATATATATATATATTAATTTAAATTTATATAATGATAATTACTAGTTATAGAGTTAATATAAAATCATCTTAAGCTTGAAAAATACATTTCGCAAAAAATCACTTGTTTATCACATCTGTAAGTTTAATTTTAAATTAAAATTTACCAATTATATGAATTTAATTTGTTAAAATAGATTAAATATTTATAATCATCCTAATTTATATTATATAATTAGTTCAACTTAATTTTTTTCATAATAAATAGTGAAAAAAATAAAAAACATTTATCACGGTTAAGGTTAAAATTGGATTACTAGGGGTTAAACTACAAATATAAATGTTAAAATGACCTTAAAACTTGAATAAATTATATTTTATGGACATATGTAGACCTTATATCATAAAATTATCAATAATTTTATATTTTGGATCCTTTTTCATGATTAAAATGTGGTTATAACTTTTTATTTTCAAAAATTCCAAGTGTGTCCTCTCCCCCAATGATAAAAGGCCACCCACTCTCATTTCCTATTCAGAGCTTAAAAGCATTTTTTGAGTAATAACTGAACATATAACTTACTTAATTACCTCTCCAAGTACTATATTCCTTGGTTTTATCATAAATTTAATCTAGGAATGCTTTAGGTATAATCCTAAAGAGGTGGTCTGAAGATGAGGCATCATTCTTAACTGAGCGTTTTTGTTTTGTTTCTTCTTCCACCTCCTTAGAATATTCTTAAACCATAATGATATAATAACACCATTATATCCCATACAATTATATATTATTATATTAATGGTATAACCTAAATTCATCTCATCTTCCATCAAAATGGGAAATAAAACCATCATTTCTGTCTACGGCAGACTACCATCTTACGAACAGATAAAATCCATTTTTCATCATCGCCTCTCATAGATATTTATAATGATTGAATTAATGTTTATATATTATAATCATTACATATTTATCATTCTAAAAATATAATATATCATTTAATTTTTACCATTCCATTCACTGAAAAATGATAATGTCCTTCGTGCGTATGTGCGGACTACCACCTCTACAAAGCGATGTGATTATTTTTTTCATCATCATATCAGATAGATGATATGTGTAAGTGAATTTAAATAAATAATATGATATTTATGATATAATTATTATTATAGAAACATAAAATTATTGATATCTCTATTTTATATCTATTTTTTCATGTGTTTTTATATGAATTTAAGTGGAATATTAATTGATTTAACATGAGATGCCACCCATATATTGATATTTTGTGTATTCTTATACAGGACTAACATTTGGATAAACATGAATGAAAATGTGGACAATGATAAATATAAAGGCACATTGTGCCGATCTATGAAGTGGCTCAATATGACAACATAAATATGATAAATTTGATATTGAATATTGAAGCCCAATAGATCAACACTCCCATTGAAGGAAGTTTTTCTATGATGTTGTATTATCACATGATGTTCCAGAGGATCAAAATTCATGATGAAAGATGAAATGAAGGTTTTGGTGATCAAACTTTCCATTACACATCGTGTAAATACTACATTATGTGAAAAAAATTCAAGGTGTGAAAAAATTACATAATGTGAAGTGAAGAAAACCGTCTAGAATTTGGCCACGTGCATTACGCATTGTGTAAACATTACATGATGTGAAAACCTAGTCCAAACCCAAAAATTGTTATTTTTACGTATATTTGATGGGGCTGTATATCTTTTAACCTATCTAGTATTAAACTCAATCTTTGACCTAGAGGAATCTAAGGATGACTAATGGGATTACAAATAAGGGTTTAAACCAAGAGAAAAATAATCCATTCTAGGCATAAAGAGGCTAGACTACCAAGTGGTTGTCGTAGGGTTCCGACCCAGAGTTTTCCTAGATAGGTTTATATTTTTCTTTACTATTTTATTTTTTCTTTATTTAATTTATTATTTAATTATTTATATTTTAATTCCAAAATATCTATTTTATTAATTTTATTTCTAATTCCCTCTCATATATTATCTTCCCTATGAAATATAGTATATTCATCATTGGAGATCACCCAATAATTATTGGATAAATCCATAGGGTAGAGTGGAATCAGTCAAAATGGGTGTGTACCAAAATTTTTTATTTCATTCTTTACTTGTGAAATTATTTTGTTCAATTTTTATTGTGTTGTGATTCACTTTTATTATATCTGTTATTAAATCATGGACTAAGTGTGTTTAATAGAGAACGAAACCCAACATGATTAAGACAATTAATTCATAACAATTTAATATGATTATTCTTTTATAACTAAAATCTGATATTAATTCAATCTGGTTATTTTAATTTGTCAAACCACTATGAATTGAGATTCTAGGTCAGATTGATAGGTTTTTTCATCTCTTGTATTTATTAAAACTCTTTGATTGTGCATCCAATGAGTACTATTATTTTTCAAGGGTAGTCGTGGATTATTTTTAACAAAACCACACATGGAAACTGATTTATCTCTCCTATTATTTTATCTATAATTTTATTTACCTTTAAATTATTTTAATAGTTTAATATAATAAAATTGAAATTGGGGTGATCCAATCTTTGTTTAAGAGTTTTCAACACTACTCACCCCGCTCTCTGTGGGATCAACCTCGTACTTCTGCTTTATTATGCCTTTTTAGTTAGTGCAGTTTGGGTTTCATATAAATTTATAATTTGATTATGTTGGATTATTTAATGATCTCTTCTAGACACATAAATTATACTTACCTTATCTCCATAATGATCATTGAAAAATGAAAACATTACTCATATGTATGTATGAGGTATTGTCTCGATGATTGTAACATAGTTTATTTTTCATTAACATCATTCATGATTTATTTTAAAAGTATAATTTATATATAAATATTACAACTGTTTCGTGATTATTATTTTTTAAATGATGTAATAATTACCTCTTTGACCATATTCATCCAACCAAATTCATTTTGGACATATGAGCCAAATATTATCAAAACATCCGGCGTGAACTTAATTGATTAAGTATTTGTTTATAACATGGAAATAAAAGTAATAATAAACTTGAAAAAAATTCTTAAGAACTTAAATAATTAACATAAGTTTATTATTTGGGAATATAAATAACATATATGACAATTCTAACACATGTTAAGGTATACTTTAACTTAAAACCTTGTTTTAAACATTTTAAATATTTTTTCTAAATATTTCTCTTCCATGTCCATGTTCTTATAAATGTTTCAAGAAAATTCTTATTTATTATTAAATGGATGACAAATTTCATATTTGACCATAATTTACTTTCTTTATAATTTTTTAAAAAGTAATATTTTTAATGTTTTTCATAAGGGGATTTCTTTTAAAAACTTCTTTTAAAGTTTCCATTTCAACTCTTTTTCTTCTATATCCACGTTTTTAAAATTATTTTATGACTAAATATTTTTGTAGATAAAATAATTATAAAGGAATTTTTTATATTTCTTTTGAATTTAATTCAAAAGTTTTCAAAATTAATCTTTTCATAGAATGTTTTTACTTTCTTTATAAAAGACAAAATGAATGTTTTATTTTACCATATACTACAACAGTGACTTTTCACACCATCGTAACCATTATTTGAAGTTTTGATTACTTTATAATATTTCATGTTTTATTCAAATAAAAACCTTATTTACCTTTTTATAGGTATTTTATTATAAAAATGTGTTTTTAAAATAAAATGGTATTTTGATATCCGAAATAGTTTTCCATACGGGTTTAAAAGAGTTTTTTAAGGGTTTTATGATGAAAATGTGAAAACTCAAAATGTTTTATTTATGATATGGTCCTTGTACATTGTTTATGATAATTTTTTAGCCTCATATAGATTATATTATGGGTTTATCCCCATTATAGCTCAAGATATGATGGTTTGAGCCCCATTATAGATCATGATATGATGGTTGAACCTCATTATAGATATCCAATGCATTGGGTAAGGATTATGTTCTCCAGAGAATTATATTATAAGTAATCCATATGGTTATTCCAATTTGTAAGGTTTTTTTAAGGGTTATATGATGATTATATCCCAAGGTTACTAGATGACTTTTCTATTCTTTCTAATGAGTTTTCAGGGAAATCATTTATTTTCAAAAGGTAATATAATGATTTTTTTAAAGAAATATGATTCCTTTTTTAGGTAAAAAGGTATGTTTATAAGAAAAGGATTTTCATGGGTTTTCATGTTTTTTAGTAGACTAATGGTTTTATTATTTTTATATCCCTTACTAATCTTTTTATGCCAATAACATGTTTTTAAAATGTTTTTCATAGGGTTTAAGGACGAGTAAAGGAAAAGAAGAATTCAAGTTGAAAGTTGAGAAGATTTGTAATGAAAAAACATGTTTTATTTTAGGATATTTATATAATGGGAAAAATGGATACCAATATTAAGTTTCCATTTTCTAATATATGTTTTTGGTGTCTATGAGTTAGGAACTAATTATCTAAAACTCTACCCCTCAAATGATCCTCTAATATAGAAGAATGAATTCTTGACTTAAAACTCAAGATATGTATTGTTTAAGGTTGGGTACTTATACATAATATAACTATGAGTGACCATGGTAATATGTTTTGTGGGATAGGGTTATAGAGAGAGTAAAATGAAATAATTTCAAGGAGAGAATCAAAGGTGAAGTTCATCTTTTAAGGGTGTAAGTGGCACCCTATTATAATAAGAGAAAGGGGAATTTTGGAAATACTCATCATTTTTCAATAATGTCATGACAATATTTAAGGGTAAATGGACAAAAGGTGGACAAAGAGGGGGTGTGGGAAAAGATAAGTTCAAAACTTCTCTCATCTATTCATTTTGAGAAAAGGTAATAATGATTTAAGACTTTTTTTACCTTTTACCTTTTACCCAAATTAACTTTTACCACGGTAATTAATTCTTAACCTTAGTAATTAACATAAGTAGAAAAAAATAAGATTGGATCCTTTTATTTAATTTAAACCTTATAATTTAAAATTTTAAAATCATTTTAACACATAAAATTTCTATAAGGTTTGAAATATTAATTTTAAAATAAGCACACTTAATAATGTAAAAACGGTTTTTAGAAAAATAAAATTTTTAGCTTTAAATTTATATATAAGATATAATTATATTGTATACTAATTTTAATGACATAAATTTATTTATTATAAAAAAACTGAATGGTATTAGGATTTCAAGGTAAGTCAAAATTGAATTTCACCATCTAAACACTTAATTGGAGGAGATAATCATAAACAATTTGTTTATTAATGTAAAATTTTATTTTTATTTTAAAATTATTGGACATAGGATTATAGATTAAATAATATTTTAAAATATATAATTTTATTAATTAAATATATATTTTATTATATGACGTTTTTTTAAATTTTCTAAGATAATATTACATAATGATAAAATCATAAATAGTATAATTTTCACAAAAACCATATTGTTTTACTGAAAAACAACATTTTCAAAAAAACTAAAAAATATATACTAAGTAAATTTTGATGTGAGGAATTCAAAAAAATAATTTTATTTTATAACATTTAAATTATAAAGTAATTAAATTTATATTTCAAAATAAAATACATAATAAAAATAAAATGGATTTTATTGAAAATAACATTTTTCAATATTAGCTCCTACTAATTATTTACCTTCTAAATATTTAATTTTATACCATCTCAATATTTATTATAGATTTATTAATAATTTTATTTTTTATGTTGTGGTTTTTTATGTTTGGCGTAGCGTGTGACACAAGTTATAGAACATAGTATGTATTTTAAAGGATTCAAAATCTCAAGTCATTACAACCTTCCTCCTTGCTACTGAGGTATGAATGATGTGTTCCATGTGTATTAGCTCTGGTGGTACATGGCTGGTTTTATTCACATGATTGATTTTTAGGATATTTATCTGAATTCTAATGCATTGTATGTGGAACTTCTTGTTTGAATTGTAGACAGGAGTAAGAAGGTGTTGTAGGGGAATACAATGCCATGTGTCTGGATCCTATGGAGGCATGGATAGATCCAAGAGGAATCTTGGGAGAGGGGGTATAATATTTAGGACCAGGGGATTTAATTGTTTGATCAAGGTGACTAGAGATATTTTTTGAGGATAAGAATTCTTTAGAGGTGGATATTGTAATAGGATTAGATTTTTTAGGTGCGTTATAAGTTTTTTCATCATTTATACATATGTTTTTAAACTATGTTTTGTTTGGTCTAAGTTTTAGGGGTTTCTAATTGGTTTTAGATATTTTTTTAGTTATTTTTTGTAGTTCTTGGTTAGATTGTTATTTTACCAAATCATGCTCATTCTCTAGGAAATCATGTGGGAAGAGGTGGTAACACTTGGGGTGGTGCACGGCTAAGGTGTATGGTTTATCAAACTGTGTGAACTCACCTGAAAAATCATACAACATGTTTAAGTGTACAAAATCATGGTTAGTGCATAGTATACCAAACCATGTGACTAAACCATGTGGGTTCCTAGGAGAGGCAAAATGTCTCACACGATTGGTGAACATTATAGAAAATTGTGCAACCAAATCATGTGTGCATGGATTAATGTTCTAAAAATCCTCTTTAACGGACATTAAACACCCTTTTTGAATCATTATTCCATATACATGTTTTCCTCTCAAATATAGAGACTCCATAGGACATAAACAATGATTTCCTTCCCTTATAATCTCAAATTTGGTGGATAAAAGTGTGTTGATGATCAATAATTATGTTTTATGATCCACAAACCTCTATTCTCTAAGTTTCATCTAGATCTACCCTTATTACCTTGAGAAAAATCATAGATATGACATATTGTTTCAAGATATATGGATTATGATGCCATATAACAATGAATTCTTGGATCTTTTCTATAACAGTGGTGTATCTAGAGTGTCTTCAGTACCACTTTTTCTCAATCTCAATTCTAGAATCATTGGAGAATCCTAAGAGGTGTGTTGGTTTAAACCCTTCTCTATTGGCTTAAAATATTCTTGAATATTATTCTATAACCTTTATGTGTTTAGGTTTGGATCAGTTATAGGGGTTATTGGTGTGTGATCTCAATTCTATTGGAAATAGGTTATCGTTTATCATCGTGTTTTAGTTGTTGTTGTCAACAAGCTAAAGGTAGGAAGTTCCTTACCATTCGGGGAACTTATATACTCTTGTTTCCTTAATATGAAACTTTTGTTGGAATTTCTTGATTAATTATGCTTTATAATGATCACATGTGTGTATATCCTATGATAGCCACATATTATGTTTGATTCTATGAGTATGCTTATGTAACTTGATAGCCCATGTTTGATTTTGATCACATGTACTTGTGTGTTGCTACTGATTCTCACGATGACATAATGCATTATACCTTTATATATTTTACCCTATTATATGTAAATATGATGCCTATAGAGGTAATACCTTGGTACTCAGAATAGGTGGACCATTGTGATATAGTTATCCCTTATAGGGGGAGTGTGCACGACATGTGAGGATGATGATGATGGACCTGAGCATGGGGCAGGGGCATGACATCCTTGAGGTCAGACCCATGGAGGCGACATTTATAACAACTCATATCTTTTATACACCTTATTTCATGATATATTACATTAATATACACATAACACAACCCCAAAATATTGAAATTACTAGTGTATTTGGTTAATTAAATACATATCACAATAACTTAGAATAGGGATACAACAACATTATTTAAAAACTCTATAACATGACCTTAAATTCCATTGATCTTCGAAAACTGCACGATATATCTTGGGGATGTATATAATAGATAGGTGAGACATAAATAAAAGTAAGCTAATAATCAAATAGTAACATTATGAAAGTAAAACATGTGAATCAAGGGGTATATCAAGGTGATATAAAAGAGTGAGAATCATAAACATAAACATCAAAGAAGGATATAAGATGATAGTATCAAGGCATCATAGGAATGTAAAACAACATAAAATAAGAAATAATAAGCATAGGTTAAGGCTAAACATTGTTACATCATAACACAATGTTCATCACCCAATTCATTTGAGGGATATTTAATTTTGGTCCCACCCATCACTTTCATATTATGTACATGCATTTGTGTGCCACATAGATCATACATCATAAGAAAGTTTTTCATAAAAGTTAATCTCATGATTATGGATTGTGGGTTATATAAATAAAATTACTCAATAAATGAAGTATGGGTACATCTAGGTGAATACCCATGAGTAAAAATGATGATGGGTATTCACAATATAAAAGTTTGGCATTGGAAAATAACGAGATAATTTTGGCAGCATAACGGGTGTACATAAAGGTTCATTGAAGGGTTTAATGAGAGTGAAAGGTGGTGTATAATTACTTGGTAATCATAATGAGAATAACAGTATGTGTAAAAACACATTAAATGATAAACAATTTTAAATAAAAAGTCTTATTACAAAGAAATTACTTGAATAAAAAGGAAGAGAGAATCCCTTACCTTGAGAGAGTGATTCTAAAATATTGGGAGGAGTATCTGAAGAGATTGGAAAAAACTTGGGAGGAATTTATAGAGTAATATGGATATTAAATTCATGATAAATGGTTTTTAGTGAAGAGTAATGGGATTTTGGTTAGGTATTTATAGCAAAACAGAGGAGAATTATTTATTAATCTCTAAATTTAGGTTTTGGACTCTATGTGATAAAATAATCAAAACCACAAATCTTCTCATGGTTTGTGTCCATGGTTTCCACCAATAGGATTATTTTTAAAAACATTATTAGTATAATAATATAAATCATTAAAATAATATCATTCATGATGTTGAGGTGAGTTGTGTTCATAAATAATTGTTTTTAAAAACCTTAAAATATAATATAGGTTTTGAAGGTTTCATTCTAGGTTTGTAAAATTAATCAAATAACTTAAAAACGCATTATTTTAAAGGGTAAAACTATTTTTTTTTTATTATCTTTATTGTATTTATTACATTAATTTTTTTATATTATGATGTCATAATAAATACAGTATATTTATACTGTATTTAATTTTGACCCAAAAATTCAACTATCTCAAAAAATTATGAAAAATTTACCATTGGATAATTTTAACTTAATGATTTCCAAAATAATATTTATTTTACCAAAATAATTTTTTAAATATGAGAATCTACACTTTTCATTAAAAATACTTATTTGCTATAAAATACTAGTTTTAATGACATTAACTGCTTTCTGACCATTATAAAAATTACATTAATATTAATTAAATTATATTATAATTTACATTTAAATAAATATTATTTAATAAAAATAATTCATTAAGATAACATTTATTTCAAACATTCTTGAATTTATCAAAAAGAGTGTTTTAATTGAAATTATATATTTTCCAAAAATATAATTTTAGTTTCTTTGTATCAAAATCTAATTTTTATTAAACACATTATTTAATCATATATATATATATATATATTAATAATTAAAAAAGGATCATTATAGTCATTATTTTATTAAAAATAAAAATTTACAAATTCATACTACTATGATCAAGATACATAACCCCTTATTACACCAGCGTATGCCCTAAGAGTAAGGTGTGTGATGGTATTATTTTCTTGGGGTGGTTCGACAAACATGGTTTAGGTAGTGGTCTAAATAAGCATGAAATTATCTTTTAAATGATTTATCTCAATTTTTAGGTGTTGAATCTCAGTATGGGCTTGGTCAAGGGTAAAATCGGGTGATATCATCTCCCTCAAAAGCTCTAATAAATGGGATTTATAGGTATGATCCTATTGGTTGTGGTTATCTATTCTTTATTCTATGTCAATTAGACTTTATCATAACCCTTAATATATAATAATGTTAATGGTTACTATATAATGACTATAATATCAATATTTACGATGCTTCATGATCTTTTAATCCCGACAAAAAAATTATGACAATATTTTATAATGGTCCAAAATAACAAAATTAAATTAAATACATGTGTTTTATATAGATACATTACTTAATAAGGAATTAATTCATTCGAAATATAATTTAATTTATAAAATTTTGGTTCATTACATTCTTCATTCCCTTTAGAAATTTCTCCCTCAAAAATTCATTTTATAAACTAAAAAAGATGAGGGTACTTCTGTTTTATCGCCTCTTCTAGTTCCCACATTGCATCCTCAAACTTTTGGTTTTTCCATAGTACTTTGTCTAGGTGAGTTTCCCTATTTCATAGATCTTTGTCTCTATGATCTATGATCTTCAATGGAAACTTCTCATATGAAATATAATTCTCCAATGGTATCACCTCTAGATTTAGTACATGTGATAGGTCTGGTATACACTTCCTTAAAATTGATACATGGAACAAATCATGATTAAATTTGATTTAAAATAATATAATTATTATTTATTTATATTTAATACAATTAATTAAATTTTAATAATCTTTATAATTTATTTTATTATAAGTTTATTTAGGGTTTAAAAAATCATTTTTCTGAAAATTGTTTTAAAGTACATAATGTGTCTTCATTTTAATTAATTAAAATAAACCCAAATGAAAAATAATTGAAATGAAATTTATAGATTATATATATATAAATATGAATTTAAATTCATATAATGATTATTATAAGTCATATAGTTAACATAAAATCATCTTATGCTTAAAAAATACATTTCTTGAAAAAATGATTTTTCGTCTCATCTGTGGGTTTAATTTTAAATTAAATTATTCCAATTATATTAATTAAATTTAGTAAAATAGATTAAAAATTTGTAAAAATAATATTTTATATTATATAATAAGTCAAACTTAATTTTTTTTCATAATTAACAGTAAAAATAGTAAAAATATTTTAACTGAGTTAGGGTTAAAACTAGTTTACTAGGGGTTAAACTAAAAATTTAAGGGTTAAATGACCTAGAAATGTATAAATTAAATTGGATGGAAATATTTTAACCTCATATAATATTATACTCTATAATTATCCATTTTGGTTCCTTTTGGAATGTAAAAAACATGGGTATAACTTTTTCTTTTCAAAAAATACAATTGAGTCTTCTCCCCCACTTATAAAAGCACGCCACATATTCTCTCATATTTACACCTTAAAAGAATTTTGATTCATTAAATATCTACCCAAATCCCTTAATTAATTCCCTCCCCACAATATATAGTACTTTTTTATCATAAATCCAATCTAGGAAGGCTTTAGGTATAATCCTAAAGAGGTGGTCCAAAGAAGAGGTATCATTCTTAACTGAGCATTTTTGTTTTGTTTCTTCTTCCACCACCTTAAAATATTATTCAGACATGATGATATAATAAAAAATTATCTCCAATATAATTATATGTTATTATTTTAATGTAATAACCTAAATCCATCTCTTATTCCATAAAATGGGAAATGAAATCGTCATTTGTGTGTATGGTGGACTACCATCTCGAAAATTGATGTAATCTGTTTTCCATCATAACCTCTCACATATTTTTATAATTATGTAATTAATGTTTATATATTATAATAATTATATATTTATCATTATAAAAATATATATAATTTTCATTTTACCTTTTCATTCACTAAAAAATGATAACATCGTTCATACGTACGTGTGGATTACTGCCTCCATGAACCGATGTGATTATGTTTTCCATCACCACATCACATGGATTATATATATAAGTGTATTTAAAGAAATAATATTATATTTATGATATAATTATCATTATTTAAATATAAAATTATAGTTAACTATTCTCCATAATTATCATTGAAAAATGAAAACATTACTCATACGTGTGTACAACATGTTGTCTCCATGATTATAACATAGTTCATTTTTTCATAATAATCATTCATGATTGGTTTTAAAAGTATAATTTATGTATTAATATTATTAATATTTAATTATTATTATTTTTTAGATGATTTAATAATGAAATCTTTGAACATATTCAACCTACCAAAGTCATTTTGTACATATGAGCTGAATATCATCAAAACACCTGATGTCAACTTAATTAATTGAGTAATTGATTATAATATGGAAATAAAAGGAATAATAAACTTGAAAATGGTTCTTAATAAACTAAATAATTAAAATAAGTGTTTTATTCAGGAAGATAAATAACATACATGACAATTTGGACTCAAGGTAAGGGACACTTTAACTTAAAACCATGTTTTAAATGTTTTAAAGATTTTTTTATAAATCCTTCTCTTTCATGTCCATGTTCTTATAAATGTTTCATGAAAATATTATTTATTATTAAATGGATGATAAATTACATATTTTACCATAATTTATTTTCTTTGTAATTTTTTTAAAAAAATAATCTTTTTAAGTTTTTTTGTAAGGGACTTTCTTTTAAAAGTCTTCTTTTAATGTTTCTATTTTAGCTCTTTTTCTTACATGTCCATGTTTTAAAAATATTTTATGAATAAATTTTTATGGACATAAAATAATTATAAAGGAAATTTTTATTCCCCTTTTAAATTTCTTTCAAACATTTTCATAAGAAATTTTTTTACAAAATGTTTTGACTTTTTTTACAAGACAAAAGGAATGTTCTATTTTAATGTATACAGCGACAAAAACTTTTCCCGCCACTATAACCATTATTTTAAGTTTATATTACTTTATGATATTTCATGTTTTATTTAAATAAAACCCATCTTTCTCTTTTTCTGGGTATTTTGGTATTGAAAATTATTTTTTAAAAGAAAAGGGTATTTTGATATCTAAAAGAGTTTTCATACTAGTTTAAAAGTGTTTTTTAAGGGTTTTATGATGAAAAGGTGGAATATTAAAATGTTTTATTCATTATATTGACATTATTTATTTTTTATGATAATGGGTGATCCTAATATATCTTATAAAATGGGGTGATCCTCATTATAGCTCAAGGTAAGATGGGTTAAGCCCCATTATAGCCCAAGATTTGATAGGTTAAGCCCCATTATAACTCAAGATATGATGGGTTGAGCCCCATTATAGCTCATGATATGATGGGTGAGCCCAATTATATATCTCCAATGAATTGGGTAAGGATTATTTTCTTCATGTAATTATATTGGAATTTGGTTGTATGGTTATCCAAATTTGTAAGGGTTTTGTAAGGGTTTTTTGAAGATGATGTCCCAAGGCACCTACATGACTTTTATATGATTTATAATGATTTTTCATTGAAATTTTTTGTTTCCAAAAGGTAAGATAATGATATTTTTAAAATTAAGATAATTACCTTTCTGGGTAAAGGGGTATTTTTTTAAGAAAAGGGTTTTCAAGTATTTTCATGTTTTTCACTGGAATAATGGTTTTTTATTTCTATGAACATTACTAAACTTTTTTTGTTCATACCATGTTTTTAAAAAAAATTCACATTTAAGGATGGGTAAAGGAAAATAATAAGTCAAGTTTAAATTCATGAATATTTTTTATGAAAAGGAAACATGTTTTATTTTAAAAGTGTTATATTAATAGAAAAATGGATACTAATCTGAAGTTTCCATTTTGTAATATATAGTTTTTTTATCTTTGATTTATGACCTAATTCTATAAAACTCTAAACATAAAAAGATCCTAAAATGTAATAGAATTTATTCTTGACTTAAAAATAAATATTATGTGATTTTTAATGTTGGTTCATTATAGTTGGTATCATAGGAAAGGTTTAGATAACTTTAGAGGTTAAGATGTAATTTGAGCTTATGTTAAAATTTTCTTTATAACCATAAAGGTTAGTATACTAGGTAGAATTATGGTTATTTTGGCTAAATAGAAATATCTAAATAGATGGTTTCATGGTTAAGGATATCTTATTATTTATACTCTAAATAAGATGGTTTATTATGATTTATTTTACATACTCACACTAACCTTTTCTATTTTAGTAAATGGATGGATCTAGAGGGAACCAAATTAATAATGGATGTAAAGTAAAATAATGTGGTTGTTTTAATGAGAAATATAACAGAATATGATATATAGTAAAAAAAATTATAGTTATTCTTAACTATATATCATGATTTATGATTAACAACATGAACCCAGGTGAGTTTCCTAATGCACCAAACAGAAGAGAAATGAAGCTCCATGGAAGTTCATGTGATAATCATAAAAGTAAAAAATATTCAATGAACTGTGTGTCAATAATTTTGTAATAAGCACCAAGGAAAGTTTCTTAAGATAATGGAAATATGTTTTGTATGTGGTAAATGAGGGTATAAAATAATAATCTACCAAAGAAAAAGGAAACGTTTAGTTAACACCATTAAGGGGAATAAAATTATTCCAAATATACCAATTGAATTTTTTAATTGTGATGAGTATAAACAATATGAAAATTGATGTCCTAGGGGAAAAGAACAATAATGGGATCAGAAATATTGTGTAGATAAATGTATAAAAATGCCTCATGTCATTATAATTGAAGATAAGGAAACTAAAAATGACATATGAAATGTGTGGATTATATCTTGGATTATTTATTAAAAGTTTTGAATCATAGTACATGGTTCATATTTTTTTTAGAATGACGTATTAATAAATAATATGTAAATTCATGGTTAATGGATTATAAATAATATTGAGTGATTAAGGTATCTATATATAGGAATTCAAGATTTATGATGTAGTGGTATATTTAAGGATGGTTATAAATTTAAATTCATTAATACTATTTTGTTGTTTTATGTTATGAGATTACTTTTGGAGACATTTATTGGGTTTTGATAGATGTTTAAGGTAATATAACCCTAATTTAAACATGTGAAGAATTATCTTTTTATTTTTCAGACGTAAGTTCAATGGTATTGATAAACTTTAGGTTTTATAAGATCTTTGATGATTGAGATTATTTTTGAGTATGTTCATCATATTTCTGGGAATGTTATGTGAATTATATTATTATAGTTTTAGAAAAAGAATAACTCATCACATTTGGTAAGGTCGTGAGGCTTGAACCCACAACTGAAGAGCAACAAGGGTGAAATACCTACCACTAGACTATGTGATGTACTAGTGAGTATGACATTGTTTTTTATTCAAATGGTTTTATTGATGATGATTAATTTTATTTTCAGAACATATGTTTTATCATATAGATAACCATGGGATTGAAAAATTATTTTTTGATTAGGTGATTAATGTTATTTTGAAAGAAGTTTAGGATTTTGTGAACCTTATATGATTAAGTTAGACCAAACATTATGTGATTTTAAATGAGGAATAAAGGTTGAATTATCTTTTGGAAGCATATATGATTTTATAATGGAATTGAGTTGATTAAATTTATTTATATTATTAGTATATATTTGAGATTATATGATTAGGTCTTATACATTTTTTCATGTGACATTAAAAGTGATCAGAGTTATTTGGAGATAAGTAAAATCAATATTGGATGAATATGTAAATAATCCATTCTAATATTTGGGTTTCAATATTAGTCAATAATATTTTGAATAATTTTAAGGATATTTTTTTATCAAATGATCTAAGCTAAACTTTGGGTGTTATTGTTGAGCCATTAGAGATTAATGTTTCATTTAATCATATGAGGGTTTATTCATTTTTGGAATTATCATATATTGTGCTAACTATTTTGGCTTTGGTTAATGTATAAAGATAAGAGGAATATCTTTTTATCCTTTTTTGAATTATATGATCTATTAGAATTGGGTTTTAGTGCTTTAGGCATAAAAAATCATCTTGAATACTCATTATTTGGAGAAAAATATAAGATTATGGTGAAAATTGATTAAAGGATGAAATTATACTTCTAAATTAAGTATATTATCCTTATTATCTTATTATATATGTTAATAAATTATTAAACTCTAGAAAAAGTATCTTGAAAATTAAAATTTTATCCTACTACCTTCATTTCCAATTACACGATGGTCTTTTTCGTACCTCTTTTGTTTATGGTTTTACAGTTTTTAACCTTCTCATGATCATTATATTTCTTATGATCATTGATCTCTATCACTCCCCATCATTATTTAGGCATTAATCTTTTCTTCTCATTAATTTTTTCCAAATTTTAAATCTAGTTATGCATTATTTCATATGACCTTCATACTTCTCTCTCTCTCTCTCTTCAAATGGATGTTGTATTGACCCTTTTTATGATGTGGGATTTCAAGAAAGGTATTTTGAAATGTCAAAATTTTATTTACTGATTTTAAGAAAAAAATTCAAGGATGAAATTTATTAAAGGGGTTAGAATATAACACCCTAATATTTTAAAAGAAGAACATTATTTTTGATAGTGTATATGACGCACAACACCAAGCTTAAATGACTATTGAAATATATGGTTGTCCAAACCTAGCCATTAAATTAGCGGGTATGAATATGATTAAATAATTTATGAAATATATACTTATAAATTTCCTACTCAATATAAATTTATTGATAAATTCTTAGTAAACAATCACTCAATTTTAAGTAATGACATTTTATTCATCAAGAATACACTTTCTACAAAAATGTTTTTTATATCTTTTTGTGAGAAAATATTATAAAAATTTATAAAAAAATTAGAAAATATATTTGATAAAATTAAATTAATTTTTTAAATCATCATATCAAAATTATATTTTGGTGAAATATTTTTATTTTTTGAGAAATATAGATTTTTCAGTGAATAGTGAAAAATATCGATTTTTTATAAAATTGTCATTTATTTTCAATAGATTAAGTGATTTAAAAGTATAATTATTATTGAATTTTATTTCAAGTAACATAATTTTTTTTTATTTATATTTAATCCAATTAATTTAATTTGAATCTTTTTCATACTAAATTGTAGTATAAGTTTATTTTTGCGTTTAAAAACGATTTTTCTTAAAACTATTTTAAATTGTGTAATGTTTCTCCATTTTAATTAATTAAAAATATCATAATGAGGAATTATTTAAATTAAATATATATATTATATATCAATAAATATTAATTTAAATTCATATAATGATAATTACTAGTTATATAGTTAATATAAAATCATCTTAAGATTTAAAAATACATTTCCCGAAAAATCGCTTTTTGTCGCGTCTGCTGGTTTAATTTTAAATTAAATTCTACAAATTATGTGAATTTAATTTATTAAAATGTATTCCATATTTATAATAATCATAATTTATATTATATAATAATTAAAACTTAATTTTTTGTCATAATGAATAGTAAAAATAGTAAAAATCATTTATCACGGTTAAGGTTAAAACGAGTTTACCTAGGGTTAAACTAAAAAGATAATGGTTAAAATGACATTAAAACTTGTATAAATTTTATTTTATGGACATATTTAGACCTTATATCATATAATTATCGATAATGGTCTATTTTGGATCCTTTTTCATGAGTAAAATGTGGGTATAACTTTTTATTTTTAAAAATTCCAAGTGTGTCCTCTACCCCACTGATAAAAGGTCACCCACTCCCATATACTCTTAACACCTTAAAATCCTTTTTGTTTGGAATATAAATAGAAACAAAACTTTCTTAATTACCTCCCAAAGTCTTATATTCCTTGGTTTTATCATAAATTTAATCTAGAAAGGCTTTTGGTATAATCCTAAAGAAGTGGTCTGAAGACGAGGCATCGTTCTTAACTGAGCATTTTTGTTTTGTTTCTTGTTAAACCTCCTTATGATATTATTAAACCCTAATTATATAATAACACCATTATTTACCATAAAATTAGATATTATTATGTTAATGGTATAACCTAAATTCATTTCATCTTCCATAAAAATGGGAAATGAAACTATCATTCGTATGTATGACAGACTACCATCTCATGAATTGATATAATTAATTTTCCATCATTGGCTCTCATAGATATTTATAATGATGGAATTAATATTTATATATTATACTCATGAAATATTTATTATTCTAAAAATATAATATATCATTTAATTTTTACCTTTTCATCCACTAAAAAATGATAATGTCTTTCGTGCATACATGCAGACTACCGCCTCCACAAAGAGATGTGATTATTTTTTCATCACCACATTACATGAATGATATATTTATGTGAATTTAAAGAAATAATATGATATTAATGATATAATTATTATTTTAGAAACATAAAATTATTGATATATCTATTTTAGATCTATTTTTTCATGTGTTTGTATATGTGTTTAAGTGGAATAATAACTGATTTAATATGAGATATCACTTTGATATTGAAATTTTTTTATATTCATATATAGGACTAATATTTGGATAAGCATGAAGTAAAATGTGGAAAATACGGAATATAAAGGCACTTCATTCCGAGCTATAAAGTGTCTTGGTGCAATAATAGAAATATAATAAAGTTGATATTGAATATTGAAGTAAAATAGATCAACAATCCCATTTAATGAATGTTTTCCATGATATTGTATTATCACATGATATTCTAGAGGATCAAAATTGATGATGCAAGATGAAATAAATATTCTGGTGCTAGAAATTACCATTACATGTTGTGTAAATATGACATGACATGAAAACTTTTCAAGGTGTGAAAGAATTACATGATGTGAAGTGAAGAAAACCATCTAGAATTCATCCCCATGCATTACATGTCGTGTAAACATTACATGATGTGAAAACCTCATATATACCAAAAAATGGTGATTTTTACATATATATGATGGGGGTGTGTATCTTTTGACCTTATCAGTTATTAAACTCTATCATTGAACTAGGGGAATCTGAGGATGACTAATGAGATTATAAACAATGGTTCTATCCAAGAGAAAAAGAATCAATTATATGTATGGAGAGGCTCAAATACTGAGAGGCTATCTCAAGGATTCGACTTAGAGTTTTTGTAGATAGGTTTCTATTTTTCTTTGATATTTTATATTTATTTATTTAATGTATTATTTAATTCCTTCTATTTTAATTCCAGACTATCAATTTTATTCATTTTCTCTCTCATTCCCTCTCATCTATTATCTTCTCTATGAAATATGTTTTATTCCTAATTGGAGATCACCCAATGATAATTGGATTAATCCGTAGGGTGGAGATGAATTGGTCAAAATGAGTGTGTACCAAATTTTTCTATTTAATTCTTTACTTTCAAGATGATTTTGTTCAATTGGTATTGTGTTGTGATTCACTTTTATAATATCTGTTATTAAATCATATACTAAGTGTGTTTAATAGCGAACGAAACCCAACATGATTAAGATAATTAAATCATAACCATTGAATGTGATTATTATTCTATAATTAAAATCTGGTATTAATGTAATCTGGTTATTTTAATTTGTCAAACCACCATAAATTAAGATGGTAGGTTATATTGATAGGTTTTTTCCATCTCTTCTATTTATTAAAACTATTTGATTTATATCTAATGGGTATTATTATTTTTCAAGTGCAGTCAAGTTTCTTTTTAACAAAACAACCCATGGAAACTAATTTCTCTCTCCTCTTCTTTTCTCTCTAATTTTATTTAATTTTCAATTATTTAATTATTTTAATATAATCAAACTTAAATTAGGGCAATCCAACCTTTGGTTAATAGTTTTCATCGCTACGTTCCCCGCTCTCTGTGGGATCAACCTCATACTTCCACTTTATTATGCCTTTATTAGTTAGTGCAGTTTGGGTTTCATATAAATTTATAATTTGATTATATTTTAGGATTTAACTATGTCTTCAAGACACATAAATTATATTTACCTTCTCTCTATAATGATTATTGAAAATTGAAAATGTTACTCATGTGTGCATATGAAGTATTGTCTCCATGATTGTAACATAGTTTATTTTTCATTAACATCATTCATAATTGATTTTAAAAGTATAATTTATATATAAATATTATAACTATTTCATGATTATTATTTTTTAGATGATGGAATAATGACCTCTTTTACCATATTCAACCTACCAAATTCATTTTGGACATATGAACCAAATATTATCAAAATTTCTGGCTTAAACTTAATTTATTAAGTATTTTTTTATAATATGGAAATAAAAGTAATAATAAAATTGAAATGGTTATTAAGAAATTAAATAATTAACATAAGTTTTTTATTTAGGAAGATAAAGAACATATGTGACAAGTCAAACTCGTGGTAAGGGACACTTTAACTTAAAACCTTGTTTTAAATGTTTTAAAGATTTTTTAAAATATTTCTCTTCCATGTCCATGTTCTTCTAAATGTTTAAAGAAAATTATTATTTATTATTAAATGGATGATAAAAGTAATATTTGACCATAATTTAATTCCTTTATAATTTCTTAAAAATTAATCTTTTTAAGGTTTTTCATAAGGTACTTTATTTTAAAAAACTTCTTTTAAAGTTTCCCTTTCAACTCTTTCTCTTCCATGCCCATGTTTTTAAAATTATTTTATGAATAAATTTTTTTGTACATAAAATAATTATAAAGGAAATTTTAATGTAACTTTTAAATTTTCTTCAAAGGTTTTAAAAATTAATCTTTTCATAGAATGTTTTGAATTTATTTACAAAAGGCAAAAGAAATGTTTTATTTTAGCGTATATGAAAACAAAAACTTTTTCCACCACCATAACCATTATTTGAAGTTTGGATTAATTTATAATATTTCTTGTTTTATTCAAATAAAAACCTTATTTACATTTTTATAGGTATTTTAGTATTGAAAAATATGGTTTTAAAAGAAAATTGTATTTTGATATCTGAAAGAGTTTTGCATATGGGTTTAAAAGAGTTTTTAAGGGTTTATAATGAAAAGGTGAAAACTTAAAATGTTTTATTTATGATATAGTCCTTGTAAATTGTTTATGCTAATGGGTGAGTTTGATATATCTTATATAATGGATTTAACCCCATTATATCCCAAGATGTGATGGTTTGAGCCCCATTATAGCTCAAGATATGATAGGTGAACTTCACTATATCTCTCTAATGCATTGGGTATGGATTATGTTCTCCAGAAAATTATTTTAGAAGTAAATCATATGATTATTGCATTTTTTAAGGTTTATGTAAGGGTTCTATGATGATGATATCTCAAGGCCCCTACATAAATTTTATATGTTTTCTAATGAGTTTTCAGGGAAATCTTTTATTTTCAAAAGGTAATATAATAATCTTTTTAAAATAAAGATAACACCCTTTATGGGTAAAAGGTTTTTTTAAGAAAAGGCTTTCAATTAGTTTTCATGTTTTCACTATAATAATGGTTTTATTATTTTTATATACCTTAATAATCTTTTTATGCTCATCACATGTTTTTAAAATGTTTTTCATAGGTTTTAAGGACTGATAAAGGAAAATAAGAAGTTGGGTTGAAAGTAGAGAAGATTTATAATGAAAAAAACATGTTTTATTTTAAGAGTTTTATATTTTGGAAAAAATGGATACTAATATAAAGTGTCCATTTTGTAATATATATTTTTTTATCTATGAGTTATGACCTAATTATCTAAAACTGGAAACCTAAAATGATCCTCAAATGTAAAAGAATGAATTCTTGACTTAAAACTCAAGATATGTAATGTTTAAGGTCGGGTCTTTATACATATGCTAACTATGAGTGACCAGGGGAATATGTTTGTGGGAGAGGGTTATATAGAGATTAAAATGGAATAATTTAAAGGAATAAATCAAAGGTTAAGTTCATATTTGAAGGGTGGAAGTGGTACCCTTTTATAATAGGAGAAAGGAGAGTTTTAGAAATACTCATCATTTTTCAATAAGTTCATGACACTATTTAAGGGTAAATGGATAAAAAGTGGACAAGAAGAGGGTGTGTGACAAGATAAGTCCAAAACTCCTCTTATCTATTCAGTTTTAGACAAGGTAAGAATGATTTAAGACTTTTGTTTTTTTACTTTTAACATTTTACCCAAATTAACTTTAACCATGGTAATTAATTTTTAACCTTTGTAATTAACATCGGTAGAAAAAAAATAATATTGGATACTTTTATCTAATTTAAACCTTCTAATTTAAAATTTTAAAATCATTTTAACACATAAAAATTCTATAAGGTTTGAAATTTTAATTTTTAAAATAGCCACACCCAATCCCATAAAACAGTTTTTAGAAAAATAACATTTTTTCAACTTTAAATATATATATAAGATATAATTATATTTGATACTAATTTTAATGAAATAAATTGATTTATTATAAAAAAAATAAAAGGTAGTAGTATTTTAGGGTAAGTAAAAAATTTAATTTCACTATCTAAACACTTAATTGGATGAGATAATCATAAATAATTTTTTTATTACAGTAACATTTTAATTTAGTTTTAAAATTATTGGAAATAGGATTAAAAGTTCAAATAATATTTTAACATAAACAATTTTATTACTTAAATATATATTTATTATTTAAAATTTCTTTTTAATTTTCTAATATGACCTTACATAATGATAAAATCATAAAAAGTATAATTTTCAAAAAAAACTATATTTTTTACTGAAAAGAAACATTTTCAGAAAAAAAAACTCAAAAATATATACTAAGTAAATTTTTATGTGAGGAATTAAAAAAATAATTTTATTTTATAACATTTAAATTATAAATTTTTTAAATTTATCTTTCAAAATAAAATACATAATACAAATAACATTGCTTTTATTGAAAATAACATTTTTCTATATTAAATCCTACTAATTATTTACCTTTTAAATATTTAATGGTATACCATATTAATATTTATTTTTGATTTATTAAGAATTTTATTTATTTTTATGTTGTGGTTTTTTATGTTGGTTTTATCATGTGACACAAGTTATAGAACATAGTATGTATTTTAGAGGATCCAAAATATCAAGTCATTACGACCTTTCTCCTTGCTACTAAGGTATGCATGATGTGTTCCATGTATCCTAGATCTAGTGGTACATGCTTGATCTTGTGCACATTATTGATTGTTAGGATGTTGATATGGATTCTGACACATTGTATGTGGAACTTATGGTTTTAATTGTATATAGTAGAAAGAAGGTGTTGTAGGGAATATAGTGCCACGTGTCTAGATCCTAGGAAGGCATAGATGGATCTAAGAGGAATATTGTGAGAGGGAGTCTAATATTTAGGCCAATGGGCCTGAGTTATTTTATCAAGGTGTCTAGATATTTTTTCATGTACAAGAAGTCTTTAGAGGTGGATATTGCAACTGGCTCAGATATTTTTGGTGTGTTATGAGTTTTTTTCATCCTTTATATGTATTTTTTTGAAGTATTTTTTGTTTGGTATAATTTTCATGGGTTTATAATTTGTTTTAGATATTTATTGAGGTCTTTTTTGTGGTTCTTGGTAGGATCATGATTTGAATAAATCATCCTTATTCTCTACGAAATCATGTGGCAAGAGGCAGTAACACTTGGGGCGGTACACGGCTAAGGCACAGGGTTTATCAAACTATGCAACCTCACCTAAAAATCCTGAAATATATTCAAGTGTACAAAATCATGGTTTTTGAATAGTATACCAAACCATGTGACTAAACCATATGGGTTCCCATGAAAGTCAAAAATCCTCACGCGATTGGAACATGGTTTGGAAAATTGTGCGACCAAATCATGTGTGCGTGCATTAATGTTCTGAAAATCCTCTTTAATAGCCATTAAACACAATTTTTTACTAATTATTCATTATATATGTTGTCCTCTCAAATATAGAGACTCCATAGGCCATAAAAATGAATTACTTCCCTTCTAAGCTCAAATTCGGTGGATCCAAGTGTGTTGATGATCAATAATTAAGTTCTATGA
This sequence comes from Viscum album, assembly GCA_963277665.1. Taxonomy (NCBI): domain Eukaryota; kingdom Viridiplantae; phylum Streptophyta; class Magnoliopsida; order Santalales; family Viscaceae; genus Viscum; species Viscum album. Next base: position 19,895,071 of record OY728119.1, on the reverse strand, counting down.
TCCACAAACCATTGTTCTTCAAGTTTTATCTAGATCTACCCTTATTCCCTTGAGAAAAATCATGGATATGACATAATATTTATAGATATATGGATTATTATTCCATTTAACAAGTAATTTTTGGATCATTTCTATAACAATGGTGGATTTAGAGTGTCTTCAGTACCACTTTTGATCAATCTCAATTCTAGAATCATTGGAGAACCCTGAAAGGTGTGTTGGTTTAAACCATTCTCTATTGGGTTAAAATATTCTTGAATATTATTCTATAACATTGATTTGTTTATTTTGGGATCATTTATATGGGTTCTCGATGTGTGAGCTCAATTCGATTGGAAATTGAGTATCGTTTATCATCGTGTTTCAGTTGTTGTTGTCAATAAGCTAAATGTAGGAAGTTCCTTACCATTTGGGAACCTTGTATACTCTTGTTTCCCTGATATGATACTTGTGTTGGAATTTATTGATTAACCATGCTTTATATTGATCACATGTATGTGTAGCCCATGATACCCACATATTATGTTTGATTTTATGAGTATGCTTATGTAGCTTGATATCCCATGTTTGATTTTGATCACATGTACTTGTGTGTTGCTATTGATTCTCATAATGACATGTTATATTCTACATTTATATAATTTACCCTATTATATGTAAATATCATGCCTTTGGAGTTATTACCTTGGTACTCAGAATAGGTGGACCGTCATGATATGTTTATCCCTTATAAGGGGAGTGTCCACGACAAGCGGGGATGATGATGACAGACCTGGGCACGGGGTAAGGGCATGAAAGCCTTGAGGCTAGAACCATTGAGGTGACATTTATAACAACTCATATCTTTTATACACTTTATTTCATGATATATTACATCAAGATACACATAACACATCCCCAAAAGATTGAGAGACCTAGTGTATTTGGGTAATTAAATACATATTACAATAACTTAGAATAGGGATACAACAACATTATTTAAAAACTTCAAAACATGCCCTTAAATTGCATTGATTTTCTAATACTGCACGAGATATCTTGGGGATGTACATAATAGAGGTGAGATATAAATAACAGTTAGGGAATAATCAAATCATAACATGATGAAAGTAATACATGTGAATCAAGGCGTATATCAAGGTGGCATAAAAGGGTGAAAATCATAAACATGAACATCAAAGCATGATATAAGATGATAGCATCAAGGAATAATAGTAATTTATAAACAAAACTAAACATGAAATCATAATAATAGTTCAAGTATAAACATTGTGACATCATAACATAGTTTTCATTACCCAATTCATTGGAGGGCTATGTAATTCTGGGCCCACCCATCACTTTTATATTATGTACATGTATTTGTATGCCACATAGATCATACAACATAAGAACATTTTTCATCAATTTTAATCCCATGATTAAGGATTGTCCGTTTTATAAATAAAATTCCTCAATAAATTAAGTATGGGTACATCTAGGTGAATACCCTTGAGTATAAATGATGATGGGTATTCATAATACAAATGTTTGGCATGGAAAATCACAGGATAATTTCGGCAGCATAACGGTTGTATATAAAGGTTCATTAAAGGGTTTAATGAGAGTGAAATGTGGTATATAATTAATTGGGAATCATAAGGATAATAAATTAATTTTAAAAAATACATTAAATGATAAACAATGGTAAATCAAAAGGCTTAGTACAAAGAAAATACTTGAATAAAAAGGAAGATGAAATAATCGCTTACCTTGAGAGGGTGCTTCTAAAATCTTGGGAGGAGCATCTTAAGTAATTGGAAACACCTTGGGAGGAATTTATAAAGTAATAGGGGTATTAAATTCATGATAAATGGGTTTTTAGTGAAGATGAATGGGGGTTTGGGTAGGTATTTGTAGTAAAAGAGAGGATAATTCTTTATTAATTTATAAAGTTATGTTTTGGACTCTAAGTGATAAAATAATCAAAACCAAAACTCTTATCATGGTTCATGTCCATGATTTATATCAAGATAAGTAGTTTTAAATATTTTATTAGGCTAATAATATAACTCATTAAAATAATATCATTCATGATGTGGAGGTGAGTCAAGAATTGTTTTTAACAACCTTAAAATATAATATAGGATTTGAAGGGTTCATTATAGGTTTGTAAAATTACTCAAATAACTTAAAAAACGTATTATTTTAAAGGGGAAAACTATTTTTTGTTTTTTATTACCTTTATTGTATTTATTACATCAATTTTGTGCTGTTATGATTTCATAATAAATACATTATGTTTATACTATATTTAATTTTGACCCAAAAATTCGACTATCTCAAAAAATTATGAAAAGTTCACCATTGGATAATTTTGACATACTTATTGTGAAAATAATATTTATTTTATCATAATAATTTTTTAAATATAATAATCTACACTTTTAATTAAAAATAATTATTTGTAGTAAAATACTAGTTTTACGACATTAACCACTTTCTGACCATTATAAAAATTATATTGGAATTCGTTAAATTATATTATAATTTATATTTAAATAAATATTATTTAATAAAAAATCATTAAAATAACATTTATTTCAAACATTATTGAATTTATAAAAAATATTTTTTTAATTGAAACTATATATTTCCCAAAAATACAATTTTAGTTTCTTTGTATCAAAATCTAATTTTTATTAAAATCATTTTTAATCATATACATATATATATAGTAATAATGAAAAAGGATAATTATAATAATTATTTTATTAAAAATAAAAATTTAAAAATTCATACTACTTGGATCAAGATACGTAACCCCTTATACACCATCGTAAGCCCTAAGGGTAAGGTGTGAAGTAGTATTACTTTCTCGGGATGGTTCGACAAACAGGGTTTAGGTCGTGCTCTAAATAAGCATGAACTTCTCCTAAAAATGGTTTCTCTCTATTTTTAGATAGTTAATCTTGGTAGGACTTGGTCAATTGTAAATTCTATCGATGTCATCTCCCTCAGAAGCTCTGATAAATGGGCTTTATAGGTGCGATCCTATTGGTTGTGTTTATCTCTTCTTCTGTCTGTGTCAATTAGAATTTATCATAACCCTTAATATATACTAATATTAATGGTCACTATAGAATGAATATATTATCAATAGTTATTATGTTTAATGATCTTTTAATCTTGATATAGAAGTATGACAATATTTTTTAATGGTCCAAAATAACAAAATGAAATGAAATGCATGTGTTTTCTATAGCTACATTACTTAATAATTAATTCATTTATTAAAAAGAGAGTTTCATTTATAAAATTTTGGTTCATTACATTATTCCATGCCTTTATAAATTTCACCCTCAAAATTTCATTTCATACACTAAAAAGATTAGGGTACTTCTATTTTATCGCCTCTTCTAGTTCCCACGTTGCATCCTAAAACTTGTGTTTCTTCCATAGTACTTTGTCCAGGTGAGTTTCCCTATTTCATATATCTTTGTCTCTATGATCTATGATATTAAATGGATACTTCTTTTATGAAATATAATTATCTAATGGTATCACCTCTGGATTTAGTTCATGTAATAGGTCTGATATACACTTCTTTAAAATGGATACATGGAACACATCATGTACTTAGAATAGGTTAGATGGGAATGATAATCAATAGGTCACATATCTAATGTGATCAAAGATCTCAAAGGGGTTGATATATTTAGGACTAAGCTTTTACTTCTTTCCAAACCACACAAATTTCTTCCATAATGATATATTAAGGAACACTTTATATCTAACGTCAAACTCTATATCTCATCAATGATTGTCTGCATAGATTTTATATCAACTTTGCATGGATTTCATATGAGACTGGATAGTTTTAACCTTCTCTATCATCTCTTGTATATAATTAGGTATCATCTTCTTATTCTCTTCAACTTTATCCCATCATGTTGGAGTTTGACACCTCTTCTCATACAAAACCTCATAGGGTGCTATTTGAATGCTAGAATGGAAATCATTGTTATATGAAAACTCTACTAGGAGAAGGTGATGATCAAAACATCCTTCAAAATTAATTAAGCATGATATCAGTATATCCTCTAGAGTTTAAATGGATCTCTCAGACTGACCATCTATTTGAGGGTGATAAGCAGTACTGAAACTCCACTCTGTATCCAACTCTTTATAAAATATTCTCTAGAACCTCAAGATAAAACTCATGTCATGATTATATATAATGGGAAGTGGTACTCTATTCAGTTTTACCATATCCCTTATATATATCTTAGTGATTTGGTTAAGATATAAATCTTCCCTGATAGCAATGAAATGCATTGATTTTATAAGATGATTGACTAACAACCAAATGAAATTATTACCTTTATATTTAATGGGGATTCCTATGATGAAATTCATGGTTATGTTTTTAAATTTCCATACTAGTATGGGCAATATTTTTATCATACCCTTAGACTTATTTCATTTAGCCTTAACTTTTTGTCATACCAAGGATCAAGATACAAATTCTGCAATCTGCTTCTTCATTTTGTCCCATCATAATTTTTGCTTCATATCTCTAAACATCTTAGTGCTTCCTAGATTAATAGAGAAGGATGATCTATTCACATCATCTGAAAGTCAACTCTTCAGTTCTGGTTTTGATGGGACACATATTTAAGTTCAAAAACTTATAACTTCATCTTTAGCAAATTTGAACTCTGAAATATTCTATACCTTTCTCAGTAGCTCCTCATCATCTGTTTGGGATACCTTGATCCACTCAAGAATAGATGGTTGAGTCTTTATTTGATCAAGGTAGGATGATTTTCCTTTTATGATTCTCATTTCTATACTTTTCATGTCTAATAATATTGGATCTCTTTCAATAATCATCATGGATAGGGTTATAGGATCATTTCTACTCAGATCATCTACCACTTTGTTCACCTTACTATAATGGTAATGGATTAAAAAATCATAATCATTGATTAGTTCTAACCACATTCATTGGTGCATATTGATATCCTTTTGTGTGAATATAAAGTTAATGATTTTATGATCTGTATATATGTAACACTTATTCCTATATAGATAATGTCTCCAAATATTGAATATAAATATCAATAAATCCAATTCTAGATCATGGGTTAGGTAGTTATATTCATATATCTTTAATTAGTGGGAGGCAAAGGTTGTCACTTTTTTATCTTTAATGATTACACAACCCAAGACCTTTTTAGATGCATCATTGTAGATCATAAATCCCTCCCCACTAGTAGGTAATGTGAGAACTGGTGTAGTGATTAGTCCCTTATTTAGCTCTTTAAAGCTCTCCTCACATTCATATTTACAATCAAACTTCACTCCCTTATAAGTTATCTTGGTTAGTGGGCTTGACAATCATGATAAGTTTCTCACAAATTGATGACAATACCTATATAATCCAAGGAAACTACGAATTTCCATCATAGATGTTGTTTTGGGTCATCCTTTAATTGCCTTTATCTTTAAAGGATCCATAGATATCCCTTTTCTAGTGATAACATACCCCATTAATGTTTATTGATCCATTAAAATCTTGCATTTATTGTACTCTACATATAACTTTTCCTTTTGCAAAGTTTTTTGTAAAAAAATTAATTGATCCCCATGTTCCTCCTTATTTTTATAGTAGATAATAATATCATCTATAAATACTAACACAAATTTATTGATGTGATCCCTAAATACTTTATTCATTAAGTCTATAAAGATAGTTGAATCATCAGTGAGACCAAATGGAATTATTATGAACTCATAGTGCTCATAACTTATATGAAAAGTAGTATTGGGGACATCCTCATTCTTTACCTTTACTTGATAATATCCCGACCAAAGATCCACTTTAGATAAGTAATGGGCTCCACATAACTGATCAAACAAGTCATCAGTTTGTGGCTGAGTATACTTTCTATTTATTGTGATCTTGTTGATACCATGATAATTAATGTAAAGGTTAATTTAACCATACTTATTCTTAATAAAAAGGACTCAAGAACCCCATGGTGAAGAACTTGGGCATATAAACCCTTTATCCAAATTCTTATATAGTTTCTTCTTTAGCCTTTCAAGTTCAATAGTGTCCATTATATATGAAGACTTGGATATTGTAAAAGCTTCAAGTATAAGTTAAATTGAGAAATCAACCTCTTTTTTAGGAGGAAGACCATACAATTCCTCAGGGAACATGTCAATATATTCTCTTATAATTTTCATGTCATCAATGGTGATATTTTCCTTAGTCTCAATCATTTTTACTAGATACGCATGTTCATAAGGCAATAATATTCATGATTTAGATGATTATTACAAAAGATATATATCCTTCTCCTTACACTTGTATAGGTTGGAGGATGATTCATAATATAGAGGGTGATTTTCTTATCACAATTTTTTTTTTTTTTTGAATCTATACAAAGAAATCTAATCCCAAAATAACATTGAATTATACTAAAGTAAGTATCATAAGGTTTTTTGAGAAATTCATCCAACAAATATAAATAGGGGAGAAGTTATATACTTTAGATGAAATAATTTATCTATTTTCTATTTTCATTGATAACTTGACTTCTATGTTTTGATTTGGTGTTTGAATAGTTCTACTAAAATTGGGTGATAAGAAAGAATGCATAAAACCGGAATCTAATAGTATGTTTTCTATCCTCAGATGAATAATCAATGTACCTATCACCGCTTTGTTGTCAAGATCCACACTAGCAGTTGTGATGGCATAATATCGCCCTTTCTCTCAAGGTGTTGGGGGTTTTTCTTATCAGTTATCATCAACAAACCTCATATTAGTGAATTGGTTCGCATAGTGTCAGTGTTCCTTATATTTGAAACATTAGATAATAAGTTGATGGTTTACTAGGGAAGTCCTTTCTTCCATCACATTAGTGGGTTTTTTCCATGGGAATTCGCTATCTAGGTGTCCTTCATTTCCATGCCTAAATTATTTAATTGTCCCCTTCAAGTGATTTTTGAGATACTTCTTCTCATACTTTTGACAAGTGAGGTATTGTATTTCTTTACAACATGAGATTTCTCCATGGTTCTGAGGAATTAAACTTCATTCACCTCTTCCTATCTCTAGACCCATGAGACCTTTGAGATTCACTGATCTCTATTTTGAATTTGAGGGAATTAAGAAAATTTATTTATAGATGTCAATGTCTTGAATTGTCAAAGATTTTATATATTCAACTTTATACCACTAAAGAAGCAGTAAACTTTACATTTGGGGTCAACTATGAGGTTATAGGTGTATCACGCAATGTAACACCCTGAGATTTTTATGAGATAGATTTTTTTTAATTTCTTTGACGTCTTATATTGTACGCTACACTGAGATAATCTTGAACTACATGCAACACCATCTTAACTTGTGGTATATGAAACACTTTTCTTGGATTGTGTTACACATAATTTCAAGTTCTTTTGATAGAATTCATTTCACACAAGACTGAGTTTAAGCGAACAACTAAATATTATTATAACCAAGCCATTATAATGGTGAGTATGAACAGTATTAACTGGATTATGAAAATATGATTTACACATGTATATATAATTATTTCTTCAGTGAGTAATTAATTATAAATGAAAATAAACCCTTTTTAAATAAAAGGAAATGTTTTTCTGAAAAACTATTTAAATGAAATTAAGTGAGTTTATAAAATAATAAAATCACTCTTGATAGATTTTATTAATTAAATATATGTGTAATATATTCAATATAATTTTTAAAAATCATATTATATGTTTTCTTGACATGATATAAGAACAAATTTAATTTTTCAAATAAAAGAAGTATTTTTTTTAAATGTAGTTTTGTCACCTTTTGGTGGTGCATCCATTTCAAATCTAGTTTTTGAAACTTTTTTATATTATATTTGAAAAAATAAACTACTTATTTAAAATTCAAGTTTCAAAATTTACTTTGGTTTATTTTTTGGTATTTTTCTGATAAGTTTCGTGTTTTGATGAATAGTAAAAAAAATAATGTATTTTAATTAAAAACTACTTTTCCATCAAATTTATTTATGGTCTTAAATTATATATTTGAATGGTTTTAAAGTATAAATATATTATATTTTTATTATTTAATATAATTTAGTTCATTTTCATTAATCTTTCATTGAATTTAGATGTAAAAAGATTTTAATATTTTGCATGTTTTAACTTTTAAAACTCATTTTCTCATTCCAATAACAAGATTGATTTTAAATTAATTACTACAACTTCTGTATTTTGAATTTTTAAAAATTTATTCCATATTTAGAATAAGTGGATCCAAATAATGTAAATATTTTTATTTTATTTTTGGACATCATGAATAGTAACTTCAGTAATATTTTATTAATACGGTAAAAAGGTAAATCAGGTAATTAAAGGTAAATAAATATTATAAAATTATCTAAATAGTTGTCCTAATATTATTGTATGAGTTTTTTTTAACCTAAATAATCTTTTGGTGTAAATTGTATCCTTTAAAAGTCACTTAGATGAGATTAGAACATTTAATATATTTTATTTAAAGAACAATTAAATATTTCTTACTCAAATTTTAAAAACTATATCATTTTTAATATAAGGTTATACAAAATCTAAATTTTATTATAAATACTAATTTAAAAGATAAATTTTTTTTATTTGTCTTGGTAATTTATTTTTAATTTTTAAGAAATAAATAATCACCTTAAATGCTTATATAATGATGATGAAAAATTTATTTAATTGATGAAAAATCAATAAAAAATTTTAATTAAAATTATAATAACCATTAAAAGATAAGAACACTTGACCAAATCTTATTGGTTGAGTATATCTCAACCATAATCATCCATGGGTCTAATTATTTACCATTTTTATCCATATGGAAAATATTATGAAACTTATAATATTTTATCTAAAGTAATGTTAAAGTTGTCACATTCATGTTTTAATAAATATAACATTTTTAATATAGGCTTTTCTAGAATATATATTTGAATATAAATATTCCTATTAAAACTAGAATATCTATATTAATTAAGGTATTTTATTTTTAATTTTTATTAAATAAATGTGTATATTAAATAATTACACAATATTGATGTAGTAATTATTTTATTAATAGACATATCAAATAAATTTTATTAAAATTATTAAAATAAATTTATTTTGAGATAAATAATGTGATAAAATAATTTTATATATGACCTTTATTCTTAATGGATATAATAAAATATTTGTTTTTGGGTTAACATTTTATCTTGATATTTTTAAAAAACCAAGAAATGAATTGTTTCAAAATTAAAACTATTGATATTTTGTCAAAATAATGTTTTATTAAATTATTTAAAAATCATAAAATATTTTTAAAAATATAAAATAATATTATATAGTATAAATTATTCTAAATTGTTCATTTATGGTCTAATTTACATAAAATAAGTAAAAAATTATACTCTTTTAATACCGAAACATTTGTTACCTTAGTTAAAATTAAAATAAAATAACTAAGAGTTAATTAAATTGATAAGATTTTAATTGATTAAAAAACTTATCTAAATTTTATTTTTTGATAATATTATAACCTTATATCATCTAGTATTCAAAAATATGACATTTTTGAGGTTTTTTATGGGTTTTGATTTTATTATTAATTAATATTTTTTGAGATTCCAAAAGTTCCTCTCACCTCAATTATAAAAGGGAACCTCCTACCTCACTTATTCACTTCACTTTGAGACTTCAATATAGTCCATACCCTGAACATTTACATTATAAACTTTCCTAGTCACATTCTAGAGGTTATGGTCTTCTCAAAACACCAACTCTAGTGCCTTTAAAAGGATATTTAGAGAGATCTCGTCAAAGAAGAGGTAATCTCCTCTACTGATTCTTTCAAAATTATTTCTTCTTCTACTTCCTCTTCATGAGTTATTTCTATTATAAAGTAATAAATTCAGTATCAATTATATTATTATATGTTATTATGATTATTTAATAACCATATTTCACCTTATATCCATCCTACAAAAAATGAAATCACTACGCGTGCGTACATACAACCTACCGTCTCCACGTCGTGGTGTAATCTTTTTTTCATCACCTCCTAACGTGGATGGGTATAATTATGGAAATAATAACTATATATGATTATTATAACAATATATTTATTTTTTAACAATATATATATCATCCACTTCCATACCATTTCATAATTAAAGGAATGATATCTTCACTCGTACGTATGTGCGGCCTACCGTCTCCACGACACGATGTGATTTATTCTTAATGATCTCCATTAAAACATGATTATATAAATAAATATGATATATATTACATTAATATAATTATATAAATGATATAACTATAACCTATTAAGAATAAATGGGACTTATACGATAATCCATGCATAGAAAAATGAAACAATTAACACCCGAAAGAAGAGTATTAACGAAATATTATTAAACGGGTAATAATATGATCATATATGATATAATAAATATAAATGTGGTTCTGTAATAAGTTAATAATATTATTTAATCCATTATATAGGATATTCAAATACATATGAAGGAATTCAAACCTAAGGTAAGGGATTATTTTTATCTCCCCTTCATTTCTGTGAGACACATGTCGTATACACTACTTGTTTCTTATAAGTGGTGTATATTCTTCCCATGAATGTATTTTAAGAGTCTTATCCAGAATATTATGTTATTTTCATAAATTTATTTCTTTAATAGGTCATACAATTCTATTGATTATAAAGTTAATAGTATTTATTTCACAATCTCTTCAATATTTAGAATTGTTTCGTTTTAAGTCTCTATTATGGAATATTTATCATCCATGTCCACGCTTTCTAAAAATGTTTTCATAAAATGTTTTACTATTATCATATATATATTTAAAGTCATTTTTATCCATTTTTTAATTTTTACTACATGGTTTTAAATGAATCATTCTTTAATTTTGCAAACAAGGTACTTTTTGAATTTTCTAGAAAAAGTATGAGAAGAATGTTTTCTTTTAACTTATAAAGCATGAATGGAATTTTATGATTTCATAATGCATTATTTCCTTGAATATTACCTTGAAATATTATGTGTTTTTTTCAAATAAATTCTTTTCTTTTAAAATTTTGTGGCCTTTTAAGAAAAGAAAACATTTTCAAAGAAGAAAGGATATTTTCCTCAAGATTTATTTTCAAGTGTTCTATAAAAAAATTCCATATAAGTTGACATTATTTGATAAGTATATATTTCATGTATATTATCCCTATTATTCCTATGGTTTTATTTTTTTTATGATGAAATTATATTTATGAAATCTATATCTTTTTCATAGATTATGTTATAATGGAATGATATTTATGAGACCCATTTATTTTCCATGGGTTATGTTATGAATGAATGATGTTTACAAAATCCATTTCATTCCATGGGTTATGATATGATTTATGTTATTATAGCACACATATGTATTTTTTTCATTATGTGATGGGTGGGAACTATATATCCCTCTAATGCATTTGGTAAATATTTATATCTCATTATATAGACAGGACTAGAATGGTAAATGATCTTAGTTCAATAATATAGGGTTGGAACGGTAAGTAAACCTGGTTCAATAATATAGGGCTGGAACAAGGAGTGAACTCATTTTAATAAAGGAATTTTTCCACTATGATGGAAATGATTTTCTATGCTTATTTTTTTGACAAAATTCCATGTTTTATGTCAAAGTTATTCTTTTAGGATTTATGTCTTAAGAATTTTTAAGACTCAATATTATGATATTTGATATACAGGGTATAATTTTCATATTATTATACCCTTATTTTTATTTTATGATTCATAACTCCTTTTTTTACCCTTAATGATAATTTTATCTCACCCTTTCTTATGTTTTATTTTTCCCAAGTTATAAAGAAATATTTTAGGTAGGATTACTAAAGGGGAAGATATTTCAATAGACTATATGTTTGTGTTCCAAGTTTCCAAATGAAATAGACTAATACGATATTTGGGAATATTTTTGTATAATGTATTAAGTATTCTTCAAAAGTAATGTAATGTCCATGTACATCAATTTTGGGTCACTAGAGTTGGTATCAGAGCAAAGGGGAAGGAATCTGATCCTTGGGAACTCTCACATGTGAACATTGGATGAAGGATGGATCTCTGCCCAAGGACTTTATGAGGAATGGCTTCAACTGGAGATGGTGTTGTGTCCCATCTAGGGGGTGTAGCCACATATGGAGTGATCTAATATGTATTAATTGTAGTCCAATAGAAATAATTTCAAACCATTATAGTTTTTATCAGATTGAAGGTTTAGTTAACCTTTGGAAACTAGGATGATAAAACTTTAATGAAATCCCTTAGAATATTTCTAAGGATATTTCTATGGATATCTCTAAGGATAAGTTTAAGGATGAGGAAAATTATGGGAAAATGTACTAGAATTTTGGTAAAGTATAGAGTTCGTGGTTTCCTATAAATACATCCCCATTTGGATACTACAAGTGGATGTGTCTCTAGCACATATGTACTTAGGAGTAATAACTCTGAAAAGGTGTATCGGGCCTAACTTGGCCTAACCTGGTACACAAAAACGGGCATTACTGCACACCTATTTTGACACACTCGATGGATGTTATTTGGGAATTCACAAACTCTTCACAACCCATTATTAAGTATTTAAATATAAGTTGGATATGAATAATCTAGGATGAACTTGAGGTGTCGTAGATTAAGGAAGTTGTCATAAGTTAAACATCTTATAAGTAAATTTTCATGATTATGTGGTTCCTCATTATGATAAATGTTTATTACTCTATGCATTTGGTTTTAGTCAATTACTAGAACCCAAAGGAACCATGTTAATGCTATATGTGATGGGAAATGCAGTGATTATCCTCCTGAGCAACCGAATTTTATGGGAGTTGATCAATCCATGAATCCTTCTAGGATTCCAAATTACCAAAGGAGAGAACAACATTCTATTGAATCCTTCTTAAGGTAACGCCCACCTTTTTTAGTGGAATTATTGATCCACTAGTTGCTGATAAATGGATCTGTACAATTGAAAAGATATTTTTCATTCTCCACTATTTAGAACCTGAAAAGGTTAAGTTGGGTACTTATTTCTTAGAAGGTAAAGAGAATCTGTGGTGTAACATTATCAAGAATACAATGCAACAAGATAAAATTGACTTTATGGATTGGGAAAAGTTCAAGAACTTATTTTTCAGTATGTACCTTCCTTGTATTCATCTTATAAAGAGGGAGATTGAAGTTACCCATCTATCTCATGGTTATAATAATAAAAGAAGGATATAATTCAAAGTAAACTCTAAAAACTATGGAGAAAATAAGATAAGATTTAATTTATTCTCAAAGTGTGGAAGGACACATGGAGAAAATTGTCTTAAGAAGATTGATAAATGTTTTAAGTGTAGGAAATAAGGTTATTGGCCATTTTACTGTCAAAGTAATGGGAAAAAATAGAAAGTTCCAAAGAGTTCACCTCCCACAAATTAGTGTTTCAAGTGAAAGGAAAATATAAATTATTCTAACCAATACCCAAATCCAAGTGTTAATGATGATGATCGGCGTCATCAACCTATTAAGGAAAAATAACAAGGGAAGTCTCATGCGATCACTATTATTGATGTGGAGTATGACAATGAAGTTGTGGAATGATTGAGTGTTTAAGTATTAGAATTCAAGAATAATGTTATGGAAGTACATTTATGGTATTATGGAATAATGAAACGTAAATGTATTGGTCCGCTATGGTTTTTAAATAAGGATTTAAGAGCATATATTTAATGGTACTGGTAACCATGAAAAGTTATTGAGGTAATAAGTTGATACTTTTGGAAAATACATGATTAAGGGAAGGATAACCCTTAGTATGAGCATGATGGTGAGATAATGATATTTGGATAAAGATATTTTGGATATGAATAAGTAAATTGGACGGTAATTATTTCCTTAGAACTAATAAAGGATTTTTTGAAAAGTGGTTTGTGCTATCATGGATGAAGTTTATATATTTTTGGACTTAAGAATAAGGAAACATGAATATTTAAATAATGATGTATGGTAAATTAGGTTATTTCCATGTTTCAAGAGAATACATGATTAAGATATTCACATGTTTTGAATGTGATAACCAAGAATTGCCTTATGAGATATGGGAGATGAATATTAAGTCGATTTAGTTCACCTCTTTCTAAAGTTTTTAATTTTCAATTTTCATAAGGATTGTAAGGTTATCCATTTATGTAAAGTATGAGTTAAAATTCTGATGAAAGTTTTTATATTAATGTATTATCTCACTATAGGTGGACTTATTCATATTTTATAATTTTTTCTAACCTTTTTGTTGTGATAAAGATAGATGGAATGACATATCATTCTATTTATGTATCGCATGATCTGTTAACGCTTCAGGAATGAAAAATTAAACTTCATTTCTTTGAATAAGAGATGAAGTGGAAATTTTTCAAGGCACGGCCAATGGTGAGATTATACCAAAATCAAGTAAGTATTTTTTCTCATGAAAAATATTCAACTTTAGGGAAAGGATCTTGAAACCAAAAATGTTATCATGATACCTTCTTATCTGGTGAATCAAATGGTCCCTTAGATCATCACGGATTTATGGTTTTGTGGTTGTTTACTTATTCTAAACATTTTCTCTATCACTCTCCATCAGAACTTGATATTTATATTTCTCTTTCATATCCATGTTTTCACTTTTCACCTATGTTCTCCTATGTGGAAACCCAATGATGAGTTACTTTGGTTAATCATTATGTTTCTAACTTCCCTTTTTAAAAAGAAGTTTTAGTATTCATTTTTAATATGTGGGTTTCTATTAAAGAAACTTTCAAGTATTAATCCTTTTATAACGCGGATAAATTTTGAGGGAGAAATTCATTTTAAGTGGGGTATAATGTGACACCCTGATATTTTTATGAGATAATTTTTTAAAAAAATTACATGATGTCTTGCGTTTTAGGTTACACCAAGATAAGCTTGTGCTACATACAACACCAGCTTATTGTAATGACCCACTAATTCTCATTGTCTTGAGAGTACAATGAGTCATTACTTGGCCTTAAGAGATATCCCCAAGATGCCAAAGCCTAGAAATAAATGCTGAAGGGTTTCAAATATAAGTGGGGGATGATTTACCCTTTAAGAAATAAACCATTAAACCAATAAACCACAACCAAATAGTTCACTAAATGATGCATAAACAAAATAAAAATAATACAACTACTTTATTCATATTAAAACCACTCCAAAGTATAAAATAGTGGAAGACCAAATAATTATCAAAGTAAATAGTGGAATAAAAACTAAAGACTCCCAAAATACCACAAGACTCCATGCTCTACAAGCTTCAAGCTCCACAATCATTGAACATCCCAAGTATCATGAGGTGGTGCTAAAAACATGTGATACTTTACCTTTTCCCATGTCCCAGAAGATAGCATCTGCAAAAGCACCAAAGTACCAAAGTATGGGTAAGTATAAAACTTAGTAGTTTTTCCGCAATGATTTCCCTACTCACACCACTAGAATAGAAGAGTTAGAAACATTTACATAAAATAGTTTATATGAAACAATTTCTCAAAACAGTTTATAACTAAACATAAACAAATTTCCAAAACCATTTATAACCAAAAGCATACAAGTGCAGTTGAAACAAATTTTCTAGAAAGTTATTTTTCTAGAAAATAACTAAAAAATCTTTAAAACCATTTCTCAATATTCCTTTGGCATACCCAATCCATTCCACATATCCACACAACCAACCATGCATGCTACGTGATGACAGTTCCATACTCATGAGTGGTTTCTCATCGATCTACCAAGTCCTCACAAGGTAATTATATCCCATATTCCATTAACCATTTGGAACCAAGAACAAGTTCATATTTCAACCAAGCCCCATATATGCAATATGAACACACACACCACATATGCCTAAAGATCAGGCCAAAACAACCCTTTCAATAAATTCACTTTCTTATTGAAAACTCTTTTTCATTAAAACCATTACAATGAAAAATAATTTCAATAAAACTTATTTTTATTGAAAACACATGACCAATAAAATCATTTATAAGTTCTGTAAAATCCACCATTTTAAATCACCATTTTAAATTCAAAAAGTTTAACAATTTACACAACAATTTATCAATATTTCACAAATCTACCAAAAACAATAAATAATCACTAAAGAGGTTTATTCCATGTATCAAACCAAGATTTCACAATAAATATTATCCAATTTACTCAATTTAAAACTAATAAAATCAATTCTAGAAATAGGATATTAGAGTGAATCCACCTAACTCAAAGGTTTTGATGAAACCTGATAATGGACTAAGAAAGCTCACGCAAGAGAGTCGATTCTTCATAGAACCTCATTAAATCTCTTCTACTAGAAAGATAAAGACCAAATCTCAACTTATTTGGAATTAAAACTCATATATCTACCCATAATGGGTGTAGATATGAGAAACCAAGAAGATAGGATAAGTATATCTAAGTAGATCTAAGAAATCGATCAAGAACGAAGAAGAACGATCACATAACTCAAGAATCTGGATTCGAATAACCAAGTAAAGGCTTCATATTGACTCCAAAATGCTTGAGAGAGGTTCTCCTATCTTCAAGGAATAGAAATCCTGAGTTAAGACCACTTAGGAGCAAAAAAGAGCAACTTAGAGGCAAAAATGTGTGAGATCCACTTTTTTAGGATCTCAATTTAACCACGCGCACAATTAGTTCACACGATTAGACAAACTATGTGCTAACCGTGCGTTAGATACTATCTAGAAAGACCCTATCATAGCCTCCTAACACGATCTCTTTAACCTTGAACACACCATGCCGAATCTCTCTACCTAAAACCTACTATTGTGCATAGTTTCTCTTAAGATTTCCACACGGTTTGGATAAACCATGTGCAGCTCGTACGCCTCTCCTTAACCCCCAAAACTTATTGAAAGATCACAAAACTATCCCAAATTTTCCCCTTATACTTTATATCCATAAAAACACAAAGAAAGGGTTATATACCAGAAACTAGGGTACCACATTCTCCCCACCATCTGTCTTTCTGTCCCCATAAAGTAGAAAACCATCGTTGCCCTGAAAGAGTTATGACCATTTCTCTTTAATTTCCTTATCACGTTCCCAAGTATCTTCATGAATATGACCATGTTTCCATAAAACCCGCACTAGACTAATGATTTTTTCATGTAAGACTTTCTCTTGTCTATCCACAATCTGCACTGGGATATGTACCAATGAAGCATCCGGATCTAATTCAACGTGCCATCTGATCACATGATCAGGATCAGGCTTGTACTTTTTCAACTGAGATACATGAAACACATTATGCACTGAACTGAACCATGGTGTTGGTGAAAATGTTATTCCACCTCTCCAACTTTTTCCAGTATCTCAAAGGGTCCAATGTATCGAGGAGATAATTTTCCCTGTTTCCCAAAATGATGATGTCCAAGACTTGGAGATATCCTCAAGAACACATGATTACTCACGACAAACAAAAATAGCCATCAATGATGATCTGAATAAGATTTATGATGACTTTGATCCATCTCTATCCTTTTTATGATCTGCTGAATCTTCTCTGTTGTTTCTTGGACAAGGCTCGGCCCGACTTGTGAAGTTTCACCTGTTTCCACCCAGCATAGTGGAGAACGACAATGATGCTCATACAATGCTTCAAATGTATCCATATGTATCTAGGCTTGATAGTTTTTATTATATGATAACTCTACTAAGGATAATTTCTCCTCCCATGAGCCACCAAAATCCATTACACAAGACCGTAGCATGTCTTCCAATGTTTGTATCATCCATTCGGATTGCCCATCTGTCTGGGGATGATATGTCGTGCTCATATTCAACTAAGTGTTAAGGACTTTCTGTAAGGATTTCCAAAAATGATACATAAACCTCGAATATCTATCTGAGACTTTTGAAACTGGTACTCCATATCTCTTTACCACTTCTTGGATATAGATTTTAGACAGATCCTCTATCATATGAGTTTCACCAATTGGAATGAAATGAGCCAACTTGGTATGTTGATCCACTATCACTCATATGGAATCATGTTTCTGAACCATTCTTGGGAGACCTTTAACAAAATCCATCATTATCTGCTCCCATTTCCACATTGGGATAGTTAATGACTGCAATATACCAGTTGGTCTCTAATTCTCTACTTTAACCTGCTGACAAGTTAAGCACTGTGAGATGAACTCAACTTCCTTCCTTTTCATGCCTCTCCACCAAAATTATGACTTTAATGCCTTATACATCTTCTATGTTCTTGGATGTACATCTCATCTTGAATGGTGGTAAGCATGAAGTGTTTTTTCATGAAAATCCATAGGTATGACCATTCTGTCTCTAAAACAAAACAAATAAACTCCCATTAAGTTTCCAACCCTCAATGGTCTCCCCACCACTGAGTTTTGTACTCATAACCAGAAATTCTGCATCAGATGTTTTTGCCTCTTTGACCGTCTTTACCAAATCAGGAACAAGCATATATAAAAATAAAACAGCAACATCACCTTGGTCTTTACATTCCACATGCATGTCGTCTAGGACCAACATCAACTTACATTCATCTGAAGCTTCTTTCACTAACTGAGTATGTGACTTTCTGATAAATGAATCTTCCAACGAATTCCCTTTTCCTAGTGTATACATCAAGTCAAATTCAAAAATTTGGAGATACTCCATCCATCTCCTTTTCCTCAGATTCAAATCTTGCTGTGAGAAAATGTGTTTCAAGCTTTTATGGTCCGTGAACACAATAAATTTCTCACCAAAAAGATAATGACGCCAAGTCTTAAATTCATGAATGACTACTGCTAATTCCAAGTCATGTGTTGGGTAATTATTCTCATGCACTCTCAACTTCCATGAACCATAATCCACAACATGGTCTCCTTTTATAATAACATATCCCAACCCCGATCCAGAAGCATCATAGTACACCATATATCCCCATCCTGGTTCTGGAAAAATCAAGATAGGTGCTGAAGTAAGATGAACTTTCAGCTTTTAGAAAGACTTCTGGAATTCCTCTGTCCATTGGAATGGAGCATTATTCTTTTCAAATGCTTTCATTGGCGAGTATATCCATGATAATTCATGCAAAAAGTATTGGTAATAACCAACTAGACCAAGAAAACATCATATCTCAAAGACATTCTTCAGCGGTTGACATGATATCATAGCTTCTATCTTTTCAGAATCCACCTAAATACCTTTTTCAGAAATAACATGGCCAAGAAAGCATACCTCCTATATCCAAAAATAACATTTAGATAGTTTGTCCTACAAAAGGTGATCTCTCAAGATTTTTAACATTGTCTCCAGGTGTTCCTCATGCTCAGTCCTTGTATTTTAATACACCAAGATGTCATCTAAAAACACCGAAATAAAAGATTTCATATATTGTTGAAATATCTGATTCATCAAAGCCATGAAGACTGTTGGTGCATTCATGAGACCTAAATGCATAACTACATATTCATAGTGGCCATATCTACTTCTGAAATATGTATTCAGAATATATTCCTTCTGAACTCTCAATTGATGATATCTTGATCACAAGTCAATTTTAGAGAACCACTAACCTCCCCTCAATTGATCAAATAGATCATCAATTCATGGAATTGGATACCGATTCTTTATCGTAACTTGGTTAAGATTATGATAATCTACGTACAAATGAAGAGTTCGATCAGCTTTCTTCACGAAAAAAACTAGGGCTTCCCATGAAGATGTACTTGGTCGAATAAAATCCTTACTTTCCATCTCATCCTACTAAACTTTCAATACCCTTAACTCTGTTGGTTCTATCCTATAAGATGGAAGGGAAATAGGACTGGTCCTCATAAGGAGATCAATCATAAACTTTACTTCCCTTATAGGTGGTAACCCTAAGAAGTTCTCGATAAATACATCTCAAAATTGATCCACCACTACTGGAAAACTGACATCCTAGATCTCTTCTATCAATTCCAAATTCAATGCCACCAACTAGTAAGAGATCGTTCCCACCACTGGTTCTAATAATCTAGTTGCACCCTTCATCATGACCTTCTGTCCTTTAAAGAGATGCTAAATGTCATTCTTAGTCATGAAACTAATTATCCTCCTATAACAGTCGATGTGATCCTTGAACATTTCCAAACAATCCATACCTAGTACTACATCATATACATCCATCTCCAACATCGAGAAGTCTCATTTCAGCTCAACTCCATCAACCATTATAGAAAATACTCTACACACAAAGGCTTGACATTCTCTTTCATTGAGATAAGTTTTCAGTTTTATCATAGAGGGAATAATTTCAAGTTTTAAACATATAAGTTAAACAACACGAGAAGAAATGAAGGAATACGATTCACTAGTATCAAACAGTACTTGCATGAAGGTAGACTTTAAAAGAATCGTACCTCTCATTGTAGATGGTCCAGCCTGGTCATCCACAATCATCTTCTCAGCTCCATACAGTTGCTTCATCGCTGCACTATGCTCTTTGTTTCCTTAATGATATTGCCCTTACTGAGGAGTCATGGTATTTTTAGAATCACCATGGCTAGCTTTATTCTGCTGAAAAAACTGATTCTTCTCTCCTTATCCTATCGAATCATACGATGCTTTTGATTCCTAATAAGTGTCTCAAGTACCCAACCTCATAACAATGTGACAAAAGATCTTAAGGTGTCTCATCTTGTTGCAATTATGGCATTCTCTTGGTTGAGTTGTACACTTCTTTTTAATGTGGTCAAAGGAATCACATTGGTAGCATCTCGCTTGGCTCTTTGGTCATGGAGGAAGATTTATTGGTCCAGTTTTCAGATTATAATTCTTGCACCCACCTTGGAAATAGGTATCTCTCTTTCTCTTGCTCCCAGCATTGAAGTTTCCACCATTTACAATAGGTATTATCATACTTCCTCCTCCCATAGCTCTTGATATGTCTCGCTCGGCCACTACCACTCTGTTCACCATCTATGTATAGTCATTAATACAGAGCACCACAATCTTCAATTGAATTTCCTACTTTATCCCTCATTCGAAGATGTGTGTCTTCAGGGAAGCACTCTCCACAAATTCTGGTGAAAAACATACTAAATTCATGAATTTAGCTACATACTATGTGATATAGAGATTCTTCTACTTCAGGCTAAAGAAGTATGTCTTCCTCTGAATCTTAAATGTGTGAGGATATAATTATTTATTAAACAATTTCTCAAAATCCTCCCAAGTAAGGCCTTGATCCACTTTAGCATGCACTACTAGTTCCCACCACTAGTTTGAAATATCCTCAAGCATATACATCACTATATTGACTTTTAGATCCATTTATGTGCCGATGAACTCGAAGATAAGATTCATCCTACAGAGCCACACCTCTACCTTTCCGGGTTTAGAATCACCCTGGAATATGGGTGGATTCTACTTCATGAACTAGGTAGAATGGTTCATATTCCTTGGATCATCCCTTCGGTTCCCCATATCCATAGATTGAAATACTTAAACGATACTCTAAACCAGTTCTTGGTTCACCTGTGTCTTAGGTGAATGTAACAACCCGAAATTTTTAAATAAATTTTGTTTCCTAATTTTATGTGTTATTGTTATACTCAACAAAAATGTTTTATTTGATAAACATGATTATAATTAAAATGAGATCAGTGGGTTTTGACTATTATATAACCATCGGTCAACATGACCGCTGTGAACTAAATGTTTTGATTATTGTCTCTAAATATAAGTAATCTTGGTTAATTATTATATAAAGAAGATTCGATGGCCTCACCTAGTAGTCTTGGACCGATCGAAGCCCATCTAACAGAGCTTGGGAAGGAGGTAGCACCACTGGGCTTTGCTCTGGATCAAATCCAAGCCGAACTTCATCATGTGAAGCTGGAACGAAATCGCCTTCGTGAGAAGTTCAAACTGATAGAAATTACTACTCGGGCAATGTTGACTGAGCCGCCCCAGGCTTCTATCACCCTAGCACACCTTACTCTTAGGTCCTATGCTGGTATTATAAGGGGTTATGTAACGAGACCGTAACTACCTTGTGTAATCCTTGTTTTAAATAAAAATTGGGATTTCTTCTTATGATGAAGTTTATGAATTTTGAAATGACCGGATAAATATAGTATGCATATTTTTGATGAATTTTAGAAAAATGATATTTTAAATATGTTTATGTAAACCCTAAATAATTAAAAATGTGTAATGATTTTCAAAAAATGGTCTTCTGCAATTATGTTCAGTACTAAATTTAGAGTCTAATAAGATCAACTTGATTTTTGATGAATAGTAAATTATGAATAGTGATTTTATGATTAGGATTAGTAATATGACCAAATGGATTAGTAATCTCACTTAAAGAAAGTTTTAAAATAATCTAGGCACCTTGATTAAGTAATGTGATTCAATAAAATAGTTAAATAACAGTTTCATTAATTATTAATCAAGTATTAGTTTTTTCAGGTGAATAGTGTTTTTTAGTTAAAAATTTAATTAAAAATAATTAGAAAATTATTTTTATAAAAATGACTTTATTTTTGAACTCAGAGCATCGATATTATGTTATGGTAATTTTTGGGGTTTTTTTGAAAAAAAATGAATTTTCGATGAATAGTGTTTTTATTTAAAAATTAAATTAAAAATATTTAGAAAATTATTTTTATGAAATGGATTTCATTTTTGAAATCAGAGCATTGGTATTTGGTTAATGTGAAATTTTGGGATTTTTCTGAGAAAGTTGAATTTTCAGTGAATAGTAAAAATACAGTTTTAGGGTTTCGGTATGTTTAATGACATCATAAAGGTGTCATGATGATGTCATGAGATCTTTTGAGGGTTGGCCGGCCAAGGGTGATGAATTATTGTTTTGGGGGCCCCATGTGGCCTAACTCCATGATAAATGACAAGGGAGAGCACATGGGTTTGAGAAAAGCACATGTGAGGTGTCCCTTGGCCATTAATGCCTTGTCCCCTCACTTTCCCTATAAATACCAAGCCCTCCTCTCATCCATTCGACTCCCCACTCATTCCCAACGAATTTCTGGTCTCATTACCTCCCAAGGAGTCCTCCCAAGGTTCCCCCAAGCCCTCAAGGTCCCAACCTTTGAGGTTTAAGAGTTACATTTTAAGGTAAGGGATCCGACCTCTCTCTTTCTTTTCAAGTAATCTCTTTTATGTCATTTCTTTTATACTCCATGTTCTTATGTTGGAGGATGTTCTTTTATATTCATCCTACTGCCTATTTCATGTTAATATGATGAGAGACCCCCCCTTGCTCTCATCAATTCGTTTTAAGAATGTTTAAGTGGTGCCGTTGGGCTGCCGAATTTTTAAGGGATTCTTTCACCTTCCTCGTTTTCAAGTTCTATTTTCATTCAAGTCTTTAATGTTCCTTTTTGTTATATTGGGGTATGATCTATATATATATCATAATGGACTCTTATGTTCATATGATGAGAGACCCCATTTGATCTCTTCAATTCAGCATTTTGATGTTTTAAGTGGCGCCGTTAGGCTGCCGAATTTTTAAGTGGTTCTTCACCCTTCTCGTTTTGAAGTTCTACTTTCATGTCAATTATTTCAAGTTCCTTTTTGTTATATTGGGGTATGATATCTATATATATCATACTGGACTCTTATGTTAATATGATGAGAGACCCCATTTGATCTCTTCAATTCAGTGTTTTGATGTTTTAAGTGGCGCCGTTAGGCTGCCGAATTTTTAAGTGGTTCTTCACCCTTCTCGTTTTGAAGTTCTACTTTCATGTCAATTATTTCAAGTTCCTTTTTGTTATATTGGGGTATGATCTCTATATATATCATACTGGACTCTTATGTTCATATGATGAGAGACCCCATTTGATCTCTTCAATTCAGTATTTTGAAGTTTTAAGTGGCGCCGTTAGGCTGTCGAATTTTTAAGTGGTTCTTCACCCTTCTCGTTTTGAAGTTCTACTTTCATGTCAATTCCTTCAAGTTCCTTTTTGTTATTTTGGGGTATGATCTCTATACCTATCATACTGGACTCTTATGTTCATTTGATGAGAGACCCCATTTGATCTCTTCAATTCAGTATTTTTAAGTTTAAGTAACGCCGTTAGGCTGCCGAACTTTCATAAGAGAAATCAAACTTTTGTCTTCCTTCCATGTTTTTCATTTCAAATGGTATGTCCTTGAAATTGCACCACCATGTAAATATATAATTCTTATTCTGTCCCTATACTATTTTATGGGTCATTTATTAATGTTTGACCCATTTTCCCTCTCTTTTTAATGTCTTCTAAAACCTCGTAACATAGCCGTTATGCTGCAGAATTTTCGTCTCAAAATGCCTCTCTCTCTTTTCTAAAAATTATTTTATGTTATAAATTGAATACTCAAAGCTCTTATTTCTACAGGGGTATTCACATATATATCAAAATGTTCTATTTTAAATTCTGGGAATTACATACATGAAACCCTCTTTCCCTTTCCGTGGGTTTAAAGTGACGTAAAGATCATGTCCTTAAAGCAGTTTTTAAAACGTTATGATTATGAAATGAAACACATTTATTTTATGCTATATGGGTTATTTTTGAAATGTTTGATGATGACATATGTGGCTCACATGATTATAAAGGCAAATTTAAGGGTGCGCCCTGATAGCGCTCCAATGCATTGGGTAATGATGTAACCACTAGAGATTACAATTTTCACGATACCTTGGTGAATAACCTTGGTAATTTTAAAATGACACCTTGGGGATGGACCTTGGTGATATGTTCATGATTGTCTATGTTAAATGATGTAGCCACATCTTCAAGTTATGAAAAAGTTTTATTTTTATTATGATATGCCTCATGATTTCATTTTCATGCATTAAAGTTCTTTTCATGACTTTATTGATGTATCTCAAGTTCATATGTAAAATGTTTCACTTGTTTCCCTTGCTGGGCCTTCTGCTCACCCTTCCTTTTGATGTATGTACCCAGGTTATGAGATGCAGTAATGAGCCTAGGGTGAACATGAGGAGAAGCCTTTCAAGTGTTTAAGAAGAATGTTTTATTTTGTTTCATGTTTTATGTTCCTTGTTTCCAAGACACTAAACCTTAAAGATCCTCAGTTCCGTGTAATGAAATGAAAAGTTATGTTATAAAAAGACGGGATGCTATAGTTGGTATCAAAGGATGGTTTAGTTATTTGTGGAAATTAGGATATGAAAACTCTAGGAGGAACCCTATAGAAAAGTTTAATATAGGAAATCTTCCTGGTATTTTGGTGAGTATTGAGTAAGGGGTTGCCAAGAAAATACATCCCTGTCTGGATACGAGCAGGTAGAGGTGGCTCTGGCACAGATGTACATAGGGGTAAAACCCGAAAACACCGCTTTGAGCTAGACTCGAACGGGAACTGGTACACGACAACGGGCCTTGCTTCACTCTTGGTTACGACACTCCCGGGGGATATGCTTTGGTAAATTCATAAGCTTGGTATGAACCATTGTTAAAGGAACAAAGATAAAATAAAATAAAGGTTCACATAAGAATATATGATCATTCATAACCTAGATGGGAACCTAGGAGATCACAAGTTAGGGTATACCTTTCATATACAAGTTATCCTTATATGCTTTCAGTTCCTTTTCATGATTATTAGCTAAGTACTTAAGCCCCTAATTATGCTTTCTCTTCTTAGTTAATGGTGGGAAATGGAAGAACATGTTCCGAAAACCAATGTGATAGGAAATGCGACGATTTTCGTATTAATATGGCAGTGATGATTAGGGGATTAAAATATGATTATTATTTTGGAAGACGTTCATTATTTTGGGAACCATATTTGATCTAGGTAAATAGATTACTACGGTATTTTCATTGAGGAGTAAGGTTGACTTATATTTTGAAGAATCGATGAATTTAAGGTGAACTTATAGTAATTTAGGTTACTTATGGGAATGACTAACCTATCTTGGGTAAAATATGTTTAGGTTAGCTACTTTTTTATAAGATGTTAAGAGTGGTTGATGTTGTCTGGAGATGAACAATGAAGTTGTTTTGGAAGACTATGTTATCAAATCCTTATTGTATTTGGGTTTCAATATTAGTTTGGTTTGTTTTGAGGAATTTTAAGGACCGTTATTTATGGAATGGTCTATGATGAACTTTGGGTAGTACCATGGAACTTTGATGATATAAAAGTAGTTTCCATTCCTATGGGATTCTTTATTTTTGAAGAGTTGTTTTACCTTAAACTTTCTGTTTTTGGGATAATGTTTAAAGATAGAAGAAATAGATAGTTAATCTTTTGTAGATTATGTGATTCTATAGAAGATGATTCTTGTGCTTTTATGAGACCAAGTGTTTTTGAATTCTCATCATTTGAAGAAAAGATTAGTGTTGGTAGGGACTTTTTAAAGGATGAAACTCTACTTGAAGGTAGGTATATTTTCTTATGTTTTTGTTCTATGTAGTAAATGAAATCCTCAAAATTATGAAAAGAAATGTAAAACAAAAATGTTGTTGGTTTACGTTTCCTACTAGGTAATCGAAGACCATTTACACACATCATAAGTTTGGGATTTTCTCATGGTTAACTTTCTCCTAATCATGTTCTCTATCACTCTCCCTCAGAACTTGACCCTTTGTTTTTTCCTCCATGTCCATGTTTTCCTACATGGGACCCTAGTGTGGGTTAACTCGGGTGACCATTGTACTTCCCTTTCTTTATTTTAAAGTAATAGTTTTACTGACTCCTTTTCCGATGTGGGACTTTCAAGGAAATTTCAAAACCCAATTTTAAAATTGCGAGGACGCAATTTCTTAAGGGGGGAAGATTGTAACGACCCGAAATTTTTAAATAAATTTTGTTTCCTAATTTTATGTGTTATTTTTATACTCAACAAAAATGTTTTATTTGATAAACATGATTATAATTAAAATGAGATCAGTGGGTTTTGACTATTATATAACCATCGGTCAACATGACCGCTGTGAACTAAATGTTTTGATTATTGTCTCTAAATATAAGTAATCTTGGTTAATTATTATAGAAAGAAGATTCGATGGCCTCACCTAGTAGTCTTGGACCGATCGAATCCCATCTAACAGAGCTTGGGAAGGAGGTAGCACCACTGGGCTTTGCTCTGGATCAAATCCAAGCCGAACTTCATCATGTGAAGCTGGAACGAAATCGCCTTCGTGAGAAGTTCAAACTGATAGAAATTACTACTCGGGCAATGTTGACTGAGCCGCCCCAGGCTTCTATCACCCTAGCACACCTTACTCTTAGGTCCTATGCTGGTATTATAAGGGGTTATGTAACGAGACCGTAACTACCTTGTGTAATCCTTGTTTTAAATAAAAATTGGGATTTCTTCTTATGATGAAGTTTATGAATTTTGAAATGACCGGATAAATATAGTATGCATATTTTTGATGAATTTTAGAAAAATGATATTTTAAATATGTTTATGTAAACCCTAAATAATTAAAAATGTGTAATGATTTTCAAAAAATGGTCTTCTGCAATTATGTTCAGTACTAAATTTAGAGTCTAATAAGATCAACTTGATTTTTGATGAATAGTAAATTATGAATAGTGATTTTATGATTAGGATTAGTAATATGACCAAATGGATTAGTAATCTCACTTAAAGAAAGTTTTAAAATAATCTAGGCACCTTGATTAAGTAATGTGATTCAATAAAATAGTTAAATAACAGTTTCATTAATTATTAATCAAGTATTAGTTTTTTCAGGTGAATAGTGTTTTTTAGTTAAAAATTTAATTAAAAATAATTAGAAAATTATTTTTATAAAAATGACTTTATTTTTGAACTCAGAGCATCGATATTATGTTATGGTAATTTTTGGGGTTTTTCTGAAAAAAAATGAATTTTCGATGAATAGTGTTTTTATTTAAAAATTAAATTAAAAATATTTAGAAAATTATTTTTATGAAATGGATTTCATTTTTGAAATCAAAGCATTGGTATTTGGTTAATGTGAAATTTTGGGATTTTTCTGAGAAAGTTGAATTTTCAGTGAATAGTAAAAATACAGTTTTAGGGTTTCGGTATGTTTAATGACATCATAAAGGTGTCATGATGATGTCATGAGATCTTTTGAGGGTTGGCCGGCCAAGGGTGATGAATTATTGTTTTGGGGGCCCCATGTGGCCTAACTCCATGATAAATGACAAGGGAGAGCACATGGGTTTGAGAAAAGCACATGTGAGGTGTCCCTTGGCCATTAATGCCTTGTCCCCTCACTTTCCCTATAAATACCAAGCCCTCCTCTCATCCATTCGA
Source organism: Viscum album (assembly GCA_963277665.1). Classification (NCBI taxonomy): domain Eukaryota; kingdom Viridiplantae; phylum Streptophyta; class Magnoliopsida; order Santalales; family Viscaceae; genus Viscum; species Viscum album. The sequence continues at coordinate 19,866,634 of OY728119.1, read as the reverse complement.
CTCCCCACTCATTCCCAACGAATTTCTGGTCTCATTACCTCCCAAGGAGTCCTCCCAAGGTGCCCCCAAGCCCTCAAGGTCCCAACCTTTGAGGTTTAAGAGTTACATTTTAAGGTAAGGGATCCGACCTCTCTCTTTCTTTTCAAGTAATCTCTTTTATGTCATTTCTTTTATACTCCATGTTCTTATGTTGGAGGATGTTCTTTTATATTCATCCTACTGCCTATTTCATGTTCATATGATGATAGACCCCCCCTTGCTCTCATCAATTCGTTTTAAGAATGTTTAAGTGGCGCTGTTAGGCTGCCGAATTTTTAAGGGATTCTTTCACCTTCCTCGTTTTCAAGTTCTATTTTCATTCAAGTCTTTAATGTTCCTTTTTGTTATATTGGGGTATGATCTATATATATATAATAATGGACTCTTATGTTCATATGATGAGAGACCCCATTTGATCTCTTCAATTCAGTATTTTGATGTTTTAAGTGGCGCCGTTAGGCTGCCGAATTTTTAAGTGGTTCTTCACCCTTCTCGTTTTGAAGTTCTACTTTCATGTCAATTATTTCAAGTTCCTTTTTGTTATATTGGGGTATGATATCTATATATATCATACTGGACTCTTATGTTAATATGATGAGAGACCCCATTTGATCTCTTCAATTCAGTGTTTTGATGTTTTAAGTGGCGCCGTTAGGCTGCCGAATTTTTAAGTGGTTCTTCACCCTTCTCGTTTTGAAGTTCTACTTTCATGTCAATTATTTCAAGTTCCTTTTTGTTATATTGGGGTATTATATCTATATATATCATACTGGACTCTTATGTTCATATGATGAGAGACCCCATTTGATCTCTTCAATTCAGTATTTTGAAGTTTTAAGTGGCGCCGTTAGGCTGTCGAATTTTTAAGTGGTTCTTCACCCTTCTCGTTTTGAAGTTCTACTTTCATGTCAATTCATTCAAGTTCCTTTTTGTTATGTTGGGGTATGATCTCTATACCTATCATACTGGACTCTTATGTTCATTTGATGAGAGACCCCATTTGATCTCTTCAATTCAGTATTTTTAAGTTTAAGTAACGTCGTTAGGCTGCCGAACTTTCATAAGAGAAATCAAACTTTTGTCTTCCTTCCATGTTTTTCATTTCAAATGGTATGTCCTTGAAATTGCACCACCATGTCAATATATAATTCTTATTCTGTCCCTATACTATTTTATGGGTCATTTATTAATGTTTGACCCATTTTCCCTCTCTTTTTAATGTCTTCTAAAACCTCGTAACATAGCCGTTATGCTGCAGAATTTTCGTCTCAAAATGCCTCTCTCTCTTTTCTAAAAATTATTTTATGTTATAAAGTGAATACTCAAAGCTCTTATTTCTACAGGGGTATTCACATATATATCAAAATGTTCTATTTTAAATTCTGGGAATTACATACATGAAACCCTCTTTCCCTTTCCGTGGGTTTAAAGTGACGTAAAGATCATGTCCTTAAAGCAGTTTTTAAAACGTTATGATTATGAAATGAAACACATTTATTTTATGCTATATGGGTTATTTTTGAAATGTTTGATGATGACATATGTGGCTCACATGATTATAAAGGCAAATTTAAGTGTGCGCCCTGATAGCGCTCCAATGCATTGGGTAATGATGTAACCACTAGAGATTACAATTTTCATGATACCTTGGTGAATAACCTTGGTAATTTTAAAATGACACCTTGGGGATGGACCTTGGTGATATGTTCATGATTGTCTATGTTAAATGATGTAGCCACATCTTCAAGTTATGAAAAAGTTTTATTTTTATTATGATATGCCTCATGATTTCATTTTCATGCATTAAAGTTCTTTTCATGACTTTATTGATGTATCTCAAGTTCATATGTAAAATGTTTCACTTGTTTCCCTTGCTGGGCCTTCTGCTCACCCTTCCTTTTGATGTATGTACCCAGGTTATGAGATGCAGTAATGAGCCTAGGGTGAACATGAGGAGAAGCCTTTCAAGTGTTTAAGAAGAATGTTTTATTTTGTTTCATGTTTTATGTTCCTTGTTTCCAAGACACTAAACCTTAAAGATCCTCAGTTCCGTGTAATGAAATGAAAAGTTATGTTATAAAAAGACGGGATGCTATAGTGAAACCACATTCTTCGTAGATTCTTCTAGTTGGTTTCTATGATGCCTACCTGGTGCCATTAACTAAAAAAACAACAAACTTAGTAAGTCTCACTCTCTAGAAAATGATGGTTTAGAATTTCAAATTATATCACATCAAATATCACAACATTGTTTTCCAAAAACAACCTTTCACGTTCAATAATTTTTTTTTTGAAAAATCCATTATTACATTTGAAAATCAAACCATTTTCAAAATACACCAAGTATCCATTTTTCAAAATCTTTCATTTGAAAACAAATTCTGCATTTTTCAAAAATTTATACCTTTTCACAAATTCATAAATCATTACTCCAAATGAAATATGAAATCCTAGTGGGAATTCATTCCTCTAATGCATGACATGCTCATCATTGGGTAAACCCTTGACAATGAGATCCAAGTATCCAATAAGTGTCTCCAAAACACTTATGTACCCAAAACCATGGTAACTTGAAGTTCAGTATAAACAGGTTAGATACATCCTTTTATTCTATACATTTCAAGTCCCAAAAATCCTACTCCTTTTTAAGATCACAACCCAAATAATAGACAAGGATGAATCAACTCCAAGACCAATAAAGTGAAAACTTCTTGTTAGGAAAGGACCGAACAAGATGATTCTATTTGTAATGACCTGCTAATTCTCATTGTCTTGAGAGTACAACGATTCATTACTATGCCTTAAGTGATATCCCCAAGATGCCAAAGTCTAGAAATAAATGTAGAAGGGTTTAAAATACAAGTGGGGGATGATTTTACCTTTAAGAAATAAACCATTAAACCAAAAAACCATAACCAAACCATTCACTAAATGATGCATGAACAAAATAAAAACAAAACAACTACTTTATTTATATTAAAACCACTCCAAAGTATGCAACAACGGAGGAACAAACAATTATAAAAGTAAACATTGGAAGAATAACTAAAGACTCCAAAAAGACCACAAGACTCCATTCTTCACAAGCTATAAGCACCACAATCACCAAACAACCCAAGTATCACAAGGTGGTTCTAAAAACATTTTGATACTTTACCTTTTCCCATGTCCCAAAAAATGGAATCTGTAAAAGCACCAAAGTGAAAAAGTAGGGATGATTATAAAACTCACAAGTTTCTAAAACCATTTATAACCAAAAGCATACAAGTAAAATTGAAACCAATTTTCTATAAAGTTATTTTTCCAGAAAAAACTAAAAAAAATCTTTAAACCCATTTCTCAATATTCTTTTGGCATGCCCAATCAATTCCACACATCCACACAACCAACCACGCATGCTACGCAATAATGGTTCTACACTCATGAGTGGTTTCTCGTCGATCTACCAAGTCATCACAAGGTAATTGTATCCCATGTTCCATTAACCCTTTGGAGTTGAGCACAAGGTCATATTTCAACCAATCCCCATATATGAAACATGAAAAAACATACCATATATTCCCAAAGATCATGCCAAAACAACCCTTTCAATAAAATCACTTTCTTATTGAAAACTATTTTTCATTAAAACCATTACAATACCAAATCATTTCAATAAAATTCCTTTTTATTGAAAACTGCTACCCAATAAAACCATTTAGAAGTTCCATCAAATCCACCATTTTAAATAACCATTTTAAATTCAATAAACTAAAACAATTTTCACAATAATTTATCAAGATTTCACAAATCTACCAAAAATGATAAACCATCACTAAAGATATTTATTCCACGTATTAAACCATGATTTCACAGTCAATATTATCCAATTTACAAAATTTAAAACTAATCCAATAAATTATAGAAAGAGGAGATGATATTGAAGCCACCTACCTCAAAGGTTTTGATGAAAACCAACAACATATAAAGAACGCTCACGCAACCAGGTCGATTCTTCACGGAACCTCCATAGATCTCTTATCCTAGCAAGATCAAGACCAAATCTCAACTTATTTTTCATGAACACTAATAGATATACCCATAATGGGTGTATATCTGAGAAACCAAGAAGATAGGATAAGTTGATCTAAGTAGATCTAAGAAACCAATCAAGAACGAAGAAGAACGATCACATACCTCAAGAATCTGGCTTCGAATCACCAAGGTAATCCTTCATATTGACTCCAAAACACTTGGGAGAGGTTCTCCTATCTTCAAGGAAGAGAAATCCCGAGTATGGCCACTTAGGAGAAAAAATGAGCAACTTAGAGGCAAAAACGTGTGATATACACTTTTTTAGTATCTCAATTTAACCACGCACAAGGTTAGTTCGCACGGTTAGACAAATTGTGCATTAACCGTACATTAGTTACTATCTAGACATACCCTCTCATGACCGCCTCACATGGACTCCTTAACTGTGTGCACACCTTTTCAAATCTCTCTACCTCAAACCTGCTATTGTGAACGGTTTCCCCTAAGATTTTCGCACGGTTTGGATAAAATGTGTACAGCCCATGCACCTCTCCTTAACCCCCAAAACTTATTAAAAAATCACCAAACTCTCCCAAATTTCTCCCTTATAATTTATATCTATAAAAACAAAAAGAAAGGGTTACGTACTAGAAACTGTGGGTACTTCAATAATATTGTAGTATACACAACACTATGCTTGACTTGTGTTACACACAATTTCAAGTACTTTTAATAAAATTCATTTCACACAAGACCGAGTTTAAGTGAACAACTAAATATTATTATAAACTAGCCATTATAATAGCGAGTATGAACAGTATTAACTGAATTATGAAAATATGATTTAAGCATGCATATATAATTAATTATTTTATGAATAATTAATTATAAATGAAAATAAAATCCTTTTTAAATAAAAGGAAATTTTTTTCTAAAAAACTATTTAAATACAAATAAGTGACTTTATAAAATAATAAAATCACTCTTGATGGATTTTATTAATGAAATATATATATATATATAATATATTCAATATAATTTTTAAAATTCATATTATATGTTTTTTAGACATGATATAAGAACAAATTCAATTTTTTGGATAAAAGAAGTATTTTTTCAAAAAAAAATGTAGTTTTGTTGCCTTTTGATGGCACGTCCATTTTAAATTTAGTTTTTGAAACTTTTTTATATTTTATTTGACAAAATAAACTTCTTATTTGAAAGTATAGTATCAAAATTTACTTTGTAATAATTTTTGGTATTTTTCTGATAAGTTTTACGTTTTGATGAATAGTAAAAAATAATGCATTTTAATTGAAAACTACTTTTTCTTAAAATTTATTTATAGTGTTAAATTATATATTTGAATGGTTTTAAAGTATAAATATATTATATTTTTATCATTTAATATAATATATGACATTGGTATTAATTTTACATTGAATTTAGATGTAAAAACATTTCAATCTTTTGCATGTTTTAACTTTTAAAACTCGTTTTCTCATTTCGACAATGGGATTGATTTTAAATTAATTACTGAAAATTCTGAATTTTCAATTTTAAAAAATTTATTCAATATTCCAAATTATGTAAATATATTTCTTTTATTTTTTGGCATTATTAATAGTAACTTCAGTAATTTTTTATTAATACAGTAAAAAGATAAATCAGGTAATTAAAAGTAAAAATAATATTATAAAATTACCCTAACACTTATTCTAATATCATTGGATGCGTGTTTTTTCGACCTAAATCATCCTTGGGTCGAAATGGTATCCTCTTGAATCCACTTGGATGAGATTAGGACATTTAATATATTTTATTTAAAGAAAAATTAAATATGTCTTACTCAAATTTTAATAGCTATATCATTTTAATATAAGGTTATATAGAAGATATATTAAACTATAAATACTCATTTAAATTATAAAATGTTTTTCTTTATCATGGTAATTTATCTTTAATTTTTAGGAAAAAATAATTACCTTAAATATTTATACAATGATGATGAAAAAATTATTTAATTGATGAAAAATCAATAAAATAATTTTAATTAAAATTATAATAACTGTTAAAAGAAAAAAACACTTGAGTAAATATTATTGGTTGAGTATATATCAACCATAATCATCCATGTGTCGAATTATTGACCATTTGGATCCACATAGAAAAGATTATGAAACTTATTATATTTTATCTAAAGTATTGTTAAAGTTGTCACATTCGTGTTTTAATAAATATAACATTTTTAATATAGGCTTTTCTAGAAGATATATTAGACTATAAATATTACTTTTAAAACTAGAATATTAATATTCAACAGGGTATTTTATTTTTAATTTTTAGTAAAGAAATATGCATATTAAATAATTACACAACATTGATGTAGTAATTATTTTAGTAATGGACATATCAAATAAATGTTATTAAATTATTAAAATAAATTTATTTTTAGATAACTAATGTGATAAAATAATTCTCTATATGACCTTTATCCCCTAAGGATATAATAAATTATTTTTTTATGTTAACATTTTATCATGATTTTTTTAAAAATCCAAGAAATGAATAGTGTCAAAATTGACACTATTGATATTGTTTCAAAATAATGTTTTATTAATTATTTAAAAATTATAAAAATATTTTTTAAAATATAAAATAATTATTATATGGTATAAAATATTATAAATTGTTCATTTAGGTTCTAAATGATATAAAATATGTTAAAATTATACTCTTTTAATATTGAAACATTTGTTACCATGGTTAAAATTAAAATAGAATAACTAAGGGTTAATTAAAATGATAAGGTTTAAATTTATTGAAAAACTTGTCTAAAATTTATTGTTTTATTATATTACAATATTATATCATATAATATTCAAAAATATAAAAATTTTGAGGTTTTTTATGGGTTTTGATTTTATTATAAATTAATATTTTTTGGAGATTCCAAAAGTGCCCCTCACCTCAATTATAAAAGGGTGTCTCCTCCCTCACTTATTCACTTCACTTTTAGCCTTAAATATCAGACATACCCTACCCATATCCCTTATCAAATTCCCAAGTAACATTATAGAGTTTATTGTCTTCTCAAAAGACCAACTCTAGTGCCTTTCAGATGATATCTAGAGTGAGCTCATCAAAGAAAATGTAATCTTATCTACTGATTCTTTCAAAATTATTTCTTATTCTACTTCCTATTCATGAGTTGTTTCCATTATAAATTAATAAATCTAGTATCAATTATATTCTGAGGTGTTATTATTATTATAGAACAATCATATTCCACCTTCTATCTGTAAAACCCCAAGAATTTACAAATAGATTTATTATAGAACGCATAGATCACTCAGACTCTACAAACACCACTTTGTTATAACCTAGCCAAGTAAACATAATTTTGTCACTTTTATGATGTGAATTTCCAAAATCTGACATAGATGGTTGTGATCAGTAAGTTATTTGGAGTTTAATAAGAAAAACTTAAATTTCAGTGAATAGAAACCTACCCTTATGAATAGTAACCTACCCCCTATGAATAGTAACCTACCCTTATGAATAGTAAATTACCCTTATGAATAGTAATATGACTCTTATGAATGGTATTCATACCCATGAATGTATAAATAAATTTACGCACCTTAAAAATAAAGATGAATATTATAAGTGTTTATATTTTTTTATTAAATAATGATTTTAATTAAATATTTAATTAATCATTATAAGAAAATTATTTTTTAAAAATGGACTTCATTTTTGGATTTTACACGTTGAAAAATGGTTAGGGTGAATTTTTGGTATTTTTCTGAAATACTTGAATTTTTGGTGAATGGTAAAATACATTAATTTACCGTATAAATACATTATAATTTAAATTAACTATTCCTAGCATCATGAGTGATTTAAGCACCCAAATATCAAACTCTTATATATTAAAATTCTAATTCAATTAATACTAACTATTTCTTGTCTTGAGAATAAATAATAAATTAATTATTATAATATTAAGAAAACTCTCCTCCCCTCCACTATATAAACCACCCCTCACCCCTTCTTCCTCCCAGACCACTCAAGCTTCATGTCTTGCCTAAATTATGATCAAATAGATCCCTAAACTCCTCCCCCACATCCAATACCTTCTGGTCTCACCAAAAGGCCAAAAAAAGGCCTTAAGGAGTTTCTCAAGGAGGAATACTCAACAGGTGAACCTCTCTTCCTTTTTCTTTCAATTCCTTTTACAAGTTCCATTATTTTCTTCTCTTTTCTCACCTCACCTCATCCAAATGACATGATAATTCAATTACCATACATGTACTGTATATTCATTGTTCTAATGTAATATTTCATTGTAATATCTATTTTTTTCCCTCCATTTATACTATAAATGCAAACACCGCCCGAGATGTGTTAATTTATCACACCTCAAGGAAGACGGGTTTTCAATTTGCATTACTATCTTCAAGACTGGTCATGAAACCTTTTAAATGGTTAAAAAAGATTATAATATATGTATTTTATCATTTTTAATGTTTTTTAATCCTTACACACTCATAAAATGGAATAATAATACAAAACAAGTTCATTGTGCACAAAACTGCCAAGCCAAATCCAACGGTTTATCATTAACTCATCGGATGAGTCATCCTCATGGTATATAACCAAAATCATTATAAGATAATTTATATCTATATAAGGTCATTAATAAGATATATTAATTATTCTTTATGTTTAACCACATTTCAAATGAACTTCCATTCATGAATACAAGTAAACAAATCATGAAAACCAAGTAAGAAAATGCTTCTAAAACAATAAAATTGAATCTCTTAAACCCTTCAAAAGGACATTACATGTTTATGAGGTTCTGGGATTATTAATTAATGAATCTAAATTTGATTATTCCGGTTGTTAAGAACAATCAAGAACACCTTCGAACATAAGGTAAGGGATTGCTTAACTCAATTTTCATTCTTTGAGTTAAACATCTATTTCGTTGGTTAAATTGTTCCAAGAATATGTTTTAATGACCTATGATTGTTTTATACTGTATATCCACTTATATTATTTGGATTTTTATTTGTCACACATAAATATTTCATTTATTATAATCACTCTAATGACACAATCTTTGTAAGGGACATCTTAACTCAATTTTCATTCGTTGAGTTAAACATCAATGTCATTGGTTTTGTATTTTCCCAGAATATGTGTGAATGACCTATGATTGTTTTATTATGTATATCCACTTTTATTGTGTGGGTTTATGTTTTTCACACATAATTATTTCATTGATTTTCCTCAATATAATGATACGTTCTTGGTAAGGGATTCTCTCTCACACTTTTGTTCAAGAATTTCCCCTATGTTGTGCCCTTTTATTTTTAATTCCTAAGGATGGAGTATGTATTAGAACCTCCCCCATACTTCCCTCATGATATATAAATAATGGTATTCTCCTTTACCTCTCATTAATCCCTCTCAAGAACACTCATCACCATGTCGAAATGTTTGTAAGGGGTTTTCTCATCTCACATTCAATTCTCTGGGATTTCCATTGTTCACCTCTTATTTATTATATGTGGTATAGGTGTACTAAAATTTGATATATATTATCATGATTCTATTTATATTGATGGTATTCTATGATTAATTTGGTGGTTATTAACTTATGGTCATACGACTCAATTGATTACAACGTGGTAACGAGCTTTGTCACAATTTTCACTTCATTGTGACTTGCTTAGTATTGTGCACCTAATCTTTCTTATGTGGTGTACCTACTGCACATTTGAGATCAATTTTCAATTTAAATTATATTCTATTTAAATTTCCATATTATCATATCTTTGATATGATTATTATCTAAGTCTTATACCATTTTACATACGGTATTTATTTTGAATGTTGTTTTAACTATGGAAATATTTATGAATCCATATCCTCTATTCTATATGTATAATGTAAAGGAATATTGCTCTTTTATTGAATCTATGTATAAATAATTATTTTTACATGCAGTGGTGTGTGGGTCCCACTACATCCCCTTGATGGATCGACAGGTCTCATGAGACAATCAGTTTGGCAACAAACCCTTCGAGTTTGTTTCCAAAAATCAGATGGGTTTCTACCCACAGAACTAAACTGTTTTAATGGTATTATGGTATCATGTGTCAAATACATAATTTCCAATCAATAATAATTATCTTTATTCATTATTATTCATTAATATCCATGAGTTTTTCACTATGACAAAATCTATGGATGCAATTTCATTCTCAGTTTATTAATGGCGTGAGTTTTTCATTTATTCACCATGACATTTTGATTATGTCAAATTGTTTATGATTCAGTTATTATTAATTCATGATTATGACTTTTATAACCCTTTATGATAATTTTAGCTCACCCCTTTCATTTTTTTACCTTTAATAGGTTAGGAATAAGAGACTATTTACTGAGTTCTGTGGATGCAGTTTTTAGTTTTTGTTATATATTGTATTTTGTAACATTTTTCAATGTAATTTGAGTTACATTTATGTTTCTAGTTTCTTAAAGACTACTAAAATGATTGTTCCTTTTGTATTTTCATTCCTTCTAACCATTCTAATGTACTTAGTAATGCATCGGCTCCAGTCTAGAGGGGTCGGGGCATTACAGTTGGTATCAGAGGAAGTTTAGTAGGAACCTTGGAAACTAGATTAGAAAATAAAGATTAGGGAACAAAACCCTAAGATAGTATTTGAGGATAAAAATAAAAGAATGTCCTGGTATTTTGGTAATGAATATATTATATGGATCTATCTATAAAATATATCCTTGTCTGGATACAAACAGGTAGAGGTGGCTCTGACATAGATGTACTTAGCGGTGAAAAATCTGATAAGGAGTTTCGGGCATGACCTGGGGTATCCTGGTACACGAAAACGGGTCCTTCTGCACTCTTGGTATTGACACTCCTGGTGGATATGCTTAGGATAATTCACATTTTCTTTAAAAGCCATTATGAAAGATTTTAATGTAAATTTTTCCTCATAGAAACCATGCCTATGAGATTAACTATGCATAGAATTTTAATTTATGCAAGGTACTTTTCAAATTGAGAGTAGAAATTATGATTCATAACCTAATCTAGTGTATGAAATTATTTATAAATGGCACTTAATGGAAGAAGGAGAATCAATACTCGTAGAAAACTTTAGATATTTTGAGTTTTTGTTAAGCATATGGTTAGTCTCTATGTCTATTCTTTAAGTTTAATCCTTGTTTTATAACTTTTCGGATCAAGGGAATATAGTTATAAATGGAAGGAGGAGGATCTCAAACGACATTCATATCCCTTCCTGATGACTTGCTTGCAATAATTATTTCAAAGTCATGTCCCGACAATTCTAAAACATTTTCTAACATATGACTCACTTGTAAGAAATTGTTTGAGATATCAAACACCTCCACTATACCTCGATAAAATCGTCAATCATGGGTTGTATTTAATCAAATCCTATTTTCTCAACATTCTCATATTTTCAAGAAAGTTAAATATTATCAAGGCATTTTTAAATATTTTACCTTATCACAAGATTGTGAAGCATATTATGATTTTGAAAAAGGTGCTGAAGAAGGAGACCCTTGAACAACCTATTTATATTTTATTTTAAAATATAATCTTTCAGCACATAATTACAGAATTTTAAAAGGAACATTGATTGAAAGTTTCAACTCAAACTCGGTTTGACTATTTTATAAAAATCAAGTTTTATCAGATGTTTTAAAATTATAGGTCATACAGGATTATTTTCTGAAACTATTTTTCTGTGAACACCCATATAACCCAAGTTGTACAAGGTGTATCTGGATGAAGGAAACAAATGATTTTAAAATATCTCTAAATCATTATTGCAATGCATGGATATTTTATTTACGTGAGCAAGAGGATGATAAAACCATATGGACACCATGATCAAGGTACCCTCACTTTTTAATAAGTAAATAAAATTTTGAGGATGAAATTTCTAAAGGTGGGAATAATATAAAACCCCAATAATGTACAAATAGATTTATTATAGAATGCATAGATCACTAAGACTCTAAAAACACTGCTTTGTTATAACCTAGCTAAGTAAACATAATTTTGTCACTTTTATGATGTGAATTTTCAAAAATATGGCATACACGGTTGCGATCAGTAAGTTATTTGAAGTCCGATAAGAAAAACTTAATTTTCGGTGAGTAGTAACCTACCCTTATGAATAGTAACCTACCCTTATGAATAGTAACTTACCCTTATGAATAGTAATATAACTCTTATGAATGGTATTCATACCCATGAATGTATAAATAAATTTAGGCACCTTAAAAATAAAGATGAATATTTTAAGTGTTTATATTTTTTGATTAAATAATGATTTTAATTAAATATTTAATTAATCATAATAAGAAAATTATTTTTTAAAAATGGACTTCATTTTTGGATTCTACCCGTTGAAAAATAGTTAGGGTGAATTTTTGATATTTTTCTGAAATACTTGAATTTTTTGTGAATAGTAAAATACATTAATTTACCGTATAAATAATTTATTATTTAAATTAATTATTCCTAGAATCACGAGTGATGTGAGCACCCAAATATTGAACTCACATGCATATATTATAATTCTAAGTCAATGAATACTGACTATTTATTGTCTTGAGAAGAAATAATAAATTAATGATTATAATATTAAGAAAACTTTCCTCCCCTCCACTATATAAACCACCCCTCATGTAACATCTCACCCCTACCTCATTGACTTGAGTAGGTGGTGATGGTTACTTGGCCTTAAGCGATGTTCCCAAGGCGCCAAAGGCTAGAAATAAATTTTGAGGGCTTCAAGGAACAGTGGGGAACGATTTTCCCTTAAGAAGATAACCCAACTCAACCAACCAACAACTAAAGATGCATGCACTTTCAAACCCAACCATGTGATACTAAAAATTCCATCACAAACCCCAAAACCATTCATCTAGACATGTCCACAAAACATCATAGTACAAAGTGGAAACTAAACAACAAAACACCATGAGCCATGACACCACCACAGCTCCACACCAAGCTCTAAGCTCCAAGATCCACAAAAACATCACAGTGCACCACTAAAGGAGGGTGATGCCTTACCTTTGCCCACGTCATAGTACACGACATCTACAAAGACACCAAAGTGCCAAAGTAGGGGGTGAGTACAACTACTCAGTAGGATTTCCCCAACTGACTTCCCTACGCGCACCACTAGGATAAAATCGTTAGCACATTTATATAAAACATTTTATATAAAGAAAAACCAAGCTACCAATTGTTTATAATCCAAACATACAATAAGACAAACATGCCACACAAGGAATCCAAATCAACCATGACACGCAAGGAATCCAATTCAACCATGCCACAATCAGATTACCATTTTCATATTTCACTCATAAGCCCCATCTAAAAACATCACCAACAAAGCACACAACAAACCATGGTGGCACTTCCCATCCAACCCATTCATTAGAAATCCACTCAAGTGGTACTTCCCGCCCACTTGATATTAATGATGACCCTTCTGTCCACTATCCATCCCCTTTTTATGGTGGCACTTTCTCGTCCACCCCATTCATTACCAATCCACTCAAATGGTACTTCCCATCCACTTGTTATTGATGGTGGCCCTTCCGTCCACTATCCACCCCCTTTTTATAGTGGAACTTCCTCATCCACCCCATTAATTACCAATTCACTCAAGTGGTTCTTCTTGCCCACTTTCTATTGATGGTGGACCTTCCGTCCACTATCCATCCCCTTTTTATAGTGGCACATCCTCGTCCAACCCATTCATTACCAATCCACTCAAGTGGTACTTCCCACCCACTTGCTATTGATGGTGGCCCTTCCATCCACTATCCATCCCCTTTTTATAGTGTCACTTCCTCATCCACTCCACCACGTCCCAACATCATCCACCCAATGATATCACCCATTTCCACACAAGCCACAACAATAATCATGCATTATTGTCAATACCAACAAATACCATTTCCATGACAAACACATTTCAATATCACCCATTTATTAAAATAAATACTCATGCTCACAATCATTTCCATTTTAAAATCACCAATTTAAAATTAACCAATTGATCCCATTTCAAAAAAACCCTAATTTCATGCCAAAACCCCCAAATCATCACCCATTTTATTTTTCCACAAAATTCACACGACATGCTTACAATTAAATTAAAGAAACCAGTTTAATTGTAAATTAACATCACATTTCAACCTAGTGGAGTTGAGAGAGAATCCACCTACCTCTTAGGGTTTGACGAAATTGACCCTTTGCCAAAACGCACTCCAAACCGGGTGAATGCCTCCTCGAAACCACCTCAAAAACCCTTCCCTAACATCAACAAGCTCAACCTTTAACCCACAAAGGAAACACAACCCTAGATCTACATGAAACCATTGTAGATCTAGGAAAATAAGAGAGGGAGAGGGTTAACCCTAACCAAAACCTCAAAGAACCAAAAGAAGGAATTACCCAAGGAGAACCGCCTTCGATCCACCAAGAAACCCCTTAGATTTTCCTCCAAAACGAGCTAAGGAGCTCCCCCAACCTTTGAAAACCGGAACTCCCATGTGAGTCATGAGTGGGAGGAAGAATGAGGGGAAAATGGGAAATCCCAAGTGGCCCAAGACTTAAAAATCCAAACTTTAAGTGGTTGCACGGTTACCTATCACGGTTTGGAAAACTGTGTGCCAACTGTGTGGTTGCCACTATCTCACCTAGGGACTTCGCATGGCTTGCCTGCATAGTCTGACAAACTGTGCACCGCCTGTACGGAGCCCACTATCAAGGGTGCACCATTTCCTGGGCTGGCCACACAGTTTGTTCAAACTGTGCACCAACTGTGCACCCCTGCACAACCTCCACAACTTTAAAAAATTTTCCCAAAATTTTCCAAACTTCAACCAACCACTTCAAAAAGCACAAAAGAACTGAAACAAGGGTCACATACCTCAAAATGGGGGTACTACATTCTCCCCACCATTAGACTTTCTGTCCTCAGAAAGTAGTGAACCACCCTTTGCTGAAAGAGCTCGGGCCATTGCTCGACCATCTCTTTCTCCCGCTCCCAAGTCTCCTCTTGGATCTGGCCATGCTACCACAAAACCCGAACTAGACTGATGCTTTTACCCCGCAAGACTTTCTCCTGCCTATCCACAACCCGCATTGGCACGTGCACCAACGAATCATCCATCTCTAGATCAACATGATCCCATCGAATAACATGGCCCGAATCCGGCTGATACTTTTTCAAATGTGACACATGAAACACATTGTGCACCGCACTGAACCTAGGTGGAAAAGCCAAACGATAAGCCACCTCACCAACCCACTCAAGAATATAAAAAGGTCCAATATACCTCGGAGATAACTTTCCTTGATTCCCAAACTGGAAATGTCCCAACCTAGGACAAATCCTCAAGAAAACATGATCACTCACCTCGAACGACAACGGTCGTCGAAGATGATCTATATACGATTTCTGACGACTCTAAGCCATCTCCATTATCTTCCTGATTAACTTGATCTTCTCCGTAGTCTCATGGACAAGGCTCGGTCCAACCATTGAGGACTCACCCATTTCCACCCAGCATAGTGGAGAATGACACGACCGCCCATACAACGCTTCAAATGGAGCCATATGTATCGATGCTTGGTAACTGTTATTGTATGAGAAATCAACCAACGATAAGTTCTCCTCCCACGAGCCACCAAAATCCATGAAACAAGCCCGAAACATCTCCTACAAAGTTTGTATCGTCCTCTCGGATTGACCATCCGTCTGAGGGTGATACGCTATACTCATGGTCAACTAAGTTCCAAGGGTTTGCTGTAAGGATTTCCAGAAACGAGATGTAAACCTCGGATCTCTATTGGATATGATCGAAACTGGAACACCATGCCTCTTTACCACCTCCCAGATATATATTTTGGATAGATCCTCCACCATATGATATTCACGAATTGGAATGAAATGGGCCGACTTTGTTAGGCAATCCACTATCACCCAAATGGCATCGTTCTTTCTAACCATTCTTGAGAGACCTGTGACAAAATCCATCAATATTTTCCCCTACTTCCAAACAGGGATTGGTAAAGACTGCAACATTCCCTCTGGCCTCTGATGCTCTGCCTTGACCTGCTGGAAATTCAAGTATCTCAAAACAAAATCATCCACTCTTCTTTTCATACCATCCCAACAGAACTGCACTTTTAATGCTTTATAAATTTTCTGAATTCTAGGATGAACAGCACACCTGGAATGATGATACGCCCTGAGAAGATCCTCCTAACAATCAATTGGTACAACCATCCGATTCCGAAAACACAAAATTGAATCTCCATTCAGTTTCCAACCCTCAATGGTCTCCCCACCATTGAGTTTTGACCCCATGGTCACACACTCAGAATCAGATATTTGTGCCTCTTTAACCAGTCCAACCAAGTCAGGAATCAACAAAACCAGAAAGAATACCACTATATCGCCCCGGTCCTCACATTCCAACCGCATTTCAGTTATAACTAACATAAACTGCCACTGGTCTGATGCCTATTTCACCACCTGAGCATATGATTTTCTACTTAATGAATCTGCCACTGAATTTCCCTTACCCGGTGTGTACATCAAGTCAAAATCAAACATCTGGAGATATTCCATCCATCTCCTTTTCCTCAATTTCAAATCCCTTTGTGAGAAAATGTGATTCAAGCTCTTATGATCTCTATATACTGAGAATTTCTCACCGAAGAGATAATGACACCACACTTTCAAAGCATGAACCACTGCTGCCAATTCCAAATCATGAGTTGGTTAGTTCTTCTCATGCACCCTCAACTGTTGTGATCCATACGCAACCACATGATTCCCTTGCATGAGAATGCACCCTAACCCTGATCTTGATGCATCACAATACACCACGTACCCTTTTCTCGGTTCTGGAAAAACCAAGATTGATGCTGATGTAAGGCGATCCTTTAGCTCTTTGAAACACTGCTGAAACTGTTCATTCCACAGGAATGGAACATTCTTTCTTGTCAAAGCTGTAATCGGTGAATCCAAACGTGAAAAATTACAAACAAAATGCCGATAATACCCATCTAGATCGAGGAAACTACATACCTCAAACAAATTCTTTGGTGGTTTCCACGAGATAACAGTCTCTATCTTTTATGGATCCAATGAAATACCCCTTTTAGAAATCACACAGCCAAGAAAACAGACGTCCTGTATCCAAAAGTCACACTTTGACAATTTGGCATATAACTGATGATGCCTCAAGATCCCCAGCACTGTCTCCAAGTGCTTCTCATGCTCCACCCTTGTCTTTTAATACAAAATAATATCATCTATAAATACCACCACAAATGAATTTAGATATCTCTGAAATATCTGATTCATCAATGCCATGAACATCACTGGAACATTCGTTAGACCGAAGGGAAAAACCGAATATTAATAATGGTCATATCTACTTCTGAAAGCTGTTTTAGGAATATTGCCCTTCCTCACCCGCAATTGATGATATCCTAACCTTAGGTTGATCTTGGAGAACCATTGTGCTCCCCTCAACTGGTCGAACAAATAATCAATTCGTGAAAGTGGATATTTGTTCCTTATTGTAACTTGGTTAAGTCTACGATAATCA
The DNA here is from genome assembly GCA_963277665.1 of Viscum album. Lineage (NCBI taxonomy): Eukaryota > Viridiplantae > Streptophyta > Magnoliopsida > Santalales > Viscaceae > Viscum > Viscum album. The sequence continues at coordinate 19,848,856 of OY728119.1, read as the reverse complement.
ACATAGAGCCTCAAATTTTCATCCTCCTTTTTCACAAATAACATTGGAACTGCCCATAGAGATGTGCTAGGGTGGATAAACCCTTTGTTTTATAACTCTTCTAACTAGACTTTCAATTCCTGTAATTTAGTAGCTTCCATTCGGTAAGACGGAAGTGAGATAGGACTAGTCCCCAGAAGAAGATCAATCGTAAAATCCACTTCTCTTATGGGAGGTAATCCAGATAATTCTTTGAGAAAAACATCCATGAACTGATCCACCACTGTTGGAAGAACACTCTTCTCAACACCCTCTACCGATTCCAACAATAACACTGCCAACTGATACGATAACGTGCCCACTGCTGGTGCCAACAAACCCATTGCACCCTGCCTTTCATGCCTCTCTCCTCTAAAGATATATCTAACACCATCGTGTGTCATAAAAGCCACTATTCGCGCATTACAGTCGATGTGGGCCTTAAACTTCACCAGCCAATCCATTCCCAAGATTACACCATACCCATCCATCTCAAGCACTGAGAAATTCCACATTAGCTCAACCTCGCCCACAATGATACAACATGCTCTACACAAGAAGGATCGACACTCTCTTAGACCCAGAGGAGTTTGAAGTTTCAAAACCGAAGGCATCATTTCTACCCTTAAACCCAGCAAATCAACCACACGTGCAGCAATAAAAGAGTGTGAAGCACTTCTATCAATCAACACTTACATCAAGGTAGAATTTAAAGGAATAGTACCACGCATCGTGGATGGTCCTGACTGATCATCCACCATAACCTTATCGGCTCTGAACAATGCCTTGGTTGCCACACTCTTCTCTTTATTGTCTTGTCGAAGAGTTGTGGTGTTCCAAGAATCACTATGACTGACTTTTCTCTGCTGATGAGGGGTATGATGTTATCCCCATCCCGTCAAATCATACAACGTCTGCGATCCCTGAGTAGTGTCACACGCACCCGACCTCGGAGCATTCCTACAATAGCACTTAAGATGCCCCATCTGCTTACAATTGTGACATGCTCAAGGTTGTGTCATACATTCCCGCTTGATGTGTGTCGTAGAGCCATACTGAAAACATCCTGGTTTTCTCTGGTTCTTCGGAGAAAGATTTACCGATCCTGCCATCGGATTATGTGACATACTCCCTCCCTGGGAATAAGTTTCCCTCCTCTGCTTGAACCCAGCATTAGAGTTCCCACTATTCCCCATGGGTACCACCATGCTTCCTCCACCCAGAGCTCCCAATAGATCCCACTCAACCACCGATGCTCAATTCACACTTCCCACAGCTTGGAAAGCTTGCACTATGATATCGACTAACTGTTGGTTCACCTGGGGCTCAGGTGTAACCACGTTCTCATCATCCACTTTTGGTTGGTCTCTACGACGCCTACCCGGTGCCATTTCTATAAACAGAAAACAAACAACCATGATTCTCACTTCTATAGACATCAATAATTCCCATTTCAAATCGCATTACACAACACTATCACAACGAGGCTTTCCACCTTTCCACATTTTCCACGTTTCACCATTTTTGAAAACCAAACCATTTTCAAAATACCAAACTTATTCACATTACAATTTCACACATTTAAAAAACCATTTCTCAATTCAACCCATAAATCACTATGCCCAATGAAATATGAATCCTAGAGGGAAGTCATTTCTACCATATATATCATGCACATCTCATTGGATACAACCACGACAATGAGATTGCCAATTCTTATAAGTGTCTCCAAAACACTTATGTACCCAACTCTCTGGTAACCTGAAGTTCATCATAAAAGGGTTAGCTACATCCTTTTATGCTATACATTCCAAGTTCTGACGTTCCTATGTCTTTCTACCATCCCGACTCAAGGAATATACCACAATTAATTTCAACTCCAAATCCGAGAATCAACTCCAAAGGACCAAACAAGATGATACCACTTGTAACAACCTACCCCTACCTCATTGTCTTGAGGAGGCGGTGAGGGTTACTTGGCCTTAAGTGACATTCTCAAGGCACCAAAGGCTAGAAATAAATGTTGAGGGCTTCATGGAACAGTGGGGAATGATTTTCCCTTAAGAAGATAACCCAAATCAACCAACCAACAACTAAAGATGCATGCACATTCAAACCCAACCATGTGATACTAACAATTCCATCAGAAAACCCAAAAACATTCAACTATACATGTCCACAAAACATCAGAGTACAAAGCGGAACTAAACAACAAAACACCATGAGCCATGACATCACCATATCTCCACACCAATCTCCAAGCTCCAAGCTCCACCAAAACGTCATAGTGTACCACTAAAGAAGGTTGATGCCTTACCTTTGCCCACATAATGGTATATGACATCTCCAAAGACACCAAAGTGCCAAAGCAGGGGGTGAGTATAACTACTCAGTAGTATTTCCCCAACTGACTTCCCTATACACTCCACTAGGATAAAACCATTATCACAGTTATATAAAACATTTTATATAAAGAAAAACCAAGCTACCAATTGTTTATAATCCAAACATTCCATAATCCAAACATTCCACAAAAGGAAGCCAAATCAACCATTCCACGTAATGAATCCAATTCAACCATGCCACAAGCCGATTACCATATACATATTTCACTCATAAGCCCCATCTACAAACATCACCAACAAAGCACACAACAAACCATGGTGTCACTTCCCATCCAACCAATTCATTACCAATCCACTCAAGTGGTACTTCCCGCCCACTTTCTATTGATGGTGGCCCTTCCTTCCACTATTCATCCCCTTTTTATAGTGGAACTTCTTCATCCACCCCATTCATTACCAATCCACTCAAGTGGTACTTCCCGCCCACTTGCTAATGATGGTGGCCCTTCCATCCACTATCCATCCCATTTTTATAGTGGCACTTCCTCGTCCACCCCATTCATTACCAATCCACTCAAGTGGTACTTCCCGCCCACTTGCTATTGATGGTGTCCCTTCTGTCCATTATCCATCCCCTTTTTATAGTGGCACTTCCTCTTCCAACCCATTCATTACCAATCCACTCAAGTGGTACTTCCCTCGTACTTTCTATTGATGGTGTCCCTTCTGTCCACTATCCATCCCCTTTTTATAGTGGCACTTTCTCGTCCACTCTACCACGTCCCAACATCATCCACCCAATGATATCACCCATTTCCATACAATCCACAACAATAATCATGAATTATTGTCAATGCCAAAAAATACCATTTCCATGCAAAATGAATTTCAATATCACCCGTTTATTGAAATCAATACTCATGATCACAATGATTTCCATTTTAAAATCACCAATTTAAAATTAACCAATTAATCCCATTTCAACAAAACCCCAATTTCATGCCAAAACCCCCAAATCATCACCCATTTGATTTTCCAACAAAATTCACACGATATAATTACAATTAAATTAAAGCAACCAATTTAATTGTAAATTAACTTCACATTTAAACCTAGTGGAGTTGAGAGAGAAGCCATCTACCTCTTAGGGTTTGGAAAAATTGACCCTTCGCCCAAACACACTCTAAACCGGGTGAACGTCTCCTCAAAACCACCTCAAAAACCCTTCCCTAACATCAACAAGCTCAACATTTAAAACACAAAGGCAATATAACCCTAGATCTACATGAAACCCATGTAGATCTAGGAAACTAAGAGAGGGAGAGGGATAACCCTAACCAAAACCTCAAAGAACCAAAAGAGGGACTTACCCGAGGAGAACTGCCTTTGATCCACCAAAAACCCCTTCAATTTGCCTCTAAAACAAGCTAAGGAGCTCCCCCAACCTTTGAAAACCGGAACTCCCGCATGAGCCATGAGTGGGAGAAAGAATGAGGGAAAATGGGAAATCCCGAGTGGCCCGGGACTTAAAAACTCAAACTTTAAGTGGCCGCACAGTTTGGAAAACCGTACGCCAACTGTTCGGTTTCCACTGTCTCACCCAGGGACTTGGCATGGCTTGCCTGCACAGTCTGACAAATCGTGCGCCGCCCATGTGGAGCCCACTGTCAAGGGTGCACGGTTTCTTGGGTTGGTCGCATGGTTTGTTCAGACCATGCGCCAACCGTGCACCCTTATACAACCACCAAAACTTTAAAAGTTTTTCCTAGAATTTTCCAAACTTTAACCAACCACTTCAAAAAGCACAAATGAACCGAAACAAGGGTCACGTACCTCAAACCGGGGGAACTACACCTCACCCCCTCTTCCTCCCACACTACTCAAGCATCAAGTCTTGCCTAAATTATGCTCAAATAGATCCCTAACCCCCTACCACACTTCCAAGACTTTATGGTCTCAAAAAAAGGCCAAAAACAAAGGCCTTAATAAGTTTTTCAAGGAGGAGTACTCAAGAGGTGAACCTCTCTTCCTTTTTCTTTCAATTCCTTTTACAAGTTCCATTATTTTGTTCTCTCTTCTCATCTAACCTCATTCAAATGCCATGATAATTCCAGTACCATATGTGTACTGGATATTCATTATGCTAATGTAATATTTCATTATAATCTCTCTTTTTCCCCTCCTTTTATTCTATAAATGAAAACACCGTCCAAGATGTGTTAATTTATCACACTCAAGGAAGACGAGTTTTCAATTTTTATTATTATCTTCAAGACTGGTCATGAAACCTTTTCAATGATTAAAACATATCATAATATATGTATTTTATCATGTTTAATGTTCTATAATCCTTACACACTCATAAAATGGAATTATAATACAAAACAAGTTCATTGTGCACAAAACTGCCAAGCCAAATCCAAGGGTTTATCATTAACTCATCGAATGATTCCTCCACATGGTATATAAACAGAATCATTATAAGATCACTTATATCTCTATAAGGTCATTAATAAGATATATTAATGATTATGTATTTTTAACCACATTTCAAATGAACTTACATTCATGAATAAAAGTAAACAAATCATAAAAACCAAGTAAGAAAATGCTTCCAAAACAATAAAATTGAATCACATTAACCCATAAAAGGGCATTAATGAACCTAATAAGGTTATACCATATCAATTAAATGTTTATGAGGTTCTGTAATTATTAATTAATAAAGTTAAATTTTATTATTCAGGTCATTAAGAACAATCAAGAACACCTTTGAGCATAAGGTAAGGGATTACTTAACTCAATTTTCATTCTTTGAGTTAAACATCTATTTCATTGGTTACATTGTTCCAAGAATATATGTGAATAACCTATGATTGTTTTATACTGTATATCCACTTAAATTTTTTGGATTTTTATTTGTCACACAAAAATATTTCATTGATTTATCATCACTCTAATGACAAAATCTTTTTAAGGGATATCTTAACTCAATTTCCATTTGTTGAGTTAAACATCAATGTCATTGGTTTTGTATTTTTCCAGAATATGTTTGAATGACCTATGATTGTTTTATTATTTATATCCACTTTTATTGTGTGAGTTTAGGTTTGTCATTCATAATTATGTCATTGATTTTCCTCAATCTAATGATACATTCTTGGTAAGGGATTCTCTCTCTCACTTTTGTTCAAGAATTTCCCCTATGTTGTGCCCTTTTATTTTTAATTCCTAATGATGGGGTATGTTTAGGAACCTCCCCCATACTTAACTCATGATATATAAATAATGGGATACCCCTTTACCTCTCATTAATCCCTCGCAAGAACACTCGTTACCATGTCAAAATGTTTGTATGGGGTTTTCTCATCTCACTTTCAATTCGGTGGGATTTCCATGGTTTGTATCTTATTTCTTATATGTGGTATGGTTGTTATACCATTTGATATATATTATTGAAATTATCTTTATATTCATGGTATTCTGTGATTCATTTGGTGGTTATTAACTTATGGTCATATGAATCAATTGATTACAACGTGGTAACGAGCTTTGTCTCAATTTTCACTTCATTGTGACTTGCTTAGTATTGTGCTCCTACTCTTTCTTATGCGGTGTACCTACATGCCCATTTGAGATCAATTTTCAATTGAAATTATATTCCATTTAAATTTCCATATTCTCATATCTTGGATATGAATATTATCAAATTCGTATACCATTTTACATACGGTATTTATTTTGAATGTTGTTTTAACAGTGGAAATATTGATGAATCCATATCCTCTATTCTATACGGATAATGTAAAAACACATTTCTATTTTGTTTAATATATGTATAAATAATTATTTGGACATAAATTGGTGGGTGGGGACCTCTACAGCTCCTCTATGCATCGACAGGTCTCATGAGACAATCAGTTCGGTGACAAACCCTTCGAGTTTGTTTCCAAAAATCAGACGGGTTTCTATCCCCAGAACTAAACTGTTTTAATGGTATTATGGTATCATGTGCTAGATACATGACTTTCAATCAATAATAATTATCTTTATTCATTATAAGTTATTACTATCCATGAGGTTTTCACTATGACAAAATCTATGGATGCAGTTTCATTCTCAGTTTATTAATGGCGTGATTTTTTCTTTTATTCACCATGACACATTGATTATGTCAAATTGTTTATGATTCAGTTATTATTGATTCATGATTCCACCATTTGTAACTCTTACTGATCATTTTATCTCACCCCTTTAATTTTTTTACCTTCAACAGGTTATGAAGAGGAGACTATTTACTGAGTTTTGTGGATGCAGTTTTTAGTTTTTGTTATGTATTGTATTGTTAACCTTTTACAATGTAATTTGATTTAGATTTAGGTTTCTAGTTTCTTCAAGAATAATAAACTGATTGTTCCTTCAAGATTTCCATTCCTTCTAACCATGATAATGTACTTAGTAATGCACCGACTCCAGTCTAGAGGGGTCGGGGCGTTACAATTGGTATCAGAGGAAGTTTAGTAGGAACCTTGGAAACTAGATTAGAAAATATAGATTAGGGAACAAATCCCTAAGGTAGTATTTGAGGACAAAAATACAAGAATTTCAAGGTGTTTTAGTAATGAATAGATTATGTGGATCTATCTAGAAAATATATCCTTGTCTAGATACAAACAGGTAGAGGTGGCTCTGACATAGATGTACCTAGGGGTGAAAAATCAGACAAGGAGTTCTGGGCATGACCCGGGGTATCCTGGTATATGAAAACGGGCCTTTCTGCACTCTTGGTATTGACACTCCCAGTGTATATGCTTAGGATAATTAACATTTTCTTTACAATCTATTATGAAAGATTTTAATGTAAATTTTCCCTCAGAGAAACCATGTCTATGAGATTAACTATGCATAGAATTTTAATTTATGCTAAGTAATTTTCAAATTGAGAGTAAAAATTATGATTCATAACATAATATATTGTATGAAATTATTTAGAAATGGAAAATAATAGAAGTAGGGGAATCAATACTCATAGAAAACTTTAGATATTTTGAGTTTTCGTTAAATATATAGTTAGTCTCTATGTTTATTATTTAAATTAAATCCTTATTTTATAACTTTTCAGATCAAGAAAATTCAGTTATAAATGGAAGGAGGAGGATCTCAAATAACATTCATATCCCTTCCTGATGAATTTCTTGTAATAATTATTTCAAAGTCATGTCTCGACAATTCTAAAACATTTTCTAACATACAACTCACTTGTAAGAAATTGTTTGAGATATCAAACACCTCCACTATACCTCGATACCATCGTGGATCATGGGTTGTATTTAATAAAATCATATTTTCTCAATATTCTAATATTTTCAAGAAAGGTAAATATTATTATATCATTTTCAAATATTTTACCTTATCACAAGATTCTGAAGCATATTATGATTTTGAAAAAGGTGTTGAAGAAGGAGACCCTTGAGCAACATATTTATATTTTATTTTAAAACATAATCAGTCAGAAAATACTTATGGAATTTTAAAAGGACCATTGATTGAAATTTTTAACTCAAAATTGGTCTGACTTTTCATAAAAATCAAGTTTTATCAGATGTTTTGAAATTATAGGTCATACGTGATTATTTTCCGAAACTATTTTTCTATGAACACCCATATGACCCAAGTTGTACAAGGTGTATCTGGATGAAAGAAGAAAATGATTTTGAAAGATCTCTAAATAATTGTTTCAATGCATGGTCCTTCTATTTACATGAGCAAGATGATGATAAAACCAAATGGACACCATGATCAAGGAACCCTCACTTTTTAATAAATAAATAAAATTTCAAGGATGAAATTTCTGAAGGTGGGAATAATGTAACACCACAAGAATTTACAAATAGATTTATTATATAATGCATATATAACTAAGACTATACAAACACCAATTTTTTATAACCTAGCCAAGTAAACATAATTTTTCCACTTCTATGATGTGAATTTTGAAAATCTGATATACACAGTTGCGATCAGTAAGTTATTTTGAGTATGATAAGAGAAACTTAATTTTCGGTGAGTAGTAACCTACCCTTATTAATAGTAACCTACCCTTATGAATATTAACTTACCCTTATAAATAGTAATATGACTCTTATGAATGTTATCCATACCCATGAATATATAAATAAATTTAGGCACCTTAAAAATAAAGATGAATATTTTAAGTGTTTATATTTTTTGATTAAATAATTATTTTAATTAAATATTTAATTAATCATAATAAGAAAATTAATTTATAAAAATGGACTTCATTTTTGGATTCTACATGTCAAAAAATGGTTAGGGTGAATTTTTGGTATTTTTCTGAAATACTAGAACTTTTGGTGAATAGTAAAATACATTAATTTATTATATAAATACATTATAATTTAAATTAACTATTAATAGCATCATGAGTGATTTAAGCACCAAAATCTAGAACTCACATGCATATATTACTATTCTAAGTTAATTAATACTCACTATTGCTTGTCTTGAGAAGAAATAATAAATTAATGATTATAATATTAAGAAAACTCTCCTCCCCTCCACTATATAAACCACCCCTCACCCCCTCTTCCTCCCACGCCACTCAAGCTTCAAGTATTGCCTAAATTCTGTTCAAATAGATCCCCAACCTCCTCCCCCACGTTAAAGACCTATTTCTCCCACCAAAAGTCCAAAAACAAATGCCTTAAGGAGTTTCTTAAGGAGGAGTACTCAAGAGGTGAACCTCTCTTCCTTTTTCTTTCAATTCCTTTTACAAGTTCCATTATTTTGTTCTCTCTTCTCACCTCAACTCATCCAAATGCCATGATAATTCCATTACCATACATGTACTGTATATTCATTTTTATAATAGAATATTTCATTATAATATCTCTTTTTCCCCTCCTTTTATACTATAAATGCAAATACCGTCCGGGATGTGTTAATTTATCACACTCAAGGAAGACGGGTTTTCAATTTGCATTACTATCTTTAAGACTGGTTATGAAACCTTTTCAATGGTTAAAATATATCATAATATATTTACTTTATCATTTTTAATGTTATGTAATCCTTACACACTCATAAAATGGAATAATAATACAAAACAAGTTCATTGTGCACAAAACTGCCAAGCCAAATCCAAGGGTTTATCATTAACTCATTGAATGAGTCATACTCATGGTATATAAACAGAATCATTATAAGATAATTTATATCTCTATAAGTTAATTAATAAGATATATTAATTACTATTTATGTTTAACCACATTTTAAATGAACTTCCATTCATGAATACAAGTAAACAAATCATGAAAACCAAGTAAGAAAATGCTTCCAAAACAATAAAATTGAATCTCATAAACCCATAAAAAGTCCATTAATGAACCTGATAAGGTTATACCATATCAATTACATGTTTATGAGGTTATGGACTTATTAATTAATGAATCTAAATTTGATTATTAAGGTTGTTAAGAACAATCAAGAACACCTTCGAGCATAAGGTAAGGGATTGCTTAGCTCAATTTTCATTCTTTGAGATAAACATCTATTTCATTGGTTACATTATTCCAAGAATATATGTGAATGACCTATGATTGTTTTATACTGTATATAAACTTATATTTTTTTGATTTTTATTTGTAATACATAAATATTTCATTGATTTATCGTCACTCTAATGACACAATCTTTGTAAGGGATATCTTAATTCAATTTTCATTCGTTGAGTTAAACATCAATGTCATTGGTTTTGTATTTTCCCAAAATATGTGTGAATGACCTATGATTGTTTTTTATTTATATCCAATTTTATTGTGTGGTTTTATGTTTTTCACACATAATTATGTTATTGATTTTCCTCAATCTAATGATATGATCTTGGTAAGGGATTCTCTCTCTCACTTTTGTTCAAGAATTTCTCCTATGTTGTGCCCTTTTATTTTTAATTCCTAATGATGAGGTATGTTTTAACACCTCCCCCATACTGCCATCATGATATATAAATAATGGGATACCCCTTTACCTTTCATTAATCCCTCACAAGAACACTCGTTACCATGTCGAAATGTTTGTAAGGAGTTTTCTCATCTCACTTTCAATTCTGTGGGATTTCCATTGTTCACCTCTTATTTATTATATGCGGTATAGGTGTACTGATATTTGATATATATTATCGCAATTATCTTTATATTCATGGTATTTTGTGATTCATTTGTTGGTTATTAACTTTTGGTCATACGGCTTAATTGATTACAATGTGGTAATGAGCTTTGTCTCAATTTTCACTTCATTGTGACTTGCTTAGTATTGTGCACCTACTCTTTCTTATGTGGTGTATCTACTGCCCATTTGAGATAAAATTTCAATTGAAATTATATTCCATTTAAATTTCCATATTCTCATATCTTGGATATGATTATTTTCTAAGCCTTATACCATTTTACATATGGTATTTATTTTGAATATTGTTTTAACTATGGAAATATTGATGAATCTGTATCCTTTATTCTATACAGATAATGTAAAGGAATATTGATCTTGTGTTTAATATATTTATAAAGAATTATTTTGACATGCAGCGGTGTTTGGGGCATGCTACAACCCCTCGATGCATCGAAATGTCTCATGAGACAATCAGTTTTGCAACAAACCCTTCGAGTTTGTTTCCAAAAATCAGACGGGTTTCTACCCACAGAACTAAACCGTTTTAACAGTATTATGGTATCATGTTACAGATACATGACATAAAATCAATAATAATTCTCTTTATTCATTATCAGTTATTACTATACATGAGGTTTTTACTATGACAAAATCTATGGATGCAGTTTCATTCTCAGTTTATTAATGGCATGAGTTTTTCATTTATTCACCATTACATATTGATTATGTCAAATTGTTTATGATTCAGTTATTATTGATTCATGCTTCTGACATTTATAACCCTTACTGAGCATTTATCTCACACATTTCATTTGTTTACCTTCAACAGGTTATGAAGAGGATACTATTTACTGAGTTCTTTGGATGTAGTTTTTAGTTTTTGTTATGTATTGTATTTTATAACCTTTTCCAATGTAATTTGAGTTACATCTATGTTTCTAGTTTTTTCAGGACTACTAAAATGATCATTACTTCAGGATTTTCATTCCTTCTAACCATGCCAATGTACTTAGTAATGCACCGGCTCTGATCTAGAGCGGTCGGGGCGTTACACTATCTATCCTATGAAAAACGAAATCATCACACGTGTGTACGTACGGCCTACCATCTCAACGTCATGTTGTAATCTATTTTTCATCAACACTTTACTTGGATGGATATAATGATAGAAATAATAATTTTATATGATTATTATAATTATATATTGATTCTAGAATAATATATATACCTTTAAATTCCATACCATTTCATAATTAAAGTAATGATATCTTTGTTCGTGCATACGTACGGCCTAACATCGCCACGACGCGATGCGATTCATTCTCCATGATCTACATTAAAAAATGATTATATAAAGGTATAGAATGAATTAATATGATAAAAATTACATTAATATAATTCTAGAAATTATATAAATATAACCTATGAAGAATAAATGTGACTTATACGACAAACCATTCATAGAAAAATGAAGCAATTAACGCCCAAAAGAAGAGTAATAACGAAATATTATTAAACATGTGATAATATGATCATATATGATATAATAAATATAAATATGGTTCTATAATAAGTTAATAACATTATTTAATCCATTATACAAGATATTCAAATACATATTAATGAATTTAGATCTAAGATAAGGGGTTATTTTTGTCTCACTTTTATTTCTATGAGACACATGTCGTATACACTACTTATTTATTCTAAGTGGTGTATATATCACCCATGAATGTCTTTTTTGAGTCTTTTCCAGAAGAGTGTTATTTTCTTAATTTTATTTCTTTAATAGGGCATAATATTCTATTTATTATAAAGTTAAGAGTATTTATTTCACAATCTATTCAATATTTAGAATTGTTTCATTTTAAGTCTTTGTTGGAGAATATTTATCATCCATGTCCATGTTTTCTAAAAAAATCATAAAATATTTTAATATTCTCCTATGGATATTTAAATTCATTTTTACCCATTTTTGACTTTTTACTACATGGTTTGAAATGAATCTTTCTTTCTTTTTCTAAAAGAGGTACTTTTTTACTTTTCTAGCAAAAGTATGAGAATGATGTTTTCTTTTAACTTATACAGAATGAATGTTATTTTACACTTTAATAAAACATTATTTCCTTGAATATTCCTTTAAAATATTACAAGTTTATTTTCAAATAAATTCTTTTATTTTAAAATTTTGTGGCCTTTTAAGAAAATAAAATATTTTCGAAGAATAAATGATATTTTCCTAAATAATTATTTTCAAGTGTTCTATCAAAATTATTTTCCATCCAAGATTACATTCTTTAATAGGGATATATTTTATACATATTATCCCTATTATTCTTATGGTTTGATTATATTTATGATGAAATGATATTTATGAAATCCATATACTTTTCATGGATTATGTTATAAGGGAATGATATTTATGAGACCCATTTCTTTTCAATGGGTTATGTTATGAATGAATTATGTTTATGAAACCCATTTAATTCCATGGGTTATGATATGATTTATGTTCTTTTGGAACACATACATATGTTTTTTATTATGTGATGGGTGGGACCTATATCTCCCTCCAATGCATTGGGTAAAGATTTATATATCATAAGATAGATAGGAATGGAATGAGAAATGATCTCAGTTCAGTAATATAGGGTTGGAACGGTAAGTAAACCCGATTCAGTAAAACAAGGCCGGAACTAAGAGTGAACTCGGTTCAATAAAGGACTTTTTCCACTATGATTTAAATGATTTCCTATGCTTATGTTTTTTCCAAAATTCAATGTTTTATGTCAAAGTTATTATTTTATGATTTATGTATTAATAATTTTTATGACTCAAGATTATTATCTTTGATATATAGGGTATAATTTTCATATTTTTATACCCTTACATTTATGGTATGATTCAAAACTCTATTGTTTACACTTACTGAGAATTTGAGCACACCCTTTTTTATGTTTTATTTTCCTCAGGTTATAAAGAAAGGTTTTAGTTATAAGTAATAAAGGGAAGATCTTTGTGGAAAACACTGAAGATCTTTCACTAGACTATATTTTTGTGTTCCAAGATTTCAAAGGCACTAAACTAATACAGTATTTAGGCATCTGTTTGTGTAATGTATTAAGTATTCTGCAAAAGTAATGTATTATCCATATACACAAATCATGGTTTGTTAGATGCAAGTCTTGTAAAGTTTTTCTCATACACCCTGATGAATTAATCGCCCTTTTTCTTGAGTCTAAGGAACCCCCTGTCCATTTTAAGTTGAAGATTTTTAGGAAAATATTTATCAAAAAACATTTTCCTAAATTTTTTCAAGTCCATCGCTTCAATTTATTCTTCGATCTTCGTATTATTAATCAATATCCACCATTGATCAGTTTCACCCTTTATTTAATAAACAGCCATCATGAACTTCTCTTACTTAGAGGGTTTAAGTAAAAAAAGATCTTTTTAATGGAATTGATCCATTGTTCTATGATTAAGGGTTCTAAAGATCCACTGAAATTTGGAGGTTTTTATCATATAAAGGTCTCAATTTCAAAGTGCTCTTTCTTAGGGGGATGTGGATGTTCCCCCTAATTCAATTTTCTATTCAAAATTTGAGTTAATTGAGTAAGTCTTATCATGAAGTTCTCAAATCCTGCTCTCATTGGGTTGGAAATCTCATTTGAGAAATCATCACATTTTTTGGTTATTGACTCGGTTCCTCCTATTTCCAACCATTAACTAAAATAAAGGGAAAATTAGGGATGAGAATTTTCAAACTATTAAACATATAAAAGGTAAACTATGAACATTGAAGGTATTGATCATAAATGACATGTATTATTTAACCTATGAAATATAGGTTTCAATCTAATTTATCCATGGTTTATTTCCTAACATTAAGTTTCATAAGAATTTTTTTACCTTCATAATGGTTTGTAAAGAGCTTGTGAATTTACCAAATTATATTCCCTAGGAGTTTCAAACTAGGTGTGCAGTAAGGCCTTTTTTCCATGCACCAAGATGATTGAGTTAATACCCATTTCACCTTTTTTGAGGTTATTACCCTTAGGTATAACTGTACAAGAGTCACATCCACTTTTAATATCCAAATAGGTATTTTATTGCTTGGAAACCAATAAATATATACTTTAACAAAATTTAGTAATGTTTTCCTATATTTATACTTATCCTTGAGGATTTCACTAAGGTTTTCTAAACTCAATCCCCAAAAATAACTAGACATTTCTCTAATAGAAACTATGATAACCCATATCTTTTATACATCTTATTTCATGACCTTTTACATTAAGATACACATAACACTATCCCAAAAGATCGATAGGTCTAGTGTCTTTGGGTAATTAGATACATATCACAATAACTTGAAATAAGGATATAAAAATATTATTTAAAAACACCATAACATGCCCTTAAATTTCATTGATCTTCTAATACTACATGGGATAACCTGGGAACATACATAAGAAAGGTGTGATCTATAAATCCCATTAATAAAATAACCAAAGAATAACATTATGAAAGTAATAAATGTGAGTCATGGGGAATATAAAGGTGACATAAAAGGGTGATAATCATAAACATGAACATCAAATCATGATATATGATAATAACATCAATACATCATAGTAATGTGGAAACAATATAAAACATGACATCATAAAAATAGGTCAAGGATTACCGCTAAGACATCATAACATAGTTTTATTAAGATAACGGATAATACACAATACATAGTATCTCATGAGATAAAAACATTACCCGATGCATTGGAGGACAATGTAATTCTGGACCCACCCATCATACTCATATTATGCATATGCATTTGTATCCCACATAAATCATACAACATAAGAACATTTTTCATCACTTTTAATACTATGATTAAGAAGTGTGGGTTACATACAAGGAAGTCCCCAATAAATTAAGGAAAGGTACATCTAGGTGAATACCCTTGAGTGTAAATGGGGATGGGTATTCACAATACAAAATTTTGACATGGAAAATAACAGGATAATTTTAGCAGCATAACGGGTGTATATAAAGGTTCATGGAAGGTTTTAATGAGAGTGAAAGGTGGTACCACATTACCTGGGAATCATATGTATAGTAAATGGATGTGTAAAAACATATTAAATCATGAACAATTGTAAATCAAAAGTCTTAGTACAAATAAATTACTTTAATAAAAAGGAAGAGAAGAGAATCTCTTACCTTGAGAGGGTGATTATAAAATATTAGGATGAAAATATTAAGATATTGGTAACAACTTGGAAGAAACTTATAGAGGGAGAGGGATAGGAACTTAGTTCTCAGTGGTTTTTGAGTGAAAAAAATTGTATGTTGGGTGGGTATTTAAATAAAAATAGAGGGGAATTATTTATTAATTTCTAAACATGGGTTTTGGACTCTGGGTGATAAAATAAACAAAACCACAGACCTTACCATGGTTTTTACCCATGGTTCCTAAAAAAGAGAAAGGGTTTTCAATATTACATTATTATAAGAACCAAACTCATTAAAATAATACCATTCATGATGTGGAGGTGATTCATGTTCATAAATAATTATTTTAAATCCATAAAATATAATATAGGTTTTGAAGGTTCATTCTAAATTTGTAAAAGTAATCAAATAAATTAAAAACAAATTTTTTAAATGTGAAATCTATTTTTGGCCATGATTTCCCTTTATAATATTTATTAAATCACTTTTAGGATATTATAACATCATAATACATACCATATATTTATATTGTATTTAATTTTTACCCAAATATCCAACTATCTCATCATATTATAAAAAATACACCATTGGTAAATTTTTACATGTTGATTTAAAAATTAATATTTATTTTAAAAAAATATAAGTATAACAATTTTCATTTTGAAATAAAAATCCTTATTTATTGGAAAATACTAGTTTTTACAACACTAACCACTTTCTAACCATTGTAAAAATTAAATTGGACTTTATTAAATTATATTATCATTTATAATTAAATAAATATTATTTAAGAATAATATTTCATGAAAATAACATTTATTTCAAATATTCTTGAATCTATCAAAAAGAGTGTTTTAATTAAAAATATATATTTCCCAAAAATACAATTTTAGTTTCTTCATATCAAAATATAATTTTTATTAAACTTGTTATTTAATCATATATATATATGAATTAATAATTAAAAAGGGGTAATTATAATCATTATTTTATTAAAATGAAAAATTTACAAATTCATACTAATAGGGTATAAATACACAACCCCTTATTACACCAACGTACACCCTAAAGGCAAGGTGTGTGATAATAGTACTTTATTGTAGTGGTTTGGAGAACATGGTTTGGGTCATGATCTTGATAATCTTAAAATTCTCCCATAAATGGTTTTTCTCAAGTTTCAATTGTTGAATCTCGACTTGAGATTGTTCAAGGGAAAATCTTAGTGATGTCATCTCCCTCGAAAGCTTCGGTAAATGGGCTCCATAGGGTATGATCCTACTATTCGAGGCCATAATTTATTTTATGTTAATTATACTTTATCATAACCATTAATATATAATAATCTGAATAGTCACTATAAAATGGCTATATTAGCAATGGTTATGATGCTTAATAGTATTTTAATCCTAATAGACAAATTATGGATATATTTTATAATGGTCCAAAATAAAAAAAATGAAATGTAGTGCATGTGTTTTCTATAACTACATTACTTAATATGGAATTTTTTCATTCGGAATAGAATTTCATTTATAAAAGTTTGGGTCATTATAATATTGGGGGTATGATGGCCTTGTGGACTAACCCAAGGCATGAATAGGATATAATAGTCTTGAGTCCTGACTTATGACTAAGATGGGATTTGATGATCTTGAGGCCTGACTCGTAATGGAGTCAGGGTTTGATGACATTGTAGCCTAAAATGATTAGATACCTTGTGATTTCTGAGAGATATGTTCACCTTCCTTGTGGATAACCCTTGATTACTCCTAACATCTATTATGATTATCCTTCTGTTATGGAGCTGAGGTTGATAGATTCGGGGCTCGTGGTGACTTATTTAGCACATTATTTCTTAGTATGTGATTTTTTATACTTGTTTGTGTATTTATTGTTATCATGGCATACACCTATTATGGTTGTGAAAATAAGTTAAAGATACATTAGTGGTGTCCTACTGGGTTTTATTACTCACACCTTGAATGGATATCTCAATGCATGTACAGAATTCATGATTCGACATCCAAGTAAGGGAAAGGGGCCCACAACTGATGTTTGAGCTGAGGAGCATGGAGCTAGTAGTGATACCAGGGAGGAATTCGGAGAATTCCATGGGGTTTTTTATTTTTTTCTTATACTTTATACACTTTGTTTTGTCTTGCCACATCGGGATCCTAGTTTAATTATATGTATGATGTGGGTGATATTTATTCTTACTTATCTTCTATTTAATAATCTAGGTTGTTATATTTTATTTATTCTTATGGTTTATGGCTATTATTATCGAGCGTATAGTCTCCCCAATACTTCTTTAAACCCTCAACACTAGTTTATAGCCTCTTGCGTATGGGGAGGTGCACGTGAGGTCTTATGGTGTCTCCACTTGGGTGTTGTTTGGGAAAATTTGGGTTGGGGCATTACAGATACAATGAAAATTTCATAATATATTATAAGATCAGTTATTAGAGGATAACCCATTGAGAAAAGGATGAAATAAATCAGGGATGAAACACCCTAAAAATTCATTAAATTTAGAACATGTTGATGAATTTTTGAAAAATTAGGTTTTTAGGAAACCTTTGAAGAAAATGGGAGTGGTTTGGATACTTTATATGTCCTATAATGACCCATGGATAACTCTATTTATAGGATTTATAATGACCTTTTAGATATGGAACTTTACTTTTTTAGATAACTCTTGAAACTTTTCCCAAGGATTACATTTTTATATACTAAATATATTCATCCAATTACATGTAATCAAAATGATGATCATGATCACTATTAAATGTGCACTAAAGTACACATGCATGTGACGCATGTACACATGCACATGATGCATGAGATAAATATATATATATATATATGATATTATATATATAGTGTACATTTTATTATGCATATGATTCATGCATACGATGCATGAATATAATATATACATGTGTGTATGATATATATATTATTCATTTCTTCCAAATTCTTTTCTTATTTGTTACAATCCATTATAAATAGATTAGTTTCTTTGTATTTATTTATTAAAATGAATTAAATAGATAAATACCCAACTTGTAGTAATTAATGAGATTTGTTATGTATTTGAGATGCTTCAGGCACTACATATATAAGAGGGTGAGATCTTCTTATGTTGGGTATAGTGTATATTTAAATGTCTCTCTTCTTCCCAAAACCTATTTAATCTCTTTTGAGAAGGATTTAGCACCCTTTTGAATTGCGAGTATCCTCACGAAGTGTTTTTTGGATCCTTTGTCTGGTTTCCCCCCCAGAGGCAGGGTTCTTTTCTTAATTGCTCCCCATAATCTTCCTCAAACACTCTTTGCTGATAGAACATGGTAGTTGTTTCAACCTTCAAATACAAGGTACTCTGTTTACACTATAATTTACGTGTTATTTCTTGAAGATAGATCTGCCTGTGTTTTGGGTTATCTTTCACTACAAATGATCATATGAAACCCAAAAATCACATCACTTAAATAATTTTTCACTCCGTACCAATAATTTAAATTGTGTGACATTTTAGGCCTACGGCCTTGATGAAATAATTGGATCAAAACTTATTCCAAGTTGTAATGACTTTGGTTATCTTGGATGGATTTTAAATTTTATTTTGAGGGTTTTTAGAGTTATCTTTGTGTGTTGTGGTTAGAATTTTGATATAGAGAGAGAAAGAGGATAGGTTTTCAAGATTAAAGGAGGGAGTGAATTTGTAATTCACTATAATAGGACATAGGGACTTTGGTGGGATCCACCAAGAGTCTGATGGCTAAGAAAAAGAGGGGGTGTGGTCTGGGTAACCACTAAGAGTCCAATAGTCCACCACTGGGAATTCAGTGAGACCAAAAGTCTAGTGGTAACCCACTCAGACTCAGGTGGTGTTTCTCAACCCCATTTTTAATGAGCATATTTTTTTCATTTTTGGGTATGGATTTATTGATTAAACATGAAAATGGGGCTCTATTTGAATAGTAATATGAGTTTTCTTCTTCTAATAATCTTTATAATTTCTTAAGCTTCACTTGAAGATTTCTTATTTATTTCTAGATGGATTGATGATATGTTTTTTGTGTTAGAACTTGGAAAATTAGTATTTTATTTGTCCAATGGTTTTTTTAGAAGGCATCAAGGTTTAGTTTTGAAAATGTTTTAAGTATTTCCTTCATTCTAATTTTGGATAGATTTTGGATACTTAGTGGTTGGATGTGATGCCACAAACCAACACCTTTGGATTCAGTGCATAAAAAATGTTGTGTATTTTTTTATAAAAGAAACTAAACAAATACACAATACTTAATACAATCCATAAACATTTCTGATATGGGTTTTGGATAATTAGATAGGATCTTATAAATTATCAGAGTTTAATAAAATAAAACAATATGCTTTACATGCGCTAACTCCCAAAGCAAGGATTTTCATCTTAGAAATTTAAGATCCCTATGAAAATATTTTAAAAATAATGGGATTGACATTAAATTTCCCAGTAAGGGGATTTAAAATCATTGAAATACCTTTTATGAAATCTTTTTTTGACAATAACTTTTGAGAAATGCTTTTGAAATTCTTTTGAAAACATAAAGAAAATATTATTGAAAACACTTATGATTTTGAAAATACTTTAATACTTTGAAAAAATTTATTATTTGAAAATAATTTAATAATTTGAAAATAGTTACACTTTGAAAATTCTTTAAAAAAAATCCAATTATTTTCAGAAAACATTATGCAGGCTTTTGAAAGCAAAACAATGGGGATACTTAAAACATTTAAGGTTATCTTGGTCCTGCACACTTTTTGATGAGTGGGTTCACTCCACAATTCCATACCATATTTACAATGTTCAAGTGCTGGATTTTATAAAATCAGTTTAACTTACTTACATATATATACTTTCATTTTAGTTTTTACTTTTAAAAACTTGATAACCTAGTTACATTCATTTACAAGTACGTATATATTTATATATACTTTCATAATAAAACTTAAAGAAATTTAAGCTAATCTCCATAAAATATTTATTTAATACATGGTTTGTTAATTAAAATATAATTAACATACACTTTGAAAATAATTTCCTATAAAGGAATTAATTATTTACTGCATATGTATATAAATCAAAAACTCAATAAAAATTAAACAGTTACATGAATGAAATTTTAAAATTTATAAATAATGGTCATATCTTGTATTTTAAATGACATTCCTAAATATATAAATTCTTTTCACACATAAAATGATAGTTTTTATTACTCAAAACTTACTATATTTTAGAAAAATACACATGAAATGATATCTTTTAAATATAAACATAATTATTTTGATAAAATAAATGTCAAACATGGAAATTTTTGAAATGATAAATTAAATCATGATTTTCTATAAAATTAATTCCCTTATTAAAGGGTATTAAAAATATAAACTCAAATCAAAATAAAAACCCATATAGAACTAAATTTGAAAACACACTTTCTTGTTATATTTGAATAACTTGATACAAATATATTTATTTGAAAAATTAATCTAATTCTTATGATAATAAAAAAATATTTGGAAAGAGGAATTATATTACAAATTAAGATCAATAAAATAAAATAATAAAATAATTCTAATTTAGAATTA
This sequence comes from Viscum album, assembly GCA_963277665.1. Lineage (NCBI taxonomy): Eukaryota > Viridiplantae > Streptophyta > Magnoliopsida > Santalales > Viscaceae > Viscum > Viscum album. The sequence continues at coordinate 19,827,437 of OY728119.1, read as the reverse complement.
ATTCATTGAAAATAGAATTTTAGAAAATATCCCTTACAATTATAATTGAACACGATAATAATTTTGAAAGTTTTAATTAAAAATAGATAATCTCCCTTACCTTAATTAATTGACAAAGGAGGAATAGAGACTTGTGGGTCGTTGGTTCACCAAGCATAAGGGAGTTTCATATATGTTAATTTTATAGGATATTTATATCCTATTTATAATCAAAAATCTTCCCATTGTATATTGTTAAATAATGGTTTGATAAATTATAAATATATCTTATATTTAATGGTCGAAGGGTTTTAAATGATGGTTAGGATTCAAATAGATTTGTTGTGAAAATCCCAATGACATTCAATTGAAAATATTATTTTGTTCTAAAATGATAAAAACAGAAACATATTATATACACGTTTTCATGGGAAAAGAAAACTAGAAGAAACCAGTGGGATTTTGCAGCACCGAAAAATATAGGCTTAATGGATAGATTTATACTTATTTTATAAATTAATAATATGGTCATGATAGAAGTGTGTCATGGAAGATGTAAATCCATCCATGGTGATGGTTTAGATATGTTTCTTTAACCCAAATCATATATAATTTAGTAGGAACACATAAATTAATCTAGTACGGATTATTATTATTTTAGTATACTGATTAAATATTTGATCTGATTTTTTTGTTTGCATTTAATTTTTTTGGGTCATGGTGATGAGGATAGTGGTGGCATCAATAGAGAAGGATGGTTGCATCAAAGGTCTTGGGTTGGTCAACTCTAGGTTAATAATGATTGGTATAGAGATGGATAGATCTGATCGAATTCATCTATCAATATTGATCTCATACATCAGTTCTTAAAATCAAATAACCAGTGGTGGGAAAACAATCATTAGATGAAGCAGACGACTCAGATGAGTTAGAATTTGATCAGATGGTTGAGATGTGACTTGCATAATTCACATCAAAACAGGCTCGATTTTGGAGATGTCTTATAAGGCTAGATGTAGCTGCCTTGCTTCGAAAACACAAGCAAACACACTGTGAGCCTTACACATGGGAAATATTCCCACCCTATGCTTGACCCTCAGGCACTCACCGTCTTTCCCATGTGCGCTTAGCAGGAATTATGCCTTTTTTACCTAGCTTGGGTTGTCTCCTACACTGGGTTTAACCCCTTGTAAGTCTCTCATGCAGTTGAGGTTATCCCAAAGCTTAAAGGTTGGCCCTTTTTTTAAAACCTAAGAAAAAACTAAAAAAACTAAGTTATAAATTTCCTAAAACAAAAACATTATAAACTTTTTATTACATTGAAATATTAACAAACTTCTATTTGTTGTAAAATATTTTCATTTTCTTAAAAACACATTAATCACTTTTATCTTTATAACTATCAATTGATAAATATTTAAAACCTATTATTTAAATTTATCTTTAATTATCTAGAAAAATTTATAGTTATTTATTAACGATTGGAAAATAAAACTTTATAAATACTAGTTCCAAAAAATTTATTCCTCATCTTAACATGATGATTCTTTACTTTCCTTTTTCTCTTTGTATTATAACTATTGTTCTTGTCATTGTTTCTTTAAATTATAACTGATTCTCACCTTGGTATTCTTATATTTGTTGGTGTATTTCCTTTTTTACTACTAGTAATAAGTTTCATGGATTAGTATTTTTCCAAAATATAATTTTCTTTCCTAGATTACTATTCTTATTTAAAAATAGGGTTTTTTAATATAATTTTCCTTGAAGTAAGATAATATCAAAAAAAAACTAAGGATAATTTAATATAAAATTTCCTTTCATTTATTCTTTACCAACAGATCTCAAATGTCATTATCACCTTTAAAATAACAATTCTAATGGTTATATTTTATAACGGTCAAAAAAAGGCCTTATAAATACTTATGTATAAGGGAATTCAAATGACACATAAAAACTCCTTGAAGTTCATTTATTGCTCTCAACATGGTACTATATTTTCTTATTGTTCTTAGTATTATTGTTATTTTACTCACTATCACTTTTCTAATTATGGAACATTTAGATGAAGTGGTTTACTCATTCATCCCTCTTGTGTTTCTTGGTGGAGCTCTAGTTATCTTACTATATCTAATAGCGGGTTTGATGGGATAGCTCTTGTTTAGTAATGATGTATTGGGGTCATTGTATAAATAAAATGTTTATCATTCCTATCATTCTAAAAAAAATCTAATTTAACTATTGTATTTATTTAAAATAAAATATACATAAAAACTCAAGATGTTATATCCCCCCCATAAATGAATTGTGTCCTCATAGTTCATTCATCGAACTTAAGAAAATTCTAAATTTTCATCACCAGAATTAGAACGAATATAATTTTAAGGGAACTTAATTATCTAGAAGTTTTCAAGAAAATTATATCATGTAGATTTTTTTCCTTAAAAAACAATATCTAATCTCTAAATTTTTCTAGATTGTTTCTCTGATACCAGTTGTGATGCCCCGAACCCACGCTTCCAGATTCAGTGCATAAAAAATATTGTGTATTTTTTTATAAAAGATACTAAACAAATACACAGCACTTAATACAATCTAGGAACTTTTTAGGTCTAGATTCTAGATAATTATATAGCATCTTACAAATTATCAGTGTTTAATAAAATAAAACAATATACTTTGCACGTGATAACACCAAAAGTAAGGGTATTCATCTTAGAACTTTAAGATACCTATAAAAAATATTATAAAAATAATAGTATGAGCATTAAATTTCCCAGAAAGGGGTTTTAAAATCATTGAAATATCTTTTATGAAATCTTCTTTTGAAAATAATTGTTGACAATTTTTTTTTGAAATTCTTTTGAAAATATCAAGAAAATATTATTGAAAATAATTGTTTTTGTTTTGTTGCCTCAGATTCAGTTCGATCTTTGTGGCATGAATGGTTCTTGTAAAGCTCCTCTGGATATTAGAGTCGGTGATGTTGTGTGAAGATATTGGTTTGTTGTTTTAGAGATTGGGATTTGGTTTTTTCACTCGGTTTGATTTTAGTTTTTGAGAAATCAGCTTCTGCGAAGAATGCAATATGGAGGAGCATCCAGGTCATTTGTTGGCTCAGGTAGTGGAAGGTTCATGCTCTTGAGGACTTGATTGGGATGATGATGGTTGTTCTTGGTGTTCATTTTATCGGTGAATTTAATTTGGTATTGGCCCCGGTGGTCCGCAGCTCAAGACTGTTTGCAACTCATTGTCTACAAGAAGTTGTTCCAGATGAGGTTCCGGGAAATGAATTCTTATTGTTTCTTGGCTATTCGGAATCGAACGTTTGAGAGGGTATGGCTTCGGCCATCGGTAACAGGCCCATGCGCTTTTTCACGGGACAACTAGTCGTTTAGCTCTGAGATAGTGGAATTTGGACTTAATGTTTTTTTTGCTGGGTGGTGATTATTTCTTGTAGTGTGGGGTGTTTGTGGCCTTGATTCCTTAGCCTGTTGGGGATATTTTCTTGTTTAAGTCAATGATGTCATGATGGGTTCCTCCTCATCCCTTAAAAGGGGATTATTCTCAATAAAAAATTAATTTTCAGTTAGTATAGATAATGGCCATATCTTATATTTTAAATGACATTCATGAATGTATAAAAAAAATTTACGCATAAAATGATAGTTTTTATTACTCAAAACTTTTTTGATAATTTATAAAATACACATGAAATGATATCTTTCAAATATAAACATGAATATTTTGATAAAATAAATTTCAAATATGGAAATCTTTGAAATGATAAATGAAATATTAATTTTTAATAAAATTAATTACCTTATTAAAAGGTCTTAAAAATATAAACTCAAATCAAAATAAAAACCCATATAGAACTAAATTTGAAAACACACTTTCTTGTTATATTTTTATAACTTTATACACATATATTTAGTTGAAAAGTAAATATAATTCATATCATAATAAAAAAATATTTGTAAAGAGAAATTCTATTACAAATTAAGCTCAATAAAATCGAATAATAAAATAATTATAATCAAGAATTAATTATTTGAATAGATAATTTCAAAAAAAAATATCCCTTACAATTAGAATTAAACATAGTAATAATTTTGAAATCTTTAATTAAAAATAGATAATCTCTCTTACCTTAATTGATTAATAAGGGAGGAAGTGGGACTTGTGATTCGTTGGTTCACCAAGCATGAGGGAGTTTCATATATAAGAATTTTATAGAATATTTTTATCCTGTTTATAGGAAAAAATATTCCCATTATATACAGTTAAATAATGGTTTGATAAATTATAAATATATCTTATATCAACTAGTCGAGGGGTTTTAAATACTGGTTTGTCTTCCACTGGATTTTCTATGTAAATATGAATGACATTCAACTAAAAATATCATTCTATTCTAAAATGATATAAATATAAACATATTATATACATTTCATCATGGTAAAAGGAAATTAAAAGAATCCAATGGGATTCTATGGCACCAGAAAATCTAGGCTTGATGGATATATTTATATTTATTTTATAAGTTGATAGTACATCCATGATAAAATCATGTCATAGAAGATGGAAAACTATCCATGGTGATGGTTTAGATATGTTTATTTAACCCAGATCATAATGTAGCTGGAACTCATAAACGAATCTAGTACGAATTATTTTTTTTAGCATACTGATTGAAGATTTGATCTGATTTTTTATTTTTATTTAATTTGTTGGGATATGGTAATGAGGATAGTAGCGACATCAATGGAGGAGGAAGACTGCATCGAAGGTCTTGGATTGGTAACTCTGAGTTGAAGAAGATGGGTATATAGATGGATGGCTCAAATCAAATTCATCTATTGATCTTGATCTCATTCGTCAGTTATTAAAATTGGATAACCAGTGGAGGGAAAATGGTCATGAGATGAAGCGAATAACTCAGATGTGTTCAAACACAATCAGATGGACGATAATGCATCCTGCGTATCCCACATTGAAATGGGATTGATTTTTGAGATACCTTGTAAGGCTAGATGTGGTTGTATTGCTTCAAAAACACAAGCACACACATCGGTATCCTTACACACAGGTGATTCTCCCACCCTATTCTCAACCCTCAGGCCCTCAGTGCATGTCCCATGTCCACTTATCTGAACTTATACCTTTGTTTCCTAGCTTGGTTTGATACCTCCTATACTGGGGTTGACCTCTTACAAGTCCCTCATGCGGTTGAGGTTTTCCCCAAGACTGAAGGTTGACACATTTTTTTAAACCAAATGAAAAACTAAAAAAATAATAAGTTATCAATTTCCTAAAACATAAATATTATAAACTTTTTATTACATTAAAATACTAATAAACTTCCATTTTTTGTAAAACATTTTTATTTTTTAAAAACAAATTAATCACTTTTATCTTAAAGCAAAATCATTTAATTACAACTATCAATTGAGAAATATTTTAAACCTATTATTTAAATTTATGTTTAATTAGCTAGAAAAAATTATGGATATTTACTAACAGTTGGAAAAGAAAACTTTATAAATACTAGTTCCAATAAAGTTATTTCTCATCCTAGCATGATGATTCTTTACTTTCCTTTTTATCTCTGTATTCAAGCTATTTTTATCATCATTGTTTTTCTAATTATGAATATTTCTCACCTTGGTATTATTCATTTTGTTGGTGTATTTCCTTTTGTAATACGATTAATAAGTTTCATGGATTGGTAGTTTTCCAAAATGTAATTTTATTTCCCAGATTACTATTTTTATTTCAAAAAAGAGTTTACTAATATAATTTTCCTTGAAGTAAAATAATATCCAAAAATTTATAAGGTTTTTTTAATATAAAATTTTATTTCATCTATTCTTTACCAATGGATCTCAAATGTCATTATCACCTTTAAAATAACAATGATAATGGTTATATTTTATAATAGTCAAAAATTACTTATAAATACTTGTGTCTAATGGCATTCAAAAGACACATAAAAACTCCTCGAAGTTTATTTCTTGCTCTCAACATGGTGCTATATTTTCCTCTTTTTCTTAATATTATTGTTATCTTACTCGCTATCACTTTTTTGATTATGGAATATTTAGATGGAGTGGATTACTCATTCGACCTTCTTGTATTTCTTAGTAGAGCTCCAATTGTATTACTATCTCTAATAGTGGTTTGATGGGATAGCTATTTTTTAGTAATGATGTATTAGGGTTATTGTATAAATAAAATGTTTATAATTCCTGTCATTATAAACAAAATCTTAGTTAACTATTATATTTATTTAAAATACAAGATACATAAAGACACGGGATGTTACATTAGAAGATGAATTGGGATTCTAATCCCTATGTAAATTATTGGAATATCATGAAGTAGGTTGTTTCAGACTTCTTAGAGGTTTTACTTCACAACTCTAGTATATTTTGGATGATTTGACACTTAAATATACTCTTGTTTTGGTTTTTTGATGTAAAATTGGTTAATAATTCAAGATGAAATTAAATATATGATTTATTTTGAATCATTCAAGTGGGATCCATGTGGAATTTTGCGATAAACTTATGATTAAATGATCAAGGGATGTGTACGCCTTGGTGTAAAATGAGATATATGATTAATTAATGTTCTTAGTTATAAATAATGTTAATTAAATATTTAATGTATTGAAATGTTCTTGTGAATGTATAATTATTAAGAGTTTGATAATAATTCTTTGTGATTAAATGGGTTAAATTGATGAAATAGTATTTAAAATTAATGAAAGTATTGATTGTTGAATTGATATGTTAAAACTTTTCTCAATGTGTTAGAATTAGTTTATGAAATGTGTTGTTTAAGTGAAAAATGACTATATATTATCATTTTTTAATGATTTGTTAAAACTATTATATGATTTAATGGATATTTAAATTATGTTTTACATGATGTATCTTGTTTGTTTTTTAGTGAAAATTATGTTTATAGTGTTGGAATTGGTTAATAATGGTTTAATGATATGGTTTAAATGGTTGAATTGTATTTGGAATTAAAATAATGGAAATGAAGTAACAATAGTGTCCAAAGGGAGATACATGGAGGGGTTTTACAGGAGAATTCTTGTTATGTTAGGTGTGTTGATTAGATAATTAACATCCTATAATTTTATTTTTTGATCCTTTAGATCAGTTATGGCTTAGAGGGGATTTTTGATAACTCATATAAATGTTTAAGGGTTTAAAAGGGAAGGGGATAAATCAAAATTGATAAATGTTAAGGGTTGAACATGTGGTTTGAAAATTTTAAGATAATGTTTAAAAGATGAAATCATGAATACGAGTCTTGAAATTATTTTTGTGGTTTTTTGGTGAAAATAAAAAATCACTGGTTGAAAAAAAACCTAGTGTATTTGGGTAATTTGGTAAATAAAACAAAAACTTGATACATTCATGAGAAAAACATTATTTAAAACTTTCTTAACATGCTTCTAAATTTGCATAGTTTTTAAAATAGCACGAGATTACCTGGGGATATACATAATAAAGGGGTGAGCTATAAATCCCAATAAGGGAATAAACATGGAATAACATGAAGAAAGTGTTACATGTTAGAAAATAGGAATTTCAATGGGACATAAAAGGGGTGATAATTAGAAACATGAATATAGTGGACTGATATAGCATGATTACATAAAGGCAATATGGGAAAGTGGTAACAACTTTAAACATGACGTCATAAACATAGGTCAAGAATAACTAACACGACATCATAATATGGTGGAAAAAGTCTCGTGATGGATTAGGTTCACTCTATAATACATTACATGGTGTCTCATGAGACTAAAACATTACCCAATACATTAGAGATCTATATAATTTCTGGTGCATTTGTCACTTTCATATCATGTACATGCATAAGTGTGACACATAGATCATTCAACATAGGATCATATTTCATCACATTTAATTAAAATATTGAGTAATGTGGAATAAATACATGTAATTCCCTGATAAGGCATGTCTAAGTGAATACCCTTGAGTGTAAATAGTGATGGTGTTCACAATAAAAATATTTTTCGTGGAAAAATCGTAGTGAAATTTTGACAATATAATAGCAATACTTAAATATTCATAAAATGGTTTAATAAGAGTAAAGGGGGTCTATCATCATTTGGAAATAAAATTTATAGTAATATAGATGTATAAAAACATGTCCCAACGTTATTAATTGTAAATAAAAGGCATAAAATGAAGAAGAATCTTGAATAAAGAGGAGAAGAAAAGGATCCCTTATGAAATTTTGGCATAGTAACGAGAGAGGAGATAAATGATATCTCATTATTATGATGTAAATTGGATAATATAGGGATATTTATAAAGTCATGAAAACATAAACAACTGAGATTAAAACAGCTAAATACAAATAAGGTTCTTGAATTTAAAAGAAGCAAGAGAGGTTCCCTACTTTTGGTACAAAATATCACAGGACAATTTTGACTGCATAATGGGTGTACATAAAGGTTCATGGGAGGGATTAATGAGAGTTAAATGGGTTACTAATCACATGAAAATCAAAATTTCAGTAAGAGGGATTTATAAAAACATACTCAAACTAGAAAAAATGTAAATTAAGAGGTATAACATAAAATAGCTTCTTGAATATAAAGAAGAGGGGGGATACCTTACCTTGAGAGGGTGATTCCAAAAGCTTGGGAGGAGCTTCTTGAGAGCTTGGGGCACTATTGTAGGACTCTAGAGATAGAAGGGTAGAGTAAGTATTTTTTACAAGGTTTTTGAGTGAATATTAATGAGATATTGATTGGTTTTATATATAAAAAGAGAGGGGAGTTCTTTATTATTTCCCAAACATAGGTTTTTGACTCTACAATAAAATAACCAAAAACACAAATTTTATCATGGTGTTTTCTCATATTTTCTTCCAAATAGAAGTGGCTTTCATTATTTTATAATTCGAATATCCAAAATCATTAAAATATTATCCTTGCTGATGTGTAAGTGAGTCATATTCATAAAGAAATGATTTTAAAACCTTAAAATAGTATATAGGTTTTGGAGGATTCATAAAGGTTTTATAAAATTAAAAAAATCACATTAAAATCACATTATTTTAAAGGATAAACATATATTTGGTCATGGATACCCTTTATATAATTTATTACATCAATTTTTTCTCACTATGATGTCATAGTACACACTTTATATATATACCGTGTTTATTTTTTACCTGAAAATTAAACTATCTCATAAAATTATAAAAGATTCAACATTAGATAATTTAAATGTGATGATTCCAAAAATAATATTTATTTTATCCAAATAATTCTATAAATATGTGAATTTTTACTTTTAAAATAACAATCGACATTTATTAAGAAATGTTGTCTTTTTAAAAATAACAGTTTTCAAACCCTTATAACAATTACATTTAACTTTATAAAAATTATGTTATCATTTATATTTAATATGATATTTAATAATATTATTAAATTAAAATACCATTTATTTCAAAAAATCTTAATTTAATTTAAAATATTTTCATAAATAAAACTATGCATTGCCCCAAATACAATTTATGTTTTAACATATCAAAAATCTAATTTTTATCAAAATAATTATTTAATAATTTATAAATTAATAAAATATAATATAATTATTATTATTTTTAAAATAAAATATAAAAATTCATACTATTATGGTTAATTTTTTTCTAGTCCTTGTTACATTTTTTACCCTTAATTAACCTATTTTCCTTTTACTATTATAATAAACATTTACTATAGTTACTATTCCTATTGTCTAAAAATTAAGTTGAATTTATTACCTAATATTAATTATTACAAGTAAAAATATGGAATCTATTTTATTAATTCATAGAGTTTTGATAATTTAATTTAAAATAAAACCCTCAAGCACGACGGGAAGCGGTTTTCCGAAAATGTGTTTTTCAAGGAAAATAGTATTTTACTTTAACTCTATAACAAGTAATATTCATTATATGAATTTCAATTAATAAAGATAGATATATAATATAAAATTTTCATTTAAATAATCCCTCATTATGTGTTATTTTAATTAATTATAAAGGAGAAACATTATGAATTTTAAAACAGTTTTTAGAAAAATGCATTTTTAAGCCAAAAAATAAACTTATTATAAAATTCGATATAAAGATGATGTAAATATAATTAATTAGATTAAATATAAATCAAGAATAATTATGTTGCTTTTAAATAAAATTAAATTAATAATGGTACTTTTAAATTAATTAATTTATCAAAAAAATAACTATTTTACAAATAAATGGGTATTTTTCACTATTCATTGAATAATAAAAAAATTTCTGAAAAATCCCAAAATTTCACCCTAAGTTAATTTTGATATGATTATATAAAAAATTAAGTTCATTTTATCAAATAAATTTTCTAAATGTTCTATAAAAATAATTATAGTATATTTTTCATAAAAAAGAAATAAAAAATATTTTTGAAGAAAAAATATTTTGAAGGAAAAAAAGACATAACCAAAAATTGAGTGATTATTTCCTAAGAATTTATAAATAAATTTATATTGAGTATGAATTATATATATATATATATATATCATAAATTAGTTAATCCTATTCATACCTGCATATTTAGCGACTATGTTATAACGATCATATTTAAATAATCATTGTTTGTTTGGGTTCAGTGTTCCATATCGCATATGATATCGAACAAAATTTTCTCTTTTAAAAACTTAGGGCATTACATTATTACCCAATTTAATAAATTATTTCCTTACATTTTGAACTTGATCTTGGTAAGCAGTTTTTTGACACTTGAAAATATCTTTATTGAAAATCCACATTGTAAAAAGGGTTAACAAAACATCCACTTGAAACGAGATAAAGGGAGGTGTGATGATCATCACATAACTAGGTTTTCAAGAAAGAGAACATTAGTGGGAAGTGAAAATATAGGCATGGAATAAAAACAACTAATTTTAAATAAATAATAGAGAAAGATATAAAATATGGTTAGGAGAAATTCAATGACCATAAAACCATAAATCTGTTATGGGTGAAAAGACCATCAATTCATCATAAATGATCATAATATGACAAAATTTTTGTTTCAAGATTATTTTTCTAGAGTTAAGGAATTAATTTATCGTCTAGACTAGTAACATAAGGAAATTTACTTTCTTGACAAGAATAATTTCATCCTTTAATCAATTTCCAATATAATCTCATCTTTTCTCTAAATAATGAGTACTCATGATGATTTTTTTATGCCTAGAGCACTAGAATAAGCTTTTAATGGATCACATAATCCGCCAAAGAATTTAAATATATTATTCATGTGTTTACTAAATCCAAAATGGTTAGCATGAAGTAAGATAATACTAAAAATGAATAAACCTTAATACATTAATCTCTAAAATTCAATAAAAATTTCCCAAAGGTTTAACATAGATCATTCCTTAAATAAATGCCCCTATATCCTAAATAACACCAATAACCTCAACATTAAAGAATGTTTTAACCTCAAAGGTTGTCAAAAACTCTTCAACTTAAACCTTAAAAACATAATATCATTCTTCTCAAATAATCCTTTATATTAAAACTAATTGGTATATATATACCTCAACCTAAATAAAACATCTCCAGAAATATCACTAATCAACTCCAAAATAATTGACCGTATAATATGTTTCTAAAAATATCCTTAATCATGCTAATATTCCATCACAAAAATCTACAAAATTAGTATCAATTATTTTTAAACATAATATTAGACTTTAACATATCATCCCAATACTCTGTAGGTTTATCCCAACATCAAACACATATTAAGGGTTATCAATCTGTCAATCATGGGTTTTCGAAAATATCACATTATCACTAAATCACTTTTATAGGTTATCGGTACCATTCAACATATGTTTCAAATCCTTAAAGAAAAACTATTGTGGAATAATAATTAGAAGTCTCATGATTCTTATATCCATAATGTCATTGATATATTACTTATGCAACAGAATTCTCAAAATACTAATACATAAGAACCTTAATCCTTATACTTCAACAATTTCCATAGCATATGTCCTTCCTTAGTCCAGGGTTTAACCCATGGATTATGGCATTGACTTGGATAATTCCCATTTTCTCCACACATAATACATCAAACAACAAATGGTGTCGTAGGATGTAATTTATTCCCTTCTATCATACTCTTCATTTTTTGGGGAAACTAGATACTTTATACCCTATTTTCCACACTTAAAATACCTTCAAGTTCCTTTGCGTCATTTCCATTGGTGTTTCTTTCCACATTTTTGACACATAAGAAATTGAATCTTCTCTGCTTTATCACCTTTATATGATTAACTTCCTTGATATTTCATCCTACTCTTCTTTGATGTCTTTGGAAATTCAACTATGAGTTAGTTGTTAATTTTGATTTTTGATATTTGGTTTAGGATAATCAAAAAATGCCTTACTTGATCACCCATCATGTTAGGTATCTCATTTATGAATTCATCACATTTCTCATCACATTAGTTGTTGACTTAGTTCCTCCTATTTTATCTATTGACTTGGAAAAAGTGAAAATTAGGGATAAGTACTTTTAAACTATTAAACACACACATGGTAAGCCAATAACATTAAATAGATAACTAATAAATGATATTAATTTCCTTAAATTATTAATTACAATGCTTTAATATAAGTTATCCATAATCTATTTCCTAATATAGACTCTTATGTGAATTTTTTTCCCATAATAATGGTTAATAATAAGCTTCTGAATTTACTAAATCATATCCCCCAGGAGTGTAAAACTAGGAGTGCATCAAGGCTCATTGTCGTGTACCGGTTCCCGATCGATTCTAGCTCAATACATTGTTTTTAGGGTTGTTACCCCTAAGTACATATGTACCAAATCTTTTGAAGTTGGTATCCTAGGAAAAGCTATTTTTATTTTTATTATATGTATATTAAATGTATTGAATATTAATAAAACTTCTTATTATATATTGATCGTTGTTTTTCATGAACCTAATGTAATAATTTCTTAGAGTATATGTCGTATTGATAAGGGCATAGTAGTTCCCCTCCATGATGAGAACCTCAATGTGCTATGATGATATTATTAAATAATGTTCTGTGGTTGGATAACATACTATGATGGGACACATGGTACATTGAATGTCAGGTACGAGTACTCATAAGTAGATGATACTTCTTCTTATGAATTTTACACTTGGTAATCTTCAAGATGGGATATTATGTGAATAGACCCTCTAGTAGGAATTTTTCATGTTTTGGTATCATCGAATATTCCTATTTGTGAGCGTATGTGATAGCCCTTATACTTTATGATTATTATTAATTTATGCTACAGCTCATGTACTTAGATGTATTTCATAAACCATGATGATAACAATTTATGGAGAAGATGGATACATTGGGTGCGTCATGAGTGACATGTCATTAATGGTTAAGTCAAGGAAGGATTTTTCCCTTCCATCTTTATGGAACCAGATATCTCGACACTTTAATTGAAATAGAACCATCACATTAAATTCTATGGTTATAGTGTAACAATGTGTTTATTTTAGATAGTTAAATAAAGACATATCGAGCATATAGGTTGGTGACACGGATGTGCATCCTTCTTGATGAGATTTTGAGACAAAGGGATTATAATACACACTGAACATTCGTATGTAGTTGTAATTTTTGTGACATTAAGTTCTTTCTCTTGGGTTCCTTGACCTATTACTAGATAGTAATCTTAGACTTTATGTAAGACTTCCTAATGTCAATGAGAAAGGATGCTAGAGGATCACACACTGGGTGTTTTTTTTATCTCGATTAAATTATATTTGAATTTAATTATTAGAATAAATATTATTCTCAAGAGCGAGGAATAATTTTTTCAAATTTTATTGATCGCTAATATTCATAATGTAATAAATAATTTATTTGATTATGTGAATATATATAAAATATTTATTCACTGGATTGTGAATAAAATATTTATTTTAATTATTAGATATTTATTAAATATTTATTCACTAGATTGTGACTAAAATATTTTTTAATGAATAAAATATCTATTCAGTTATTCAATAAATTCTAGAGGAGTTTGAATGGACCAAGACTGAGTATGGTGACAAATAATAATTAATAATACTGTTACATAATATTTTTTATTGCGTAAGTTATCACACACCACAAAATAATAATAAAGATATTATTATGTGGCTTGGGGTTTATTAAAGGTTTTAAATATTATTTAATAGTCGACATGAAATTAAATAATATTTTAACATAAACCCTAACTCTATAAATAGATTGTTATGTTTATTATATATTACATCCAAAAAATGAGAATAGAGAATTATTTCACACAATGAATTATCTCTCAACTCCTCATTCTCTTTACCTCTCAAGAACGAGAAGCACAAGAGATATTTCTTCAAGACTGAAGAACGAGCGATCAATAACGAATAAATCAAGACATTTGATTCACCGTGCTAGAACTTGGTGATTAAGTGGTGTTGCTTGGAGATCATTGGATCATGTTTGGATCATCGCTAGAGGGATTATATCCTTGGATCCTTACAGCACAATGAAGACAATCTAAAAGGGTCTTTTTGGATGATCAACATTAATTAATAAAGAAAGTTCCTAAGACCATATATTTATTTCTTAAAATATTAAATAAATTAATTATAAATTTTATGTGCATGATCCTTGCTCATGGTTTCAGGTAATTATTAATAAAATAATTTTTAATATATTGCCCACCACTACACGCTTCAACTGTGCCTGGAACGATCAAGTGGTATCAAATCCATATTTATAATTATTTATTTGATTGTCGATCCATACAAAATCATGGTTGAATTTTCATTTCTTATTATTTGTTCTTTAATATGATTTTAATTAAAATGATTCAACATATTAATAATATTCGTTCAGTGTTTCATTTATTAAGGGTTTAACAATATATGAATAGTAATTGGAGATTCCATTAAGGAAGTTCCAAATATTTGGCTAGTAAAACTGACGGCAAGTAGTCAGAGTACACATTGTGTACCCATGTGCATTGTACCTAGATGTGTCGAGAAATTAATTTCAGGTGGTGTATTTATTGCACACCACGTGTTGACCAAACCAACGTGGCACACAAAAAGTAGATACATGGCGTGTAGCTGGCATGTACACACCGTGTAGTCCGGCCAGGTTAACACGGCAAAGACCTAGGCGCGTGACTCAGATACATGGAAACTGAGATACACGACATGTAGCCAGATTTTACACACAATTTAGTCTCTCATTAAAGGAAAGAATTGAAAATTACATTAAAATTGAAAATTGTAGAATTAAAACCTTATTTTATTGATTGACACACCGATGTGTGTTTGAAAATTTAATAATGGTTTTAAATAATATTAAATTCTAAATTAATTTATTTTGATTAATATGTCATTATTGTTTATTCCATTTATTTTTCATGGATAACATAAATGATGGGTATATCTAATTAATATCATATGATCATTAAGATAAAAGAGAAATAATTAATTAATTCATTAATGTAAGTGCATTTATCTTAATAATAAAGAATGGATAAAGAAATGAATGATAGCTGATTACTTTTGCATATTCATTGAATATATAACCAATCATGAGATTGACCAAGACCTATGTACATGTTGAAATTTACTTAATTTAATTTATTGAATTTGTTTAAAATTATTTAATATTAAATTAAATGATGACCTATAAGTCATCCCTCCCTCCATTATTATTTTAAGAACCTGGTTCTTATTTGAGGTATGTATCCCTTACTTTCCATCAAATTTCATTTTAAATGTTTAAATATGGCCTAATATGAATAAAATTGGAGTTAATAGAGGTATCGGGGTGTCTAGGGCTGTTTCGGAGCCCGAAACCCAACTTTTGGGTCAAAATATGCCTTGCACACGGTTAGTTCAAATTGTGTGGGTCAGGCCACATGGTTTGAAAAACCATGCGAGGCATGGGCATAGAGAAGGGGAAGCCTGTACGGTTAAACTAAACTATGTGATTTTAGGTTCACAACCATGAGGGTATGTCTGCAATTTTGACAGTGGGGTTTTTCATGGTTTGTGCATGGTTAGTCAAATCGTACAGACAAACCATGTGATGTGCCCTTACCTATAGCTAAGAATGCATAGTTGGTGCACGGTTTGGCCAAACTATGTGACCCTATATTTTGGGTGAAATTCTAAGTTTCCCCTAATTAAAAATTTATTTCTAACCCTATTTTTTATTTCTCTCTCTCATAAAAACTTCTTCATATTTTGAGTTCCTCTTGACACTTAAAGTGGGATTTGAGGCATCTTCTCTGTCCAATATCTGATTCAAGTGTCTTTCATCTCATTGGATCCACATCAGTGAGTTATCAATTCCCTTTTAGTTGTTCCTAGTTTTTTTTATCAGCTACACTATTTAGTTGTAAGATAATTTTTCCTATTATTAGGTTCTTCATCTGCTCTTCAATTTTCTCCCAATATGAGTCGAATCAGGAGCTAATACTAGATGATCTATCAACTATGAACCTATAATAGGTGGTCTCGTGCCTTTTTTTAAATGTAAAAGTGTTTATATATGTCATTCTGTCGCATTCCTAATTTTTGGGTGATGCCTTGAATGAGTTTTAATCCTTGAATTGAATGAATAGGTATAGCCTATGCAATTAATGAGACTCGTTGATAAATGATAAATGGTTAAGGACCTTGAAATTGAAACCACCCCTTTGGGTGTGTTGTTTAATTAAAAAGACCATTATGAAGGTTTATTTTTTAGAAACCTTTTAGGTATTCCCCTTTACCCCTTGCCTTGGGATGTGAATTGTGAATTGAAGTGTGAATTGTAAATTGAATTATGAATGGTAATGTGAATTTGAATTTTAATTGGTTAAGGAGAAGGGATAGATGACCATGCCCGTAGAATTTTCATATAATGTCTTATTAAGCTTGAGATGCTTGTTTAAATGAATTTACTACTTGAGTTAAATTAAAGGATAACCTTTTAAGATTAGAAAATGCTTGAGTCACCTTTTGAGGTGATATTGAATTGAAATTTTCTTGGTGTTGGCCTTGACATGTTAAATGGTTTTGATTAAATTTTATTTAATTGGTTAAATGCTCATATTCCTTGGGTGACACATGGATCCATATGAGAATGCCATGGATGGAGTCAATTGGATTTTACCTTTCTTATGCCAAAGTGATGCTTAAACTCCCTAGAGGAATGCCAAGGATGGACTCTGAGGCTTGAATATTATATTTCAAGTGATACTTGGATTCCATATTAATTTCCAAGAATGTACTCAAAGTAAATTTGATCATATATGCCATGGGTGATACTTGTTCTCCCTTAGTGGACCACCAAGGATGGACTCAAATGGAAGTGATGTTGTACCACACCTAGATCGATACATGGGTTATTGAGTATCACCATGGATGAGCTTGTAGGGTGTTGGTTTATATTATACCTATAGAGATATCTAGATTTCAAATTAGGAATTCCATGGATAGGATCAGGTTCATAAATGAATAAATAATGAAATGAGTTATATGATGCGTCTGCCAAGTCAAAGCACAAGCTTAGATTCGGTCTTTGTTTATATTTTATGGTTGGCCTATTTAGGAATCTATTGGTTACCTATTTTCATGGGGACACCGGGGTATGCACCAGGTCTCGAGACTTATAAATTAAATGGAATTGAATCATTAACTGGATTTGGTTATAAATGAGAACATGGACTTTATAGGATATTTACTTTCAGTACTTCCTTGATTATTTTATTACTACATGAACTCTATTATATATATTCACTGATTATATGGAACAGACCTTGGGTGGTTTCCTACTAGGATTATATCTCACACTCTATTTGGGCCACCTTTGGGTACCCAAATAGACAATTTGATTTTAGGTATGGATAAGGGAAAGCGCCCTGATATAGGTTCTTGATTACTACATAGGATCTGGGGAGCATGGGACCGAGTTGAGGCTCACAATGATAGTTGGGATATATTTTGGCCTTTTCATACTTTTATTAAATGTATTTTAAACCTTCTATGTATACATGTTTTGGATGTTTTATTAGTGACATATGATATGTATTATTATCATCATTGTAGGTGGTCTTTGTTTTGAGATTGTTATTTATTCCTATTATATATCTATTGTTCATATGATTTACTACTTTTTCTACCTGTATATTATTGATATTATATTTTACTACACTCTGGTAATGAGGAAATATTCTCCCCACAGACACATCTAGGCTCTCACTACTAGTTGGTAGCCTCTGGTGTTTTGGGAGATGCGCTTGAGGCCATGTGACTAACCTGGATCGGGGCACCTTTTAGTGGCATCTGGGTTCGGAATGTTACAAAGTGGTATTAGAGAATTATTTTCTGTTTTTATTTATTATTTGGTGACAATAAAAAGAGATAGGAAGAAATTGGGATTTGGTAATGAGTTGTGTCTAGGCATAGCTAACCCGCGTACAGGAAAAAGCCAAATTTCCACAAATGTGATTGTTATTTTTATGAATTCTTACTATTATAGTTGATTTGATTCCACCATTGAGAAATGCACTTGAATTGTGATGTTATTATTGATATGATTATGATTTCTATTTCGTTGCAACCTGATGAGATGAGGGTATTCCATCTCATGCATCATTTTATGCACTTTATAGGAATCACATGCCATGCGTTATGTCATGCCGTTTAGGATGCATTACTTATTGTATGTTTTTGTTATAGGTGTCGTGATAAATATGCATGTTTTTGTGATATTTATACTATAATGGGTTATGGTGTGGATTATATGGGTTCCATATTTTGATTCATGAGGTGTATTGGCCCTCATGGACCGTAATTTGGCGAACCATTGGTTCAACCTTTTTAAAATGAATTGTGATAAATGTAAAATGGGTATGAATTCAAATGAATTGGAAACTAAAATTGCTTATAATAGAGAACTTGACCAAGACACAACCTTAGTAGTGGGTTTTAGGAAGTATCTCTAGCTTTATTCTGATCTGTATGTTTCCTAGACCTGACTCGTGGAGTAGTTAGAGGGGTGTGTTCTTATATAGGAGGACTTGTACATCTCCCATTTCAATGTCTATGCTTTTAAGATGTGAAATTTGATAATAATATTGATCTGAGGTGTGTTCTTGGCATTTTTAGAGGTATAATGTTGCAAAATCCTTCATTCATACACCAAAAGGGTGTTGACGGCCATACTCTAGAGGTGGTGGGCCATATGCTACTAGTGGATCCTCTAGTGGTGCTATCTGCAACACCAGTTGTAGTATCAAACATAGGTGTTGAGGAATAATTCTATAAGGGATTATTCTGATTCATAAAGACTATTCAGGGAGCACTGTTGTCATGACCCCCTCCCCACAAAGTGTACCCAACCTAGGCCGGCAATGTGAAAAGGGAGATAATGACCCCCGAGTCCCGCCTCCAGTAGGCCCCGGGTTGGCGACTAGCACTGAGGGTATAATAAACACACGAATGGGAGGCATTACCCTCTAAGAGAACACATGCAGAAGAGAGAGATAAGATAGACACCATCTAACTCCAACTCATAATTTAAATATATAATAATCCCAAGTACATATATGAAATGCCATGCAAAAGTACTACAACTGAAAGGGAAACTAAAAATACCCAAAAGAAAGTAAAACGGTAGTGACCACAAGCCCGAACAGCTCCTCCAACCACAAGCTAGTAGTAACCAGCTTGATCTCCAACCTACTCCAAGTGAACTGAAAAACAGTTATATATATACGTAGGGTGAGTATAACAGTATACCCAGTAGGATCCTCCCCAAAGCCTCTCGTGAAAAAGTAAAGGAAGCATGCTAAAGCACAGTGAATAAACAAGTGAAACTGACTCATCACCTAAACAGGTATACTAAGTTCCCAACCTCACCATGGCTACTATCACCAAGTAACGCGTACAAGAATATATCACATAATAAAGAATATCAAGGGTACCCCGCTACTACTTCCCCACTGGTTCGCCGCTTTGCCCCAACGACATACGTCCTGTGCATCTCTCTCCAAAGTCTTGCCCGAATACACCTGGGCTAAGCTCCACAATCTGCACCACGTGCACCACAAAGTCTTTCCCATAGACACTTGGGCTAATCACCACACCATCCTCACAACCAAAAGTAACCAGGTAGTTCCGGGAGCCACCACATCCCGCATAAAGTGTATCATACGTCGGGTATTATACCTCAAGCCATTACAGCCCATACACCAAGTAAGGATCCTCAAGACATAACAGCCTATACATGTTAAACCTATTTTAGTCCATAGGATACTATATATAGAATATATGTGTGTGAATAACCACAAGCCATTACAGCCCTCTACACACATATATGGGGAAACTAACCATTGTGCCTAATGGAACTAGTATATACCAAGAGAAGAGAGTGGGGTCAAAGGGGGTAGTCATCCATTCACCCTCCCATCGGAATATTGGGGAAAACACCCCCCCCCCCCCTAGGGCTCAGAATCCATGGGGTGTCAGTTTCCCTTACTAACAGGGTGGAGTAGCGTATAAAAACACAAAAAGTACAAAATATACTATAACTCACAACCACATTATGGGCATAACCTAATCTTAGTTTCAACTGCAGCTAACGTCTCTTGGACTCTGGGCTACTATTTCTAAGACTAGGTATCCTATAAGCACACAACCATTTAAAAATTCTTCATTAGATTACTTCATCCCCTTTTTCATCAATTCCACTTTACATTAATTAATTCTTCGAACATTAATTAACCAAGAACAAATCCACATTAAGTTCCATTAACATCACATCCAAAAGTCAAAAGTTCCTTCAAAGTTACAACCTCATCATTATATTCTAGCATCTCTATCCCCATGGGTTAACATCAATTATTCAAGCATTCATTACAGATTTACTTTCCCATATTCCCAGGCATTCTAGAAAAGAAACCTATGCTACTAAACACAAGGGGGCTCAACACGGTAAGTAGACATACTACCCGTCGAGTCTTTTCCGCCTATAGCAAGAGCATAGACCCATTCTCCCTAGAGAGGCTAAACACGGAAAGCACGTGGCATACCCCGTGTGTATTTTCCCCTTTCAAAAGAAGGGTAAGCAAGACCAGCTTCCTTGAGCAGTGTGGAAAATCAAAGAAGATAAACAACCAAAGAATCCACAAGCATCCAAAAACCACATCCATCCCATTCCATCATCCCTGGTGTCCTCCCTGACACCCACATGCATAAATCGATGCATCTCACCACTCTAGGCGTCATTCGCTGCCACAACCACAAGGCCTTTATGCCCCCACATATACAACACCCTCTCATGGTCACATCACCACACAAGCAGCAGTAAAACAAACATCACATAAAATTTGGGCTCTTGTCCCTTTAACAAGGCATCCGGCCTTCAAACAACAAGCACCAATAGATTTCAGGTTTACCAACTAACTGAATTAAACACATCATCGGCGTCAAATTGATTAACACTAAGTTGGAACAACAACCAAAACAACAACAACCGGATTCGTTTACATGCCACTTTATCTTTAGCCAAATAAATTATCAATTAATTTCGGCTTTACGTTCTTTATCAATTTCATCAAGAACCCCATGCTAATAAGAAAGGCATAAATATCACACCATCTAGAAAATCAAGAGTCAAACTGTTATCACGGTACAAAGCAACAACATGCGATCAAACCAATTCTTTTAATCCGGTTCAAGTATTTAATTAGGTCAATTTCATTGTGATCCAAAGGGATAAATCATGCTAACTATATGATTTCACATAAAAAATTAGAGAATCCACAAATCCCCTACCTCAACGGTTTTGACGGAAACCACAACGGTCGAAGAACACCCAAGAAGACCGGGCCAATTCACCAAGGATCCTCCCTATATCTCTTCTACTAACACAACCAAGACCAAAGATCATCATAATCGACATCCACACACTTAGATCTACCCATAACAGGCATAGATCTAAGATCCCGAGAGAAGAGGGGGAGCAGATCTAGGTAGATCTAAGAAACCAAACAAAAGGATCACATACCTTGAGAAACCGGCTTCGATTCGTGAAGAGAAGACTCTGGATCACCTCCAAAACACTTGGGGGAGGTTCTCTAACCTTCAAGGGAGATTAATCTCGATTTATGGCCAATTAGGGGCTTAAACGAAGTGATTAAAGGCAAAACGAGTTAGATCTACAATTTTAGGATCTAACTTTAAGTGCCTGCATGGTTAGTCCGCACAGTTTAACAAATTGTGCGCTAACCGTGCATTAGCTTCTGCCTCGTCAAACACTCCTCGCATGGTTAGTCCGCATGGTTAGACAAACCATGCACTAACTGTGCATTAAACACTGCCTCCAAGACCAGCCTTGCACGGTTTGGCCACACGGTTTAGGCAAACCGTGCGCCAACCGTTTGAAATCTATTACCCTTTAGATTTCCTTAAAAGTCCACCCAAACGTACCCCAAGCCACCTTGACCTTCCAGAACACCTCTAAAACCATATTTTCACAAAGGAATGGACCGGAGAGGTCCGTTCCATTACATTAGATACCTATCAAAACATTCTCGTCCTCGAGAATCCAAAACCCACCTAAAGAGAAAACGAAACAGGGTCTGAACAACCACCCACCAAGATACCTCTCAAAAGAGAGAAAGCCACCAAAGAAACAAAGGGTGCCATCTCATAAACATGAAAGTTCCACAACCACATCAGTTTCAACGATACATGGAAAGAGTTAAACATCAAACAACTCTGGGTACTGAGCACGTATATGTGACTCATGTTCCCAAGTACTCTCCTCCATGCCACCATGTCACCACAAGACACGAACTAAGGGGATGGAACGCCAGCGCAACGCCTTCTCCTTGCAGTCTTGGATCTCCACAGGTTGTTCCTCAAAGTTAGAATCATCATCAACATTGATCTCTCCCTAATCGATGATGTGGGATTCGTCATGAAGATAACAACGTAGCTGTGATACATGGAAAACATCATGTATCTGACTCATCTAAGGGGGAAGTTCCACTTGGTATGAAATAGCTCCAACACGAGCTAACACCTTGAAAGGACCAACAAACCGGGGAGAAAGCTTACTTCCATGACCAAACCTTCGCTGCCCACGATGGGGAGTCACCTTCAGAAACACATGATCCCCAAAATTAAACTTCAAGGGCCTCCTCCTTTGATTATCATATGATTTCTGACGATCATGTGCTTCTTTCATCCTCTCATGAATCACCTGAACCATCTCTGTTGTATTCTTCACTAGTTCTAGTCCGAGAATTGCTGACTCTCCGACCCCAGTCCAGCAAAATAGAGAATGGAAAGGCCATCCATACAAGGCTTCAAGTAGCGCCATACTGATGGTGGAGTGAAAACTATTATTATAATATAAATCCACCAAGTGTAAGTGCATCATCCATGAACCTCCAAAATCAAGAACACATGAGTGCAACATGTCTTCAAGATTCTGGATAGTTCGCTCTGTCTGACCATATGTTTGAGGATGAAAAGCATTGCTAAGGCAAAGTTGAGAACCAAAAGCATGTTGGAGACCTCTCCAAACCCTGGAGGTAAAACGAGGATCTCGATCAGAAATGATCATCCTTGGGACTCCATGAAGTCTCACCACCTCCTCTAGATACTACCTCGACAAAACCTCCACTGAGCTCGACTCCTTGATCGCTATGAAGTGGGATGATTTTGTTAAATGATCCACTACCACCCAAATAGCATCATATCCTCCCGGAGCTCGAGGTAAGCTAGTAACAAAGTCCATTGAGATGTCCTACCACTTCCAATGAAGAATATCTAATGGCTGGAGAAGACCACCAGGAACACGGTGTTCGGCCTTCACCTTCTGGCAGACTAAACATCGAGACACAAACTCCTCAACCGCACGCTTCAGCCCAGGCCACCAAAACTGGCTCCTCAAGGATCGGTACATATTTGTCACACCAGGATGCACCTCTAAAGGAGAACCATGGAACTCTCTGAGGACCTTCTTGCGCATCTCCAAGGGAACAAAAATACTTCCATGATATAACACTCTGTGTTGTTCATCCTCAGACCAACCATTAGGGGCCTCACCACAAACAACTCGGTCTCTCCAGACCTCCACCTCAAGATACCCCAATTGGGATTCTTCCACCTTCTACACCAGGGATGACTACACCGTCATCTGAAAAAGAAAACCTATACCCCCAACTTCTTCCATATCAAGATGCAATGCTGACAGTTCCTCCATTACTCTACAGGAATTTCCATATTCATGCACAGCATCACTACGTGAATTTCGGATCAGCGCATTAGCTACAACATTCCCTTTTCCATGTGTATATGATATCTCAAAGTCATATTCCTGCAATAACTCCATCCACCGACGCGGTCGCAAGTTCAAGTCACACTGGGAGAAAACATACCTCAAATTCTTATGATCAGTGAAAACCACGAAGTTCTCACCAATGAGGTATTGTCTCCACAACTTCAGAGAAAACACCACGGCTTCCAAATTAAGATAATGGGTGGCATAGTTGCGTTCATGGGGACGCAAATGCCGAGACCCATAAGAAACAACTGACCTCTGCTGCATGAGGACACAGCCTAACCCCATATGTGAAGCATCGCAGAAAACATCAAACTGGACTCCCTCAGCTGGAAGACAAAGGACTGGAGCACTTACTAAATTCTATTTTAGATACTCGAAAGTTGCTTGACACTTATCAGTCTATATGAAAGCCTGATCTTTCCTGGTCAAAGCTTTTAGAGGAGTCACAACCCGTGAGAAATTGGCTACGAACCTCCTGTAGTAGCCTGCGAGACCAAGGAAACTTCTCAATTATGACACTATCTTGGGGGATTCCCAAGACACAACTGATTCAATCTTAGAGGGATCCATAGCTACTCCCTGTTGGGACACAACATTCACCAAGAAACGGACTTCTTGATCCCAAAACTCACACTTTGACATCTTCCCAAACAACGGATGTCGACGAAGAACTCCCAAAATGGCTTGTAGATGTTCTGCATGCTCCTCTTCAGATGTGGAGTATACAAGGATGTCATCAATGAAAACTACCATGAACTTGTCCAGGAACTCACAGAACACAGCATTAATCAAACCCATGAACACAAATAGAGCATTCTTCACACCAAACGGCATTACAACAAACTCATAATTCCCATGACGACAACGGAAAGCAGTCTTCGGGATATCCTCATCCTTCACATGCATCTGATGATATCTTGACCGCAAGTTGATCTTTGAGAACCAACTTGAACCCTTCATTTGATCAAATAAATCATCAATCCATAGAAGAGGATAGCGATTCTTTATTGTCACTTTGTTTAAGTGATGATAATCGACACACAACCGTAAACTGTTGTCGGCCTTCTTTACGAACAAAACCGGTGCACCCCATGGGGACACACTTGGCCGAAAAAAACTACACTGCAATAGACCATCAAGTTGTATACGTAGCTCTCGTAACTCAGAAGGGGACATCCTATATAGAGATATAGAAATAGGAGATGATCTTGGCTGTAGCTCAATCCCGAATTCAATCTCTTTTCGAGGGGGTAAGGCTACAACCTCTTCTGGAAAGACATCATGGTACTCCTCTACGACCCGAGGAAACGCCAACTGCTGAACCTCTGAAGAACTCAGCATCATCTCATCTGCCATGGATGATAAAAATGAAATGCGCCTATGACCCATCCGAGGGTCTCGCTCACCAACAAACACCACTTGCTCTCCATCCGCATCAAAGAAAACGACCTTCTTCCTAAAGAAATCCATGATAGCCTGCACCAAATACAACCAATCCATGCCAAGGATGACATCATATGGCTGTATTCGTAAAAATAGTAAATCTCCCCAAGAGCGGTGTTTCCCCAACACTAGCTCACAGTCTCTACATACTTCAAACAAGTCAGATCTACCTCCAACTGGTGTAGTCAATGTCAAGGGCACTGGAAGCCTCTCTACCTCAAGTCCCAAGGCATGGACAAGGGTAGGGGATATAAAGGAGTGTGTCGCTCCTAAATTAAACAAGTTATACACCAAGGTATAAAACAAGCAAAGGGTACCTCGAACGGCATCTGGCTCGTCTGGTGCTGGCAATGCTAGAGCATGAAACTGACCATGACCTCCTCCACGAACTCTCTGACCCTGATGACGACCACCACCATGGCCACGCTCTGATCTCTGAGGATAGGGAGCATCATGGGGTTGTCCTCTTCCTAGCCCATCTACCCTCTACTGATCTAAAGCTGGTGCAACTGGATGGTGCTGCCTCGGCTGGAACTATCTCAAAAGTGGAACCTGAAGCGTAACACTTGGTTCACGGTGACTGCTCTGAAAGGTCGAGCACTCCCGCTGCTAATGACCATGACCACCACAAGAAAAACAAGTGTCCGATCCCTTGGCATAGGCTTGAGAGTTGCCACCTCCGGATAAATGAGATGTGAAGGGCTGGGACCTACCCCCGGCTGAACGGAAACTCTTCTACCCTGAAAAACGAGAACCCCGGACCACAGCTCTGCTTCGTGAGGAATCATGCTGATTCCCTTCTCGTGATGATCTGGTCATGGCCAAAGTCCTCTCAACAACCTTTTCCCTCAATAGCACCTCAAGGTATGTCTTTAACATAAATGGGGTGACCTGGCGCTGGATCTCTAGACGCAAAGCCTCCTCGAAATGCCTCGCCCTAGCCTCCTCACCTAGTAACAGGTCTGAAGCATATCATAAAAGGTTCCTGAAATGGATCCCAAACTCCCAAACACTGGAGCTCCCTTGTCAAAGGGTATGAATCTCCTGGTGACTGGATGCCTTTGTAGTCAAGGAAAGGAACTCGACTCTGAACTTATCTCGGAACTCCTCCCATGTGATCGCTGACTCCTCACGATCCCTGAGGAACAAGAACCACCACTTCCTTGATGCTCCATGCAACATCGTCATAGCTAAGGACACCCAGTGCTCCTTCTGAGTACGGATCGAACTGAAGTCTATCTCGACCTCCTCTAACCAGTCTTCTGTGACTACATCTAAAACAGAGCCCTCATACTTCTGTAGACTCTGGTGCTGAAACTCTCGGAGTGTCTTCCTCCAAGTGTCGTCGTTGTCAACCTCTACCCTACAGCGTCTTGCTGGAACAGCCTGCTGGACATCTTCTACGCAAACCTGACGAGGACGTCGACCTGGAGCCATACCTGGAAAATAACAAACACTTAGAGCTCCTAAGCCTGGAATATGGAAGACTCAACATTTGTTAATTAATTTTTTTCTTTTATTCATTTTAGGTTAACCTATCCCAAGGTCTACCCATTCAAACACAGGCACAAAGAATAATGATGCATGATCCTTCCCTAGGTTTCTACCCTGCAACCCGTGTCACCCTGTTTAGTAGCCATTGTAAACTTAAAGGTCCATACATCAGATCATAGGGGGCCCTAAATGCCTATGTCTCAGCCAGTATCCAGTGTTTACCTCACTTGCTAAACATGAATGACATTGTTTCCCTACCAACCCATGTAACCTCACATGTGCCTAACTCCAAAATCCATCCTATCTCTCAACCAGACCTTTGATACCACTCTGTCACGACCCCCTCCCCACAAAGTGTACCCCTCCTGGGCCGGCAATGTGAAAAGGGAGATAATGAACCCTGAGTCCCGCCTCCAGTAGGCCTCGGGTTGGCGACTAGCATCGAGGGTGTAATAAACACACGAATGGGAGGCATTACCCTCTAAGAGAACACATGTGGAAGAGAGAGATAAGATAGACACCATCCAACTACAACTCAGAACTGAAATATAAAAGAATCCCAAGTACATATATGAAATTACATGAAAAATTACTATAACTAAAATGGAAACTACAAATACCCAAAAGAAAGTAAAACGGCAACGACCACAAGCCCGAACAGCTCCTCCAACCACAAGCTAGTAGTAACCAGATTGATCTCCAACCTGCTCCAAGTGACCTGAAAAACAGTTATATATATACTTAGGGTGAGTATAACAGTATACTCAGTAGGATCCTCCCCAAATCCTCTCGTGAAAAAGTAAAGGAAGCATGCTAAAGCACAGTGAATCAACAAGTGAAACTGACTCGTCACCTAAACAGGTATACTAAGTTCCCAACCTCACCGTGGCTACTCTCACCAAGTAATGCATACAAGAATATATCATATAATAAAGAATATCAAGGGTACCCCGCTACTACTTCCCCACTGTTTTTCCACTTTTCCCCAACGACATACGTCTTGTGCATCTCTCTCCAAAGGCTTGCCCGAATACACCTGGGCTAAGCTCCACAATCTGCACTACGTGTACCACAAAGGCTTGCCCGTAGACACCTGGGCTAAGCACCACACCATCCTCACAACCAAAAGTAACCAGGTAGTTCCGGGAGCCACCACAGCCCGCATAACGTGTATCATACGTCAGGTATTATACCTCAAGACAATACATCCCATAAACCAAGTAAGGATCCTCAAGCCATCACAGCCTATACACGTTACACCTATAGTAGTCCATAGGATACTATATCCAGAATATATGTGTGCGAATAACCACAAGACATTACAACCCTCTACACACATATATGGGGAAAACTAACTGTTGTGCCTAATGGAACTAGTATCTACCAAGAGAAGAGAGCGGGGTCAAAGGGGGTAGTCATCCATTCACCCTCCCATCGGAATGTTGAAGAAAACACCCCCCAGGGCTCAGAATCCCCAGGGTGTCAGTTGCCCTTACTGACAGGGTGGAGTAGCGTATAGAAACACAAAAATTACAAAATATACTATAACTCACAACCACACTATGGGCATAACCTAATCTTAGTTTCAACTGCAGCTAACGTCTCTCAGACTCTGGGATACTATTTCTAAGACTAGGTATCCTATAAGCACACAACCATTTAAAAAGGCTTCATTAGATTACTTCATCCCCTTTTTCATCAATTCCACTTTACGTTAATTAATTCTTTGAACATTAATTAACCAAGAACAAATCCACATTAAGTTCCATTAACATCACAGCCAAAAGTTAAAATTTCCTTCAAAGTTACAACCTCATCATTATATTCCAACATCTCCATCCCCATGGGTTAACATAAATTATTCAAACATTCATTACAGATTTACTTTCCCATATTCCCAGGTATTCTAGAAAATAAACCTATGATACTAAACACAAGGGGGCTCAACACGGTGAGTAGACGTACTACCCGTCGAGTCTTTGCCAACTATAGCAAGAGCGTAGACCCATTCTCCCTAGAGAGGCTAAACATGGAAAGCACTTGGCATACCCCACGTGTCTTCACCCCTTTCGGAAGAAGGGTAAGCAAGACCAGCTTCCTTGAGCAGTGGAGAAAAGAAAAGTAGATAAAAAACAAAGAATCCAAAAGCATCCAATAACCACATACATCCAATTCCATTATCCTTGGTGTCCTCCCCGACACTCACATGCATAAACCAATGCATCTCGCCACTCTAGGCGTCATCCGCTGCCGCAACCACAAGGCCTCCATGCCCCCACATATCACAACACCCTCCTAGGGTCACATCCCCACACAAGCAGCAGGAAAAAAACATCACATCAAATTTGGGCTCTTGGCCCTTTAACAAGGCATCTGGCCTTCAAATAATAATCACCAATAGATTTCAAGTTTACCAACCAACTTAATTAAACACATCATCAGCCTCAAATTGATTAACACCAAGTTGGAACAACAACCACAACAACAAAAACCAGATTCATTTACATGCCTCTTTATCTTTAGCCAAATAAATTATCAATTAATTCTGTCTTTACGTTCTTTATCAATTTCATCAAGAACTACATGCTAACAAGCATGGCATAGACATCACACTATCTAGAAAATCAAGAGGCAAATTGTTATCACGGTACAAAGCAACAACATGCGATCAAACCAATTATTTTAATTTGGTTAAAGTATTTAATTAGTTCAATTTCATTGTGATCCAAAGGGATAAATCATGCTAACTCTACGATTGCACATAAAAAATTAGAGAAGCCACGAATCCCCCACCTTAACGGTTTTGACGGAAACCACAATGGTCGAAGAACACCCAAGAAGACCGGGCCGATTCACCAAGGATCCTCCCTAGATATCTTCTCCTAACACAACCAAGATCAAAGCTCATCATAATCGACATACACACACTTAGATCTACCCATAACAGGCATATATCTAAGATCCTGAGAGAAGAGGGGGAGCAGATCTAGGTAGATCTAAGAAACCAAACAAAAGGATCACATACCTCGAGAAACTGGCTTCGATTCGTGAAGAGAAGCCTCCGAATCACCTCCAAAATTCTTGGGAGAGGTTCTCTAACCTTCAAGGGAGAGTAATACTGAGTTATGGCCTATTAGGGGATTAAACGAGGTGATTAAAGGCAAAACGAGTTAGATCTACAATTTTAGGATCTAACTTTAAGTGTCTGCACGGTTAGTCCGCACGGTTTAACAAATCGTGCACTAACCGTGTGTTAGCTTCTGCCTCGCCAAACACTCCTCGCATAGTTAGTCTACATGGTTAGACAAGTCGTGCACTAACCATGAATTAGCCACTGCCTCCAAGACCAGCCTTTCCCAGTTTGGCCGCACGATTTAGGAAAACTGTGAGCCAACCGTACGAAAGCTATTACCCTTTAGATTTCCTTAAAATTCCACCCATATGAACCCCAATCCACCTTGACCTTCCAGAACACCTATAACACTATATTTTTACAAAGTAATGGACCAGAGAGGTCTGGGACATTACAAATATGACCTGACCTGACTATGGAAGAGTTGACGCATGAATTCCAGCAGCAGCATCTACCTATGTTTTCAAGGGATAGAGGACCACAGGCTATGTAGTCATGGATAGAGGCTATAATATCTATCTTTTAGGATCTATAGATTCCTCCTAAGAGGAGGGTAAATCTCTCTATGTATATGATGTATGATTCTACCAAGAGGTGGTGGGATGTCATTACTCAGACAAATTGTCATCAAGAGATGGTTTGGAGGGATTTTCATACGGTATTCTATGACTACTTCTATCCCGAGACATAGAGAGCCAATAGAGCCTAATATTTCTTTCACCTAGAGTAGGGCACACTATTAGTGATGAATTATTTGGACCATTTTACTAAGATCCAGTTTTTCACACCTATTTTGATAGGTTACAAGTTATCTAAAGCCAGGTGATTCAAGGATGGTCTCAAGTATGAAATCTGATCATGGATGAATGTCTTTCAGCTGACTATCATTTCTAGAATAGAGAATTAGGCACTTATCACATAGCGTAACCTGAGAGAGGTTGGGGGTGCAAGCCAAGGTGGTTCGACACCGAGATCTGGTACTGCATCAATTGGTAGTAGAAAGCATCATATGGAGCTTCCACATGGTGATACCAGTAGCTAGAGCACATATTCAGGTAACCAAGTGAGGTGATACCAGTACGGTAGTCTAGTATATACAAATCCATAGTGTATGAGGGATGTAGTCGAGTGTTGTTCTTGTGGAAATATGGGCCATCTAGAGTGATTCTAGAGAAAGTTTCCTACGACAGCTAGTGAGATAGGGTCTACACTGACTCCACATTTAGGAACGAGGTTAACAACTTCTAATCGGGTAGGGAACTGGAGTGCAGCTGGATGATCAAACCGAGGTGGTGGTCGTTGTTTTGGTAGTCAGACCCCAATTTCACAGTGACAATAGAGTGGATCTTTTCAAGGTAGCTAGGTAGTATCGCAGGGTTTTGGTTCAAGCTAGATATATGTAGTGCAATAGAACCTTGAGGAGTAGGATCACAAACCTTCTACTGCCATAGTTATTATTCTAGTAACCTCTACTTTAGCTTCTTCACTTTTTGACATAGGGGATTCACATATCTTTATATTGGTGCCCATTGTGGAGATCCTTGGGCTCAGTGTTTATACTTATGATGGATTCATGATGCTTACCACTCCTTTGGGGATTAGAATGGAGTATATATATCAGTGCAGGCAATTCCCCATTGAGATTAGCAGGTGTCACATCATACTGGACCTCTTTTTCATCGATATGATAGGTTTTTACATCATTCTCAAGATAGATCAGTTAGTTCCCTTTCATGCCTTTGTTGATTGCTATCTTTGAAGGTTGGCCTTCACATTACCAGAGGGAAGAGAGTTTATTCACAAGGGTGAATGGGATGTCTAGATAATCTGAGATGGACTCGAGTATCATGGGCTGGGTGGGATGACAGCCTAGATTATGATTTTATATCTGGATGATAAGGGAACACATCAACCAAATTTCCCTCCAGTAGTTGATCATTTTAGTGACGTTTTCCCAAATGACTTTTCAAGATTACCTCCAGTGAACGAGGTATATTTCTCTGTCTATATAGTGTCAAGATTTACACTGGTATCCATTACTCCTTATAGTATGGTTACTACTGATATGTAGGAACTCAAGAGGTAGCTGGAAGATTTAGAGGCAAAGGGGTTTATCTGGATTGGTACTTTTTTGTGGGTTTTTCCTGTCCTTTTTGCGAAAAAGTAAGATGGAACCCTCAGGCTATGTATGGATTACTAGAAATTAAACTAGCTGATGGTTAATAACTAGTATCCTCTATCGTAGATAGATGATCTCTTTGACCAAATCTGAGGATCTCAAGTGTTCTAAAAGATTGATTTGAGATCTAGTTATCATTAGGTGCATGTTAGGCCATTAGAAATACCCCGCACATCTTTTTGTAGTAGGTATGATCTATATGAGTATTTGATTATGTCGTTTGGTCTCATGAATGTGCCAGTGGTCTTCGTGGCACTGATGAACCAAGTGTTCCATCCTTATCTAGATTTGTTTGTCTTGGTTTTTTTGGATGATATCTTAGTGTATTCTCACAATCTATATGACCATTCCAAACATCTTGATATTGTATTGAACATGCTGAGAGAGCATCAACTACATTCCAAGCTCACAAAGTGCCACTTCTAGATGGATCAGATTCACTTCATGGGTCACATTATCTCATAGACAAGAGTATTATTTGACCCATAGAAGGTGGGAGTTGTAGTTTCCTAGGATCATCCCAAGAATTTCTTTTAGGTACAAAGTTTCTTAGGGCTTGCTAGTTACTGCAGACATTTCCTACGGGACTTCTCACGCTTAGCAGCACCGCTTACAGGCTTGAATAAGAAAGGTGTGAAGTTTGTATAGTCATATCCCTATGATTCATCATTTTAGGAGATGAAATGGAGGTTTAATTCAGTACCAATACTAATTTTTTCAAATCCAAGTAGGAGTTACACTATGTATTGTGATGCATCAAGTATCAGTCTAGGAGCAGTTCTTATGCAGGGTGATAGAGTCATGGCGTATGGGTCTCGATAGTTAAGGCCACATGAGAGGAACTACCCAAAGCACAATCTCTAGTTAGCTGTAGTTGTTCACACATTGAATTTTTAGAGACATTACTTACTTGAATAGAATTTTGTGGTGTACACAGACCAAAAAATCCTCAAGAACATATTTACACAACATGATCTGAATCTGATGCAGCGAAGGTGGGTTGAATACCAACTGTATTTCGAATTTGAGCTTACCTACATACTTGGGAAAGGCAATTAGGTGGTCGATACACTGAGTAGGAGGACCCAGATATAGGGAGTTCAGCAAACCAGTAGCGAGTGGAAGCTCGTTGATTTGTTCTCTGAGATGCACTTGGAGGTGCAGGACAGTCAGGGATAGATTTTTCTATCATCCTAAATTATTACCTATACCCTTTTGGATAGAGTAAGTATGAGGCATCTATAGAACTCAGAAGTCCAAGTCCTATAGGAGAGTGTGGTATGTGAGGACCCTCCTCCTGGTTAGACCGTAGGTGAGGATGAAATTCTTCATGCACATGGTCACATATGGGTTTCATCAGACATGTGCGAGGAGATAATACGAGACTTTCATGCTTCATCTTGGGCAATACACCTCAACTTCACCAATTTGTATCATGATTTACATCACCAATACTTGTGGTCGGGTATGAAAAGAGATGTAGTTGGTTTTTTCATGAGATTTTCCACCTATCAATAGGTGAAGGTGGAACACCAATGACTAGCCAAACTTTTACAGTAGTTACCCATTCCTGAGTGGAAATGGAATGACATTACAATGGATTTTGTGACTAGTTTTCTGAGGTCACCTTAAGGTAATGATGATGTATGGGTTATTGTTGATAGGCTCACGAAGGTTTCATATTTCCTAATAATCAAAGAAACCTTCATTGTTTATGATCTTGAAAGTTTATACATTAATGAGATAATACAACTTCATGAGGTCTCGAATACTATCATTTCAGATAGGGATGCCCGGTTTACTTCACAGTTCTGTAAAGGGATGAAAGGGTGTTGGGTACATAGGCGCTTCTAAGCAAAACATACCACCCCTAGATAGATGACCAGACATAGTGCATGATTTGGGTGCTTAAGGACATGTTGTGAGTATGCGTTTGGGATTTCGAGGGATCTTGGGAGAGACATATATCCCTGGTTGAATTCGCCTACAAAAATAGTTTTTAGGATACTATTTAGATAGAACCTTACGATACTTTGTATGGTAGGTGTTGGTCGGAGTAGACTACTCAAGAGGGGAGGGGTGAATTGAGTAACTATAAAAATTTCTGTAAAAATTATTTCTAAAAAGGTTTCCCCAAATATTAAATACAGCCCAGTTAATCAAGTTTATACTATTATAAAAGTTTGACTATTTAAGTAACTTCTTAGAAGATTGATTAATTCTCAGTAATATTAATTTGTGTTATTAAAATTACTTTTGAAGTTATTCTACTAAGACAAGCCAGTTATAACTTCTTTCCAATACTAACTATCAAAGTGAAATTAGAGATTTCTGAATTATACAATTAAAGAAATAAAACAGAGAAAACTAAATTAAGCAGCACAGTGGATATAAAACAAGTGATTCAGTCTCAAACCGAGACCTAATCCACTCCACTTGGTGATCACTTGACACCAAGCAATTTATATAAATAAACTTTGATCCACACCCTCGATCGGGGTTAACAATAGTACACAGACTGTCCAGGTCACAAACCTCTTCCACAGTTTTCGTGGGTATAAACTATCCAGGTCACACAGGGACCTCTTCTACACTTATCCATGGGTATATACAAGAGTAAGAGAATGATTGAGAAAGGATATCTTGTATCCTTCAGTTTAGTGTAGGAGACAGAGTGTGTTGTTCTAAAAGTACACACTCTGCTCAAAAACTAATAAACAGATACACAACAGAGGAGAAATATGGAGATGGGTTTAGAAATTCTTTGAGTGTTAGTATTTTTAGCTTTGGACTTCTGAGATGAATCAGATGTAGAGTTATAGTCCTTGTCTATAAAACAAAGTGTTGTGATTCAGCTTGTGTTCTTCCTGAGGTTTGACAGTGTGAATATGTACTCTGGATTCCAGTGTACTTCGTATGTTCTTCAGTAGAGTCGGGTTGTATGCATGTGACAATCCTTCCTTTAAAATTCTCTCAATGTTCTTAGTTATCATGCTCATAGCCTTGTTTTTTGTTCAGTATCAACCCCCTTCTTGATTCTTGGCCACACTTTGATTTTATCTTTGAATGCATGTGTTGGAGCCGACAGTTTGCATGGATACCGCACCTCGTACCTCGTACTGTCAGATGATATGTCTACAAAGAAACATTAATTATGTCAGTGCTTTTAAAATCTTTAAATATTACTGTTAGAAATTAAATTTAAAGATGACAAAATGGTTTAAGAAACGGTGTCACAGTAGGTCATGGAAACGGTGTCTCCTTCACATGGTGTCTATAATGATCACGGTGTCTTGTGGTCACGGTGTCTCATGGTCACGGCGTCTGCTTCACGATGTGTCATGGTCACGGTGTCTGCTTCACGGTGTCTCATGGTCACGTTGTCTGCTTCATGGTGCCTTATGGTCATGGTGTCTGCTTCACGGTGTCTTGCTTCATGGTGTCTGTTTCACGGTGTCTTGTTTCACAGTGTCAGAAATACATAACCAGTGGCAGACTCATGGTGTCACAGACTTTTCAAAGTAACTATGTTCAAACTTGAGCAATGATGATAAGAGAATGGATTAGACTTAAGCATTTGTAAAAGAAGGTATTTATGAGAGTAGATCAAAGATAGTATAAAGTAAGTAAACTAAATGTAGAGAAATTGAGATCTTTAATGGCTCTTCTTAACGCGTGAAAAGACTTTAAACATTAATACATATGATTTGATATAATTTATAGGAGTTAACTAGGTTGAATAAGATTTGTGATCATTAAAACATGATTAATACATGAGGAGTCCAACAATCTCCCCCTTTTTGATGATCACAAATCATGTAAGGTTAAGGTGTATATTGGATTCAACTATAGTGATAAATGGATAACATATAGAAATTTCTCCCACTTTTGGGATTATCAAAAATATAGAATAAGAGAAGTCAAAAAGTTCACACTCCATTACTATAAAATAAGGTTCAGTACAAATGCAAAATATGAAAACAAAAGCAACAGAATCTCTATCAAAAATAAGTAATCATTTTTCTTCTTCATGGGCTGGCCTTCTCTTTGCCTTTAGCCGCAGTGGCAGAATAGGAAGCTATAGGGGCAGAGGTCGAGGTAGAAGAAGGCATTGTGGTGGTTGATAAAGAGGGTAAAGGAAGGCCTTCAAAGACTGATGGAGCCAAAGTATGAGCAGTAGAAGATCTAGGCAGTTTTTGATCAAGAATCAAAGGCCAGATTTGTCTAAGGGCTTGGCCGATAGACATAGTGGTTGAGGTTAGGGAAGAAGTGAAGGTAGGCATCCCAAGTCTTAGAGGTACAGCCGCTGGAGAAACAATGGTTGTACTCTGGACATGAAGATAGGGCCTTAGGAGTTTGATGAAATCTACAATGATCTCCCCACCATACTGCATGGATTTCTCAAAATCATCCTTATTTTCCATAAACTTATCCATCAATCGAGTAAACTCTATGAGCTTCTAAACTTGGGTCTTGAAATCTTGATTCACAGGTGGAATTCTCAGATTTTCCACGAGATACTTGAAGTGATTTGTCATATCAGTCTTGGAGAAGATTCTGTTGAAGTAGAAATCCACTTTCTTGTTAATTTCTTGCTGAGTATAGTTAGAAATCTTCAAGTGAATTTAGACTAGTTCAAGAACTCTATCACTGTTCTTGACAACTTCAAATAGAGAATCCATATTGAAACCACTGAGAGCATTCTGAAGCTCTTCTTTGACTACAGTTTTGAGCAAATCAGTGTCCAGGGAGAGTTTAGAGGATTGACTAGATGCTTTAGAGTCATTGACAATTGTGGTCAGGGATTTTAGTTGATTCGGCACCTTTTAAAGACACCTTGTATACTCATCAGTGAGTTTATTAAGATTTACAACAAGCTCTCTCATTTCCTTAAAAATTTGTTTGTTCCTTTCAGCGATATTTTCATCCAAGGAAGCTATATAAGGTTGAATCTGAGACACAAAAATCTGTGGGATTTGAGGATCAATAGGTTCTATAGGAGGAGAAATAGGCTCAGATCTCGAATGTAGCTCTCTTTGCATGTATTCAATCATACTTCTTAGTGTCTTCACTTCATCACTAAACAGCTTATTTTCAACTCTTACTTCCTAAATCTCATGAAGCATTTTAGGTTGTATTTTCTAAATCACTTTCTCTAATAATAGTGAGGCATCTCTCTCACTTAAATTGGTCATAGGAAGAGTTTGGGTATTCATGAGTTTATCAACTCTAGACAAGAGGGTAGCACCAAATTCCTTCAGATCATCCTTACTTACAAAAGATGGTTGTGCTGGAGAGGGTTCAGAAACAGGTACTGAAACAGTTTCGGGTTCCTTTGCAGGGGAAAAATCAGAAACGGATTTCAGCCTGAACATAGTGAAAAGGTCAAGACCTTTTACTAAAACTTGCTGAGAGTCATACACGTCATATAAACTGGGGAACTTATACTGAGTGTCTACAAGACTTGACTCAGTCAAATGTGCAACTTCAATAGACTCGAGATTTGGGGTTTTCTCCCCCTCAACAGGTGCCTAATTATCAGGTTTGAGAGGCTTAGAATCTCGATCTAATTTCACAAACTCAGCTCTAAGTTCCTCACTCATTTCCTATCTAGCCAGCTGAAAATCTAGCTTCATCTGTTCTTCAGCCGAAGGGATGATTTCAGGAATAGATTATTCCACTGGGAGTTCCTCAAGATTGACCTCTTTCAAAATAGGTTTCTCTTCCACTGTAGGCTCTTCTAATGTAGGCTCTTCCATGGCATTCTTTTTAGGTTCTTTGAAAACTGATTCTATTTTAGCCTTGGGTTGAGTTTCTAGAATAACAGCTTCTTTAGGAGCAGGGACTTCTTCTTCAAGAACTTCATGAGGAACAGTAGCACTTTCAACCTCAACAAGAATAGCTTCTTTAGGTGGCACTTTAGCCTCTTATTCCTCTTCTTTAGGATACTCAACAATCTCATCTGGTTACAAACCAGGATCAGAAATATTTCTTGGTCTTTAGGGATAATCCACCAGATTTAATTTCTCATAAATTCTATCATTGTCTTCCACCCATTTCTTTTTCCAAGGATTCCAGTTTATCTTCATTATTTTGATAGTGGATTTTTAGAGATAGAATTCATAATCCTTAATCACTTCCTCATTTGGTCTAACCATACCTTTGTCCAGAATCATGGCTGAGATTAGCCGAGAGTAAAACAAGGAAGTTGACTTAGATGTGACTTTGATCAGCTCACACATATGATGAATGATGTACTTGCACAGGTTGATCTTATACCCATTTTTCATAAGGTGAATCAGAAACACATCTTGATATTTTAAAATAAAAAAAATCAACTTTTCTGGGACTAACCAAATTCTGTATAAACTTGAACAGAAGCATTGATTCTCTATCTAATTCAGCAGCAATGGATCTCCTCTGGGTTCCATTTCTAGTTAAGGTTTTCAGGGAATCTTCTAAATCAAAGTATTCAGTTGAAGGTGGAGGTCCTCTCTGATAATCCTTATAGATTCATTCATGAGGTATCTTAAGGCATGCATCCCATAACCTCAAAGAGAATGAATATCCTTGGCCGTTGACCCAGCTTCTTACTACATAACCATCATCAAAATCAAAAGAGAACTGTATGTACTGGTAAAACTGAGCCACTAAATTAGGGTAGATGGGTCTATCTTCCTTCGAGAACCACTCTAACCAGCCTTGTTGTTCTAACACTTTCAAAACTAGAGACTTACTTGACAGGATCAATTTGGGGAAAATCTCTTTCTCAGGTACAACAACTTGGTTTACCAGATTTGGATTTAAAGGTCCTTCGGGTGTTAGCTTAGGTGCAATCTTCTTCTTCTTCGAGCTGCGCTTCTCAGGTTTCGACGATGAAGGACATTTCATTCTTGGAATTCACTGAAGGTTCAAGCGAGAGAAGGGTTGCAGGGATAAAGAAGGTTTCGAAAAGAGTAAGTATAAGAAACCCCGAGTGAAGAATCGAGGGATACTATCTTTATTTTATCATTTAGGAATACCAAACGTCGCAAAAATAAAAATGCGGTAAAAATAAGGAAGGGAAAATAATAATTACCACGATACGGGTTTTTAAAAAAATAATTATAAAGAATTTTTATGGTGAGACCGTGTCTGGTCATTACGGTGAGACAGTAAACGAGATTCATGGTGAGACCATGAACGAACTTCTCAGCGTGCATTACGGTGAGACAGTAACTGTTAGACAGTAATCACAGAATACTAACTGTGAGACCATAAACATGAGTATTACGGTGAGATAGTAAACATGATTATTACGGTGAGACAGTAATACGAAACACTGGTTGAGAAACTGTAATCATGAAATAGTAAAGTATAAAATAGTAAGATATCGAATAGTAAGATCTGAAACAGTAACAAGTAGGGTATCTATTTGAGATTTATCATGCCTAGTTCATGTATGATATAGTCTATTCTTTCAGAATTTAATAGTTTGGTGAATATATCAGCAAGTTGATATTCAGTACCAATGAATTCCAAAGTGATATCACCTTTTTGATAATGATCTCTCAAAAAGTGATGTCTTACATCAATGTGCTTTGTCCTAGAATGTGAAATAGGATTTTTTTGAGATGTTAATAGCACTTGTTTTGTCACAATTTATAGGTACATGTCTTAATTGATATTCATAATCTAGTAATGTGTGTTTCATCCACAAAATTTGTGCACAAAAACTTCCAGCAGCTATGTATTCAGCTTCTTCAGTAGATAATGCAATAGAATTTTGCTTCTTACTACACCATGATACTAGTGACTTGCCTAAAATGTGACATGTTCTAGAGGTGCTTTTTCTATCTAACTTAAAGCCACCGAAGTCA
The DNA here is from genome assembly GCA_963277665.1 of Viscum album. Classification (NCBI taxonomy): domain Eukaryota; kingdom Viridiplantae; phylum Streptophyta; class Magnoliopsida; order Santalales; family Viscaceae; genus Viscum; species Viscum album. Next base: position 19,786,900 of record OY728119.1, on the reverse strand, counting down.
GCATCAGAATAACTAACTAATTCAAATGATTTTCCTTTAGGATAAAATAGTTCTAGATTGGGTGTATGCTTGAGGTATTTGAAAATTTTCTTTACAGAATTTAAATGATATTCCTTAGGGTTTTCTTGAAAACTAGCACACATACACACACTAAACATAATGTTAAGACGATTAGCAGTTAAGTAGAGTAAAATTCCAATCATTCCTCTATAATTGGTTTGATCAACAGATTTTTCATCTACATCAAGATCCAACTTACAAGTGGTACTCATGGGAGTGTCACTAATTTTAGTACTATCCAATACAAAATGTTTTATAAGATCTATAGTATATTTACTTTGATTTAAAACAATTCCATCATTATTTTGAAAGATTTGAAATCCAAGAAAGAATTTTAGTTCACCCATTAAACTCATTTACAATTCATTTTGCATCATTTTAGAAAAATAAACACATAAATAATTCTTCGAAGATCCAAAAATAATGTCATCTACATAGATTTGAACAATTAAAACATCATTAGAAATTAATTTTATAAAAAGAGTAGGATCGACTATTCCTTTTGTAAAACCTTTGTAAATAAGAAAAGTACTCAATTTATCATACCAAGATCTTGGATATTTCTTTAAACCATATAAATATTTTGATAGTTTAAAAATATGATTTGGAAAATGGGGGTTTGTAAATCCAGGGGGTTGTTCAACAAAAACATCCTCAGCTATATACCCATTTAAGAATGCACTCTTAACATCCATTTGATATAGTTTGAAATTCAAATGTGCAGCATAGGCAAGTGGGATTCTGATGGCTTCAAGTCTGGCTACTGGTGAAAAGGTCTCCTCATATTTAATTCCTTCTTCTTAACTATAGACTTGTGCTGCTAATCTAGCCTTGTTTCTAACTGTGTTACCAGATTCATCTACCTTATTTCTAAACACACATTTAGTGCCTATGGTAAAAGTTTCCTTGGGTATTTCAACAAGTTTTAAAACTTTGTTCCTTTCAAACTGATTAAGTTCTTCTTGCATAGCCATCACCAAAAATTCATCATTGATAGCATAATTAATGTTTTTAGGTTCAAGTTGTGACAATAAGACTTGATGTTCAACCTGATTTCTAAGAGAAGCTCTAGTTTGAGTTCCTTTGTCTAAGTCTTATACAACAGCATCTAAGGGATGGTTCTTAAGGGTCCTAATAGTTCTAGAAAAAGAGGGACTAGTGATTTCAGGTTCTTCAACATATTCAGGTTTATTGTGGCTTGATTCTAAGTAATTTCCAGAATTGAAAGTTTTCACAGATTCTTTCATAGAAGAATTTGAGGATTTTGAATTGATGTTCAGATTTGATACATCATCATCCAGATTCTCTAGGATGGTTTTAGGCTCATGTGGATCTGTTTCATCAAATTTGATATGAACATATTCTTCCACACATTTAGTTCTTTTATTGAACACTCTATAGGCTTTACTAGACATGGAATATCCTAAAAAATATACCTTCATCACTTTTGGATGAAAATTTGTCAATATTGTCTTTGGTATTAAGAATATAGACTTTGCAACCAAAAACTTTGAAGTAGATAACCTTGGGTTTTCTATTCTTCCATAACTAATAAGGAGTCCTTTTAAGAATAGGTCTGATCAACACTTTATTGATTATATAGCACGCGGTATTGACAGCTTCAGCCCAAAAATAAATAGGTAGGTCGTATTCATTAAGCATTGTTCTAGCAATTTCTTACAGGGTTCTATTTCTTCTCTCTACAACTCCATTCTGCTGAGGTGTTCTAGGGGAAGATAAATTGTGATTATAACCATTTTGTGAGCAAAAGGATTCAAACTCTTGATTTTCAAACTCACGGCCATGATCAATTCTTAAGGATTTAATTCTAAGTCCACTAAGATTTTCTACAGACTTGTCATATTTAGTAAAATAAGAGCAGGCTTCACTTTTTTGAGCCATAAAGAAGGTCCAAGTATATCTAGAAAATTCATCTATAAGAACATAAACATAGTGCTTCCCATTTAAACTAGAAACTCTAGATAGTCTAAACAAATCCATGTGAACCAGTTCGATAGGTTGAGAAGTTGACACTTCTTTCTTTGGTTTGAAGGAACTTTGTATTGTTTTCCTTTTTGACAAGGATTACACACTTTTTCATTTGGAAACTCAAGTTTGGGAAAGTCTTTAACTAGGATTTTTCTAGTTATTTTTCTAAGGGAGTGAACATTACAGTGTCATAGTCTCCTATTCCAAAGCCAAGATTCTTTATGAAATACACTTAAGCATGAATCATTTTGAGAAGCTAAAGAATCTAAATTAACAGAATAAACATTTTCATTTCTTAATGCAGAAAATACTAATTCATCTTTAGAATTAAAGACATTACAAGCATCATTTTCAAATCTAACATGAAATCCATCATCACATAATTGTGAGATACTAAGCAGATTATATTTTAAACCATCAAAAAACAGTACTTTAGAAATTAAAACTGAGTTAGATTTACCGATTTGGTCGAGGCCAATAATCTTTCCCTTGGAATTATCACCAAATGTGACATGTCCTCCATATACTTTTATCAGGTTCTTGAAGCATGAGTAGTCTCCTGTCATGTGCCTTGAACATCCACTATCGAAATACCATAGACTTTTGTAGGAGCTCTTTAAGCATCTTTTCTTCAAAAAGATTAAGCAAAAATAGATTTTGGTACCCATACTTGTTTGGGTACAGTAATATTAGTAATAAGTGATTTAGGAACCCATATTTGCCTCATAGGTTTCTTATAAGAATTATGTAAAGTATTTGAAAAATAAAATGTATTTGGTTCACAAAACTTGAAACAGTAGAATATGTATCATGGATTGAATTGGTTGATTTGAGTCCAGAACTGGAAGTAAAACTGTATGTCCAAGATTTTGAAACAAAATTTTTTCTACCAAGGTTTATTTTACCAGGTTGATAATCAATGACAGTGTTGTATTTAGGGGCAATTTGTTTTCCTAGAATTTGGGTAAGAGTATTTTCTCATTAGTAAACTTTTATAAGTCACTCTTTAATTTCTCATTAGACATTTTTAATTCATTGTTTTCTTTGAGTAGTTGAGCATTTTTCTCCTTTTCAGTTGTGAGATCAGATTTAACAGTTACAGTAAGAGCATGTTGTTTCTTTAATGATTTATATTTGTCTTTTATTTCATTGCATGTTTCCTCAATCATGTTACAGTATTCAAACATTTCTTAATTAGTCATATTTTTAGAGTCACTCTCATCTTCAGAATAATATGAGTTATGTACAGAAGAGTTCAGTGTTACCTCAGATGTGTTTGTCATAAAACACATATTGGCTTTGTTATCCTATTCATCATGTGATGTCTCTGAGTCACTTGAACTGTCCTCATAAGAACTTCAGGTTTCTTTCATTTCCTTTTTGTACTTCATGTCCTTGTATTCATATTTCTTTTTATACTTTATCTTTGGACAGTCATCTTTAATATGTCCTTTGTGCTTACATTCATAGCAGACAATTTCATCAGTCGTGTCATTTATTTTCCAGTCCTTCTTCCAGTTTCCTTTTTTGTCATATTTTCCCTTGAAATTAGGCTTTCTGAAAAATTTCTTCTTTTTTTAAAATCATTTGAATCTTATAGCTAGTTGATCTATCTCCTTGTCACTGTCTGATGATGATTGTTCATCACTGGAACTTTCTACAGATGCTTCCAGTTTCCCTTTGTCTTTATGCTTAGAAGTGGTGGTCTTGAATGCAACAGATTTCCTCTTTGGTTCATCCTCCTCTTTATTGACTTTCAACTCCTCCTCATACATCATCATTTTCCCAATGAGTTCTTTTACAGGTAGTTTGCTGATGTCACATGATTCTCTAATAGAGACAGATGTTCCCCTCCATCTGTCAGGTAGACATCTAAGGATTCTCATGATCTGTTCCTTGGTAGTGAATTCTCTTCCAAGAGAAATCATTGTGTTGAAAATCTCATTGAACCTAAGATACATGTCAGAAATAGGTTCATCAGGTTTCATTTTAAAATTATCATATTTGATAGTATAAGTATTAAGTCTCATTTATTTTACACTTGATGTTCCTTCATGTGAGACAGATAGGGTATTCCAAATTTTATGGCCAGTCTTACAAGCAGAAATTCTATTAAATTCTTCATATCCTAAAGAACAGTATAAAGCATTCATAGTTTTATAGTTATTATTGTAGGCAGTTTTGGTTGGTTTATCCCATGTGATTCTATCAGTAACAGTAATTTTGTATTCATCTATAATGGATGACCAAATTTCAAAACTCATACTCTCTAAATGCATTTTCAATTTAATTTTCCATTGATCATAATTGGTTCTATTAAATAATGGTGGTTTTTTGGTTGCAACACCTTCCAATCTATTATCCATAATAAAGTATTACTTTAAAAGAGCTAGAAGTTTAGAATTAACAAAAATTTATAGATCTTTAAATTACAACTACAATCAAAGTTTAATAAGATTAAACAGATTCCTAATAAACCTCCTCTGATACCAAATGTTGGTCGGAGTAGATTACTCAAGAGGGGAGGGGTTAATTGAGTAACTATAAAGATTTCTGTAAAATTTATTTCTAAAAAGGTATCCCCAAAGATTATACAGCCCAGTTAATCAAGGTTATACTATTATAAGAGTTTGAATATTTAAGTAACTTCTTAGAAGATTGATTAATTCTCAGTGATCTTAACTTGTGTTATTAAAATTACTTTTGAAGTTATTCTACTAAGACAATCTAGTTATAAATTCTTTCCAAGACTAACTATCAAAGTGAAATTAGAGATTTCTGAATTATACACTTAAAACAATAAAATAGAGAAAACTAAATTAAGCAGCACAGTGGATATGAAACAAGTGGTTCAGTCTCAAACTGAGACCTAATTCACTCCACTTAGTGATCACCTGCCACCAAGTAGTTTATATAAATAAACTTTAATCCACACCCTGGATCGGGGTTAACAACAGTACACAGATTGTCCAGGTCACAGACCTCTTCCACAGTTTTCGTGGGTATAAACTAGTCAGGTTACATAGGGACCTCTTCCACACTTATCTGTGGGTATATACAAGAGTAAGATAATTATTGAGAAAGGATATTTTGTATCCTTCAGTTTAGTGTAGGAGACAAAGTGTGTTGTTCTACAAGTACACACTCTACTCGAAAAGTAATAAATAGATACACAATAGAGGAGAAATATGGAGATGGGTTTATAAATGCTCTGAGTGTTAGTCTTTGCAGCTTTGGACTTCTGAGATGAAGCAGATGCAGAGTTCAAGTCCTTGTTTGTAAAATAGAGTGTTGCGATTTAGCTTGTTTTCTTCGTGAGGTTCGATAGTGCGAAGATGTACTCTAGATTCCAGTTTACTTCGTATGTTCTTCAGCAGAGTCGGGTTGTATGCATGTGACAATCCTTTCTTTGAAATTCTCTCAGTGTTCTTTGTTATCGTGCTCACAGCCTTGTTTTTCATTCAGTATCAACCCCCTTCTTGATTCTTGGCCACACTTCACTTTTATCGTTGAATGCATGTGTTGGAGCCGACATTTTTCATGGATACCACACCTCGTACCTCGTACTATCAGATGATATGTCTATAAAGAAACATTAATTATGTCAGTGCATTTAAATTCTTCAAATATTACCATTAGAAATTAAATTGAAAGACAATAAAATAGTTCAAGAAACGGTGTCACAGTAGGTCATGGAAACGGTGTCTCCTTCACACGGTGTCTAAATTGATCACAGTGTCTTGTGGTCATGGTGTCTCATGGTCACGGTGTCTCGCGGTCATGGTGTCTTATGGTCACGATGTCTGCTTCACAGTGTCTCATGGTCATGGTGTCAGCTTCACGGTGTCTCATGGTCACAGTGTCTGCTTCACCGTGTCTCATGGTCACGGTGTCTGCTTCATGGTGCCTTATGGTCACGGTGTCTGCTTCATGGTGTCTGGCTTCACGGTGTCTGTTTCACAGTGTCTTGCTTCACGGTGTCAGAAAGACATAACCAGTGGTAGACTCATGGTGTCATAGACTTTTCAAAGTAACTGTGTTCAGAATTGAGCAATGATGATAATAGAATGGATTAGACTTAATCATTTTTCAAATAAGGTATTTGTGAGAGTATATCAAATATAGTATAAAGTAAACTAAATGTAGAGAAATTGAGATCTTTAATGGCTCTTCTTAACACCTGAAAAGTCTTTAAACATTAATACATATGATTTGATATAATTTACAGGAGTTAACTAGGTTGAATAAGATTTTTAATCATTAAAACATGATTAATACATTAGGAGTACAATAATAGGCTATGTCAATCACACCTATTTTGGTTAGAGATAATAGAGGCAGTTATGCTTGGACCTCATCTTATTCAGGAGACCATAGAGCAGGTACAGTTGATTTGAAATCAGATGGTTAATGCACAGTCTCGACAGATATAATATATTGATTGTTGTAGATGACCCCTAGAGTTTGAGGTTAGGGATCGATTTTTCTTACATGTTTCACTGATTTTGGTTTATAGGAGGATCAAGATACATGGTAAGCTTTCACACTGTTATTTCAGGCCATTTGAGATTATACAGAGAGTCAGGTTGATAGACTATTGGTTGTAGTTACCTTAGAGGTATCAATCCATGCATGATGTCTTCCATGTATCTCAGTTACACTACTATCATTCAGACTCGTCGCATGCCTTTCATCCTGATGTAAAGTCCCGTGTTTTTTAATCGGGTTAAAATTTGAATTTTTTTGAATTTTTTTTCGAATTATCAACGGTTCATTTTTTTTAACCGAGCTCTAGAATTTTATTCTGAGTATTGGAACACCTAATGGTGTCGTTTCTGGACTTGCGTAATTACCCGATAAATTTTAGCGGGTGTCTCGATGAGTCTCGGGTGCACCGGATTTGGAAAAATCCACTTTAATGGATCTGCATGGGTAGCGCATGGTTGCGGTCCAACCTGGGCAGTTTATCTTATTTAATAAATTATTATTTTTTTAATTAAATATGATTATATGATAGATTTGGATTAATTAAAATAAAGTTTTAATAATAATAATAATAATAATGAAGTTATTATTATTATTATTGAGTTTGTTAAATTTATTGAACGTTAAAGAATTAATTAAATGGCAGTTGAAGGTATTGACGTGGCTTTTGGGTTTATCAAAGAACCAGTTTATTTAAATAAAGAGTTTCAGAATTATTAAAGGACCATTTATTATTAAATGGAGGAATGTGTTTATAATAATAATTTCATTGTTATTATTATTGAGTCATAAATTATTTGATACTTTGAGATTTTAATTTCATGTTAAAGAATTGTATCATTTATGAGAATTAAATGTGGTTTTTGATCTTCCCAAAGAAACATTTAATAAATTGAGGGGTTATGGGTAGGTGTTTTTTTCATATTAATTCTATTGTAATAAATTGGGGGTTTGGGTTATTAAATAAATAAAAGTTTTAATATTAAAAATAATGATGTTATTATTATTTTTGTGGTTGTTTTGTTAAATAAATGTTAAAATAATCTAATGATCAATATGGAGTTCTATAATTAATTACGAAACATTTATTATGAGAATAATAAATGAAGGTTAAAAATGAATTAGATAATTAATGTGGGTTTAACTGGGGAGGTTGGACTTAATCAAAATGAGCGTTTTTTTGTTTCTTTTAATAAAATTTAATTATGGGGTTTATCAAAGTTCTTTATTTATTTAATGGGGTGTAATACTTATGTGAATTTAATGACGTTGTTGGGTATCTCAAAGAAACACTTAATAAAATAAGCGGTTTCGAATTTAATGAAGGAGTTATGTTATTTAATATAGGTGTTGGGTTATATCAAAGGTTTGAGTAGTAATAACGATATTTTTATTATTATGGTTTTATGAGTGTCATAATTATTGATAATTATGGATATTATTATTATAAATAATAATAGTAACGAATTGGGGAGTTTTGGTTGGAATTAAAAAAATGAAATTTTTAATAATAATAATGTGGATTCAATTTTTTTTGTGTTAATTAATTAAATTAAAGGAAATGAATTTTATTAATTGTGGGAAAGGAATTATTATTTTTATTACTTTGAAGTCAAAGAGATTTTAATTTAATTGAGGAGTAAAGGGGTGTTTAATTTTCTCAATGAAACGTTTCCTTTAAGAAAGTTTAATTGGGGAGCTTTTCACTTTTTAGATAAGTGTTTAATATATATAATAATAATAATAAAATGATTATTATTATTATCTTTTATTATTATTATTATCACATTAATGGTAGTATTATTATGGGGTTTTAAGAGTTTAATAATAACTATTATTAATGGAAATTAATTTAGGGGTTTGAAAAAGAAAATAAAGGGAATTGAATTCCCCTCTTCTTCCTCCCTACGCACAAGGTTCTACAGGCACGCAGCAGCGCACCCCTTGACACAGCCCCTTCCTCCCTCATTCGAGCTCTCTCCTCACTGTGAGCTCCTTCCCGCGGTGCAACCAAGAGGCACGCAAACCCCCAGGTGACCCTCCCTAAAGCAGCGCGACACCCGGACGGAGCTCCTGCAGTGCACAACCTCTGTGGCACGACCCCCCTCCGGGAAATACCTAGAGGCGCACCACCCCCTCTCCCAGACTCCACTTTGCACGTGACAATTCCCCTCGGACACTTCACAAATCTTTTCTGGCTCATCAAGTTGAGTTCGTCTGCGTATAACTTGTGATTTGCATCGATCATTTGACTTTTATCTCTCACTTTGTTTTATCGGCTAAAATGCAAAGGTTCGAGTTTAATCTTATTCTTGCATTCCTCTATTTTTTTAGGATATGTGAATGCTGACTCGGGACCCATTGGTCCATAATCCAGCATCCATCGCCAAGGGCTAGGTGGATGGTTTCGAATTGTCTTGCCGCCGTTGGTTCGGGTAGGTTTTTAAAACCATTGTTTGGTTTTGCACAGGGTATATTAAGGCCTATTTTTTTATTATATATTCCTCGTACCAAGTTAGGGATACGTTGTTCATTACAACTATGATTCTGGTTACCGGTTTAATATATTGAATTTTCTTTGAACAATGTAGGCAACGCGCACAGATATATATATATATATATATATATATATATATATATATATATATATCTGTGTGTGTGCGCGCGTGCGATTACGGACCAGTTGTGGATGGGTTTTTGACAAGTACATTAAAGCGTTTTGGATTTTAAAATGGTGCCACCCCGAGGTAGGGTCCCTTCCCATGTGTTCAACTTTAATAAATACATTAATAAAATCCTTGTTGCGTTTTTGTGGATATTTAATTTGTGCAGTGAAGTATTTATATTGTATTTCATCTAAATGTGAATTTACTAAGTTTGATTAAATTTCTAAATGTGATATATATTATGTTGATACACAACTTTTGAAGTTATTAAATGATGTCGCCCACATGAGATAAATGAGTTCTTGAACTTGTGTTGATTTTAAGCATGTTTTGCTAATTTGGTTAAAGTGATATGATTAAACAATTAAATGATTTGAATAGTCAGAATGTGAAATAGGGTAATTAATTGTAGAATTAATTATCAATTCATGAGTTGGAATAAAATTGTGGCTTTTATTGATGATTGGGAATATTGAATGTTTGACAAGTTCAAAAATATAAATTAGAAATTGGTAATAATTAATGGTTGGATTAATTATTACATGTTAAAATGTTAAAAGGTTAATTAATTTATGATTAGTTAAAGAGATAAGATTTAATTAATTAATTTTTGAATTAATTAATTTTCATGCATTAAAATTAAGATTGTGAATTGATTGTTTGTTATGACTGTTGGCCAAGGGTCATTTTTTATGCATGTTAGATTTCCATGCATTTAGTTGTCTTGGATGGAGTTGTTTTATATTATGAGATAATGCGTGAGATGGTTGCTAAATATATGGGATTTGTATAGCATGTTTTGTGATTATTATGACGTGCATGTAAATTGTTAAAATCCTGGACGAATCACTATTTGAGTGGACGGGTTCAAACTTGTTAAAGAATTTGGATAATTATATGTTGAGTTAATTATTTATTTGGATTACTAAGAATAATTAAATGTTAATTAATTATTTAATATTGAGATGTTGAATGGTTAATTAAGGGTTGACTTTTGATGGGCGATTTATGTTGTTAATTAGTTGTTGAATTAATTAACGGATTGAATTAATTAATTTATGAAATAATTAATGGATGGTTGTGGGGTGTTAGACATGGCGTTCTACACCAATGATAAATATATATGTATTATTTATAAACAGGTTGTGAGACAGGGACTGATGCTCCAAATACTCACGGGGTGCTAGACATGACGTTCTACACCCATCTTGTAAGCAAATATTCTTTTATGGGATAGGGACTGATGATCCAAATACCCATGGGTTGTGAGACATGGACTGATGCTCTGAATACTCATGAGGGTGCTAGACATGATGTTCTACATCCATTAATTAAAATTGGATTGTGGGTCCAATTGTTCGTGCATGAAATGAGTTTAATGGTTAATGAAGGCTGTTGTGACATGATGATTTTTGAATTGATTATGAGAAATGGTTCAGACTTTTTTATGAATTGGGTGAACCACTTTTAGTGGATGGGCTCAGACTTATTATATGAAAGGTTGAATTGAATAACTTATGACGCATTATCCAAGCCAAATCACAAGCTTGGATTCGGTCTTTACTTTGATTACTTAGATGGTCTTTAGAGACATCTGTGGTGAGTAACTTATATGGGAGATGTTGGGCGTAGGCCGAATCTCAAGACCTTCATAATTTATTAAGATTGGAAATATTAATAAATAATGAATGATTATGTAATGAATATTGAGTATGTATGAAAAATGTATAATGCAGGTTCAGACACCAGCTGAGGGCTGAAGCAGGTACTTGGGTATATAGTTACATTGTAGCGTTTACTTAATTTATGAATGCCTTCACATGTTATAAGTTATTTATTAAATGTATGGTTTTGGGTAGACACCGATGGTCCTGGCCTATTGAGATTTATATCTCACACCCTACTCGGGCCGCCATTGCACTGGGTACCCGAGTAGATTCTATTTGGTTGCAGGACTATGTTGTTTTCATTTACTTGGTAGTTAAGAGCACAGGACCGAGCGGAGGCTCGGGATGCTCGAGGAGATCTCCCTTGGGGCTTTGATTCATTATTTATTTTTTATGAATTGAAATGTAAAGCATGTTGTTTTGTTCACTGTTTTCTATGCATCTACTGTATAATTTGGCATTGGCCATTTGTTTTGTATAAGATTTATAAAATCTGCTTTCCGCTGCTTATTCATTTGTTATACTGTTTCTAATATTTATTTCCTTTTTCTATTTTTTGAACACTAAAATGAGGGTATAGTATCCCCACTAACTATATTTAGACCCTCATTGCTAGTCAGTAGCCAGCGTATAGGGAGGTGTGCTTGAGGTCATGTGGCGACCGGTCCGGCCACCGGTTTAATGGTGAGCCAGGTTGGGACATTACAATGTGGTATCAGAGGGTTAGGTTTCTTTATTTTCCTTTGTCTTACTGTTTTGGGGTTAGTAGATAGGAGACTAGGAATGTGTCAGTGCTTTGGTTAATAGGTGTGCTTGGGACTGATCACCTCATGTATGGGAAATGACCAAGTGTCCAGGGATGGGAATTGATGTTTGTACTATTAGAGGTTATAGTTGATATGATTTCACCTTGAGTGACTGGTGTATTTTCTCTTGTTTATTGATTTTGAGAATTTTGAAAAAAATAATTGTCTTAGCCATGATATGGCAAGGAAGTTTCATACATGCATCATCTTAGGCACTTAGATATTCCCAAGTCATGCATATAACATGCCATGTAGTTGCATTATTAGGATTCCTTCTAATTTGTATTTTGTTCCTTGGGTGAAATGTCATGTTTTGATCTACTTTAGCATGCCTCTCTAGATAGCATGTTTCGGTGATAGATTTAACATGCTTGAGTGAATATATTCTATAGTGCCTTAGTTATTAGCATGTTTTGTTGTTGTGACATTCGTATATGTTATAGCATGTTTTTGTGTTACTGGTTATGCGAACATGCTATTTATGTTTTGATATATGAAAGGTCTGATAAAGTTAAAATGTTAAATGAATGTTGATTGTTATAAATGGGATCCAAATGTCAGTGGTAAGGTTGTATGGGAGCCTTATCGATTGGTAGATGTCCACCCATGTGTTTGAACCTTATATAACCATAGTATGTTTGAAAATGGTTATAAATGTAAAACTGCTGAGTTTTGATTATAATGAACCATTGTGGGTTTGCTTTTGAAGAACTCGGATTAAAGAAATGGGACCTTTGGAGGTCTCCTTTTCAGTAAAAGGAATTTAGATTCTAAATTGCCTGATTATATTTGAATAACACTGAATGTTAAATGTTTAAAGAGGATGTTTGTAATAACATGCCTATTTTTTCCATAGGTCATTATTTTGAAAACCAAGTGGATTGTTGTGAAAAAAAAGTACTTGTGTGTTTGTTTAAATTCATTCAAATGATTAAAGGTTGAAATGAATTAATTAAAATGGCTAAAATGAAGAAAAGGCTTTTGAATCTTGTGTTTTTGGTTTTTTGTGACCAAGAGAAAGGTTCGACGTTAATGATAATAAGGGGATAAACCATGGTAGGTAGTACCCATAAAATGTTTCATGTTATTAAAGTAAGTTCGTCCCACTGATTGGGAGGACTTCTTGGGACTCGGCTGTTTTGGCACGCCGATAGTTTTATGTTATAGCTTTTATGATCAATGTTTGACGTGGTGATCGTAGTTCGAGGAATGTCACATGCATGTGTTAAGGCATTCTGAAATAGCGCGTTGGTGAGCAGCTGATATTTTCCTGCGACGTTATGGAAAATACTAAGGTGGGTATTGTTGCATCGTTTTCAATTAACGTGTCAGCAGGTGATGTCGAGATTTTAGAATAGATTTGTCCAGTAATAGTTTGACTGGTCTTCTTAATAAACTTAGTAGGTCGGTTATTTTAGTAGTGTTTCCCGATGAATTCTTGGGGATGAGAAGTTTTTAAGGTGGGTATATTGTAAGGTTTTGTGTTTTTGAACCGGGTTAAAATATGAATGTTTTCGATTTTTTTTTCAAATTATCAACAGTTCGTTTTTTTTAAACCGAACTCTGGAATTTTATTCCAAGTGTTGGAACACCTAATGGTTTCGTTTCTGGACTTGCGTAATTACCTGATAAATTTTAGCTGGTGTCCTGATGAGTCTCAGGTGCACCAGATCCGGAAAAATCCTCTTTAATGGATCTGCATGGGCAGCGCATGGTTGTGGTCCAACCTATGCAGTTTATCTTATTTAATAAATTATTATTTTTTTAATTAAATATGATTATATGATAGATTTGGATTAATTAAAATAAAGTTTAAATAATAATAATAATAATAAAGTTATTATTACTATTATTGGGGTTGTTAAATTTATTGAACGTTAAAGAATTAATTAAATGGAAGTTGAAGGTATTGACGTGGATTTTGGGATTATCAAAGAACCGTTTTATTTAAATAAAGAGTTTCAGAATTATTAAAGGACCATTTATTATTAAGTGGAGGAATGTGCTAATAATAATAATGTCATTGTTATTATTATGGAGTCATAAATTATTTGATACTTTGAGATTTTAATTTCATGTTAAAGAAGTGTATCATTTTTGAGAATTAAATGTGGTTTTTGATCTTCTCAAAGAAACATTTAATTAAATGATGGGTTATGGGTTGGTGTTTTTTTCATATTAATTATATTGTAATAAATTGGGGGTTTGGGTTACTAAATAAATGAAAGTTTGAATATTAATAATAATGATGTTATTATTATTTTTGTGGTTGTTTTGTTAAATAAATGTTAAAATAATTTAATGATCAATAGGGAGTTCTATAATTAATTACGAAACATTTATTATGAGAATAATAAATGAAGTTTAAAAACGAATTAGATAATTAATGTGGGTTTAAGTGGGGAGGTTGGACTTAATCAAAATGAGCGTTTTATTTTTTCTTTTAATACAATTTAATTATGGGGTTTATAAAAGTTCTGTTTTTATTTAATGGGGTGTAATACTTATGTGAATTTAATGACATTGTTGGGTATCTCAAAGAAACGCTTAATAAAATAAGCAGTTTCGAATTTAATGAAGGAGTGATGTTATTTAATAGAGTTGTTGGGTTATATCAAAGGTTTGAGTAATAATAATGATATTTTTTTATTATGGTTTTATGAGTGTCATAATTATTGATAATTATGGATATTATTATTATAAATAATAATAATAACGAATTGGGGAGTTTTGGTTGGAATTAAAAAAAATGAAAGTTTTAATAATAATAATGAGGATTTAATTATTATTATTATTATTTGTGTTAATTAATTAAATTCAAGGAAAATGAATTTTATTAATTGTGGGAAATGAATTATTATTTTTATTACTTTGAAGTCAAAGAGATTTTAATTTAATTGAGGAGTAAAGGGGAGTTTGATTTTCTCAATGAAATGTTTCCTTTAAGAAAGTTTAATTAGGGAGTTTTTTACTTTTTAGATAAGTGTTTAATGTATATAATAATAATAATAAAATGATTATTATTGTTATCTTTTATTATTATTATTATCACATTAATGGTAGTATTATTATGGGGTTTTAAGAGTTTAATAATAACTATTATTAATGGAAATTAATTTAGGGGTTTGAAAAAGAAAATAAAGGGAATCGAATTCCCCTCTTCTTCCTCCCTACGCACAAGGTGTTGCACGCACGCAACAGCACACCCCATGATGTGGCCCCTCCCTCCCTCATTCGAGATCCCTCCTCGGCGTAAGCTCCTTCCTGTGGTGCGACCAAGAGGCACGTGAACCCCCGGGTGACCCTCCATGAAGTAGTGCGACACCCGGGCAGAACTCCTGCAGTGCGCGACCTCTGTGGCGCGACCCCCCTCCAGGAAATACCTAGAGGCACACCACCCCAGCTCCCAGACTCCACTTTGCGTGCGACGATTCCCCTCGGACTCTTCACAATTCTTGTCTGCCTCGTCAAGGTGAGTTCGTGTGTGTATAACCCGTGATTCACATCGATCATTTGACTTTTATCTCTCGCCTTGTTTTCTCGGCTAAAATTTGAAGGTTCGGGTTTAATATGATTCTTGCATTCTTCTATTTTTTTTAGGATATGCGAATGTTGACTCGGGACCCATTGGTCCATAATCCGGCATCCGCCGCCAAGGGCGAGGCGGATGGTTTCGAATTGTCTTGATGTCGTTGGTTTGGGTAGGTTTTTAAACCCATTGTTTGGTTTTGCACAGGGTATATTAGGGCCTATTTTTTTATTATGAGTTCTTGGTACCAAGTTAGGGATGTGTTATTCATTACAACTTTGATTCTGGTTACCGGTTTAATATATTGAATTTTCTTTGAACAATATAGACAACGTACACAAATATATCTATATATATATAGATAGATAGATAGATAGGTGTGCGTGCGTGCGATTATGGACCAGTTGTGGATGGGTTTCCACCAAGTACACTAAAGCGTTTTGGATTTTAAAATGGTGCCACCTCGAGGTAGGGTCCCTTCCCATGTGTTCAACTTTAATAAATACATTAATAAAATCCTTGCTGCGTTTTTGAGGATATTTAATTTGTGCAGTGGAGTATTTATATTGTATTTCATCTAAATGTGAATTTAGTAAGTTTGATTAAATTTCTAAATGTGATATATATTATGTTGATGCACGAATTTTGAAGTTATTAAATGATGTCGCCCACATGAGATAAATGAGGGCTTGAACTTGTGTTGATTTTAAGCATGCTTTGCTAATTTGGTTAAAGTGATATGATTAAACAATTAAATGATTTGAATGGACAGAATGTGAAATAGGGTAATTAATTGTAGAATTAATTATCAAGCCATGAGTTGGAATAAAATTGTGGCTTTTATTAATGATTGGGAATATTGAATGTTTGACATGTTCAAAAATATAAATTGGAAATTGGTAATAATTAATGGTTGGATTAATTATTACATGTTAAAATGTTAAATGTTTAATTAATTTATGATTGGTTAAAGAGATAAGATTTAATTAATTAATTTTTTAATTAATTAATTTTCATGCATTAAAATTAAGATTGTGAATTGATTGTTTGTTACGACTGTTGACTAAGGGCCCTTTTTTATGCATGTTAGATTTCCATGCATTAAGTTGTCTTGTATGGAGTTGTTTTATATTACGAGATGATGCGTGAGATGGTTTCTAAATATATGGGATTTTTACAACATTTTTTGTGATTATTATGACGTGCATGTAAATTGTTAAAGTCTTGGACGAATCACTGTTTGAGTGGACGGGTTCAGACTTGTTAAAGAATTTGGATTATGTTGAGTTAATTATTTATTTGGATCGCTAAGAATAATTAAATGTTAATTAATTATTTAATATTGAGATGTTGAATGGTTAATTAAGGGTTGTATTTTGACGGGCGATTAATGTTGTTAATTAGTTGTTGAATTAATTAACGGATTGGATTAATTAATTTAAGAAATAATTAATGGATGGTTGTGGGGTATCAGACATGGAATTATACACCAATGATAAATATGTATTTATTATTGATAAACAGGTTGTGATACAGGGACTGATGATCCAAATACTCACGGGGTGCTAGACATGACGTTCTACACCCAGCTTGCAAGAAAGTATTCTTTTATGGGATAGGGACTGATGCTCCAAATATCCATGGGTTGTGAGACATGGACTGATGCTCTGAATACTCACGAGGGTGCTATACATGATGTTTTACACCCATTAATTAACATTGGACTGTGGTTCCAATTGTTCGTGCATGAAATGAGTTTAATGGTTAATGAAGGTTGTTGTGACATGATGATTTGTAAATTGATTATGAGAAAGGGTTCAGACTTTTTTATGAATTGGGTGAACCACTTTTAGTGGACGGTCTCAGACTTAGTATATGAAAGGTTGAATTGAATAACTTATGACGTGTTATCCCATCCAAAGAACAAGCTTGGATTCGGTCTTTACTTTGATTACTTAGATGGTCTTTAGAGACATCTGTGGTGAGTAACTTATACGAGAGATGTTGGGCATAGGCCGAATCTCAAGACCTTCATAATTTATTAAGATTGGAATAATTAATAAACGATGAATGATTATGTAATGAATATTGAGTATGTTTTACAAATGTATAATGTAGGTTCAGAAACCAGTTGAGGGCTGAAGCAGGTACTTGGGTATATAGTTACATTGTAGCGTTTACTTAATTTATGCATGCCTTCACATGTTATAAGTTATTTATTAAATGTCTGGTTTTGGGTAGACACCGGTGGTCCCAACCTACTGAGATTTATATATCACACCCTACTCGGGTCAGCATTACACTGGGTACACGAGTAGATTCTATTTGGTTGCAGGACTATGATGTTTGCATTTACTTGGGAGTTAGAAGCACAGGACTGAGCGGAGGCTCGGGATGCTCGAGGAGATAGCCCTTAAGGATTTGATTCATTATTTATTTTTTTATGCATTGAAGGTAAAGCATGTTGTTTTGTTCACTATTTTCTACTTTTGTATCATTATCATGTCATGAATGCATCTGCTATATAATTTGGCATTGGCCATTTGTTTTGTATAAGATTTATAAAATATGCTTTTCGCTGCTTATTTATTTATTATACCGTTTCCGCTATTTATTGCCTTTGTCTATTTTTGAACACTAAAATGATGGTATAGTCTCCCCACTGACTATCCTTAGACCCTTGCTTCTAGTCAGCAGCCTCTAGCGTACAGGGAGGCGCGCTTGAGGTCATGTAGTGACCGGTCCGGCCACCGGTTTAGTGGTGAGCTAGGTCGGGACATTACAAAGTGGTATCAGAGGGTTAGGTTTCTTTCTTTCCCTTTTTCTTACTATTTTGGGGTTGGTAGACAGGAGACTAGGAATGTATCAGTGCTTTGGTTAATAGCCGTGCTTGGGACTGATCACCTCATGTACGGGAAATGACCAAGTGACCAGGGATGGGAATTGATGTTTGTACTATTAGAGGTTACATTTGATATGATTTCACCTTGAGTGACTGGTGTATTTTCCCTTGTTTATTGATTTTGAGAATTTTGAAGAAAAAAAATTGTCTTGGCCATGATATGGCAAGGAAGTTTCGTACATGCATCATCTTAGGCACTTAGAGATTCACAAGTCATGCATATAACATGCCATGTAGTTGCATTAGTAGGATTCCTGCTAATTTGGATTTTGTTCCTTGGGTGAAATGCCATGTTTTGATCTGCTTTAGCATGCCTCTCTAGATAGCATGTTTCGGTGATAGATTTAAGATTCTTGAATGAATATATTCTGTAGTGCCTTAGTTATTAGCATGTTTTGTTGTTGTGACATTCGTCTATGTTATAGCATGTTGTTGTGTTACTGCTTATGCTAACATGCTATTTATATATATGAAAGGGCTGATAAAGTTAAAATGTTAAATGAATGTTGATTGTTATAAATGGGATCCAAATGCCAGTGGTAAGGTGTATGGGAGCCTTATCGATTGGTAGATGGAAACCCATGTGTTTGAACCTCATATAACCATAGTATGTTTTAAAATGGTTATAAATGTAAAACTGCTGAGTTTTGATTATAATGAACCATTGTGGGGTTGCTTTTGAAGAACTCGGATTAAAGAAATGGGACCTTTGGAGGTCTCCTTTTCAGTAAAAGGGATTTAGATTCTAAATTGTCTGTTTATATTTGAATAACATTGAATGTTAAATGTTTAAAGAGTATTTTTGTAATAACATGCCTATTTTTTCTACAGGTCATTATTTTAAAAACCAAGTGGATTGTTGTGAAAAAAAAGTACTTGCATGTTTGTTGAAATTCATTCAAATGATGAAAGGTTGAAATGAATTAATTAAAATGGCTAAAACGAAAAAAGGGGATTTTGAATCTTGTGTTTTTGGTTTTGTGGGACCAAGAGAGAGGTTCGATGTTAATGATCATAAGGGGATAACCCATGGTAGGTATTACCCATAAAATGTTTCAGGCTATTAAAGAAAGTTTGTCCCACTACTCGGGAGGACTTCTTGGGACTCGGTTGTTTTGGCACGCTGATAGGTTTATGTTATAGCTTTTATGATCAATGTTTGACGTGGTGATCGTAGTTCGAGAAATGTCACATGCATGTGTTTAGGCGTTTTGTAATAGAGCGATGGTGAGCGGCTGATCTTTTCTCACGACGTCATGGAAAATACTAAGGTGGGTATTGTTGCATTGTTTTCAATTAACTTGTCAGCAGGTGATGTCGAGATTTTAGAACAGAGTTGTCTGGTAATAGTTTGACTGGTCTTCTTAATGAACTTAGTAGGTCTGTTGTTTTAGTAGTGGTTCTCGATGGCTTATCGGGGATGAGAAGTTTTTAAGGTGGGTATATTGTAAAGTCCAGTGTTTTTTAACCGGGTTAAAATATCAATGTTTTCAAAAAAATCAAATTATCAACGGATCATTTTTTTTAAACCGAGCACTTTAATTTTATTCCGAGTGTTGGAACATATGATGGCGTCGTTTCTGGACTTACGTAATTACCAGATAAATTTTAGCTGGTGTCCCGATGAGTCTCGGGTGCACCGGATCCATAAAAATCCACTTTAATAGATATGCATGGGCAGCACATGGTTGCGGTCCAACCTGTGCAGTTTATATTATTTAATAAATTATTATTTTTTTAATTAAATGTGATTATATGATAGATTTGGATTAATTAAAATAAATTTTTAATAATAATAATAATAATGAAGTTATTATTTCTATTATTGAGGTTGTTAAATTTATTGAACATTAAAGAATTAATTAAATGACAGTTGAAGGTATTGACGTGGCTTTTGGGTTTATCAAAGAACCGTTTTATTTAAATTAAGAGTTTCATAATTATTAAAGGACCATTTATTATTAAATGGAGGAATGTTCTAATATTAATAATGTCATTGTTATTATTATGGACTTATAAATTATTTGATACTTTAGATTTTAATTTCATGTTAAAGAAGTGTATCATTTATGAGAATTAAATGTGGGTTTTGATCTTTTAAAAGAAACATTTAATTAAATTAGGGGTTATGGGTTGGTGTTTTTTTCATATTAATGATATTGTAATAAATTTGGGGTTTGGGTTATTAAATAAATAAAAGTTTGAATATTAATAATAATGATGTTATTATTATTTTTTTAGTTGTTTTGTTAAATAAATGTTAAAATAATTTAATGATCAATAGGGAGTTATATAATTAATTACGAAACATTTATTATGAGAATAATAAATGAAGGGTAAAAATGAATTAGATAATTAATGTGGGTTTAAATGGGGAGGTTGGACTTAATCAAAATGAGCGTTTTATTGTTTCTTTTAATACAATTTAATTATGGAGATTATCAGAGTTCTGTTTTTATTTAATGGGGTGTAATACTTACGTGAATTTAATGACACTGTTGGGTATCTCAAAGAAACACTTAATAAAATAAGCACTTTCGAATTTAATGAAGGAGTGATGTTATTTAATAGAGGTGTTGGGTTATATCAAAGGTTTGAGTACTAATAATGATATTTTTATTATTATGGTTTTATGAGTGTCATAATTATTGATAATTATGGATATTATTATTATAAATAATAATAGTAACGAATTGGGGAGTTTTGGTTGGAATTAAAAAAATGAAAGTTTTAATAATAATAATGAGGATTTAATTGTTATTATTTTTTGTGTTAATTAATTAAATTCAAGAAAAATGAATTTTATTAATTATGGGGAAAGGAATTTTTTTTATTACTTTTAAGTCAAATAGATTTTAATTTAATTGAGGAGTAAAGGGAAGTTTTATTTTCTCAATGAAACGTTTCCTTTAAGAAAGTTTAATTGGGGAGTTTTTCACTTTTTAGATAAGTGTTTAATGTATATAATAATAATAATAAAATGATGATTATTATTATCTTTTATTATTATTATTATCACATTAATGGTAGTATTATTATGGGGTTTTAAGAGTTTAATAATAACTATTATTAATGGAAATTAATTTAAGGGTTTAAAAAAGAAAATAAAGGGAATTGAATTCCCCTCTTCTTCCTCCCTACGCACAAGGTGTTGCACGCACGCAACAGTGTGCCCCATGACGCAGCCTCTTCCTCCCTCATTCGAGCTCCCTCTTCGTCATGAGCTCCTTCCCGCGGTGTGACCAAGAGGCACGTGAACCCCCCCCCCCCCCGGTGGCCCTCCCTGAAGCTGCGCGACACCTGGGCGGAGCTCCTGTAGTGCGCGACCTCTGTGGCGCGACCCCCCTCTGGGCAATACCTAGAGGCGCACCACCCCCTCTCTCAGACTCCACTTTACACGCGACGATTCCCCTCAGACTCTTCACAAATCTTGTCTGCCACATCAAGGTGAGTCTGTCTGTGTATAACTTGTGATTCGCATCGATCATTTGACTTCTATCTCTCGCCTTATTTTCTCAGCTAAAACGTGAAGGTTCAGGTTTAATATGATTATTGCATTCCTATATTTTTTTAGGACATGCGAATGTTGACTCGGAACCCATTGGTCCATAATCCGGCATCAGCCGCCAAGGGTGAGGCAGATGGTTTCAAATTGTCTTACTGTCATTGGTTCGAGTAGGTTTTTAAACCTATTGTTTGGTTTTACACAGGGTATATTAAGGCCTATTTTTTTATTATGAGTTCCTGGTACCAAATTAGGGATGCGTTGTTCATTACAACTTTGATTCTGGTTACCGGTTTAATATATTGAATTTTCTTTGAACAATGTAGGCAACGCACACAGATATATATATATATAGGTGTGCGTGTGTGCAATTACGGACCAGTTGTGGATGGGTTTCTGCCTAGTACATTAAAGAATTTTGGATTTTAAAATGGTGCGCCACCCTGAGGTAGGGTCCCTTCCCATGTGTTCAACTTTAATAAATACATTAATAAAATCCTTGCTACATTTTTGTGGATATTTAATTTGTGCAGTGAAGTATTTATATTGTATTTCATCTAAATGTGAATTTAGTAAGTTTTATTAAATTTATAAATGTGATATATATTATGTTGATACACGACTTTTGAAGTTATTAAATGATGTTGCCCACATGAGATAAATGAGGGCTTGAACTTGTGTTGATTTTAGGCATGTTTTGCTAATTTGGTTAAATTGATATGATTAAACAGTTAAATGATTTGAATGGGATTAATGGGAAATAGGTTAATTAATTGTAGAATTAATTATCAAGTCAAGAGTTGGAATAAAATTTTGGCTTTTATTGATGATTGGGAACATTGAATGTTTGACATGTTAAAAAATATAAATTGGAAATTGGTAATAATTAATGGTTGGATTAATTATTACATGTTAAAATGTTAAATGGTTAATTAATTTATGATTGGTTAAAGAGATAAGATTTAATTAATTAATTTTTGAATTAATTAATTTTCATGCATTAAAATTAAGATTGTGAATTGATTGTTTGTTACGACTGTTGGCCAAGGGTCCTTTTTTATGCATGTTAGATTTCCATGCATTAAGTTATCTTGGATGGAGTTGTTTTATATTATGAGATGATGCGTGATATGGTTACTAAATATATGGGATTTGTACAGCATGTTTTGTGATTATTATGATGTGCATGTAAATTTTTAAAGTCCTGGACGAATCACTGTTTGAGTGTACGGGTTCAGACTTGTTAAAGAATTTGGATTCGGTCTTTACTTTGATTACTTAGATGGTCTTTAGAGACATCTGTGGTGAGTAAATTATATAGGAGATGTTTGGCGTAGGCCGAATCTCAAGACCTTAATAATTTATTAGGATTGAAGTAATTAATAAACGATGAATGATTATGTAATGAATATTGAGTATGTATGACAAATGTATAATGCAGGTTCAGACACCAGCTGAGGGCTGAAGCAGGTACTTGGGTATATAGCTACATGTACCATTTACTTAATTTATGCATGCCTTCACATGTTATAAGTTATTTATTAAATGTCTGGTTTTGGGTAGACATCGGTGGTCCCGACCTACTGAGATTTATATCTCACACCCTACTCTGGCCGCCATTGCACTGGGTACCCTAGTAGATTTTATTTGGTTGCAGGACTATGTTGTTTGTATTTACTTGGGAGTTAGGAGCACAGGACCGAGCGGAGGATCGGGATGCTTGAGGAGATCTCCCTTGGGGCTTTGATTCATTATTTATTTTTTTATGCATTGAAATGTAAAGCATGTTGTTTTGTTCACTGTTTTCTACTTTTGTATCATTATCATGTCATGCATGCATCTGCTGTATAATTTGGCATTGGCCATTTGTTTTGTATAAGATTTATAAAATTTTCTTTCTGTTGCTTATTCATTTATTATACCGTTTCCACTATTTATTTCCTTTGTCTATTTTTGAACACTAAAATGAGGGTATAGTCTCCCCACTGACTGTCCTTAGACCCTCGCTACTATTCGGAAACCTCTGGCGTACGGGGAGGTGCGCTTGAGGTCATGTGGCGACCGGTCCAGCCACCAGTTTAGTGGTGAGCCGGGTCGGGACGTTACACCTGAGGATGTTGAGTTACAGGTAGATGCGTCCTTTGAAAAGCATCCTATTCGTATTATGGATCATAGAACAATGGTTCTTCAAGGCCAGCCTTTTCCTTTAATACGGGTGCTATGGTAGCATGGTCGAGTACAGAACAAGACCTAGGAGCGGGAGACCGATGTACGATTGTAGTGGCTGGATTTATTCTTAGATCACACTTCACCATCCTTGTAAGGGCATTTTGGGGATGAATTTCTTTAAGGGGAGAAGTTTTTAAGAACCTAGTTCTTCTTTGAGGTAATAATCTTTTACTTTCCATTAAATTTCAGTTTAAATTTTTAAATATGGCCTAATATAAATTCTCATGGAGGTCATAGAGATATCGGGGGTGTTTGGGGCTGGTTCAGAGCCTGAAACTCAACTTTTGGGATGAAATATGCCTTACGCATGGTTAGTTCAAACCGTGTAGGTCAGGCTGCACAGTTTGAAAAACCATGCAAGGAATGGGTAGAGAGTAGGGGAATCCCACACGGTTAGACTAAAATGTGTGATTTGGGGTGCATGACTGTGCGGTTATGTCTATAATTTTGACAGTGGGGTTTTTCAAGGTTTGCACATGGTTAGTCAAACCGTGTGATGTTCCCTTCCCTGCAGCTAAGGGTGCATGGTTAGCACACGGTTTGACCAAACCGTGAAAACCTATATTATGGGTGAAATTACAATTTTTTCCTTAATTAAAAATCTATTTTTAACCATATTTTTCATTTCTCTCCTTCATATTAACTTCTCCATTTTTGGAGCTCCTCATGACGCCTAGAGTAGAATTTAAGGTGTCTTATCCATCTAATATCCTATTTAAGCACCACTCATCTTGTTGGATCTATATCAAGGATTTCTCAATTACTTTTTAGTTTTTATTTGTTTATTTTAGTATCAGTTGTGTTATTTAGGTGCACGCTAATTTTCCCTATTATTAGGTTCTTCATTCGTTATTCAATTTTATCCTGATCTAAGTCGAATCAGAAGATGATATTGTATGATCTATCAACTAAGGACCCACGGTAGGTGATCTTATGCCTTTCATTAAAAGTAAAAGTGTTTATATATGTCATTGTGCTGCACGCCCAATTTTTGGGCGACACCTTGAATGAATTTTAATCCTTGAATTGAATGGATAGGTATAACTTATGCAATTAATGAGGCTCATTTATAAATTTTAAATGGTTAAGGAACTTGAAATTGGAACCAGCCCTTTGGGTGTGTTTTTTAATTAAATGAACCATTATAAAGTTTTATGTTTTTGATACCTTTGAGGTATACCCCTTTTACCCTTTCCTTGGGATGTGAATTATGAATTTAAGTGTGAATTGTAAATTGAATTATGAATAGTAACATGAATTGGAATTTGAATTGGTTAAGGATAAGGGATATATTACCATTCCCTTGGACTTTCCATGTAATGGATTGTTAAACTTGATGTGATTGTTTAAATTAATTACCCACGTGAGTTAAATTAAAGGCGAGCCTTCTAAGCCTGACCAATGCTTGAGTCTCCTTTTGAGGTGAGATTGAATTGAAATGTTCTTGGTGTTAACCTTGACATGTTAAATGATTTTTATTAAATGTTATTTAATTGGTTAAATTATTATATGCCTTGGGTGACACATGGATTCATATGAGAATGTTATAGATAGTCTTAATTGGCTTACCTTGCTTCTGCTTGAGTGATACTTAGACTCCCTAGTGGACTACTAAGGACAGAATCGAATGGCAGTGATGTTGGACCACACCTAGAGTGATACCAGGGATGTCAAAATATGTGTCGGGTCTTGAGGCTTATAAATTAAATGGAATTAAACCATTAAATATA
The DNA here is from genome assembly GCA_963277665.1 of Viscum album. NCBI lineage: Eukaryota > Viridiplantae > Streptophyta > Magnoliopsida > Santalales > Viscaceae > Viscum > Viscum album. The sequence continues at coordinate 19,761,332 of OY728119.1, read as the reverse complement.
TTTGGTTATAAATGAGAGCCTGGACTTTATAGGATATTTACTTTTAGTACTTACTTGCTTATTTTATTATTATTTTCACTCTATTATATATATTCACTGACTGGATGGCACAAACCATGGGTGATTTCCTACTGGGATTATATCTCACACCATGTTTGGGCCACCTTTGGGTACCCAAACAAACTATATGATTGTAGGTATGGATAATGGAAAGTGCCCTAATACAGGTTCTTGATTGCTACATAGAAGCAAGGGAGTATGGGACTGAGCTGAGGCTCACGATGCTAGCTGGGATACCTTTTAGTCTTTTTTTACTTTTATACTGTGTATTGTACACCTACTATGTATACATGTTTTAGTTACTTTATTAGAGGCACATGACATGTATTATCATCATCATTATATATGGGATTTCTTTTGAGATTGTTATTCATTCTTATTGTATTTATATTGTTCATATGATTTACTACTTCTACTAATTGTATGTTATTGATATTACATTATATTTCACTCTGGTGATGAGGGCATAGTCTCCCGACAGACACACCTTGGATCTCACTGCAAGTCGGAAGCCTCTGGCATTTGGGGAGATGCACTTGAGGCCACGTGACCAACTGGGCTCAGGGCAACTTTTAGTGGCATCTGGGTCTGGGAAATTACATTTATGTAAGACCTATGTGTCCAAGGATATTTATGAAATCCCCTTTAACCAATACTTTGGTTCCCCTCACCTGTGTGTGAGTAATAAAGACTTGTAATTATTGAAACATCCCAAGGTGAATAGAGGTTCTTCAAGATGAAACCATGACGATGTCAACTCAGCGATGCATAGATATACAGGTTTAATGTTGTAACTCATGTCATGAATAGAAAATGGAGTTATTCCCCTAGGTCATATGTTGATTTAATGTCTGCTCATTAAATCAACCATTAGATAAGCTTGTGATCAGGTCATTTCCTTTATTTATTTATTTTTATCTATGCATTATTTATTTTATGTATGCAAGACAACAATCACATAAGTGAATGAATTAATATGAAAATATGGAAATTAAATAAATTAATTATGCATAAATTTTTTATCCAATATGGTTAATTAATTAAGTAACATCCAATTAATATTAAAAAGACATGTAAATGATAAAACAAGATAAAATTTATGCATAAATTAATTAAAATCCCTCAACCTAATATTAAGTTTGACTAAGCCTTCCATTACTTTATTGGAAATGAAACCATAGAACTAAGTGTAGTTTATGGCCAAAGTCCAGACACATACTTTTATCATGGATTTATTATTAGAGTTTTGGGTTGACTTAACTGAAATTGTATTTGATTTTAACAACCAAAGTTCGTTCAATTCAAATTTGGAGCGAAGTATTGAGTAAATCCAAGTAAGGATTTCAGGATAGGGGAATCCACTCAATAGACCAAGGAGCTACAAGCCTACAGTTGGAAAGACTGCTCACCTAAATTACTTTCTTATGGTTTTCATAGTGAAAGTCTAGATCATTAAGAAAATTAATATGGATTCTTGTCACTATAATGTCATAAAAACTAGATATTATGAGTTCAATGGTGAGGGTTATTGGGACTTGATAAAATTGTGAGATATTTAATCAAATTAATTATTTTATTATTATTTATCACATAATTTGTAATAAATAAAAGTACTAATAATATTATTTTTAATTTTAGAATAAAATAAAAATATCATCATCCACACTATCCCTATGATAAATATTGGAGAAAGACAACATCCTAACTGGTGGTAACTTCCAAGAGTGATTTAGATACCTTTTGGTTGAGCTACACTATGAGAAAAAATCTTACATGTAGAATCCTCAATGTCTGATCTACCTGCTAAAGAGGAAAGTGATGAAGAGTTCCTAATATATGAAAAAAATCAAGCTACGTGGTCGACATTTAATGTTTGATGCTCTCATTGATATCTAGTGAACTAATGAAGTCTCATGAAAAATGGATGTGTATAGAATTCTTGATCACCTCCATGGTCAATATTTATAGAGAGATATATAGGAACGATTTGAGATTTACAAGGTGATTTTTTAAAGAAAGCTTAGAGAGGGTTTCCCATCTGGGACTCATGTAGTTAAGTGCATTGGCTACATTGAGAACCTAGAGGTTCTAGGGTTTAAACTCCCAAAAAAATTGGGCACCAATATTATTATGAAATCACTTCCTTAGAGATTCTCGATATTTTTTTTGTTAATTTTAATAAGAACAACATTGAGAAGTCTCTACCAGATCTTCTCACTCTTATTTTCCAAGTTGATAAGGATATGAAGTGAGAAAATCCTTCTACCCTTATGGTGAACAAATAGAAAGGGTAAGCAAAGAGATCCAAGTCTAAAGCTTCTTCACACCCTTCCAAGAATAGGAAGATCAAGGGGTAATCAAGGTAATGAGATGTTGTCTATTACGCTTGTGGAAAAAAGGGTCACTAGAAGAAAAACTGAACCCAAAAAAAGAAGAAAGGGGAAGCTTAAAGTGTGTTTTTTATAGAGTGAAATTTATCTATTTCTACAAATTGGGTATTAAATACAGCTTGCGGTGCTCACATATGTATTCAAATACATGAACTAGGTAGATTTAGAAATATTGGTCAAGGGGAGGTATATCTACAAGCATCCAACAAATCTAAACTTGTTTTTGTAGTTATCAAGGGCTACCACCTCTAATTGACAACCAGAATGATATTGGTTTTAAAGGGTCATTATTATGTGCCTTCAATTACCAAAAACATTTTTTTTGTATCCAGACTGGATGTGAATGGATTTATTTTCAAATTTGGGAATAAATGTTTCTTCTCATATAAAGATAGATTTTTTTATTGTAAGGCACATTTAAATAATGGTATTTGGGTGTTGGATTACACAAACCAAGTAATGGAAATCGATAATGAAGTTATGTCACATGACTCATACCACACCCAACTTTATAATCATCATCTAGGTCATGTAAATGAAAAATTCTTGACTAAATTACATCAAGATGAATATTTAGATTCTTTTGAACTAAAACCACTTGGTGTAGTCACGTATGATTATAAGGAAAAATGACCAAATCCCCATTTAATAGAAAAGGTGAAAGGGAAAAAGATCTTCCTGAATTAGTTCATGTCAGTGTGTGTGGACCATTTCCTGTTGAGGCAAGGGGTGGGTACTCATACTTCATAACATTTATCGATTATTTTAGTATATATGGGTATGTCTACTTAATGAGGTATAAGTCATATTCTTTTGATAAATTCAAGGAATTCAAGAATGAAGTTGAGAACCATCTTGGTAAGAATATTAAGAAACTCCGCTAAAACTATGGTAGATAATATCTTAATTAAGAATTCATTGATTATTTATGGGATTTTGGGATATTATCTCAACTAACTCCTCCTTATATGCCTCTGTGGAATGGTGTAAGATAAAGGAGTAACTGCACATTATTAGACATGGTGAGATCAATGATGAGTCATGTGATTCTTTCATTATAATTTTGGGGATATATGTTACAAATATCAGCATACGTATTAAACCGAGTGCTAATGAAAAAATATTGTATACCATACCAATTATTGAATAGAAAGAAACTCATGTTGTCTTACTTACATTTTTGGGGTTGTGAAGCATTTGTTAAGGATTCTTTAGATAACAATATTGCACCTTGAGGCATAAAGTGTATATTTATAGGATATCCCAAAGAAACAAAGGGATAATACCTGTACAATCCTTTAGAAAAAAGGTTCTAGTTAAAAGATGTCCCATGTTTCTTGTGGAGGATCATATATCTAATATATATAGTGGGAGCGTGATAGACTTTGATAAATTCCAGGATCAAGACACACAAGAGTTGGCACAAGAAAAAATTCCACAAATCCCCATGGAAGAAGAAATTATTCCTAAGACATAATTATTATGTATGAGTAATAGAGAGGTTAGAGAACTAGAATGGTTTGGATTTCTAGTCATTGAGAATTGTGACTTATTATTAGTTGATAAAAATGATCTTCTAACCTATAAGGAATCAGAAATTGGCATGGATGTTGTTAAGTGGAAAGAGGCCATGAATTCTGAAATGGATTCCATATACCAAAACCAAGTCTGGATTTTTGTAGACCCTCTATTAGATATAAATCATGTTGGTTGAAAATGTGTATTCAAGAAAAAATTGGACATTGAAGAACAAATCATTACCTATAATGCGTGAATGGTTTCAAAAGAGTTTAAATAGTGTTAATTAATTGACTAAAACTTCAAAATTTCACCAGTTTCAATGTCAAAATCCATCATAATTATACTTTTCATTACAAATTTCCATGATTATGATATTTGGAAAATAGATGTCAAAACATCCTTCCTTAATGGAAACCTTTAGGAAGATGTCTATATGATACAACCCGAAGGTTTTGTGACTCCAAAGGATGTCAACAAGGTATGAAAGTTTCAAAGATCCATTTATTGATTAAAGCAAGCATCCAGGTCATGAAACATTCATTTTGATGAAGCTATAACAGAATTTTTTTTCATAAAGAATGAATGTAATCTGTGTATTTATAAATAGTTTAGTGGGAATGCAGAGATTTTCTTATATGTTGATGAAATATTACTCACTATAAACAAAATACTAGTATTACAGTCTATTAAGTCATGGTTGAATAAATGATTCTCTATGAAGGACTAGGTTGAGGCAGCATATATTCTTGGGATCAAGATTCATCATGAGAGATCCAAGAGGTTCATCAGCTTAGTTCAAAGTGCATACATTCACAATGTATTAAAAAGATTCAGTACAGAAAAATCTAAGTAGGGATTGTTTCTAGAATCACATGGCATTAATCTTTCTAGGAAAATGTGTCCTCAGACACATGAGGAAAGAAACAGAATGGTAAGGATTCCATACACATCAGTGTTTGGGTCGGTCATGTATGTTATGTTATGTACTAGGCTAGATGTTACCTACACATTAAGTTTGGTAGAAATATATCAAGTTAATATAGGTGACCGTCATTGGATAGTAGTCAAGACTATCCTGAAGTATTTGAGGTGTACTAAGGATATATCCCTGGTTTATGGAGGAGATGGGGAACTAATCATCGGAGGATATGCATATGCAAGTTTCCAAACTGATCGAGATTACATTAAGCCAAAAATGGGACACATATTCATTTTTAATGGAGGTTATCTAAGTAGGAAGAGCTCAAATAAGGTTGTGGTCACATATTCTATAGTATATTCCCAGTATATTCTAGCTTCTATGGTAACTAAAGAAACAGTATGTATGTGAAACTTTTTCTAAGAGCTAGACATGGTACCTAGCAGTAAAGATATTATCACACTCTATTATGATAATACTGCAATGGTGGATCTTGAAAAAGATCCAAGGTCACATCAGTAGAAGAAGCACATACTTTAGAAGTATCATCTCTTGAGGGATTTTTTTTAGAGAGGTGAAGTTACAATGAGTAGTATTTTCATAGAAGACAACATGGAAGACCCCTTGACTAAATTCTTAACTCAATAGAAACATGACTACCATGTGAGATCCAGTGGACTAAAGGTCATAGGTATTTGGATCTAATACAAGTGGGAGTTTGTTAGAGTTGGTATCCTAGCACTACAAAAAAAGGTCATTAGTGGTGATTCTTTTATCAACTAATGGTGGTTTAAACCGCTGCCTATTAGTATAGTGGTGGCTAATAAAACCGCCGCATATTGCACAGTTTATAGTCATTTAGAGATGCATTTTTTTTATTTCATGGATGTTTTCTTATGTGTCATTTTTGTAACATTTAGTGGTATTTTTATGTTTATTTAGTGGTATTTCTTTTATTTTAAAAAATCTAGGGTAATATAAATAAAATGAAACTAACCATCAATGAACATATGAGCAGTGATTTGTTTTAGCAGAGGTTACTAAAACCATCTCTAAATTAGTTTTCTTTAAATTATTTAATAATAAACTGACATGTAATAAACTAAAACATGAATATATGATAAACTCATCATATATACATCATACATCCACAAACATATATACAAACATCCACAACCATCATAACCCCAATCTCAGTCAACCCATACATCTATAAACCAATACCTCGGTCATCAATATATACATATATAATATGTCCAACAACTGATGCCCAATATACATCCACTTCATGACCCCCACTACATCTATCTGCCTCCATATCATCTCATCAACTAAAACTGACCACTTTATCTCATCAACTATAACAAAAAAGAAAAAAAAATAAAACTAAAAATAATAAATCATAATTACAATAGATTTCCAAAAGAATGTCGGGGATCATAATGGTCAACCTCATTCCTACTACCGACATCTTCCACCTACAATGAAAACTAGAACATTTAAGAAAAGAAATGTGAAAGATTAAAGACACAGAATATATTCAAAATTTTGCACATAAAATTTGTTATTGTATTAATCAAATAGAAGAAATTTTAACATAAAACAAATGATATATAATGAAAAACACTTTGAAAACATAAAGTTACCTATTTAAGATAATATTCAACACTTGAAACTAAAAAGGGAAAAGTAAATATTCTAATTTATTTTTAAAGCGACATGCAGTGTGATTGAACTTGAATTAATTAAAAAAAATTAAAGTCTTTGATATAAAAACATGTCATATATTTCAAAAACAAATCAATAGTGGTTGTATAATGATTTCACATCAATCTGAGATCATTTTCTGTGGTTTTGACCTTTTTATGCACATTTTAGTGTTTTAGAACACTAAAAACGCATTTGCAGCCATCATGGAAAAATCGTAATTCGTAATGATGTGTAGTTGGTTCCTACGTTTCAAAATTAAATCTACAATTGATTTCCCCTGATTTCAGGGAAATCTGACGTTGTTTTCAAAGTTTTGACCCTCCAACACTTGTTTTAAAAAGGCTTTTGTACCTTTAAGAAGTGTTTGTCGAGTAATTATGACTACACTGCACGTTGTATTGACATGTTGTCTATGATTACACATCAAAAACAATTCAGTAATGGTTTTCCCATGATTTCACATCAATATGAGTTTTTTTATATGGTTTTGATCATTCCACACACATTTTAGTGTTTTAAAATACTAAAAGCATGTTTACGACCATCCGTGGAAAACCATAATTCAAAATGATGTGTGTTTGATTCCTACACATCATAAATGTAGGATCTGTACGTAGTGAAAGTATGGTGGTTGATGGAGCCCAAATTTTTTTCAGTAATCGATGACTAATCAGGGATCAATAGGATGATGAACGCCAGTATCCACAAATTAAAATCAAATATTTAGACAAAGAGAAGAAAAACATTGGATCTGAGAAAGATGATCTTATACATCATGTTTATAATTAATTTATTAATTTTTGAAGAAATTAAATACCTAGGTCTTAGGTACTTTCTTCTTTGGTGATTGTTGATTGTCCGGAATGACCTTTTTGGATTGCCTTTGTTGAGCTCATGAGGATCCCAAGTAAAATCTCTCTAGTGGTGATCCACATGTGCTCCCATGGTCTCCGAACAAACCCACTCATTCTCTAGGTGCTAGCACAGTGAAGCAAATGTCATGGACCGATCATTTTTGGTCGCTCGTTCTTCGGTATTGAATAACTTCTCTCATTATTGAGAGGGAGAGATGAGAGGAGTCGAGAGAGAAATTGTTTGGATCAACAATTCTCAATTCACCGGGGTTTGGCACAATAGACGTACCTGCTTATTAATCGACATGGGGTTTCAGTTACAATATTTAATTGCAAAACAAAAATTAAAAGAAATTATAACTATTAGAGAAAACTCATTCCACATAATAACAATAACAACACCATTATTTTTGGTTCGCTAACTTGCGAAAAACAGAACCATAAATGAAATCTTGTTCCACATAATGATAACAGTATTATTATTATTTCTTGCGCCAATTGGATAAACATTATTTACCAACTTGTAAATAATTAATTTAGCAATGGACATAGTCTTGGTCCGTTTGAACTCCTATACCATTTATTGAACATCCGAATAAAATAATTTATTCTCTTAAATAAATATTTTTATTTACAAACTGGTAAATAAATATTTATTAAATGTTCAATAAAATAAATAAATATATTTTATTCACAATCCAGTGAATAAATATTTATTTAATTTATGTGATAATTTTAACTTGAATAAAATTATTCTTCAGTCTTGAGAATAATATTTATTCCATTAATTAAATTAAAATAGAATTTAATTGAGACCACCAAAAACACTTAGTGTGTGACCCTATAGGATTATTTCTCATTGTCATTAGGCGAGCTTGCTTAAAGTTCAAGATTACTGCCTAGAAACAGGTTAAGGCACCCAAGAGAAAGAACTTAAATTCACAACGACGATATCCATATATGAATTCTCACTATGTAATATAATCTCTTTGTCATAATATCTCATCAAGTATGTTTCATAATAGTTTCATCAACCTATATTCTTGATACTTCATTCATTGAATATCTAAAATAAACTCGTCGTTACACCATGGATATAGAATTTAGGGAAACAGTTATATTTCAATCAAAGGGCCAAGATATACACTTCCATAAATGGAAGGGATAAATCCTTTCTTTATTTATCCATCAATAACATGTCATTCATGATGCACCCAATGTGCCATACTTCCTGCCAACATATGGAATGACGGTTTTCATTAGAAAATCTAAGTGCGTGAATCATGACACGTATTAATGATAATCTTAAAGTATAAGGACCATTACACGCGCTCGTATATAGAAATATCTGATGACACCAAAACATACGAAATTCTTATTAGTGGGTTTGTTCTCATAATCTCCTGTCTTTGAGATTACCAAGTGAGAACTTCATGAGAAAAAGTCTCATCTGATTATGAATACTCGCACTTAACGGTCTTTATACTATGTGTCCCATTATAGTATGTCATACAACTGTAGAACTATATTTAAGAATATTGTCATAGCACTTCAAGGTTCTCATCATAGTGGGGAACTGTTATGACCTAATTAATGTGACAAATACTCTAGGACATTATTAAATTATAGTCATGCCGAACAATGAAAAATATGTAATAAGATATTTAATATTTAAATACATTAAATATTCATGTAATCAAAGTACAAATAGTTAGTTTTAGGACACCAACTCCAAAAAACTCTCACTTGGACTAGAGTCAACTGTCTACAACTTTCAGTATTCTAGACCTCACATGATGATCATGTTTCTACTGAGTTAAGGATTTAGTCAAGGGGTACACCATGTTGTCTTCCATGGAAATACTACTCACTATAACTTCACCTCTTTGAGAAAAATCCCTCAAGAGATGATACTTCTGTAGTATGTGTTTTGTCTGCTGATGTGACCTTGGCTCTTTTGTGAGAGCCACCACTATAGTTTTATTAAAATAAAGTGTGATGGTATCTTTACTACTAGGCACCACATCTAACTCTTAGATGAAGCTTCGCATCCAAACTGCTTCTTTAGCTACCTCAGAAGTTGTGATATACTCAAACTCTACTGTAGAATCTGCGATCATGACTTGCTTTAAGCTCTTCCAATTCACAACACCTCTATTAAAAGTGAAGATGTGTCATGTTTGTGACTTTATGTCATCTTGATCAGTCTGGAAACTAGCATCTACATATCCTTAGTATGACTTAGATACTTAAAGATAGTCTTGACTTCCATCCAATGGTGGTCACCTGGATAAGCTTGATATCTTCCTACCACGCTTAATGTGTAGGGGAAATCTAGCCTAGTATATAGCATAGCATACATGACTGACCCAATCGATGATGCGTATAGAATCCATTCCAATCTATTTCTTTCCTCATGTGTCTAAGGACACATTTTCTTGCAAAGATGAATGTCATGTGATGCTGGAAATAATCCCCTCTTGGATTGTTCCATACTAAATATCTTTAGTATCTTGTCAATGTATGTACTTTGACTTAGGCCTAGCAATCTCTTGGATCTATCACGATGGATCTTGAACCCAAGAATATATGTTGTCTCACCCAATTCCTTCATGGAGAATCATTTATTCAACCATGCCTTAATAGACTATAAGACTAGTATTTCGTTTCCAATAAGTAATATGTCATCAACATATACTATTAAGAAAATGACTTCACTCCCATTAAACTGTTTATAGACATAAGTCTCACATTCATTCTTTATAAAACCAAATTCTGTTATGTATTAATCAAAATGAATGTTCCATGACCCGGATACTTGCTTTAATCCATAAATTGATTTTTGTAACTTTCATATCTTATTGTCATCCTTTCGAGTCACAAACCATTCAGGTTGTGTCATATAGACATCTTCTTAAATGTTCCCATTTAGGAAGGCTATTTTGACATCCATTTTTCAAATTTCATAGTCATGGTAAGTGAAAATGGATAGTAGAATTATTATGGATTGTAGCATTGCAACTGGTGACAAGGTTTCTTCGTAGTCAATGCCTTGATGTTGTTTAAACCCTTTTTCAACCAATCATGCCTTATAGGTACTGACTTGTCCTTCTATGTCTAGTTTCTTCTTGAATACCCATTTACAACCAATAGGCTTTACATCTACTGGAGGATCTACCAAAATCCAGACTTGGTTTTGTTGCATGAAATCTATTTCATAATTCATAGAATCTTGACACTTGGCAATGTTTATGCCACTTGATGTTTCCTTGTAGGTTATATGATCATTATTATCAACTAATAATGAGTCACCATCCTCGATAACTAGAAAACCGTACCATTTCGATTCTCTAACCTCTCTTGTACTCCTACACAATACTTGTGTCTCTGGAATATATATTTATTCCATGGGGATTTGTAGAATCTTCTCCTATACCAACTCTTATGTACCTTCAACCTCGACTTCATCAAAGTCTATCTCGCTCCCACTATCTCTTTTGAAGATGTTCTCCCTCTCAAGTAATAGTGTGCATTGCCACTATAACCTTTTTATGAGGGGTCGTATATGTAATATCCCCTTGTTTCCTTGGGGTATCCTATAAAGGTACATTTTGTGCCTAAGGTTGCAAGTTTTTTACCTAAAGAGGACCTAACAAACGCTTCACTTCCCCACACATGAAAATTCAATGACATGGCTTTTCTTCCACTCCAAAGCTCATATGGAAAATCATTTATCAATTTAATTGGTACTTTTTTTAGTATGTGTGTCACTATTTGTAATGAATATCCCCAAAAGGATAATGGAATACTTTCATAACTCGTCATTGGCCTCATCATGTCCAAAAAGGTACGGTTCCTCCTTTCACTTACACCATTCCAATGGGCACGTGTAAAGATGAGTGAGTTGGGATAGGATCCCAAACTCTCGTAAGTAATAAATAAAGTCTTGATTAAGATAATCTCCACCTTGATCTAAGCATAGTTTTTTAATCTTCTTACCAAGATAGTTCTCTAATTTTTTCTTTTATTCCTTTAACTTATCAAAAGAATCTGACTTATACCTCATTAAGTAGATATATCCATGTCTACTAAAATCATCAGTAAAAGTTATGAAGGGTGATTACTCACTCCTTGATTCAACTATAAATGTCCCACACACATCATTATGAACTAATTCAATAATCTCTTTGGCTCTTTCACCTTTCCCACTAAATGGGGCTTTAGTCATTTTACCTTATAAACATGCCTGACATACACCAAGTGGTTTTAGTTTGAAAGAATCTAAATATCCATCTTGATGTAACTTTGTCAAGCGTTTCTCATTTACATGACCTAGTCGATGTTGAGAAAGTTGGGTGAAGTATGAGTCATGTGAAGTAGCTTCATTATCGATTGTCATTACTTGGTTTGTGTAATCCAACATGTAAAGACCGTTATATAAATGTGCCTTACCAAAACAAATGTTATATTTATAAAAGAAGCAATATTCATTTCTGAACTTGAAAATAAATCCATATGTATCTGGTCTGAATACAAAAAATGATGTTTTTGGTTATAGAAGGCACATAATAAAAACCTTTTAATACCAAGATCATCCCAATCGGCAACATGAGGTGGTAGTCCCCAACAACTATAACAGCAAGTCTAGCTCCATTGGCTGCTCGTAGATCTACCTCCCCTCGGTTAATTTCCTTGAATCTACTTGGTTCCTATATTTGGATACATATCTAAGCACCAAAGAATATATCTAATACTCAATTTGTAGAAACAGATAAACTGTACTCGATAACAAATACGCCTGAAGCTTCCCCTTGCTTCTTTAGCTGGGTGTATTTTTTCTTCTAGTGGACCTTCTTGCCACATTTGAAACAAACAACTTTATGTTCCCTTCTACCCCCTTTATCTTCCTTTTCTTGGAAGGGTGTAAATAATCTTTGGGATTAAATCTCTTCACCTTCCTTTTCCTCTTATTCACCATAAGGATAGAAGGATTTTCGCACTTCATGTCTTTGTCCACTTGGTGAAGGAGGATAAGAAGATCTGGTAGAGACTTCTCAATATTGTTTATATTGAAATTCACAACAAAAATGGAGAAGATCTGAGGGAGTGATGTGAGAATGAGATAGATACCCAATTATTCAGGGAGTTTAAACCCTAGAACCTCTAGACGCTTAATGTATCCAGTGACAGCTAGGAAACCCTCTCCAAGATTACTCTAAAAAAGTGCCTTGGAGATCTCAAATCGTTCATGTATTGCTCTCTCCTGGTAAAGACCATGGAGGTGTTCAAGCATGCTATAGGCTTCCATGTTTTTGTGAGACTTTATGAGTTCACTAGACATTGATGATAACATCAAACATTGAACATTGACCACATCGTTCATATGTTTCTCATAGACTAGTAACTCTTCACCACTCACCTCTTGGGCAAGCAGATCAGGTAATGAGGACTCTAGCATGTAAGATTTTTGTTCATGGCGTAGAATGACCCGAAGGCATCTAAACCATTCCTGGAATTTACTACTGGTGAGGATGTTGTCTTTATCTAGTATTGATCATAGGGATAGTGTGGTTGACAAGCTTGTAATTTTTATTCTATAATTAAAAGAGTAGATAATTAGTACTTTCTTGATTACATTTTATGAGAAATAAATTAATTTTATTAAGTCTCCCACTATTTTATCAAGTCCCAATGGCCCTTACCATTGAATTCAGAATGTCTAGTTGCTAGAACATTCTAGTAGCAAGGATCCATATTCCCCTTTGCATAACCCCAATAAGGGTTGGTCAAGCTATTTGAAGGTATTTAGGTGGGTAGGTCTTTGTTAACTGTGGGATTTTAGCTCCTTGATCTGTTGAGTGGACTCCCCAATCCTAAAATCCTAACTTGGATTTTCTCAAAACATGCCTCCAAATTTACACCAAGTCTAGAAAGGGATACTCATCTTGATGTAAACTGGTTAATTCAACCTGAAAATTTCATAAGATCTTCCTGTACAAAAGTAAGTGTCCCAATAAGGGTTGGTCAAACACATAGTTTTATTGAGTCTTTCCCTTAATCAAGTAATGGAAGGCTTAGTCTGAATTAATATATTATTGAGGGATTTTTATCTCTTATACATAAATTTCCTTATTATCTTTATCACATGCTCATTAATATTAAGTGTAACTTACTTAAGTGATTAACCATGTCTTGATAATATTTACGCATAAGCCTGGTTTATTTTAGTTTCATCTTGCATGCTAGTTAATTCATTAATTATTTAGTCATGAAAACACATCCATAATGAAAAACCATGAAATTGAAAGAAATAAAATAAAGTGAAGGGAATGACCATGAGCTCTTCTAATTGTTAGTTTATCTAGCAGTTGATAAACTAACCGATGACCTAGGAGAGAAACACCTTGAACCATTTATGGTTCATGTCTATAGCTTTCCACCTATCTATCTTTGTATCTCCTTGGATTAGTTTCACCTCAACTCCTTACTTGAACCGCCTACATAACCTTGGGAGATTCATCCATTACATATGCTTTTTAACTTACATGTAGGTGAGGGGTAAAAAAGGGGTTTACATAAAAGAAACCATGGGCACGCAGACCCTACATATTAATGATGATATATGGCACGTAGGCCAACAATTTAATTTAAAATAAATTAAAAGGAACCCAATCAGATACAAAGGTCTGGTCTAGTTCATGATCATCCACATACATGCAATGAATTTCACATTTAATAAAACTAGCATTCAATTCTTTAATCATTTTTATTAAGATATACTGCACTTGAATCGATTAATTATTATCTTTAATTAAGCAATCCTTTTATCTTAATCCTTTTTTTGAATTTCCCTAAGATTCTCATCTATAACCTTAGAGGTAACACAGTGAACACTCGTTTGAATCTACATGATATGTAATTCTGAACATTACACAAACATTAAAGTTTTAATTATGTGTAATTTGGTAAAGTACATTGTGTGTAGTTCTGACTACATGGTGTGTACTGCCTTCACTGTCTTATCTAAAGTACATGCCTAGGGACTCAGTATGTGAGGTGTACTTTGGAAATCTTAGAGTACAGGGCATGTACAGTGGGCCACACACCGTGTTGTCTCCGGGTTACATGGTTACCGGTCAACTTAGCCATGTATGGGATACACAGTTTGGCCCTTAACCTGAAGGGACTACACGCCATATCCAGTGGTCCACACAGCGTGTAATCTGGATGATCGTGCTCTAGGATATCTTGGTCAACACACTGTGTAATAATTAACTACACCGCGTGTCATTAATGCACATAGCTTAAGTAATTGTCGAATTACTCTCGATGAAACTACACGGTGTGTAATCTGGATTACACGACATGTATGGAAGATTACACGATGTGTAACTCCGAATACACAACATGTATTGTTGTGTTACCTAGACAGAATTTTCAACGCCTCCTGATGAGATCCTCAATTTAATTTTAATGAAAAAATTATTTGTTTATTTTAGATCTATGAGAAACAAAAAGAGGAAGAACATATCTTGAAATTCAGATTACAAGAATGATTAATCATGAATTGACAAACTAAATTATTAAAGTGTAAATCATAAATAAATTATTTAAATAATTATAAATGATGATGAGCTCTAATACCACTTGTAGGATCCATACGCAGTGGAAGCGTGGTGATTGGTGGGGCCCAACTTTTCTTTTTTTGTAATCGATGACTAATCTGGGATCAATACGACGATGAATGCTGGTATCCATGGGTTAAAATCAAAGATTTAGACAAAGAGAAGAAAAACATCAGATCCAAGAAATAGGATCTTGCACATCATGTTTATAATTAATTTATTAATTTCTGAATAAATCAAATACCTAGGTCTTAGGTACTTTCTTCATTGATGATCGTTGATCGTCCGGAATGACCCTTCTGGATTTCCTTTATTGTGCTCACAAAGACCCAAAGTAGAATCCCTCTAGTGGTGATCCACACGTGCTCTAATGGTCTCTGAACAACCCCACTCATTCTCTAGGTGCTATCATGGAAAAGCAAATGTCTTGCTTCGATCATTTTTGATCGCTCATTCTTCGGTCTTTAATAACTTCTCTCATTCTTGAGAGGGAGAAATGAGAGGAGTCGAGAGAGAAAATGTTTGGCTCAATAATTCTTAATTTATCAGGGTTTGGCATAATAGACGTACCTGCCTATTAATCTACATGGGGTTTAATTTATGATATTTAATTGTGAAACAGTGATTAAATGCAATTATAACTATTAGAGAAAACACATGCTACATAATAACAATAACATCACCATTATTTTTGGCGTTCCAACTTGTGAAAAACGGAACCATAAATGAAATCTTGTGTCGCATAACGATAATGGTATTATTATTATTTCTTGCACCATCTGGATAAACATTATTTACCAACTTGTAAATAATTAATTTATCAATGGACATGGTCTTGGTCTGTTCGAACTCCTCTTCCATTTATTGAACATCCAAATAAAATATTTTATTCTTTTAAATAAATATTTTTATTTACAAACTAGTAAATAAATATTTATTAAATGTTTAATAAAATAAATAAATATATTTTATTCACAATTTGGTGAATAAATATTTATTTAATTTATGTGATCATTTTAACTTGAATAAAATTATTCTTCGATCTTGAGAATAATATTTATTCCATTAATTAAATTCAAATATAATTTAATCAAGACCACCAAATACACTTAGTGTGTGACCCTTTAGGATTATTTCTTGTTGGCATTAGGTGAGCTTGCTTAAAGTCCAAGATTACTGTCTAGAAATGGGACAAGGCACCCAAAATAAAGAACTTAAAGTCGCAAAGACGACATCCACATACAAACGGTCACCGTATAATATAATCCTTTTTTCAAAATATCTCATCAAGCAGGTTTCGTGATAGTTTCATAAACCTATATGATTGATACATCATTCATTGACTACCTAAAATAAACTTGGTGTTACACCATAGCCATGGAATTTAGGGTGACAGTTCTATTTCAATCAAAGGGATGAGATAACAACTTTCATAAATAAAAGGGAAAAATCCTTCCTTGACTTATCCATTAATAACATGTCATTCATGACACACCCAACGTACCCTACTTCCCGCCAACATATGGTGTGATGGTTTTCGTCAGCAAATCTAAGTGCACGAGTTATGACACGTATTAATGATAATCTTAAAGTATAAGGACCATTACACATGCTTGTAGATAGAAATATCTGATGACTCCAAAACATGCAGAATTCCTACTGATGGGTCTGTTAATCTCTCATTTTGGATATTACCAAGTGTGAACTTCATGAGAATAAGTCTCATCTGCTTACGAGTACTCACACATGACAGTTTGTATACTATGTGTCCCATTATAGTATGTCATCCAACCACAAAACTATATTTAAGAATATTTTCATAGAACTTTAAGGTTATCATTATAGTGGGGAACTATTATGACCTAATTAATGCAACAAATACTCTAAGACATTATTACATTATAGTCATGCAGAACAATAAACAATATGTAATAAGATGTTTAATATTTAAATACATTAAATATTCATGTAATAAAAGTAAAAACAGTTGTTTATAGGACACCAACTCTAATAATAAATGACTTATGGATCATTTTCATAAAGTATCAAAACAATACGAATGTTTTTTCTCAGTTTTGAGTGGGTCATTTTTCCTTTTTACTAAAATTGATGTTAATTTTAAATAAAAAGACACACTTAGAGCCATATTGGGAACATCATATATCATATTGAGGTTAGTTTGATTCCCATAAATCAAAAATTACTTATGGATCATTTTCATAAAGTATCAAAACAATCTGAATGTGTTTTCTTAGTTTTAAGTAGGTCATTTGTCCTTTTTACTAAAATTGATGTTAATTTTAAATAAAAAGATGCACTTTGAGTCATATCAGTCACATCGTGCATCATATTGAGATGTGGATGATTCCTACACATCTCAAATTATTTATGTATCATTGTAATAAATATCAAAATAACATGAATGTGTTTTCTCAGTTTTGAGTATGCCACTTGTCTTTTTTACTAAATTGTCATTTTAAATTGGAAACATGAACTTTGACTCATATTGATTAAAGCATATATCATATTGATGTGATACCAATTCCTACATGTCAAAAATGACTTATGAATATATTTCCTAAATTATAAATAAAATTTGAGTGTGTTTTCTTAGTTTTTAGTGAGTGACACTTTTTGAATAAAATGTTGATTTTAAACTGATAAAGGCCACATTAAGTCATACTGGGTACATCGTTTATATGATTGAGGTGATGTTGATTCCTACACATTATAAATGACTTATGTATCATTTTCGTAAAGTATAAAAATAATATGAATGTGTTTTATCAGTTTTGAGTAGGTCGGTTGTCCTTTTTACTAAAATAGATGTCAATTTTAAATAAAAAAGACGCACTTGGAGCCATATTGGGCACATCGTGTATTGAATTGAGGTGTGTTTGATTCATACACACCAAAAATGACTTATAGATAATTTTCCTAAAGTATCAAAACAAAATGAATATGTTTTCTTGGCTTTGAGTAGTTCATTTTTCTTTTTTACTAAAATTGATGTCAATTTTAAATAAAAAGACGCACTTAGATTCATACCGGTCACATTGTGCATAGAATTGAGATTAAGATGATTCATAAACATCTAAAATGACTTATGGATCATTTTCCTAAAGTATCAAAACAATATTAATGTGTTTTCTCAGTTTTGAGTATGTCACTTGTCTGTATTACTAAATTGTCATTTTAAACTGGAAACATGCACTTTGACTCATACTAATCACACTGTGTATCAGTTTGATGTGAGAATTATTAATAAATGTAAAACATTAATTATTAATCTATGTAATAAATTATCAAGAAAATATGAGGGTGTTTTCTTGGTTTTCAGGGAGTGACACTTTTTGAACTAAAATATCGATTTTAAAGTGATAACGGACACATTGATTCATTCCAGGAACATCGTGTATTGAATTAATGTGTGGATGATTCTTACAAATCATAAATGACTTATGAATCACTTTCATAAAGTATAAAAATAATATGAATGTTTTTTCTTAGTTTTGAGTAGGTTAGATGTCCTTTTTACTAAAATGGATGTCAATTTTAAATAAAAAGACGCACTTGGAGCCATACCGGGTACATCATGTATCAGATTGAGGTTTGATTGATTCCTACACATCAAAAATGACTTGTTGATAGTTTTACTAAAGTATCAAAACAATATGAATGTGTTTTCTCAGTTTTGAGTAGGTCATTTTTCCTTTTTACTAAAATTGATGTCAATTTTAAATAAAAAGACTCACTTGGAGTCATACCGGTCACACTATATGTCGGATTGAGATGAGGATGATTCTTAAATGTCTCAAATGACTTATGGATTGTTTTCCTGAAGTTTAAAAACAATATTAATGTGTTTTCTTGGTTTTTGAGTACGTCACTTGTTTTTTTTACTAAATTATCATTTTAAACTCGAAACATGCACTTTGACTCATACTGATCACATCATGTATCGGTTTGATGTGAGACTGATTACTACACATTAAAAATTAATTATGAATCAATGTCATAAATTATTAAGAAAATGTGATGGTGTTTTCTTGGTTTTCAATGAGTGATACTTTTTGAACTAAAATGTCGATTTTAAACTGATAACAGACACATTGATTCATATCAGGAACATCATGTATCAGATTAAGGTGTGGATGATTCCTACACATCATATATGACTTTTGGATCTATTTCATAAAATATAAAAATAATATGAATGTGTTTTCTCGGTCTTGAGTAGGTCAGTTGTCCTTTTTACTAAAATGGATGCCAATTTTAAATAAAAAGACGCACTTGGAGCCATACCGGACACATCGTGTATCATATTGAGGTTCGATTGATTTATACACATCAAAAATGACTTATGAATCATTTTACTAAAGTATCAAAACAATATGAATGCATTTTCTCGGTTTTGAGTAGGTTATTTGTCTTTTTTACTAAAATTGGTGTCGATTTTAAATAAAAAGACTCACTTTGAGTCGTAGCGGTCACATCGTGCATCGGATTGAGATGAATATGATTCCTACATGTCTCAAATTACTTATTAATTGTTCTCTTAAATTATCAAAACAATATGAATATGTTTTCTTGGTTTTAAGTACATAACTTGTCTTTTTTACTAAATTGTCATTTTAAACTAGAAACACGCACTTTGAATCATACAGACCACATCATGTATTAGTTTGATATGAGATAGATTCCTAGACATCATAGATGATTTATGAATTGATTTCATAAATTATCAATAAAATCTGAGCATGTTTGCTCAGTTTTCAACAAGTGGCACTTTTTGAACTAAAATATAAATTTTAAACTAATAACGAATACTTTGAGTCATATCGAGCACATAATGTATCATACTGAGGTTCGACTAATTTATACACATAAAAAATGACTTATATATCATTTTCTTAAAGTATAAAAATAATCATAATATATTTTCTCAGTTTTGAGTATGTTAGTTGTCTTTTTACTAAAATTAATTTCAATTTTAAATAAAAATAAGCACTTTGAGTCATATCGATCACATTGTGTGTCAGATTAAGGTGTGGTTGATTCCTACACATCCTAAAATCTAAAAAAAATCTAACTGCCAATGTTACTATGATTTCCATTTTCTTTGTCGAATTTCCAACACCACATATTGACTCAATGTTATTAGCTGAAAACCCTTTCTCTTTATTAAAAGATAAACGAGCAGAGGAAGCTCATGTGCCCATTATATAAGGAGAATTCACCATAATGGGCACATAAACTTCCTTTAATCTTCTGAATTTCAACAAAAAGAAAGGTTTTTGGGCTAATAACATCGAATCAATATGCAGTGTTGGCAGTTTGATAAAGAAAGTCAATGAAAATAGAATTTGTGGTAACATCGGCATAAAGAAACATTTTATCTATTTTGTTCCTTGTTGCGGATAGTTGAAAGCAAAATATAACTTCCCAAAATATCTATTAAAAAACTAAATAAGTATTAGATAAATGATAAGGAAATTATCTGACAAATAATAGATAAAATGATGACAAAAAATATTAAATAAGTACTAAGAATTCATTTTTTTATGATGGTTGTATGTATTCTTGATGAATTTCCTTATTTTCATTATCTTAGTTGTAGGATCAAAGTCCAATATCTCATGAGCATGAACATCTTTGAACAAACCACCCTAACTCGAATAAAAGAATCCACCTGTATAAGAAAACAATTATTATATGAGTAATACTAAAAAGAAATAAATTAAACATAAATATGAAACAATAAATTTTAGCAAAAAGAAAACCCTTGAACATTATAAAATATATCAAATATGTCTTTCTAAATTGAAATTTTGAAGATGAAGTGTCTTTCTCAGTAAATATAAAATTATTTGTTCTTATATATTTACTTTTTACTTTTTTTATTTTTACTATAGTAACACGTTTTTACCTGTATAAATTATTTTTTACTAAACATATAAAATAAACCCTCTAACTAAATTTTTGTGTGTTCATCCTTTGTTTTTATGAATTTAATTTAATTTAATTTATACTCATGATAAAACAAACATTTAAAATAAAACATTTTATATATTGGAAAACTATTTTTTATAAAAAAATGATATTTTTACTATTATTTTTTATTAATATTATAATGCATTGATTACTAATAAAATGCCTATTAATATAATCATATATGTTTGTAAACATCATTATAGTGTTATTGTTTTAAATAGATCGATCTAATTTATTAGTTAAATTCTACAAAACATTAATAAAACAATTTGTCGAAAATAATATTTTTATCATTATCGTGGTCATAAATATTAATCATAGTAATTATACATTTATTACCAAAAAAAGACACTAGAATTATTACATAATATAATAATATTGATCTAAAATAAAATGTACATTTTATGGATATAATTTCAATAGGTGAAGAAAAATATTTTTAAATTTAATCGACTAAGTCAGTATTTTGACTAAAATATTACATATGTTTGAAAAATTATATACAAGTTTTTTATAAATACAACAAAGTATATTTTTTTATTATATATATATATTTATTTATTTATAATATAAAAAGGCTTCAAAAAAATTTAATCCATTCTTCCATTATAGTAACTAGTGTTTCCCCCCATTCAATCACACGAGATCAGATTTTCTTTATTTTTAAAAATAATGTGTTGATTGTTAATTAAAAAAATAAAAGAATAAATAGTAAACATTGAATGAAACCATGATATTGAAATGATAAATAGTAAACATGGAATGAAACTATGAGATGAGTGAGTGAAAAATCCATAGTGAGTGTGTCTATACATTTCCAAATTTAGGAAAAACAAAAACCATATAGTAGCATGTATGTATGGGTATTAAAATTAACTTCTTCAATGAAATGTATCAAGAATGAATGATTGTAATGTATTTCAAAAGAATATAAAAAAAATATCGTATTAGCATTAACCATAAATATTTCAACTATAATTTCATTTGAATGTGAAAAACTTATACCTAAATTGCAAGCTCCCTAGTGAAGTAATAATAAGAAACCATAAAAGGCCTCCTGAAACATGCATTTTGTTTGCACTTTTACTTATACATAGCATTATATAATAGGAAAGATGAAGGAATGCATCTTTCCAGACCCTTTCTCTACAACACCAACATCCTATGTCTTAATCCAAAAAAATATCAAACAAAACCAATTGTTACTCAAAAAAATGAATTTTTCATATGAATGAAAAATTGAACAAGTAAAGATTCAAATAATTAAAACATGAGATATATAGGTACAATAATTCAAATATTGATTTATTAATGATTCAAATAAAAATGACAATAAAGTTTTTTATAATTAAACAGCGTTATAGTTATAGTATTTTGAAGATTTATATTACTTCACAATATTTTTACCTCAATGTAAAGTGATGACATTTTAAAATTATAAATATATGTCATTGTTGACCAGATATGGTTAAATGACACAAAAAACAAACACAAATTGTAAAATAATTTATCCATGACATGCTTAGGGAGTAATTTTCATCTTATAATTTTCAAATTCAAATCTCATTTCAATATCTAATAGAAGTATAAGGTATTTATGTAAGCAGTTAAAATTGTTACATTATGATATTTCATGTATAATCGAATCTCAATTATGGTGTTACATGTTTATGTTAAACTATTAAATTTGGTGTTGTCAAGTAGAAATTGTTATAACTATGCAACACACAACACAAACCACCTTAAGGGACCAAAATGTTATCTTAGGGGCATGTTGAAGGATACAAATGGTAAATTGTTTTCATTTGGGAGGGGATTATAAAATACATAAGGACATTAAATGATGTTCCAAAAAGTATTAATGATTTTTATTTGAAGAATATGTGACTTATTAAACATAATTTTCATCAAACAGACATGATTATAATTTAGATCAAGTCATGAGTTTCCTAAGTGAATGATTTTCATAATGTATTATTGTATAAATGATGTGAATCTCGGTTACATTGTTGTCTAACCTCATCTATTTTTTATATGAATCATTTTCTTATTCAACATATTGGTTTCATAATCTCTCATGGAAAATCCTCATAATCCAAAAATAAACTACATAGCGATTATAAAAAAAATTATATTAATTATAAATTTCATAATCCAAAAGTAAAATATAGAGTAATTTCACAGTAAATAAATCATAAAGTAAAATCATATAACTTCAATAAACATTCATCTAATAGAAGCACATGTACTACATTACTTTTTTAATAAAAATACAGATTGATTATGCAATAATAATAAAGGGCTCAAACTATAATAAATAAATCATAAATCATTGATTATCCAATGAAAATTATCAACTGCATAATCCAATGTAAGATATAGAGTTATTATAAAAAATTATTATTAATTAATATATATGGTCAGTTCAATAAACATTCATGGAATTAATTTTACTAATTAATAAAGTGTAATCTTATACCATGTATGCATAAAAATTAGAAATGTAGATAGAAATTACAAGCAAATAACCCCTTAGAGGAATAATAGATTTAAGGTGATTATGGGGGGGAGGATGCAACCTTCAGGGGGGTTTGCATTGCCACTGAGGAGGGGATCTGATCCGGAGAGAGGGAGGTCAAAGGGGGGGTTTGCGTCTCCACCGAGGAGGGAAACTGAGCTGGGGAGAGGGAGGTCATAGGGGGGTTGTAGGGGGTGTCATGGGGGTTGGGGTCTCTATCAAGACGGTAGGAGGTAGATCGGAGGGGTGAGGGGAAGGGGGTCACGGGGTCGGGGTCGTCGCTGGGGAACATAGAGGAGAAGGTTGGGGAGGGAGATGGTGGAAAGGGGTCGAGGTTACACATAGGGAGCGGGGGAGGGGTAGGAATTAATGGGGGTTTAAAACATTTAGAAGCAATTTTATAAAACCATTTCCATATTATATATATTTTTTAAAATGGATTTAATTCATGGAGGTTACCAGAACCACCGCTAATAAACCGCAGTTAAGCAACACTTTTTTTGTAGTATAAAACCAACTATTTATACTTTGATTACATGTATATTCGATATATTTAATATTAATAAAAAAATTATTATATATTGATCATCGTTCTTCATGACTCTAATGTAATAATGTCTCAGAGTATATGTTGCATTAATAAGGTCATAACAGTTGTCCGCTATGATGAGAACCTTGATATGCTATGATGATATTCTTAAATAATATTCTACAGTTGGATATATAACATACTATGATGGGACACATAGTACATAGACTATTAGGTGCGAGTAATCGTAAGTAGATGAGTCTTCTTCTCATGAAGTTTTCACTTGGTAATCTCTGATATGCAAGATTATGAGAACAGATCCATCAGTAGGAATTCTGTATGTTTTGTTGTCATCGGATGTTTCTATCTATGAGTGTGTGCGATGGTCTTTATACTTTATTATTATTATTAATACATGGTATAACTCATGCACTTAGATGTATTTTTTAAAGCATGATGATAACAGCTCACAGCAAAGTTGGATATGTTGTGTGTGTTGTGAGTGACATTTAATTAATGGATAAGTTGGGGAAGGATTTATCCCTTAAATATTTATAGAAGCTGATATCTCATATCTTTTATTTAAATAGAATCGTCGCATTAAATTTCATGGTCATTGTGTAACGACGTGTTTATTTCATATAGTTAAAGAAATAAATATTGAGCATATAGGTTGGTGACACCGATGTGCGACTTGTTTGATGATATATTGGGACAAATGGATTATATTACACAATGATCATTCGTATGTGGTTTCTATCATTGCAACATTAAGTTATTTATCTTGGATTCCTTGACCTATTGCTAGACAACAATCTTAGACTTTATGCAAGCCTGTCTAATGCCAACGAGAAATAATCCTAAAGGGTCACACACTAAGTGTTTTTGTTGATCTCGATTAAATTCTATTTGAATTTAATTATTGAAATAAATATTATTCTCAAGACCGATGAATAATTTTATTCAATTTTTATTGATCGTTAATATTCACAAGGTAATAAATAACTATTTTTTATTAATAAATAATTTATTTGATTATGTGAATATATATATAATATTTATTCACTAGATTTTGAATAAAATATTTATTTTATTTATTGAATATTTTAAGAAATATTTATTTGCTAGATTGTGAATAAAAAATTATTTATAAATAAAATATTTAGTCGGTCGTTTAATAAATGTTAGAGGAGTTTGAATGGACTAAGACTGAGTTTGATGACAAATATTAATTAATAAGACCATTACATAATATTTGTTATTGCACAAGTTGGTGAGCACCACAAAATAATAATGATGATATTATTATTATGTGGCATAGGGTTTATTAAAAGTTTTAAATGTTATTTAATGTTCGGCATACAATTAAATAATATTTTAACCTAAAATCTAAATCTATAAATAGACAGTTATGTCTATTGTATATTGCATTCAAAAATTGAGAATAGAGGATTGGTACGCACAATGAATCCACTCTATACTCCTCCTTCTCTCTCCCTGAAACACAAGAGATATTTCTAGCACTTGGCGATCGAGTGGTGTTGCTCAGAGATCATTGGAGCACATGTGGATCATCGCTATAAAGATTTTATCCTTGGATCCTCATAGCACAACAAAGGCAACCCGAAAGGGTCTTTTCGGATGATCAAAAATCATCAATGAATAAATTTCCTAAGCCTAGGTATTTATTTCTTTAGATTTTAAATAAATTAATTATAAATTTAATGTGCAAGATCCTCGCTCGTGGTTTTGGAAAATGATTATTAAAAAAAATTAATATATTGCCCACTACCGCACACTTCTGATGTGCCTAAAACCATCAAGCGTCACATCCACTTGTAGTATCCAGACAGAGATTTATTTTCTTGGAAACCACTTACACTATACTTTACCAAAACATAGTGATGTTTTCCTATACTTAGTTTTATCCCTAAGGCTTTCTCTGAAGTTTTCTAATCTTAATCCCAAAAATAACTAAACCTCCCTTTGATACCAACTATGACCACCTATGTCTTTATTACACATTAATTCATAATTTATTACATAAGAATACACTTAGTACAACTCAAAAGATTGATAATCCTAATGTATTTGGGTAATTAGGTACATAACACAAAAACTTGACACATGGATACAAAAAAAATATTGAAAACTTCCTTAACATGCTTATAAAGTTTCTTAAAAGTTGCATGGAATAACCTAGGGACATGCATAAGAAAATGGTGAGTTATAAAACCCAATAAGGGAATAAACATGGAATAACATGAAGAAATTATTGCATGTTAGACAGTAGTGATTTCAATGGGACATAAAAGGGGTGAGAATCATAAACATTAACATAATGGTATAATATAGCATGATTGCATAAAGGCAACATGGGAAAGTGGAAACAACTTTAAACATGACATCATAAACATAGGTCAAGAATAACCGCCAAGATATTGTAATATGGTGGAAAAAGTCCCATGATGGATTGGGTTCACTATCTAATCCCTTGAATAACATACCATGAGACTAAAACATTACCCAATGCATTGAAACGCTATATAATTTCATGTGAACCTGTCACTTTCATATCATGTACATGCATAAGTGTGCCACATAGATCATTCGACATAGGTTCATATTTCATCACATTTAATTCCATGATCAAGTAATTTGGAATAAATACATGTAATTACCCAATAAAATGAGTATAGATATATCTAGGTGAGTACCCTTGAGTGAAAATAGTGATGGTATTCACAATACAAAGATTTGTCATGGAAAATCGTAGTGAAATTTTTGCAGCATAAAGACGGTACTTAAATATTCATAAAATGGTTTAATCAGAGAGAAATGAGTCTCCCATAATTTATACATAAAATGGATAGTAAGAGGTACATGTAAAAACATATCCCAACATTGAGAATTTGAAATAAAAGGCGTAAAATAAAGAAGATGCTTGAATAAAGATGATAAGGAAAAGATCCCTTACGAAATTTTAGCATAGTAATGAGAGGGGATAAATGATCTCTACTTATTAGGATTTAAATTGGATATAAGAGGGATAAATATAAATTCATGACAACATAACCATTTGATACTCAAAATTCAAAATACAAAGAAGGTTCTTGAATTGAAAAGAAGAGTGATATGTCTCTTACTTTTGGTACGGAAAATCGTAGGACAATTTGAGCAGCATGACGGGTGTACATAAAAGTTCATGGAAGATATTAATGGGAGTGAAATAGGTCACTAATCACATGGACATAAAAAGTGTGGTAATAGGGGTGTATAAAAACATACCCAAATAAGAACAAATGGAAATTAAGAGGCATAACATTAAGTAGATGCTTGAATAAAAAGAAGAAAGAGAGATCCCTTACCTTGAGAGGGTAATTCCAAAAACTTGGGAGGAGATTCTTGAGATATTGGGGGCACATTGAGAATACTATAGAGAGTTTATGACAGAGTAAGGATTTGTTCCAAGGTTTTTTAATGAAGGGGACCGAGAGCTTGAGTGAGTTTATATAGGAAAAGGGAGGGAAGTTCTTTATTATTTCTCAAACGTAGGTTTTAGACTCTATACAATAAAATAATCAAAACCACAAACATTTTCAGGATTTTTACCTGTGGTTTCTGCCAATGAGGAGTGGTTTTCATTATTTTATAAAGAAAAGGTAAAAACTCATTAAAATATCATGCTTGGTGATGTGGAGGTGAGTCATGTTCATAAAGAAATGATTTTAAAACCTTAAAATATTATATAGGTTTTGGAGGATTCATAAAGTCTTTATAAAATTAATAAAATAACTTAAAAATAATATTATTTTAAAGGGGAAACATATATTTGTTCATGAATACCCTTTATAGTATTTATTATATCAATTTTGGGTCGTTATGATGTCATAATATGCACCGTATATTTATACCATATTTAATTTTAACCAAAAATTTGATTATCTTAGAAAATTATGAAAAATTAAATTTTGGATAATTTCAACATGATGATTCTAAAAATAATATTTATTTTATCTAAATAATTTTTTAAATATGTAAATTTTCACTTTTAAAACAGTAATCGACATTTATTGAGAAATGTTGGTTTTTTGACAATAACAGTTTTCAAACCCTTGTAACAATTATATTTGACTTCATAAAAATTATATTATCATTTATATTTAATATAATATTTAATAATATTATTAAATTAAAATATCATTTATTTCAAAAAAAATGATTTAATTTAAAATATTGTCTTGATTAAAACCGTATTTACCCCAAATACAATTTATGTTCTAACGTATGATTTTTATCAAAATAATTATTTAATAATTTATAAAGTAATAAACATAAAATATGATAATTATTATATTGAAACTAAAATATAAATATTTATACTATTATGGTTAATTTTTTTCTAGTATTTGTTACATTATTTTTATCGTTAATCAACCTATTTTCCATTTACCATTGTAATAAATATTTACTACATTTATTATTCATATTGTCCAAAAATTAAGTTTATTAACTAATGTTAATTATTATTATTAAAGATATGGAATCAATTTTATCAATTTAATTAGGTGAAATAATTTAATTTAAAATAAAACTCGCACGCACGATGGGAAGGAGTTTTCCAAAAAATGCATTTTTCAAGAAAAATATGATTTTAATTTAACTATATAACCAATAATATTCATTATATTAATTTCAATTCATAAATATAGATATAAAATCTAAACATTTCATTTTTATAATCTATCATTTGGTGTTATTTTAATTAATTATAAATGAGGAACATTATGCATTTTAAAAAACTGCATTTTTAAGCCTAAAAAAACTTATTATAAAATTTGATATGAAGATGATGTAGATGTAATTA
This sequence comes from Viscum album, assembly GCA_963277665.1. Lineage (NCBI taxonomy): Eukaryota > Viridiplantae > Streptophyta > Magnoliopsida > Santalales > Viscaceae > Viscum > Viscum album. The sequence continues at coordinate 19,732,345 of OY728119.1, read as the reverse complement.
ATTGGATTAAATATAAATCAATAATACTTATGTCACTTTGAAATCAAATTAAATTAATAACAAGGCTTTTAAATTACTTAATCAATCAAATAAATGATAGTTTTTCAAATTAATGGGTATTTTCACTATTCACTGAATAATCAATGTCTTCTGAAAAATACCAAAATTCTACCCTAAGTTAATTTTGATATGATTTTATAAAAAATTAAATTCATTTTATAAAATACATTTTCGAAATGTTCTATGAAATAATTATGATATATTTTTCAGAAAAATAAATAAAAAGCATTTTTGAATAAAACGTATTTTGAAGAACAAAAAGACATGACAAAAAATTAAGTGATTATTTACTAAGAATTTATCAATAAATTTATGTTGAGTAGAATACACACACACACACACACATATTTCATAAAGTTGTTAATCCTGTTTATACCTACATATTTAATGGGTAGGTGATAACAGTCATATTTAAATATTCATTGTTTGTTTGAGTTCAGTGTTGCATATCACATACGCTATCAAACATAGTTTTGTCTTTTAAAAACTTGGAGTGGTGAAATGATTGCAATTAATTTGTAAGATTAAGATGATTGTAGTGTTCATGTGACAATATATGCTCTTTATGTTTGGTTCCTTGGAGTCAGGGGGTTCGATTTCCGCTGGTTATGCCTTACCATCACAATTTAACGCTATCATGATTTAATCACCTCAATAGCCTAGGGTGAAGGAGTGGGGGTAGTTTTACTCAATTAAACCACATGATGAATAATGAAATCCATGACCCTTTATCCAATTTGGTAGTGGTGGGTTACATTGAGGGGGGTATATTAAGACAAAGGGGAAATTTTGACCCTATCGATAGATAGGGTTGTTTCTGCGCACCTAGAGCTTCTAGTTTCCTCATCACTGCACAGTCCCCCCATCTTGTGGTTCCGACTGAAATTGGGATTCTCACCTCTGTTTGGTTTGCAAGTGTTTCCACCTCCTTTATTGGTCTTGGTTTGTTTCGGGTTGCACGACTTTTGTTCTGTCCACAACCTTCAATGTACGAACAACCCCCAACCGATTGTGATAAGAGGATTGACGTGATTGCGAGGTTAGAGTCAGGAAAAAGGTCATTTCTCATGTCTAGGATTTTTTTGCTCATACTACCATGGTCTGCGACATTCTTTCCTTCCCAAGGACTCCTCACGGAATCTTCAAAAATCAACGTTACGACGGTTCACAAGAGTCTGTCTGCAAAGGTTTCCCAAGTTCAGTTTGCGGAGGTGTAGTCCACGTAGGGCTTCTGGTCATGGTGATTCACATTTGTTTTTCCTTGGGTGGTACACGATGGGGTGGTCTGTGTACATCCCGCTAAGACAGTTGCTCTCAGTCTATGCCCATGAGGGTCTTTGCCTACAGTGGTTTTTTTCTCTCGCGAAGGCCTGGCTCATTAAGGATTCTCTAGTAGGAACTATTTTGGTCAGGTTTCCCAGTGTTTATGTTCTTGGTATTCGGGTACCCACCAGCACAATGGAGAATGATATGGTTAATAGATGAGAAAATCTCTTGCTTATATACAAAGAGAAAGAAATGGTTATTAGCAATAATGATGATGATGTCTTCATGGTGTGGAGCATGTCCCTGTTATTAATTAGGAAATCCATATCTGGAAGCCCCTTCAACCTAAGTGTGCTGAATAATACGTTGCAGTCGGTCTGGCGCTTGGATTATGGAGTGGAAATAAGGGAAGTCGGAGCTAGTCATCTAATCTTTGAATTCTTCAACGTGAAGGATAAATGAAAAGTGCTCCATGGGAGGTCGTGGTCATTTGATAATCATATTTTGATGATGAAATATTTGAATAATGTATAAGATATAGTCAATATATATTTCTCCAATTCCCCTTTTTGGCTATGATTAACAGGTATCCCCTTCAGTGGAAGATCAGAATGGGTGATGCAAGAACTTGGGAATCATATTGGCCATTTCATGGAATGAGACCAATCAGACCCCATCTATTGGGGACCATCAGTAAGGATTAGAGTAATGGTTGAGGTCGCCAAACCCCTCATGAGAGGCTCCTTCATGACACTTGATGGAGCGAAGTATTGGATATCCTTTAAATACGAAAAATTGCCAAAATTCTGTTTCTTTTGCGGTTGCCTTGGACATTCTGAAAAAGATTGTGTAGGAAAAGTGACAAACAATAAAGGTAACTTGGTGATGCAGTACGGTTCATGGTTACGCGCAAAAAATATGTGAACATCTTTCAACCCTGAAGTAGAAAAGCAACTAGATAGAGAAAGACTCACCAAGGCTCTCTAGGCATAAAAGGCTCCCATTTATAGTAAAATCATTTTTGTTGTACCTCCTCCCATCCAGAAAAAATTATGTAACATAGAGCAATCGAGTGGCGCAAAGCAACTTTTAACTATTTCCCCACTGGTGGGAACTGAAAACACCAATAAACCCCAGATGAAACCCTCGATATTAACAATCATATCTACAGGTTCCAGTCCTACAACCTCTAAGGATTATCCTCAGCCACCAGCCAGCCCCAAACACATCTTCTCAGACCCCCCAGATAGTATGAGAACTCCTAGGGGTTTTCACACCTTGCAAGTTATTCATCCAAGTGAGGCCCTACATCCCGTCATTGCACATGTGACTAAAATACCACGAATGTGGAAGAGGAAGATAAAAGGAAATTATGGTTGTGAAATGGGTGCATTGGTAACAAATAGTTCAAAAAGATATCTAGAGGAACCATTGGAAAATGAAAAGTACTAACACGTGCCTGTCTTGGGGTGTGGCAAAAACAAATAATACCTAAGTTAAAATGTAGTAGAGTGGTTAACCTAAGTTGTCTCCAGAGAGGAGTGCACAACAATTATGTTTTTTACTTAAATTTAAGAAACAAGAAAAGGTTGTTTTATTTGAAATTGTTTGGGTTGAAAAATAAAGCAAGCAATAAAAAAAGAAAGGTTGAACACTAATGGATGAGAGAGTGATGGGGTCAGGGTAGGATTCAATTTTGCAATGTCATCATAGTAATAAAGATCATATTTCCTCTCTTCCTTTCGAATAACAAATAAACACTCCTTGATCGAGTTATTAATCACCCTTCACTACCACAAAACTGGGCAAGGCCAATGCCACCCCTTTATCAGCGCTAACGAAAAAGCGTTGATAAAGGGGGGGCTTTATCAGCGCTCAAAAAAGCGTTGATAAAGGGTGTCTTTATCAGCGCTAAAAAAGTGCTGATAAAAGTACCCCTTTATCAGCGCTTTTTTTAACGCTGATAAAGGTCCCCCCTTTATCAGCACTTTTTTTAGCGCTGATAAAGGGACCCCCTTTATCAACGCTTGTTTAGTAGCGCTGATAAAGGGGGGTCGTTATCAGCGTTTTTTTTAAAAGCGCTGATAAAGGGTCGACTTCAAAAAAAAAATTAAAAAAATATATTAATATATAAATATAGTTATATTGATATAAATATAATTTTTAATTTTTAAATATATTTTAGATAAGTATAAATGTACATTTACACTTAATATACTTAATATATAAGATATTTAGTGAAAATGGATTCTTAAAAAATTAAAAAAATATTTTTAATTAATAATTTGATAATTATTATGGAGTAATAGTTATTTAATAACAATTTGAAGAATAAAAAAATTAAAAAAAAATTAAAAAAAGATCCAAAATATGTTGAAAACGCAACTCAAACTTCAAACGGCCATAACTTTTGATCCGGGTGTCCGTTTAAGCTCTACCACATATCAAATCGAAGCCTGCGACGAGCTCTACGTCGCTATGATTAGGGGGAACTCCGGTCAAGCGTTTTTCAAGGCAAAAAGAGGCCCAGAAGGCCTCTAAAACTAAGTTTTTAGTCAGGGTACCCAGATTTTTTAACATTTTGTGGATTTGCAGCCTCGTTTAAGGGGGTATTATTGGATTTTTTTGGGGGGGACTAAATTTATTAAAAGGTATTACATTCATATTGATATTATGTTTTGGAAATTTTATCATTTTTTATAATGCACTGCTATTTATAATCAAATATATAACTATATGTACATATTTTTTATATATTCACACCTAAAAATTAAATTTTTTAAATAAATAATTAAACATATTTACATATAAAATATACTATATTTATCTAAATAATAACTAATATCCATTTTATTTAAAATACCAATATATTAATATTTATATAACTATTATATATTAATATAACTATATATATATTAATATAACTATATATATATTAATATTAATATAAATATATATGTATATATATATTAATATAACTATATATATTAATATAAATATATATTACTGTATGAATAAATATAACGAAATATATATATAAAAATAAATAGATATATCATGAATAAGAGAACAAATCAATATAGGGTAGTGGCAAAGGCTTTAGGTGCGCATGATGGAGGTCTCGAGATCAGATCCGGGTGGAGAAAAGGGCACGCGCGCAAGGGTGATTTAAAGGGCTAGCGCTGATAAAGGGTGTAGGCGGTGTGGGCGGGCGCTGGATGTGCAGGAAAGCGCTGATAAAGGGGGGCTCAAGCGCTGTAAAAAGCCCCCCCCCCCCCCCCCCACACGAGATTGGTAGTATTTTTTTTAATTTTTTTTAATTTTTTTATTTTTATTAGCGCTTTTTTTAACGCTGATAAAAGGGGTCTTTATCAGCGCTTTTTGGAGTGCTGATAAAGGGGACCCCCCCCCCCTTATCTTCGCCGGCATTATCAGCGCTTTTTTTAGCGCTGTTAATGGCTATTTTTAGTGCTAATAAAATTCATATTTGTAGTAGTGTTTGGTTAAAGAAACAAATGAGACTCACTCCTATGTGCGTGGAAGTTCATAAACAATCCCTAAACAACTAAGGCAAGTCCAGATTGTGAATTTTTGCTCCTTAGAACTCTAGAAAAAGTTTAATAGTTTCACACATGTGCCAACAATCGCTAGACAGTCACCACCTAACACAATCTGCTCGATCGAGACAAATTGCACTAGGCGGAGGGAGATTAAAAGTCTTTAACCAAAACTATTAACAATAAATAAAACAAACTCAAAACATGTTCGCATTAAGATAATTGGGAAACAGTGATAATAGAATTCATTCAAAAGAAAAATAGGAATATATATTTAAGCACAAAACTCCGACATTACAAAAGTGAAACCCCCCTTCCCCGATCACTCAAAGGTTTTACCCCTCCATGTGAAGGGAAATAGAGTTGAAAGGGGAAGAAGAAGGCATTACAAAACAAAAATAAAGAAAATAAATAAATTAAAAAGAAATGTGGAAGAGTTGTGGCCGACCTCCCTCAGTGGAGATCTCCTCCTTGGTGCCTTGAAGGAATGGAATGTAGAATGAGATGCTTTGAGAGGGTGGAGCTCTCCTCTTTTTATAGCCAGAATTTGTCCCCTGAATATTGATGCATTGTAGCCCCATTAAATGGCATTTTCACGCATTGAGACCTTCTTGAATGTTGTTCATAATTCTCTTGGGTGTTTTCCCTCAAAATCTTAGCGGATTTGGACATGTATTTCGATAGTTATGGTCATTGTACTATGAGAATTTATTCTGTCCAATCAGACTCGCCAAATTGCAAACCTCCAGATTAGGATGCTTTAATGACCCTTAAAACGGACAATTCCCACATCATTCCCTTCATGAAATATTTTATAAAACTCCTTGCGCGTCCACCCACCAAATATCACAACAATTGGGCCCATAAAGAATTATATATGGACCCCACACCAAAAATCGACAAAACTGTAAACAGTTTTCATGAGACAAATTGTGAGCTTCTTTTGTGCTTCCATATGGTCGATTCAGCTTTTGGTCCAAAAATAGTAAATTAAGACCTAGATGTTTAGAATCTGTAAAAGAAAGAATTTTGCAATTTTTATTAGTGTAGATAATGTTATGGCCAAACAACAGAAATAATTTAAAACTGTTAAAAATTTGAAATGGCCCATTTTTACTGTTCATCTCAAAATAACACAAATATCATAAAAATGAAGCAATTCATCTTAGAGTAACAATTTTTTGGGTTTAAAAAATTTAAATTCAATGTAAATTTAATTGAAAATATTTGCTCTATAAATTCCCCCACACTTAGTACTTGGACTCCTGGATAAGTAAAAATCAAATCAAATCAAATCCAAAAAACATATCAATGAGATCTACCAAATCCATACTAAGAAAAAAAAAGATATCATGCCTCATAAAAAATAATTATTTCAAGTTCTCCATTTTAGATTTTAATATAATTCCACTTCATTTCTTATCTCATGCACACAAAACACCTACCTCACATGAATTTTCTCTCATCTCACAAATGTAAATGTCGAACAAGGCTTTTCTCATCCAAACTCACACAAGAGTCACCATAGGCTTGATAAATTCCTACTTCTCCACCCGATGTGAGTCAAGTACATGTGTTTCTCATGAGCAATTTTTAGGGTTGTTATGTGGCTTTCGGTTGGTAGGATTTAGATATTAAAAATTCTGAGGCTAAAAAAGGAGGGTTTGGCTCTTTTTGAAGAAAAATTGCAAGATTCTAATTTTCACTCAAATATGGTCTCCTTCTCTTAACCTTTGTAAAAAATAGGATCCATCATCATTCAATCAGCTCAGTAGAAAAAATTTCAATCTTTTCAAACTTGATTTTTCTTGAAAGCTCTAGATAGGCACATCTTTCTTTTTACATCGGAAGCTTCAGAAAGGCACAACTTCTCTTATCATGAAAGCTCCAGAAAAGGCACATCTTTTAACAAAATGAAATATTCAGTAGAAACATCAGCTCTTCAATATTTTATATTCCACCAATGGTTCCCTCTCCCCACACTTAAATGATGTAGTGTCCTCAATACATTCAAGTGTATTTAACATGTAATCAAATTTTAAAATGAATCACAACAGCAAGCAAGTGTAAAGGAGAGGTACAACCTGACTTATTGGAAGTGCAATATTGAGTTAAGCTCCTAAGTGTTGCATGCTAAATACCTACATGAAAAAGAAAAAAAACATAGGACATTTATTGAAATAAATGAAAATACAAATAGGACGAGAAAAGAACGATAGATCTCGGTTTAATACCCCAAGTGGGCCCTGGGTTTTGACTGCCTCCAGATGGGAAGTTTCAGTTGGTTATCCCCAATCTGATGGTGGGTTGAGTTTCTTTGTGATGAAACAACAAAACATCTTCTTCACATTACGTGCTTCATCCTTTTTGTTTAGGACACCATGGGTATAGTACACCAAATCCACCCATAGTATAATAAGATACAATTTTCTTGGTGGGGGTAGGACAAAAAATGAGTCCTCATCTTTCATGGTTTCCAATTTCACGACCTCTCCTTTATTCTCTAGTGGTTGTTGAAGGTATGTTGCATCATTGGAAAAATCAAAGGGAATGTTAGAGCATAATTCTATTTAAACAAAGTTAAAGCATGAAGTGTCAATATAAAATTCATCCCTTTCAAAGTAATCATATTTCATCTCTTTTTCCTTAGGAAAATTAACTTAGATTCCCGCTTGAACTCTCTCCAATAAACAATAAACATGTTTGAGGAGATCCATATGTTCTTCATCGGGTGCATCATCTTTTTCTTCCTCATCCACCAAGGTAATACATGAGTTGTACAAATCTGAAAATTTCAATCAAGGGGAGGTGATGCTCAATTCTGTTTCAATAAAATTAGAAGACAATGAGTTCATGAAAATATCATCTCCCTGAGTTTTCTCAGATTCAGATTCTTCTTCAGTGGGAAGTTCCTCTTGGAGTTGAATTTCACTAGCTTGAGTTAGACAGTCAAACACCTCAATATTCTCTTCAAATTCAACCACGTTGGAAGTGTATTCCTTCAATGATGATGGATCTTCTACATTATGAGGAATTGGGGGATCAAGTAGTTCCTCACACTCCTTCCAGAACTCATCCAGATCTTGTTGATCTCCCGTACTTACTTCATAAGGCACATCTTCTTCATAAATCTTCTTCAGCAATGGTTGAGAAGAGCCAAATGGATCTTCATTTAATTCCATCATGGTCTCCCTAGGTTCTTCAACATCAAGTATAAGAGGGGAATCCACTTCCATTAATGGATCAAGTTTAGGTTCATGATTCTCTTGGGATGTGTGAACGTATTCAATTAGCCATTTCATTTTTCTCTCTAGGTCTTGTATTTCTTCCCGAAGTCCATACAATTGATATTTTGTTTGAACTTCCTCTTCTTGTTGCACCTCAACAATTTCCTAAAAGAATTCTGGAAAATACTCCTAGATTTCAATTAATTCACTGGACAATCCCCCCAACACTAGGTAATCAATGTTTGCTTTAAGGTCTTGAATGAGATCCTTGAATTCATCCTCATTGATTTGGATTCGAGCTCCCCTGATTTGTTTAGCAAAAAGAGAAACACTATCCTATGTAGACCAAGGTGAGTCAATAATTGTTTCATTCACTTGTGTATAATTGTTCCATGAATTAAAGAAAAAATCATTTGAGAACATCATGGAAAAAGATTTTGTATATTTTTTTTAATTTAAAATAAGTCAACTATTTACAAACGGATTGTTGGCACAGCCTCCCCAGCAGCGACGCCAAGTTTTGACATGTGCCTGTCGTGTGGTGTAGAAAAAACAAATAATACCTAAGTTAAAATGTAGTAGAGTGGTTAACCCAAGTTGTATCCAGATAGGAGTGCACAATAATTATGTTTGTCACTTAAATTTAAGAAATAAGAAAATGTTGTTTTATTTGAAATTGTTTGGGTTGAAAAATAAAGCAAACAATAAAAAAAGAAAGGTTGAACACTAATGGATGAGAGAGTGATGGGGTCGGGGTATGATTCACTTTTTCAATGTCATCATAGTAATAAAGATTATATTTCCTCTCTTCCTTTCGAATAACAAATGAAAGACTCCTCGATCGAGTTATTAATCACCCTTGGTTAAAGAAACAAATGAGACTCACTCTTATGTGCGTGGAAGTTCATAAACAATCCCTAAACAACTAAGGCAAGTCCAAATCGAGAATTGTTTCTCCTTAGAACTCTAGAAAAAGTTTAATAGTTTCACGCACGTGCCAACGATCACTAGACACTCACCACCTAACACAATCTGCTTGATTGAGACAAATTGCACTAGGCGGAGGGAGATTAAAAGTCTTTAACCAAAACTATTAACAATGAATACACCAAACTCAAAACACGGTCACATTAAGATAATTGGGAAATAGTGATAATAGAAGTCATTCAAAAGAAAAAGAGGATTTTATATTTAAGCACAAAACTCTGACATTACAAAAGTGAAACTCCCCCTTCCCCGATCACTCAAAGGTTTTACCCCTCCATGTGAAGGGTAATAGAGTTAAAAGGGGAAGAATAAGGCATTAAAAAACAAAAATAAATAAAATAAATAAATTAAAAAGAAACGTGGAAGAGTTGTGGCTGGCCTCCCTCGGTGGAGATCTCCTCATTGGTGCCTTGAATGAATGGAATGGAGAATGGGATGCTTTGAGAGGGTGGAGCTCTCCTCATTTTATAGCCAGAATTTGTCCCCCGAATGTTGACACGTTGTAGCCCCATTAAATTACATCTTCATGCGTTTAAAACTTCTTAAATGTTGTTCATAATTATCTTAGGCGTTTCCCCTCAAAAGCTCAGTGGATTTGGACATGTATTCTGAGAGTTATGGTCGTTGTACTCTGAGTATTTATTTTGTCCAGTCAGACTCACCAAATCGCAAACCTCCGAATTAGGATGCTTTAATGACCCTTAAAATGGCCAATTAATGTGGCCTTCCCTTCATGAAAGATGTTATAAAACTCCTTGAGCGTCCACCCACCAAATATCACAACAATTGGTCTCACCAAGAATTATATATGGACCCCACACCAAAAATCGGCAGAACTGTAAACAGTTTTCATGAGACAAATTGTGAGCTTCTTTTGTACTTCCATATGGTCGATTCAGATTTTGGTTCAAAAATAGTAAATGAAGCCCTGAATGTTTAGAATTTGTAAAAGAAATAATTTTTCAATTTGAATTAGTGTAGATAATTTTATGGCCAAACAACAGAAATAATTTAAAACTGTTAAAAATCTGAAATGGCTCGTTTTTACTGTTCAGCTCAAAATAACACCAATATCATAAAAATGAAGCAATTCGTCTTAGAGTAACACTTTTGTGGGTTTAAAAAATTTAAATTCAATGTAAATTTAATTGAAAATATTTTCTATATCAAGTACCCAAAAAGGTGGAAAGTTACTGAAGATGGAACCCTGCTCGAAGTCCAAGATGCGGAGGTTGGAATAAAGTAGCCTTACCTAGCACAATGATCATACTAAGATGGAACTGTCATGGACTTGGAAACCCAAAAATGTTTCATATGCTCCAGTTTAATTGTGTTAAAATTCACCCTGATATGGTCTTTCTATCTGAAACCATGTTGGAAAACAAGGACAACACTGGTATCGCACACAAATGTGGCTTTTATGGCTGCTTCCCGGTTCCTTGCCAAGGCCACTCGGGGGGGATGTGTCTTTTATGAAAGGATAAAATTGATGTCAGAATCATCTCTTACTCTCTGAATCATGTGGCTACATCAATTCATGACGACCCCTTTCTACATTGGACTTTTTTTGGTTTTTATGGATGGTCATCTCATAATGAGAAATGGAAATCGTGGAATCTTCTATGTTTACTCCAATGAAGAATATTTGGCCCTGTCCTATTTGGGGGTGACTTTAACGAGATTCTATCTCAGACTGAAAAAAGTGGGGGAGTTTTTATGTCCTCTGCTATGATGTCTAGCTTTCGGGATGCGGTCTCTAGGGAAGAGCTGCCTGACCTTGGTTTTTCAGGTAGCCCCTTTACCTGGTTTTGAGGGAATTCGGAAATCTCACATATTGTTGAGCGTCTGGATATATTTCTAGGATCCACGAATTGGACCAATATATTTAGAATTTTCCATGTCTCTCACCTGACACTGAATTCTTCATACCACTACCCTATTTCCATTGACTTCTCTCATATAGGTCGCAATCAATGACAAGGGAAACCTTCAAATTTGAAAGCTTCTGGGAAAAAGATCATGAATGTGAATAGATAGTCCGCTCATGCTGGAAGGGTGTAAAATTAGACATTTGTTCAAACCTCTAGTAGATGGCCTCTAAGGTGAGTGCTTGGATCAATTCTAAATTTCGCCAACCTGACAGACATTGTGACTCAATTGAGAGACAGTTGAATACCCTTTTTGCTTGACCACCGACTGATGCTATTCTTTCCAGAATTAACTTTCTCCAAGGCGAATTAGATCTGACCCTTTATATTAAAGAGATCTTTTGGGCTATGCATGCGCACGAAATCCACATTAAAGAAGGGGATGCCAACACACATTACTTCCACCAGAAGGCCTCTGTCAGGCATCAAAAAAACATTATTTCTTGTCTCTCTTACCCTGATGGTAGAACTGCATCCAATGTTGAAGGGATCCATGATATTATTTCTTGTTATTTTCAGAAGCTTTATATGGTTGGGGACTCTACTATACCGGCTGAGGTGGAAGCTTATATCAAACCAGTGATCGCTGATGCAATGAACCAACAACTCACAAAATAGATTTTAGATGATGAGATCTTACAGGCCCCGAAGCATATCCACTCCACAAAATCCACGAGTCCCGATGGCTTCCATGCCCTCTTCTTCAAGAAATACTGGCACATTATCGGCCTAGACATTGCTGCTCTTATGAAAGATATCTAGGTAGGGAAAATCAATATATTCTTTCTCAATGAGACCATTTTAACCCTCATTCCAAAGATGAAGAAACCCCTCTTGGCTTCGAACTTTAGGCCAATCAGCTTATGCAATGTCTCTTATAAAAAAATTTAAAGATTTTAGTCAATTGTCTGTGTATGTGGCTACATTCTATTATCTCTAAAAATCAAAGCACTTTTGTTGCGAAAAGACTCATCACGGATAATGTTATTGTGGCTCATGAGGTGTTTCATTCAATGAAAACACTCTCAGTTGCGAAAAGAGGAATTATGGCCTGAAAATTGGACATGACTAGGGCGTATGATTGAGTGGAATGACATTTCCTCCGGTTTTTTATGACTAAAATGAGTTTTTGTTCAAAATGGATTGATATGATCATTCGCCATGTGTCCTCTGTTTCTTTCAAGTTCAATATTAATGGTGGACTCTCATAGATCTTTTCACCCACTCGAGGCATTCGCCAGGGAGACCCTCCCTCCTCCTTTCTCTTCATTTTGGTGGCTGATATTTTCTCCAACCTCATTTCTATGGCAGCTTCCTCTAACTCAATTCACGGAGCAAAGGTGTGTCGGACTAGCCCACCTATCTCTCGTCTCTTTTTTGTGAATGATTTCCTTCTCTTATCAAGGTCCACACATGATGAATGTCGATCCATATACAATGTGGTCTGCCTCTATGAAAGGGCTTCTGGACATGCGATTAATCAAGCCAAATAAAAAATCTCCTTCAACTCAAGCGTGCCACCAAATAAGAGAGCGGAGTTTTGTCTCGCTGCTAAAATCAAAATGGTTGACAAGTATAATAAATACCTTGGGCTCCCCATGATGGTAGGTCAGCCGAAAAAAGAAATTTTCTCATCCACTGTGGATAGAATTGAGAAAAAAATCAGGGTTGGTCTCTGATGAGAATTTCTAAAGTGGGAAAAGAAACCCTCATCAAGACTACTTTTCAGTCTATCCCCGACTATATCATGTCACCGTTCAAGATTCTTGGTGTGATTGTCAACCAGATTCACTTCCGTATTGTCATTTTTTGGTGGGGTCATAACAATGGGAGGAACAAAATTCACTGGATTGTCTGACAGTCACTTTGCGCCCCTAAAGAGGGCGGTGACATGGGTTTTTGGGACCTCGGCCTGTTTAATGATGATTTGTTGGCTAAGCAGGGATGACACCTTCTGACTCAACCTTCATCTTTGAACGCACGGATTCTTCATGCAAAATATTTTCCTCGCTCTGACTTTCGGAACTCCTCTTTGAGTCCCCGTCCCAATTTCCTATGGAGAAGTATATGGGGTTCACAAAAATTACTTGACAAAGGAATTGACTGGCGAATTTGGGATGGAAAAAAAGTCAACATTTGGAAGGATTTGTGGTTGATTGACAAAGACAACATGTTGGTTACTTCCCCAGCCTTTCCTTGTACGGTGGAGGCCACCGTCTGCTGTTTGTTCGATGATTCTGGTTCCGATTGGTGCTTTGATAAAATTAACTCCTGGTTTAGTGAAAGAGATGGAAGAATTATTCTTAGCATTCCCTATGTGACAGATGCGGGGCTAGAGTGTCTTTTTTGGTGCAATGATATTTCAGGATCCTACTCAGTAAAACCAGGCTACCGACTTGCTCTTGATGCTCACCTTGATGATAGAGATGGGCTTTGGAAAATTCTTTGGCACTTGAATGTTCCCCCAAAGATCCGCTACTTCTGGTGGCAGATTTGTACAGGTATCCTTCCCACATTGAACTTCCTTTCCTTCCGCCATGTTGCGGACAATCAGTTATGCCCCCCTTTGCTCAGATGATACGAAATCCCTTTTGCATGCTATCATTCATTGCCCAAAGGTCAGAGAGGTTTGGATTGCTTGGGGATCCTTTTTAGAGCTTCTGCTGGACACAACACCGGATCCCCCATCACTGCTGATGATGTGGTCTTCCACATTCACTGCTGATAATGTAGCCTCACTGTGCATTGTGGCTTGGATTTGTTGGGTTAGACGAAATGATTTCATCTTTAATCACACCTCAAAACCCTGTGGTTTTTGGATTGAACACGCAACTTCCTATATTAATGGGTGGAATCGGGACTCATACTATAATGTGTTATCTAATCCCCGATCAGTTGAAGCTAGATGAAATCCCCCTCCGAAAGTGATCTTTAAGATCAATGTCGATGCTTCCTTACCAAAAAGTGGAATTGTTGGAATTGGTTTGATGGTTTGAGACCATAGCGGCAAGATCATCGTAGCCATACAGGATTCGATCCACGCGTTCTGGGAGCCCGCTGTCGCTGAAGCCTATGCTGTCCTTGCTGGTCTAACCTTTGCAATTGATTATGGATGGAAGACTATACATATTGAATCTGACTGACTCAACATCATCAACGCCATCAACACAAATGATTTTGGCTTCCAATCTTATGACTTGCTTATCAGAAAAATCAAGTCGCTCAGTCGCAACTTTACAATTTGCTTTTTCGCATTCATCAAAAGGGAAGGAAATAAAGCGGCTCACCACCTGACTTCTCATCGCGCGTCTGAGGAAAATCATCTCTGGCTTGATTGTTTCTCTTCATGAATGTTAAATCTTGTTACTATTGATCTTTGTGATTAATATAAACTCCTTCGCTTGTAAAAAAAAACAACCGTGGCAACATAAATATACAAAATAATAATGAAAATCACCATAATATTTCAAAGAATGCGACCGTCCTTGGAGAAAGATAGTTTTGCAATCATAAAATAAAAATAAAAAAGTTTAGCAAATCACTTTTAAATAAATCAATAATTAACCGTCGAGTACAAACACAGTAGTTTGGAGATCCGTCAATCATTTTCGTATTAACTTTCATATCATTTTTTGGAAAACAACCTTTAATCGTTACCATTAACATACACAAACACAGTAGTTTGGAGATCCGTCAATCATTTTCGTATTAACTTTCATATAAATATTTAAAAAACAACCTTTAATCGTTACCATTAACATACACATGTAGCCTAACTTACCGCTCTAACGTGGGAGCGCGCGCACCCGTAACAGCTTTACTGAAACACTTACTGGAAACGTGTCGCGAACAGAGCACTCCCAGCCGACCGACGGCTCCCAATCCCGCCCTGCCCACGCCACACAGCACCATTTGACCTTTCTTCCTGTGCTCTAAACATGGCCTCCTCCTCTGCTGCATGTTCTACGGTCCCTCAAGCTTACTGGCTGCCGACTTTAAGCGACGATGGCTGTGGCAGAAATCGATCTAATATCATCCTACCTCGTCGTTCGTCCGGTAGTTCTGTTCACCGGGCCAGATACAGTGCTCCGCAGCTTCACCCTCGTTTATCTCCACAGCGGTATCTTGACGGTTTCATTTTCTGATTAATTTGTGTACCGTCTTTCCGCCGTCTAGGGTATTTTTACCAGTTAAATTGTTTTTGGGTGAAATTAAGTCATCTCTCCGCTTTTCTGAATTGCATATCTTCATGGCCTGTGATTGTTCGAATTTAACTGAACTCACGATTTCCGTCATTTTCTATTAATCCAAATTAAATGCAGCAAAAATGAACAATAACAGAACCGGAGATAACAATTCAAAATCAGCGTTTCGGTTCAAAAACCTACAGCTGCAAGCATTGGCACAGATAACTTCACCGTGCCACATGCACGGGGAGAGATAAAAGGGCTAAAACGGGAGGCTCAAAGAAAATAATAAGTTGAAGGGGGTAAATAATGGTCCTATAGGCACAGCTAATTCTCATTACTAATGCACTCAGCATGAAGTCCGTGACCATTTTAAATATCACTCCATTTACCGTCTCTTTTAAATTTTCATCGGGAGACTCAATATCAATGGCTGTTGAGTCTTTATTCTAACAGTTCGCAGTGTCAGTGGCACATTTGTTAATTTTGTTGTTCAAATTGTGCAACTTCATGGGGCAGAAAACCCAATTCAGCTGAACAAAGTGGTTTGATGTGCTAGCCTGCTACGTATCTCTCGTGGCTTATACTTGTTAGGGATGCACATGCATGTGGATTGTTTTTTTAGTCACATTTGCATTGGCAATGCTTTTCAATTTTGTTTTTATATTTATGCTTATTTATGATGATTACAATAATGATGATGTTGTTCATGATCCCTTCTTGCGAATATAAGTTGGCCATGTGAAGCTGGAAGTGCGCGCAAAGAAGTATTATTCCGTGAAAAAAGAAGCAATATATGGAACCGGCATAGTTCTGCCTTCCATGACGCAGTGACCTCTACTTCAAAACGTAGTCAGTGCATGTCCTGCTCTCCCAGTCGCCCCAGATTCTGTTCAGGGTCGAAAAGATTTACATCAAAAATCTTTACTGGCGCTTTTTTTTATTACTCAAAGCAGCCACTCAGCAATGTTTCTTCAAGCAAGCCTCGCCAGGTTCCTGTAGTCATTGTTTTTATACTATTTCTTACATGACTGTTTTTACGATTATTTTCTCGCATATGGTGCTTGTTTTGATTTTATTTGATGCTGATGTATTTGTTATCAGAGTATTTGTCAGAGGGGGCAAATTTTGGTGAGTGCCGTGATTTTATTTGATGTTAATGTATTTGTTATCAGGGTTCCTGTTACAATCACGAGTTGTGCTGAGTGATATGCTGGAGATAACTTATTTTTTGAGATCTTATCTTTTTATGCAATGTGAAAATTTTCTTCGTTTCTTTTCTTTTAAAATCCTGGAATAGGGATCATCATAGAGTTAAAGGCGAGTGAATGTATCCCTTCACACCGCAATGCTCTACTTCACCTTCATCCTCCTTGTAGTGCCTACTGATAGAAAGTTATACTGAGAGTGGACTGCTTGGTTATATTCAGTAAAAGCTAACAGGGATAAAGGAAGAAGAGGAATAATGATGGAGAAGACATGGAAGAGCGAGACGAACTCGAGAGGCCCCCTGACACCCCCACCCAAGCCACTGGCCGAACTCACAAACATAATTCCTTCCCAACCTTCACTCCGACCCCAACCTCCCATTATAATAGTCCCCCCCCCCCAGGTCCTCATGTGAGCACCTAGCAAATTCCACTTACAAGCTGTGGCCATCTGTAAACTCACTTGTAGTGACCCTTTTGCCCCTTGTAGAAGATGCCTTTCCTGGCTGTGTCCAGGTATCTATCACTCGCCCCACCTTCTTAATTAGTCTTGTCCTCAAGACTGAGGAAGGAAACAGACTTATGTTGGTGGATACCTCCTCACTGAGCCTTTGAAAGTCGTCTTTAGGCTGGATTATTGGGTGCAAACCCAATCCCACATCGGTTCCGCAAAGGATGGTGGGTCACATATAATCTTGGATGGACAATTCCTCCCAACACCTATGGATTTTAGGATGGAACCCCAAAAGGACCTATGTGTTGGGTCTGGAAGACCTAGGGATGTAGGAAATTGATCCCAACAAGTGGTATCAGAGCCACAGTGTAGCCCAAGTGTGGTGTGGATGGCCCCAAACCAGTTTGAGAATGATAATGATGGCTCGGCTCGGGTTGGAGCATGTGGATCCATGGTGGTGCCTTGTGTCGAAAGCCTTCCTGATAAGAGTGATCAGGCGGCGAGTCCTGGTGATGACAAAAAGGGCGGTGCAAGATGGTTGGATTTGGTGAATTATCGTTGAAGGGGAGACCCAATTGTGTGGTCTTTGGTTTGAGGGGAGGATTGTTGGGTGCAAACCCAATTCCACGTCGGTTTCCGCAAAGGATGGTGACTCACATATAAGTTTGGATGGGTAATTCCTCCTAGCATCCATGAGTTTTAGGATGAAATCCCAGAAGGGCCTATGTGTTGGGCCTGAAAGACCTAGAGCAGAATGAATTGGATCCCAATAGATACCTCCTCACTGAGCTGTCTTTGAAAGTCGTCTTTAGGTTGGATCAAAGCACTGAACCACTCAGCAGCTAACAGGCCAATAGTTTTTGTGAGTGCTGCCATGGCAGTGTTTGTCGCTGCAACCTGGGGCATTCCCATTTTGTCTTGCGTGGCAGTATGAGACCAACCCATTTGCTAGAGAACTGATCCCAATATTATTGCCGATGACATCATTGCCTGAGCTTTATTTGTAGGACCCTCACGAGAAACCTGTATCCATGCAGGCTTTAGAAGCCACCCGAACTGCCACCACCGACTTCCTTTCTTCCTGATGATGGATTTTTGTCCATGCACCTTCTCACCCTTCGGAGTCCTGCCTCTCAAATACAAGACTATCCTCTTTTGATCTGGGCATTGATACCCAAATTTTGAGAAGTAGGCCAGTGGTTCCTCATGTGTGGGACCAACATAGATGAGTGCACCATCCGTTTGTAACAAAATGTCATCAAATGTAGCATAAACCGATTTTCTGGGTTGTTGCATGAAGCATATCACAATGTGCCCATCTTGGGTGAGTTGTTGCAGGGATTCCATTATTTTTGCTGCTTGAAATGCATTAAGTCCAGTCCAATTACGGTCCGAGAGTGAGGGTGCTAGAGAACAGGACACAGAAGTTCCCCACCACTGCATTCTTTACTCGGGCAGAACAGGACAACAGTATTGAGTGAGTGATAGAATCAAACTGACTTTGGTTAGTGTTTAAATCTTCACCAAGCTGTCTTTTGTGGTCCGCTTGATCAAGGCAAATGTACCTGTTGCTGCAGGTACTGGGAGCTTTAGGGGGTGACCGTTGTTTCTGTACCATTCCATCTCCTTAGCTGCTTTAGTTTCGACAAGATTAGTGAATCCGTTTTCCCATGTAGCTTTCCAAACCCCTCCCCTTGGCATGGTAGCCCTACCATTCACCACGCCGCCCTCTTGAAAGGCCGTACTGCAAGTGTACTTCGGATGTACTGCAGTTTTCCAAGTCTTTACCACGTCTCCCCCTCCTTTTGCTTCAAGAAAAATCCTTTCTAGAATGCCACCTGTTTTACTCGTAACTAATCTATTCTTTAGATCCTTCACGCAACCCCTTGTTGTAATTACCACCTGCGCGTAGGCAGCCCATTCTTTGATGAGATTGACCAATATAGTTAGGCGCATCAAGGCTTCAAAATCTCCGACAATTCCCCCTAAGCTGTTGTAAGCAGTATCTGCCAAATGCAGCCTCAAGCATGCCATTCCAATCCGGTGACAGCCATAAGAGCACAGGAAATTCAGCAGCTCATGTTCAAGCCTCATACCATCACCTTGAATTTTTGCAGGACTAGACAGCAGTGATGATCTAGAACATCGCTGTCCTGATTCTTTAAAAGGCGCCCTTTCTTCAGATGAACGCCAATCAATTTCCCAAAGGCTCCTCCCTTCTTAATGGACTAGCTTCCGAGAGATGAAGTTGGCGGCTGCGCTGCTTACCCGCTTCAGACACCGAGCTCCTCCCTGGATTCCCACTACCACCTGCTCACTTTTGACTGCCACCCGCACTTCTTCGTCATCTGCAATGATAATCTGAGTAGGTTTGGGGTGATCCAAATGAGGCAGTTGCAGAAGAATGCGTCCAACTTGATTCGGGATAATAGGTCTCTAGCAAACCATCTGCAGTGCCAAAACTTTGTGCCATGGGAATAACTCCAACTATATGCACAATACCTTGTGAAGGTCGAAATCCAAAACCCCCACAGTAGGATGCTGGGACTCTCATGCTTCCTCCAATCCACTAGGCACTCGATCTGGTGCATATAGATTCCTAGGGGTTCCATAATGCACATTTTCCCCGTTCGTACCGACTACCATCTTCCCACAATCCCATCACAATCTGGTGCGAGAATTCTCAGGCTTCCACTGTGCCCCAACATCTACCAAAAGTGACAAGTCCCTTCCAGTCATGCCATCAGCAGCTCCAACATTAGGTGCACTAGCCGGGCTAGCTCTTTCACCCGAGATGGAATCCTGCAGCAATTCCGCTGTGAACACCTGACAGGACGGGGCCCCCAAACTCCCCTGTTGCTTAGAGTCACTGGTTTGAGTGTTCCTGGCTCGTGACTTGTGTTCTTCGACCACTGACAACTCAATATATTGGTTAGCTTGCGCGTTGATGACAGTATCAGTTGCCTGGGCCGTGCACCACTTTCCCACCCTCCACTGGCTGACTTCCTCTTGCGTGATCCCACCCCTCAGTTTCCATCCGTCACACACAGAGAAATCAGCTCCTCGTGCGTCCTGCATCAGATCAGACGTGATTGAGGTCTTGTATTCCATTCCGACTGCTCCGTTTCTCTTCATGACAATATCTTGCTCGTTGCCAATCACGTTTGCCTCTAAAACCGCATCACGTTCATGCTTCACTGTCTCGCTAACCCCCTGTCAATGCTTCAGTCGTGAACAAACTTTGCACCTCCTTTTGTTTCTGTAGCTTCTCTAAGTCGTGCAGATTACTATCTTCAAAGACGAAAAACTCCTCCCATCAAGCGACTAAACTCGCGTCGCATCCCTGGGTAGTTGTAGTGCTTAACGAAGCGGATTTCACTTTAGACACCTCAGTCATCTCCTTGTC
Organism: Viscum album; assembly: GCA_963277665.1. NCBI lineage: Eukaryota > Viridiplantae > Streptophyta > Magnoliopsida > Santalales > Viscaceae > Viscum > Viscum album. The sequence goes on along the minus strand of OY728119.1, from coordinate 19,712,065 downwards.
ACTACCTCCAACCGAACGCACGCCGACCTCCTCCATACTCGACGTCGACCGATCGTTTCCCTGAAGAGACTATTTTTCTAGGCTAGGCAACATACCGTTCACGAGATTTTGGAATGCCGCTCGGAATTCAGCACGCTCTTGCAGCTCCGGTCCCCACTCCGTATATTATTGAAATTTTATTTATGCCTATCATTTTTTTTTTGTATTTATAAAAATATCCCATTTTTTTTATATTTATAAAAATGACCCAAAATTTTGATTTTTTACACGTTCCCTCAGCTTGTTTGTGTCCTTTGTTTACCATGTTCCATTGGGAAAGTGATTATGTAGACTCATGGTGGTGGATGAGCACGATTGGAGGAAGACAACTGCTGCCAATCATTGGATTGCTCACTTGGGGTGGCCTATGAAATTGGCGGAGCTACTAATGGTGCAGGTCTTGTGGGATGAGACTGGTAAGGTCTGGGAAGCTTTCATTGGTTACATTTGGCAGTGGCCGGAAGTGGAAACTTCAACTTGTCTTGTAATGATAGTTGATGTGGGGAGGAGCTGCAGAGGCATCAATTTCTTTTCCTTTTTTGTTTTGGCAGTGGACAAGGGGATACCCTGGTTTCGTTAGTCTTAAGAAATGCAGGCTCTTTTTGCTGATTTGTTTTAATCTTTTTGAGGGTTTATTTGATAGAGAGATGGTGGGAAAGATGATAGGAACTAGGGGGTAATAGTGTCATTACATGTGGGGAATATACCATGGGGCCGAGGGGAATATTCTAGGGAATATGATTAGTTTGTTAGTGGGGGGATTCAGTTATAAATAACAGATTAGGGTGAGAGGGAAGGGGGCATCGAGTGAACTGCATTCAGGCTGCACTTGCGGATCGACCTTGAGCTTGGGAGCCTGCCTTCGTGGCTAGGCTTGGGTGAGAGTCTCTCTCGATCTCTCTCGATCTTCTCCTATTTTTGCTTGTATTTCTGTTAGTTTTCTTCTATATTACAAGTAGTCGGTCCTCTGACTCTATCAATTGGTTTGACCTGCCTTCTTCCTCTAGCCGATTCCAACTGCTGCGATTCTGCATCTCATTTTCATCTGTACCGGTGAGCAACACAGGAGGAGTTGTCAGATCTTTTGTCAGCTGTGGATCCAGGGAACAACGTGCTCAGGAGCCGAAGTGTTCACGACTCAGCTGCTGCGCTCTGCCTGTTCACTGGCACCCGACACACCACGCACGACCAGTTGACGACCAAGGGAGTCGCGCACCCAACGTGACGCTGTTGCGCATCTCAATCGGAAGAACCACACGGTGCTGGAAATTTCCTCGGAGGAGATGCACACTGCTGGCTCGACTGAACTTCTTCACTGCCAGCTCACTCACACACGGAACGACTGCCTCACGTTCTGGTTCCAGGTTCCACATAGCCGCGCCCCGTTGGCTCGTTTCCTCCCAAAGGCACGCACCGTCCGCTCCATCCGCGATGTGTGGTGCCTTCAACCGTTTCCAACGGACAAGGCGAACTGAGGGCGCGCCGCGACTTCGCCTGATGACACTGCTCTCGGCCGTCTCTGCCGTCTCTGCCGTTTCTGCCGTCTCGCGTTCCTATCCGGCGCGCTTGGCCTGGTCCCGTCGGCCGACCACTGCTCCAGTCGGTTTGCGTCCACCGCTCCAGTTGGATTTTTCAGTAGCGGCCCGCCCAGCAACTCTGGTTCCACGGTTCCACGGAGGACGTACCATAAGGTGACGTCGCAATCACTTTACTGGAGGGGGGGTGCCCGATTTGTTTTCATAAAATAAGAAGGAAAAACAAAAAAAAGCAACCAGAGGCGTGACCAAAAAAAAGAAGAAAAAAAAGTGGGGCGGGCCACTTTTTCTGTTCGGCAAGAGGAACATAGGTGGAAAAAAAAAACTACAGAGTGACTGTCCACCAGGGGCACTGCACGCTGCCCACTCCCTATCGGAGGAGATACACATACCTGGGAGCGCCCCGCTGTTCGGACGCCGTAGCCTATGTCGACTCAAATGCCGAAAATCTGGGCTTCACTGGCCTGTGTGACTAGAAATCAGGAAAAATACTTACACGAAGAGTTTTTACCGGAATTTTCTGCCACCCATCCAAAGTCTTGGATCTCGTAAGCTGAGGAATATTTCTCGCGCAATCAAACGTCGGATCAAATGAAGGTGCCAATGGCACTGTAAGGGTTGGTGTCCTGAGAACCAACTGTTTTGTACTTTGATTACATGAATGTATTATTATATATTGTTCATTGTTCTGCATGACTATAATATAATAATGTCCTGGAATATTTGTTGCATTAATAAGGTCATGACAGATCCCCGCTATGATGAGAACCTTGAAATGCTATAATAATATTCTTAAATAAAGTTCTACGGTTGGATGACATACTATGATAGGACACATAGTATACAGACCGTCATGTGCGAGTACTCGTAATAAGACGAGACTCTCTCTAATGGAGTTCGCACTTGGTAATCTCCAAGATGGAAGATTATGAGAGCATACCCGCCAATAGCAATTCCGCATGTCTTGGTGTCATCGGACATTGCTATCTACGAGCGTGTGTAATGGTCCTTAGACTGGAAGATTATCATTAACTCATGTCATGACTCGCACACTTAGATTTGCTGACGAAAACCGTCACGAAGAGAGTTGGCGGGAAGTAGGGTACGTTGGGTGCGTCACGAATGACATGTTGTTAATGGATAAGTCGAGGAAGGATTTGTCCCTTCCATATTTATGGAAGTAGATATCTCGGGCCCTTTGATTGAAATAGAACTGTCGCACAAATTTCATGACCATGGTGTCACAACGAGTTTATTTCTAGAAGTCAAAGAAAGACAGATCAAACATATAGGTTTATGACACTGCCATGAAACCTGCTTGATGAGATATTGAGACAAAAAGATTAAATTACACAGTAAGCGTTCGTATGAGGTGACACGTCAATGCAGCGTCAACTTCTTTCTCTTGGGTGCCTCGACCCGTTGCTAGACAGTAATCTTGGACTTTAGGCAAGCCCGTCTAATGCCAACAAGAAATAGGCCTAGAGGGTCATACACTAAGTGTATCCAAGTATCTCAAGTAGAATAAAGATTATTCCCGTGCGTGGGTTAATAATTATTCAAGGAAGCCTGAATCATTTTAATGATGGAAGAAAGAAATGAAAAACAAGATATACACGCCGTGTATTAATGATCACACGCCGTGTATTAATGATCACACGCCGTGTAGTTTTTCATGGAAAACAAGTACACGACGTGTACACGCTGTGTAGTTTTCATTTTGGAAAGGAAATGAAAAACAAGTACACGTCGTGTATTAATGATTACACGCCGTGTAGTTTTATGGAAAACAAGTACACGACGTGTATTAATGATTACACGCCGTGTAGTTTTCCAGTCGGGATTTTGAGGATATAATATTGTTTTATTAAATGATATTTATTATAATCAGCGTGACCGCATGTCAAAGAATTAATTATTCGACATGCGGTTTTCAATAAGAGTCAATGAAATAAATATAACGCGTAACGCGTTTATTTATTGTCATAACTCTACAACTTCAAACCTGATTATAAATATCCTCACAACCCCAACTCTTTTCACACGAGAGAATCGTTGTGCACAACAATTCTGGAGAATTATTTCAAGGCCGAAAGAACCTCTTCCTCCAAGAACGCTCTCAAGACCGAGAGAGATCCTCTTCATCGGATCAAGACGATCTAAGGCGGACAACGCAAGCAAAGGTTTCTCCACGCTAGTACCCGGAGACACCTTTGGCGACGTCCGGAGATACGTGGTGCACGTGTGGATCACCGCTAGAGGAAGTCTACCCTTGGCTTCTGCGACGCAACGACGAATCACATCGGAACGTGATCAAGAATATCAACAAAGAAAGAACACCCAAAAGGTACTTCTTGTCAATTAATTAAATTAATTATAATCAACCTGTGACGATCCACTTTTGTGGTTCCGGGATCTTTCTTCTTCTTTGTCTTTCTGTGAATCGATCCGTGGAGACTGGCGTTTATCGTCGTATTGATCCCGGATTGATCATTGCTAATGACAAAAAGCCAAGTGGGCACATCCACCCACGTGCTTCCCGAAACCTTCAATTGGTATCAGAGGGAGGTTACAACGTTGATTATAGTTATTTAATTTCCGTTGATAATTTACGCATTTATATTTGATTCAATTCGTGATAAATCGTTCTATTAAACTGAATTAACGAGATCTGTTCTTCCTCCGTTTCTCGATTCACATCACAGAAACGACCTTTTAATTTTAATTTTGATTAAAATAAAAATGAGGAACTCATCCGGAGGAGCCGCTCTTTCTGTCTGTACAACACGGGAATACACGGCGTGTAATGAAAACTATACGCCGTGTACTTAGGTTCAACGAACCGGTACTGGTCCGCCAAACCACACCGTGTGAATTGAGTATACCTGAGTTTTATTACACCTTGTTGACCAGAAATGAACAACGCGTTGAACCGGAATACACGACGTGTATGTGAAATCAACACGCCGTGTAGTCCGATCCGGCCCAGGTGAAACAGTGTACAAGGAGAAGCCGTGTTCCGCGTACACGGGATTGCCAGGCCGGTAACCGCGTAACAAGGAAGTACACGCCGTGTTAAATTAATCTACACGCCGTGTACTCCAAAATTTCCAAAGTAGAGAAAACACGCCAAAGCCCCCGGCGTGTACTTTGGATAAAGGGTGAAAAGAAATACACGCCGTGTAAATATAAACTACACGCCATGTACTTTCCCGAAATGGAATTTCACCATGTTTCCTCCAAAAGTGCAAAGACCTGTACAAGGGATATGGATGATAAGAATCTCAAGGAAATTCAGAAAGGAATTTAAGATAAAGAATTGATTAATTATAAGATCATAATTAATTAATTTCAAGCGCGACTTATCTTAAATAATAGAACGATTAAAAGAATTTGAATTCTAAATATGCGTAAATGTCATTGCATGCTATGGATGATCATGAGCTAGACCAAAGACCCTTTGTATGTGTGTTTGGTTTCTTTTAAATTTGTTTAATTTAAATTCGTTGGCCTGCGAGCCTTCTTCCAATAAAATGTAGGGCCTGCGTGCCCATGGTTTCTTTAATGTAAACCCCATGTAATGGAGGATCTCCCAAGCCAGAGGATACGGTTCAAAACCTGAAGCTGAGGCGAAACCAACCCAAGAAGATACAAAGGTGGACAGGTGGGAGCTGCAAAACACGAACCATCGGTTCAAGGTGTTTTTCCCTAGGTCAGGGTTAGCTTATCAAACCGCTAGATAAGCTAACCAATAGAAGCTCATGATCATGCCATCTTATTTTATTTCTGTCTGATTGCATGGTTTATTTATTATGTATGTGTTGTCGCGATCACATAATTAATGAAATAAACAAGCATGCAAAGATGGAATAAAATAAAAACCGGACTATGCGTAAACATTATCAGAACATGGTTAATCACTTAAGCAAGCATCACTTAATATTAACAAGCATGTGATAATGCAAAACTACGCATAAATGATTAAAATCCCTCAATACCATATTAAGTCAGACCAAGTCTTCCGTTACTTGATTAAGGACAAGTCTCAATAAAACTATGTGTTTGACCAACCCTTGTTGGGACACTTACTTTTATAAAGGAAGCCCTTATGAAAGGTTTCGGGTTGACTTAACCATATTACATCAAGAGGAGTAACCCTTGCTAGACTTGGTGTAATATTGGAGGCAAGTGTTGAGGAAATCCAAGTTAGGATTTCAGGATTGGGGAGTCCACTCAACAGATCAAGGAACTGTAAGCTTACAGTTGGCAAAGACCTGCCTACCTAAATACTTTCAAATAGCTTGACCAACGCTTGTTGGGGTTATGCGAAGGGAGATATGGATCCTTGCCACTAGAATGTCAAAGCAACTAGACATTCCGGGTTCAATGGTGAGGGCCATTGGGACTTGATAAAATAGTGGGAGAATTAATAAATTCATTTTTTTTCATAAAATGTAATAAAAAGGTACTGATAGATCTGCTCTTTTAATTTGTAAAATCAATATGACAAACTCGTCAACCACATTTTCTCTGCGATCAATTTTGGACAAAGACAATATCCTCACCTGCAGTAACTTTCAGGAATGGTTTAGGCGACTTCGGGTTATCCTACGCCATGAACAAAAGTTTTACGTGCTGGAGTCCTCATTTTTTGATTCGCCTGCCCAAGGGGCGAGTGATGAAGATTTCCTGGTCTATGATCAACATTTGAATGATGCACTCGACGTTCAATGTTTGATGCTATCATCAATGTCTAGTGAGCTCATGAAGTCTCATGTAGACATGGATGCTTATAGCATGCTCGAGCACCTCCGTGGTCTATACCAGGAGAGAGCAAGACATAAAAGGTTTGAGATCTCCAAGACTCTATTTCAGAGCAAGCTTGGAGAGGGTGCCCCAGCCGGACCTCATGTAGTCAAGCTCATTGGCTACATTGAGCGCTTAGAGGTTCTAGGGTTTAAACTCCCCGAAGAACTGGGTACCGATCTCATTCTTGCATCACTTCCCAAGAGTTTCTCAAACTTTGTCGTGAGCTTCAACATGAACAACATTGAGAAGTCTCTGTTTGATCTTCTTTTCCTCATTCGCCAAGTGGACAATGACATGAAGCGTGAAAAACCTTCTGTCCTCATGGTGAATAAAAGGAAAGGGAAGACGAAGAGCTTTAAGCCCAAAGCTTCTTCATGGCTTTCCAAGAAAAAGAAGATCAAAGGGGAGACAAGAGAACAGGTGGCTGTTTGTTTCGCATGTGGCAAGAAGGGCCACTGGAAGAAAAACTGCACCCAGCCAAGAAAGCAAGAGGAAGCTTCAGGTGCGTTTGTTATCGAATGCAATCTATCTGTTTCTATCAATTGGGTATTAGATACTGCTTGTGGTGCTCACATCTGTATCCAAATACAGGAACCAAGTAGATTCAGAAAGATTGACCGAGGTGAGGTGGATCTACGAGCAGCCAACGGAGCCAGACTCGCTGCTGTAGCCGTCAGAGACTACCACCTCACATTGCCTACTGGGATGGTCTTGGTTTTGAAAGGATGTTATTATATACCCTCTGTAACCAAAAACATTATTCCAGTACCCAGATTAGATACTGATGGATTCATCTTCAAGTTTGGAAGTGGATGTTGCTACTTTTATAAAGATAACATTTGTTTTGGTAGGACACATTTATATAACGACCTTTATGTGTTAGACTACACAAACCAAGTAATGACAATCGATGACAAAGTTAATTCACATGACTCATACCACACCCAACTTTGACATCACTGGCTAGGTCATGTCAATGAGAAACGTTTGACAAAATTACATCAAGATGAGTATTTAGATTCTTTCGAACTAAAACCACTTGGTGTATGTCATGCGTGTCTACAGGACAAAATGACCAAAACCCCATTTAGTGGGAAAGGTGAAAGGGCTAAAGAGCTTCTAGAATTAGTTCACACAGATGTGTGTGGACCATTTCCAGTTGAAGCAAGGGGTGGGTTCTCGTACTTCATAACCTTTATTGATGATTTTAGTAGATACGGATATATTTACTTAATGAGGTATAAGTCAGATTCTTTTGATCGGTTCAAAGAATACAAGAATGAAGTTGAGAACCAACTTGGTAAGAAGATTAAGAAACTCCGCTCAGACAGAGGAGGAGAATATCGTAATCAGGACTTCATTGATTTCTTACGGGAGTTTGGGATTCTATCTCAACTCACTGCTCCTTACACGCCTCAGTGGAATGACGTAAGTGAAAGGAGGTACCGCACCTTGTTGGACATGGTGAGATCAATGATGAGTCACGCGAGTCTTTCATTATCCTTTTAGGGATATGCATTACAAACAGCAACACACATACTAAACCAAGTACCAACTAAATCGATAAATGGTATTCCATACGAGTTATGGAGTGGACGCAAAGCCATGTTATCGAATTTACATGTGTGGGGTAGCGAAATTTTTGTTAAGGCCTCTTCAGGTAACAAACTTGCACCCCGAGGCACAAAGTGTATCTTTATAGGATATCCCAAGGAAACAAGGGGATATTACCTATACAACCCCTCAGACAAAAAGGTTACAGTAGCAAGACACGCCATATTTCTTGAGAGGGAGCACATCTCCAAAAGAGATAGTGGGAGCGAGATAGACTTCGATGAATTCGAGGCTCAAGATACACAGGAGGTGGTACAAGAACAGATTCCACAAAGCCCCGTGGAAGAACAGTCTGTTCCAGAGACACAAGAATTGCGTAGGAGCACGAGAGAGGTGAGAGAACCAGAACGATATGGTTTTCTTGTCACCGAGGATGGTGACTCATTATTGGTTGACAATGATGATCCTCTTACCTACAAGGAAACAGTTGAAGGCACAGACGTTGCCAAGTGGCAAGAAGTCATGAATTCTGAAATGGATTCCATGTACCAAAACCAAGTCTGAATTTTGGTAGATCCTCCAGTTGATGTAAAGCCTGTTGGTAATAAATGGGTATTCAAGAAGAAACTGGACATAGAGGGGCAAGTCAGCACCTATAAGGCACGACTGGTTGCAAAAGGTTTTAGACAACGTCAAGGAATTGACTATGATGAAACATTTTCACCGGTTGCGATGCTGAAATCCATCAGAATCCTATTGGCCATTGCTGCTTACCATGATTATGAAATTTGGCAATTGGATGTCAAAACAGCATTCCTTAACAGGAACCTCCAGGAAGATGTCTACATGACACAACCTGAAGGGTTTGTGACTCCAAAGGATGCCAAACAAGGTATGCAAGTTGCAGAAATCCATTTATGGATTAAAACAAGCATCAAGGTCATGGAACATTCGTTTTGATGAAGCTATAACGGAATTTGGCTTTGTTAAAAATGAATGTGAGTCTTGTGTCTACAAGAGGTTTAGTGGAAGTGCAGTCGTTTTCCTAATAGTATATGTTGATGACATATTACTAATTGGAAACGAAGTACCTGTCTTACTGTCAGATAAGGCATGGTTAGATAAATGCTTCTCCATGAAAGACTTGGGCGAGACAACATATATTCTTGGGATCATGATCCATCGTGATAGATCCAAGAGAATGCTGGGCCTGAGTCAAAGTACATACATTGACAAGATACTGAAGAGATTCAGTATGGAACAATCCAAGAGGGGATTGTTGCCAGTGTCACATGACATTCATCTTTCCAAGAAAATGTGTTCTCAGACACATGAGGAAAGAAAGAAAATGGCAAGGATCCCTTACGCATCCGCGATTGGGTCAGTCATGTATGTTATGCTATGTACAAGGCTAGATGTTGCTTACGCATTCAGTGCGGTAGGCATATATCAAGCTGATCCAGGAGATTGCCATTGGATGGCAGTCAAGACTATCCTTAAGTATCTGAGGCGTACTAAGGATATGTTCCTGGTTTATGGATTAAATAAGGAACTAGTCATCAGAGGACATGTAGATGCTAGTTTCCAGACTGATCAAGATGACATGAAGTCCCAGACTGGATACATCTTCAGTTTGAATGGAGGTGCAGTGAGCTGGAAGAGCTCAAAACAAAGTGTGATGGCAGATTCTACTGCAGAGTCCGAGTATATCGCAGCTTCTGAGGCAGCTAAAGAAGCAGTATGGATGCGAAGCTTCGTTCAAGAGTTGGATGTAGTACCTAGCAGTAAAGATCCTATCACACTCTATTGTGATAATACTGCAGCGGTGACACTTGCAAAAGAGCCAAGGTCACATCAGCGGACAAAGCACATACTTCGGAAGTATCATCTCTTGAGGGATTTTTCTCAGAGAGGTGAAGTTGCAGTGAACAGTATTTCCACGGAAGACAACGTGGCGGACCCCTTGACTAAAGCCTTGACTCAGCAGAAACATGATCATCATGTGAGGTCTAGCGGACTAAAAGTCGTAGGCAGTTGGCTCTAGTTCAAGTGAGAGTTTGTAAGGGTTGGTGTCCTGAGAACCAACTGTTTTGTACTTTGATTACATTAATGTACTCTTATTATATATTGTTCATTGTTCTGCATGACTATAATATAATAATGTCCTGGAATATTTGTTGCATTAATAAGGTCATGACAGATCCCCGCTATGATGAGAACCTTGAAATGCTATAATAATATTCTTAAATAAAGTTCTACGGTTGGATGACATACTATGATAGGACACATAGTATACAGACCGTCATGTGCGAGTACTCGTAAGAAGACGAGACTCTCTCTCATGGAGTTCGCACTTGGTAATCTCCAAGATGGAAGATTATGAGAAGACCCGCCAATAGCAATTCCGCATGTCTTGGTGTCATCAGACATTGCTATCTACGAGCGTGTGTAATGGTTCTTAGACTGGAAGATTATCATTAACTCATGTCATGACTCGCGCACTTAGATTTTGCTGACGAAAACCGTCACGAAGAGAGTTGGCGGGAAGTAGGGTACGTTGGGTGCGTCATGAATGACATGTTGTTAATGGATAAGTCGAAGAAGGATTTGTCCCTTTCATATTTATGGAAGTAGATATCTCGGGCCCTTTGATTGAAATAGAACTGTCGCACAAATTCCATGGCCATGGTGTCACAACGGGTTTATTTCTAGAAGTCAAAGAAAGACAGATCAAGCATATAGGTTTATGACACTGCCATGAAACCTGCTTGATGAGATATTGAGACAAAGAGATTAAATTACACAGTAAACGTTCGTATGAGGTGACACGTCAATGCGGCGTCAACTTCTTTCTCTTGGGTGCCTTGACCCGTTGCTAGACAGTAATCTTGGACTTTAGGCAAACCCGTCTAATGCCAATGAGAAAGAGGCCTAGAGGGTTATACACTAAGTGTATCCAAATATCTCAAGTAGAATAAAGATTATTCCCGTACGTGGTTTAATAATTATTCAAGGAAGCCTAAATCGTTTTAACGATGGAGGAAGAAGGAAATGAAAAACAAGATATACACGCCGTGTACTAATGATTACACGCCATGTAGTTTTTCATGGAAAACAAGTACACGCCGTGTACACGCCATGTACACGCCATGTAATTTTCATTTTGGAAAGGAAATGAAAAACAAGTACACGTCGTGTATTAATGATTACACGCCGTGTAGTTTTATCGAAAACAAGTACACAACGTGTATTAATGATTACACGCCGTGTAGTTTTCCAGTCGGGATTTTGAGGTTATAATATTGTTTTATTAAATGATATTTATTATAATCAGCATTAGCGCATGTCAAGGAATTAATTATCCGACATGAGGTTTTCAATAAGAGTCAATGAAATAAATATAACGCGTAACGCGTTTATTGTCATAGCTCTACAACCTCAAACCCGATTATAAATATCCTCACAACCCCAACTCTTTTCACACGAGAGAATCGTTGTGCACAACAATTCTGGAGAATTCTTTCAAGGCCGAAAGAACCTCTTCCTCCAAGAACGCTCTCAAGACCAAGAGAAATCCTCTTCATTGGATCAAGACGATCTAAGGCGGGCAACGCAAGCAAAGGTTTCTCCACGCTAGCACCCGGAGACACCTTTGGCGATGTCCAGAGATACGTGGTGCACGTGTGGATCACCGCTAGAGGAAGTCTACCCTTGGCTTCTGTGACGCAACGACGAATCACATCGGAACGTGATCAAGAATATCAACGAAGAAAGAACACCCAAAAGGTACTTCTTGTCAATTAATTAAATTAATTATAATCAACCTGTGACGATCCACTTTTGTGGTTCCGGGACCTTTCTTCTTCTTTGTCTATTTCTGTGAATCGATCCGTGGAGACTGGCTTTTATCGTCGTATTGATCCCGGATTGATCATTGCTAATGACAAAAAGCCAATTGGGCACATCCACCCACGTGTTTTCGCTGCTCCCGGAACCTTCAGGCACGCCACTGCATGTCAGATATGTCTGCACTTTGGTTTTTAGTGGTCAAAGGACCTGCAACTACGTTCATTTGGGCGCATCTTAAAGAAGCAATCCTTGAGGAATTTGGAAGCTCCATCAGCGAACCCCCTGCAACTATATCCAAGTTCCTGCCGCTGGTAACACATGTGTCCGTGTCACACTCCGAGGGGCCTCCCGAACATAGGACGGACACTTGGAGCAAAGGGCTGGCCGAAAATCCTGACGACACTTTCTCCGGCCAATCTATGATAGACTTCTCGCATATTGAGGAGCCGAACACTTTAACGTTCGTTATGCTGGAGCACGAGCCACAACAGATTGACCCAACTCCTACCTGGGCTCTTGTTATTTGACCTCTAGATGCACAGGTCACGCCCACGGTGTTGGGCTGGGGTCCCCAGGCTCATACAGAAGATTCATACAGTTTTTATCCACCAGATGTCGGGTGGTACCGGTTGTACTTGCGACCCACTTCATGGAAGCACACAAGGGGCCTCTCTAATGGCAGGAGGGAAAACATTACAGAAGGAGGTGTTCTCAAACTTGTCCATGATGAAGGCCGACGCATTTGGGAGATTGCTTGGCGTGCACCTGCGACACAAACGCCTTATACAGGACCACAACGACTTGGTCCTCAGTCGACGATATTGCTTGCTTCGACCCGACTCACCAAAGTAGGGCACCAAATATAGAAGATTGCTTGACATAACTATCTAACCAACACCCCTTGTCTGCAGTTCCTTAAAGCACGGCTAGTATGAGAGATCGCTTGAAATACGTGCGAGATCCACCACCTTGAGCACAAGGTGGTTTTTCAGGACAACGACAGTGATAGGAACTAGGGGGTAATAGCGTCATTACATGTGGAGAATATACTGTGGGGCCCAGGGGAATATTCTAGGGAATATTATTAGTTTGTTAGTGGGGGAATTCAGTTATAAATAACAGGTTAGGGTGAGAGGGAAGGGGGCATCGAGTGAACTGCATTCAGGCTGCACTTGCAGATCGACCTTGGGTTTGGGAGCCTATCTTCGTGGCTAGGCTTGGGCGGGAGTCTCTCCCGATCTTATTCTCCTCCTATTTCTGCTTGTATTTCTGTTAGTTTTCTTCTATATTACAAGTAGTTGGTCCTCTGACTTTATCAAAAGATGACATGTAATGGTTATAAAATGAGGTTGTGACATTGCGACAACAACAAATAAGCCTTAAATACAATTAAATGAGGTCTGTTGCATAGATCAAACGTTGCCAATCAACTTTATTAAAAACCACATTTTCATTGAAACCATTTAGAACAAGATCATCTTGAATGATTTTATTTATGTCCTTTTAAGTTTACCTCTATTTCTTTTAATAAGTGAATTTTTCATTAAGTTTACCCGATTAACAGGTGCATATCTAGGTCTTTTTTTAACATATCCAAACCATCTTAATCCAATCTCAATCGTCTTCTTGTCAATCGAAGCCACTCCATTTTTAATCTTATCCATTTTAGTTTTAGTATGCCCACACACCCATCTTAACATTTTCATTTCTGCTACTCTTATTTTTGGTTCAAAGTGTTTCGTCTAAGGCCAACACTCACTACCATATTGAATAACTGGTCTAACAATAGTATTATAAAATTTACTCTTCAATTTCAATGGAATTTTACGACCACAAAACACTCCAGAGACCTTTCTCCATTTTATTCATCCAGTTTGAATCTTATGAGAGATATTTGTATTCATATCTCCATCACATTGCAGAAAAAACCTAAATATTGAAAACGATCAACTTTTGAATTAACTTGAGCTCCCAATCTCACATCTATAACATTATTATACAATTCTTTGCAAAAACGACACTCCATATATTCTGTCTTATCCCTACTAAAACGAAAACCTTTTTATTTTAAAGTCTCTCTTCATTAACTTTAAATTGATAGTCTCTTTGGATTTTGCAACGCGAACCATATCATCCACAAAAAGCATGCAATTAGGTATCTCATAGAAAATTGTATCTTCTCTGTGACATTAGATCCTACGAAAAGTTCTCAACTGTAAATTTCCATGACCGAGGGGACAATTGGTTTGAAATTGGAATGATGGGCTTCCCCTCCCTATATTTGGTGTGCATTTGGGGATCTTAACTAAAGTAGTTAGATCTTTGTTTATGTTATTCCTTTTAATCGTTTAGTTTAACTACACTTAATGCTTTCCCATTATTTTTATCCTCCTTTGAATGCAATATGTGGATGAGGGTGTTGAGTGAAACATTTGACCATTTTTTCCATTTTGGATCTATGAAATTATACTCAGGGTAAGGTTTTGTTCTATCTTGTATGTTGTTGGGTATTGATTTTGAATTGAAAGACTAACACAGTGCAGAAAACATGATAGAAAATTGTTTCTTCTCTTTCATGTTCCTTGCTTCTTATATTCCGAAGTCTCTATCTGACTTTTACTTGCAGTGCCATTTTTACTAAAATTAGTTTTGGCCTTTATATTTTTTAGGCAGGGAAATTTCATGTTCTCAATGCTTCAGTTGGCCCTGACGAGCCTCATGTGGCAAGCTCCATCTGGCCAGATGCTATTTTAGAGAAACAAGGTTCAGATTTGTTGGAGCCTGACGTAGAAAGCACAGAACTGGTGGGTTTTTTAAGCACTGAACTTCTATCTCACCCAAAGTTGCATCGAGGACAGTTGAAAAATGGCCTTCGTTATCTTATTTTGCCAAATAAAGTTCCAGCAAACAGGTAATAAAATTCACCTTATTTATGCCTCCTTAGTTTAAAGGCGGGGATATCTTCATTTCTGTAAAAGCATGCTTGCCTTTTCAATTTTTTCATCTAGATGGCAGCTAGTTGTCATCCAATGTCATGAGTGGGTCTCCCTTGTGACTAAAATTTGGGTTTCATCACGGGGGCTCAAAATATAGTTTCTATGCATAGCATGAATTTGTGTTTTTAGGTTGGAAGCGCACATGGAAATGCACGTGGGATCAATTGATGAGGAGGAGGATGAGCAGGGAATTGCACATATGATTGAACATGTTGCGTTTCTTGGAAGTAAGAAGCGCGAGAGGCTTCTTGCTACTGGGGCCCGATCTAATGCATATACGGATTTCCACCACACAGTATTCCACATTCATTCACTGACCAGTACAAAGGTTTTATTTCTTTGATTTGTGCTGTTGTATGTTTATAGATATTAATCATGCGACTTTCTTTTTGGACTCAAATAGCTCAATAGCCAATGATGCTGGTCAATTGTTGAGGCTCAGCTGGTTGACAGTCTTCTATATATTTTCACTCATTTTATATTTTATCTTGCTGCCACTATTCTATTTCTGTAACTTTTGTTTGAATTTTCTCTTGTTAAGAAGAGTGAACTTGTTGACAAATGCAACTTAGTTTTCACATATTTTCACATTTTACATTTTATCTTCTTGCTAATCCTGCTGAATTGCTGCATTTTCTTTTGGTTAAGAAAAGTGAAACTGCTGACAGAAACAGCTCATTTCTAGTTCTGTGTTTAGTCTGTCTAGAAAATTGTCACTGACAGAAATATCATTATGATTGCATTTCTTGAACGTTAGCCTGTTACTGCCACCAGATTGAAGATGAACTGAGCGCTTTGTTTTTTTGTTAGGACTCTGATGGAGATTTGCTTCCCTTTGTTTTGGATGCTCTGAATGAGGTATGAACTGTATCAATTAATCATAAATTTTCCTTTGTACATATATAGCCAGATGCATACAATGCTTTAATCTTGTTATATGACTGTGAGCGCGTTTAACTTTATAACATGTCTATTTTTTTCTCTTTTCTTTGCTGCGCTAGTATTATCTTATGTGATGCAGCTTTCCAATCTCATGTTATGAAAAATTTGCACTGGTTCCCCAAATGCATCTTATCTTTCTAATTTGCTCAGATTGCTTTCCACCCAAAATTTCTTGCTTCTCGAGTTGAAAAAGAGAGGCGTGCAATTCTTTCAGAATTACAGATGATGAATACAATTGAGTACCGTGTTGATTGTCAGGTATTTTGGAGAAATTATGTTTACACGATCATTCTTATGTCATTTATTTTTCACCATCACGTGTTTTTTTCTTGATTTTTGTCTTTTGTTGGCCAGTTTGTTTCCTTTTCTGCCGTGTCTTAAATTTTATTGTATTATTGATTTATTTATTTTTCATTGCAGTTACTCCAGCATTTGCATTCCGAAAATAAGTTGAGTAAAAGGTTCCCGATTGGATTAGAAGAGCAAATTAAGAAGTGGGATGTTGATAAAATCCGGAAGTTTCATGAACGGTGGTACTTCCCTTCAAATGCTACATTGTATATCGTGGGGGATATTCAAAATGTTTCAAAGACAGCTTATCAGATAGAAGTATGTTCAAACTCTGTTTAATCTATTCACGTTGCTGACACAGACATTTGGTGTTACTTTTATAACTAATTTTGACCTTTGCAAGTTTCTTCATGACCTGATTAACTTTCCAATTTTGTACAGGCTGTATTTGGACAAGCTGGGATGGAAATTGAGGCTGTTGCTGCACCAAGTTCCAGTGCATTTGGAGCGATGGCCAGTTTTCTGGTCCCTAAGCTTCCAGGTGGGCTGGCAGGAAGTTTTTCGCCTGATAAGTCATCTATTTCCCAAGATCAACCTAAATTGATTAAAAAAGAGAGGCATTCTGTTCGCCCCCTGGTTGAGCATAATTGGTCGGTCCGTGGATTTAAGGAGGATGTCAAGCCTCCCCAAATATTTCAGCATGAATTGTTACAAAAATTTTCAATTAATATGTTCTCCAAGGTACAATGCTTGTGCATTTTCATGTTTTATGCTGTTTTTTATTATTTGAAAGTTATTTTTTTAGTTTAATTCCCTTTCTTTTTTTTAATAACATGCTATTTACATTTATTTTGGAAACACTTGAAGAAAGCTTTGAGTGAAGGTTGGAAACAATTTTATGCTCAAATGTAAAGATTCATTGGGACGAAAAAATTCAGCATCACAAGAGTTTCTAGTCACATAAGGGACTTAAACTCCAAATAAAGTCATATTAATGTAATAAATCTCAAGAATAAATATTAATTCAGCTCCTAAGGAATACAATACATCAATCCTCCTTTCTTTGTTGGCCACTTTTTCTTTGTTTGTCACAGAGTAATAACAGTAATCATTATCATTTTGATCTTTTTAGAGCTCTATGACCGATGTGTAGCTCAAAACCAAGTTACTATTTTTTTCGTTTGATCTTTCAATGTTCAAAATATGTTCAACCACTCTTTCAATATATTTAGTGATATCATAGCAGGGAAAAATTCAACTAATTTAATCTAAATTTTAACAGAAACAAGTTCTAACAAACAATTAAAGAAATGCAAAATTTGATCACAAAGCAGCCATGTGACCTAGGCTCCGGTTCTTCAACCGGGGTTGACTATCAGCAGAGCTGACTTAAATTTGGTTGTAGCTGTGTGATTTGGGGGTTGATGTTCGTGATTGGGTGGTGGTGTGATCGACCTACAACTTTATTGTAATTTATTTTTTAAGAAACCAAAGCCAAAACATGATTTACACAACCTCACAAAGTTGCATTTGGTTTGAATCATAAAAAACTCCCATTAATGGCAGTTTTGAAGAGCAGCTGCTACTTATTCCCATAAATTTTCAAATTTGCGATGCAGCCATTGAAATGGAGAATTTAAGAATTACCTTAGTTCTTGAAGAAGAGATAGATGAGAACAGCGATTTTTTGATGCTCATGCAAGTGGGGACAATGTTGCCATCCTTGTTCCCCTCTTTTTCATGGTGGTCTTCCTTTATAATGATCTGAATGGCATGTGGCGCTTAGGATCCTTCGAATCCTGAAAAGTTGAATCCTCAAAATTTCATCAGTCGACATATTGGAAATGAACAACTAAGCATATCAGAGGGCCTTTATGAAGAGTAAAGTCAGGTTGCATTCCCTATCTAATTCAATTCGACAAGGGGAACTAAGCTGAAAATGTTGGAACAGAGGCCTGGAATCATACCTTTTTAAAAGCAGTGCAAACATGTTGAGAGCATGCGCATGCATGCACACACATAGTGAAACGATAGAGGAATGGGTTTAGCTTGCTCTAAAATAAAAAGCTCCGCAGGTCAACTCGTAATCCATACAGGGTTGACCCATTTGGTTCACTGGCTGTAGATCCTTTCCGGTTTATGAATAGGTTGCCCTTCAGCATGTCCAGCCTGCTCCATAAATGTTGCCGACTTGTTTGGTCTGCTGGCCTGCTATCCCTTAATCGCCCCCATGGGGCTGTTGTTGCCTCTCTGTTTGATGCGCCTAAAAGAATCACTTTGGATCCTTGTCTGCAAACTGCCTTTTGTATGCTCAAACCCAGTCCCTTTTCCCTATGCAAGGTCTGTTTCCATGGATAGAGTGTTCATGTCCTTTTATTGTAATTTGCTTCACTAACTTTTGATATTTGATTGCTCAAACCTGCAAAGCTTTGAGAAGTTGTTCATGCTATCTTGAAAATTCACGTTCCTTTACTGTTATTAGACCAACTATTCTATATGGTAGTGAGTGTTGGACTTTGACGGAACATCTTAAACAAAAAATAAGGGTAGCAGAAATGAAAATGTTAAGATGGATATGTGGACATTCTAAGATGGATAAGATTAGAAATGAATGTATTTGAGAAAAAATTGGAGTGATTCCGATTGACGAGAGGATGAATGAGATTAGATTAAGATGGTTTGGACAAGAAAGAAGAAAACCTAGGGATGCACCTGTTAATAGGGTAAATTTAACGACTAATTCACTTATTAAAAGAGGTAGAGGTAGACCTAAAATGACCCTTAAACAAATCATTCAAGATGATCTTATTCTAAATGGTTTCAATGAAAATATGGTCTTTAATAGAGCTAATTGACGATGTTTGACCTATGTAGCCGATCCCATTCAAGATGATCTTGTTTGTTCCTGTTGTTGTACTGTAACTAGAAAAAATCTTTTGCTCTAGCATGTCGTATTTTGTATAGTATTTCCCAAGGAACACAGTCATAGTTTCCTTTCAGGCGGCTCCACCTGGTCTCATTGCTCGTGAGTTGCCCGCCACCACCTCTATGATGTTCCAACCAGAAGAAACATTTTCATTGTCACCTTCTACTCCTATGGAACTTTTATCAGCATGAAGATATGCTTTACTCGCTTCAACTATTCTTCTGTCTCTTGTGGGTTTGTGTTGCCTAAAGCGAGAGGCACAACCCCAAGGGGATCATGTGTCAACAACTTATTTGTTGGCGATGTTGCAATAACTCATCCGAAGGCCTTGCCTAGATGGTACCCTGACAATTGTTGTGTCACGACCCGACCCAACATGGCTCGAGTCGCAACTATGTTGGATTGGTGTAGCCCGATCCGGTTGGGGGGTTGCAGGGGGCAACACATACCTACTCCGGGGGTTCGGGGGTCGAAGGTCCCCGACCCATTTTTTTGGGGAACTGTAGCAACTTCGACCACTGTAGCAGCGCTGGCCATCGACAACGACAGACACTGTAGCGGCGCGGACTTCCAACCGCCATTCACTGTAGCTCCTTGGACTTCCAGCCGACAACCACTGTAGCACTTTTTGACTTGGGTGACCGCCTTTCACTGTAGCGACGCGGATTTCCTGTGCGGTTGGTAGAACAGTGGACCGTCTTCTCTATTTGTAGCCTATTTCGAGTTAGGGTTTTTGTTAGAAAGAACTCTGAGATAAACTCATGTAAATTGTGGTCCCGATAGTAGTAAAATTATTCTGGCTCTCCGTGGACGTAGGGATTATTGCCCGAACCACGTAAATCTTCGCGTTCTTGTTTTTCCCCCCTTTTACTCGTTATGTGTTTTTGCTGTTTCTGTCGCTGCAACTCCCGACGTTTCCGTATCAAACTACCCTAAGCCTGCCTCTATAGGCTAGAGGCTGGCGACAAGTGCCGAAAGACATAACTAGTATGAGAGGCCTTTGCCTAATGTATTTGTATGCACACACCCGACCATCTCCATGCTGGCTTGCAGAGAAATAATAATAAAAAATGCAACTAGAGTATGACCATGCATGAAAAACCTCTAGAGTGTACAAGAGTACGACAATGTAAACTGAAAAGTGGCAAAATACACGCCCAATTAGAAACATGTCCCAATCTGACAAAACTGAAAAAGCAAATGCTGAGAGAGCCCAACTCCGAATCTCCAAGCTTCGACCACCGTACATGGTCAAATGTACTAGGTATCCCTATGCTCATTTGTAATCGTCGCCGACCTGTTCGTTGTCTGCATAACAAACAACACGTGCGAA
The DNA here is from genome assembly GCA_963277665.1 of Viscum album. Lineage (NCBI taxonomy): Eukaryota > Viridiplantae > Streptophyta > Magnoliopsida > Santalales > Viscaceae > Viscum > Viscum album. The sequence goes on along the minus strand of OY728119.1, from coordinate 19,691,791 downwards.
CAAGACCCATGTAGGGGTGGGTATATACACTCAGTAGGACGCCCCGAAAGTTGAAGGGGGAGTAATAAGAGACACGATAGGAATAAACAGACAGTTCAACCCAAAACAAGAGAGTAACAAAATCCAACGACATGAATACAGGTATATATATGCTCAAACAAAAGAAGCCCAAACGAGAGAGAAAAAAGATCTCATCTCACAACCCAACCAGGAAAGAGTGCCAACAGTTCCAAAGGTCCATCAACGATGCCCAACATCTCGTGCGTCTATCCGAAGAGATATTAAAGTCTGGCCACACCTTGCCAATGTGCCACACAATCGAGGGGCACAATCATTAGCTAGAGGACCCCATGCCTTGTCCCGACAGGAGGGCGCCATTCTGATGGCCGAGGACCCATACCCTGGCTCCGTAGGAGGGTGCCACTCAATAGTCGATAAAGACCCATGCCCTGTCCCAGCAGGAGGGTGTCACTCTAGTAATCAGTAGAGGACCCATGCCCAACCCAGCTGGAGGGTGCAACTCTAGTAGTCGGTAGAGGACCCATGTCTAGCCCAGCTGGAGGGTGCCACTCCAGTAATCGGTAGAGGACCCATGCCCAGCCCGGCTGGAGGGTGCCACTTTAGTAGTCGGTAGAGGACCCATGCCCAGCTTGGAGGGTGCCCCTCTAATAGTAGAGGATCCATACCCCGACACCGCAGGAGGGTGCCATTCAGATAGTAGATTGAGGACCTATGCCCTGCCCAGCAGGAGGGTGCCACTCTAGTAGTTGATCGGGGACCGATGCTCTGCCCAGCAAGAGGGTGTCACTCTGATTAGTCTGATGATCCTGCCAGATCATTGCCTTTATCTAGCGTCGCCTAAATAAGCGTCTTACTCGGAATATCTCGCATCATATCCCAAAAGCCACCACGAAGGCCACCATCGCATTCTACGCGGAAAAATACTCATGATAGGCTACTCGCGAGCCAAAATCCGAGTTCAAATGAAGGAGATATGAGAGGTAGAAATTTTCTCAAAAAGGAAGAGAGATGATACATGGCGTGTAAGGGGACCCACACAGTGTGTGGTCCCACTTCGCTATCTGGCCGTGTCCCTGTCGGTACACGACTCACCGCCCGTGTAGCACTACACAACGTGTGGAGGGACTACATGGCGTGCCTCATCCACCTGGGGTCCTGCCCGTGCTCTTGGCCGTGTCCCTGTATAATTGGCCGTGTCCCTGTATAATTGCCTGTGTCCGTGTATTACGGTACATGACGTGTCCTCCCGCACGGGGTCTTGCCCGTGTGCTCCGCCACACGACCTGTCCACCGGGACGGTCACACGGCGTGTGGCCTAGCCACACGGCGTGTGATACTTAATTTTTCCAAAACATTAGCGCTGCACCCAAAGGGGCACTACACGGCATGTGTTCATCCTGGTACACGCTGTGTGGTTTGGTTTTTCGCAGAAAGTTAGATTTGCTTCCGGCGTTCCATATCCGGCCTCGCCTCCTCAAATCTCGCTTCCAGGCCGCCTGAAATCGGTGGGGAAGGCCTCCGTCGTTGTTTTCGGCCATCCGGATCAACAAATCATTCAACCACAACTTGCAATTCGTCCCAAATCCGTCACTGATCGCCGATCCATTCTTCACAAACAAAACCGTCGCGAATCCGGAGGTTCGATTGGGCTCGATCTTGCCCGACAAAGTCGAAACATGACCCCGTTGCCCAATGACGAAGAACACGAAGAACGGGTGGGGGAAAAACACCAAAACAAAGGTGTAACAATTGTTGTCCAAATGTTCTCAACCAACGAATACAAATCGGGGAGATTTGGGTTAGAAAACATGGCGCAACAAATTCAGATTTAATAAACAATTCAAAATCGGTACGCGGGTGTATGTAAAGGTTTGCAATTGACGCAAATCAAAGGAAAAATGATCATCATGCTCAATCTATTTAATCTGTAGATGGCGAATTCCCCTTACTTCAATGTGAGATGGAGATATTCTTTTATAGATGAGTAAAATAAATTACAAGGCGGGATATTCCGATGTGAGACTTGGAAATACCCATTATACTAAAATGGGGTCCAACACTCCCCCTCAAGCTGAACATGCTCAACTTGGACAAGAGTCCCACAAAAGGAAAAAAAACGACATCGAACAAGGCCAGACATACTTCCCCTCAAGCTGGGCCGGGGAGGCTGTGAATACCCAGCTTGGTAGTGAGAGAGTTCAGACGAGCTCCTGGGAGGCCTTTTGTGAAGATGTCGGTAAGCTGATCCGCTGTCGAAATATGGCCAAAACTGATATGGTTCTGCTCAAGATGGTGGCAAAGAAAGTGACAGTCTACCTCGATATGCTTCGTCCGTTCATGAAAGACGGGATTCGATGCAATCTTTGTGGCTGCCTGATTGTCACACCAGATATGAGCAGATGTCGGTGGTGGGAAACCAAGGTCATGGAGGAGATGACGAAGCCAGAGGATCTCAGTGGTGACCGTGGCCATGACACGGTATTCTGCCTCTGCACTAGATCTGGAGACGACAATCTGCTTCTTGCTGCGCCATGAGATGAGGTTACCGGCCAAGAACACGACAAATCCAGATGAGCGTGATGTGAGTACCGAAAGCCACGCACAAGGTGTTTATGTATTTGACAATGCGAAGGACAACATTCCACTGAGATTTGGCCGGATGCTCCATGAATTGGTTCACTTTGCCAACAGTGCAGACAATGTCTGGTCGTGTCATGATGAGCTAATTGAGTTTGACTACCAAACGATGGTAGCTCTCTGGGTGAGGAAAGGGTGCTGAGTCGGCATGGAGAGAGCGTTCTCCAGGCTCAAGAGGAGTGTCCACTGCAGTCGCCTGATTCAGTCCTGCATCCTGCAAGATATGGAGGGCATATTTTCGTTGGTAGAGAAAGATAGTGTCCTCAGAGCGGGGGATCTCGATGCTAAGGAAGTAGGTGAGAGGACCAAGATCTTTAGTGTGGAAGTGGTGGTGAAGGTGCGCCTAGAGTTGGGCGATTCTAGTGGAGTCGCTCCCTGTGATGATGATATCATCAACATAAACCACCAGTAAGGTGCAACCGTTTGACGTCCTACGGAAGAAGATGGTGTGATCCTTCATATTGCGAGAGAGGCCAAAGGCGGTGACGACAGTGCTGAAGCGGCCAAACCAAGCACGAGGAGACTGCTTGAGGCCATATAGGGATCGACGGAGGCGACAAACATGGGAGTCTGCTCCAGAGGCACGAAATCCGGGGGGCTGTTGTAGGTTGACTTCTTTGTTAAGAAAGCCATGGAGAAAGACATTCTTGACATTCAGTTGATGAAGCAGCTAGTGATGATGAACGACCAAAGAGATGGATAGGCGGACAAAGACCATCTTGGCAACCGAAGAGAAGGTCTCAAAGTAGTCAATGCCATATGTTTGAACAAAGCCCTTCGCCACAAGGCAGACTTTGAGGCGATGGAGAGTGCCATCGGTATTGAGACGGATCGTATAAATCCATTTGCAGCCGACCGCCTGTTTGCTTGCAGGAAGGGGGATCGGATCCCATGTATGGTTGTCATCCAGAGCCTGCAGTTCATCCCGCATCGCCTGTAGCCACCCCGGGTGGGATTTGGCATCGCCAACCGTGTGGGGAATAAATATCGTCTCCAGTGCTGACAAATCTCTGTATGAAGATGTAAAAAGAGTAGTAGTCTGACAAGAACGAGTATCTTTTCGGAGTGCAATAGGCAAGTCGTCTGGTGTTGTGACAGGAGCATCGGATGAAGTGAGAACGATGGTGCCCTCGGCCTGGATGGGGGGTACAGTCGATGGGCGACGGGAGTAGACCGTCCCAAAGTGATGACCAGTAGGGGGAGACACCAGATGAGGGTGAATGATGAGAGGAAGACACTCATCGATGGTAGTGTCTGGATGAGGAGAGGGAGGAGTGAAAGAAGTGCTCTCAATAAACGACACATCAGCAAAGATGATATAGCGCCGTAAGTCTGGAGAGAAGCATCGGTATCCACGCTAAGTGCGGGAATATCTGAGGAAAATACAACAGAGGGATTTGAGAGAAAGTTTAGAGAGGTTGGGGCCAGTGTCCCGAACATAACACAGACACCCAAACACCCGGAGAGGAAGTGAGGAGGGAGAGAGGAGAAGAGAGTCCGAAAGGGAGTCTCCCCCTGAAACTGCTGAAAGAAAGTGAATAAATATTCTCGTTCATTGTCGGAGCGGGGACATTTAAGGGAGGTGGAGAATTGAGTATAAATTTCATTATAAAAGGTCTGAAAGGTAGAAAAAACTTCAGACCGATCACGAAGCAGGTAAAGCCAGGTCATGCGGGAGTAGTCATCAATAAAAGTGATATAATAACTGTACTCAGACTGACTAAGAACCCTGCAAGGACCCTAGATATCGAAATAAACAAGATCGAAGGGATTTGCTTCACGTGGTTCCGGTCGAGGAACATACGTCGCCCGATGACGTTTGTCAAACTTGCAGGATTCACAATGGAAGGATAGATGAGAACTGAATTGGAGGCAAAGTTTATGTAGGGTGGAAGCCGGTGGATGACCAAAGCGAGAATGTAGGTCAAGGGCACGGGCTGAGGTGGATGAGCAGGCAAGAGATGGTGGAGTATCAAACATGCAAACCCCATTCCGAAGATAACCTCGACCAAGTTCTCGATTCGTCTTCCGCTCCTGAAAAACAACACCAGATGAGGTAAAAGTAGCAACACAATTTAAGTCTGTCGTGAGTTTGCTGACAGAGATAAGATTAAATGGATTTTGAGGAACATGAGTGACCGACGTCAGGTGAATAGACGGGGTCAAGGGACATGTGCCAAATCTAGTAATGGGGATTGTTGAGCCATTAACAACAGTAATTGTAGAGGTACCTGTGTACGGATGATATGTAGTGAACATACCGGAGTCCCCTTTGAGATGTTCTGACGCACCAAAGTCAAACATTCAAGTTGTTTGTTGATGGGAAACACAGGCGGTAGAGCTGAGAAATAGGGGCTGGAGAAGAGGATGGTGACACGGTTGCCCGATAAGATTGTATCAAGGCAATCTTCTTTGGCGAGAGCGTCGTTCTGTAACGGTCACTGGATGAAGGGGGACCGTTTTGCGGTAGAGCCGATGACGGAGGATGGGACAACTGCTCGGGTGGTCGCACAGGCGCACGAGAAGACCGACAATGGAAGTGAGGGTGCGTCCTTGCAGGAAAGCTGGCGACCGACGGTGGTGCTGGAGGGCCGCGGGCGGACAAGCCAACCATTGAAGTGTCGGTGGGCCGGGTTATTTCTGCCTAGAGGGCGGTGCCTGGTGGCTGCTTTGGAAGCAGGCCGGGACGTGCCGCGAGAGCGCCGAGAGGGAGCCCGTCGGGACAGGCGGGCCGTGCGGCGTCTGGAGAGAGCCGCGTCGGGATCGGGAGGTGCTGGGAGGGCGGGCCGATCTTCGCGAGGGAGGAGGCGCGATGGAGGCGGTGTGCTACGTCGGGCGAGAGCCGGAAGGAGCGCCAGAAGGGGAGTTGGGAGTGACGTAGGGGGCCTAGTTGACGCGCGCAAAGGAGGCCGACTGGAGGTTTGGGACAACGCTGTTGGGGAGAAACGCCGCTGGGGAGAAACGCCGGGTGGTGCAGGGCCGACGAGAGCGGACAGCGGGAGGCGCGCCGGGAGGAGAAAGGGCCGCGGCTGGCTGTTGGGATCGCGGGAGGGGTATTTGCCTGGAGATGGTTGGTCCGCCGGGAGGAACAGGGGCGGCGTCGGGAGGCGGGGGAGTCCGCCTGGAGCGAGGGGCGGCGTCGGCGACGAAATCGGGCGCGGGGTTGAGAAAACGCCGGAAGAAGGCGGCTGGATCGAAAGAAGGCGCCTGGGTCGGGAGGCAGGGGAGTTCGCCTGAAGGCCAGACAACGCCAGAAGAATGGCGGCTGCAGGATCCCGCCGGACAGAACCAGGAGGGTGAGGGCAGAGGCGGGGCCGGACAGAACTGGGAATCCGCAGGGGATGTTCTCGCAACCCTGGACGGGAGAGAGAAAAAAAAGAGGGCGGGTTCGGGTTAGAGAGTACCCTTTGATACCATGTAGATGGCGAATTCCCCTTACTTCAATGTGAGACGGAGATATTCTTTTATAGATGAGTAAAATAAATTACAAGGTGAGATATTCCGATGTGGGACTCGGAAATACCCATTATACTAAAATGGGGTCCAACATAATCAATTGGGGCAGAATCCACAAATTGACGAATCCTACTTGGAGATTGGATCGTTTGTTGATGAAGAACGCACTCGCCAACAAATGAGAGAAGCCGTTGCATTCGCTGTGCCTCGACTTGCCTGGATTTGGAGTTTCATTGTCGTCTGATCTTGATTCGCCAATGAGAGGTGGAAGGAGAATCCTCTCAACGATTCCAGGGTTATGCGCCTAACCCTGGCGATCTGCCATAACAAAAATTTTATAGACGAAACAAAGTTAGGTTATTTAATTTAAAATAAATAAATATAATTATTTATTCTAATTAAATGGAACCGCCAACAGTCGCGATATTCGAACGCCCCGCGCCGACCCATTTTATGTCGTGCCTAGGGTAAACCTCACATTTCGGACTCAACTGTGGAATCAAATTTCTGATTCAAGATTCTGTTTAAGAGATATTCCATTTTCTTTAAGAAACTGTAGTACCCCCAGTTTCTGGTATGTAACCCTTGATGCTTTTCATGGTTTTAAAGTTAAGGGCGTTGAATGGGAGGGTCGGGAGAACTTGGAATGATGTTTTGAGCCAAAGAGGAAGTCGCACGGGAGGCACACGGTTTGTCTAAACCGTGCGGCCAAACCGTGCGCAGTGGGTCTTGGAGGCAGTGGCTTCCGCACGGTCGGCGCACGGTTTGTCTAACCGTGCGGCCAAACCTTGCGAGAAGGGTGGCCGAGGCCGTAGCTAATGCACGGTTAGCGCACGGTTTGTCAAACCGTGCGAACTAACCGTGCAACTACTTAAACGAGATCCTATAAAAGTGGATCTCATGCGTTTTTGCCTCTTAAGTGGTTCATTTTTCCTCCTAAGCGGCTCTAACTCGGGATTTTGGTTCTCCTAAGGTCAAAGAGGGTTCTCCCATCGTTCCGGAGGCGATCCGAAGGCTTCTCTTGACGAATCGAAGCCGGATTCTTGAGGTATGTGATCGTTCTCCTTCGTTCTTGATCATTTTCTTAGATCTACTTAGATCTACTTCTCATCTTCTCTCGGTTTCTTAGATCTATGCCTGTTATGGGTAGATCTAAGTGTGTGGATGCCAAACATGATGAGTTTTGGTCTTGGTTGTGTTAGGAGAAGAGATCTAAGGAGGATCCTTCGGTCGGGTTTTCTTGTGCGTTCTCCGTTTGTTAGGGTTTTTTTCAAAACCTTTGAGGTAGGTGACTTCACTCTCGATTCCTCTTTCTTAGAACTTGAAGGCTTAGTTCAAAATTGATTTAATTGCTTGGTTTTGATTGTGAAATTGTGGTGCAAAGCATGTTATAAATCTTCTTTAGTGATGATTTATGGGTTTTGATGGAATTATGGAAAATGAAAGATTGGTTTGTGCAAAGTGTTTTGGTTTCTTGATTTTAAAATGGTGATTTTAAAATATGGATTTGCTGGATTTGGAAAATGGTTTGCGGGAAAAAAGTTTTCAATAAAAGGGCTGTTTTATTGAAATGGTTTTGGCATGGTTGGAATGGTGTGGTTTTTGGGCGTATTGGGTGTGTGCGTTCATATTGCATTTACGAGGCTTGGTTGAAATATGACTTTGTGCTCGGTGCCAAAGGTGTAATGGCACATGGGGAATAATTACCTTGTGACGACTTGGTAGATTGACGAGAAACCGCTCATGAGTATGAAACTGTCATAACGATGCATGCATAGTTGATTTCACGGGTTGTGAAATGGTTGGTTGTGTGGATTTGTGAAATGGAATGAATGTGCCAAAATGGAAATGTGGATTTGATTGGGAAACTTTGCTTGGTTGCTTTTCTTGAGAAAGATGGGTTTTGTGGAAAATGGTTTTGACATGGAACTTGTTATATTGTGAACTGTTTTGGAATTGTTTTATATAAATTGTTTTATATAAATGTGCTAACATGTTTTATCCTAGAGGCATGGGTTGGGAAGTCATCGGGGAAAACCTACTGAGTTTCATTACTCACCCCCTGCTTTGGCACGTTGGTGCTTTTGCAGATGTCATGTACCGTGACGTTGACAAAGGTAAAGTGTCACATGTTTAGAGCACTGCTTCGTGATACTTGGGCTGGTTCGTGATGTTGGAGCTTGGAGCTTGTGGATCATGGAGTTGGGTTGTTGTCTTGTAGTCTTTGAGTTTGTCTTTCCGCTGTTTACTCTGATGATTTAGTGTTGGTTTCCACTGTGGTACTCTTAGTTGGTTTATGATAAAATAAATGGTTGAGTTGTCTTAGTTTTTATCATGCATCATTTAGTTGATTAGTTTGGTTATTGTTGTTGGTTTTGTGGTATGTTTTTAAAAGGGTAAATCGTCCCCCACTTGTGTTGAAACCCTTCGACATTTATTGCCAGCCTTTGGCGCCTTGGGGATGTCGTTTAAGGCCTAGTAATGACTCGTTGAGTTCTCAAGCCAATGAGAATTGGCGGGTCATTACAGAAACCGTGCGTGCGTAATATAAAATATATTTAATATCTTTATAAAATTAATTCTAAATTAATTCTGAACACACTGGGGCTCAGAATCACACGCCGTCTCAGCGCTCGACTTCGAAAATATTTCTAGATATATTCTAAAGTTTTATAAGTCAAAAACAGGGTCTCTACATTATTCTCTACTTCAAGCTTTTCGTCCCCGAAGATCAAAACCAAAAGCTCAGGATACTGAGTCTGCATCTGGCTCTCTCGCTCTCAAAAGCTCTCCTGCACGCTGTCGTGCTGCCACAACACATGAATCAAAGGGATGGTCCGTCCACGCAGGATCCTCTCCCGTCGATCCTTGATCGTTATCGGGTGCTCTGCAAAAGTGGCTCCATCCTCGATATCCAGCTCACCTCAGTCAATAACATGCGTAGGGTAATGCACGCATCTTTTCAGCTGCGACACGTGGAAGACGTCGTGCACCTGTTCCAACTGTGGGGGTAGGGTGAGGCGGTAATCAACCTCCCCAACCCTCTGCAAGATCTCGAACGGCCCGATGAACCTTGGGGATAACTTGCCTCCCTGGCCCGAATCTCCACAATTCTCGTTGTGGGGAGACTCGGGAAAACATGGTCTCTCTGCTCGAACTCCAAGGGCCTACGACGTTGATCTGCGTAAGATTTTTGCTTGCTCTGGGCTGTTCTCATTCGCTCGCGGATGATGTGGACCTTCTCTGTTGTCGTTGGCACCATGTCTGACCCAACAAGAGATGCCTCGCTAATTTCTGTAATGCCCAAAGGGTGACCTGCAGGGTCTCTCGTGCAGGGTCTCCCATATAGGGTCTATATAGGGTCTCATACAGGCTCTTGTCAAAAAGTGTCATGTCGATAGTAGAGTGGTAACTATTATTCTACGTAGACTCTACCAATGACGAGTGATCCTTCTAGCTTCGACTGATGTCTAACACGCAAGCCCTCAGTATATCCTCCGACACCTGGATGGTGCTCTCGTTTTGCCCATCTGTCTTGGGGTAGAAGGCTGTACTCATCCTCATCTGGGTCCCGAATGCCTTCTGTAGGCCTCTCCACAACTGTGATGTGAACCGCGCATCATGGTAGGAGACAATAGTTGAGGGCATTCAATGAAGGCGAACAATCTCCCGTACGTACAACTGTCCCAAACTCTCCACCGAACTCTGCTCCTTGATAGCAAGGAAATGCGCCGACTTCGTGAGTTGGTCAACTATCACCCAGATGATATCATGACCTCTCGCTATCCGCGGTAGCCCGATCACAAAATCCATGGATATACCGTCTCATTTCCACTTCGGGATCTCAAGGGGCTGCAACAAATCTGTCGGAATCTAATGCTTAGCTTTCACCTGCTGACAGGTCAGGCACCGAGAGACAAACTCAGCCACACTTCGTCTCATACTAGCCCATCAAAACTGTCGTTGAAGGTCTCTTTACATCTCCCCCACATCGGGATGTACAACCAAAAGAGATTTGTGAAACTCTCTTATCACCTCCTCCCGCATCATGACTGGGACCACTGTCCGTCCTTGAAAAAGGATGACGTGATTCCCTCCTTCAGAATATCAATATGGTGAATCTCTTGAGGATATCTGGTCACGTAAGAGCTCACAATCAATGTCTTCCAACTGAGACTCTCTCATACGCTGAAGGAGCGGAGAAGTCAACACTATCGACTGAAGATAAGCTGCACCCTCCTGCTCAACCAGGGTCAGCTGCAAGGAAGCCAACTGCTCAGACGCCTCCTGCACCAAATGAGCCTGAGACTTCTTGCTAAGTGCATCTGTCACCATGTTGCCCTTCCCCAGAGTATGGACTATCTCAAAGTCACAGTCCTACAAGAACTCCAACCAGTGTTTCTGTCTCAGGTTCAAGTCTCTCTGTGTGAAGACATACCTAAGACTCTGATGATCTGAGTAAACAATAAAGTGCTCTCTCAAAAGATAGTGCCTCCACATCCTCAGAGCGAAGACTACCGCTGCCAGTTCCAGGTCGTGAGTTGCGTAGTTCTGCTCGTGGGGTCTCAATTGTCTCGACCCATATGCGATACACAATGTACTATACGTCCTCCTCCGGTAGTCTCAAAACAGGAGCACTTATCAGCCTCACCCTCAGCTCCTCGAAGGCCCTCTGACACTGCTCAGTCCAGGTAAACGACTGTCCTTTCCGCGTCAGGGCGGTCAAAGGGGCTGCAATCCTGGAGAAGTCCGCCACAAACCTCCTACCTTGTCAATGTAAGAGTTGGTGTCCTAGAACCAACTGGTTGTACTTTGATTGCATAGAAATTTAATGTATTTAAATATTAAACATCTTATTACATATTGTTCATTGTTTTGCATGACTATGATTTCATAATGTCCTAGAGTATTTGTTGCATTGATAAAGTCATGGCAGTTTCCCGCTATGATGAGAACCTTGAAATGCAGACTGTCAGGTGTGAGTACTCGTAACCAGATGAGACTTCCTCTCATGAAGTTCGCACTTAGTAATCTCCAAGACAGAAGATTATGAGAACAGACCTGCCAGTAGGAATTCCGCATGTTTTGGTGTCATCAGATATTTCTATCTGCGAGCGTGTGTAATGATCCTTATACTTTAAAATTATCATTAATGCGTGTCACGACTCGCGCACTTTGATTTACTGACGAAAATCGTCACGCAGACAATTGTCGGGAAGTAGGGTACGTTGGGCGCGTCACGAGTGACATATTATTAATGGATAAGTCGATGAAGAATTTGTCCCTTCCATTTATGGAAGTTGATATCTCGACCCTTTGATTGAAATAGAACCGTTGCGCGAAATTCCATGGCCATGGTGTAACGACGAATTTATTTCAGGTTGTCAATGAACGACGTATCAAGCATAAAAGTTGATGACACTATCATGAAACCTGTTTGATGAGATATTGCGACAAAGAGATTATATTACACAGTGAGCGTTCTTATGTGGATGTCGTTGTTGCGAATTTAAGTTCTTTCTCTTCGGTGCCTTGACTCGTTGTTAGACAGTACTCTTGGATTTTAGGCAAACCCGCCTAATGCCAATGAGAAAGAATCCTAGAGGGTCACACACTAAGTGTTTTTGGTGGTCTCAGTTAAATTCTATTTGAATTTAATTAATAAATATTATTTTCAAGACAATGGAATAATTTTATTCAAAGTTAAAATGATTGCATAAATTAAATAAATATTTATTCATCGGATTGTGGGTAAAATATATTTATTTATTTTATTGAACATTTAATAAATATTTATTTACTAGTTTGTAAATAAAATATTTATTTAAGAGAATAAATTATTTATTTATTTATTCGGGTGTTCAATAAATAGAAGTGGAGTTCGAGAGGACCAAGGCCGGTCTGGTAATTATTTGTAAGACGATAAATAATTATTTAACTAGTTGTCACAAATTAAAATAACGCTGTTATTATTTTGTGACGCGGAATTTTATTTATAATTCCGTTTTACGCAAGTTGGCGCACCATAAATAATGACGCAATATTATTATTAATAGCATGAGTTTTTTCTAAGGTTATGAATGTATTTAATTGTTGTTACGCAATTAAATATTGTAACTGAAGCCCCATGTCAATAAATAGACACAAACATCTATTGTGCCATGTACCGAACCGCACACCCGATGAATTGAGAATTGTTGAGCTAAACAATTTCTCTCTGGAATCCTCTTCCCGCCTCTCTCAAGAACGAGAGACGTTCTTCAAGGCCGAAGAACAAGCAAATCAAGAACGACCGACACAAGACACTCGCTTCGCCGCGCTAACACCCGAAAAAAGAGCAGTATCGATCGGAGGCCATCGGAGCATGTGTGAATCACTGCCAGAGGGATTCTAGTTTGGATCCTTGCAAGCGCAACAAGATAATCTGGAAGGGTCATTTCGGACGATCAACATCATCAACGAAGAAAATACCGAAGATCCAGGTATTATTTTCTTTATGAAATTAATTTAATTAATTATAAACATGATGTGCAAGATCTTCTTTAAAGGTTTCGGGCCTCTTCCTTCTTTATCTAAATCTTTGATTCTATTTTGTGGAGACTGACGTTCATTGTCGTATTGATCCTGTAATAATCATTGATAATGGTAAAAATCAAAGTTGGGTGCCGGCTCAACCACGTTTCCGCTGCGCCCGAAACCTTCAGTCAAGCCAAGAAAACTCCGCACCTCTGACACACTCTTGGGTGGCTCCCAATCAAGCACTGCATCAATTTTTGTTGGGTCCACAGCTAATCCATGCTCAGAAATGACTTGCCCAAGAGGTGAACCTCACGGATCCATAAATGACACTTCATGAGGTTACCATAATGCTGGTGCTTTTGAAGCAAATCTAGGACCATCCTCAAATGCTCTCCACGCTCCTCTGATGCAGAGTATAGGGTATGTCGTCAATGAAGACAACAACAAATCGGTCCAAGTATGGTTGAAAGATCCGGTTCATCAAAGCCATAAACACGGCGATGACATTCGTCATACCAAAGAGCATCACCAGGAACTCATAGTGTTTGTAACAACAAAGAAATGCGAGCTTCGGAATATCAGCCTTGCGAACTCTCAACCGGTGATAGTCGGACCTAAGATCGATTTTCGAGAACCATCGCGCCTTGTAACTGGTCAAAGAGGTCGTCAATCCTCGACAAGGGGTACTTGTTCTTTATCGTGGCCTGGTTCAGGCAACGATAATCCACACAAAGCCACAAGTTCCTGTCCGCCTTCTTTACGAACAACACCGAAGCTGACCAGGGGGATAAGCTAGGTCTGATAAAACCCTTCTGTTGAAGGTCATTCAACTGCAACCGTATCTTCCGGAGCTCGGTAGGGGCCATCCAATATGCTGCATAAGATATCGGCGCGGTCCCGGGATGCAAATTGATACAAAACTCCATCTTCAGTCTCAGAGGTAGTCCTGGAACGTCGTCGGGTAAGTTGTCCATAAAAATCCTCCACGAATGAAGGAATCCAGATGTCTGAAGAGCCTGCTGCACCAAGGGCTACACTCGTCAACTGACGGGTAATGGGATGCAACTTTCTGCTCTCAAAACCCACTCGTCTCGCCATGAGATCTCTCTCGCCCACAAATGAGAATCTCGTTCCATTATTGCGAAGGCATTTGAATCGTCTGCGGTGATAGTCAATCTGAGCTCGAAACATGGACAACCAATCCATACCCAAGATGACGACATAGGGTTCCATCGTGACGACCAAAAGGGCCCAGGAGAACCTTTTTCTACTGAGCAATAGCTCGCACTGTCGGCGGATAAAAGATATAGAAGAAGCGTTCCTTGTAGGAACCTCAAGACAATGCTGCTCGGCTAAAACCTCAACTGGGAGCTCCAGCTCTCGCATCAGGAGTAAAGAGATGAAGGAATGACTTACACCTTTGTCTATTAATACTGAAGCAAGAGTAGAATAAACACAAATCCTACTTTTAATCATCTCGTGCGCCGTTGGGTCGTAAGCATCCATAGCCTGCAGCTGTCCGCTACTTTGACCGCTAGCTCCCTGAGCCTGACGTGGGTCACCTGGTGGCGGTGGTGGATCTCATAGTGCCGTCCACCACCCACAGTTCCTTCTCCTGGAGCTCCACCTGCTCCTCTGCCAACTCCGCCTCCCTGGCGACCACCCTGCCCTCGCCTAAGAGATCCCCTGATCACAGCGTTGTCTCTGTCGTGGCGGCCCGTCCGCTATCTGCCTGCGCTCCTTAGCACGTCGAGTCGGGCAATCACGCGCCATGTGACCTCGCTCGTCACATGCATTGCATTGCCCCTTTCCAGGCTGCCCTGGTGCTTTGTGTTGCCCCCGACCACGCGCTCGAGCTTGATCCTGGGAAGATCTCCTGCACCGAGATCTTGTCGACTGACGCCTGCTAGCTGTTGCAGACGACTCAGCCCTATAACGCCCACTGCCAACTCCAGCTGCCTGGCGTTCCTCTGATAGGAAGCTTTCCGTTGCCAGCGCTCTCCAACACCACGACATAAGTGAGAATGCACAAGGGTACCACATTGGCATGAATTTTTCTCGAAGACCTTGCTCAAACTTCCGTGCTCGAGAGTAGCAATCCCGGATCATGTCGTGGGAGTACCGCGTAAGGTCTGTGAACCTTGCAACGCACTCATCCACTGTCATCCCTTCCTGCCGCAGCTCCAAAAGTTCCTGAATCCGAACTGAGCGCAAACATGAGGGGTAGTACTTCTTACGAAACAACTGCTGGAAGTCAGTCCATGAGAGTGTCGACTCATCATGCATCTGCGTAACTAAACTTCACCAGCGCCTAAATGCTTCGTGCAAAAGGCTACCTGCCAACACAACCACCTGATCAGTTGGTGTTCGGATAAGCCTGAAGACACGGATTACCGACTCTAGGCAATCCTCTGCTGCCTGGGGATCTAGCTCACCGCAGAACCTCAGCGGCCTCTGGCATTGGAATTCGTGGAGTGCGCTAAACTTGAGCGCATCCTCAGCCTGCTCTGCTGATATAATCTGCTTCTCGACAGGTGGGGTTGCTACTACCTATCCACCTGGAGGAAGAATTTCGCGGGATGGACCCTGAACTGAGGCCTCATCAATCATCGGATCGTCGTCACGATTTTGAACCGGTAAACTGGCTGACTGTCATCGCAGAGGCATCTTGAAAATTTAATTAAGACGTAACATGGTCAAATGAGCACGCGCGCGCACGCACACACACAGGTAGTCAGAGTTCTGGTGAATGGATACGCCGACCGCCCGTACCATCACTGGGTTCCCTGACCTGAAAATCGCTCTCGAGACACTTTGACATTGTTTCCTTAAGTCCCAACCAAATCTTTGTAAGGGGACTACTCCAAACACCGTTCCAAGGAATGAATTCTTTCGATACCAATCTGTCACGATCTGACCCAATGGAGCTTGAGCCGCAACTACCCCAAGCCCGCCTCCATAGCCCAGGAGCTGACGACAAGCACCGAAAAACATAACTAGTATGGGAGGCCTTCGCCTAATGTACCTGTACGCACACACCCGACCATCTCCGTGTAGAAGTGCAGAGGAATAATAATAAAAAGATGCAACAACTAGAGTATGACCATGCATGAAAAACCTTTAGGCTGTACAAAAGTACGATAATGTAAATTGAAAAGTTTAAGTGACAAAATACATGTCCAACCAGAAAGATGTCCCATCCTGACAAAACTGGAAAAGTAAATGTTGAGAGCCAGCTCTGAATCTCCAAGCTTCGACCACCGTATGCGGTCAAATGCACCAGGTATCCCTATGCTTTTTTGTAATCGCCGCCGACCTGTCCGTCGTCTGCATAAGACACGACACGTGCGGGAAAAACCCATGCAACGGTGAGTATATACATACCCAGTAGGACGCCCTGAAAGCTGAAGGGGGAGCAATGAGAGACACGATAAAAATAGACAGACAACTCAACCCAAAACAAGAGTAACAAAATCCAACGACATGAATACAAGTATGTATATGCTCAAACAAAAGGTGCCCAAATGAGAGAGAAAAGAGATCTCATCTCATAGCTCAGCAAGGAAAAAGTGCCGACAGTTCCAAAGGTCCATCAATGATGCCCATCATCTTGCGTGTATGTCCGAAGAGACATCCAAGTCGGGCCACACCTCGCCACTATGCCATCCAGTCAATGGGCACAATCTCTAGGTAGAAGATCCATACCCTGGTACAACAGGAGGGTGCCACTCAGTGGATAGCTAGAGGACCCATGCCCTGTCCCGACAGGAGGGTGCCACTCAATAGTCGATAGAGGACCCATGCCCTGTCCGAGCAGGAGGGTGCCACTATGGTAATCGGTAGAGGGCCCATGCCCAGCTCGACTGGAGGGTGCCACTCTAGTAGTCTGTAGTGGACCAATGCCCAGTCCAGCTGGAGGGTGTCACTCTACTAATTGGTAGATGTCCCATGCCTAGCCCGACTGGAGGGTGCCACTCTAGTAGTCGCTGAAGGACCCATGCCCAACCTAGTTGGAGGGTGCCACTCTAATGGCTGGTAGAGGACCCATGCCCAGCCCAACCCAGTTGGAGGGTGCCACTCTAATAGCCGAGGACCCATTCCCTAATACCGCAGGAGGGTGCCGCTCAGATAACAGATAGATGAACCATGCCCCGCCTAGCAGAAGGGTGCCACTCTAGTAGTCAATCGAGGAACCATGCCCTGCCTAGCAGGAGGGCGCCGCTCTGATCAGTCTGATGATCCTGTCCGATCATTACCGTCGTCGAGCGTCGCCTAAATAAGCGTCACACTCGGAACATCTCGCATCGTATCCCAAAAGCCACCACGAAGCCCACCATTGTGTTTTACGCAGAAAACACTCAGGATAGGCTACCCGCATGCCAAAATCTGAGTCCAAACGAAGGAGATACGAGAGGTATAAGTTTTCTTAAAAAAGAAGAGATGGTACACGATGTGTGGTCCCTTTTCGCTACTTGGTTGTGTCCTTGCCGGTACACGGCTCACCGCCCGTGTAGCACTACATGGCATGTAGAGTGACTACACGGCGTGCCTCAGCCACTTGGGGTCCTGCCTGTGCTTCTGGCCGCGCCCGTGTATAATTGCCTGTGTCCGTGTACTATGGTACACGACGTGTCCTCTCGCGCGGGGTCTTGCCTGTGTGCTCCGCCACACGACGTGTGATACTTAACTTTTCCAAAACCTTAGCGCCGTGGCCAAAGGGGCACTACACGATGTGTGTTTATCCTGGTACACGCCGTGTAGTCGGGTTTTTCCCAGAAAGTTAAATCTACTTCCAGTGTTCCAGATCCGACCCCGCCTCCTCGAATTTCGCCTCCAGACCACTTGAAATTGGTGGGGAAGGCCTTCGGTCGTTGTTTCTGGCCATCCGGTGGCCGAAAAACGGATTCCAATTCATCCATGGGGTTCGCTGTATGCACCGCGCGCCTCCCGTTGCCGCCATTTCCGATTTGGATTCTGGATCAACAAATTATTCAACCGCAACTCGCAATTCATCCCAAATCCATCTCTGATTGTTGATCCATTCATTGCACACGAAACCGTTGCGAATCCGGGGGTTCGATCGGGCTCGATCCCGTCCGACAAAGTCGAACTATGGCCTTGTTGCCCAATGCCGAAGAACGCAAAGAACGGGTGGGGGAAAAGTACCAAAACAAAGGTGTAACAATCGTTGGCCAAACGTTCTTGGCCAACGAATACAAATTGTGGAGATTTGGGTGAGAAAACATGGTCCAACAGATACAAATTTAATACACAATTCAAAATCGGTATGCGGGCGTATGCAAAGGTTTGCAATTGACCCAGATCAAAGGAAAATGATGGTCATGCTTAATCTATTTAATCAATTAGGGTAGAATACGCAAATTGAGGAGTTCTACCTAGAGATTGGATCGTTCGTTGATGAACGCGCTCGCCAACGAATGAGAGAAGTCGCTGCGTTCGCTGCGCTCGATCTGTCTGGATCCGGAGTTTTGTCGTCGTCTGATCTTGATTCGCCAACGAGAGGTGGAAGGAGAATTCTCTCAATTTTCCCAGGGTTATGCGGCTAACCCTGATGATCCGCTATATCAGTGATTTTATAGACAAAACAGAATTAGGTTATTTAATTTAAAATAAATAAATTTAATTATTTATTTTAATTAAATGTACACGATATCCGAACTCCCCGCACCGATCCGTTTTAGGTTGCGTCTAGGGTAAATCTCGCGTTCCGGTCTCAATCGTGGTCTCAAATTTTTGATTCGAGATTCCGTTTAAGAGATATGCAATTTTTTTAAGAAACTGCGTGCGCGTAATATAAAATATATTTAATATCTTTATAAAATTAATTCCGGGCATACCGATCCTCAGAATCGCACGCCATCTCAGCGCCCGACTCCAAATATATTTCTACATATATTCCAAATTATTACAAGGCAAAAACAGGGTCTCTACGTGTTGTTAGTCACAATCCTCAATTTTGACACAAGTAGCGGAGTTATTATTACCATTCCTGTTTTTATTAATAATTATGATAAATGGGTTTGACTTTAAATTTAAACTATAGTTATAATTATATATTTTTAGTTTTTATGCATCAGATTTCCGGCTTACATGATTTATGAATCAAAATGATTGCGACCCTCGGCTCTATCCAAGTCCAAACCTTTTAACCTGCTATAATCAAGCTCTATGATCAAGCCCTGGCTTATTTTGGATCATTCAATTCAAGATACCCGACTTTCTGTTTTTCCAAATCCTGAGCAAATTGGCTATTTTTTATCATTGAATCAAAAGACAATCATGAAAATAAGGCCATTCCTATTTTTGATATATTATTTTTTATCTAGCCAGTACTGTTATATTTACATAAATTATGATTATAAATGATATTAATATTTTTTTCCTATCATTCAACATGGTCATCCAATGGTAGGTGAAGCCCTCTCTTGGAAGTCCAAAAGTTTTTTGCCTTACTCAGTCTGCCCAAATGGGAGACGTCTACCCAAACTGGTACTTGTGGGATTCAGCTGCTTCAAATAGTCTGAGTGGGCAAGCCAGTTCATGTCTGTTGACTTCATTATTGAGTGGTTTCATTTTTTAGTGATGTTCTATGCATATATTGTTTGTATGCCTTCTGTAATTTGCTAAAGACAACAACATTAGCTGAGGAATTGAATTGGATGATTCCTTGACGCATGCAATGTAATTTTGCTTCAGGTTCCCGTGAACAAAGTTGGAACATATGGCGACTTGAGAAATGTACTGATGAAGAGGATATTTCTATCTGCTTTGCATTTTCGGATTAATACGAGATACAAGGTATATTGGCATCGCCACACTTTACCTTTTTCTGTACTAATGAGTTTGAATGACTAACTATTTTTATTGCATCATTTTCTTTTTTCTTAGTTGGATTATGCCTTGTGCCATCTTGTCTCACTTAATTATTGTTTTTGTGCTATTGGACCACCGCGACTTGCTTAATTATAATTTTGTGCTATGTTTGAGCTTTAGCAGCATGTTGGTATAAATCAATCTTTGCATCGAGGATCACGGCAGAATGGTGTTACCACTATGAAGCATAATAAAGGGGTTCATATACCAATTGATTTGGGTTCCATTCTAACATAACATGAACCTGCATTATTGTTAAAATAGAGGAGCAAATAACCTAATACCCAAGATACCTTACTAAGGGAGGTTTTGGTGTTTATTTATAATGAATGGTAAAGATAACTAGATATCTGAACTTCGATGTGAGACTCACATCCTCTAACACTCCTCCTCAAGCTAGGTGTACCTAGCTTGGATACACAAGAAAACAAAAAAGAAACTGTTGGAGTCTGCATCCCACATCGGACTAGTGGTTTGATGCGGTCTTTATTATTCATTATAAAATAACCTCAAGGCCTCCCTTAGAGAGGAACCTTGGGTATTGGGTTCTCCTCCATATCATTCAACATGGTATCAAAGGTGGTTCTCTAACCCGAGCCCTCCCTCCCATTTTTTCCTCTCTCGTCCTAGGTTTTTAAGCGACCCCCCCTCGGTGGGGGGCGGCTGTCCCAGACCATTGGCCACCTTCACGGCAGCGCCGCCCCCTATCGTCTGCTCCTCCCGAACGCGACCTTCGCTCTGCCACTCTGCGGGGCCTCCTCCCGTTGCGAGCGCCTTCCCCCTAGCAGCGCCTTCCTGTCGCCAGCGTGCGCTTCGCTCCCGGCCCTCTGGCGCCATTCCTTTCTCTCGATGCGACGACCCCTCTCGTGCGAGGGCTTCTCCAGCGTGCCACTTCCCTGTGCGCGCGACGAACTCCAGGCCGCCCCTCCCTCCCTGCGCGCGTCAGCCTCTGCCGGCCTCCCCTCTCAGATTCGGTCAGATCTTGCCGGATCACGTCCGCCGCGGGTTCCTCTGTTGTCGCTACCCACTCGCAACCATGCTCGGCCCCGCCTGTTGCATTACACTCCCGACGCCGCCCCTTCCATCGTAAGTGGCCTCCACCTCGTCGCGAGTGGTCCCTTCAGGCGGCCCCTTTCCTGCTGTGCGGGATGGCTCCTCCGCAGCTGTTCTCCCTCCCATCGGCCCTTCCTTCGACGACTGGCTCTCCAGATCTGGAGTGCTGCCTTCTCTGCTCACTGACCCTCCCTGTGCGCCACCTCCTCGCGCTGGCTCTCCTCCCCGTCGGACCTTGCCGACCGTCCCTCTTCCCGCTAAGCCGCACCTCTGCATCTGGTGCCATCTGCTCTCGTCGGCCCTAACCGTGAGGCTCCTCCACTGCACCCTGTCGTCAGCCCACTGGCTCCTCCGCGACTTTCTCGGCGCACCATCATCCGGCCTCACTCGTGCGGCTTTCCCGGCACCTTGTCGACCGACACTGCCTGTGCGGCTTTCCCGGCGCTCCGTCGACCGGCCCCACCTGCCGTTGCATCCTCATTCCTGCATGTTCTGCATGACGGGCGTTGTTTGTTGGTTGACAATCTTTTTTGGCATCATCATTGTCACGAACCAGATCTGGTCGCCATCAAAACGGCACCCGACCCGGTCCATGGCAAGGCCCGAAGGGCGTTCCCTATCCCCTCGGGCTGGCACAAGTGCCCGAGTATGATAAATAAGGGTTTGGGAACGATTTACCTGATTCTAGAATCACAAAACAACCAACAATAACAGATTAACTGAATCTGAAAATTTCCGACCAAACAAACATTAAATAAAATTCAGAATTGGATTACAAGGTTTATACAGAAGCCCAAAGACTACCACAAGGGAAGAAAGCCAAAAGGAACACCCCAAGAACCACCTCATGGCAAGTGGGCAACGCCCTCAAGCCATCTCCACGACACCGCATCAAGAAAGACCGCTAGTAACCCGAACCACCGGTTCTAAGAGCTTTACCCAAATCTGCGACAAACATTACCCAAGTCTACTTACACCCAAAGGTGTAAGTAGAGTGAGACTAAGCTCAATATGTTGCCACCCAAAAAGATTCCATGTGATAAATATTTTAAGACAAAAAGCTTGCAGGTTTTATAAACAAGAATGCTAGTAACAATTTCAAGAGATGCAACCTTAAAATGAAAACAGTTTTCAAGTGGGCTACTTTATGGAATGTACACTTTTAAATAAAACACACATGCTACTGAATTTTTCAGAAAAACACACCGTATGCAGACGGTAAGTACAATAAATCCAATGAGCACTAGTCACGAGAACACCCCTAGGCATTAGCTAGTTGTGGGGCCCTAGGTACATCGTATCTCGGTGTAAAAGTAACCATAACACGTCCGTCTCGAGCACGAGCCACTAGGAGGGGAAACCCCAACGACCTAATGGTCCCCAAACATCATCATAGTTAAGTTAGTGTTGTCATCGTCAATCTTGCTAAGTGAAACAGGGACGAAACCACTACCAGATTACTAGCATAACATGTTCCACATGTTATCAAATACACTTTGCACATGAAAATGCCATTTTCAAATCATACACACACCAAACAACCCACACACATGTAACATAATACCCTTTTTCACATTCAAATTCATTTTAACATCATGCTCACACCAAAACAGTCCACAAACATATCTCGTACATTTCTCACAATTTAATAAATCGTTTCAACAATTTATAAAACATTCTCAAAACGTTTGATACCACAAATCATCACTTACTCTTTCAAAACCCCATTTTAAGAACATATACCCACCAAGACAGTACACAAACATGTTTTGCACTCTTTTTGTAACTCAATAAATCATTTAAACTTTTCATAAAACAATTTCAAGAAGTATAACTTGGTTTTTCACATAAAACCCATTCAAAACCCCTCTTTCAAGGCCAAAAGCACATCAAGACCCTACCAACCCAAAATTGGCAGCCCTAGCAACATTTAATAAACCACTTTCATATGTTATAAAATGACCTCAAACGATACTGCAAGAGTTGCACATGAAAAACACACAATTTTAAGCTAAAATGCAACTTAAAATTCAACACTTAACCAATTCCACCAAAAATGGTTTTCGCACCACACACAACATATGAGGAACATGTTAAATAAGTAAATCAAGCAAAGCTAACTCATCAAAGAATGCTTACACATGGAATCACCTACCTTAGGTGTCAAAAACCCCAAATCGTTGTGCGAAACTTCAACCGCACCACCGGCGCACCACAAGAGAATGAAAACGAACCTAAGCCAAGAAGATTGCACCCAAAAACCCAAGGTTAAACACTAAGGATGAAACCCTAGGTGCTGGAAACTTAGAACCTGTCCACAAAAAAAC
Organism: Viscum album; assembly: GCA_963277665.1. Classification (NCBI taxonomy): domain Eukaryota; kingdom Viridiplantae; phylum Streptophyta; class Magnoliopsida; order Santalales; family Viscaceae; genus Viscum; species Viscum album. The sequence goes on along the minus strand of OY728119.1, from coordinate 19,668,884 downwards.
TTGCCATTTTGCTCCAATAGGGGGAATTCAAGGGGAACTCGGGGGGGGGGGGGTTCAAGGGGAACCTAGGGAGGGAAAGATAGGTCAAGTAAAGGAGGAAAAGATGCTCCAAAATTTCAAACCTGTCACACCCGACTCTTGAGGAAATGAACAAGAACCGGAACGAAGTGAAAACTAAAAACCCGGGTGTGACATTCATCCATCATCTTCTTGAGGGGGAGCACCATCCATGACGATTTATATTTTATTTTGTAATCAAGCTGGGTAAAGATTTTGGGTTTATGTTTATGATTTCAGGTTTTAATTTTTAGGATTTATTATTTTGAGATTTGGATATAGGGAATAGGTTTTTAGTTTTAGGGCTTAGCTTTTAGTTTATAGAGTTTAGGTATTGGGGTTTCATATATAGTGTTCTGGGTCTATGTTTTAGGATTTTTTGGTTCGGTTTTAGGGTTTATGTTTATGATTCGTGGGGTAGGGATTATGTTTTACGGTTTATAGTTTAGAATTTTGAGATTAGGGTATAAGGAAGATGTTTTTGGGTTTAGGGTTCAGATTTTAGGTATTATGGTTTATAGATTAGGGTTTCAGATATATGGTTTTGGGTCTAGGTTTTAAGATTTTTTGGTAAGGGTTTATGGTCTAGGTTTATGATTTCAGGCACTGGTTTATGTTTTAATTTTTAGGTTTTATTATTTTTAGATTAGGGTATATGGGATGAGTTTTTACGTTTAGGTCTCAGCTTTTAGGTTTTAGGGTTTTTAGGTATTGGGGTTTCAGATATAGTGTTTTGTGTCTAGGTTTTAGGATTTTTTTGTTCGGTTTTAAGGTTTATGTTTATGATTTCAGGGGCAGGGTTTTGTTTTTAAGGTTTATAGTTAAGAATTTTGAGATTAGGTTATAGGGAATATTTTTTTGGGTTTATGGTTCAGCTTTTAGGTATTAGAGTTTTGGATATAGGGTTTTGGGTCTAGGTTATATGATTTTTTGTTAAGGATTTAGGGTTTAGGTTTATGATTTCAAGATTGGGTTTAGGTTTTAAGATTTAGGGTTAATTATTTTGAGATTAGGGTAAAGGGACTAGGTTTTAGGTTTAGGGTTCTGCTTTTAGGTCTTAGTGTTAAGGTATTGGGGTTTCGGATATAGTGTTTTGGGTTTAGGTTTTAGGATTTTTTTAGTTCTCTTTAAGGGTTTAGGTTTGAGATTTGAGGGGTAGGGTTTAGGTTTTAAGGTTTAGAATTTAGAATTTTGAGATTAGGGTATAAGAATGATGTTTTTGGGTTTAGGGTTCAGCTTTTAGGTATTGGGGTTTAGAGATTGAGATTTCAGATATTGGGTTTTGGGTATAGGTTTTAGGATTTTTTTTGTAAGGATTTAGGATTTATGTTTATGATTTTAGGGCAGGGTTTTGGTTTTAATGTTTAGGGTTTATTATTTTGAGATTAGGGTATTGGAAATAGGTTTTTAGGTTCGTGGCTCAATTTTTATGTTTTAGATTTTAGGTATTGGGTTTTCAGGTATAGTGTTTTGGGTCTAGGTTTTAGGATTTTTTGGTTGTGTTGTAGGGTTTAGGTTATGATTCGAGGGGTAGGGTTTTTGTTTTAAGGTTTAGAGTATAGAATTTTCATATTAAGGTACAGGTAAGATGTTTTGGAGTTTAGGGTTCAGCTTTTAGGTATTAGGGTTTCGGATATAGGGTTTTAGGTCTAGGTTTTAGGATTTTTTTATAGTGATTTAGGGTTTAGGTTTATTATTTCAGGTGGGGTTTAGGTTTTAAGGTTTAGGTTTTATTATTTTGAGATTAGGATATAGGGAATAGATTTTTAGGTTTAGGTATCAGCTTTTAGGTTTGAGAGTTTCGGTATTGGGGTTTCAGATATAGTGTTTTAGGGCTAGGTTTTAGGATTGTTTTTGTTAGGTTTTAGGGTTTAGGTTTATGATTCGTGGGGTAGGGTTTATGTTTTAAGGTTTATAGTTTAGAATTTTGAGATTAGGGTACAGGTAAGATGTTTTTGGGTTTACATTTCTACTTTTAGGTATTGGGGTTTTGAGATTAGGGATTGAGGTATAGAGTTTTGGGTCTAGGTTTTAGGATTTGTTTGGTAAGGATTTAGGGTTCAGGTTTATGATTTTAGGTTAGGGTTTAGTTTTTAGAGTTTAGGGTATATTATTTTTGAGATTAGGGTATAGGGAGGAGGTTTTTAGGTTTAGTTCTCACCTTTTTGGTTTTAGAGGTTAGGTATTGAGGATCCGGATATAGTATTTTGGGTCTAGGTTTTATGATTTTTTTTTGTTCGGATTTAGGGTTTAGGTTTATGATTCGAGGGGTAGGGTTTATGTTTCAAGGTTTATAGTTTAGAATTTTGAGATTATGGTATATGGAAGATGTTTTGGGGTTTGGGGTTCAGATTTTAGTTATTAGGGTTTAGAGATTAGAGTTTCAGATATAGGGTTCTGAGTCTAGGTTTTAGGAATTTTTTGTTATGGATTTAGGGTTTTGGTTTTTGATTTCATGGTAGGATATAGGTTTTAAAGTTTATGGTTCTATTATTTTGATATTAAGGTATAAGGAATAATTTTTTAGGTTTATGGCTCAACTTTTAGGTTTTAGAGTTTTGGTATTGGGGTTTCGGGTATAGTGTTTTGGGTCTAGGTTTTAAGATTTTTTTGGTTCGGTTTTATGGTTTAGTTTATGATTTGAGGGGTAGAGTTTTCAATTTAAGGTTTACAGTTTATAATTTTGATATTAGGGTATAGGGAAGTTGTTTTGGGGTTTAGGGTTTAGATTTTAGGTATTAGGGTTTAGAGATTATGGTTTATTATATAGAGTTTTGGGTTTAAGTTTTAGGATTTGTTTGGTAAGGATCTAGGGTTTAGGTTTATGATTTCAGGATAGGGTTTAGGTTTTAAGGTTTAGGGTTTATTATTTTGAGGTTAGGTTATAGGGAATAAGTTTTTAGTTTTAGGGCTCAGATTTTAGGTATTAGAGTTATGGTAATAGAGTTTCAGATATAGTGTTTTGGTTCTAGGTTTTAGGATTTTTTAGTTTGGTTTAGGGTTTAGATTTATGATTCGAGGGTTAGGGTTTAGGTTTTAGGTTTTAAGGTTTAGAGTTTATAATTTTGAGATTATGGTATAGAGAAGATTTTTTCGGTTTAGGGTTCAGGTTTTACATATTTGGGTCTAGATATTTGGGATTAGTGTATAGGGAAGATGTTTTTGGGTTTAGGGTTTCAACTTTTAGGTGTTAGGGTTTTGAGATTAGAGTTTTGGGTCTTGGTTTTAGGACTATTTTGGAAAGAATTTTGGGTTTAGGTTTATGATTTCAAGGTAGGGTTTAGGTTTTTAGGTTTAGGGTTTATTATTTTGAGATTAGGGTATAGGGAATAGTTTTTTAGTTTTAGGGCTTATCTTTTAGGTTTTAGAGTTTAGGTATTGGTGTTTCGAATATAGTGTTTTGGGTCTAGGTTTTAGGATTTTTTTGTTCGGTTTTAGGGTTTAGGTTTATGATTCGGGGGGTAGGGTTTAGGTTTTAAGGTTTAGTGTTTAGAATTTTGATATTAGGGTATAGGGAAGATGTTTTGGGGTTTATGGTTTAACTTTTAGGTATTAGGGTTTAGAGATAAGAGTTTTAGGTATAAAGTTTTTGGTATAGATTTTATGTATTTTTGGTAAGGATTTAGGGTTTAGATTTATGATTTCAAGGTAGGGTTTAACTTTTAAGGCTTAGGGTTTATTATTTTGAGATTAGGGTATAGGAATATGTTTTTAGGTTTAGGTCTCAGATTTTAGGTTTTAGAGTTTAGTTATTGGGGTTTCAAATATAGTGTTTTGTGTCTAGGTTTTAGGATTTTTTTGGTTCGGTTTTAGGGTTTAGGTTAATGATTTGAGGGGTATGGTTGAGGTGAAACTTTGTCCGACTTGTGGATCTTAAAATGCCGAGGTGAAACGGCGTCCGACTAGCGAACCCTAAATTGCTGATGTGAAACGGCGTCCGACTTATGGACCCTAAAATGTCCAGGTGAAACAACGTCCGACTAGCGGACCCTAAATTGCCGTGGTGAAATGGCGTATAACTAGCGGACCCTATGATTCTGGTTGACAGAAAAGGTCTGAGGAACACCAGGGAGTTGCGGAGAACCTAATAGAGGCAAAGAATTCATTCTGCAGCAGGTTGTGCGCGAGCAAGGAGTGGATCTGGAGAAAGCGGGCGTGCACGCAGCAGTGGAGGGGTGAAGGAAGGGGGCCACCAGCTGGAGGGGTGGCGCACAGGGGGGAGCCGCATCTGGAGGAGGAGAGTCGCTTTTGGAGGGGAGCCGCGGGGGGGAGGGGCTGCTATGCAGGAGACCGTCGTATGAGGAATAAGGCGGGCCGTCGGCGTTGTGCGGACGACGACGAGAGATCTCCGTCGGGAGAAGGGGTTGACCTCCAAGGGTGAGGTCGGGCGCCGGGGGCTATCGTGACCGGCTGGAGGGGTCGCACCTTGAGAGGCAGGGGGCGGTGCTGCTGTGACGGTGGCTAAGCCGAGATAGGATATACGGGAGAGAGGGTTTTTCGGTTAGGCCTTATTTGATACCATGCTAAAATGGAGGAGCAAGTAACCCAATACTCAAGATAGCTCGTCAAGGGAAGCCTTGGTGTTTATTTATAATGAATGGTAAAGATAACATGATACTTCAACTTGAACGTGGGACTCACATCCTCTAACAATTATAACGGACTGTTCATTTATTCAATTGAATTCCCTTTCAATGTTTTGTATTTCAATGTTCTTTGTTCTTTACAGTTTGAAATTTATGGTGTGTTACAACATCTCACATATCTTAAGAGGGGTCGCACCTTGAGAGGCAGGGTCAGTGGTGCTGTGACGGTGGCCAAGGGCCTGGAGGGGTCGCACCTTCAGAGCATATGTGGCCTCAAAACCCCTTTAGTAAGAACATCGGCGATTTGTTCTCATGGTTGAATGCAGTTGAAAACAAGGTTTCTCTTCTTGGTTTTTATAAACAAAATAAGAAGCCTTTGTATTTTTATTACGCTCTTGTAAGGTGTAAATTTTTTAATGATAACTTGATTATCACACCGAATGTTTGCAAACTTTCCAATTGGGTTACTGATAGGAACGTGGGAGAGGCGATAGGAGACCACCCAAGTGGCCGGCCCAGGCCATCATCAATACTCTTTACAATCAAAGGAGGGGTGCACATAAAGGGGAGTCGGGGTAGTATTCTTAATTGTAAAGGGGCCGTGATGTAATTACATTGCTTTTAACTGATTGCCTGGGAGAGGGAATATTAGGAGGGCATCGTACTTGCTGGGGGACCACTCGGGTATTCAGTTAGAAGAAGGGTGTTAGCCTTAGCTTGGAGAGAAGTTCTCCTCTCATGAGTGATGCAGTAATTGGTACTTCCAAGGTACCCTGGAAGCAATTCATCTTAATGGTCAAATTCGCTAGTCTTTTCTCTTTGATCTGGAAGCTCTATCAGTTACCAATCTCATGTAAAATCTATTGTGCCCATAAAATTTCATTGGACTCATGCTTCATATCATGGTACTTAGACTCAACACTCAAACATTATACAACAATACACTTCTTTCTATGCCAAGAAATAAATTTACCATTGATGAAAACAACATATCTATATGTAATTTTTATGCAAGATAAAAACTAATAGGACTTGGGACCACACGGGTGAATGAAAAGTATATTCTAGAAGGGGGTATTGTTCCTTAGACTTTAGGATTATTATTAATGAGTGTTATAAGTCGTGTACTTTGATGTATTAACGAAAGCCGTGACGACATATGTTCGCAGCGAGTTAGGATACGTTGGGTGCGTCATGAGTATATTTCATCAATGAATAATGCGAGAAATGATTTTTCCTAACGGAAGTTGATATCTCATACCCTTTGGTGGAAATGATATAGCCTAAATAAATCTATTGCCATAGTGTTCTATAGACAAGTTCGATTTCCGAAAAGTTAAAGAAAGAGACATCAAACACATATGTTGATTGCAAAAACATGCAACCTGTTTGATTAGATACATCGCGATAAAGAGATTGTATTACACAGTAAGCGTATGTATGAGGTTATATGTCGTTGCAGTATTAACTTATTTCTCTATGAGTGCCTTGGTGTGTTGCTAGACGCTAACCTTGGGCTTTAGGTGGCTTCGTCTAATGCCACTAAAAAAGATGCTTAGAGGGTCACACACTAAGTGTGTCCAGAATCTCAGTTAAATAATATATTATTATTTATTATTTAACAAGTTGAATAAATATTATTCTCGTATGTGGTTTAATAATTATTCATGTTTGCTTGATCGCATATATTTCGTCACCAGTTATTCGAGAGAATATTATGTGAGCGGAATATTTAATAACTATTTAATTGCTATTTAGTGAATATAATATTTATTTATTAAATAAATAGTTATTATTCAAGACCTGATAAATATTATGGAGGAATGACGGGCCGAGTTTTAATGGTCCGGTGAGAAATAATATATATTGAATATTATTTGAATAAATAATGTTTAATTTTAATTCGTGAGTTTAGCGCATGTCAAGAAATAATAATAATATTATTATTGTTAGAAGTTAAGTTGTTTGCAGTCCCACATCGGAATTGACATATCATGTAATCTCTTTTATTCATTATAAAATAACCCCAATGCCTCCCTTAGTGAGATACCTTGGGTATTCGGTCCTCTCATACATTGCTTCATGGTATCAGAGGGTTGGGTTAATTTTTTACCCTCTCTCTTGGTGCCTCCAGTCCCCCGAAACCCCGCTGCCCCCCTGCGCTCCGATCCCCTACGAGCCGTCCCTCCCTCCTGCGCACGACGCTCCTCCCTGCTGGACGACCCCGATCCCGCTTGCCTCCCTCCCGCTGGACGACCCCGATATCGCGCGCCTCCTTCCTGAGCGCCCAACTCTCGACGTCCCTCCCCGACGGCCCTCCCAGTTTGACGAGACGACCCTCCCAGTTTGGCGAGACGACCCTCCCAGTTTGGCGAGACGACCCCCCTGGATGACATTACTAACCGCTCGTACAACCCCTCTCCGGTCTTGAAAGCTTTCTTCCATTCATCCCTTGTCTGGAATCAAAGTTGGTGATAACCATTCCGAAGGTTCTCCTTTGAAAACACTGTAGCCCCTTGAAGCATATCAAACATATCAACCAATCGTGGAATGAGAATATGTACTTGACTGTGATTTTGTTGATGGCCTGACTGTCAATACACATCTGCCATGATCCATCTTTCTTAGGTATCCGCAAAGTTTGAACAGTGCAAGGGCTCATGCTTTCTCAGACGAAGCCTTTATATGCACTTGCCCTCGTAGTGTGGTAAATTTGACAGAGAAGCCCCTGAGCCCAGCTCAATGTGGTGTTAGATACCTTTGCTTGGTGGTAAGCCCATTAATAACTTGTCAGGTGTAATACTGTGAAACTCCTCTCTCTCGTCTCCTTCCTGAAATCAGTGACTGCACATAAAGTAATTATTGATTTTCCTTGCACCTGAGTGTGTGCTTCATCAAAGGTGACAAATTATAATGAGCTTTGTCCTTGGTAAACTTCACAATTTTAGTTCACCATTGTGACGAACATTCACGATTGGAATATGAAATGTTTGCGACAGGAACCCTTCACAAATGACCTGTAGCTAAAAAGCGTGCCGCAAAAACTATTTTTTGCGGCTGGGGACCCACCTGTTGCAAAATGCTTTTACTGGTTATATATATGTCAGCATTTGCGACGAGATTTGTCACCCGTCAAATAATTATTTATGACGAGATTGATCTCCTGTTGCAAATAATGAAAAAAATAAAAAAAATATATTTAAAAAGATAAAATATAAAATAAAAAACATCACAATAATATAAAAAAATAAAAAAAATTAATAAAAAAAAATAAAAAAAAGTACACAATAATATAAAAAACGCAATATATAAAACCGTAAATATCTGAATTAATAACAATATTAAAAAAATATGTTCATTCAAATGTTTATCATAATAAATGTGTTAAAAAAATACATAAATCACTGAGGGGAGGGTCATCTGTAGGTGGTGGTGGGTGGAACTCCATCCCTACACCCTGCGCTAAGCGCCGCATGTATTTCATCATCTGGTGCTGCTCATGCACTCGACGCTGCTCCTACTACTGCTCATGCTGTCGATGAAACTCTTTCTGCTCTCTACGCAGGGTCTCTATAACCTCATCCTAAGCTCGCAACTTCTTCTCATACTCTGAAGCCGATAAAGATGACTCTCCACGAGCTCCTCTCGAGCTGGACGTCGACAACGCAACAATACCATAATAGCTGCCAGACGTCAATCGAGAACCGATATCAACAATTTGGCCTTTCTTGAAAGCATACTGAGTCTTCTGCATCCATGATGCATCACGAAATCCTATTGTACCGGTTGTTGAGCAAAGTATTGTTTTCAACAATACATATTAATGTTATTTAAAGGGGGAGATTATTGAAAATAATACTCTGTCTCTTTATGATAATTTTGATGCTCACAAATACCCTTAGTTATTTTCTAATGATTTTATTTAGTATTTTGCAAGAATTTATTAATTTATTTTACTCTTGAAATAACGAGAATTTATTACTTATTCGGAATCTGCTTCAAGCGCGTCTTGGAATCACTGTTCATACCTTACGTGGATAAATGTAGCGCGGAATCTGCTTTAGCGCGTCCTGGAATCACTGTTCATACCCTACGTGGATAAACGTAGCGTAAGGATGAAAAACGTATATGCTTTTTGAGATAAGAGAAAAGTATGGTTAAACAACCATACGTTTTCAGCAAAGTATGGAAGAAGAATCTTACGTTTTGGTTATCAGCAAAGTATGGAAGGAGAACCGTACGTAAATACTAAACGTTACTGTTGGAGTCTGTATCCCACATCGGACTTGAGGTCCGGTGTGGTCTTTACCATTTGTTATAAAAGCACCCCAAGGGCTCCTTAGAGAGAACACCTTGGGGGTTCGGTCTCTCCTATTTTCTCCTACTACATGGTATCAGAGGAGGTTTTTTGAACCCCCAATCCCACCCTCCCTTTTTTTTTCCCCTTTAGGGTTTCTCGTCCGGGGGGCGGCGGCCTCAAGGCCCCGTAGGGTTACCGCCGCCGCCCCTCCGCCTCTGCCCTGCCCAGCTCCTCTCAGGCCCTCCCTCCCGGCGCTCCTCTGATCCCGGCAGGCCCTCCCTCCCGGCGCCCCTCCCCTGCGCCCCCGCACCCTCGCCCGCGCGGCTCCCTCGCCCTCGCCCGACGGCCCTCTCTCTCCCCGACGCGGCCCGCGCCGGCTCCTTCCTGCGGACTTCCTCCCCGACGCCGCTCCCTCCCCGCGGCTCCCCACGGCTCCCCGGCAGGCCCTCCCTCCCGGCGCACCTCTCCTTCCGGCGTCCGCCGTCCTCCCGCGGTGCGCCTTCGTCCCGGCGGCTCTTCTCCCGGCGGTGATTTTCCCCGCGCGTCGGCCTCGTCTCGCCGGCCTCCCGGTTCTGCCCGGCTCGCTTCCATCCCCGGCTTCTCCACCGTGCGCTCGACCTCCTGCCGGCGCGTCTCTGGATCCTGACCGGCGGGCGTCTCCCCGGTTCTCCAGTCGACGACGCCTCCTCCTGCGGAGCGTCCCCTCTTCCCGACGGACCGACGCCCGATCCCGACTCCCGGCGTCCCGATCCCGAGCGGGATTCTTCTCCAGGCGCGACGACCCTCCTGCATCCCTGCGCCTCTGCATCCCCGTCGCCCCTCACCCTCTCCCAGCGGCTCCCCTCCCGGCTCCCCGCGCCCCGCCTCCCGCTGCTCCCGCGCCTCCCGCGCGCTCCAGCTACTATCTTCCCGGCGCTGCTCTCCGGCGTCCAGATCCGACGGCCCCTTCTGTTTTTTTTTTCTGGCCGCTTCTCCTGCCAGGCGGTTCCCCCCCTGCCGACCATCCCACTGGCCGCCTCCAGTTCTGCCGGCGCCTCCAGTTCTGCCGGCGCCTCCAGTTCTGGCAGTTTCTCCTGCCCTGCGGCTTTCTCCCAGGCTGCGGCCCTCCAGCAGCGCTCCTCCAAGGCAGCCTCCTTCACCGGGCTCCTCCTGCGCTTCTCTTCCGGCAGCCAGTCGGCTCCAGTTTCTCCCTGCGGCTGCCCAACTTCAAGTGTCGGCTCTCCGGCACCTCCTGCGGCATCCCCGCCTCGCCGGCATCTCCCGACGTCTCCCGGCAGCCGCTTCTCTATCCGCCGGCACGCCCATTCGCTGGCGCAGTAGCTCGACCACCTCGGATTTGGGTCTGTTGGCGCCGCCAGATCCCGCAACGATTTCTGCGGAATCCCCGCCTCCCGTCGCCGGCCCCGCAAGTGCGGTTTTCCCGGTGCTAGTTTGGATTTCCCGGCGTTTCATCGACCGGCCCCACTAGTGCGGCAGTCCTGGCGTTCTGTCAACCGACCCGGTCTCTGTGTGGTTCATCTGCTGCGTCTGCGACATCATCCATCCATCTCCTGCGCAGGAGTTTCGATCGTGAGGGGGAGCAGCCACCTTTGCAGCGTTCTCTTTTTTTTTACTTCGTCTGGTTTTGTAATCAAGCTGGGCATGTCCAGCTTGAGGGGGAGTGTTGGTCTCTGTTTTTCTTGCTTTCTTTTCATTATGTGTCCAAGCTAGGTACACCTAGCTTGAGGGGGAGTGTTGGAGTCTGTATCCCACATCGGACTTGAGGTCCGGTGTGGTCTTTACCATTTGTTATAAAAGCACCCCAAGGGCTCCTTAGAGAGAACACCTTGGGGGTTCGGTCTCTCCTATTTTCTCCTACTACAGTTACGTTTGTTTCTCAAAAGTATGGTTCATCAACATTACTTTTGTGAACAACCATACGTTTTTGGAAAAGTATGGATCAAGTAAAAGTATGGATCTTTTAACGTATGTTTGAGAGTTGAAGAAAAAGTATGGATAATCAACCCTACGTTTATGTTCAACCTTACGTTGTAAACCCTATATTTGGAGGCCACGTCATCAACCTTACGTTTGGCATCGGAAATTTTGACAGACGATATTTTTATGCAGCGATCAGCAAGCTGATTTTTGGGCGGATTTAAATTCGTTTTTAAAATACGACTTTGACTGATTCAAAGCCGTTTTATCAATGGATTTAAGATCGAATTAAAAGGAGCTTATTATGCCGAGTCTTAAGGGAAGTTACGACTTCTCTGTAAATTCAAATTTTTGAATATCGCGAATGAAAAGGCGACTTTTATGGATCTAAATGTGCAGGAGATATGCTCAGCCTTATTATATATGTTTTCTCTGAAAACACCAGGTACAAGGGTGTATGATAATCAATCTATTATAAAAAAGGTGGAAAATAGAGACTGCAAAAAAACACCCAGTTCTGCTGATTCATTAGGAGCGTCAAAGCTCTGTTTGTTTAAGAAGAAAGAACTCGATAGAAGATTCACCTGTTCTACATCGAATATCTATTGTGGATCTACTACTGCTGATATTGTGAACTATATCTCTATATCTATTGCAACCGGATCAACTCAGAACTGCTTCGACTTGAAAATCAATATTTCTAGAGACTACGATCCATCTGCTGTCAATTGCATTCTGTTGCAATTGTGAAAATAAACTGGAAAACTTCTTTCTGAAATTCTTTTTATTCTTGAGTAACCAACTTCTCGTACTAAGCTGTGTTGGTTCATGTTTGAACCAGAAGGCTTTGTTTTGCCTTGATTGTAAAGGTGTCAACTGCCTGTATTCAGTTGTGGACAGGTCTGTTGAAAAGAGGACCAGATAGTGAAAATCACCAAGCTCGTGGAGTTGAGCGTTGATGGAGTGGACTTATGGGCCTTCTGTTCCCCGAACCCCTATACATCTTTGTGTTCTTATTTTCACTTATTCTGCTGCACGATCAAATCTGATAAAGTATAGAGGACAGAACTCGTTCAATCAAAGAGTTACCGAAAAATTGCAAAAGACACAATTCACCCCCCTCTTGTGTATAATTTGTAGATTCAGATCCAACAATTGGTATCAGAGGAGGAGCTTCTGATAGAGCCTTAGCACGCTAGAAGCTTTTAAAAGATTATATATCAGAGCATCATGACTGATACAAGAGAAGGGATGTCAATGGTCAGAGCACCATATTTCAATGGAGACAACTATGGCTGCTGGAAATCGCGCATGATAATATATCTGAAAAACCTCGGATATAAAATCTCTTCAAAGATTCCGACTCCTTATGAAATTCCTGAAAATCCTGAGACATGGAGTGCTGCTACAGAGGCAGAGTATGATATGAATTCAAAGGCTATGAATGCAATCATCTGCGGTCTAGGACCAGATGAATTTAACAGAGTATCTCAGTGCCCAACAACATATGAGATGTGACAAACAATAGCCGTGGCATATGAAGGAATAGACAATGTGAATAAACTGAGATATGCAACTGCCAAATTGAAATTTGATACTTTCAGAATGTTTGAAGGTGAAAGCATTACCCAAATGAATGGGAAATTGACAGAAATTGTCAATAATATAACAGCTCTAGGAGAACCTATCAAGCAGGCTGATCAAACATTAAAAGTTCTAAGGGTACTTCCTACTCGATGAAATGGTATCTCTGCTGCAATCAGACAATCAACACCTGTCAAAGATCTAACCATGAGAGAGCTGATTGGTACACTGATGATGTATGAAGCTGTAATGCAAGATGAGACTAATGAACATAAAGTGATTATCAAAAGAGAAGATACCGTCTTAAAAGTAACTTCACAACAAAAGAATAGAAAGCTGAAGAACAGAGAAGTCAAAGCAAAATCAGAGAGCTCTGACTCATCAAACTCAGATGAAGAGCTGGCTCAGCTAGCCAGGAAATTTAGAAAGTTCTACAGCAAGAAAAGAGGCTTCAAAAATTTTTTTAAGAGAGATAATAAAGAAGTAAGATGCTATGAATGCAAGAAGATGGAGCATATCAGACCAGATTGCCCACAATTGAAGGATGCAAATAAGAAGAAATTCTTCAAAAGAAATGACTATGAGTATAAAGACAAGAAAGCTATGAAAGCCACTTGGAGTGTATCTGAAGACTCCAGTAGCTCTCCTGAATCAAGCTCAGAGAAAGTAGAAGTAAATCTAAAAGCAAACATGTGTTTTATGGCAGAAACTGATGAGGTACACTCATATTACTCCTTTGAATCAAATTCTGAATCAAGCTACACAAATGAAAAACTTGCAGCCTACTGCAATATGCTTGAAGAAAGATATGACTCACTATTTAAGAAACATAAGTCACTAAAAAATAAACATAAAGCCGTTTCAGATGAAAGAGATACAATGCTAAAACAACATAAGAAATTAACTGATAAATACAATTCGATTAACACTAACTATATTAATTTTGAATCAAGAATAAAAACACTGCAGAATGAAGTAAAATCTTACAAACAGGCTGCATTGATTTTTACAAAAGGAGAAAATTCATTAAATGAAATTCTTGGAAAAACTGTCATTAAAAAGGAGAGATTTGGAATTGGCAGTAAATGAGAAAAACCTAAGCTATATAAAAATTATTTTGTTCCTAGCTCTAAAAAGGTTAATTGTAACTTTTGTGGGACAAATAGCTAAAAACTGTTTCTTAAGACAACCTCAAATTTGTGGTATTAAGAAAGCCTATGTTTCAAAAGACTTATATGATTCAGCTGATTTTAAAAGAACAAAGCAAATCTGGATACCCTGATCATTGCTAGCTAACACCCTTGGACCCAACAAAATATGGGTACCAAAGCAATTTGTTTGAATGTCTTTGCAGGTAGCAGGCCACCAGAGGAGAAAAGATATATGGTACATGGACAGTGGCTGCTCAAGACATATGAGTGGAAACTCATTGAATTTTTCTTCACTCACTCAAAAGGAAAGAGGACTTGTCACATTTGGTGACAATGCCAAAGGAAAAATCATTGGCATTGGAACTGTTGGAGATCCAAAAACAGTCTCAATCAATAAAATACTTTATGTACAAGGATTAAAACACAACCTGATAAGTATCTCTCAACTCTGTGATGATGGATATTGTTATGTAAAAAATGAGAGGGAGAGAACGGGAAGTGAAACAGAATTATATTGCTAAGCCCACAGCAGAAATACAGCAGAAATACAGCAGAAATACAACAGAAATACAACAGAAATACAACAGAAATGGGAGAGAAAGATATATGAGAAGAGAGTGAGAAACCTGTGGAAGACCACTCCACTGATTCCTTCTGGAACGTCCCAACGTACCAGCCCACACAGCAGCCTGCTGTGGAAAACTCCCAAATATCAGTTCGTCCTCATCCCAACACCCTGCTGCCATTTTAATAGCCCTCCAGCCCACTGCCACAGCTGGCAATGTTATTACAAAATACAATATTGCCCTCTAACAAACTAACAAACTCTAACAGCCTATTTCCAGTTGTCACCAGCCCTTTACCCACTAACAAACAACCCAACCAATAACAGCTGTCAATAGCTGGCAACTGCTGGCAGCACAATATCTCAATTACAACCCACACCTGGTAGTCCTCTATATTCCTAACAATTCCCCCCCACCTAAAAACCACCCTGTCCTCAAGGTGGAACAACTCAATCTTTGCTCGGCTGTGCATTGGGACAGCAACACCCGGTGGCGGCTTCGGTGGAGGCCTCGACATCATTGCATCTTCATTGGAAATCAGCAACACACTCGGCAAATTAAGACGCCCAGTGCAAGTGGATTGGAAGCCCCTTGTTGGTAATGTAAACTTCGGCCTTGCTGCCCAAGTGAATCTTGTTTCCAAATCGTTCCCATCCAAAAGTGTGTCTTCATAATATAAAAGAGCCCTTGTGAAAAAACCCCCACTGTTTGAGAATGCTCAGCATTTAAAGCGTCATTGCTGCTGCAAGAAAAATCTTCCAAAGTGCCTTCTCTCACGGTCTTGGCGTGGTGAGAATATGGTGGCTGCTGTTTAACAATTACAACATTTCTTAAAGTGACTGTATTAATAAGTTCTGCCTTCAGCTCCCCATACTTAGTCCCAGCAGCTGCTCCAATCAACGGACTAGAAGTGTATAGTCCTTCCACAAACCACAATTCCCTGTGCAGATTTGACGCCACCTTTTTGGCCACTTTTAATTGGGCTAAATACCAGGTTTCTGGAGTAAAAACGGACCTTCCAGTAAGCAGAATTTTGTCAACATTACTAATGTCCCAATAGAGAATTCCAGGGTACCCAGAAACGGTATTTCCAGCTCTTAAACCATCATTTGCAGAGAAAACAACAAGAGAAAATCCAAATTCCTTTATAACATCAGCAGCTGGAATACAGTGGAACTTCTTTAGGCATAGGTGGTCAGCAACAATACTTATGCTCTATCCCTTGTTTGATTCTTGTTCATACGAACCTTTCAATAATAGAGCAGGCTGCAGCGATGGTCGCCACGTCTCAAAACTATTCCTGGGAGTTGTTGCTAAAACCATAGAGTCAAGATATCTGTTGCGTGTGTTATAAATAGATCCTGCAGACAAACCGTACTCCCTAGGCAACCTAGCTGCTTCAGCATCCCCCCAACAACCTTTTCCCTCCGTCTCAACAACCAAAGACTGCTCAACTAGAATACAGATGGCCTGTGGGAAAAACACATGCATCACTTGATCGGGATTTTGCTCCTCCAAGAGCTTTTGGTCCAGCATGCAAACAAACTCCACGGTAGGAGTTGCACTTGCTGCTTGCCTAGCATGATACTCATTGTTTCCAGCAAAAAAACTTTGCCTGCAGCTATCGTGAACATCAGAAATAGCAGGTCCTAACTCACTACCAGATTCAACAACATTAATTTGCCCCGTCCCCAGGTTCGGTATATTCCTGGTTTGTGAAAATCCCCTCGGCGTCAAGGTGAATAAGAGGGAAGTTGCTACCATGGACCGAGAATGCTTATAATGACTGCGCGTGTTGAAAACCGAACCTGCAGGTAGTCCGCACTGCCTAGGATTCCCAGGTGCAAAAGTGCCCTTGTTGTAGTCAATATCCTCCATGTCAGACACCAAAGGCTGCTCTACCTGAATTTTCATGGCTCGAGGAAGAGAACCTCGTGTCGCATGAACAGGTTTCCACTGCAACCCCCTTTCTCCAAGCTCCCTCAAAGGAATTAGAGAAACATCAGGCTCCATTGCACAGACAAAAGCCTTGCAAAACTTATCAGCCGGACTTCTACTACTTAAACCGCAGGCACCCCCTGCACTAGTCTTGCAGCCAATTTGAACAACGGGTTGATTTTCTAGCTCATTAACGGCCCCTTTTCCGGTTTCTACAACAGTTGCCTCGGCAATACCAATAACTAGCATTTCTGGAACCATGGGCTCAACACCTAAAGCGGGATACTCATCTGCTTTTGCAAATTCTTCTTCACTTAAATCTTTTAGTCCCGATCTTGGAAAAGTGGAGCAAGTTTCTCTATCGCAAGAAGAAGTTTGCATGACGTCTTCCTCCATTCCCTGCCACTCTTGTGCATCTGAGAGCTCAGTCGCCCCTACTTCTTCCCCTGCAAATAACTTTGCTTGCTGCTGCTCTCTACCGCTCCAATACTTTTCCAAGAGTGCCGGCTTCAACTGCTCCCATGTCGAATCTGGATTTTTGCTCAGCCAAGAAAGGAACCATAACAAAACTGTGTACTCCAAACTTAACTGCGCATAGTGAAGCTTCATGTCCTCTGCTGTATGATTTTCCAGGAAATAAGCCTCTGCTTTTGTGATCCAACCAAGTGGTTCCTCACCTGAAAAAATTGGCAGCTCAACTCTTGTTACGATACTGCTCATTCCATCGACTGATGACAAATTGTCAAGTATAGGACTCTTCTCCTGTTTCGTTCCGAACTCCACTGCCCCGACGTTGCTTCGAAGAGAACATGCTGCAGCTGTTTGGTTTCGGGTTATGGATACAGAATTTTGTTCTACCTGCAACTGCAAATTCTGTATCTGCTTCAGTGCCCTTCCATCTGTCCACAATTGTGCTTGCTCCTGCTCCCACGACCTACGCCTCAACTGTCCAGTAGCATTCCGACACTCTACATGAACAGAGAAAACCAACTTTGGTTCCTCCAGGTCGAATTTCAGCTCACTAAATAGCCTTTTGATCTTCACTTGTCTCTTAGTAAAATCTTCCAAAAATGATGTTTGTCTCTGCGCCTCCCCAGATGGTCCCTGCATTGTCCAGCTTGCTCACAAAAACTTCTTGTTCGTCCGTATGCGCCCCGACTTCTCAGTGCTCAGCCTACAACTTCTTTTTTTTTTTTGTCGGTCAGCAGTTGCTCCAACCACTTCCTTTCCGTTCGCCTTTACAGCAGTCGCCCGTCTCAACTCCCAGTACAGCAAAATCGGCTTCCCATTAGTACGTCGCACTTCAATCGTCCTCTAGCGATCACAACTCTCAATGATCAATCAACATCGAACGCGCCTTCAGCTCCAAACGCACTTCCAGATTTCGCGTCTCCAGCTCGGGTCGCCTCCTGCTATCAGAACGCTTACCACAGCAAACGATTTTCCAGTCGCGACGTTCACTACTGTCAGTTCTCCTCACCCAATTCTGGCGATTGATCCCAACCAGCACGCGTCTGCTGCTACTACGCGTTTCCCGTGTTCGCGCCTCTTCTCCAGCTACCAACAATCTCGAAACCTCCAGTTGCTTCCGTTTGTTAGTACTGGTTTGCGCCAGAAAATTCCCGAACTGAACGAACACTCATACGCAGCTCGAGCATGATTTTTTTTTTTAACCAGCTCTTGCGACGCCTCTCTCTCTCGAGCGATTTTCCCCAGCGGAGTCGCCAAATTGTTATGTAAAAAATGAGAGGGAGAGAACGGGAAGTGAAACAGAATTATATTGCTAAGTCCACAGCAGAAATACAGCAGAAATACAGCAGAAATACAACAGAAATACAACAGAAATGGGAGAGAAAGATATAGGAGAAGAGAGTGAGGAACCTGTGGAAGACCATTCCACTGATTCCTTCTGGAACGTCCCAACGCACCAGCCCACACAGCAGCTTGCTGTGGAAAACTCTCAAATATCAGTTCGTCCTCATCCCAACACCCTGCTGCCATTTTAATAGCCCTCCAGCCCACTGCTACAGCAGGCAATGTTATTACAAAATACAATATTGCCCTCTAACAAACTAACAAACTCTAACAGCCTATTTCCAGCTGTCACCAGCCCTTTACCCACTAACAAACAACCCAGCCAATAACAGCTGCCAACAGCTGGCAACTGCTGGCAGCACAATATCTCAATTACAACCCACACCTGGTAGTCCTCTATATTCCTAACAGATATACTGTTGATTTTACTAATAATTGCTGTATTGTTTCTAAAGATAAACTGTTTAAATTTAAAGCACCAAGAACTGAAAATGTCCATACTTTGGATTTAAATTCCTTGTGTAAACAACAAGTAAACTGCTTGACTGCTAAAGTAAGTGAATCCTGGATCTGGCATAGGAGACTTGGACATTGCAATGTATATGTTTTACATAAGTTATCTAAGAAACATTTAGTTTCTGATTTACCTAGTCTCATATTTGAAAGTGACAGATTTTGTGATGCATGTCAACTTGGCAAGCAACACAAATCATCCTTCTAATCTGTTAATAAAGTTGCTACATCTAAACCTCTAGAATTTATTCTTATGGATTTGTTTGGACCCTCAAGAGTAGCAAGCTTAGCAGGTAAATTATATGTATATGTTTTAGTTGATGACTATTCAAGATTTACATGGATTTTCTTTTTGAAATTTAAAAATGAAGCTTTTACTTTATTTGAAATTTTCTGCAAATCTGTTCAAAATGAAAAAGGTTTTAATATAATCTAATTGAGAAGTGATCATGGTGGAGAATTTGAGAATCTGGAATTTAATTCCTTTTGCTCAAACATGGGTATTAAACATACCTTTTCTGCACCCAGAACAACTCAACAGAATGAGATTGTAGAAAGGAGAAATAGAACAATTCAAGAAATGGCTAGAACTATTTTAAATGAATATAGCCTACCTATATATTTTTGGGCAGAAGCTGTGAATACAACTTGCTATATAATTAACAGAGTTTTAATTAGACCTATTTTGAAAAAGACACCCTATGAACTATGGAATAACAAAAAACCCAAAGTTAACTACTTTAAAGTTTTTGGATGCAAGGTTTACATCTTAAACACCAAGGATAATCTTGGTAAGTTCGATCCAAAATCTGATGAAGGTATTTTCTTAGGATATTCTGCTACCTCCAAAGCTTATAGAATTTATAATAAGAAGTCAAGGATTGTTGAAGAATCAGTTCATGTGAAATTTGATGAATCTGATCCCTTTGAAAAAAGGACAGATCAAATGGATGAACTTGACTCTAATGATAACATGAGACTTGAGAACTTAAAGAATGATTTTGAAAAAGATATAAAAGAAATTCAGTCCAGTTCAGAGGAACATGATACTCAAGAACCTTTAAATATATTACCTAGATAGACTAGAACCCTAAAGAATCACCCTTTAGAAACTGTAATAGGTGACCTAGAAACTGGTGTTCAAACTAGAAGAAACTTAGGAAACCTAGTGGAATTCTCTGCCTTCCTATCTCAACAAGAACCTAAGACTATAGAAGAAGCTTTAGATGATGAAAGCTGGGTAATAGCAATGCAAGATGAATTAAACCAGTTTAAAAAAAATGAAGTTTGGGAATTAGTGGAAAGACCTAAGAATTATCCTGTAGTAGGAACCAAATGGGTCTTTAGAAATAAACAAGATGACCAAGGCATAATAACTAGAAATAAAGTAAGATTAGTAGCTAAAGGATATAATCAAGAAGGAATAGATTATGATGAGACTTTTTCACCTGTAGCTAGGTTAGAAGCCATTAGAATCCTTTTAGCCTATGCATCTTATATGAATTTTAAATTATTTCAGATGGATGTTAAATCTGTCTTTTTAAATGGTTATTTAATGGAGGAAGTTTATGTTGTACCACCTCCTGGTTTCGAAAACTCTCAAAAACCTGATTCTGTTTTTAAACTTATTAAAGCTCTTTATGGCCTTAAACAAGCACCTAGAGCTTGGTATGAAAGATTAAGTTCTTTTCTTTTGAAAAATGACTTTACTGTTGGATTGGCAGATCCAACACTCTTTAAGAAAACTGTGAAAAATAATGTTTTATTGGTTCAAATTTATGTTGATGATGTAATCTTTGGATCAACTAATAAAACTCTTTGTCATGAATTTTCAAAATTAATGCAAGAAGAATTTGAAATGGGTATGATGAGAGAATTAAATTTCTTTTTGGGTCTTCAAATATTTCAAAAAGATTTTGGAAATGTTTTAAATCAAAGCAAATACATTACTGATTTACTTAAGAAATTTGGACTTGAAAACAGCAAGCCATTTACAACTCCTATGTGTACTAATATAAAACTTGATTTGGATGAAACTGAGAAATCAGTTGACAACAAGTTATATAGAGGTATGATTGGTAGTTTGTTATATCTTACTGCTAGCAGACCATATATAATGTATTCAGTATGTCTTTTTGCTAGATTTCAATCAAGTCCTAAAGAATCTCATCTAACTGCTGTTAAAAGAATTTTTAGATATTTAAAAGGAACTGTTTTTCAATCTCTTCTTTATCCTAAAACTTCTGATTTCAATTTGATTTCGTATTCAGATGCTGACTTTAGAAGTTGTAGATTAGATAGAAAAAGTACATCAGGAACATGTCACATTTTAGGAAAGTCTTTAGTATCATGGTCTAGTAAGAAACAACATTCAGTTGCCCTGTCAACAGTTGAGGCAGAATATGTTACTGCTGGCAGTTGCTGTGCACAAGTATTGTGGATGAAAAACACTCTTATGGACTTTGGATTGAATTTTAATAATACACCTATTTTATGTGATAATACAAGTGCAATTAATATTTCAAAAAATCCTATTAGTCATTCTAGAACTAAACACATTGATATAAGTCATCACTTTTTAAGAGATCATGTTATTAAAAAGAATATATTTTTAGAATTTATAAATACAGAAATTCAATTAGCAGATATTTTTACTAAACCACTTCCCACTACAAGGTTTGATTTTATTAAGGGGGAGCTAGGTTTATTTAATTTTAAATAATTTTTATTTTTTACTTTTATTTATTTTTGTAATTTTTTTTTTACTGTTTAAGATTTTTTTTTCTTTCGCCATATGCAAATTTTATTTGTTTTAAATATATGTAATGATTAGTGATTACACGGGAATCAAGGCTGTCAGAGCCTTTTCGACTTCTAAACCGTTTCACTTCAATCGAAACCCTTTCGAAATCCGAAAATCGCACTTCTGCTCCTAAACCCTAATCTTCGAACCTCTGAAACCCTAACCTTCAAACCTTCAGAGCTTCTCGCAGAGATGGTAAGAACTAAAAGCGCCAGTGAAGCCGAGCCAAGCAATGCCAAGAGACAACGCTCCGAGGGAAGAAAAATCTTACATGGCAAGGTAATCGATCTCGACTGGTTATTTCAGACAAATCTGCTGTTGAAGCAAGCGCTGTCGTTTCAGAATCTTGAACAGATGTTCAACAGTGAAAATACGGAATTTCTGTATGAAGTAGAACTTAGATACTTCTTCAAATCTGTACAGTTTAGTCTGGGAGATATCGAGGACAGTATGATGGCTAAGATAGAGGATAGAGATTTCTCAATCTCATCAGTAGAGATAAGTCAGATTCTCAACTGCCCTCATGAGGGAGTTTTTCATTTCGATTTGAAAAATATTGGAGATTCTGTGCATAGATCCGAGGACATCATGTCTTTTCTTTTTGGTACTAAGTCTATAAAGAAAATGTTTATCAAAGATTTGGAGCCTGATCAGAAAATTTTGGTCAAATTTATTCAGACTGGAATAGCTCCAAGAATGACAGAAATGGAAAAGATTTTGTACCCTGATATGTACATAATGTATCTTCTGTTAAGTGATATCAAGTTAAACTTCCCAAGGTACATGATAAGGTATCTCAATTACTGCTGTCAAAGCGATGCCCTGATGAACTTCTATCCTTTCGGTCGATTTATTTCTAAACTGCTCCTTAAGAAAGACATGGTGCGATTAGTGGATGCCCGAGTAAACTGTCATCACAGTAATGTGTTTAATACTAGAACTTTAAGGAAGATTGGGTATTTCTGGAGCACCATTAAATGAAAACTTTTGCCAGTAGGAGCTGAGGAAGACTCAGAGAGTGCTCAGACTCAACCTGCTAAATCCAAGGAGGGACAGACTGAATCAAGAGTCAGCAATGTAGCAAGAAGGATTCGATTTGAAGTGGAAGATGTTGAGGAAGACAGAAGTCAGGAGAGACTTTAATCAAAAAGAAAGAGACCTGTTAATGAGGAAATTACTTCCCCTGTATTGGTAACAACAACAGAAGCTTTATTTACTTATTCTTTTGTAAGAGAAGCTGTTATTGATAAGACCATGGAAGTTGTTAGTGAAAGAACAACACCAGTAGAGGGATCATGAGCTCAAGAAGAAGCTCAAAGGGAGAATCAGGAACAGATTGTAGCTGATGTTGAAGTTACACTTCAACAGAACCAAGATAAGGAGGCAGTGCCTGGTGGGGTAGTGGCCATACCTCAAGAAACTCCTGAAAATGTTGTTCTCGAAACTCCAGTGGAAGACCAAGATGCTGATGTTTGTGGTGAGCATGCTTCTGAAGTTCACACCGAAGTGCTTCAAGAGGATTTTTCTGTGGAGGAGTCTGGAGACTCTAAGGAAAAATCTGTGGACCAACCTACTCAGGACAAAGAAAAAGATAAATCTGATGCTGAATCATTACCTTTGGTACTACTGCATCATCCAGAGCCTGAGAATGTGAATCAAGCACAGGGTGCCTCTGATTCAAGGAAGAAAGAAGTTGAAGAACTGTACAAAAAGGTGTCTCAGTTAGAATCTGAGAATATCACTTTGAGAAATGCCTTAACCTTTGAACAATTGATATTTCAAAAGCTGAAGGAGTGTACGGTCTCAAGACAAGAAGTTGAAATGTTTAAAGAGGATATGCTGACTGTAGTTGCTCAATTGAAATCTGAAATGGTTATGAAGTCAGATTTATCAGATCTGAAGTCGTTTATGGAGAATCAATTTGCATCAGTGGCAAATAATGCTGTTACTGGATCAGGTACTTCATCTGATTTAATCAGAAGCTTTCAAGCTATCACAGCTGTGATGAGCAACATGAATGATAGGTTACAAGATCTTCAATGTAACAGTGCTCCCTTTATCAGTGTTGCTGGACAATCAGAAGTTTTTAGTGGATCAACTGACATCTAGTGAGCCATCGATCAGAATCCTGTTAAATCAGTTATCAGAAAAGTTGTCAGTATTTGTCGAAAAAGAGGAAGGATGCATGAGTTTTTCAGAGTCAATTTAATTGAGGATATTCATATGACTCAAGAGAACAGTGAGCTCATTATCAAACTTGGGGATGAGATGATGAAGAGACTCCGGGAACAGTTTACAGAAATCAAGTCTGCAATCCAGAGGAGATAGAACCTGTTGCCTATCTTATCCAAACCTTGATTCCTGTGTATATCATTGTCATGTATATACTGCTGTTTTTGAATGAAAATTTCCTTCATTGTTTATTTGTTTCTTTCTCTATTTGTTTATTACTGTTTTAAGTTAACATATGCCAGTATATCAGATAAATTTACTATTAAATAGTTCATTATAGCATTTACTAACAGTTCAGTGCAATATTAAAAGTGTTAAAATCCATGATTTTCTTTTTTTATTCTTTTTGATATCACAAAAAGGGGAGAATTTGGATATACAACATCATATTTTTATTTAGGGGGAGAATTACATGAGAATTTGGATACACAACATCATATTTTTATTTAGGGGGAGAATTACATGAGAAATTTGGATAACCACAACATTTTATTATTTTATGGGTTTTGTGATCATCAAAAAGGGGGAGATTGTTGAGAAAATTATTGTTTTCAACAATACATATTAATGTTATTTAAAACGGGAGATTATTGAAAATAATACTCTGTCTCTTTATGATAATTTTGATGCTCACAAATACCCTTAGTTATTTTCTAATGATTTTATTTAGTATTTTGCAGGAATTTATTAATTTATTTTACTCTTGAAATAACGAGAATTTATTACTTATTCGGAATCTGCTTTAAGCGCGTCCTGGAATCACTGTTCACACCTTACGTGGATAAATGTAGCGCGAAATCTGCTTTAGCGCGTCCTGGAATCACTGTTCATACCCTACGTGGATAAACGTAGCGTAAGGATGAAAAACGTATATGCTTTTTGAGATAAGAGAAAAGTATGGTTAAACAACCATACGTTTTCAGCAAAGTATGGAAGAAGAATCTTACGTTTTGGTTATCAGCAAAGTATGGAAGGAGAACCGTACGTAAATACTAAACGTTACGTTTGTTTCTCAAAAGTATGGCTCATCAACCTTACTTTTGTGAACAACCATACGTTTTTGGAAACGTATAGATCAAGTAAAAGTATGGATCTTTTACCGTATGTTTGGGAGTTGAAGAAAAAGTATGGATAATCAACCCTACGTTTATGTTCAACCTTACGTTGTAAACCCTACGTTTGGAGGCCACGTCATCAACCTTACGTTTGGCGTCGGAAATTTTGACAGACAATATTTTTATGCAGCGGTCAACAAGCTGATTTTTGGGCGGATTTCAAGCCGGATTTAAAGTCGTTTTTAAAATACGACTTTGACTGATTCAAAGCCGTTTTATCAATGGATTTAAGATCGAATTAAAAGGAGCTTTTTATGCAAAGTCTTAAGGGAAGTTACTTCTCTGTAAATTCAAATTTTTGAATATCGCGAATAAAAATGTGACTTTTATGGATCTAAATGTGCAGGAGATATGCTCAGCCTTATTATATATGTTTTCTCTGAAAACACCAGGTACAGGGGTGTATGATAATCAATCTATTATCAAAAAGGTGGAAAATAGAGACTGCAAAAAAGCACCCAGTTCTGCTGATTCATTAGGAGCGTCAAAGCTCTGTTTGTTTAAGAAGAAAGAACTCGATAGAAGATTCACCTGTTCTACATCGAATATCTACTGTGGATCTACTACTGCTGATATTGTGAACTATATCTCTATATCTATTGCAACCGGATCAACTCAGAACTGTTTCGACTTGAAAATCAATATTTCTAGTGACTACGATCCATCTGCTGTCAATTGCATTCTGTTGCAATTGTGAAAATAAACTGGAAAACTTCTTTCTGAAATTCTTTTTATTCTTGAGTAACCAGCTTCTCGTACTAAGCTGTGTTGGTTCATGTTTGAACCAGAAGACTTTGTTTTGCCTTGATTGTAAAGGTGTCAACTGCCTGTATTCAGTTGTGGACAAGTCTGTTGAAAAGAGGACCAGATAGTGAAAATCACCAAGCTCGTGGAGTTGAGCGTTGGTGGAGTGGACTAGGGGCCTTCTGTTCCCCGAACCACTATACATCTTTGTGTTTTTATTTTCACTTATTCTGCTGCACGATCAAATCTGATAAAGTATAGGGGACATAACTCGTTCAATCAAAGAGTTACCGAAAAATTGCAAAAGACACAATTCACCTCCCTCTTGTTTATAATCTGTAGATTTAGATCCAACACCGGTGGCCTGACCCTCAGTCTCGGCCCGACTCTCATCATGTGTGTGAGAAGTCCCAACCTCATATGACTCCTTCAAATGCAATTTGAAATTAGAATAGTTAAAATATTATTTTCAGTTAATTTTAAAACTAAAAAAAAGTTGTACTGACCACAATCCGATGCTGTCGACCACCAGTAATATCTTCAATGACAAGATTAATGTACATCTTATAAACATCGAACTCCGTAATATCGGGGTGCTCAACAAACAGTTTACATTTACAGTTATATAAATTATTAAATGAAAGTACTTACTAGATGTCATCAATGAGTACTGAACATATGACTACAGGTCTATGAGTGACCTCCTGTCTCCCCTGGTAATGCTGACCTAATATTGATCTCCTCTGAAAACTATCCGCCATCCAGTATGGGCACAATCCCTCCCAAACCTGAGAGAAGATCTAATCGGGTTGATGACTGTAGTAAGACTTAACAAAAACTGTGACTCCATCTTTCTTCATGACTCTTTCTCAGATTGTACAAAACCGACGACAACGCTCACGCATGTCGGTCTCACAGGCCTCCCAGATAGAGGTCCTCATGCTATCATCGATGATAATTGAATGTTCGGTGCATCATCAATATTTCCCTCATTACGGCCCATTCGGTTATGTTTTGAAGCATATTCAGGTTGAAAATAATGGGTGTTGGAAAAAGAAATTTACTCCTGTAAATAAACTTCTGCAATTGACCATTCAACCGAGACTTTGTTACGTACATTTTTCTTCAATTTCTGCATGCATCTCTCGTATGGGCATATCCATCGGAACTGTACCAACCATTCACATTTCGCTTCATGCGGCAAATGTAACATCAAATGTTCTATTGAATTAAAGAAAGCCGATGAAATTCTTTTTTTCAGTTACATAAAATTAAAACATCTTCTTACAGTCTATTAAGTGCATCAGAGTGTTGTCCCCGCACAAATGTTTCGGAAAAATATGGTATTTCTGTTAGCGCATCCCAAATCGAAGAATTCAACAAACTTCTAAATTCAATCGGTAGAAGTCTTTCCAATATAAATGACAATCATAACTTTTTAATCCGGTAATATGACTGTTTCTGACACATCTAGCCAAATTGAAGACATAACCATCCGGTAGCCTCAAATCCGCAATCCATTGACTAAATAATAAATGATTTTCTTTGAAAAGTGTAAGCCGTTTTTGGCTCCATTAACTTTTGTGATCTGTCATTTTCAAACAACTCAAGTTCTGGTTGCCTGTAAATTTGGGAAAAATCTAATCATGCTTTTACATTATCTTTGGTTTTACCAAGTGTCCAAAACTGTATAAAATATATTATAAGAGAGATTTCAATATGCATGACATCCAACATGTGGCGGATCAACAAATCAGTCCTATATGAGAGATTTCAAAAAATATTTCGTTTAATCCAATTGTGATTTTTCCAAAACCCATCTATTTTTTGTTGGTTTATAGTTGGTCTAAAAGTAATTAGAAGTAATGAAGAGACAATAGATTTTAAATCAATACCCCAGATTATTGCTGGAGGTCCATTTTTTTCAATTGTACCTTTTTTGAAAATATTTTTGTTCTTTCGGAAAGGATGATCAATAGGAAGAAATTTGCGATGACAGTATAAAAAACAAGGTTTCTCCCATTGACGAGCACAAACGCTTTGCTGTCACTCATACATCACGAACATGATTTTAGACCATGTGTATTTCAGTCAGATAACATGCCATATGCTAAGAAGTCACTAATTGTCCACATTAATGCAACTTTCATTAGGAAATTCTGTTTCGCAACATCACATGTACTGATATAATTACTCCATAATAAATTTAACTAATCAATCAATGACTTCAAATAAAGATCAATATTCTTTTTTGGATATCCTGGAATTAATAACGTTAAAAAGATATATGGTTCATTCATCAACATCCAAGGAGGTAAGTTGTACAAAATTATATATGGCTAATTACCGGTATTTTTTACTAATTACCGCTCATTATCGGTACTTTTTACTAATTATCGCTCATTACAGCTAATTTTTACTAATTACCGCCAATTACCGTTATTTTTTACTAATTACCGCTCATTACCGCTAATTTTTACTAGTTACTGCTAATTATCAGTAATTTTTACTAATTACCGATTATTATTGTTAATTTTTACTAATTAACACTTACCGCTCCTTACCGGTATTTTTTACTAATTACCGCTCATTACCGGTATTTTTTACTAATTACCGCTCATTACCGGTAATTTTTACTAATTACAGCTCATTACTGGTAATTTTTACTAATTACCACTCATTACTGGTATTGTTTACTAATTACCACTCAGTACGATTATTTTTTACTAATTACCGCTCATTACCAG
Source organism: Viscum album (assembly GCA_963277665.1). Classification (NCBI taxonomy): domain Eukaryota; kingdom Viridiplantae; phylum Streptophyta; class Magnoliopsida; order Santalales; family Viscaceae; genus Viscum; species Viscum album. Next base: position 19,640,816 of record OY728119.1, on the reverse strand, counting down.
TATTTTTTGCTAATTATCGTTAATTACAGTTATTTTTTATTAATTACCGCTCATTACCGGTAATTTTTATTTATTACCGCTCATTACCGGTAATTTTTACTAATTACCATTCATTACCGGTAATTTTTATTAATTACCATTCATTACCGGTATTTTTTACTATTTACCGCTCTTTACCGGTATTTTTTACTAATGACCGCTCATTATCGATAATTTTATTAATTACCGCTAATTGCCGTTATTTTTTTACTACCGCTTATTATCATTAATTTTTTCTAATATCGTTAATTTTTATTAATTACCACTTATCATTGGTAATTTTTACTAATTAAATCTCATTACTGCTCATTTCCACTAATTTTAACTAATTGCTGTTTGTTTTTGTTAATATTTACCAATTCATTCTCGTTTCCGCTAATTTTTATTAGTTCTCGCTCGTTTCTGCTAATTTTTACTAATTGTTGCTTATTTCCGCTATTTTTTTCTAATTCTCGCTCATTTTCGCTATTTTTTACTAATTTTCGCTCATTACCACTCATTTATTCTAATTACCGTTATTTTCTACTAATTACCAATCATTTCTAATAATTACCGCTAATTTCTAATAATTACCACTCAATTTTACTGATCACTGCTAATTTATACCGATTACCACAAATTTTTACTAACTGTTTTTAAATTAGTAATATTTACCGTTAATTACTAAAAATTAGTGTTAATTACTACTAATTATTAATTACTAATTACTGTTAATTTAATTATTATAAATTACTGTAAAATATTATTCCTTATTACCGAGATCTATGAATTGTTACTAATTTCTGTTAATTTTTACTATTTATCTATCAATTATAAGTAGTTACCACTAATCACAACTATTTATTGATAATTAAAACTAATTACTGTTAATTAAAATCAATTACTTCTAATTAAAAATAATTATTGTTAATTAAAACTAAATACTTATAATTAAAAATAACTAGTGCTACTTAAAACTAATTACTGCTAATTAAAACTAATTACTTCTAATTAAAACTAATTACTGCTAATTAATAATACTAATTTCTAATATAAATAAAATAAATTAATTAAAAATTAAAAACAATAAACAAATACCTCAAAATTGAATCTTGTATCGGATGCAAATTTGAAAGTTTGATTCCCTATAAAAATTAAAACTTTTGAAGGAAGAAATTAAAAGGAGAGGAGAGCAAAGGAGAACTTAGAAGAGCAATGAGAGGAGGAAAATCGGGTGGAGACGTATATATATGTTAGATTAGTAGCGACAAGACTATTTGCAACGGAATTATCGTCGCAAATTGTTTTATTTGCGATGTGGCCCGTCACAAATAGTACCCACCATAAATAACAGAGTCGACGATCAAAGTCATTTGCGACGGAACTCGCCGCAAATACTATTTTGCTGACACATTATTTGCGACGGGTTATAAATTTTCGTCGCAAATAACTGTTATGATGAATAGTATTTGCGATGGGAGAAAATACTCGTCGCGAATAACGGTTCCTGCCGTTTTGCGCGTTTGCGTGCCAAATGTATCTGTGACGGGAAATCTTTCCCGTTGCACACGATTATTTATTTAGGGTTATTTGCGACGGGAAATAAATCCTGTCGCAAATAGTCCTGCTGTAAGGACTATTTGCAACGGGTATCGGGTCAGTCACAAATAGCCCGTCACAAATACACGTTTTTCCCGTTGTGATTGAGATAGAATTGCCACGGTTATCCCAACATAAGTCGACAAATATCCATCTCGACCTACATAAGTCGACAAATATCCATCTTGACCAAGTCACCACATGATCTTCGCAACGATTGGTCGAGAAAGACACACTGCATTGTTCTGTGACTCATGCCCCCTATCAACTTTATCCATCCAATGCGATAGAGTGACACGTGCTTTGTTGTTTTCAGTTGTAGCTTGTTTACTGCATTTCGAGAGATTACATTCTCTTGAATTTCCCCATCAATAATAACTTTGAGTACGAACCCATTCACCTGACAACAGGTTCAGAAGAGATTGTGATGTTGCGGGTCCTCCTATGCTAGTTTAGTGGTCATCACTGAGCGTCGCACAACTTGGACCTCCCGCTCTTTTTTGTCGATGTCTTCTAGATTGATAAAATATCGTTCCTCCTTTGGTTCTTGATAAGTTGCTCCCCCATCTTTTGACATAACCAGACCTCGATTTGAGCAATTATTTGATAAATGCCCTATTTTTGTTGGCATTGATAGCACTTGTCGCCAATCTTTCTGACATACTACAGGTTTTTATTTTGACGAGGTTGGGGGAGCTGTCCAGGCTGATTGTGGTTGTTATTAGTGTATGCAGTGGGCTGTCTTGGTCGGTCTTTACTAGCCTTAACTGCCGCTTCAGGGGCTTTGCCCTCCCTTTGTGTTGGGGGCTTAAACCCAGAGTTTTGTTGCCTTGTTGGGTCCCAAGATCAGGTGGTTGAAAGTCCCCAGCGAGAGTGTCGTTGAAGTTGTGCCTCTACCCGCTGGGCTCGGGTAATTGCCCCATCTAGGCTGAACACGGTGATTAGTTGTACTTGGTCCTGAATAGCGGGTTGGAGGCCTCCAATAAGCCTCATAATTTGTTGACCCTCCATCTCCCAAAGGTTATTTCGAGGTGATAGTTTGTGACAATCTTGAGTGTACTGCCCGATGGTTCGGGTGCCCTACCGACAATCCTGGCACCGTTGATATAACATTTGATCATAGTTGTTCGGAAAGAACCTAAGGTTCAATGCATCCTTCATTTGTCACCAAGAGCGGATGTGATTCTTGCCTTGTCATTGATGTTTATTTTGCATTTGTTCCCACAATGTAGTAGCTTTATGTTGGGGGCAACTTTGTTGTGGTTGTCCCCAAGAATAACCAAGGATCCACTGAATCGTATGATTTGGTTACAAATTGATAGGATAAATTTGTTTTGTTTATCAAAAACATGAATCGGTTTTCAAAATTTTAAAGATCGTACTTCTCGATTACAAGAACAGAAAGAAAGAAATAGAAAAACAGTAAAGAACATCAGATGTAACGTGCTTCGAATTATGGTGATCCTATATGCATAGCGAGAACACCACCCCAGGTTTTGCGTTTTATTACTAAGAAAAAATAGTGGCAAACAATTACAGACTTGAATGCAAAGAATGTAAACCACAAAAACTATCTGAGGAGCCCGATCCTCTTGAACCAGGTGGCGGTGATGAAACATGTCATGAGGAATCACGTCTTCCACTTCTAGACGGACACACGCACACACCCGAAAAGGATATAAGCTCAAGCATGACTCGAAAGAAAAAAACGAAATAGCTCATGGTGCCCAGTTTCTTCACCGAAACCTGGAAAAGAGGAATGGTGTCTACAGTTGAAGCTCCCTTCTAGTGCGTGGTCCTCCTGAACCCAAGGTCCAGCCATTTTCCGCCAAGTCTTCACTGGAACAGGGCTCCAGTTGCAGGGATCGACACACATAGGATGAAGGGGAGTGCAGATGGCCGGGAAACCCCGGTTTCCCCTTCTTCGAGTTCTCACCTTCAAATCATGCGAACAACCATTCGAGTTTTTCTTGGGAACCGGACAAAAACCCTCCGAATGAGATTGGAAGATTGAGAGCCAAGGATGAGGGAGGCAGCGTAGGCGAGATCAACAGGATGCAAGCCGTGTGGACGGCCCAGATGCAAGAGACGGTTCGCATAATTGTAGGCGGCCCAACGAAGCAGGACACATGGAAAAAACCAATTGGCCGCTGAGAAGACGATGCAGATCCAGAGCTCGTTAAGCATGCACACCCGAGGCAAGCTAGGGTCGTTGTACGAGGTCCACATTCTAGGTTAAACACCTTTAAGGAAAGAAAAATAAACCTGCACAAATAAAAGGCATGGTAAATTTTAAATCAGCCGCATGTAAACAGTGGCCATGCATACAACGGGTCCATGCAAAACAAAGCAACGAAGCACAGCGGGATTATAACATGAATCAAAGAGGAGGCATGGCAAGCATGTAAACTATATAAAGAAATTTAAATGCAACACATGCGGCAGTATGATGGTAGATTTTCTTTAATTCGAGGAGTTTGTCGGGGCCTTGGTGGTTCGACGTAGTAGTCCCAAGAGTCCGAATTGTCTTCCCGTCGAGCTGGTGGAACTCAAATTGCCGTGCTAATTCCTTCATAACTCGCAACCACCAATGGAGTTCCATTATGAGTTTCGACTTCCCAGTGTTGGGCAAACGACACCTGAGGCTGTGGTAGACGCGCTACGCGATGGTCTCATAGTGTCCCCCAAAGTGCCTCATGTTGGTCTCGAGATTTGTCTTGATGTTGGCGGAGTTCTTGAATTGTTGCTATTGCGACCGAAGTTGTTTCAGGATTAAGTGCATGATTTGGTTCGATAGAGAGAGTTTCATTAATTCCGTTATTGTTGGCCATGACAACTAAAGGGTGATTGTGTTGGAAGCAGATGATGTGGCTCGATGCTGCAGGCTGGGGTGCAGCAGGGATGCGCAAATAGAATCAGGAATCTGGACGTGCGGAGAAGGCAAAGCTGTGAGCAGAAGGCGCATGTGGCTGAGTTCTGACACGCAGAGTAGGCAGGGGCTTGCCCCTGGGTTTGGTGCACGCAGGTGGGTCGTGCACAGTAAGAGGCGGGATGCACGATGGTGGGTCGCGCCCTAGGATTGGCCCATGTAGGTGGGTCATGCTTAGTGAAGGGAGCGGAGCAGGTTTGGGGGGTTTTCCCAGGGTGTGGTGTGTGTGTGGTGTTTGCGCGCGGCTGGGTTCGCCCTAGGTCTGGCGCGTGGGGCTTTTTTTTCCCTGTTTTTTCGGGACTTATGCGCAATGTGTGTAGGTAGGGCGCACTGGGCTTGGGGCCGCATGCAGAGAGCTCGCATGGGTTGGTTTACTGCGTTAGATAGACGTGATACGTTTCATCATCATGCAGGCAGGGGTTGATCGCGGGTGCAGCTGGGGCGGTGCGTCATGCCGGCGGTGGCGTGAGCGAGGGGGTTGCATAGACGCTGGGATTGCAGGGTTACTGGACCGCGTCACCAGATTTGAAGAGTGTAGTCGGATGATGATGAACGAGCAACGACCTGATGTAGTGCAATGGGATGAATTGAGCTCTTACGTGAGGAACTCGGGATTTTTTTTAATCTGGCGTAAGTTGGTTACAATGGATTGCTAACACCCAAAAAAAAAAGACTAATTTGACTTTAAAATATCCTAAGCCGGAGGACAAAAGAATTAAGAGACCCCACATGGGGTGTGCTAGCCCAGCATGTGGCTGCTCAGGCACTGCATCATCCCCCCCCCCCTCCCTTTTTTTTTTATTATGCACTTTGATCATCATTTTAGATGTTTTGCTATAATAATTGGAAAGCCGATTTATTTTACTGTATTTCTTTGATTTGCCCATGCGCCAATGTTTATGAAACAACCAGAGGCTTATTGATTAATGCTTTCTTGCTATGCTGTGGGAAGATTTGCCATATGATTATAACTATGAAACTGTTTAAAGCTATACACTAACCCTCAAGTTTTCCAGAGCTCAAATCCTCCATTTACATCAATTGAATTGGACCATAGTGATTCTGGAAGGGAAGGCTGCACTGTTACTACCTTGACTGTGACTGCAGAACCCAAGAATTGGCAAAGTGCAATTAAAGTTGTTGTTCGTGAGGTTTGTACCTTGTTGTCTTTCTTTTCTAGCATTTTCACCGTGACTGTCTCATAAATGATCCTGGATTGCATGTTTTTTTTAATTAGTTGAAATGGATTTTACTGAAAAAGTATTTTAAGCAATTGGTTTTGAGATTACTTGAATTAACATCTACTAATTGTATTTTTGGTCTAGGTTCATAGGCTGAAACAGTTTGGTGTTACACGGGGTGAATTGGCCCGCTATATGGGTGCCTTGCTTAAAGATAGTGAACAATTAGCAGCTATGATTGATAATGTATCATCTGTCGATAATTTGGATTTTATTATGGAGAGCGATGCGCTAGGCCATACTGTGATGGACCAGAGACAGGGACATGAGAGCCTGGCTGCCGTGGCTGGAACAGTTGCCCTTGAAGAAGTAATTTTCTATATGTTTTATGCTCTTGAACAGCTGTCAAACTATTTTTTTCTGCCTCTATTCGTATTTTAAATTCTCATTTAGAGTTTTATTATCCTTAAAACTGTCCTCGTAGTGCTACCATACTAGCATGAAAACGAATGATTAGAAAATTGACAGTTTTAAAAGGGGGCAAATAGCAAATTGCAATATCTTCCACTTGCTTAAATCAGATTGATTTCATAAAAAAATGGACGAGATATGATAAAACTTCAATTTGGGATTGGTTAGCCACCAATTTTTTAAACATGTGCATATGCTGTTTCCCTGGAAATTTGTGGATGATATACGCTTGAAGATTACCGCTCCTAACTTGCATTACATATTGAACCCTGTCTTGAATTCTGATGGGCAATGAAGGCTTTATTGATGAAAATGCATTGAAAAGACTGTTTCATGGAAGACAAAATGTTATAACAGCCGTTATCCTTAATTTTTACTGATTGGTTTGGAAAAGCAAAAGGGAAGGTCATTCTATAGAGTAAAGTTGAACTGGTTTTCTGGTTCATGATCTTTTGTGTTAATGCTTGCCACAATGCAGATGTCAAAACAATTCAGATTTGTTTAATATTTTAGCGGGAACATGCTTTAGGATTGTATGTGAATAATTATTAAAATTATACAGTATTGCGAGTAAATATGTTGTTTGTAGAATTTTTTAAAGTGTCTTCAATTTGGGGTTATAAACATGTTCATTCCAATTTTTCCTTTTAATTTACACCTAGGATATTCTTATAATTACTCTTGTTGCTGTGATTTTCAGTAACCATAAAAAAAAAAAAAAATCCTATTTCAGTCCTTGAATTTTCAGTTTTATTTTTTATTTTCCCATTAGCTGGTTTTATGTTTTTAATATTTTGCACTGTAGGTTAACTCCACTGGAGCACAGTTGTTAGAATTCATTTCTGATTTTGGAAATCCGACAGCACCTCCTCCTGCAGCAATCATAGCTTGTGTTCCAAAGACACAGCATATTGATGGTGTAGGGGAAATGGAATTCAAAATATTTTCAAGTGAGATTGTGGATGCTATAAAATCTGGCTTGGATGAACCAATAATGGCTGAACCAGAGGTGGCTTTAATAAGTTCCATTTATAGATCAAATCCTTGGTTGTGTAGTGGAAGTACACGGTGTCCATGACCTCATTTTTTCCATTAAATGATGCAGCTTGAAGTGCCAAACGAGTTAATATCTTCATCACAACTGCAAGAGTTAAGGACAGCATGCCCTCCATCCTTTGTTCCTGTAAGTTCAGAATCAAATGCCACCAGAGTGTATGACCAAGAAACAGGGATCACTCAACTCCGTCTTTCAAATGGAATACCTGTAAATTATAAGGTAAATCTACAAGATTTATTTTGCTTCCATTTTGCAAGATTGCCGAATTTTTCAGGTCAATTTTCTTTAGCATAATTTTAAGTGATGGAAACAAAGCGAATAATCTTTGCAATGCATGAAATTCAAGTTGAATGTTAAAGGAATAAAATCCCCACAATCCTTATTCAAGTAAGGATCTCCAATTACAAAATGCGTCTGAATTGGGCTTTAAGAATTGTATAAGTAGAATAGATTTTCAATTTCCAAATAGCAGTGAGGCTTTGCTTTGAATCACTCATGGCGTGTTTATATCAATATTTGGCCGTGTTTCTTTCCATTCATTGCTTATCATGCTACCTCTAGAACTTGGTCAAGTATTGAATACCAAGATCCCCTTTCTCATGTATCTCTAAACCATAAAATGCTGTTCATGTATTGAATATGTTAAAAAATGCATGTAAAGTTGTTCATGTACTGAATATGTAAAAAATTGCTTCTGTCTGTATGGCAACAGGACCCTCTTTATTTTAATTGTAAATTTTCCCTGAATGCTACTACATAATTTATTTCAATTCTTCATTTTTAAATGCTTCAAGTAATAATGTATTGTTTATAACAAAATTACCAGAAATGGATCCTGATCCTTTGATTTATGCACTCCCATTTCCACTCCCACTCCCACTCCCACTCCCACTCCCGCACACAGTATGGAAGAGTGATGGTTTTAAGAGACAGTTTTGATTTTATTCCAAATAAAAAAGGATAAGTTGTTATTTGTATAATGGCTTGTGAGAAAAGATGAAGGTTGCCTGTCTACTTCTGTTTGATCATTTTTGTTTTTATTACTTGATTTTTGTTATATTAAATTATTATGGTTTTGAGAGGCAGTTTGGATTTTATTCCAGATAAAAATGGAAAAGTAGTTATTTGTATGATGGCATTTGAGAAAAGATGAAGGCTGCTCGTCTACTTCTGTTTGATCATTTTTGTTATTATTATTTAATTTTTGTTATTTTAAATTATTATCATGTTGAAAAGATCTCAAAAAATGAAGTTCGAGGAGGTGTCATGCGGCTCATAGTTGGTGGTGGGCGAGCTGTTGAGAGTTTCGAGACAAAGGGAGCGGTTGTTGTTGGTGTACGAACTCTTAGTGAGGGTGGTTGTGTTGGCAGCTTCTCAAGGGAACAGGTATGTCATTGTTTGATATTAGTTAGTTTACCCACTTTCAATCTTGATATTTATTTATGTTTGTTTTCACTTTTTTTCTTTTAATGTCATTTGATTCACATGGTAATATTTTACATGTTGCATGTCTAGATATTAAGTTGGCATGCCAGATTTCTATGCCGTTTTTATATTTTTATACATTAAACCAGGGATTGTGCGGCATTGGTAGGAAGGGGAGCAGTGGGGCTGTCCAGGTGGGGAAATGGTTTATGTAACTGTCAGGGGCAGTTCTGTAATTACCATTAATAGTTGTTGGGGGCCGTTAAATAAGGGCTAGGGCAGTAGGTGGGGTTGTGGTGGTGGTGGTGGTGGTGGTCTGGATATTAGTTGGGCTTTCAGCTGCTGCTGATCAAGGAGGCTATGGCCTTGGTCTTGTGCGACTGCCCTGGGGAGTTCCCTCTCCTCCTCCTCCCCTTTCCCCATTCTTGTAATTCCTTATCAATCTTTCTCTCTCTTGCACTCTAAAGTATTATCAATTGGTGATTTCTTTGATAGAATCGTGGCTTGGAAGGAAGATCGTGGAACGTTGGTGAAAATTTGTCCAGGATGATATTGCAAACACTAGCCGCTGAGATAGAAGATTCTGCAAGGGGACATGAGGAGTTTCTAAATCATCATCGCATGATGATGTTTTTGCCCGGAATGGCTAGGTGGATGCATTGAAGAGAAGGTGGAGAGGTTTCCGAATGGAAAACAACCAAAAGATGGAAGTTACCCTGACAATATGGAGGATGGTGTGTGTCAGTCTCGACACCACCTTGGTTGGGAGTTGAGATCACTCTCCCAATGAGTCCATGACAAGACAAAACTAGTGAACCTCACATCATTTGAAGAGCTGAATGACTGAACCCCGCCCGTCGAGTAGGGGGTCGGGGTGCCGCAAGGGCGACCCGCTGTGCTGAAACGCACAACCCGTGACAAGTCGTATCAGAGAAGATATGCCTCGTGATGTTTGTGGAATGCTGCTGGTGGTGGGAGTGGAGTCCTAGGGTGTCATGGTGGAGGTGACACGATAGAGATTGTCATGCTCGTGTGAATATCAGAGGAAAAAACACCACTATGGAAGGTGGGTTTCGATGAGATCTGTGGTTTGCGACCCAGACGAAGGGTGGACCATGGAGCCGACGACGAGGAGAGAGCGTCCCCTTGGCCATGCATGACAGCTGGTTAGTTGGAAGCCGATCATTTCACCGACACACTCAAGATCACGATACTGCATGCATAAGGGCATGCGTGGAATGGTGATGGGAGAATGTCACGACCCAATCATGGGGGTCTTGTCCTACACTAGCAAGAACATCAAGGCTGCGGTTCATATCATTCGAAGAGCTGAATGACTGAACCCCGCCTGCCGAGTAGGGGGTTGGGGTGCCGTAAGGGCGACCCGCTGTGCTGAAACGCACAACCCGTGACAAGTTGTATCAGAGAAGATATGCCTCATGATGTTTGTGGAATGCTGCTGCTAGTGGGAGCGGAGTCCTAGGGTGTCATGGTGGAGGTGACACGATAGAGATTGTCGTGCTCGTGTGAATATCAGAGGCAAAAACACCACTATGGAAGGCGGGTTTCGATGAGATCTGTGGTTTGCGACCTAGACGGAGGGTGGACCATGGAGCCGACGACGAGGAGAGAGCGTCCCCTTGGCCATGCATGACGGCTGGTTAGTTGGAAGCCGATCATTTCACAAGCACACTCAAGATCACGATACTGCATGCATAAGGGCGTGCCTGGAATGGTGATGGGAGAATGTTACGACTCAATCATGGGGGTCTTGTCCCACACCAGCAAGAACGTCAAGGCTGCGGTTCATGTGGTTTGTTCTCATACAAGAGATGAAAGTTGCCCTGACAATGTGGATGATGGTGTGTGTCTGTCCTGATACCACCCTATTGGGAGTTGGGGCCACCCTCCTGATTCATGACAGGACAAAACCAGTGAACCTCACATTATTTGAAGAGCTGAATGGCTGTACACTGCCCGTCGAGGAGGTGGCCGGGGTGCCGCATGGGCGACCCGCTGAGACGCTCAACCCGACAGCTGTAAGATATGCAGCGTCCCGAGCAGGTTCGAACACGCGTACCAGCTGAGTATTTTGTTGGACAGTTTCCACCTCTTCTTTCTTCAAAGCCTTTATCTACGGTGGAAATGCGAACGGAGGTTTCAGTTTGTACAGAAACTTGCTGGGTGCTCCGTTTAACATCTACTTTTTGGATTTTCGAAACCTGAACTTGAGGTGTCCAGTTGGAAGCTGCTGAGTTGGTCATCTACATGAGACAAATAGGAAACGCAAACAACACTTGGAAATTCTGTTCGTCACTCTACTCTTAGATTTTCAAAATCACTGCATGAGGCGAAAGGTTCGTGGCAGTGTTGCGAGCTGCGGGAGGTGTTTCAGGGGCAGTCGAATGCTTCCGTAGACTTGTCTGCATGCCAGCCATATTCGGACTAGAGGAAGCTAACTGAGGCCGAAACTTGCCCATATCTGATGTTAGCTTTCGAAGGACGGGGAACCGCATTTTGTGGCCGGTTTGGCGTTGGCCGTGTGATGTCGGTCCAACCCTTGTGTAGTACAACTTGGATGCCTAAGGAAAATGTAGATGGAAAATTCCTCTTACCTCAATTTGAGGTGAGAACATTCTTTTATAGATGAGTAAAAAAGATTACATGGTGGGATATTCTGACGTGGGACTCATAAATACCCATTATAATAAAACTGGGTTTAATACTCCCCCTCAAGCTGGACATTTCCATCTTGGACCAAGAGTCCCAAAAAAAAAAGACTACAATGAACAATACCATACACACTCCCCCTCAAGTTGGGTCGCTGATTCTGTGGATACCCAACTTGGTACTGAGAGAGTCCAGATGAGCTCTTGGGAGGCCTTTGGTGAAAATGTCGGCAAATTGTTCTGTCGTCGAAATGTGGCCAAAACTGATATTGTTCCGCTCAAGCTGATGGCGAAGAAAGTGGTGGTCAACCTCGATATGGTTTGTCCGTTCATGGTAAACGAGATTAGAAGCAATCTTTGTTGCTGACTGATTGTCACACCAGATATGAGCAGACGTCTGCAGTGGGAAGCCAAGCTCATAGAGGAGATGACGAAGCCAAAATATCTTAGTAGTGACCGTGACCATGACACGGTATTCAGACTTCGCACTAGATCTGGAGACGACAGTCTGCTTCTTGCTGCGCTAAGAGATGAGGTTACCTGCCAAGAAAACGACAAACCCAGAAGTAGACTTTCAGGTAGCAAGACAACCTGCATAGTCAGCATCACAGAAAGCCTCAATATTCAGATGATTGTGATGTGAGTACTGAAGACCACAGGCAGGGTCTTTCTTGATATATCGGGCAATGCGGAGGACAACATCCCACTGAGATTTGATCGGATGCTCCATGAATTGACTCATTTTGCCAACAACACAGACAATGTTTGAACGTGTCATGGTGAGGTAATTGAGTTTTTCACAAGATGACTATAGTTTTCTGAGTGAGAAAAAGGTTCCGTGTTGTCATGTAGAGAACGTTCCCCAGGTTCAAGAGCAGTGTTCACGATAGTTGCCTGACTCAAACCCGTATCCTGCAAGATATCCATGACATACTTTCGTTGGCAGAGAAAGATGGTGTCTGAAGAAAGGGAGACCTTGATGCTAAGAAAGTATGTGAGAGGACCAAGATCTTTGGTGTAGAAGTGATGCTGAAGATGCCCCTTGAGTTGGGCGATTCCAGTGGAGTCGCTCCATGATGATATCATCAACATACACCACTTGCAGGATGCAGCCGTTGGACGTCGTACGGTAGAAGACAGTGTGGTCCTTCATACTGCGAGAGAGTCCAAATTCGGTGACGACGATGTTGAATCAGCCAAACCAAGCATGAGAAGACTGCTTGAGACCATATAGAGAGCGACGAAGTCGGCAGACATGAGAGTCGGCTCCTGAGGCACGAAATCCTGGAGGTTGCTGCAGATATATCTGTTCTTTAAGAAAGCCGTGGAGAAAGACATTCTTGACATCCAGTTGATGAAAGGGTCAATGATGACGAGCGACCAGAGAGATGGATAAACGAACTGATGCCATCTTTGCAACCGGAGAGAATGTATCAAAATAGTCGATACCATATGTCTGAGCAAAGCTCTTTGCCACATGTTGGGCTTTGAGGTGATGGAGAGTGCCATAGGCATTTAGACGGACCGTATAGATCCATTTGCTGCTGACCGCCTGTTTGCTAGTTGGAAGGGGGACCAGATCCCAAATATGGTTGTCATCCAGAGCTTGCAATTCATCTCGCATCGCTTGTAGCCACTCCGAGTGAGATTTGGCATCGCCAACCGTGCGAGGAATAGATATCGTCTCCAGAGCTGGCGGACCTCTGTATGAAGATGTATAAAGCGCAGTATTCTTGCAAGAATGAGTACCTTTCCGGAGTGCAATGGGAAAGTCGTCTGGTGTCGGGGCATAAGCATCGGACGAAGCGGGGACGATGGTGTCTTTGGCCTGGATGAGGGGCACAGTCGATGGGCGATGGGAGTAGACCATACCAAACCGGTGATCAGTAGGGGGAGCACCAGAGGAGGGTGAATGATGAAAGGAAGACAATCATCGATGGTAATGTCTAGATGGGGAGATGGAAGAGAGAACGAAGAGCTCTCGACAAACGACATGTCAGCAGAGATGATATACCGCCGTAGGTTTGGAGAGAAACATTGGTATCCACGCTGAGTGCGTGAATATTTGAGGAATATGCAACAGAGGGATTTGGGAGGGAGTTTGGAGAGGTTTGGACGAGTGTCACAGATATAACAGAGACATCCAAACACACAAAATGGAAGTGAGTGAGGAGGGAAAGAGGAGAATAGAGTTCGAAAAGGAGCCTCCCCCTGAAGGATAGAAGAAGGAAGACGATTGAGCAGGTATGTAGCAGTAAAGATGACATCCCCAAAAGAGAAGAGGCACCTGCCGGTGGAATAGGAGGGCGCGAGCAGTCTCCAGAATATGTCGGTGTTTCCGCTCGGCCACTCCATTATGTTGAGGAGTATCAGGATAGTAGGTCTGATTAATGATGTTGTTTCCTGAAGAAACTGCTGAAAGAGAGTGGACAAGTACTTTCATCCATTGTTCAAGCGGAGACATTTAACGGAGATGGAAAACTGGGTACGAATCTCATGGTAAAAAGTCTGAAAAGTAGAAAACACTTCAGACCGATCTCGAAAAGATACAATCAAGTCATACGTGAAAAATCATCAATAAAGGATATATAATATTTATACCCTAAGTGACTCGAGACGACACAGGGGCCCCATACATGTGAATGAACCAAATCAAAGGGTTTGGAGTCCCATGTTACCACTTGAGGAAGATATGTAGTGCGATGATGTTTCACAAATTTACACGACTCGCAATGAAAGGATACATGCTGAATAATATCAGGAAAAAGTTGATGAAGAGCGGAGGTGGGTGGATGTCCCAATCGGGAATGAAGGTCCTCTGCACGAGCAGAGACAGACATGCAGACGACGGATGTTGGACCATCGAACATGTACACCCCATCCCGAAGCTGACCTCTACCAAGTTCCCGGTTCGTCGTCCGCTCCTGAAACAAAACATCAGAAGATGTAAAGATGACACTACAATTGAAATCCTTTGTAAGCTTATTTATAGAGAGAAGGTTAAAAGAACTGCGAGACACATGTGTCACAGATGACAGGTGAATAGATGAATTCTGAGAGCATGCACCAAAACCCGCAATGGGGATAGTGGATCCATCAGTGACAGTGATGGCTGATGAACCAACATATGGATGGTAAGTGGATAACATATCCGCATCACTTGTGAGATGATCTGATGCACCTGAGTCAAGCATTCAGGCAGGGGAGCGATGACTGACAAAAGCAGCGGACCCACCAGAGTGGGCAAGAGATGCCGAAGAAGAACTCGGTAGAGAGGTGGTCCGATGATCGTGAATCAGCTGGAGCTCAGCTATGGAAAGGTCCAGAGAGGGAGGAAGAGCTGCGGCCGGCGAGGAAGCATCCTGGACCGCAGTCTGACCTTGCCGAGGTTGCTGAGATGGACGGTAATGAAGAACCCAACAATGGTCGATCAGGTGGCCAAGTTGTCCACAGTGTTGACAGAGGGGACGAGGACGACCCTCCCCACGGCCACGTCTACGAGTGCCTGAGGAGTGTCCACTGCCACGACCCAAGAGGACAGCGTGATCGATGCTGGGGGTGGGCGGGGCAAGTGCCCGATGAGCCTTTCTAAGGCGATGATGCACCTGTGGAATCTCTAGCGAAAAGGGGTTGACGAGCATATCCGTGGAAGATGATGCCTTTGGTTGCTGTAAAAGGTGAATTCCCCTTACCTCAATGTGAGGTGAGAATGTTCTTTTATAGATGAGTAAAACAAAATACAGAGAGGCTAAGTCCGATGTGGGACTCAGAAATACCCAATTAAATGAAATGGGGTCCAACACTCCCCCTCAAGCTGGACATGCCCAGATTGGATTGAGTCCCACAAAGAAAAAATAGAAGACAAGACAAACGAACTCATACTCCTCCTCAAGCTGGGCTATGGAGGCTGTGAATACCCAGCCGGGAAGTGAGAGAGTCAAGACGAGCCCCTGGGAGACCTTTGGTGAAGAGATCGACTAGCTGATCTGCCGTCGCTACATGGCCAAAGCTGATATGGTGCTGCTCCAGATGGTGGCGGAGGAAGTGACAGTCCACCTCGATATGCTTCGTCCGTTCATGAAAGACGGGATTCGAGGCAATCTTCGTGGCGGCCTGATTATCACACCAGATATGAGCAGGGGTGTGTGCCGGGAAGCCGAGCTCATGTAGGAGATGACGAAGCCAGAGGATCTCAGTGGTGACGGTGGCCATGGCGCGGTATTCAGCCTCAACACTCGATCTGGAGACGACAGTCTGCTTCTTGCTGCGCCAAGAGATGAGGTTACCGACGAAGAACACGACGAACCCCGAAGTAGACTTGCGGGTCGCGAGACAACCTGCATAGTCGACATCACAGAAGGCCTCAACATCCAAGTGAGCATGACGGGAATACTGAAGGCCACGTGTAGGGTCTCGCTTGATGTATTTGGCAATGCGAAGGACAACATCCCACTGAGATTGGGTTGGATGCTCCATGAACTGGCTGACTTTGCCAACGGTGCAGGCAATGTCGGGTCGCGTCATGGTGAGGTAATTTAGTTTACCCACCAAACGTCGATAGCGCTCGGGATGAGGAAATGGTTCCGAGTCGGAATGGAGAGAACGTTCGCCAGGCTCAAGTGGGTTGTCCACGGCAGTGGCGGTGCTCAGACCGACATCCTGCAAGATATCAAGAGCATACCTACGCTGGCAGAGAGAGATCGAGTCCTCAGAACGGGAGACCTCGATGCCAAGGAAGTAAGTCAGGGGCCCAAGATCTTTGGTATGAAAGTTTTGGTGAAGGTGCGCCTTGAGGCTGGCGATCCCTCTGGAGTCGCTTCCTGTGATGATGATATCATCAACATATACCACGAGCAAGATACAGCCGTGCGGTGTCGTACGGAAGAAGACGGTGTGGTCCTTCAGACTGCGGGAGAGGCCAAAGGCCGTGACGACAGTGCTGAAGCGGCCAAACCAAGCTCGATGAGACTGCTTGAGGCCATAGAGGGACCGATGGAGGTGACAGACATGGGAGTCGGCACCGGAGGCAGAAAAACCAGGGGGCTGCTTCAGGTAGACTTCTTCCTCAAGAACGCCATGGAGAAAGTCATTCTTGACATCCAGCTGATGAAGTGGCCAATGATGATGGGTAGCCAGAGAGATGAACAGGCGGACAGAGGCCATCTTGGCGACCGGAGAGTAGGTCTCAAAGTAGTCGATGCCATATGTCTGAGCAAACCCCTTCGCCACCAGCTGGGCTTTGAGGCGGCAAAGAGAGCCGTCGGGATTGAGATGGATCGTATAAATCCATTTGCTGCCCACTGCCCGTTTGCCTGCTGGAAGGGGGACAAGATCCCAAGTATGGTTTTCCTCCAGAGCCTGCAATTCCACCCGCATTGCAGCTAGCCACCCGGGGTGAGATTTGGCTCCACCAACCGTGCGAGGTAAAGAAACTGTCTCCAGAGCGGACAGACCCCTGTATGAAGAGACAAATAGAGGAGTACTCTGGCAGGAGCGAGTACCTTTCCGTAGGGCAATGGGCAAGTCCTCGGGTGGCGGAGCAGGAGCAACGGACGAAGCGAGAGCATCAGTGTCACTGGCCGGAACAGGGGATACAGTCGAAGGACGGCGGGAGTAGACCTGACCAAAATGGGTGTCAACAGGGGTTGACGCCGGTGGAGGAAGGATGATGAGGGAAAGACAGTTATCAATAGCAGAGTCAGGAGGAGGAGAGAGAAAGGAGAATGGAGAACTCTCAACAAAGGATACATCCGCTGAGATGACATACCGGCGAAGGTCCGGGGAGAAGCAGCGGTATCCGCGCTGAGTGCGGGAATAACCAAGGAATATGCAGCGGAGGGATTTGGGAGAGAGTTTGGTGCGGCCAGGGCGAGTGTCACAAACATAACACAAGCAGCCAAACACTTGAAGAGGGAGAGAATGAAGAGGGAGAGTGGGGAAAAGAGCCCGAAAGGGAGTCTCCCCCTTAAGGATAGAAGAAGGAAGACGATTGATGAGGTATGTAGCAGTGAGAATGGCATCTCCCCAAAAGAGCAGAGGCACCTGTCGGTGGAAGATGAGGGCACAAGCAGTCTCTAGAATATGTCTGTGTTTCCGCTCGGCCACGCCGTTCTGCTGGGGTGTATCAGGACAGGAGGTCTGATGAAGGATACCATTCGTCTGGAAAAACTGCCGAAAGGAAGTGGAGAGATACTCGCGCCCATTATCCGAGCGGAGACATTTGACACAGATAGAAAAATGATTCTTAATTTCATTGAAAAAGGTTTGGAAGGTGGAAAACACTTCGGAGCGTTCTCGAAGAAGGTAAAGCCACGTCATTCGCGAATAGTCATCAGTGAAAGATATATAGTATTTATATCCCAAGTGACTCGGAATGGTACACGGGCCCCAAACATCTGAATGAACCAGATCAAAGGGGTGGGGGATACACGGGAGCATCAGTGTCACTGGCCGGAACGGGAGATACAGTCGAAGGACGGCGGGAGTAGACCTAACCAAAATGGGTGTCAACAGGGGTTAACCTCTAACAACCATCCATAGTTGTTGGGGGCAGTTGTAGCTAGGATATTAATTAAGGGCTCAGGCAGTAGGCGGGGGGTGGTCTGGATATTAGTTGGGCTTTCAGCTGCTTCTGATCGAGGAGGTTACGGCCTTGGCCCCGGTGCGACTACCCTGGGGAGTTCTCTCTCCTCTTCTTCCCCATTAATTTTCTGCTGTAATTCCTTACAGAAATCCATTGTTTTTTCTCTCTCTTGCACTCCAAAGTCTTATCAGGCCTCATGTTTGGGAACAAGTTGAACTGCAACTAAACTATGTTACATTTGATGTCAACTACAGACAACATTCGTTTAAATTGAAAACTGAATTTATTGCTATTATTTTTCTATTATTAATTTTTAGCAGTGTGATTTTTTTCAAAATATAAAGATCAGCGAACTAAAATAATATAATAAATTGAATTGTAAGATTAGAAATCATTATTAAAATATATATATCTAGATTAGTAATTTAACTGAAATATTTTGGTGCTATTTTTAAAAAAAAAATTAGAAATGATTTTTTGATATGAAAAAGTATGGAAATAGCTTGCTTTGTGTATGGTAAACTTTGTAGTTATCATTTTTTTTAATCATTGCCTCTGTCTTGGGTATTGCTTATCCAGGTAGAACTTTTCTGTGTGAATCACCTGATAAATTGCTCTTTGGAGTCCACGGAGGAATTCATATGCATGGAGTTCCGTTTTACATTGAGGGACAATGGAATGCGGGCTGCATTTCAGTTACTTCATATGGTACTTGAGGTAGAATAATCCTCAATTCTGTGCTCTTGCAGCCTTTACAGCTAATTAGGCTGTGTTTGGTTTTGGAAAATGTTTCCTGTTTTCATTTTATTAAAATGTTTTAAATAAAGTATTGGATTATGTAAACAGAAAACTATTTTGGAAAATGCAAATGCAAATGTGACTTTTTTAGGAAACATAAAAGAAAATAAAAAAAATAAAAAAACATGTTTTCATATTTTCTAGAAAATGAAAGTGCAATAAGATGTAAACCATGTACTTAATTGTTTTCTCACACTATCCAAAATATTTTCTAACATATTTTTAGTACATTTTTGGAAACTGAAAACAAGAAATATTTTTCTAAACCAAACGCAGCCTTAGCCCTCCATCCAAATCAACATAACCTGCCAATATTTTATCATGGTTGGATTTGCAGCATGGTGTCTGGCTGGATGATGCATTTGACAGGGCAAGACAGTTATATTTGTCATATTACCATTCTATACCTAAAAGCTTGGAACGCTCAACTGCTCACAAGCTTATGTTAGCAATGTTGCATGGAGATGAACGATTTGTCGAGCCTACGCCAAAATCACTGCAGAATTTGACTCTGCAATCTGTAAAAGATGCTGTGATGAAACAATTTGTTGGGGATAATATGGAGGTTTTGGATTCTGTTCTGTTTAATTTTACTTAAGTGCTCCAAGGTTTGCTTATTTGTCTTGCTAATCTATTCATTCTCAGGTAAGTATTGTGGGAGACTTCTTGGAAGAGGATGTTGAATCCTGCGTTCTTGATTACCTGGGAACACTTAAGGCAGCAAGAGATTCTAAGAAAGTGGAAGGGTTTCCCTCAATCATGTTTCGGACATCTTCTGAATTTCAGTTTCAGCAGGTGAGTAATACGGTCAACTCCAGTGCTGATATCATGGATATTATAGTGTATTTGGTAAAGACGGACTTCTTTAGTCTGAGGAACTGCAATTTCACATTGTCAACCCCCATTTATCTGATTTATTGGATTTCTGACAGGTTTTCTTGAATGACACTGATGAAAGAGCTTGTGCTTATATAGCTGGCCCTGCACCAAATCGCTGGGGTTTTACTATTGAGGGAAAAGACCTCTTTGAGTTTATCAGCCATGTCTCAGCTTGCAACAGTGAGTCTGAATTTTATGTTCTCTGTTTTATTTATTATAAATAAACTTATAAATGATGTTTTGAAATTTCATCTTTTAGAAAGAGTGATCAGGAATCTGTGCCTCTCAAGCGAGGCCCGAGGCTTTATTTATAGAGAAACCAATACAAAAGATAAGAGGGAGGTTGAAATTTAAAACACATGGGATAAGGGTGACTTAGTCAAACGTAACCTAAATATCTAAAATACTACATAGATGTTCATTGGCCTGGTAAGGTGGCCAGATCAGGTCAATTGGATCTGGCTGGCTAGATTAGGTTGACTGGTTAAATTAGATTTTTTTATTTAGAAATGTTAGAATGGAAGAGTGGTGACCCAATACTCAAGATACCTCTTAAGAGAGGTCTTGGAGTTTATTTATAGAGAATTATAATGATAACAAAACATCCAAGTCCGATATGGGACACACACTACGACACTCCCCCTCAAGCTAGGTCTTCCTGGCTTGGATACATAATTAAAGAACACAAAGCAAAAAAAAAAAAAAAAAAAAAAAAAAAAAAAAAAAAAACTAACAAAAAACATTGCTAACACTCTTTCTCAAGTCGGACATATCCAGCTTGATTACAAAACAAGATGAAAAAAATATAATCCACGATCACACCTCCCCCTCAAGATGAAAATAATGGATGATGTCGTTGAAAAAGATGTGCCAACCATAGACTAGCGCCCGCCATGCATAACCAGTAGGAATTGATGGAAAGAGGATACACCGACAGGAATAGTCGGATCATGGCTCGACAGAAATAGTCGGGTCAAGAGCATCTAAGCATGCAAGAACAACACGTTATGGAACCTTGATCGGATGTTTGATAGGAATAGTCAGATTACATCAATGGTGAGGCGATGCATAATGGGCGGAGGAGAGGGTTGGGCACAGGAAGAGCGGTGGTTGCGCAGCAACACAACAAGGTGAACAAACAGGAGCGCGCTGGGTGGCGCTCGTGTAAAGGGGTGTTGCAAATCAAAGCAGGGGATGAAGTCAGCGCCATAGGAGGGAGGAGCGCCACGTCAAAGTGGTTGCGCCTGGAAGAGGGATCCGCGCCTGTTGCTGCGGCTGGGAGCAACTGAGAAGGGGATGCGCCAGTGGGGACATCGACAGTTGGAAGCGCGCGCAACAGCAGGGGGGGGTCGTTCTGGCCTTGTCGTGGGGGTGGCGCGTACTTTGGCCTATCGACTGGAGGAGGGGGGTGCCGTGTCAGGGGCAGTCGCATCAGGGTGGGGCGACCAACATGCAAGCGGCGGGCAGTCTTCGATGTGGGCGGGCGTGCATAAGTGGCGGAATCCGATGTTGGTGAATGCGGCCAGGGCAGGGGCAGCGCTCCACGACGATGAGACGGCGCATCGTGCACAGCGGTCGCGTTGGATTGCAATGCTCTAGCGGCTGGGAGACGAACGAGGCAGGGAGTGAGTATCAACGGGTGGGGGGGGGGGACTCAAGTGATGCCCTTTGGTTAGGAGCCGCCGCCCCCCAGTGGGGGGAATCTCTCGGAAAACCTAGGCGAAGAGAAGAGAGATGAAGGAAGGGTTTTGGTTTAGACCTGCTCTAATACCATGTTAGAATGGAAGAGTGATAACCCAATACCAAAGCTACCTCTTAAGAGAGGCCTTGAAGTTTATTTATAAATAATTATAATGATAACAAAACACTCAAGTTCAATATGGGACAAACACTCCCACAAGAAATTTAGGACAAGCATTTATTCATAAATTAAATAACGAAGTTGTTTTCCAGCTGTTATTTCTATTTTTCTTTTTGTGTTCACTTTGTCGGTTGGAATCTTGTTAGCTGTAAAAAAATGGCAAAACTTTTATTTTATACACTATTTTAACTCATTAAGAGATATATATTATTGAGAGCCATACACAATATTGTGATTTGGTGTTGAAGTGTTAAAATACCTTAGTTTGAATTAAAACTTGATATGGTGTTTTAAACAGGCTACACCGAGCTCAGAAGTAGTACTTTTGTGTCCCCATGTTGTGATTTGGTTTTGAAGTGTTAAAATACCTTAGTTTGAATTAAATCTTGATATGTCATTATAAACAGGTTACATTGAGCTCAGAAGTAGTCCTTTTGTGATTAGATGTGACCCGGGGAAACCTTTTTAGAGTAATGTGATGGCAGAATCAGACGTACAGTTTTGTAGGAAGTGGAGAGAAAAATAGAAGAGGAAGAAGAATGGAAGGAGAGAGGAATACTCGAGAGGCCCTGCAGCTTTCTCACCCAAGCTCCCAGGCCGAATTATAACAGAAATACCCCCCCCCCCCTCACCATCCCTTTTAATAGCCTCTCCTTCCCCCAAATTATTCCCCACGTGGGTCCTCTAAGTAACAGCCATGGGCTCCTCAGTTTATTCCTCCCAGTATATTCCCCCAGTTTGTTAGGCGTAACCTGCTGCTTGCCAGGCTATTCTGTGGCCCCCCCTCCCCCCCTTCTAGAATGAACATGGTTTACGGTTGTGCCGGTTGTTGCCAGACATGGGCTCTATCACTACCTCCAATTCTTTTTTATTTTATTTTATTTTTGGATAATCATTCTTTTTAACTAGGTTGAGAGAGAATCTTTACAACCCGAAGACCCAGAGGCACAAAGGCCTTAGAATTACATGGCCCGAAGGCCTAGTGGCACAAGGCCTAAACTGCAACAGCTCCTCCTGAAAGCCCGTCGCCCGTCGCCTGCATCTACTTGTTGGGTGCTCTTTGAAGCCGTCGCTGGTGCTAGTGATCGGTCGCACCGCCGCTGCACCCTCAATGGGCTCCCCACATTCAGACTTGCCAGACCGACACTGCCCACACTCCACCTGAGCTGCTCCATGGCCTGGTGGCCCTGTAATGGCCCGGACCTCTCCGATCCATTCCTTTGTGAAAATGTGGTGTTAGAGGTGTTCTGGAAGGTCAAGGTGACTTGGGGGTGCATTTGGGTGGACTTTTAAGGAAAGCTAAAGGGTAATAGCTTTCGCACGGTTGGCGTACGGTTTGCCTAAACCGTGCGGCCAAACCGTGCAAGGCTGGTCTTGGCGGCAATGGCTGATGCACGGTTAGCGCACGGTTTGTCTAACCGTGCGAGGAGTGTTTGACGAGGCAGAAGCTAACGCACGGTTAGCGCACGGTTTGTTAAACCGTGCGGACTAACCGTGCGGTCACTTAAAGTTAATTCTAAAATTGTGGATCTAACTCGTTTTGCCTTTAATCTCCTCGTTTAAGCCCCTAAGCGGCCATAACTCGGGATTACTCTCCCTTGAAGGTTAGAAAACCTCTCCCAAGCGTTTTGGAGGCGATTCAGAGGCTTCTCTTCGCGAATCGAAGCCGGTTTCTTGAGGTATGTGATCGTTCTTGGTTGGTTTCTTAGATCTACTTAGATCTACTCCTCTTCTCTCGGCTTCTTAGATCTACGCCCGTTGTGGGTAGATCTAAGTGTGTGGATGCCAAATATGATGAGTTTTGATCTTGATCTTGCTAGGAGGAGAGATCTAAGGCGAGGTTTTGGAGAATCGACCCGGGTTCTTTGAGCGTTCCTCGGCCGTTGTGGTTTTCGTCAAAAACCGTTGAGGTAGGGGATTCGTGGCTTCTCTAATTGTGTATGTGCAATCGTAGAGTTAACATGATTTAGCCCTTTTGGATCACAATGAAATTGACCTAATTAAATACTTGAACCGGATTAAAAGAATTGGTTTGATCGCATGTTGTTGCGTTGTACCATGATAACAGTTTGCCTCTTGATTTGCTAGATAGTGTGATATCTATGCCTTGCTTGTTAGCATGTTGTTCTTGATGAAATTGATAAAGAACGTAAAGCCGGAATTAATTGATAATTAATTGGCTAAAGATAAAGAGACATGTAAACGAATCCGGTTGTTGTTGTTGTGGTTGTTGTTCCCATTTGATGTTAATCAAATTGATGCCGATGTACGTGTTTAATTTAGTGGGTTGGTAAACCTTAAATCTGTTGGAACTTGTTGTTTGAATGCTGGATGCCTTGTAAAAGGGCCAAGAGCCCAATTTGAGGTGATGTTTGTTTTTCCTGCTGCTTGTGCTGTGATGTGACCCTGGAGGGGTGTTGCGATATGTGGAGGCATAGAGGTCTTTTTGGTTGTGGCAGCGGATGACGCCTAGAGTGGCGAGATGCATCGGTTTATGCATGTGGGTGTCGGGGAGGACACCAGGGATGATGAAATGGAATGGATGTGGTTGTTGGATGCTTGTCGATTCTTTGGTTGATTATCTGCTTTACTTTTCCCCACTGCTCAAGGCAGCTGGTCTTGCTTACCCTTCTTCCGAAAGAGGCGAAGACACGCGGGGTATGCCACGTGCTTTCCGTGTTTAGCCTCTCAATGGAGAATGGGTCTACGCTCTTGCTATAGGCGGCAAAGACTCGACGGGTAGTACATCTACTCACCGTGTTGAGCCCCCTTGTGTTTAGTAGCATAGGATGCTTTTCTAGAATGACTGAGAATATGGGAAAGTAAGTCTGTAATGAATGTTTGAATAAATGATATTAACCCACGGGGATGAAGTTTGTTGAAACTTAATGATGAGGTAGAGAACTTCTGAAAGGACAGTGGATGTTTTTTTTGGATGTGGTGTTAATGGAATTTAATGTGGATTGGTTCATGGTTAATTAATGTCTAAAGAATTAATTAACGTACAGTGGAATTGATAAAAAGAGAATGAAGCCATCTAATAAAGCTCTTTAAATGGTTGTGTGCTTATAGGATACCTAGTCTTAGAAGTGGCAGCCCGGAGTTCGAGAAACGTTAGCTGCAGTTGTGTCTAAGACTAGGTTATGCCCATAGTGTGGTTGTGAGTTATAATATATTCTGTACTTTTTGTGTTTCTATATGCTACTCCACCCTGTCAGTAAGGGCAACTGACACCTCGGGGATTCTGAGCCTTGGGGGGGGGTGTTTTCCCCAACATTCCGGTGGGAGGATGAATGGCTGACTACCCCCTTTGACCCCGCTCTCTTCTCTTGGTAGATACTAGTGCCATTAGGCACAGCGGTTAGTTTTTCCCATATATGTGTGTAGAGGGCTGTAATGGCTTGTGGTTATTCCCACACATATATTCTGGATATAGTATCCTATGGACTACTATAGGTGTAACGTGTATAGGCTGTGATGGCTTGAGGATCCTTACTCAGTGTATGAGTTGTAATGGCTTGAGGTATAATACCCGACGTATGATACACGTTATGTGAGCTGTGGTGGATCCCGGAAACTACCTGGTTACTTTGGTTGTGAGGATGGTGTGGTGCTTCGCCCAGGTGTCTGCGGGCAAGCCTTTGTGGTGCACGAGGTGCAGATTGTGGAGCTTAGCCCATGTGTCTTCGGGCAAGCCTTTGGAGAGAGATGCACATGACGTATGTCGTTGGGCCAAAGCGGCAAACCAGTGGGGAAGTAGTAGCGGGGTACCCTTGATATTCTTTATTATATGCTATATTCTTGTATGCGTTACTTGGTGAGAGTAGCCATGGTGAGGTTGGGAACTTAGTATACCTGTTTAGGTGACGAGTTAGTTTCACTTGTTGTTCACTGTGCTTTAGCATGCTTTCTTTACCTTTGCACGAGAGGCTTCGGGGAGGATTCTACTGAGTATACTATTATACTCACCATACGTATATATATAAACTGTTTTTCAGGTCACTTGGAGCAGGTTGGAGATTGTTAGCGTCTGTTTTATTGTTTTCTTTTAATTATGTGTCCAAGCTAGGTACACCTAGCTTGAGGGGGAGTGTTGGAGTTTGCATCCCATATCAGACTTGAGGTCTGGTGTGGTCTTTATTATTTGTTATAAATACACCCCAAGGGGGCCGGGAGGGCGCGCGGAGGGCCGGCGACGGGAGAGGGAGGAGGGCCGCTGGACAGAGGGCCGCGTGCGGGAGGCGCCGGGCGAGGGTGGCCGGGAGGCGCCGGAGGCGCGGGAGCAGCGGGAGGGCGACGCGGGGAGCCGGGACGCCGGGGAGCCGTGCCAAGCAGGAGGGCCGCTGGGGAGTCGCGCCATGCAGGAGAGCCGCCTGGAAGGAGAGCCGCCGGGAGGGAGCGCCGCCTGGAGGGAGGGCCACCGGACAGGGAAGCCGGCTGCGCTGGAGGGAGGGGAGGGGCGACGGCAGAGCTGGCCATGGAGCCCCCCCCCCCTACGGGGAAAAGGAAGGAAACCCTAGAGCAGGGAGAAAAAAAAAGATGTGAGGGAGGGGTCAGGTAAGCAAACCTCCTGTGATACCATGTAGAAGAGAAAAATGAGAGGAACCCGAACCCCCAAAGTATCTCTCCAAAGGAGCCCTTGGGGTGTATTTATAACAAATAATAAAGACCACACCGGACCTCAAGTCCGATGTGGGATGCAGACTCCAACAGAGATCAAGCCGGTTTCTACTAGCTTGGGGTTGCAGGAGCTGTTCGGGCTTGTGGTTGCAGCTGTTTTTACTTTCTTTTGGGTACTTGCTGTTTTCCCTTTCAGTTGTTGTACTTTTGCATGACATTCCATTTGTGCACTTGAGTTTCTCTTATATTTTCAGTTCTGAGTTGGAGTGGATTCGTGTCTATCTTATCTCTCTCTTCTGCATGTTTTCTCTTAGAGGGTAATTCCTCCCATTCGTGTGTTACTATACCCTCGGTGCTAGTCGCCAACCCGGGGCCTACTGGAGGCGGGACTCGAGGGTCATTATCTCCCTTCTCACATTGCCGGCCCAGGAGGGGTACACTTTGTGGGGAGGGGGTCATGACAGGCCCTATGGCCTCAAGACCCATTTTTTTGGCCCGAAAGTCCATTCGGGATGAATAGCATCGCTCCTACAACACTGCTACAGTACCAAAATGCCACCGTGTTACAATACTTCTACAATATTGCTACAGTACCTGCAGAAATTTGTTTTCACCCATTTTTGAACCTGGGTTTAATGTTGGATCATGGTGTGACTTTACCATCCTTGGAGAAAAGTCTTGTCCTCAAGACTGAGAGAAGGAAACTAATTACGGTCATTGAATCTCTTTTCCGAAGTTACTACCAGAGCTCCACCCCTTGGCCCGGCTGCCCTCTTGCTCCCTCTTCCGCCCTCATGAAATTCCACCTTGTTCGCAAGGTGAAAAACTTGATGAAAATCTGAGTAGTTCAATGTTTCGTGAAGCTCAACGAGCATGGCCATTCCCTTTTGCAGATTTGCCTTTTTTATTACATCGAACTGGAAAATAAATATTTACCCCTTTTTTCTTTCCAGCCCTCCCCCTTTTAACAATTTTTGCTTCCCCCTTAATTCTCACGTGGGACCCCCTAACAAAGAAATGCCTAACAAACAACTGTGGCTCGCTTGCTTCTCAGGCTGTATCCCCCTTCTAGATTATACTTCCCAAGCTGTAGTGTGAGACCCCTCTTTCCCCCTTCTGGAATATGTCTTTCAGGCTCTATCGAGGTGTCATGGTCTTTATCATCCCATATGGGGCAAAAGCATACACAAGACATAATACCAAGTGGCTCACAACATGGGTGTTCAATCATCAAGCAAACTCATTTTTATAAAGTGCCAACTGAGCCTTTAAAATCAACTTGGAATGCCAAAGCTATAAAACCGTCCTTGTTACATATATCGGAGAAACCTTTTATCTAGTGCCAAACGGGCCTTAAAGTACAACATGGAAACCATGTTATAAGCAACTTTTGAAAACTAAACAACGAACACTTTGAAAACAAAGCTTTCCTCCCTTAGGAGTTGATGAGAAATCAAAACACTGTACTTGGAAAACAAACCCTTAAAACTAGGGTTACATCCTTTGGAAATTAGAACATGGCCAAAACCCTTCATTTATCTTCGAATTCATTTAAAAGAGCCTTTGAGACAATTAAACAAATACTTGGCATGCATAAGAAAACTGTTTTAAAAGCCAAGAACTAGGAGTCCGAGAGAATTCCTTTATGTCAAGTATAGAATTTGTTGATGGTGAATTCTCCTTACCTCAATGTGAGGCGGAGAAATTCTTTTATAGATGAGTAAAAATAATTATAAGGGGAGAAATACCGATATGGGACTCGGAAATACCCATTATACTTAAATGGGGTCCAACACTCTCCCTCAAGCTGGACATGCCCAGTTTGGATTGAGTCCCACAAAGAAAAAAGACGACATTGAACAAACACCATCTCATACTCCCCCTCAAGCTGGGCCATGGATGCTATGAATACCCAGCTTGGTAGTGAGTGAGTTAAGGCGAGCTCCGGGAAGGCCTTTGGTGAAGATGTCGGCAAGCTGATCTGCCATCGGAATATGGCCAAAGCTGATTTAGTTCTGCTCCAGATGGTGGCGAAGAAAGTGGCAGTCCACCTTGATATGCTTCATCCGTTCCTGGAAGACGGGATTCGAGGCAATCTTCGTGGCTGCCTGATTGTCACACCAGATATGAGCAGAGGTCTTCGCCGGGAAGCCGAGCTCATGGAGGAGATGACGAAGCCAGAGGATCTCAGTGGTGACCGTGGCCATGGCGCGGTATTCGGCCTCTGCACTCGATCTGGAGACGACAATCTGCTTCTTGCTGCGCCAGGAGATGAGGTTACCGGCGAAGAACACAGCGAATCCCGAAGTAGACTTGCGGGTAGCGAGGCAACCTGCATAGTCCGCATCACAGAATGCCTCAACATTCAAATGAGCATGATGGGAGTACTGAAGGCCACGTGCAGGGTCTTTCTTGATGTATTTGGCAATGCGGAGGACAACATTCCACTGAGATCTGGTTGGATACTCCATGAACTGGCTGGCTTTGCCAACGACGCAAGCAATGTCTGGTCGTGTCATGGTGAGGTAGTTAAGTTTCCCCACCAGACGTCGATAGCTCTCTGGGTGAGGAAATGGTTCCGAGTCGGTATGGAGAGAGCGTTCCCCAGGCTCAAGAGGTGTGTCCACTGCAGTTGTCTGGCTCAATCCTGCATCCTGCAAGATATCAAGGGCATACTTGCGTTGGCAGTGAGAGATAATATCCTCAGAACGGGAGACCTCGATGCCAAGGAAGTAGGTGAGGGGACCAAGATCTTTGGTGTGGAAGTGGTGGTGAAAGTGCGCCTTGAGGTGGGAGATTCCAGTGGAGTCGCTCCCTGTGATGATGATATCATCAACATAGACCACCAGCATGATACAACCGTTCGACGTCGTACGGAAGAAGACTGTGTGATCCTTCATATTGTGAGAGAGGCCAAAGGCTGTGACGACAGTGCTGAAGTGGCCAAACCAAGCCTGAGGAGACTGCTTGAGGTCATAGAGGGATCGACGGAGGCGGCAAACATGGGAGTTAGTGCCAGAGGCACGAAAGCCAGGGGGCTACTGCAGGTAGACTTCTTCGTCAAGAAAGGCATGGATAAATGCATTCTTGACATCCAGTTGCTGAAGCGGCCAGTGATGATGAGCAGCCGGAGATATGGATAGGCGGACAGAGGCCATCTTGGCGACCGGAGAGAAGGTCTCAAAGTAATCGATGCCATATGTCTGAGCAAATCCCTTCGCCACAAGCCGGGCTTTGAGGCGACCAATAGAGCCATCGGGATTGAGACAGATCGTATAAATCCATTTGCATCCGACCGCCTGTTTGCCCGTAGGGAGGGGGACTATATCCCATGTATGGTTGTCATCCAGAGCTTGCAGTTCATCCCACATAGCCTGTAGCCACCCCGGGTGTGATTTGGCGTCGCCAACCGTGCGGGGAATAGAGATCGCCTCCAATGCTGACAAACCTTTGTATGAAGATGTAAATAGAGGAGTAGTCTGACACGAGCGAGTACCTTTTCGGAGTGCAATCGACAAGTCCTCTGGTGCTGTGACAGGAGCATCAGACGAAGTGGGAACAATGTTGTCCTCGACCTGGACGGGGGGTACAGTTGATGACTGACGAGAGTAGACTGTCCCAAAGCGATGACCAGTAGGGGGAGACACCAGAGGAGGGTGAAAAATGAGAAGAAGACACTCATCGATGGTAGTGTCTGGATGAGGAGAGGGTGGAGTGAAAGAAGAGCTCTCGACAAACGAGACATCGAAAGAGATGTTATAGTGGCGTAAGTTTGGAGAGAAGCACCGGTAGCCACGCTGAGTGCGGGAATATCCGAGAAAAATACACTGGAGGGATTTGGAAGAAAGTTTAGAGAGATTGGGGCGAGTGTCCCGGACATAGCAGAGACATCTGAAGACGCGGAGTGGAAGAGAGTGAAGAGGAAGAGAGGGGAACAGAGTATGAAAAGGAGTCTCCCTTTGAAGGATGGAGGAAGGAAGGCGATTGAGTTTGGTAAGTAGCAGTGAGGATGACATCCCCCCAGAAGAGAAGAGGCACCTTGCGGTGGAAGAGGAGGGCACGAGCAATTTCCAGAATATGCCGGTGTTTTCGCTCGGCCACTCCATTTTGCTGAGGGGTATCAGGACAGGAGGTTTGATGGATGATGTCGTGTGCCTGCAGAAACTGCTGAAAGGGAGTGGACAAGTATTCTCGCCCATTGTCGGAGCGTAGACATTTTACAGAGATTGAAAACTGTGTCCGGATCTCATGGTAAAAGGTCTGAAAGGTGGAGAAAACTTTCGTCCGATCGCGAAGAAGGTAAATCCACGTCATACGTGAAAAATCATCAATGAAAGAGATATAATATTTATACCCTGATTGACTCGAGGTGGCACAGGGAACCCATACATCTGAATGAACCAAATCAAAGGGTTTGGCGGCCCGTGTGTCAAGTCGAGGAAAATATGAAGTGCGATGGTGTTTCGCAAAGGTACAAGACTCACAATGAAAAGATAAATGTTGGCTAATATCTGGATAGAGCTGATGAAGAGCGGAGGCGGATGGGTGACCCAACCGAGAATAGAGGTCCAAGGCACGAGCAGAGACAGACGTGGAAGTGACGGATGTCGGGCCATCGAACATGTACACCCCATCTCGAAGCTGGCCTCTACCAAGTTTCTGGTTCGTCGTCCGCTCCTGAAACATAACATAAGACGAGGTAAAGATAGCATTACAATTGAAATCCTTGGTCAGCTTAGTAATGGAGAGCAGGTTAAACGGACTGCGTGGTACATGGGCCACTGAGGATAGGTGAAGGGATGAGGTGAGGGAGCATGTACCAAAACCGGCAATGGGGGCGAGTGGAACCATCAGCAACAGTGATGGCTGAGGAACCAGTATAGGGACTGTAGTTGGAGAGCATATTTGCATCACCGGTAAGATGGTCGGACGCACCTGAGACAAGCATCCAGGCAGGGGAGCGATGACTGAAAATGCAGTGGGACCACCAGAGTGGGCAAGAGATGCTGATGAAGAGCCCGATAGAGAGGCGGTCCTATGATCGTGAATCATCTGGATCTCAGCCATGGAGAGATCCAAAGATGAAGGTAGAGCGGCAGCAGGCGGGGATGCATCTCGGACCGTAGTCTGGTCCTGTCGTGGGAGCGGAGCGGGACGACCATGAAGGACCCAGCAACGCTCAACCAGGTGGCCGAGCTTGCCACAGTGCTGACAGAGTGGGCGAGGTTGGCTGTCTCCACGACCGTGTCCACGAGGTTCGGTAGGGCGGCTACTGCCACGACCCAGGAGAGCAGTGTGATCAAGGCTAGGGATGTGTGGGGCAAGGGCCCGATGAGCCTTCCCAAGGTGATGATAGACCTGTGGAATCTCTAGGGACGAGGGCTAGCATCTTTGTAGCCGTCACTGCATATTCCGGGTCGAGACCATGGAGGAGGCTGAAAAGACACAGCTGGTCCCTCTGGGCTAATGTTTCCGCAGGTGTTTCTGGAAGTGGCCAAAGCTCAAAGAGTTCGTCTCGTAGAGCCTTCCATTCCATGAACTATGCGGGAAATGGACGAGCTTGCTGGCGGAGGAGGGACAACCGCTGAAGAAGATCAGATACCTAAGCCAAATTATTGGTCTTGAAGTACATGAGAGTCAAGGAATCTCAGAGTTCCTTGACTGTGTTGGTTGTCCAGGTGACGTCTTTGACAGAGCGGTCCATTGAATTGACCAGCAAAGCAAAGATTTTACTGTCAGCAAGCTTCCACAGGCGATATTTTGGGTCAGAAGGTAGAGGTGGTGGATCCTCGAGATGGGAATCGAGGTCCATGCCGGTGAGAGACATGAGCACAGTCTTCCGCCAGACGGAGAAATTTGTGGAGTCGAGTCGCTCTTCGACCAAGCGGGTGGAGGCGGTGATAAGAGGAGGCAGGACCGAGGCGACCATCGAAGGGAGGTCTTCGGAAGTTTCGGATGAACTCGTCATTCAGCGCTGGACAGACGCCCGGAGAGCGGGTGCCGACAGAATGGCAGATTCCGGAAGAGGCCGGGAGACCGCTGGAAGGGCGCCGGGCTGGTGGGGAGTGGTCCGCCTCGACAGAGCCGGGAGAGCAGGCGTTGGGCAGCGCCTGGACAAGGGGTCGGGTGGGAGATATTCGCCGCCTGGGAGATCCGCCGGGAGGGGAGGGAAATCCGGCAGAGGGGCCGCCGGAGGAGGTCGCCTGGACAAGGGCCGCTGTGCGCGCAGAAGCGGAACCGGGCAGAGGGAGGAATCCGTCGGGATTGGGAGTGGGCGATGCGGACAACGGGAGATGGCGTCGCGCAGGAGTTCTGGAGCGGGACGCCGGGAAGGGAGGCGAGGCCGGGCTTCACCAGGAAGCCGCCGGAGAGGTGGGAGCTGGCGCGGGGTCTCCGGGAGCCGTCGCGCTGGAAGGGTGGGGCTGGCGCGAGGTCGCCGGGAGCCATCGTGCTGGGCCGCACTTGGACGAGGCTGGCCGAGCGCACTGGGAAGGCGGGGTCCGTCGCGCCGGGAAGCGGTGCAGGGAACCGTCCGGGCGAGATCGCAGAAGGGAGCCGCCCGGGATGGAGCCGCCGAGGAAGGGAGGCCGCCGGGGAAGTGAGCCGCCGGGGAAGGGGGTGGCCATGTAGGGCAGACCCGAGAGGAGAAAAAAAATAGATAGAGGGAGGGCTCGGGATTATATTTTCTCTGATACCATGTTGATGGTGAATTCTCCTTACCTCAATGTGAGGTGGAGACATTCTTTTATAGATGAGTAAAAATAATTACAAGGGGGGAAAGACCGATGTGGGACTCGGAAATACCCATTATACTTAAATGGGGTCCAACAGAATTCATTGAAATCATTTCGCAAACCCATAAAGGATATCACATATTGTCATAACTTGATAATAAATGATTTTAGAAAGCTCAAGCATTTCATGACGTGTCAAATAATGGAATTGCACAAAAACACCTATCTCAATCAAGCGGAAACCACTCACCTTCAATGGTGGAAGCACAACCTATTAGGTATCCAACCCTATCAGCGGGTCGCACAACAGAAAATAAGGAAAAAGTATTGATCACCAGCACAACAAAATCTATTAATTCTGTAGGAGTAGGCATATTTACAGACGGGATAGGAAAAAGGAGAAATAGTAGAAGAAGAAGAAGACGGAGATAAAGGAAGAAGATAAACTCCCTGGAGAAGACCACTCTCCCGAGAGCCAAGGCCGAACCTCCCGAGGTCCAGTCCTCCCAGCAGCCAGCTGTGAATAAAAAATGAATGTGTTCCCTCCTCTACAGCCATGCCCACCTATTAATAGGGCCACCCACTAACTAAAACAAAAACCCAACCAACTACCCCAAGAAACTAATAAAGGAAATGACAAGGATGCCCCTTGCAGTTTACACACACACGCCTCATACGGACAGCCACCACCAGCCCTCACTTATTCCAATCTCTGCCAGCACACACCCCCACTTACCTAACATTCGCCCTTCCTTAAAAACCACCTTGTCCACCGCCCAGCTCTGCTGTTGTGGCATTGGAATGGCTGCCTCTTCTTTCACCCCGAAAGAGTAACCTCTGGTGACGGCTTTGGCTGTGGTCTAAGCATCAATGTAACTTCATTTTCCTTTTCCCCTACACAATCAGCTTGTTGCCCTTTCCTCAGGTTCATCTCACTTGCATACCGTGAAAACCCCCTCAGCTCCATTCTGGTTTTGAGAAAAAATCATAGCCATTTATGAAAAATGGTTAAATTGGTTGCGTGTGTTGAACACTGAACTCGCGGGTAAACCGCACTTCCTTAGCAACCCGGTTGCATTGTTACCCTTGCTTTCTTTGCTGTAGCCTTTCACCGCCATCTCAACTACCAACAATAGCTCAACCAATGTTTGCAGAGCCTGTGGAAAGAGCCCCTGCGACATATGTGCAGGTTGTTGTTGCAACGCCTCCACATCAGGCTTCAAGTTGTACACAGCCACACTTGGAGACTCCTGTGCCCAATTCCCACTGCATACTACGAGAAGCGTATCCTCCTGAGGTTTCAAATTTGGACCGAAAACAAGTTGTTTCACCTCGGGATACCTTTCCTGCTCATCCACGCTCGAACTCAAACCTATTATGACCACTTTAGGATGCACGGGATTGGAGTCATGTTGCTCCTCCACGACTCGCAACAGTTGTCCAACATGAGGTTTCAAAGATTCGCTAGGTTCTTTTCTGTATCCCTCCTGAACACATAACGCAGCAAGTTCTCGTACCTGTGCCCCCCAAAACTGCTGCTGGTGCTGCTTGTGGTACTCCACCTATGCTCTAGCAAGGTCCTTTACATTTATCAAAAGCTCCTGCATCTCAGCTGTTTGTGCTCGAAAAATCCATTCCCACTCCAACTCCATTCTGGACGAATGCTTTTCTTCTTTTTTTTTTCCGTCAACTGCGTTCGTAACTTCCCAGCAAGCGGGTCAATCTGCAGCAATCGCACTTACTAGCGAAGTGCGGCTCCTCAGCAGTGTTCGAGACTCACGAACAGCTATTACAAACTGCGTACTCCCTGTACAGTGATGTCCCCCAGCACGCGTGCCCCTGCTTCGGCGGCTCGTACCAACGTTAGTGTCTCACAGCTTCAGTCGTCTTCGCCTCTTGCAACACAACTTTCGACTACCTGGCACGCCAACTTCCAGCGATAACAACTCACACAGCCGACCAACGAATGTCCATTTTTATCTAACTTCATCTCTATGATTGGCAATCTTCGTTCGTCCTCTAACTTGCGTGCGTATTCTAGCCATATGATCGTGACTCACTGTCGCATTCGGTTCCTCAGCGAATGTGCCCCCCCCCCATGTTCTGTAGCAGATGGCAACAAGGTTGGCTTCCTTGAGTCGCACACGTCAGCATTCAACAATTGCATTCTTTAGCTGCGATCGAACCTACTTTCTGCGACGCCGCGGGGTCCTCAACAATCGTCAGTTCTCGTCGTCCTCACTGGCATGAGCATTTCCAAAAGTTGCGTCTCACGATGGAAAATTGGTTGAAGAGGGAGAAAATACAGTAAGGCAGTATGCGTTTTTTTTTTTAAACGAACATTACCTCGCACCTGCTCTGGTTTTCCAACGACAACCACGAGTTGTATACTTCTCACGACGACCGTCAAGAAACAATCGTCCACAACTGTGATCGCGACTCATAGCAGATCGGACAATTGAATCTCTCTCTCTTTTTTTTCCAACAGCGATTGCGTCTGCTCTAGCAGCAAACACTGTTCTCTACTTGTTCGTCCAGCAAGAATTCGTTTCCTCTGTGATCGCGTGCACTCCAACAAACACGCCTCTCAGTTGCAATTGAGCCTACACCTTGAGTTCGACAAATTTGTCTCTCTCTCAATGAAAACACCAAAATGTTAGGTGTCCAACCCTGCACAACATAAAATAAGGAAAATGTAATTGATCAGCTGCACAACAAAGTCTATTAATTTTGTAGGAGTAGGCAGATTTACAGAGGAAATAGGAAAAAGAAGAAACAGTAGAAGAAGATGGAGATGAAGGAAGAAGATAAACTTTCTGGAGAAGACCATTCTCCTGAGAGCCATGGCGGAACCTCCCGAGGTCCAGTCCGCCCAGCAGCCAGCTGTGAATCAAAAATGAATGTGTTCCCTCCCTTACAACCATCCTGACCTATTAATAGGGCCACCCACTAACTAAAACAAAAACCCAACCAACTATCCCAACAAACTAATAAAGGTGTTGAATGATAAAAAGATGAAATAAAAAGAAACAAGCGACGATCGTAGCTCCCCCTCAAGATCGCAGCTTCCCCTCAAGATGATAGATGGATGAAAATGTCGCGGGCGCAGCAGAGGAACCACACAGACCGGGCCGGTTGACGGAGCGCCAGGAAATCCGCACTAGCGGGGCCGGTCAATGATACGCCGGGGAAGCCACACTGGCACCGGGAAAGCCGCACTTGCGGGGCCGGCGATGGGAGGCGGTGGTTCCGTAGAATCGTTGCGGGATCTGGTGGCGCCAAAGGGCCCAGATCCAAGGTGGTCGAGATGCTGCGCCATGGTGGAAGAAGTACGAGGGCTTGCCGACGGACAGGGCGTGCCGACGGACAGGGGAGACAGTGCTGTAGACTGGAAGGAGCGCGCAGAAATGGTTCCGCCGGGAAGGGGAGGCGGTTGCCGGGAGAGCAACGCAGGAGGAGGGGGGGTCGCTGCGCGCATTGAGGGAGCCATAGGTGGAGCGCCGACGTGGAGGTGGAGATGCTGTAGGATGCACCGACGACTGGATCTGGCCGGATTTGGCCAATCTGGGAGAGGGGAGGCAGCCAGACGGCAGTTCGGCTGAGGGAGTGCCATGGCTGCTCGGGACGGCAGGGAGAGCCTCGGACGGGGTGGCTGCCGCTGGAGGGCTGCGTGCGGGAGAAACGCGTGAGGCGGGCGCCGCTGGAGAGCCGCTTGCGGGAGAGGTGCCGTTGGGGAGAAACGCGGCGGGAAGAGGTCCCGCTGATAGGAGGAGCCCTATCGGGGAGAACCGCCGCAGGAGGAGCGGCTGGATCCCGTTGGGATTGGGAGGCGCGACGGGAGGCTGGCAGGGGGGGAGATCCGCAGGGAGGGGAAGCCATCGCGGGTGTAGCACCCCCGGTTTGAGGTATATAGCTTTGTTTATGCTTTTTTTATGTGTTTAAAGTGTATGAGATGAGTTGAGAAGAGGTTGAGAGAGTTTGAAATGGTTTTGAATAAGTTCGGAGGTTTTTCTTAGGGAGCACGGTTTGAGCACGGTTAGGGGAAACCGTGCGGGTTCTCCAGGAAACCGTGCAGGGGGAGGCAGTAGGCTTCGCACGGCCTGCGCACGGTTTGCAAAATCGTGCGAGGCAACTGTGCGGACCCCTCCTCTCGAGACAGTGGTGTGCGCATGGTTTGTCAAACTGTGCAGACTAACCGTGTGACTACTTAAAGGAAGAGTTTTAAAATTCGGGCTCCTTCAGGCTTGACTTATTTCACTCCCAATCTTCTCCCACTCGAGCCTCACTCGGGATTTTGGGTTCTGAGAGGTTGAAGGTGCTCTCTCACTCGTTTTGGAAGCGATTCAAAGGGGTTTCTTGGTGTTTTGAAGGTGGTTTCTCCCGAGTAAGTCTCTCCTCTTGGTTTCTTTGTGGTTTTCTAGATCTTCATCTCCCTCTCTCTCGGTTTTCTAGATTTACATCCGTTGCATGTAGATCTAGTGTTTGGGTTGTCTTTGGTGTTGTTTTTAAGGCTTGTGGATGATAGGGAAGGAGATATAGAGCAGTTTTCGTGAAACGTTTGCCCGGATTGGGGTGCGGTTGCTTGTGGGTCGATTTCGCCGGAACCTTAAAGGTAGGTGACTTCTCTCTCGACTCCCCTTGGTTAGAACGAGTGGTTTTTGGTTACAATTAAATTGTTTGATTGAAATTAATTGTGATAATGATGTGCAAATCTTGTTAGAAATCCATTTGGTGATGATTTGGGGGATTTTGGGGAAAATGGGTTATTGTTGCTAAAGGGGCTTTATTATGCGATTTTAAAATGTTGATTTTAAAATCGTTAGTGGCTGATTATAAAAAAAAAATGGTTGATGAAAAATGGTTTTCAATAGATGTTTAATTGAAATGTTGTTTGGTATGGAAAACAATTAAATGGTGTTTTCAATAAATGGGTAATTTATTTAAGTGAATTGGCATGTGTTGAAAATGGTTTTGTGCTTATTGTACGGCCTTGGTGCTTTGTGCTTGTTGGTTGGTTGAGTGTTATGCCTTGTGTTGGTTGTGTAGAAGTGGGCGGGAAGTCTCACTATAAAAGGTGATGGATAGTGGTCGGAAGAACCACCATTATGGGTAGTGGTCGGGAAGTACCACTAGTTGAGAATGGGGTGAACGGGATGGGCGAAAGTCCCACCGTTTTGGTTGTCTTGTTGTATATTTTTTTGCAAGATGAAAATTGTTGTGCTAATGTTAAATGGTGTGATGGCTTATGGCATGATTGTTTGGCTTTCCCTTGGGTGCTTGGTTTGGGTGAGGTGGCTTGGTAAGAGTATGTTTGGCTCATGGTATTCGTTTCATTTGTGATTATTTTATATAAACTGCTTTATATAAATGTGCTAACAGTTTTATCCTAGTGGCGTGTGTAGGGAAATCATTTGGGGAAAACCTACTGAGTATTAGTACTCACCCCCTGCTTTGGCACTTTGGTGCTTTTGATATTGTGTTGGTTGTATTGGTTTGTGGGTTGTATTGTGGAATAGTGTAGTTCCCTTTTGGTAATGTATGAGTTGTTGTTTTGTTGACATGCATCATGTAGTTTGTTGATAGTGGATCGTTTGGTTGGTTGGTTTTGTCTTGAGGGCAAATCGTTTCCCAATCGTTTCTCGAAGCCATCAACATTTATTGCCAGCCTTTGGCGCCTTGGGAATGTCGCTTAAGGCCTAGTAATGACTCGTTGTACTCTCAAGCCGATGAGAATTGGTGGGTCATTACAGCGGGAGCATCGACGGGAGGGAGCCGCGACTTAGCGTGGTGGACGAGATCGCGACGGGAGGCGGGGCAGGGAGCCGCCGAGGGAGAATGCGGAGCAGATGATTCCGCCTGAAGGGAGGTGGGTTGGAACGCGTCGTAGGAGGGCGGTACCGGGAGGCCGCTTCGAAATGCTGCCGTTGGGAGGGGGTCCGGAGGGATCTGTGTGGAAGGAATCACGTGCAGGAAGGAGGGAGGGGCGACGACAGACCTAGTTGGCCATGGAGACTGCCGCCCCCCATGGGGGAATTAATGGGAACCCTAAACGGAATAAAAAAAATAGATGGGAGGGATGGCTCAGGTTTATCAAACCTCCTATGATACCATGTTGAATGATAAAAAGTGGTAGACCTGAATCTCCAAGGTACTCTCTAAGAAAGGTCTTGAGGTTATTTTATAATGAATAATTAAGACCACATTGGACCATAAGTCCGATGTGGGATACAAACTCCAACATAAGGAAATGACAAGGATGCCCCTGGCAGTCACACACACACACACCTGCCTCATACGAACATCCCCCACGAGCCCTCACTTATTCCAATCTCTGCCGGCACACACCCCCACTTACCTAACACAACCCTGCAGAGAAACAACCTCCATGAGCCTTAGATAGCCAAAGCCCCAAGATTAGACCAATCCCAAACCCCAGATTTGATCCTCATGGCCATTAGGGTTTATGGGGGCAATGAAAATCAAAGGGGAATGGAAGTAGCGCAGAGAGGAGAAGAAGAATGAAGGAGAAAGAGGGATTCACCTTCAAAAACTGCTTGAAATCCATGGGAGGAAGCCTTGAAAGCAAGGAGGAAGAAGGTTGGAAGCTCCAAGAGCCATCCCTTGGGTCGGTTGCGTGAGATAGGGCGGAGAGGAGGTCCAAACCAAGTTAAATCGAGCGGGGGCATAAATGGAAACACATAACTTGAAATTCTGGGCTGCTCGCACGGTATGACTGCATGGTTTACCAAACCGTACGCAAATCGTGCAGCTCGCATCAGAATGGATTTGAAACCCCTCACAGTTTGGCCGTATGATTTACTAAACCGTGTGCAAGATACCCTATACATAAAAGTCACTTCCACGGTTACTATTGAAAGCCACATAGTTTACTTAAACCGTGCGCCTCAAGGAAATCCATACATAGGGGTCTCTTGCATGGTTTCCCCTGAAACGTAATGTTTTCGGCATGGTTTTCCCTAATTATGCGGTAACCATGTAACATAGAAAAACCTTTAAAAATTTCAAAGTTCAAATTAAAAAACTCTCAAAAGTTTAAAATGACCCATAATTATATAATATTTAATACAACAGTGACTTGGTGGTGTCACTCGGTATCTCTTTTCTTAATCTATAAATAAATAAACTTAGTCTCACTTAAGAGACACAGTTTATAGTTCTATTACTTATACTATAATATAATGACAACTATTTTTGTTGCAACTATGAAATTGCAGTTGACAAAGTAAACAATGAAGAGATCTTTGAGTGACGAGAAATTGAGTATTTGAAGATGCAATTTAGACATTGCAAATATGAATTTCTGATGTAGCAGATGGTTGAGTTTGGTCTATTATAATCATATCATCTTATATGAATTAATATGATCAAGCAAGCATTTTTATTTTTCACTGTTTTTATTATACTTTGTGTTTCCATGGAATGCATGCTGGCTCAACTTTGATGCAAGTTTCTGTTTTGGTTTGTGTGTTTATGTGTGTGTGTCTACTGTATCATAAGCATTGGTGTTAATGTTGAAGTTAATCAATCATGTGGTATTCTTTAATCATGTGTCATGGTTTGTATGGCCTTGCAGACGACCAATCAACTGTTAAGGGAGTACTTCACGAAAAGGATCTTGACAACAATATGCACAAGAAGCTGCGTCATCATCCACTTTTCTTTAGCATTGCATTGGGATTGCTGGCTGAGATAATAAATTCTAGGTAAATCCATGGACAGGATTTCAGTTTGTTAATTATCTTAGAATTGTATTTTTATATATTTATCTTCTACCCTTTATCAGTCATCTACTAATGTAAATTAGTTCTGAAAATTGTTCCTTATTAATTAGCTCTGCTAACTTTTTCCCGCTATATTAATTTAGAAAACATTTTAAACCTCGCATCCCCCCATTTTATTTTATATTGTGAATTGGAGAATTACATATGAATTTGTTTGATTGTAATATCTTATTTACATGCGATGCTTCTTTAGGGATTGGGCTGGAGAATTCCTTTTCATTAATGATTTATGCTGTTCATTTATTAATTGGTCATTTTGAATTAAATATAATTAATTTCAACTAATCTAATGATTACTGGTATTTTGTTTTACCAAGTATCCGAGGCTGAAATTGAATTGTTAGTGTAACTAAAATTAAAAAATGCTCAGCTGATAAGAGAAAATAATAGGATAGACATTCTGTTTTCATATTTCGAAACTGCATAAGCTCGATTGATTATTTTTATAACTCGATCATTTAATCGAAGCTACAAACTTAATGATGTCCATAAAAATTATATTTATTATTGTCTGCTTTGCCCATGTTGCCAATCATCATTGTATATCACCTAAGCTTAGTATGACTAATTCAATTAGATAAAAGTTATCTTTGATTTAATTATACACACATAAGCATCAATATATATATTCATGAAAATAAGTATCAGCATTTGATAATGCATTATACAATTATAGATATTATAGTACTTGACAGGTTCAGCACTTAAT
The DNA here is from genome assembly GCA_963277665.1 of Viscum album. NCBI lineage: Eukaryota > Viridiplantae > Streptophyta > Magnoliopsida > Santalales > Viscaceae > Viscum > Viscum album. Next base: position 19,599,481 of record OY728119.1, on the reverse strand, counting down.
GCTTAAATATTTTTAAAATCAAACACTTAGTTAACGCAAAACATGAAAACTAAAGATAATCACTTGCAAACCTAATAATCACTTTCATGCAAGTTTGAGATATTGAAGCAATTATGTAAGGTGGTTCCAATGTGACGTGGATTGTGGATGGTGACATGTGTAGTAGTATAGGTGGCTGCCTCTCTAATCCGTCTTCCTTTTTTTTCGGCCTCCTATTTTGAAGTCCAACATGATACCCTTGAAAAAGAGTTCATAAATAAAATCAGTAAAAATTAAAAGAGAAACAAAGATTTAAAAGAAAACGAAATAAAAGAGGAAAATTAACTAATTAAGATATAATATTATAATTTATTTTAAAATTTGCAATCAAATCCATTTTTCCCTTCTAAAATTAAAATCAATTAAAATTTTCTGAATATGAAGATTTTCTTACAAAAAATATAATTATGGTATGCGAATTGTTAAAACCCTCTTTTGTTTTATTATGGGTATTTCCGAGTCCCACATCGGAATACTACTTTGTATCTTTCGCCGTATCATTCTATAAAAGTAAGCCCCCACCTTACCTTGAGAGTAAGGGAGTTTCCTCATTCTACATGGTATCAGAGGGATCTTAAACCCGACCCTCCCTCCCGGCGGATTCCCGGTTCTGTCCGGCCCCGCCTCTCTCTCTTCCCCCTCTGCCCTAATCTCCCGGTGGCCCTCTCTCTCGGCTCTCCCTCCCGGCGGCGTTCCCTCCCGGCGGCGCTCCCTCCCGGCGGCCCTCTCTCCCGGCTCGCCCTCGACCCAGCGGCGCCCCTCCCGGCCAGCCCCGCCGTGCGCGCGCCTCCTGCGCGGATCGCCCCTCCGCCGTGCGCACGCCTCCTGCCTGGCGACTCTCCCCGGTGGCCCTCCTGCCTGGCGTCTCTCCCGGCTCCCGGCTCCCGGCTCCCGCATCGCCCTCCTGCTTGGCGCGGCTCCCCGGCGGACCTTCTGCCTGGCGCGGCTCCCGGCTCTCCGGCGGCCCTCCTCCCTGGCGCGGCTCCCGGCTCCCCGGCGTCCCGGCTCCCCGCGTCGCCCTCCCGCAGGCTCCCCGCGCCCCGCCTCCCGCTGCTCCTGCGCCTCCGGCGCCTCCCGGCCACCCTCGCCCACCGCCTCCCACTACTCGCCCGGCGCCTCCCGCTACTCTCCCGCCTCCCGCGCGCTCCAGCTGCTCTCTCCCCGCGGCTCCCCTCACCCAGCGCGCCCTCGTCCCGGCACCCTAGTCCCGACACCCCCAGTTTCGCCCCGGCAGCCTCTCCCGGCAGCGCGCCCTCGTTCCGGCGGCCCTTCCTGCACGCGCACATCCTGCGCAAGATCATCCCACCAGCCCGCTGCATCAGCTACCCGTCGCTTCCATGGCAGAATCCTCGGGACGTGGTCGTGATTCAAGTCGTCCACGTCCCTTCTGTCAACATTGTGGCAAGTTTGGCCACCTGATCGCCCAATGTTGGGTCCTGCATGGACGACCATCCCAGCACCCGCGGCAGGGACAGCCCGCGGTCCAGACCATGTCCTCGACTGTCGCCTCTCTTTCCCCGTCTCTGGCCCTTTCTATGGCCAACCTCAGGCGGCCTCACGCTCTTCCGGCTTCTGTCCGACCCAGTCCCTCCTCGGCTTCTCTGGCCCGTACTGTTCGCCCCACTGCCCTTATCAGCCATTGCTCCCCTGCCTGGCTGCTGGACCTTTTGAACTGTATAGTTCACATTTTTTTGGTATGATCGTACTTTACTTTTTTAATAATGATTTTAAGACACAGCATATTTTATGATGATTGATGGGTTTGGCACTGTAGTTCTAGAGATAAAAAAGTGTTCTTCCTGGTACTTTCTCTCATCGTGGATTTGCTTATTTGACACTTGTGATGGTTAAGGTGATTTAAGGTGATAGTGAAATTGTTCAACTTGGTAGATTAGCAGAGTGGCATGAAAGACAAAAATCAAGGGAAGAGACCTCCCTCGTCTGAAAACGTTGTGTTAGAAAAATGATGGTTAGGAATAATGAGGTGTGAACTTTTTTTGTCCTGTGCTGCAACAATGAAACCATATTTTTGCATTTTTGCTTAAATGATTTTCATGAAACTTAGTAGACACAGCTTGTCTGTGGTAATTTGGTTTCCAAATATTGAGTCTAATATGTTGTTTTTTATAAAACTGTTTTGGACAGGCTTTTTACGACTGTTAGGGATTCACTTGGATTGACTTATGATGTTTCTTTCGAGTTGAGTCTATTTGATAGACTCAATCTTGGTTGGTACGTGATTTCAGTAACATCAACTCCAAGCAAGGTAGAACTGGAGCACTTAACCTACGTGTCATTTGTTTGTGTCATTTCCTTTCACTTTGCTAATGCTGGGGTCTCATGCTTGTCTAGGTTTACAAGGCTGTTGATGCTTGCAAGAATGTCCTTAGAGGTTTGCACAGTAACAAGGTTGCCCAAAGAGAACTGGACCGGGTTTGTGATTTTAAGAATTTCAAATTATCTTTCTATTAATTTTAGTTTTATAGGCTCTACATGATGGATTGTTTTCATAATAAGCCCTCTTTCATGTTGGTTTTTCTTTTGGTTCATGTTTTAATACCCCTGAAAAAAGAAAAGGGTTTCATGTTCATTAATTTCTAGTGATATTAATCTGATGCCCTGTTTTACAACCACAGGCAAAGCGGACATTGTTAATGAGACATGAAGCTGAAACTAAATCAAATGCTTATTGGCTTGGATTGTTAGCACACCTGCAAGCTTCTTCAGTTCCAAGGAAGGTAAATGTGTGGATGCACAGGATTATGATTTTTTATTTCTCTAGTCTAAAAGGTCTTCCTCATAATTTCTGTTTCATGTCAATTATTTTGAAAAAAACTATGGGGGCTCAGGACATATCATGCATTAAAGCTCTCACTTCACTATATGAGGCTGCTACAATTGAGGACATTTACCTTGCATATGAACTGCTAAGGATAGATGAAAATTCTTTATACGCATGCATTGGGATTGCCGGGGCACAGGCTGGTGAAAACATTTCTGGTTAGTTATTATTTTCTGAATTATGTTTTAAATTTTTAACCTTGTTTCTCATTAAAAAAACAAAAATCAGTGGAAGACAAGATTAAAATACATGAGAAATGGAATAAGCTTGTTAAATAATTTTTTTGACTGGGAAAATTTTCCTGTACTAACTTTGCTCTTCCTGCAAAATTGCCACTTTCATCCAGCTTCTATGGAGGAAGAATTGGATGAAAGCCTCCAGGGAGTTATTCCTGTTGGGCGTGGTTTATCAACTATGACACGACCAACGACATAAACTTCACAGAATCTTGTATTTTCTGATGTATAGAGATACTGACTGATGAGGTAGGTTCACAGACCTTCATTTATGTTCAGTATTAAAAAAATACAGTTTCATGATCTTTGTTTGTTTGTTACTTATTGCAGTGATCGATTATTAAAGCATGCTTTATGATGCTTCCTTTTGCCTATGGTACTTTTCTTTGTTGCATGCTGAATTTTTTCAAAAAATAAAATAAAATAAAATAAAGCCATGCAGTGGGAACTGTATGTTTTTTTTAACCTGGCTAATGCAATATGTGAGAGATGCGTATGGTTGTCACAAAATGTTATTATCAGTTTATCATGGTCATTCCGAGTCTCTTTTGTAAAACAATGCTAATGTTCAATAAATATCAAGAGTTGATCTGTTAGATGCTTGCATGCATTTGCGTCCATAGGATGAAATCCCGTACCTCAATGGGAGGTGAGACAATTTATTTATAGATAAAACAAAACAATACATCATATGGGAAAACTGATGTATGAATTTAATACATGACCTTGGGCCAAGTCCCAATCGGACCTGGTTCAACACTCTCAAGATGGGGGACATATCCAATTTGAAATACAAGAGTCCCATAAAAAAATGGAGAGAAAACGACTGTGTAGACCCCCCTTTAAGGTGGGTCGTAGATATTGTGCATCCCCAACTTGATGCAAAAATACTTCACTCAAGGTCTAGTAACGTCTTTGTTAAAGATGTCGACAAGTTGATTGTTGTGGGAATGTGTTGGTTCCAAGATCCCTCAAGGATACCTTGAGGATGGGGGTGGGGGATTAGGGTATCAATTTTTTTTACATCTTTTAAAACAAATATTGTTTCCTTAGAAGAACACACAACAAACTACTTGTCACGCATAATTTTCATGCACACCATCAACCAAGTGAAGTAAAACAACAAACACAAAAAGCTCATCGGATTTACTTGGTTCACCCAAATGGGCATATCCAAGAAGCATACACATAGCAGGGTGTTGGTATATCAATTAATCACTATCTCACTGATATTGTGATTGCAGGATTTAGGCAAGGACACTCCAAGCCAAGGCTTGCTGTCTTAATAACTTCGAATTTGCTCACTGCTTCCTAAAGAGTCACTCTCTTTTCCTCTCTTCACACATTGTGTTGAGAAAAACAGATTGGCTCGCAGGTCAAAGAATGTCCATGAATGTTTTCGAAATTAACACCAATACTACAGGGGGTTTTCTCGTTGGCAAAACAAACACAATGTGAGAGAGACCTGGCTACAGGGGAGCAGGGGTAAAGGTGTCATTGTAGCAGGGGAGTCTGTTTCGGGAGTTTGTTGTGGGGGGAATCTGTTTTGGGGAGGGGGGACCACCTGGGGTCCACGTGAAGTGAAGGGAGGGGGTAGAGTGGTTATAAGGTGCGGAAGTGGGAGAAAAAGGGGGAGAAGAATATATTGTAGATTGCTTGGGCAGATCGGCCATGAGGCTTAGAAATTCGGCCACTCTTGCTTGGGTGGGATCTCTCCAGAGTGTCTTCTCCATCTTTTTCTTCCAGCCTGTAGTCTTTGTTTATATTTTGCAACAAACAAGTAGTCTGCCCCGGTTTCCTATCACTTCGTCCGACCTGCCGGATTCCTCATTCCTTGCCGCAGGCTCTTCTTCCCCCCTGATGCGCGCACGACGGGTTTTCATCTCCTTGGATTTCTTCACCTCCTTTTCTGTGGCGATATGTTGGGCCATGTTGCGTTAGCCGTGGCGTGCTCGGTTCTCAGCTTGCTTGGACGAGTCACGCACTGAGGGGACTTCGCCTGGAGGAGACGCCATTTTCCGTCTTGTGATTTGAGATGGTGCGCTCGGCTAGGCCATGTCCAACGATCCTCTACACTGGCGTCTCGGTCATCGGTTGCTGCTGCGCTCGACTGGATTTCGTCCATACATTCCCTACTGCGGCGTGCTGGTCTTCTTGCTGCTACGTTAGTATCCCGGCTCCCGCCTCTTTTCTGGCACTGCATCCCGGTCTGCCAGCCACGCACTGTTGCTTTATTCTTGTTCTGTGTTTGCGCACGTTCCTAGCTCGCGACCCAAGGAGCCACACTCTTCCGGAAGGTATGCTTGGAATGCCGTCCGTGGAGGAGGTGTGCTACCAGTTGCACTCGCGGGAGTGTAGTACACCGCCGGGCTCCTCTTTCTGGTTCTTCTTTCGCCAAAACCAAAAAAAGAAAAAAGAAAAAAGAAAAAAAGAATGCCCGCCTTTTCTGTTGTGGGGAGGAAAACAAAAAAAAGGAAAAAAAGAGTGCCCGAATTTTCTGTTGGGGAGGAAAAAAAACTACAAAACCAAATCGATGACGACGTTGCTCGATGAGGTGGAGTAGCGCCTACTGCGGATCAATGCCATGCTTTCAAGACATTGCAGGAGCAGACTTAGTTCCAAACATCCCACGCAACTTTGCTGCATTGTCTGACAAAGATATCGCCTCATGAGGGGCGTCCTTCACTCCCACCGGTGATGACGGCAACACAACATGAGGAGTTGTCTGTTTTTGATGATAGAAATTCACGTGACTTAGCGACACTGCAAAAACACGGTGCGAAGGGGACTTCATTCACGACGATGGGGATGGACGCTCAGATAGGAAAGGACAGCGCATAGCCTTTGGGAGTCGTGAAGAAGCCGGTCATGCATGCGACACCGCTGCCAATACAGGAGGCGACTCTGCCTGCTCAGCTGTTAGTGCCGCCTAAGGTTTATTCTATGCTGTATAGCACTATGGAGTCCTGTGTCAGGAGTGAGCCACGGGATGAGTCATACGTAGTGGTTCGCGACTGGGGTCATGGAGGAGGGCCACACAACTATTTCAAGCGGGAAGGGGGCACACGGTGGCGGGCCTCGCAACATAGTTGGCAGCAACAAACACAATTGACCCACTAAACAGGAAGGATCATCTGGGAGATTGCCTGAGGAATATGTGAAGGGTGCATCGCCATCAGTTTCTTCAGGAGCATAAAGCAGATGGGACCATCTGACAAATTGCTTAGAGATTTTGTGAAGAGAGGGAACACCACAATCTGTTTCTTTTCCTCAGTCTTGAGGATAAGATTTGTACAATAGGAATTCCCCCTTACCTCAAGGTGAGGCGGAGGCCTATTTTTATAGATTGAGAAAACAGAATACATACAGGAGTATTCCGATGTGGGACTCGGAAATACCCAAAATAATAAAATAGGGTTTAACACTCACTCAAGCTGTACATACCCAACTTGGACCACGAGTCCCACAAAAAGAAATATGACATCAGATAAGACCAGTCACCTCAATATGCTTCGTGCGTTCATGAAAGACGGGATTCGAAGCAATCTTGGTGGCGGCTTGGTTGTCACACCAAACGTGAGTAAATGTCTGCGGAGGAAAGCCAAATGATCTCCTTGGTGACGGTGGTCAGGGCACGGTACTTGGACTTCGCACTGGATCGGGAGACTACAGTCTGTTTCTTGCTGCGTCAGGAGATGAGGTTGTCTGCCAAGAACACGGCAAACACATAAGTAGTTTTTCGGGTAGCAAGACAACCAGCATAGTCAGCATCACAAAAGGCCTCATATTCAGATGAGCAAGGTGGGAGTAGCAAAGACCACTTGCAGGATATCTTTTGATGCATTTGGCGATGCGGATGACAACATTCCATTGAGAGGTGGTCGGATGCTCCACGAATTGGCTCATTTTGCCAACAGCGCAGACAATGTCTGGACGAGTCATGGTGAGATAATTGAGTTTGCCCACCAGTCGACGGTACCTCTCTGGGTGTGAATACGGTTCCGAGGAGTCATAGAGAGACCGTTCCCCAGGCTCCAGAGGAGTGTCCACAGCAGTGGCTTGTTTCAGCCCAGCATCCTGCAGAATATCCAACGCATATCTCCTTTAGAAGAGGAAGATGGTGTTCGGAGAATAGAAGACCTCGATGCCTACGAAGTATGTGAGAGGGCCGAGATCCTTGGTGTGGAAGTGATGGTGAAGATGCCCCTTGAGGTGGGTGATTCCATCAGAGTCTCTTCTGGTGATGATGATATCATCCACATAAACGACCAACAGGATGCAGCCGGCGGATGTCGTCCTATAGAACACGGTGTGGTCCTTCATGCTGCGAGAGCGCCCAAAGTCGGTGACGACGGTGCTGAAGCGATCAAACCAAACACGAGGAGACTGTTTGAGACCGTAAAGAAAGCGACGTAGGTGACAAACTTGAGATTCGGCGCCGGAGGCACAAAATCCGGGGGGCTGTTGCAGATAAACCTCTTCCTAAAGAAAACCATGGAGGAAGACATTCTTGACATCCAGTTGATGAAAAGGCCAATGATGATGGACGACCAGAGAGATGGATAAACGAACGGATGCCATCTTGACAATTGGAGAGTAGGTATCAAAATAGTCAACACAATAAGTCTGCGTGAATCCCTTGGCCACACGGCGGACTTTGAGTTGATGGAAAGTGCCATCGGGATTAAGCCTGACTGTGTAAATTCATTTGCTGCCAACCGCCAGTTTGCCCGTCGAAAGGGGGACAAGGTCCCAAGTATGGTTTTCTTCCAGAGCCTGCAATTTATCTCGTATTGCTGCTAGCCACCCTAGGTGAGAGCCGAGCGACGTCGGGAAGTCCGCAAAGGAGGCGGGCCGGGAGATACGCGAGGCGGAGCCGAGCGACAACGGGAGTTTCTGGCTGGGAGTGCGCTGTGGGGAGGGACGCGGGAGCCTGAATCCGCGTCGGGAAGCGGGTTGCGGCGGAGGGTGGGAGGCGTGCTGGGAGGAGTGCTGCGTCGTGGGAGGGATGGGCGCCCAGGTTGTGTCGCGACGGATGGGCGACATTGGAGGGAGTCGCCGGGATGTGAGTCGCGGAAGGCGAGAGCTGGGGTGGTGGGCCGCGTAGGGCAGAGCCGGGAGGGGGGGGGGTGGTCGCGTAGGGTAGACTCGGGAGGGGGGGGGGTGGCCGCGTAGGGCAGACCCGAGAGGGGTGGGGTGCCACGTACTGCAGAGTCGGGAGAAAAAAAAATCTAATGGGTTTTTCCCTCTGATACCATGTAGAATAGGAAATCCCCTTTACCTCAAGGTGAGGCGGATACCGACTTTTATAGATTGAGAAAACAGAATACATACAGCAGTATTCCGATGTGAGATTCGGAAATACCCAAAATAATAAAATAGGGTTTGACAAGATTGAATTTCAAGGTGGTGCGAGTGATAGAGACCTGACTATAGGGGGCAGGGGTAAGTGTCATTGTAGCAGGGGGAGTCCGTTTCTGGAGTTTGTTGTGGGTGGAATCTGTTTTGGGGTGGGGTGTGACACCCACCGGGTTATTGGCACGTCTAATTTTGTGTTTTATTGATCTTTCGGCGCGTTCTTGGAGTTCCCGGGTGCCAGGGGTCGGAAATGAGAGTTTTGGGGGGGACAAATCAAGACGCACGGTTAAAACATGGTTTGTCTAAACGAGCGACACTTGTTTGTGATTATGTTGGCATGGAATAACACATGAGTTAACCAGGGTGTGAGCGGAGGGTTGTCTGGTGGCGATGAGAGCCTTCGGGGAGGAAGACCTTGAGAGCTTCCATTTTGATTTCCAAGGGGCTGTGAGAGCCTTTGGGTAGGAAGATCGTGAGAGCTTCCATTTGGTTGCCAAGAGACCGTGAGAGCTCTTGGAGTTTGGCCCGGGGAAGACCGTGGGTGCTTCCACTTTGTTTAGCCAGGTAGCATACTTTGTTTTAACTCGCTCACATTAGTCCCTTATGGTTGGAGCCCTAGGCACACTTACTCATTCATATATGCTTTTATGCATTCTAGTAGTGTCGCGTTTGATGTGATGATTTATGTTGTGCCCATTTTCGTTTATTGGTTATATGATGATGATGCTTATGCTTATACCCTATTATGCCTTGTTTTGGGTGGGTTGAGCATGTTTTGCCTTGTGGCATTGTTTCTTTATTCGAGCCATGTTAAAAGTTAGTTTTGAAAACACGTGTGTTTTAAAGGAAAACCAAAGGGATTTCAAAGGCTTGTTTTAAAGCAAATTGTGCTCAAAATGTTTAGTTTTGAAAAGTGTTTTCAAACTAATTTATTGGTGTTAGACCCGGTTAATTGTATTTTCGGGTTAAGTGTATTTTTGAGTCCCACATCGGATTCTTTCGACTTGTAATGTTTTTCCTCTATCTATAAAAGAATGTCTTCACCTCTTCTTGAGGTAGGGACTTATACCGACCAACTTGGTTTCAAAGGGCTAGGTTACATCCGATAACCTTCCCCATCCGCTGCTCCTCTGCGAGACAACCTCTACGCCTCATCGTCGGCCCTCCCACAAGGCAACCCCGCCCCGACGCCGGTCCTCCCGCACGACCGCCCTACGCTTCGTCGTTGGTCCTTCCGCGAGGCAGCACCCCCCCCCCCGCCGCCTTACCCTTCGTCGTTGGTTTGTTGGTCTTACTTTTGGGCCAGTTAGGTGGTTGCTGTTTGACTATGCTTTTGGGGCGGCGAGGTGGTGGTTGCTTTTCACTAGATGCCCGGGTAGTGATGAAATAAATAATTGTTTAATAACGTTTGAAGTGGCTAGGGTTTGGTTCGGTTAATGAGATTAAAATTGTTAATGAATAAATAAATGACGAGTTGTGTGGCTCAATATGGATGATGCTAAATAATGGAATGAATGAGTTGGATAATGAGAATTGGTTGGTGGTATGATGTGGCTTGTGGTTTGTTTGGTGTTATGCATTTAGGGGTGGCAGTAAAAGTGGCGATGTTGTGAGTTGACTATTGTTTTGTTGTGAACCCATAGGTTGGACTTGTGTGTGTGGCTATACGTATATATTTGTATATTCGTTGTGATTTCTATATACACCCCACCCTTGTCGAGTACTATGTGTTGACACCCGCATAGTCACCCGAGGGGTGTTTTTCCCGGCATCCGGCGTGGACGGATGGCTGGGTACCCGCTCTTTCCCGTGCTCTCTTCCAGGCGAGGTAGTTATTGCACAGGTTGTGATGGACGGAGGTTTGTTTGTGCATTAGATGGTGGTTGTGATAGCTCAGGTGTCTTCGGGCGAGTTGTGATGTGGCTGTGCTTGTGGGGCGGCGAGCCTATGTGTCTTCAGGCTAGATATGACGTAGATTAGGTGTCTGCTGGCGGGATGAGATGGGATGAGGTGGCTTACGGTGGAGGTCGTGCATGGTAGGAGGGGGCACGAGGTTGATGTCCTTCATGTTCACGTTATCCTACTGCTCTGGTTGTGGTTGTGGTCCAGGTGTTTTCGAGCGTGACGTGATGTGACCGTGCTTGTGGGGTGGTGTGGTATACGAAAGAGATGAGAGCGCCAAAACGTACGACGTTACGGTGTGAGAGCGGCATACCAGCGGAAAGCGGTGCAAGGCACCCTTTATCAACAAGCTTCTTGTTATATTATATTACTTGATTTGCGTTATTTGGTGAGCGTGTCTTGGTGATGTTGAGTTTGGTTAGCATACCTGTATAGGTGATGTTGGTTCTTCTGTTTGCTCACAGGTGCATTAGTATGTTTCTTTCACATGTGCAGAAGAGATTTTGGTTTTCCTACTGAGTATACTTGTATGCTCAACCTACGTATATAAAACTATTTTCAGATTTTCAGGAGGACTTCGTGGACCGTGTTGGACACTACTAGCTCGGACCTCTGGATAGTTGCTGCGTCGCTACTTCAGTTTTATTTTGGGTATTTATTTTGGTGACTTATCTATACCAGTTTTATTTATACATGCATGTGAGATGATTTTGGTTTCTTTATATATTCTTTCATGGAGTTGTTTGTGGATGATTTATCTTATCTTCTGATCCTATATTTTATAGAGTAATGCCTCCTATTTCATGAAATTTTTATACCCTCGGTGCTAGTCGCCAACCCGGGGCCTACTGGAGGCGGGACTTGGGGGTCATTATCTCTCTACGCTCATTGCGGTATCTTTGAAGAGGGGGGTCGTGACACACGACTCCATCAGATTGTGAATAGTGAGTAGTAAATTGCTACTAGCTTTCGTTGCGTTAATGGATTTTGAACTTCCAGTAGTTGATCCTCCGACGATTTCTTCGGTTCTTTTGATGATTACCTCCCTTACTGCAATGCTAGTAGGTAAACTGATAAAGACTAGAGGGCCGACTTCTTATGTTTATGTATGAAAAGGAACCAGAAATACAGAGAGGTAGCAGAAAATCAGCAGAGGTACAAAAAGAAGATCGGAAGACTCAGAGAGTTCCACCCAAGCCCACAAGCCGTTTCTTAAGCCTACGGCCGATTCTCAACTAATTCTATTTTCGTCCCACCTCTCTTCTCCATGCATCCTTATTTATAACAGACCCCACCTCTATGTGGCCCCCCTCTAACAACTAATATTTCCCCCTATAAGAGGCTCTAAACTCCCCCAACAAACTAACTTCACACAAAGTGTAACGACGCAAACTTTTATTAATAAAAATTCCTCTTGATCTAATTAAATGTCTTATTTTGTAAAATGGTTATATAAAATATGCACTTTCTTAGTTTTATGTTTTTGGATTTCAAAATACCGTTAAGAATTGTTACCGTTGCTAATATAGCCATTGAACAGTGATCACATGATTAGTAAAAATATAGGGCTTTAACAAATCCAATTTACTCAAAGGAAGCGTTGACCTCATCCAGTAGGATTGCTCCATACGAAGCCCATTTGTTGGAGCTCGGAAAGGAAGTGGCGTCACTGGGTTTCGCTCTTGACCAAGCCCAAGCTGAGTTTCAACACGTTAAGTTTGAACCGAACCGCCTGCGGGAGAAGTGAAAGTTAATAGAGATTACCACCTGAGCGATGTTATCCGAGCCACCCCAAAAGTCTGTCACCATCGCACACCTTACCCTTAGGTCTTATGCGGGTGTTATAAGGGGATATGTAACAAGACTCTGGCACCATGATTGTGTGCTTTATTTTTTGTATAAAGAATATACATTTATTTTGTAAACGGTTTTTAAAGCACAAATAGTATTTTTAGTTAATATTCAATTAAGAAATCTATTTTGATGAATTAATGGATTTTTGAATTAAATAATATTTTTATACAATGTTATTACTAAATTACTTTTTATTAAATATAAATGATCGTATAATTTTTATGAATGCAATTGTAATTTTTATTAAGGTTTGAAAACCGTTTTTGTCAAAACCCATGAATTTTCGATAAATGTCGGTTTTTATTTTAAAAGTAAAAATTCACATATTTAGAAAATTATTTAGATAAAATAAATATTATTTTTGGATTCAGGACGTCAAAATTATCTAACGGTGAATTTTTCAGAATTTTCTGAGACAGTCGAATTTTTTGGTAAAAATTAAATACCGTTAAATATATAATGTGTTTTATGACATCATAATGACCCAATAGTGATATAATAAAATACTATAAATGGGATGTTCGACTAATATATGTTTTACCTTTAAAATAATGTAATTTTAGATTTGTTTGATTTATTTTACAATGCCTTAATGGACCCTTCAAGACTTATAAAACATTTTAACATTTTAAAATGATTTCTTTGAGAGTGACTCACCTTCAGATAAGGAAGCCTAATATATTAAGAAGTTTGGTTATTGGCTTTATAAAATAATGTTTTCCACTCATCTTTGGCAAAAAACATGGGTTGGTTTGTGGTTTTGATTAGTTTAATGTGTGGTGTCCAAAGCCTAAATAATAAAGAATTTTCTCTTCTTTCCTATATAAACTCACTCAATCTCCCATTCCTTTTCACTCAAACCATTTGGAGCTCGACCAACCTCCAGAATTCTCCCAAGGCGCCCTAAGCTCCCAAGAAGCCTCTCTCAAACCTCTCCCAAGCCTTTGAGATCACACTTCCAAGTAAGAGATTTCTTCCTTTCTTATTTTTGTCCAAGTTTCTTTATGTTATGTTTTTTTATTTTCAATTACAAATGTTGGGGTATGATTTCGCACCTCCCTATACTGCCTTTCTTATGTTTGAATGATGAGAGACCCCTTTCTATCTCACTAATGTCTCACATGTAAACTCATTACCATGCTGAAATTCCGTAAGGGATTTCTCTCTCATTTATATTCAAGCATTTCTTTTGTATTATGCATCTAAATTTCATTGCATATGTTGGGACATGTATCTATATGCCCCCTTTATTGTCCATTTCATGTACATATGATGAAATACCTCTTTATCTCTCATCAACCATTTTTATGAATTCTTATGTCACGTCGTAGTGTTGCCGAAATTGCACCGCAATTTTCCAAACCAAAGTCATTGTGTAGTGAATACCATGTCCATTTCTCTATCAAGGGTATTCACCTTTACGCACATTTACTTATTGATTATATAGTTTCATGTATGTATTCCGCATTCCTTTATCGTGGAATAAATGATGATGGTGAATGATTCCATGTTGTATGATCAATGTGACACGCTTATGCATGAAATAAAATGATTAAGAAGGATGCGCCCTAATAGCGCTCCAATGCATTGGGTAAAGACTAGTATCTTGATACGTCAAGTGCAATGAGAGTTTACTAATGATAACTCAAGTACAATGAGGGTTTACTCATGCTCGATGTGCAATGAGTATTGGCTCATGCTAATATCATGTTAAATGTTGTCACATTTTCATGTTATGATAATCATGTTACCTTTTTGTTCATGTTTCTCTTATGCTCCATTGATATACTTATTGCCTAGTGTAGACTGATAAAATGAGGTAGACCCGAATCCCCAAAGTCCTCTCTCAAGGAGACCTTGAGGTTCTTTTATAATGAATGATAAAGACCACATCAGACCACAAGTCCGATGTGGGATGCAGACTCCAACACTGCCCCTCAAACTAGGTGTACCTAGCTTGAACACATAAAGAAAAAAACAAACCAAACAACAGACTGCAAACACTCCTTCTCAAGCTTGACATACCCAGCTTTACTACAAAACAAGATGAAATAAAAGAAACAAGTGACGTTCGTAGCTCCTCCTCAAGATCGCAGCTCCCCCTTAGGATGATGGATGAAAGAAGATGTCGCGGGAAAGCCACACTAGCACCGGGAAAGCCGCACTTGCGGGGCCGGCGACGGGAGGCGGTGATTCCGCAGAGTCATTGCGGGATCTGGCGGCGCCAAAGGGCCCAGATTCTAGGCGGTCGAAGTGTTGCGCCACGGTGAAGAGGGGAGGCTGCCAGACGGTAGTCCGACTGAGGGTGTGTCGCGGCTGCTCGGAACGGTAGGGAGAGCCTCGGACGGGGTGGCTGCCGTTGGAGGGCTGCGTGCAGGAGAAACGCGGGAGGCGGGCGCCGTTGCAGGGGGAGGCGCCTCGAGATCTGGAGGAGCCTGGGGATCGGGAGGTGCGGCAGGGCTGGGAAAAGGGAGGGCAGCACGTCGGGAGCCGCAATGGGAGGCCGACAGTGGGGGGGGGATCTGCTGGGAGGGGAAGCCATCGCGGGAGGACGAGAGACGATCGCACGACGACGATCAGGAAGGAGGGTCGGGAAAACATCCGGGTGGTGCAGGGCCGACGGGAGCGGACAACGGGAGGCACATCGAGAGCCGCGGGAAGAAGCGGGTTGGGAGTCGTGGATGGATCTCATCGGGATCTGAGGCGCGACTGGATTGTGGAAGGAGGGGACGCGTCGTGGGGGAGGCGTACCGGGAGGTGAAAGGGACGCGGTCGAATGTCGGGATCGCGAAAGAGCGCTGGAGAGCCGGGGAGGGAGTGCGCTGTGGGAGAGGTCCTGCAGGCGGGAGGTCCACTGGAGAGTTGGGAAGGGAGTGCGCCGCGGGGAGGGACGCTGCGGGAGGAGTGTCGTCGGGAATAAGCGCTGCGGGAGGATTCCGCCAGGTGGGATCCATCGGGAGCTCGATCTATCGGGAGGGAGGGATAGCCTGCAGGGGGGCGACGAGAGATACCTATGGCTCGCTGGCCTTGGTGGCCCCGCCCCCCAACGGGGAGAAACCCTAGAGGCCGACGGGAAAAAAAAATAAAACGGGAGGGATTAGTTTCCCTTTGATACCATGTAGAATGATAAAATGAGGTAGACCCGAATCACCAAAGTCCTCTTTCAAAGAGGCCTTGAGGTTCTTTTATAATGAATGATAAAGACCACATCGGACCACAAGTCTGATGTGGGATGCAGACTCCAACACCTAGCATATACTATATTTTTCATGTTATGCCTTGTTTACTCACTGAGCTTTATAGCTCATCCTTTTCTTTTGCATATTCTCAGGTGATCTCATGCAATGCTAAGTACGAAGGAATGTGTGTGGTCATGTAAAAAAAGTTTTCAATAAAGATGTTGGGTTTTATGTTGTAAGTTGTTATGTAATGTTCCTAATTTTCCAAGACACTAGACCTCTCGATCCTCAGAGTTGTCTTAAGTGCAAGTTTATGTAATGAATCATGTTTATGTGTGTAATAAAGAGCAGGGTTGTTATACAAAGACACATATACCCCTCAACAAAAAAAGACCCTCCAACTTGGGTCCTAACACTCGCCACCCCTTAAAACACTCTTGTCCTGAAGACTGAAGAAAGGTGGCCTTGCCACATAGACGAGCCAAGCAATCTTCCTATTCGCCGTCTTGAGTTTGCAATTGGGGAAGAACCAAGCAACACTGTTGAGTGAGGATCGAGCCGCTGTGGTCCTGTGTAAGGCGCCTGTGCCGCAGGTGCACGCCACGCAATTTCCCAAACGCGCTGTCCTTCATGGAACTGTTGTGGATAGACGAAGCTGAGAATGTTTCATTTTGTTTTCCCTCCTTCCATTGGGGAGGCCCCTTGTGTGCTGCCATGAACTGAGCCGCAAGTGCGACTGGCACCAATCTGTTCTTGCGTATAAAAACTGGATGGGTCTCCTCGATAAACTCGGGGACCCCATCTCGTCACCGCGGGTTGAATCGAGGCTTGGTGGTAAAATAACAAGATTTCATGTTGTTGCCGGCTCATGTGGTTACAGCTCCTGCTCCAGCGCTACAGATTTGAAAGTGTTTGGCTCCTCTTTGTGTGGTCGTTCTAACATAGATTGGATGGAGGTACTATCGTCGTGACTTTTGGCCAGCCCCATGCTCCAGCTTTGTATCTCATGTGCGGCTGGTTCCCATGAGTGCAATGAAGATAACTGCGTTACTAGCGATGGAAACCCAAATGTGGTGGCAGAGGCGTCCTCGGCAGAGCTTCCAAAATCCTCAAGGAGCGCTGCTTTGAGTTGCGCCCAGGTGAACGTAGTCGTGGGTCCTTTGGCCAGTACAAACCAAAGTTCATACATACCTGACATGCATAGGCGTGCCATTGTCTCCTTCATCTGATCCGGCGTTTGATTGCTCGAGAAATAATCCTCAACTCTTGAGTTCCAAGTCTTTGGATTTGTGGCGGAAAATTCCGATAAAAACTCTTCTTGTAAGTATTTTTCCTGATTTCTGGTCACTCGGGCCAGTGAACCCTAGAGTTCCGGCATGTGATCCGCCATACCCCAACAAAAAAGGATTGCCTAGTTTGAGAGTTTTTTTTTTGAATTGTTTTTGTTTTTGTTTTGTTTTTTTTAGCTTGGGTAACCTAGAGGAGAAAATACCCGGCGGAGCATCCCATCTCAGATTGCGAGGCGCTATGCGCACGGCGTCCGAGCGCACTCTAGGTACTGCGCGCTTTCTTCCGATGTGCGCCCCCTTACGTTGTATTCAACGCACCAGAGGGTTATTTGACCTCTCTAATCTTGAGCTCCTCATTGGGGATCAAATTCCGGACGTCCACAAACACAATATCAGATTTTGCGCAGGAATTGCTTTCCGTAGTAACAATGTCATCCAAAGATTCTGATAAAGACGAGAGTAGTAGTATAATCCACACATTATCTCCAAAGTCACTTTTAGTGACTTGAGTTGAACTCTGATCTTGTTAAAATTGTTCACATGATTTGCCGCTGATCGTCATTCTGATAGCCTCAAGCTAAACAAGCGCCTCATCAGGAACACTTTGTTTAAATTTTTTGGTTTTTCAAACATTTCTGTCTGGGCCGCCGTAAGTGCAGTTGTAGTCTTCTTCTCCTTGATGTTGAAGACAACATTCCGTGCCAACATCATCCTCACCAAGCCTAAAGTTTTTGTCCAATTTTTCTCGTTCGCCTTTCTCCATCTTGTCTGGTTTTGCACCCAATGGATGTTTGAGATCATTTTGGATTAGATGATTCTCTATTTAAATCTTCTAGAAACCAAAGTTGGTTACATTCAACCGACTGATTTGAACCTTGCCTTCATCCATTGCCATATTTCCCGATGTCAGTATGACCAACTGAAATTCAATGACTCTGAGGCAAGTGAGAAAGTACCTGAAATGCTGAGTGTGTCCAAACCGAAGTACGATTTGATATCACTTGTTAGAAAGAAAGACGCCTTCTCCTGAAAAGCCGATATGAAAAACTGGATAGTTAAACCTTGAGTTCACCGGAAGTTTGTATCGATTGGTAGTTCAGCACAACAAAATTTCAAACTATCAGATCTTCCACCTTTGTCTTAGAGCACCGGAATTATGAAGTCAAGCCGCACCTTAATCGCCGCTCAAAAGATGAATGACACACATGTTGGAGTTGGTGGCCTAGAACCAACTACTTTGTATTTTATTCATTAATAAAAGTCTTATCACATCTTGATTGTTCTTCTGCGTGATAATGAATGTGATAATGTTCTAAGGATAGCTGTTGTATTAAAGGGTCATAGCGGATCCCTGCTATGATGAGAACCCGGAAGTGCCATAACACTGTTCTTGAATATATGTTCTCTGGCCGGATGATGTTATTTGAGGGACACAAATAATACAGGCCATTAGGGGTGATGACTCATAAAACTTTGAGGCATCTTCTCATGTATGCGCCCTTGGTAATATCTCGGAGGATATTATGAGAACGAAACCCGCCAGTAGGAAATCCACATTTCATAGTGTCATTGGATGTTCCTATCTGCGGACGTGTGTATTGGTCTTTAGACTTTAAGATTATTATTAATGGGTATTACAACTCGCGCACTTAGATGTATTGACGAAAACTGTGACGACACACTGTTCGCAGCGAGGTAGGATACGTTGGGTGCGTCACGAGTAATACCGCATTAATAGATAATGCGAGAAATGATTTGTCCCTTCTGTTCCATAACGGAAGTAGATATCTCAGGCCATTTGATGAAATTGATATAGCCTAAGTAAATCCATGGCCATGGTAAGGAATGAACAAGTTCAATTCCGGAAAGTCAAAAAAGAATAATCGAGCACATGGGTTGATGACACTAGCATGCAACCCGCTTGATTAGAGATATCGAGACAAAGAGATTATGTTACACGGTAAGCGTTCTTATGAGGTGACATGTCAATGCGACGTCAACTTCTTTCTCTTGGGTGCTTTGACCCGTTGCTAGACAGTAATCTTGGACTTTAGGCAAGTCCGCCTAATACCAACGAGAAAGAGACCTAGAGGGTCACACACTAAGTGTGTCCATATATCTCAGTTAAATATTAATTTAACAAGTTAAATAAATATTATTCCCGACTGTGGTTTAATAATTTTTTAAGGATGTCTGATCGCATTTATTTCGACACTAGTTATTCGAGAGAATATATTGTGGGCGAAATAATATATTTATTAGCGAATAATGTAGTTACATTTATTTAAGAAATAAATAGCCATTACTCAAGGTCTAATAAATGTGGTGGAGGAAATAAAGAAAAATGGAAAATAAAAGTACACGCCGTGTATATTAAATATACACGCCGTGTAGTTTTATGGAAAACGAGTACACGCCGTGTATTAATGATTACACGCCGTGTAGTGTTTCCATTCGGGATTTTGAGGATATAATATTGTTTTATTAAATGATATTTATTATAATCAGCGTGGATGCATGTCAAGGAATCAATAATTCGACATGAGGGTTTTCAATAAGAGTTAATGAAATAAATAAAACGCGTAACGCGTTTATTTATTGTCATAACTCTATAAACCTAAAACCTGATTATAAATATCCTCACAACCCCAACACTTTTCCCCAATCGTTGTTCACAACAATTCTGGAGAATTCTTTCAAGGCCGAAAGAACTACTTCCTCCAAGAACGCTCTCAAGACCGAGAGAGATCCTCCTCCATCGGATCAAGGCGATCGAATGTGGACATCACAAGCGAAGGTTCTTCCATGCTAGCACCCGGAGATCCCTTCGGCGACGTCCAGAGATACGTGGCGCACGTGTGGATCACCGCTAGAGGAATCCTACACTTGGATTCTACGATGCAACGACGGATCACAAGATCGTGACCGGCGTGACCGGAGATATCAACGAAGAAAGAATTCCACCAAGGTAATTCTTGTGAATTAATTAAATTAATTATAACCAACATATAATGATCTTATCTCTATGGTTCCGGGACTCCCTCTTGTTTTTCGTTCTTCGTTCTATTCCGAAGATCCGGCGTTTTATATCGTGACGGATCTCGGTTTGAACGTTGTTTAACGCTAAAATCAAAGTTGGATGACCCACCAACGCGCTTCCGCTACGCCCGGAACCTACAACACATACAAGCAAGCATACAAAAACAGGAAAGAAAGAACACTGATTTTTCACGGTTCAGACCTTTATCCTACGTCCATGAAAGAACACTGCAAAATCTTTTGTATTACCAGAAGTATAAGTTTTATGAACATTGTAGCTTAGAAAGCCAGCGTTACACTTTTGTAATTCAATATCTGTAAAAGTACAGAACTTGATATTACTATACCTATATTCGTCAGCAGCTGGTCCCGCCTCCTTTTATAGAGGTTCATAGCTAGTCAAACAGGTAACACCAACCTCTTATATTTGCGGTCAACCATCCGTTGACTTCTCTGTTCAGTTGAGGCTTCCACTGACTCAAACGTTCTTGCCGATACACTGTTCACCACACCCAAAGACCAATCTGCACAACATCCATCAGAAGTTTGCAAACTTCTCGTGGTCAGACCTGTATGTTGAAAGTTCCTGTTGTCGCTAAATTGACAAGGCCGAAGCGAACTACCAGAATCTTGAACTTCTGGTGACATGAGAAAACTTCACGATCCCAACACCTAGGGCTTCCAGCGCCGCCTGCACCCTCACACCTTGCGCCGTCTGTGTGTTGTCCTCCCTCCATCTCCACCTCTTGCTGTGCTGCCCCCTGCCATCCCGCCCCCAACCATCCCGCCCCCAACCATCCCGCCCCCAGCCAACCCCATCCGCCTTGTGCTGCGCCGAGCCCTTCCATCTTGTCGTTGCCTCCACTCAGCCCCCCACTGATTTATTCTCTCTTACTAGGTGGAGTCCCTGTTGCTATGATTGGTCTTTTGCATATGACTCTTTCAGTAGTCCAGAATGAGGTGTATGGTTGGCGTACAGTTTGAAAAACCGTGTGATCAAACCGTGCGACGCGAATTAATTTCTTCGAATTTTCTTTTCAAGACCCCAAATTTATCCATTTTGGCTCATTTCTCTTCGGTGGAATAGACTCTAGACCAAGGAGGTTCCTCTTGGAGATTTTTTGCTTCCCGGTGATCGTTGTTAATGGTTTTTTGAGTATTGGATCTAGGTTTTCAAAGGTATGTGCCCGTTTTTTGTCATTCTTCATGGTTCTTCTAGATCCGCTCGTCTCTCCTTGAATAAAACTGTTGTTGGCGAATTCCTCTTGCCTCAATGTGAGGCGGAGACATTCTTTTATAGATGAGTAAAAATAATCACGAGGGAAAGACCGATGTGGGACTCTGAAATATCCATTATACTTAAATGGGGTCCAACACCCCCCTCATGCTGGACATGCCGAGCTTGGACTGAGAGTGCCACAAAGAAAAAAGACCACATCGAACAAGACCATCTCATACTCCCCCTCAAGCTGGGCTATGAAGGTTGTGAATACCCAGCTTGGTAGTGAGAGAGTCAATGCAAGCTCCTGGATGGTGGCAAAGAAAGTGGCAGTCCATCTCGATATGCTTCGTTCGTTCATAGAAGACGGGATTCGAGACAATCTTTGTGGCCGCCTGATTGTCACACCAGATATAAGCAGTGATCTGCGTTGGGAAGTCGAGCTCATGGAGGAGATGACGAAGCCAAAGGATCTCAGTGGTGACCGTGACCATGGCACGGTATTCTGCCTCTGCACTAGATCTGGAGACGACAGTCTGCTTCTTGCTGCGCCATGAGATGAGGTTACCGACCAAGAACACAACAAATCCAGAAGTAGACATGCGGGTAGCAAGACAACTTGCATAGTCCGCATCACAGAAGGCCTCAATATTCGAATGAGCATGATGAGAGTATCGAAGCCCATGGGTAGGGTCTTTCTTTATGTATTTGGCAATGCGGAGGACAACATCCCACTAAGATCTGGTTGGATTCTCGATGAACTGGCTCACTTTGCCAATAACGCATGCAATGTGTGGTCGTGTCATGGTGAGGTAGTTGAGTTTACCCACCAAACGTCGATAGCTCTCTGGACGAGGAAATGGTGTCGAGTCGGTATTGAGAGAGCGTTCCCCCGACTCAAGAGTGTCCACTGCAGTCGCTTGGCTCAACCCTGCATTCTGTAAGATATCAAGGGCATATTTTCATTGGTAGAGAGAGAGTGTCCTCAGAACGGGAGACATCGATGCCATGGAAGTAGATGAGAGGACCAAGATCTTTGGTGTGGAAGTGATGGTGAATGTGCGCCTTGAGTTGGGCGATTCCAGTTGACTCACTCCCTGTGATGATGATATCATCAACATATACCACCAGCAAAATACATCTGTGTGACGTCATTCAGAAGAAGACGGTGTGATCCTTCATTCTGCGAGATAGGCCAAAGGCCGTGACGACAGAGCTGAAGCGGCCAAACCAAGCACGAGGAGACTGTTTGAGGCCATAGAGGGATCGACGGAGGCGGCGGACATGGGAGTTAGCACCAGCACGAAATCCTGGGGGCTGCTGCAGGTAGACTTCTTCGTCAAGAGAGCCATAAAGAAATGCATTCTTGACATCCAGTTGATGAAGCGACCAATAATGATGAGCGGTTAGAGATATGGATAGGCGGACAGAGGCCATCTTGGCTACCAGAGAGAAGGTCTCAGAGCAAATCCCTTCGCCACAAGCCGGGCTTTGAGGCGATGAAGAGTGCTATCGACATTGAGACGGATCGTATAAATCCATTTGCAGCCGACCGCCTGTTTGCCTGCAGGGAGGGGGACCGGATCCCATGTATGGTTGTCACCCATAGCCTGCAGTTCATCCCGCATAGCCTGTAGGCACCCTGGGTGTGATTTGGCGTCGCCAACCGTGCGGGGAATAGATATCGCCTCCAGTGTTGACAAACCTTTGTATGAAGATGTAAAGAGAGGAGTAGTCTGACAAGAGCGAGTACCTTTCCGGTGTGCAATCGACAAGTCATCGGGTGCTGTGACAGGAGCATCGGACGAAGTGGAAATGATGTTGTCCTCGGCCTGGACGGGGGTACAGTCGATGGGCGACGAGAGTAGACCGTCGCAAAGCGGTGACCAGTAGGGGGAGACACCAGAGGAGGGTGAATAGTGAGAGGAAGACACTCATCGATGGTAGTGTCTGGATGAGAAGAGGGCTGAGTGAAAGGAGAGCTCTCAACAAACAACACGTCAGCAGAGATGATATAACGTCGTAAGTCTGGAGAGAAGCACTGGTATCCACGCTGAGTGCGGGAATATCTGAGAAAAATACACCGGAGGGATTTGGGAGAAAGTTTAGAGATATTGGGGCGAGTGTCCCGGACATAGCAGAGACATCCGAAGACTCGGAGTGGAAGTGATTGAGAAAGAAGAGAGGGGAACAAAGTATGGAAATGAGTCTTCCCCTGAAGGATGGAAGAAGGAAGGCGATTGAGGAAGTAAGTAGCAGTGAGGATGACCTCCCCCCAGAAGAGAAGAGGCACCTTGCGGTGGAAGAGGAGGGCACGAGCAGTCTCCAGAATATGTCGATGTTTTCGCTCAACCACTCCATTGTTCTGAGGGGTATCAGGACATGAGGTCTGATGGATGATGACGTGTGCCTGCAGAAACTGCTGAAAGGGAGTGGACAAGTACTCTCGCCCATTGTCAGAGCGTATACATTTTACAAAGATAGAAAACTGTGTCTGGATCTCATGGTAAAATGTCTGAAAGGTGGAAAATACTTCTTTCCGATCGCGAATAAGGTAAAGTCACGTCATACGTGAAAAATCATCAATGAAAGAGATAATATTTATACCCTGATTGACTCGAGGTGGCACAGGGACCCCATACATTAGAATGAACCAAATCAAAGGGGTTGGCGGCCCCCCGTATGTCAACTCGAGGAAAATATGAAGTGCGATGGTGTTTCGCAAAGGTACTAGACTCGCAATGAAAAGATAAATGCTAACTAATATCTGGATAGAGCTGATGAAGGGCGGAGGTGGAGGGGTGGCCCAACCGAGAATGGAGGTCCAAGGCACGAGTAGAGACAGACGTGCAGGCGACGAATGTCGGGCCATCAAACATGTACACCCCATCTCGAAGCTGACCTCTACCAAGTTCCTGGTTCGTCGTCCACTCCTGAAACATAACATAAGATGAGGTAAAGATAGCATTACAATTGAAATCATTAGTCAACTTACTAATGGAGAGAAGGTTAAACGGACTTTGTGAGACATGAGCCACCGATGATAGGTGAAGGGATGAGGTCAGGGAGCATGTACCAAGGCCGAAAATGGGGATAGTGGAACCATCAACAACAGTGATGGCCGAGGAACTAGTATAGGGACTGTAGTTGGAGAGCATACCTATATCATCAGTAAGATGGTCGGACGCACCTGAGTCAAGCATCCAGGCAGGGGAGCGATGACTGACAATTGCAGTGGGATCACTGGAGTGGGCAAGAGATGCTGATAAAGAGCCCGATAGGGAGGTGGTCCTATGATCGTGAATCATCTGGATCTCAGCCATGGAGAGATCCAAAAATGAAGGAAGAGTGGCAGCAGGCGGGGATGCATCTCGGACCGCAGTCTGGCCCTGTCGTGGGTGCTGAGCGGGACGACCATGAATGACCCAACAACGATCAACCAGGTGGCCGAGCTTGCCACAGTGCTGACATAGTGGACAAGGTCGGCTTTCTCCACGGCTGCGTCCACGAGGTCCGGTAGGGCAGCTACCGCCACGTCCCAGGAGAGCAGTGTGATCAAAGCTAGGGATGGGTGGGGCAAGGGCCTGATGAGCCTTCCCAAGGCGATGATAGACCTGCGGAATCTCTAGGGACGAGGGGCTGTCTAGCATCTCTGTAGCCATCGTCGCATATTACGGGTCGAGACCATGAAGGAGGCTGAAAAGACAAAGCTGGTCTCGTTGGGCTAATGCTTCCGCAGGTGTTGTGGAGTGTGTCAAAGCTCAAGAAGTTCATCCCGTAGAGCCTTCCATTCCATGAAGTATGTCGGAAATGGACCGGCTTGCTGGTAGAGGAGGGACAACCGTTGAAGAAGATCGGATACCCGATCCAAATTATTTGTCTCGGAGTACAAGGGAGTCAAGGAATCCCAGAGTTCCTTGACTGTGTTGGCTGTTCGAGTGACGTCTTTGACAGAGCGGTCTATAGAATTGACCAGCCAAGCAAAGATTTTACTGTTCGCAAGCTTCCACGAATGATATTTCGGGTCGGTAGGTAGAGGTGGTGGATCCTCGAGATGAGAATCGAGGTCCATGCCGGTGAGAGACATTAACACGGTCTTCCGCCAGACGGAGAAATTTATGGACTCGAGTCGCTCATCGACCAAGTGGGTGGAGGCGGTGATAAGAGGAGGCAGGACCGAGGCGACCATCGGAGGGAGGTCTTCGGGAGTTGTGGATGAACTCGGCATTTAGCGCCGGAAGGACGCCCTGTGTGCGGGTGCCGGCAGAATGAGAGATGCCAGGAGAGGCCGGGAGACCGCTGGAAGGGCACCGAGTTGGTGGGGGATGGTCCGCCTGGACTGAGTCGGGAAGGCAGGCGTCGGGCAGTGCCTGGACAAGGCCGTCAAGGAGCACCGCGAAGAGGCGGACCGTTAGGCAAATCTCGCCTGGACGAGGGGCCTTCGGGGGATGACGTGGGCTCTGGCGATGGCGCCGCAGGAGCTGTCGCGCAGGGACAGATGGCGATAGAACGGGAGGGTCGCTGGGAACTGGAGCCGTGGCGGGGGATGCAGGAGCTGGGAGTCGCGGCGTGTGATGCGGGAGCCGAGAGTCGCTGGTGATGCGGGATCCGGGGTCGGGAGTCTCGCACAGGAGCACAGCCGTCGGGGTGGAGCTAGCCAGCAGAGGTCGCGAGCCTTGGTCGCGACGGAGGGTCGCGTAGGGAGCGCACCCGTTGGGAGGGAGGGTCGTTGCGATGGGAGGAGGCCGGGATCGGGACGCTGGGAGGGCGGCGCAACGTAGGAGGCGAGGCGTAGGGCAGAGCTGGGGTGGCCGTGTAGGGCAGACCCACGAAGGGGGGGGGGGCGTAGGGAAGACTTGCAGGAAGGGGGGGGGGGTGGCTGCGTAGGGCAGACCCGGAAGGGGAGAGGAAAAAAAATATTAATGGGATTTTCCCTCTGATATCATGTTGGCGAATTCCCCTTGCCTCAATGTGAGGCGGAGATACCCATTATACTTAAATGAGGTCCAACAAAAACCTTAGATTGGGGCTATTGATGCTAGATCTATGGGTTGTGACTTGATCTAATTGAGTTTCTTTCGGATCTTCGTTGATCGTTGTGTGTTCTTCGAGAATCTTTGTGGTAAGTGAATTCTCTCTCTCCCATTGTTTTAGAAATGTTGAAATGGAGATTTATAATTGGAAATTTTTTATTTAGGATCCCCTCTCGATTCCTAAGACCCCCCGACTTCTCTTGGCTTGTTGTGCTCCCGTTGGCGTTGTTATTCCAAGTGTTTCAAGATAGGTGGTTTAATGATTCATCTTTATTATACAAACCATGCTTGCTTGCACTTTGCATTTGGTTTTTAAATGGTTGGAAAATATGGTTTATGATAATATCTTGGAAATGGCTTTTGAAATGGGTTTAAAGGTATGAGCAATGTTTTGATAAAATGTGTTGGTTTTAAAGCACGATTTGTATGGTTTCAAAGATGAAATGTCCTTGTCTGACTCCAATGTGGTAATCCCAAATATGATCGACGATGAGGCAGGGAGCCATCCTCAGGGATGAACTCTTTCCCCTTATACTTGTTTTGTTAGGGTAATGTGTGCACTAGGTTGCCTAAGTTGTGGCAAGGAGCCGCTCTCGGGAGCGTAGTCTTACCTTCTAGACCTATTCTGCTAGGGTAATGTGCACACCAGGTGGCCTACTGATCTTGATATTGTTACGAGGATCCTCATTGACTTGGAATTGTTGATACCCATGGGCTTGTTTTCTCTGTTGATAATCTTTGAAAAGTATGTTTGGAATGATTATGGAAATGCTTTGAAAACCAGGTTGTTGGTATGTTTCATAAATTGTGGAAGGGGTGATTTATCCATGTTTCAAATTGAATTGTGTAAAACTGTATCTCATGCCTTATCTTTGTTTCATAATTGGTTTGTTTTATAAAGTCTACTTATGAAACACTTGGTGGGATCTTACTGAGCTCTTTTGCTCACACCCAACATACACCTTTGGGTGTATGTAGATCTTGTTTTATCTAATGCTAGTAAGGAAAGACACTGGAGAGTGGCTGCGGGTTTGTTCATTAGCAAGGTGTGAGAGTTCGAAGGTGACATTATGCCACATGGAGTTGGGACTTGGCAGCTTTTTAAGTACATTGGTTGTTTTATATATCTTGGCACTTGTTTTGCCTGATGTTTGTATCTTTTTTACTGCTGTCTTTGTTTGGCATACTGAAAATTTTCAGTATCTTTTATGAACTTGTTACACATTCTTTGTGGCTAAATCGTTCCAAAAGGGTTGTTCTTGATGCCTAGACGCTTGTTGCCAGCCTGTGGGGATCGGGAGCGCCCTTCAGGCCATGTTAGGACCGGTTCAGGTTACAGATAGTTGGGTAATCCAGGTTTCTCATGAATAATTGGTATCAAGGGGGGGTTTGCCTGTTTCCGTTGTCGGTATGTATTTTGGGACGTTTTGGTAGACAAGAGGGGAATGTGGGGACTTAAGGGGCATGTTGCAAGGGAGTGCCTGGCCAACTCTCATTGTGACGAGCCTTCAGTCACCATGGGTTGTTGGGAAATGCGTCTTTTGGGATTTGGGAAGTTTTAATCCCAGTCTTTCTGTTGGTCAAAAATCTCTCAAGGTAACATTGTAGCATTTTGGGGTTGGTGTGTTTGTTGATAATGCAGGTTTTCATGGTGAATTGTCGAGTTCTAGGGATGATGTTGTCAATCCATGTTCCAGGGATGATGTTGTCAATCCATGTTGACAAAGAACCATGACAAAGGAAGAGATGATCTGGAGGCGGTACAAAAGAACAGATATAAGGTGGCGTCGTTTTCCAGTGATTGCCAAATTTTTGGGGTCCAAAATTTGGGTTTTGGTTTGCATCGCGAAATGTGGATTTCTTTGAAGATCTCATCAAAATATGGCAGACATGAGTTTTGCGAAGATGAGCTTCTTGATATGGATTTCGCAAAGACATGAAGAATGTTGACGGAACGCTCTGCAATTACGACGAGTTTCGCGATCCGAAAATTGTCGTGGTGCTTCGCGATATAGAGAGCATTTCGGCGGAAATTTTGGAACTTCGCAATTTGAGCTGACATGACACTGACTATGCGCGGAAGGTTTGAGGGTCGATGGAATCGCCTGTAAATAGACCTCGACCCCCTCGAGAGAAGTAGAGAGATCAAACGAAAAACTTTAAGCTCTCAAATTGCGAAGGAGATTCGCGGAGCAGGGAGTTTCGCGAAAGAAAAGGGAATTCGCAGAGGAAGTTGAGCTCTGCAAAAGTTAGGCGCACCGCGAAGGCCAGTTTGGCGTTGCGGAGGACGTGCACTTCTCAAAGGCTTGTTTAGCTTTGCGAATTCGCAAAGATCAGTGTGAGCTCTGCGATCTAGTGAGCTTTGCGAAATTGTGAGCTCTGCGAAATTGTGAGCTCTGCGAATCTGTGAGTTTCGCGAATAGGTTATAGATCATTGCAAAGGCTTGTTTGAGCTTTGCAAAAGTGGGAGCTTCGCGAAGGCAAAGTGCTCAGCGAAAGAGTTTCAAAAGGACTTGTCCAGTGTTTCAGAGGCAAAGTGGTATTCATCTGTGGATGAAAGTTGGACTTTAATAAAACATTTATCAACATTTGAGGATGCATGTATTAATGCAAATGAAGGGAACTACAAGTCTATAAACCGTGTGTGGATCCTTTCCAGAGCAGTGAACAAAGAAAGAGGAAGAAAGCGATCCTTTCTACCGGCAGTGAGCCAGAGAGAGGGAATAGGGAGTGACCCTTGGGAAAGCAGTGAGTTAACCTTAAACATTGTAAAGGCAGTGAGTCTGGGCATAGAAGTGATCTAGCTCGAACATTGTTGGCAGTGAGCTTTAGTGTATTTGGTACAGCGACACATCACCGTTGTATGCTCTTTGGACGTAGCCCAGTGAGTATAAGCCAAGTAAAAATCTATGTGTCTGCCTGGTTGCTTCCCTGACGTCATCATTAGATAAAGACAAAAAGAAGCGATCATCATAAACACACAAGTGCAAACAAAGTGACCCTCATAATAAAGAGGTCAAGATCCAGTGAGACAAGAATAATTTGAAGATGAATATCTAGTAATGCAAAATGGGCGGGTTGCCCGCGGGCTGCCCGCATTTAAAAAAAATACTATTTATAATCATTTAAATATTGTATTTTTTCCTCATTCTTAATTTTAGTTGTTGGGAGAAATATGAATTTACAATAGCTAGAGTTTTAAGTGATGTGATGAAACATTTTTCTATGGGTTAATGGTGTCATGTGCCGACGCCGATGTGGTGGTAAACTATTGCAATGTAAAGTAGGTAATGAGAGGTGAAAAATGATGATGTTGATTGTGTGGCGATGCGAATGGCTAGACCTATGAATGAACGATGACACTTCAAGCAATGACTGGTTTCAGAATAGGCTATTAGGGTCTCATGAGGTCCTTTCATGTTTTCTTAATAACAAAATAAAATTAAGTAATAACAAAATTAAATCGGTTCAAAAAAATATTATAATTATAATAACTCTTTTAGAATTGAAACCGAGTGCAGGAGAGATGAATTCCATTTTTCGAGAGGTGCGATGACACACCATGTGAATATGGTTAATAATTACTATATAAATATTATAATATCATATTAAAACAATAAATATTGACCTATTAAAAATTTACATGTAAATGAATGGTGAATTTGTATGACCATTGCGGTGAGAAATCATATGTCATGGTTTAATTATGTTTAAAAAAAAAACTAAAATGCCAAAGAAACATATATTGTACAAAAAAATTTAAATTAGGCCCGCGGGTCAGCCCACACCCGCGCGGGCTCAACCCGCTTTGGCCCGCACCTACGCGGGCTCAACCCGCATTGGCCCGCGCTCTTTGCGGTCAAAAATTTTAGGCCCACCCCGCCCCGTATCCGCCCCATACCCGCAAAGCCCGCGGGCCCGTTTTGCATCACTATGAATATCCATATCCTGATTCACCCCCCCCCTCTCAGGATATCTAGACCCATTTTGGTCCTAACACTTTCTTTTGTATGTCTTCAGTTGACTTAATGAAAGTAAATTAAGTTAACAACCCTTACGACTTAGGTAATGTATGAATCAAAGGACAAAAACTAGAGAGCTTAAATGAAAATGAAATTTCCAAGAATAGCAAATGATTTAAGATATATTACAAACGGTCGGAGAAGGGGATTTAAAAAGCTACAAAGAACCTTTATCTCAAGTCCCTTGATGCGTGCGTCTAACCTTCTGAATAACCAAATTAATTTTATAAAATACTTGTTTTAGAATCTTTTTCATGTATATTTCATTTGTTAAGGTCTATTTATTATCATATGACATTCATTTATTGTAGAGTTTTTACTCTCATCGGTCACTTGGAGCTATTCGGTCAGTTGCTCCAAAACTGCTTCGGTACGTTGACCGTGGTCAAAGGAGTTATAACCTGAGGTGGTCCCTAGCGAGAGCCTAACAACCTGAGGTGGTCCCCACACAGATGGTTGTTAGAAGATTCCCTCGTTAGGCTGTTATAAGTGGGGGAAGGGGGAAGAGAGGGGAGGAGATGAATATTGTGCAACAGCCTGGGGTTTGGGCGGGAGTGAGAGAGTCTCTTCCCGAAGTGTCTTTCTCTGCTCTCCACTTCTCCTGTCTACTTAATTTCCTGTATCGCATCTATTGCTATCCTTAAAACATTGAAGGAGTTTTCCTGGACCGCGTCTTCTATCACAATGTGTGTATCCCCTCTATAGTCAAGCATCCTAGCGCAAAAAAGAAAAAAGAAAAAAAGGGCTAATTTTTCATGGTTGGTGCCTCTTGCCTATAATTTGCACTGACATACTATATCTCTATTTTTATTTCTGTGGATGGTAGATACCAGAGAGGAAATAAAACGAAACCAGTCAAAAAAATTAGTCACTTTCTCATGTATCTAATATCCAAAGACTTTACATGATCCTCTGCTTCTGCTACATTAATGGCTTTGTCAATGGATGCACTACATTCTCCTCTGTAGCCATACGATAGATCTTTAGGCCGCCCCTCGCAACAATTTTTCAACTGAGATGATATTTGCCAAGGATGTATTTAGCTTTTTGGTAAGACCAGTGTTCCTTGGCCTAGGCAGTAACTCTATTATTATTACAGTAAATCTCAATTGTTCCCAAAATGCAAGAACCATTTAAAGTTCAGTGATGAGCTTTTTGATCCAAACAACTTCCTTCAATTGATTCAGTAATGCACTCCGTTTCTGTTATACAGTCCACTAGGGTGGGTTATTTGGAACTCTTTCAATTGATGGAGGAATTTGCTGAAAATAGTCTGATTTTCTCTGGTTTTGCTCCTTGCAGGTCCTATTCTCGAATCAAGGCCGCAATTTGTTCAAATCGACTACGAATACTGCTCTTCTTTAATGTATTATTTTTTTCAAAAAAATAAAAAAAGCAAAGGATTTGGTCCCATAAATTGTAACATGATTTGTATTCTGTTCTTGATTACTGTAATGAATTGCAACGGTTGATTAATTATTCATTTAGCCCAAAAATAAAAACATTCATCATCAAGGAAATTGTTTTTATTTTAAAAAAATTATTTCTTCTATGCATTGTGTTTTTATTTAAAAGTTAAATTTCTCATATTTAAAGTTTTGAATATAATAAAAATGATTTCATATTTTGAATCCGAATGTTGAAATTAAAGTAAATATCATTTTTTTTTTGTGAAAAATAAGCTACCATGGTGAATTGTGAAAATACGTTGGTAAATGTAGTAAATATGATATATATGATGGGTTTTATAAGATCATCTAATGACTGTTTGCAGCGAAAGGCAAGCCAAACATAGAAGGTATATCTTTGAGAAATAATGCATGAAATAATACAAAAATAGAGTACATGGTATTCGATAGTTGCAACGATCGTTTTCTTCTCTTCGAAAGAGAATGGTTGAGGGAGATCGCAAGCAGCAGCGAACGAAAGCACCATGCCTCTGAGATGATACACAGATCAATGGATCCACGATCGTATCATGAGGATACCTCAGCAACTGAAGGGGTGCTTGCACATTCTCGGGTGAGATGAATAGCGGTTCAGGTAGGAGAGAGATTTGACATAGGCTTCAGAAGTATTGCACATCCACAACCATTGTATGACAGTGGTTTATATAGGCAATCAAGGATGCTGCTTAATTCCTGTCTCATCTACTCATGTTGCAACATATGAATAAATATTACTTTCATCTTATGAATGCATAACCTCCTTTATGTTTCATCATATGAAACAATTTTCAAATCCATGTCAAGCATTAAAATGAAAACCGTTTAGGGAGAGATGAATAATATATGTGTGTGTGTGTGTGTCATATGTATGTGTGCATGCATCCTATGCATGTATATTTTAGTGCACATCCAACAACATAAGGACTTTATGCAAAACTTCATAACTCTGTGAATCCATCCAAACACTTTTGAATGTAGTTTTTTATCAAACTCTCTTCATTTTGAACAAACACTTTGTCCAAAAATTTATCTTTATCTAATGACCTAACTGTGTGGTTCTATGAGCCTTAGCAGCGTTGACAACAATTATGTTCATGGATGTAAGCAAATAGCGGTCTTTAGAAAAGCATCAATCCTATTCAAGCTACTAAGGGTTTTGGTGTGATCTCTATCAAACATACTCATATCTCTATACGAACATGCCACCACAAAATGTATCATATATATTGTATGTATTCTATATAATTCCTTTGTTTATGACAGCGAGTGACCACTAGACATGGAACATGTCAATCTATTATTGGCCTCTCATCATTTCTTGATTCTCTGAAAAAGACTGATCAAGATAGTGAATACATCGCATGTCATTGATTTATCTGATAAACACATAACATCTTACTTATCCAAGTAGTTGAATATTTCATATGTGGAACAACTAAGCATGACCATGCATTTCCTCAGCTTAATTCAATCAAGGGACATCTATTTTTTCTTGTCATACAAGTGGACAAATCCCATCTTGGTTTCACTCCAACCGGTGACATGATCAACAAGATACTCAACCACCCCCTGGTTAGCTAAGTTCATATGTTGACTTGCGTAAGTAGGGTATCGAAGTATGAAGGTTCTCATGTTTGGTATCTCGCCAACCTCAGATAAGAAAGATTGATAATAAGCATACACCCCTAATTATATTTATGACCGCATGACATTCCATGAGATATACTTTCGTAGATCGATCCAAGTAATAAGTCTCTACTTATTACCTCAATAATCTATTCTTCATATCTCATATACAACCCTTTGTAACAAATATAGGAATCTATTCATGCTAATTTTTACATATCATCACAACCCATTATACTCCACGATGATCATCGGTTAGGGATAATTCAAAGTTTGTACTTTGAGGTGATATTTATCATTCGACCATCCATGTAAAGTATATTGCAGCACACATGAATGAATGATAAGTGGAGATTGCCTTTATTATAAATACATGATATGTTTACAACTATTACAACTAATCTCTTAAGAGATTCTACATGAATTTCATGTTGTTGTTGTATAAATAGTATTGAACATTACATCCATATGTAATTTCTGTCACATCCCTATGTGACCATCTGATAAAATACGCCCACTAACCTCTTAGTGAGTAACATTTATGAAGAAAGCTAGTTTGAATAATGGTGAGACTTAGGAATCATATTCCTTAAGTTCAACTATTTGAACCTATATTCAAACTCTGTAACTTCGTAACATCAAATGTTATAATGTTATCTTCTGTTGTCTAATTAGAACTCTTTCTAAGTACATCATCATCATCCTTGGAACCCTTCCCATTAAATTTTTTCCTTGAAATCTTTTATAAATAATGTAACTATTTACATTTTCATTTTACCACCACATCCTAAACTCTTTTAGGATAAAGTGATATCCACTTCATTATGGTAACTAATGTGTTGGACTACTAATGATGTTCCAACATATCCCATGTACTTTAGGTTTTGATGATCTCAAATACCCTTCATGTGTTACTGATGTTTTTGTTCTTTAAGTGTGTTCATTAGGTTTTATCATTATTTTAGCTTATTCTACTGAAATCTGCAATTTTGGAAGTCTGTTGAAAATTTTCCTGAGTACGAAAAACCAGCTACATTGCATCAACGTGGAAATCGCCTACGTCGATGAATCGTCTATATGAGAAATCAGCTACATAGATCAAAAGGAAATCTGAATCGGTTATGTGGAGTAATCAACTACGTAATTTGGATACGTGGTGAAATCAGCTACGTGGTTCAAAATGGCTACATGATTTATTCGACCACGTGATTCAGAAGCCTACATGGAGAAATTTGGCTACGTGAAGAACGCCTATGCAAATTCAGCTACGTAGATAAATCGGTTACGTGAAGAAAGACTGCATGGATCAATTCGGCTGCGTGAATTCAAATCTATAGGATTCAACTATGTGGTGATCTGAAATTGGATATGTGGGTCTGCAACTTGCTATTTATTACCGTTGGTGTACTTCCAGTGGGAATTAATGCTGTCGTGCATTCACTAAATGGTGGATTACCTCTTTATGGTAAAAATGATTATAATAAGAGGTAGGTACCGAGAAAAGAAACAAGTAGAAGGATAATTTAATGGTCAGTACTAGTGCTGAGACATTTCCAAGAAAAGGACGTGTGGAATTTAATTTATACCCTTGGATTTTATGGATATGTTGTTGTGCAATTAAAAGAGAAGTTTTTCATGTATTTCACAAATTTTATGAAGAGTGAAAAAGAAAATATTCATAAGAACAGAAGCACCTTTTCTATCATCTAATAATTTTATCTCGAATCTTTTCATGTGCTGCCCTATTGTATTCGAAAAGAAGAAAAGATTCAAGTTCTACACCTGCACTATCAAGATCATCTTCTCTCTCATTTCTAAAGACTCTCCTCAAGTTGCAGTTTGTTCTTATCTTATCTCCTAGAGATTTATTATATTCTGTCAGTTGTATCTTACAACTGTGAGCTTAATCTGTAAACACTATGTTTATTATCTTTCTCATTGTGAAGGTTCCTAGTAAAATAACCTTGAAGGCTATTTTTGTAAAGCCTTGTTGGAGACCAGTTGAAATCTCCTGTTGTTGTTGTACCAGGTGTCGACTTATTGCACTCAATCATGAAGTCCCTAGAAAAAAGACTGGAAATCCCCAGTAAGAGGACTGGTTTAGTGAAAATCACCAAGTTCTTTGAGTTGAGCATTGGTGGAGTGGACTAGGGGATTTCTTTTCATCGAACAACTATAATTCTTGGTTTTTTTATATTTTCTTTGAGTTTTTATTTCCACTGCAAGATTGTGTGTATAAAAGATCAGAAGTTAATCATATCTTCAATGAGGGTGGTCTTCTACATGAAGAAAATTTCAAGAACTCAATTCACCCCCACTCGAGTCTTCGTGCAATCAGTCTCTGACAACAATTGGTATTAGAGGAAGTGACTTTTGAGTTCTCATATTTCAAAGGTTAATGTCTAAAGTTCATCTTCAAAATGGCTTCTATTACTGACAATAGAGAAGGTATGTCAATGGTAAGATATCCTCACTTTAATGGTGAGAATTATAGTTGCTGGAGGGCATGGATGATAATTTATTTGAAGAACCTTGGTATGAAAGTTTATCTTAAATCTGTGAAACCTTATGAAATTCCAAAGACACAACCTGAAACATGGGATGCTAACACAAAATCCAGTTATGATCTAAACTCTAAAGATATGAATTCTATAATATGTGGATTATGTCCATATTAGTTCAATTGATTTTCAAAACATGAAATAACTCATGAAATGTAGACTACTATTCTAGTTGATTATGAAGGAACAATTAATAAAAAGTTTGAGAAAAAGTATTTAAAAATATTTGGCTATAAGAAAAAAGCCAAGAAATCCATGAAAGCAACATGGATTGATTCTAAAGATTCCAATGATGGTACATCTTCAAACTCAGAAGATGAAATTTATAGTCAAAAGGCTAACATGTGTTTTATGGCACATACAATTTTCTGGAGTCAAACATGCTTTTCTTTCAAAAAGTTTTCAAAATTTAGTGCTAGATTTTATGGACAACACCAACATGTTTGGGTTCCCAAATCTTTAGTTGCTAACATTGCAGGACCCAAGAGAATATGGGTGCCAAAATAATTTCTTGTTTGATTCGTCTTTGTAGGGAAAAAAGTCCAAGATTGTCTATGAAAAATGGTATATGGATTGTGGATACTCAAGGAATATGAGTGGAGATTTTTTTTAATTTCTACTCCTTATCAAAAATAGATTGAGGTTGTGTCACTTTTGATGAATCTGATAAAAGAAAGATTACAGGAGTTGGATTTGTGGGCAATCCAAACTCAGTCTTCGTCAAAAAATTTATTTATGTGGAAGGTTTAAAGCACAATATGATAAATGTGTCACAACTTTGTTATGAAGGTTATTTTGTAGATTTTTTTAATAATGCTTGTTCTGTTTTTAAAGATAAAACTCTTAAATTTAAGGCACTTAGAACATAGAATATCTATAGTCCATATCTCAGTTCTTTGAGTAGAATAAAAGTGAATTGCTTAAATACTAAAAGAAATGAATCTTGGATTTGACATAGAATATTGGGACATTGTAATGTTTATTCTTTGATAAAATTGTCTAAATGGAATTTAGTTTCATATTTAACTCAACTTAAATTGAATAAAAAATAAATTATGTGATGCATGAAAAATGGGAAAGTGACACAAGTCATCTTTCAAATCAATTAAAGAGATTGATACTTCTAGACCCCTAGAACTTATTCATATAGATTTATTTAGGCCATATAGAACTGCAAGTCTAAGAGGGAAATATTTTGTTTATGTATTAGTTGATGATTTTTCTAGATTTACATGTTTTTTATTTTTAAGTGTTAAAAGTGAATCATGTCCTGTTTTTATAAGTTTTTGTAAATTGGTTCAAAAATAGAAAGATGCCAAAATTATTGCTTTAAGAAGTGACCATGGATGAGAGTTTGAGAACCATTAGTTCAATTCATATTATTCAAGACATTGAATCAAACACACTTCTCCTACCCCCAGGACACCTCAACAGAATGGTGTAGTTGAAAGGATGAATATGACTTTGTAAGAAATTTCTAGAAAAATGTTATGTGAATAGTACCTACTTACTCATTTTTTGGTTGAAGCTGTAAATACAACATGTTTTGTTATAAATAGAGTTCTAATTTAACTTATTTTAAAGAAAAAACCCTATGAGTTATGGAATAATTGAAAGCCAAAAGTTGGATACTCTGAAGTGTTTGGATGCAAATTTTATATTCTAAACACCAAATATAATCTTGGTAAATTTGATCCAAAGGATGATTAAGGAATCTCCCTTAGAAATTCTAATACTTTCAAGTCATATAGAGTTTTATACAAAAGGTCAAAGATTTTTGAAGAATCAACTCATGTGAAATTTATTGAAAGTGGTCATTTTGATCACAAAATGAATCAAGTTGATGAGTTATGTGATTTTTTTTGAAAACATGAGACCTAAACATATCTTTGAAAATAAAAAGGATGATGATTTGGATGTTGATTTTCCTGAACCAAATCCTAAAAGGATGGATACTAATAACCTAGAAATTTTGTTGCCTAGAAACCCTAGAACCCTTAAGAACCATCCCTTAGAAATGGTTATAGGAAGTTTGGATGAAGGGATTAGGACTAGAAGGAGTGTAGTAAATATTTTAGAATTTTCTGTCTTTCTATCTCAACTAGAACCTAGGACTATAGAAGAAGCCTTAGTAGATGGGAGTTGGGTTTTAGAAATGTATGAAGAATTAAACCAGTTCAAGAGGAAAAAGTTATGATAATTAGTTAATAGACCATCTAACTATCCAATTATAGGAAAAATGGATTTTTAGGAATAAGCAGGATGATCATGATGTGATCACTAGGAATAAGGCTAGACTAGTTGCTAAAGGTTATAACCAAGAATAAGGTATATATTATGAAGATACCTTTTCACTTGTAGCTAGATTAGACGCCATTAGGATTATCCTAGCCTATGATTTACATATGAAATTAAAATTACATCAGATGGATGTAAAATTTACTTTCCTGAATAGTTTTCTTATAGAGGAATTTTATGTTGAACAACCTCCTGGTTTTGAAAATCCTCATTTTTCAAATTCAGTTTTCAAACTTAACAAATCTCTTTATGTTCTTAAACAATCCCCTAGAGTTTGGTATGAACGTTTAAGTTATTTTATTTTATAAAATAGTTGTTTCAGTGGGAGCAGAAGATCCTAAATTATTTAAGAAAAATTCATCTTTAGATATTTTTTAACTTCAGATATATGTTGATGATGTGATTTTTGGTTCTACAAATAAAAAATTGTGTAATGAATTTTCAAAACTCATGAAAAAGTAATTTTAAATGACCATGATGGGTGTATTAAATTATTTTTTAGGTTTTGATATTTATCAAAAAGACTTTGGAAATGTGTTAAATCAAAGAAAATACATAATTGACTTACTTAAAATGTATGGACTCAAAAGTAGTAAAGCGCATATAACTCTTATGAGTTCTAATGAAAATTTTGAGTTGGATGAAGCTAGGAAATCAGTTGAAAATAAGATATATAGATGAATAATAGAGATTCTATTGTATTTGACTACTAGTAGGTCATACATTATGTTTGTAGTATTCTTATGTGAAAGATTTCAAGAGAATCCTAAGGAATATCATTTAAAAGCTTCCAAAATAATTTTAAGATATTTAAAAGGAAAAATTTCTCTTTCCTTACTTTTTTTCAAAAAAAAATTGATTTTTATTTAAATTCATACTCAGATGCTGAATTTAGTGGTTTTAAACTAGATAGGAAGATCCATGGTATCTTGGTCTAGTAAGAAAGAACACTTTGTTGCATTATCTACTTCTGAAGCAGAGTACATAAACGCTAGTAGTTGTTGTGCACAAGTATTGTGAATGAAACACACCTTAACAGATTTTGGATTCATTTTCAATCAAGTATCAATCAAATGTGATAACAATAGTGCTATTAATATTTCAAAGAAGCTGATAAGTCATCCAAGAATGAAGCATATAGATATAAGGCATCATTTCTTGAGAGATCACGCTAAAAAGGTGATATTACTCTTAAATTTATCTCTACTGAGAACCAACTAGAAAATATTTTTATTAATCCCCCTTTCATGTGATCTTTTTGATTTTATTAAAAGAGAATTGAGGATATTTTAATTTAAATGAGTGTTAATTTATTTTATTTCTTTAAATTTTAAACTATATACTATTTTGTTAATGTTTTGTTTTAATGATTTATGGAAATTAAACTAATCTAATATATTTTATTATTTAAATTAAGTTTTTATGCTTTTAAAAAATAAATTAGATTCTTTTACTTTATATTTTATTTTTATTTTAAGTTAGAATTGATTAGAATCCTAAATTGGGTATGTAAGCCTTTTGAGAATTGGGTCCTTGACCTAAATTTTAATCGACCCTCAGCTTTTTTCTCTCTTTGCACACGTTTATTCTCTCAGAAGACGAACTGACACTCTTTTCGCACCCACATCTCTCTCTTGTTTCCATCTCGATCTTCTATCGACCTTTATCCATGGGAAAGTGTAATTGTGGAGATGATGGAAGAAAATGGTTCTTCCAAGAAAGAAAAGCCAGGTAGTTGCATAGGGTTCTTGCTAGAAAATCCATCGGTATGGGCTAGTTGAAGGCTATCGAGATGATACTAAAGACGATAATTTAGTTTCAAGGTTGGGAATTTGTTTTTGATGAAAATAAGTCTGGTTTCTTGTTTGAGGAAGAAGTGAAAAAGTTTACGAGGAATTCTGAGTTCTAGTTTGGTCAAATAGAGAATGTTCTTTCATTGAATGTTAATGGGAAAATCGTTCTAGTATCATCGGCGGAGTTGGACGAAATGATTCATTAACCCAATGAGGGGGAGTTCAATTTTATCCTAACTCTGGTTGTTACTAGTTCAATAGGGCCATCTGAAGTGTTCAAGTTCATTTTAGAACTTCTGCTTTAAAGAAGAAGTTGGTAAAGGACTTAGAGCCTGAGTGGAAGGTATTTTGTAAGTTCATTTAGTATGGGATTTCCATAAGAGACAATGAAATGGAAAATTTGTTATTTCAAGATTTGTATATCTTATATATCTTGATCAACAATTCGAAGCTAAATTATGATAACCCCTATCTTTATTACACACCAACTCATGATTTATTACGTAGGAATACACATAATCCAACATAGTAGATTGAGAAGCCAAGTGTATTTAGTTAATTAGGTACATTACATAACAAATTAAAAATTGGTGGTACATTGGAATTATTGAAAACTTCCTTAACATGCTCATAATATTCCATCATTCTTAAAACAACATGGTATAACTTGAGGACATACATAAGAAAGGACCGAGCTATAAATCCTAATAAGGGAATAAAAAAACTATAATATTAAGAAATTATTACATGTTAAAAAATACAATTTTCAATGGGACATAAAAGGGATGAGAATCATAATCATGAACAAAGAGACATGATATAACATGATAACATAAAGGCGACATGAGAATGTGGAAACAACATTAAACATGACATCATAAACATAGGTTAAGGATAACCACCAAGACATCATAACATGGTGGAAAAAGTACCATAATGGATTCAGTTCACTCCCTAATCCTATCAATGACATCTCATGAGACTAAAACATTACCCAGTTTATTGGAGCGCTATTCAGGTTTATCCATCATAATCATATCATGTGCATGCATAAGTGTGTCACATATATCATATAACACAAGAACATATTTCATCACATTGAATTCCACAATTAAGGATTGTGGGTTACATACATAGAATTCCCCAATAAATAAAGTATAGGTACATCTAGGCGAATACATTTGAGTGGAAATGAGGGTGGATATTCATGACACAATCATTTGGCATGAAAAATTGCAGTGAAATTTAGGCAGCCTAACGGTAGTATTTAAAGATTCATAAAATGGTTTAATGAGTGTGAAAGGGGTCTCTCATCACTTGTATGTTAAAAGGATAGTAATAGGGATTTGTAGATAAATATCCCAATTTTGGTAATTGGAAACCAAAAGGCATAAAATAGGGAATATGCTTGAATAAAGAGGAGGAGGGGATTCCTTACTAAATTTCAGCATAGTAATGACTTAGGTAAATTTTATAATGAGAGGGGATAAATTATATCTCATTATTAGGAAAAAAATTGGATAGTACAGTGTATTTATAAAGTCATGAAAAAATAATCTATTTAGATTCAAAAGGCTAAATTCAAGGAAGGTTCTTGAATTAAAAAGAAGAGCGAGAGGTCCCTTACAAAATTTCGACATCGTAATGGATTAAGTAAATTTTATAATGAGTGGGGATTAGTGATCTCTCATTTTTAGGACATAAATTGGAAAATATAGGTATATTTATAAATTCATTAAAGCATAACCAATTAAGATTCAAAAGGCTAAATACAAATAAGGTGCTTGAATTGAAAAGGAGAGAGAGAGGTCCCTTACCTTGAGAGGGTGATTCCAAAAGCTTGGGGGAGATTCTTGAGAACTTGGGGGTACATTGGGAGGA
Organism: Viscum album; assembly: GCA_963277665.1. Taxonomy (NCBI): domain Eukaryota; kingdom Viridiplantae; phylum Streptophyta; class Magnoliopsida; order Santalales; family Viscaceae; genus Viscum; species Viscum album. Next base: position 19,557,862 of record OY728119.1, on the reverse strand, counting down.
ATCTAGAGAGGGGAGGGTAGATTAAGAAAATTATAAAAAAAATTGAGTGAAGGGGAATGGGGGCTTGTGTGGGTTTATATATGAAGAGAGAGGGGTGTTCTTTATTTTTCCCCAAACTTAGGTTTTGAACTCTATATAATAAAGTAATCAAAAACACAAACCTTACCATGTTTTTTCCCATTATTTATTCCAAAGTGGAGTGGTTTTGATTATTTTATAAGTACAATGGTTGAAATAAATAAAATTTACACTTGGTGATATGGAAGTGAGTCATGTTCATAAAGAAATGATTTTAAAATCTTAAAATATAATATAGGTTTTGGAGGATTCATAAAAATTAATCAAATAACCTCAAAACACATTATTTTAAACAGAAACATAGATTTGGTCATGTATACCTTTTATATCATTTATTACATAATTCTTGGGTTATTATGATGTCATAATACACACCTTATATTTATAGCATATTTAATTTTTACCTAAAAATTCAACCATCTCAGAAAATTATGAAAAATTTACTGTTGGATAATTTCAATGTGTTGATTCCAAAAATAATATTTATTTTATCAAAATAATTTTCTAAATATTTAAATTTTTACTTTTAAAACAAGAGTCAACATTTATTGAAAAATGTTGAGTTTTTTTGACAATAAAATTTTTTGAACCCTTATAAAAATTATTCTTTGAAATCTTAAAATTATATTATCAACTATAATTAATAAATGAAATAATATTTTATTAAAATATAATTTATTTAAAAAATTAATTAATTCATCCAAAGGAATGCCTTAATTGAAATTTCATATTACCCAAAAATACAATTTGTGTTTTATCGTATCAAAATCAAAATTATTTATAAAGTAACAAAAATAATAAGTAAATATAACCATTATGATATTGAAAATACAATATAAATATTAATTTTATTAGGGTTTTGATATATATCCCTTTATTGTAATGACCCAAAATTTTTAAAAGATATTTTTTCCTAAATAAATGTTTGTTACATATTATATAATATCAGACACGTACAAAATAAAGAGAAACCAACAAAATTATATCTCTTTAATAATGATCATTGCATTAGTAAACTATGAAACCAATTAAAATGCCAAAAATTATAATTTTACAAAAAATATAAAATAGAATAGCTAAAATGGTAATGTATGGATCACTCTAATCTACTAGAATCATCACCCCCACTGCAAATGTTATAGAAATGAAAAAAATATTAGCAAACCAATAAAAATATTAAGAAATGAAAATATAAAGTTAGGGATAAATTTGTAATGAATTTTTAGTGAAATAATGAAGTGGTATTTATAGGGTATAAAGGGAAATTTGACTATTTTGATTCCACTTTTATATGACCATTGGTCAAATATGACTGTTGGTCAAATATGACTGTTGGTCAATATGACCATGGTCAATATGACCGTTGGTCAATATAACCATGGTCAATATGACAATTGGAAACTATACCATTGTTTGATAACTTTACCATTATAGTTAGTGTTTATAAGTAGTAATGACAAAGGATAATTGGTACAAAAAGGATAATCGGTGGCCTCAACCAGTAGAGTCATGCCATTTGAAGCCAATTTGATAGGACTTGGGAGGGAGGTATCGTCACTAGGGTTGTCCCTTGACAAAGCCCAAGCTAAGCTTAAATAAGTGAAGCTTGAATAAAATCATCTATTAGAGAAGTTTAAATTAGTGGAGATTACCACTCAGTCGATATTAGTCGAGCCACCCCACGAAACTACCACCATCACACACCTTACCCTTAGGGAATATGCAGGTGTAATAAGGGGTTATGTGTCCAAACCTTAGTTACATAAAGTGTTAATTACTTTGTATAAATAAAATTTTTATTCCATCAATTCCTCTTAAGTTTTTTTTGGTTAATATAATATATGTTTAATTGAGATAAATTTGATAATTTTATTTTTGGATGTAAATAAAACATAATTGTATTTTTTTTAGAAAAGATATACATTATTATAATAAACCATGGTATTTTGAATAATATTTTTTTCAATGAAATAGTCTTTTAAAACATTTTTATTTAAAAATAAATGATAAGGTAATTTTATAATATCCTAGAAATTTTTTATAAGTGTCAGAAATTTCAATGTGTCGTACATACTGTTATTTTTCAATAAATAAGGATTTTTATATTTAAAAGTTAAAATTACCTTATTTATAAAATTATTATGATAAAATAAACATCATATTTGAAATCAGTACATAAAAATTAGGTTAGGGTAAATTTATGAGAATTTTATAAAATATATTATTTTTCATGAATAGTAAAAAATACAGTTTTGGGTTTTCAGTATATTTTATGACTTCATAATTATGTCATAATGGTGTAATAATTAATTAAACACAATACATGACCCAAAATATGCTATTTTATTAATATTAAGTATTTTAATATATTTTAATCAATTTATAAAACTATAAGTGACTTTCCAAAGTCTAAAAAGGAAAATTTGATTTTTAAAAACATTACTTTGTGGAATATTCACATTTCCAAGCCAAAAGAAGTATTTAAAAATAAATTTCGGTTCTGGTGGATTAAAATAAATTAAAATTTGATCCAAATGTCTAAAATCATGAGCAAAAACCATGGGTAAGCAAATGGTTTTTCATTTTCCACAACCTAGTTCTCTGAGACCTATATTTGGAAATTATTAAACAATTCATCCACTTTTGCTATAAATACCAAACTATTTATCCCTTTCCTTTCACTTACAATCAATCCTCCATGAATTTATGGTATTTTTTCCTCCCAAGGAGTCCCCCAAGGTGTCCTCATGCCCCCAAGGTTTCATTCCTCAACATCCAGGAGTAACTCTTCAAGTTAAGGGAATTATCCTTTCTTTCTCATCAATTTAAGAGCCTATTTTCATATATGTCTTCTAAATGTTATGGTTACACTATTTTATTACCCTTTTGATCATACCCTTACTACCAAATTATGTTTTATCAATGGGATACCCTTTTCCCCTCTCAATTTACCATGATCTAAAACCTCGTTTTACACCCATCATGTTGTCACATTTACTTCTCAAATTTCTCTCTCTAAATAAACTCTCTTTCATTTTCCTTTTGTGAATACCCAAACCTATTTATTTTCTAGGGGTATTCACCTAGATGTAAAAAAGATTTATTTTATTTGGGTATTTACACTTAAGAAAACCACATTCCCTTTTTGTGGGATAAAAATGATGTAATGATCATGTCTTTAAGCTCTTTAGTATGAAAAGATTTTGATAAGAAACCCATCATTTATTTCTAAATGGGTTATTAATGAAATGATTTATTAGGATCTATTTGGATCACATTAAATTAATACAAATGAAGGGGGCACCCTGATAGCGCTTCAATGCATTGAGTAAAGAATTTAATCTCTAGAGATGACATGTTTTACAATACCTTGGTGAATAACCTTGGTAATTTTAATTTATGAAACCTTGGTGATAAAAATTCACTACTAGAAATTTTCCCTATACCCATGGTTTGAAAACATGGGTATAGGATATACCCACAATTTCAAGAAACCGTGGGAAACTGAGCCATTGGTATAGCCTTGAGCTATACCCATGGTTTGAAACACTTATTCCCACAGTTACCAAACCATGGGTATATGTGTATCCATCATGTCACTAAACCTATACCCACGGTTTTAAAACCATGGGTATAGATTTTTGAAAATAACCGGCTACAGGATTCGATCCCTGGACCGCCTATTTATGGTTCCAGCGCCTAAACACTACTCTATTATCGCTTATTGGTATATAAATATATATTTACTCATATATATTAATCCAAACCATGGGTATAGGTCAGAAACTATGGGTATAGGTGTTCCCGTGAAATATTTGTTTTGCCCCACAGAATTTTTTTCCTGCCATAATGCGGGAAAGCTATACCCACAGTTTTGGAAAACCGTGGGTATAGGTCTTCGAAAAAAACCCAATACCCATGGTTTTGGAAAAACTGTGGGTATAGGTCTTGGAAAAAAATCATTTACCCACGGTTTTGGTAAAAACCATGGGTATAGGTCTTCAAAAAAAACTTATACCCATGGTTTTTCAAAATCGTGGGTATAGGTTCCCATACTATCCTTATACCCATGGTTTTCGAAAACTGTGGGTATACGGCCATTTTCCAATGGTTATTGGTGATATTCTTATGAATGTCTCATTTAAATGTTGTAGCCACATTTCCATGTTATGATTCATATTCTTATTATTATGATATACCTCTTGTTCACACCTTATTGTTATGTCTCATGATCTTTTTGATATGTCCCATGATCACATGCTATATGTATCTCTTGTTTTTTCCATTATTTGGATTCATACTCACCCTTTTCCTTTGATGTATGTCCTCAAGATATGGGATGAAATAAAAGTAACTTAGGGCGAACCCATGATGGTGTATTCAAGTAAACTTAGAAGAATATTTTAAGTCTACATGTATTATGTATCTTATTTCCAAGAAACTAAAATTTAAAAGATCACCTGTTTTGTCCCATGTAATGAAAAGTTGTGTAATAAAAATGTGGGATGTCATAGTTTCTATCAAAGGATGATTTAGTTATTTGTGGAAATTAGGGATTGAAAACTTTAGGAAGAACCCTAGGGACAAGTCTATATATATAAAAACATCCTGATATTTTGGTATGTATTAAGTAAGTGGTTTCCAAAAAAATACATCCCTATCTGAATACTACAAGTGGACGAAGCTATGACAAAGATGTACCTAGGGTTTATACCTAAAAATATCACTTTGAGCTAGACCCGAATGGGAACTAGTGCATGATAGCGTGCCTTGCTGCACACCTAGTTTGAAACTCACGAGGGATATGTTTGGTTAATCGTGATCTTTTTATGAACCTTTATGAAGGATATATAGAAAATGTACTTGTTATTAGAGGAGATTAATAACATATTTATCATGATGTTTTAATACATAAAATCCCATTAGAATTATAATATTCATAAAAGCAACATGTTTCTCACTATGGTTTTCTTCTTTTTGAAAAAAATAGTGAAAAATAGAAGGAACCGCATAAACAATGAGTGCAAGGGACGATGCAATGATGGAGTTCTGATGGAATTTGGAATGTAAAACTTAATGAGGATGATGAATCAACTAAATTGATTTATGAACAATAACTTGAATCAAGTCAAGATACCAGATTCACCTCGAAGGGAAAAAATTTCCATTGAGTCCTTTATGTGTCAACGACCACCTTCTTTTAGTGGATATACCAACCCATTGATTTATGAACAATGGATATGCTCTATAGAAAAGATATTTTCTATACTCTATTATTCGGATTAATAGAAAGTCACCCTATCAGTATACTTCTTAGAAGAAGAAGAAGCTGATCAGTGGTGGATATTGATTAAAAACATGAAGCCAAGAAAGGAGATCGATGTTATGGAGTGGGAAGAGTTCAGGGAAATATTTTTCAAAAAAATTTCCCCCATTTGATGTGAAGAAAAATGGAGAAGGAATTATTAGATCTCAATAATAAGGTAAATGAATCAATGGAAAGTTATGAGATAAAATTTAATAGACTTTATCGATACGCTTATAACTCTATTATGGATCTTAAGGGAAAGGTTGATAGATTATTCAGTGGACTAAGACCCCATTTTTGGAGGAATCTAGAAAATCGAGACTATGGAAGCTATGATGAGATAGTGTGGAGTTATATAAAGGCTTAATCAGAGTTTGGAGAGATTCATTGGTCATATAGATTGAATGAAAATAAGATAGAAATATAGCTAAACTCATGGAAGAATTTCGATTACGGAAGAGGAGGAAAGAAAGTGTAACTTCCCACATGCAACAAATGTGGGAAGAAGCATTCGAGGAACTAATTAATTATGAGTGGAAAGTGCTATAAGTGCAGAAGATATCATCATATATCTAGAAACTATAATGGGGAGGTGAAGCCTCAAATTCTTAACACTAACGATAAAGGGAAGATGGTGCAATCCTAGTTATAAGTTTAATGCTTCAAGTGTGGATATCTTGGACACTTTTCCAATAAATTTCCAAATAATAAGATAATGGAGGGAAAACACCATCATCCTCATCATAGTAAAAGATAGAAAGATTGACAATTTTCTATCATGATGGATGAATAGAGGCTTCGAATGATATGGTGGTAGGTACACTTGTTGTGCTCTCAAAAATAGTGTTTCTGATGCTTTCCTCTAGTGCGTGCCCACCTCCACATGTGTGCATACCGGTGCATCACATTTTAATACCCAACATTACTATTTTCCAAAGGTGGGAGACATTAATTACTTCTTCAGAGATGTCTACTCCTTGATAGAAATGGGATGATGGGATATTGGTTCCTCCTTCTATGGATTCCTCCTTAGAACTCATCACCTAGCCCGGGTCTCCCTTATAGATTGAAGAAATTGATTGTGAAAATCATTCCCAGTTCCATCTCTTCATGGACGCCTATTAATTACATTGCTTCTATATGCACATTATAAGGGGTATAGTCAGGGCAGAAAACTTTAGTTGGGGAAGTAGTTACATTGGGAATCACTGAGCATGTCTGGACACTAGAACATTGAAGCACCTCTATTCTTCCTCATAAGAGGAATTTTCGAGGGTGTGTAACTCGAGGAACCCCACATCAATTGTGGGGTATTTTATTCTAGTGGAATTTCTTTTGAGGTTTTCTTCAATCATCCCATGTTTAATATAGGGTATGTCGTAAGTTTAACATCTTACGGAGATGGTTATGTTGAAGGCATGCTTTCTGAGATTTTCCTTAGGCATCTCATGTTTAACACTAGGAAGGCCATGAGTTTAATGTATTGTGGAGATGGGATGAGGTCGATCAGAATGTCCCATGGAGATGCATCAAAGAGGTGGATCCCTAGTAGGGAGCACCTAGAAGGTTTACCATATGGATGGATCAGAATTCCCTATGAGGATGGACCCAAGAGTGGTCTGTCCCATAAAGGGGAATATTTCACACCATGAAGGGATACATACCTATGAGGGAGGCACCAAATTTTACCATTGTATGGGTGGGAACGCCTCTAGCAATGAACTTGAGTGATATATCCCATAAAGGTAAGATGTCACACTGTGAAGGCTGATCTGGACACCATTGAGGGAAAATTAGGGAGGTAGACCCCATGGAGGGGGACACCAAGGTTTACTATTTTCTAGGATTGAACCTCAAGAAGTATTCCTACATACTATGTTTAGAAGACCGGGATCAAAACCCACATAGTTCAAAGAGTTGTTTTGGGGCTTACACATGGATAGCTTCCCATCATAAGAGGATTGCTCTTGGTTGAATGAATATGGATTGTGTCACGACCCGTCACCCGGGGCCCATGTCGTGACTACCCGAAGCCCACCTTCCATAGGCCAGGGGCTGGCGACTAGCACCAAAAGGCGTACTCCCTAAAATGGGAAGGCATTGCCTTTAATCCTGTATAAACACACGGTCCAAGAACATAAAAAGAAGAAAATGTGAAGTAAACTATTGTAGTAAAAAAGTGTTGAAAGTAAAAGGGGTCAGAATACATGTCCAACTGTAAAGGTACAAGTATAGATAAAAATACAATAAAACTGAAAGAAAAGGGAAAACAATTACTGGGTCATCCTCTGAGGTTCCTACCTGAAGGGTAGGTGCATATCACATCCTCAGCACTCTATGTTTGTCCATCTCCTCCATGTCACGTCACACCTAATGGTCCACCTTTGTGCACCGTCCAGTCCTAGCTCCCTCAGCCTCGATCAACGCTATACGTTGTCTGAACCAGACACAACAATGTGTGGGTGAATCCCATGTAGGGGTGAGTATAACAATACTCAGTAGGGACCCCAAGACCCCCGTAGGTCTCTTAGATTTCCACAAAGGAAAAACCAAAAAGAAAGACATCAACTATATTTAGGTATATGCCCATACATATACCTAAGTTATCAATATATACTCATCTTATACATAAGGAAAAGACACCACATAGGTAACACCAAAAAGGTAGAAGTACCACATAGGTAACACCATGAAGATAGTACCACGAAGGTAAAAGTACCACACTTGTATCACCACGAAGATAGTACCACGAAGGTAAAGTACCACACAGGTATCACCACGAAGATAGTACCACGAAGGTAAAAGTACCACTCAGGTAAAAGACTTAGTTCAAACAGAGTCTCATCTCAAACCAGGTATACAACTCTAAGAAACAGGATTATGATGATGACCCACATAGGATCACTATGAATGCTGATATCCAGTCATAGATTCTCTAGTCCTAGTAACAAGTAACATTCCTAGTCACAACATTGAACACCAAGAATGCTAGAGAACCCCTCCTCTAATGAGTACAGTGGGCATGCCGCATCACACAGAGACGCTTCCTACTAACCTTGAACTATTAAGGTACTCCTCTTGTCGAGTATCGTGGGTATGTCGCATCACACAGAGGCGCTCCACACTATGGGTCTACTGCGTCACACAGAGGTGCTCCCCCTCATGGCCTGCTGAGGTACTCCTCCTTTAGAGTATCGTGGGTCGGCTGCGTTGCACAGAGGCACTCCCCACTGGGCCTGTCGAGTCACTATGAGTCGAAACGGTCAGTAGTTGTCAAGTCTCAACCAGTCATAGGGTTTTGCACGCGACACGTTTGGGAGAACCGCTCCCCAAGCCATCGGTCATACCTCAACCAGCACGAAGTCTCACAATAAATTAACCTAATGATCCACCATGTCATAAGGGTTCCAACACAACAGACGGCGCATCAACCGGATGCTCGGTCTGTGCGTTATTGGCATTTCAATGCTGAGGGCCCGGTTGGATTCGGGTGCAATCTAACCTGGTCGTAATCCAAGTTTCTCCATAACTCTCAAGTGTAGTATACCAAAAGGACCATCTCGATCCAAGGATTCTGGTGCCGCATATGGTTCGTCAAACGGACGCATGGTTCTCAAGTTACAGCCAAAAAGGTGAAACTGGGTCCGGATTGGCCTGGGTCCGGTCCGACCTAGTCGGATTGACCTGGCCCGACCTGACCCGGTTCGGGTCGCCTGGCCCAACCCGGGTCCAGACCAAATGGCCTGGGCCTTGGCAGACCCAACCCGCAGGGCCGTGGTCCAGCCCAACCCACTAGCACGGCCTGGTGGCGTGGCCTGGTGGCCCGACCCGGTGGCGCGGCCCGTTGCAGCGCGGTCTGCCCGAGCTGCTACCGAATGGGGAGTGCCCCCCTTCCAGTTTTCCCGAGCGGTCCATCGGACCGTTCGAATGGGTGGCACATGGGACCTGCCGAAGGGGTCCCGCCCGATCTGGCGCGGTCGGCCGGTCTTCCTCCAGGCGGTGCGGTCGCGCGCCGCTGCTCCACCACGGCTGGTCGAAAGGCCGGCCCACCCTTCGGCCTCCGCCACGACCAAGTGGTCGCGGCCCCTTCTCCACCGGCGGCACGGACGCGCACTGCCGCTCTGCCACACAGCCGGCCGTTTTCCAGCCGCCACCCTGCCCCTCTACGGCCGATGGGTCGCGGCCTCCTCATCAACTTGTAGCGTTGACGCACGTTGTCCTTCCTTCATTGCGGTCGGCCGGGTGTCGGCCGCCGCTTTCTTCCATGAGCCACTGCGGCTTCATTCCAATCCTGAAAAATTAAACAATCGCATATTCATGATCCTTGCTTCGAGGTCTCTGTGTCCATATATCATGCTCAACAAAACTTCATGTTTTCAGCATTAATAAATATTAGCCATTGAAGAACACACAAAGAACGCGTGAAAAATAAAAAGAAATTGGAGCAAGGTTTATGTGTGGGACGATGGCCATGTTTGTTTGGCCATCGTCATCGTGAATTTTGGATACGAAGAATCAATAAAGTAAATTCAAATATAAATAAAACCCCTACCTCAAGAAAGATGACGAGCGCGCATTTGTGGAAGTGGGTCGGTGTTCATTGTCCCCCGCAACTAGCCTCCAATGACATCATTCGTTCGTCGATCTCCAGTTCAGGGTTTCGATGTCACTCTTCACCTCCCGCTGGTACCAGCTTCATCCTCCAAGGGTTTGGCATCACTTCACTTTGTCAGCACTTCGTTGCTTGGCGAAGCAGTGCCGACACCTCTCCCCAAGCTCCATATAAATAGGAGAGCGGGAGGGTGTGCAACACTCGTGGTATTAGTGGAGGCCCATTAATTAGGAACCTTCCTAATTCCCCAACAGTTCATTTACTTAGAATTGAAAGGTCAGTCCATTTATTGGTTTGACACGTCACTGATCTCACATTGTTGGTTGTCCTTTGGAGGAAAGAAATGAAAATAAAATAACAAATTTATTTTATTTATTTCTTTTAAAAAGTCTCAAAACTTAAATTTTTCTCTAGAACTACTGTAGTCAAAGTGAAGTCTCCCTTAAGAAAATCTCGGTGTTGTGGATTCAATGGTGCCCTCATATTTTTAATCCGAGCAACGGTTTAAAATTTATAAAACACCGCTCACGCGTTTCCTGAATATACCTGAAAAAAAAGTTTAGAAAATTATTAACAGTCACCCTCGACCCACAACGGTCGAGGTTAGGCTCTGCCTAAGTGAAACACACCCCAAAGAACCCAACAGTACTCTCAGATTTTCAATCTGAGTTATCGTTTAAAAGTTATAGATTTTACAATAAAATAATTATCACTTAATTATTTTATTTACGCCCAAAAACTAACTTTCTCTGGTGGCCTGCGCTGGCCAAAGTTAGTATCTTCCTAAAGAAAGAATACCCTCACGAGTTTAGCTGTGGTCTCATATTTTTAATACAAGTTACCGTTCATGAGTTATAAGAATTTGAAAAATAAAATAACTTTGTTTAATTATTTTATTTACGATTATGCCATTTTTGGGTTTTCTCACCATAGGCTTGCGCCGACTAAACGTAAATTGCACCTAAGGTAAACCCGTCATCATGAACGTAACAGTGCCCTCATATTTCTGATTTGAGTAAACGTTTAGTCGGCAAAAGCCTATGGTGAGAAAACCCAAATCCAGCCGGATCATGCACCCACTCCAGCCGTGGTGGTAGTGCTAAGCGCTGCGCCACCTCCCTAATCCTCCAAAGTAGCAGAAATGGTCTGATAAACCTCGGTGATAATTTACTGCCTCGACCAAATCTCTGTAGTCCCTATCGAGGAGAGTCTCGCAAGAATATGTGGTCCCCCTCCTGGAACTCCAAGAGTCTCCATATCCTGTCAGTATAAGACTTCTGCCAACTGTGTGCAGTCTTCACTTGCTAACAAGTGAGACATCGTGATACGACTCTGCCACTGCTTTCTTCATCCCTGCCACCAGTACTGACATCGGAGGTTCTGGTACATCTTCACCACACTAGGATGTACTGCCAGAGGGGATTTATGGAACTCCCTCAACAATTCCTCTCGTAGCGCCACTGGTAACATAGTATGTCCTTTGAAGAGGATGATGTGCTCCCCACCTTCAGAAAATCCATCAGGTGCATGTCCTATGGATACCTGAGCATGTCGAGCCTCGCAGTCAGTGTCCCCAAGCTGCGCCTCCCTGACTCGCTGAAGGAGTGGGGGAGTGAATGTCAGATACTGAAGATAAGCTGGTCCATCTCGATCCACATAGGATATCTACAAAGCGGCTAGCTTCTCTGTTGCCTCACTCGGTAACTATATACCAGATCTTCTGATGATTGCATCTGCTACTACGTTTCCCTTCCCAGGAGTATAGACTATCTCAAAGTCATAGTCCTGGAAGAACTCTAGTCATCGTCGTTGTCTCAGGTTCAGGTCTTTCTGATAGAAGGTATACCTGAGACTCTTGTGATCAGGGTAGACTGTAAAATGTTCTCCCATCAAGTAGTGTCGCCACATCTTTAGTGCAAATACCACTGCTGCTAACTTCAGGTCATGGGTAGCATAGTTCTACTCGTCAGTCTCTATCCTAGCTCCTGAAAGATCTGCTGACACTTCTTCATCCATAGGAAAGGCTCCCCCTTTTTCATCAAAACTAACAAGGGTGCCGCTACCCTGGAGAAGTCTGGTCCAAAACTCTGGTAGTACCCAGCCAAAGCTGAAGTCCCTCCCCCTTCAGGGAGGTAAACCTGGAAACACATTTTGAAAGGATGTCCCCCACATTTTTTCACTTCTGTTGGAAACTGAAAACTCAAAAATCTCACTACCACGAGGGTAGGGCTGGCCGACTCAAGCGTGATCGACTGCACCCTCCTTTGCATGAGTTTTTCATGTGCTGCCTGGGTTTCCTTTTTCACCGACCAAGGAAAAATCTCATTCTAACATTGTAGGTAAACCACAACCTTTTTTCCTAATACAATCAATCTAAGTATGAATTGTGGATGTCCAGTCCATACCCAAACTAACGTTGTAAGGCCTCGACGTTGCCACCAAGAGGTTCCAACTGAAACTCTTTCCTCAAGGATCAGATCACACCATCGGTGTAAGTGTGATTATCGAGTCTCCTCCCAAAGGTATCCCCAGACATAAGGGTCAGGTCAATGGCTTAACCAGAAACTCTAGGTTTTGAACAAGATTCGTGGAAAGAAGGAATGATGGGTACCTATGTCTATTAATACAGCAACTAGTAGTAGACACACACCGTACCTTGAATCATTCCTAGAGCCCTTGGGTCACACTCCTTGACCGCATGCAGCTGCTCCCTTCCCATATCCTCTAGCTCCCTGAGCCTGGTGGGGATCACAAAGTGGGGGGGGGGATTGTAACATGTCTAAATGTACACCACCTCATGTTTCTCTTCTAGATCTGCTTCCATGTCTGCAGCCATACAGATTCATTTGTCCCTAACACTTCTTCTTTTCGAAACATTTTTTTTACGCGCCCATGTCTCTGATACTGGCGCCAGTTTCCTGCTTTCCCACTACTAACATTTTCTGGCTGTATCCGCTCAGCCAAAGAACATTCAACCACAAAGGTTCTCTCTAGCACCCTAACATAGATAGGAATGTATAGAGGAATAGTTCTAGCTTGGACTTCCTTAAACACACTGCGCTCGGGAGTCCGAGCCCTGAAGCACTGATCGTGTCGTATTCATCAAGTACCAGGAATGATCGGTATGCCTCGATGAATACTCAACTACAAATATGTCATCCTGCCAAAGCTGTAGAAGCTCTAGAGAACTCTCAGCCACCTCCTCAAGCCATTCCTCAGCCGCCTGTGAGTCGGGCTCAACTTGGAACATGAGGTGTATCTGATGCTAAAACTTGTGTAAGGCACAAAGCCTAAATGTGTCCTCTATCGGTAAAACTAGTTGTAACTGCTTCCCAACAGGTAGTGATATTGTTGAAACACTACCCGAAGGTACTATCTCGGGCAACGGTCCACGTATCGAAGCCTCATCACTATGCGGACCATCCTCATGGTCACTCACTGGAAAATACTACAAGCTAAGATCACTATCTACTCTACTGGTGTGTCAACTAGGTAGAAAACTCTAGCCACAACCTCCAGCCAGTCCTCAGCTGCCTGGGAATCTGTCTCGCCTCGAAACCTCGGAGGCCTCTGCCACTGGATCTTGTGAAACGTGCTCAGTCAGCGTGCATCCTCTACTGGTGGAGCTGGTGGTAACGGTTGCCCAACAGGTAGTGGTGCTGCTGGTACACCATCCGAAGGTGCTAACGCTGTAAGAGGGCCCTGCACCGAGGCCTCATCGCTCGGTGGTCCGTCATCGCGTACTCTCTCAGGAAACCTGGGTGGCTGTCTAATCGGCAGCATCCTGATAAGGAACAGGTGCACCACAATCATTAAGTTATACCTAGTGAGCTGACACCAAAGAAATCAAAAGAAAAAAATTTCAAAAACACACGCAATCAATGTTTTTGTGCGCTGATTCATAAATCAGAATTCAGGGTCCTTGTGTATGGATATGTCGGCCGTCGCACCAACAGTGGACTCCCCGAACTGAAAACTAAACTCATAACACTTATCACTATTGATTCATAGAAAAGATCATAGTCCTAGTTCTTCGGTAGAACCGAACTCCTCTGATACCACTTTGTCACGACCCATTCTCTGGGGCCCGTGTTGTGACTACCCCAAGCCCGCCTTCCATAGGCCAGGGGCTGGAGACTAGCACCAAAAGGCATACTCCCTAAAATGGGAAGGCATTGCCTTTAATCTTGTACAAACACACAGTCCAAAACACAAAAAGAAGCAACTGTGAAGTAAACTTCTGTAGTAAAAGAGTACTGAAAGTAAAAGGGGCTGGAATAAAAGCCCAACTATAAAGGTACAAGTACAACTGAAAATACAATACAACTGAAATAAAAAAGAAAATATGTACTAGGTCATCCTCCGAGGTTCCTACCTGAAGGTTAGGTACAGATTGCCTCTTCAGCACTCCACGTCTGTCCATATCCTCCGCATCACATCACGCCGAATGGTCCACCTCCGTGCACCGTCCAGTCCTAGCTCCCTCAGCCTCGATCAATGATGTACGTCATCTGCACCAGACACAACAAGGTGTGGGCGAAGCCCATGTAGGGGTGAGTATAACAATACTCAGTAGGGACCCCAATACCCCCATAGGTCTCCTAGAGTTCCAGAAAGGAAAAACCACAAAGAAAGATATCAACTCTACTTAGGTATATGCCCATACATATACCTAAGTTATCAAGATATACTCATCTCATACATGAGGGAAGAAAACCACATAGGTAACACCATGAAGGTAGAAGTACCACACAGGTAACATCACGAAGATATTACCATGAAGGTAAAAGTATCACACTGGTATCACCATGAAGATAGTACCACGAAGGTAAAGTACCACACAGGTATCACCACGAAGATAGTACCACAAAGGTAAAAGTACCACTCGGGTAAAATACTTAGTTCAAACAGAGTCTCATCTCAAACCAGTTATACAACTCTGAGAAACAGGATTATGATGCTAACCCACACAAGATCGCTATGAATGTTGATATCCAGTCACAAATTCTCTAGGACTAGGAACAAGTAACATTCTCAGTCACAACGTTGAACACCTTGGATGCTGGAGAACTCCTCCTCTAATGCGTACAGTGGGTCTGCCACGTCACACAGAGGCGCTTCCCACTAACCTTGGATTGCTGAGGTACTCCTCCTGTTAAGTACCATGGGTCTTCCGCATCACACAGCGGCGCTCCCCACCATGGGTCTGCCGCGTCACATAGAGATGCTCCCCCTCATGGCATGTTGAGGTACTCCTCCTATCGAGTACCGTGGGTCTGCCGCGTCACACTGAGGCACTCCCCACCATGGGTCTGCGACTTCACATAGAGGTGCTCCCCACTGGGCATGTCGAGTCACTCTGAGTTGAAACAGTCAGTAGTCATCAAGTCTCAACCAGTCACAAAGTTTTGTACGCAGTGCGCTTGGGAGAACCACTCCCCAAGCCATCGGTCATACCTCAAACAACACGAAGTCTCACAATAAAGTAACCCAATGATCCTCCATGTCATAAGTGTTCCAATTCAACTGACAGCGCGTCAATCGGATGCTCGGTCTGTGTGTTATTGGAATTTCAGTGCTGAGGGCCTGGTTGGATTCGGGTGCGATCCAACCTGGTCGTAATCCAAGTTTCTCTAAAACTCTCAAGTGAAGTATAACAAAAGGACCATCTCAATACAAGTATTATGTGTCCATAGACGGTTCGTCAAATGGATGCCCGCTTCTCAAGTTACGACCAACAAGACAAAACTAGGTCCGGATGGGCCTGGGTCCGGTCCGACCCAATCAGACTGACCCGGCCCGACCTGGGTTTAGCCCGGATGGCCTGGGTCTTGGCAGACCCGGCCCGCTGGGCCGTGGTCTGGCCCGACCCGCGTAGGGGGCGGCCTATCCTGGCCCACTGGGTGCGCGGTCCGCCCGAGATGGCGCCTAAGGGGGAGTGTCGCCCTTCCTATTTTACTGAATGGTCCATCAGACCATTTGGCTGGGTGGCACAAGGGACCCACCGGTGGGGTCCCGTCTGTTCTGGTGTGGCCATCCTGAAGGCCAACCGGTCTTCCTCCCAGCGGCGCGGTCGCACGCCGCTGCTCCACCACGGCCGCTCTTCGGCCTCCGCTGCGGCCAAGCGGCCGCGACGCCTTGCTCTACCGCTGGAGAAGACGTGCCCCGCTGCTCCACTATGCAGTCGGCCGGTTGCCAGCCCCCACCCTGCTCTGTCATGGCCTCCTCATCAACTGACGGTGTGGACGCACACCGCCCTTCCTTCCTCGAAGCCGGCCGTGTGTCGGCCGCCGCCTTCTTCCGTGAGCCACTGCGGCTTCGTTCCAAGCCTGAAAAATTAAAAGATCACATATTCGCAATCCTTGCGTCGAGGGATCTATGTCCATATATCACGCTCAGTAAAACTCCTTATTTCTAGTGTCAATAAATATTATGCGTTGAAGAACGCACGAAGAACGCGCAAAGAATAAAAAGAAAGAGGAGCAAGGTTTATGTGCGGGACGATGGCCATGTTTTTTTGTCCATCTTCGTCGTGAATTTAGGATATGAAGAACCAATAAAGTAAATTCAAACATAAATGAAACCCCTACCTCAAGAAAGATGATGAGCGTGCATTTTTGGAAGCGGGTCATTGTTCGATGTCCCCTGCAACTAGCCTCCAACGACGTCACTCGTTCGTCAATCTCCAGTTCGGGGTTTCGGTGTCGTTCGTCACCTCCTGCTGGTACTGGCGCCATCCTCCAAGGGTTTGGCGTCACTGCACTTTGTCAGTACTTCATTTCTTGGAAAAGCAGTGCTGACACCTATCCCCAAGCTCCATATAAATAGGAGATCGAGAGGGTGTGTAACGTTTGTGGGATTAGTGGAGGCCCATTAATTAGGAACCTTCTTAATTCCCCAATAGTGCAATTACTTAGAATTGAAAGGTAAATCCATTTATTGTCTTGACACGTTGCTTGTCCAATGTTGCCACTTGTTTGTTGGAGGAAAGGAATGAAAATAAAATAACAAATTTATTTTATTTATTTCTTTTAAAAATTTCCAAAACATAAATTTTTCTCCAGACCTACTACGATCAAAGTGAAGTCTCCCTTAAGAAAATCTTGGCGTTGTGGATTCAATGGTGCCCTCATATATTTAATCTGAGCAATGGTTCAAAAGTTAGAAAATGCCGCTCATGCGTTTACTGAACGTACCCGAAAAAAAAGTTCGGAAAATTATTAACAGTCACCCTCGACCCGCGCCGGTCGAGGTTAGGCTCTGCCTAAGTTAAACACGCCCCAAATAACCCAATGTTACTCTCATATTTCCAATCCGAGTTACTGTTTAAAATTTATGGATTTTAAAATAAAATAATTGTCACTTAATTATTTTATTTACGGCCAAAAACTAACTTTCTCTGGTGGCCCGCATCGGCCAAAGTTATTCTCTGCCTAAAGAAAACATACCCTCATGAATTCAGCGGTGGTCTTAGATTTTTAATCTGAGTTACCATTCATGAGTTATAATCATTTGAAAAATAAAATAACTTTGAATTAATTATTTTATTTATGGTTATTCCATTTTTGGGTTTTCTCACCGTAGTCTTGCGCCGACTAAAATTAAGTCGCGCATAGGGTAAACCCGCCATCCTGAGCGCAACGGTGCCCTCATATTTCTGATTCGAGTAACTGTTTAATAGTTATTCTATTTTTTCATGAAAACTTTTTACACGCGCTAATTAAAGCTTAACAAAACTTCGACGGATCATTCCGGGCACTCCAGGCCTCAGAATTGCATGCTATTAGATTTCATGGCCTCGAAATAATTCCATGTTGTTAAAAAAATATACCGAATTTCTGGGACATTATAGATTGTGTGGGGATTATGTTTGGTTAGAATCCCATGTGATGCTGGGAGAAATGATGGTGTGGATGGCATGATCTCATTAGGACGTGGCGGCCCGGGTAAGAATTAGGATGCATATGGAGGAAGTATTAGAGTGGAATGGATGGAGTGTGGAAGGTGATGAGCTTCAGCCTCAAAGAGGATTCTTACGTATCCTGGTGATTGGGAATCAAATTTCACATAGTTTAGGATGGGGTGATGGGACACCTAAGGAGGCATCCCACGAAAATGGAACACATGGATGGTGACCCAAGATAAGTGGAACCTCTGGGTTGGGACATGGTCCTCCTCAGACATAGCGACTTGAGGGAAAGACCAGGATGGGAATGGATGATGGGATTGAACCTCATGGAGGCTTCCTTCATACCCTATGTAAAATAAAATTATCAAATTCTACATAGTTTAAAAAATGGGGCATAAAATCATGGATTACACATGGATAACATCCCAAAAGCATGTTGGGGTCTTATACATGGTTAGCAGCCCAGATGGATGAATCAGAACACCTCATGGAGGTAGATCCAGGGGATGCATCCTAAAAATAGGAGATGTCACATCATGAGGGCACATACCTAAGAGTGAGCACTAGAGTTTACCATTGGTTGGGATTGAACCTCGAAGAGGCTTCCTATGTACCCTGTTTAGAAGATAAGGATCAAAACTTGCGTAGTTAAGAAGTAAGAGGCATGTGGATTGCGCACTGAGGTATCCCAAAAAATAGATTCATGGTTACTGATAATATAGAATCCCACGTGATTCATGCTAAGTGTGATAAATAAGAGATAACAGTAGACTTGATGATCATGTCTCTAAAGGTGTGGCCACGAGAGGAGATGTGGGGATTTTTCACTGAGACGACCCAATGAGATGGATATTGAGCTTACTTCAGGTGGGATGCTCGAAGAAGTTATCATTTCACATGAGGAGGATTTCATTCCCTACCAGAAGGGTGAGGAATATTTAACTTTCGTGGAGACAAGTGGGCATGGAGAATGCCTGAGGTGTGACACCCCATGTGTATTACATGGGGTGAGACTATAGTTTAACGTCATATATAGAGGACGATGGGGATTAGAAGTTTAACATCTAATAGATTAGATAGGGAAGGCTCACTCCTTACCCCCTTGGACTTACATAGTTGTAATCCATACACCTTTGAGTGGTGCATGACCCAAACAATGCCCGATGGGAGGTGGTGGAGGAGTGATCACTCGCAGGGTACACATTGGCATGACTATGCCAAAAAGGAAAATTCGTTAGCATACCTATTCCAAAAACCAAAATGTAATGCATCGAAAAAAGGGATACCACACAAGGAACCATGAAATCACTTCTCACAAGCATTAAGGGTCGCATGAGAGAGGAGCTCACAAATCCAGGGGGCTCTCCAAGAGGAGCTTCTCAAATCAAGGGTGCTTCATGAAGGGAAGATACTTCATAAATAAAAGACCCTCACAAAGCATGGGTCCCTTGCCTTAGCATAAAGATTATTAGAAGAGTGTTATTCAAAGCCTTAATGATTCGCAAAACCTCAAGAAAACTGAAGGGGATCCCTCTATCGTGAAGGGAAGAGACCTTCACGAAGGTCATTCCTACCATAAGTAGGGGCTATGAGAAACAAAGTAAAGTTCGGTTCGTGGTGGTCAAGTACCTTGGGTGATCCATTTTTTGGGTCAAGTTTGCAGTTCTCAGGAGCTTCATAAAAAGGGAGATCAAAAGTTGAAAGGTCAAGGTAATGATGCCTTTAAGGTGGGAGGATCCAAGTATTTCATGATGCTGGGAAGCATAACACGAAGGAAAAAAGATTCCAAAAAAAGGTGGGGATTCATTGAACTCGTAGATCCGTCCATCAACGATGCTTGTGTAGTCACGAGGCATGTCAGACTCGCAGGAAAACCATAAGATGCCTTTACGCGCTCACGATGCTGAGGGGTCTATGTGAAGGATCTTCATGAGAAAAATTCCTTGGATGATTTTTGGGGTCATTTGAGCCTAAAATGGATTCAAACCGGCTGTGAGATTCTCCATTTCTTCATGAGCTCGTATTTCAAGGTGAGGTGATTCTTCCTTCAAAAAATTCTTGAAAGTACTCATTTTATAAGTTGAGGTTCACTACAACATCCTTTTACTATTTTCATGTATTCATAAACCCTCCTTTTTATTGAAATTTTATTGAGTTTCATTTGGGGTTTATTCAGGTGAAATTTTAATGTTTTTGGAAGTTTCTGGGATGTCGCACGGTTGGAGCACGGTTTTCCCAAACCGTGTGACCTCGCAAGAAAACTATGAAATTTTATCCAGTGGGATTTTTCATGGTTAGTGTAAAATTATTCATTCCACGTTCCCTCTTAATATAAACCATTCAACCCATTTATCTTATGCACACAGTTTGTCTGAACTGTGTGCCTCTGCCTAGGAAATCATGCATATGAGATTTTAAGAGATCTGAATTTTTATTAAAATTTCACGAACCCCTATTTTGGGTCTCAGATGGACCTCCTTCAACCCAAACTCATTTCTAACTTCTGCTAACTCCTAAGGAGGATTATTGGTCCCTAATATCCCCCCCATATACGATCCAAATCTAGAGGAATTCCCTTTGATCTCTTCATGGTTAGTTTCCTTATCCTGATCTCATTCTCCCATGGTCACTCTTATTCTCTCTAGGGTTCCATGGATCTTTGTTTTTATTTATGGATATAATACCCTGTTTTTTAGGATATTAAACCTAGTTTTTATTTTTATTTTCATGATCATCATTCTTCATTGACAAATCCCATTTTGGGTTTGGCGTTGCAAGATCTTGTTGATTTTGGTAGGTGGTTCCATCACAATGCCCAATTTATATTAACCCTAATCACTTTGTTTAATTTCAATTGTTTGAATTAAATGAAATATTTTGGTTTTTATTACATGTCTTTCAATTTTTTTTGTTGGAAAAAACCAATTCTGGTGAATTGGGGTTTTTAAGGAAAATGTGTTTTTGACATGCAATTAGAAAACCCCCCAATTACATTGAATTGGGGCATGTTCTTATGGGAATTTGAGAAATTTAAAATTCTTAATTTAAATTATGGATTGATGGAATTTTTTTCAATTAAGTTTTTGAATTTAATTGTGGAAAATTGATTTGATGGAAAATTGTGAAAAACCCTAATTCTAGTGAATTGGGGGTTTGTGATGAAATTGAAAAAATTGTTTGAAATTTAAATTGTTAGATTTAATTATGAAATGGATTGTAGAATTGAATTATTTGGTTTCAAATTCTTATCTATTAAAAAATAGATTGAATTTTTTTTATGGAAACCTTAGGTTTTCATCTTGGTGGAAAGTCATTTTTTTATTAAAACCCCTTAATGGATTTTAAAGGGAAAATTGACATATTTGAAATAGAGAATGGGATTAATTGTATTTTAAGAATTATTCAAATAAATTGCCTATCATTGTTTTTACTTGAGAACATGCAAGCCTTAGGAAGTTAGTGAGTTATTTTGGGTGGCACTTTATGACTTACAACGTTCTAAAACATCATATCATCACGTCATCATTCCATAGGCGATGGTGATGAGTCCCCTTTTCCTTAGGACCAGAGGGTCATATGTACATATTTTTTATTTCATAGTGTTGGATACCTATAAACTGTAACTATCATACCTATTTGAAATATGACCATGTTTCTCGCTTATTGTTGTTTCAAATGTATATATGCCATTGTTTTAAATTGTTTACATTCCTTGAGAATTTATATAAACTATTTTATATAAATGTGTTTATTTAATCCATTTTTTTGATAAGTGTCGTTGTGTAAATAACCATTTCATTAAAGGTAAATTCCATCTTTTGAAATTTTTTCCATCATTTTAAATGTGGAGCATTAATTACTAAATTATTTCCATATTTTGAATTATAAATCATGTTTTGTTTAAATATACTTTTGAAATGGAAAACTTATTTATTTTAAAATTTAAAGAACATTCTTGGTTAATTTGATATTGGAATCTTGTTATGAGACCTTTGGATAAAATCTTACTGGTCTTTGTCTCACACCCTACTTGTTCCTTCATGTGTTTGTAGATGACCTCCTTCTAGGTTTAAGAAACGGAAATGGATCTCTTGGAGGTGGATCCAGCTGTTGAACCTTGGACTTGGTGAGTTGTGTACTTTGGGACTTGGGATGTTTTCCCTATTTTGGTACTTTGGTTGTAGTAATTTGGGATTTAATTCCTATTTGACTTCTGATACATTACTCATAGTGGAGCTTCTTTTGAAATTCATTTTGTATTTTCTCTTTTACTTCTGTAATGTTTGAGGAAAAACCATTCCCACTTTAAGTTTTTATGATGCCAGGTGCTAGTTACCCGTGAGGATCAAGAATGCCCTTCAGGCTATTTTAGGACCAGCTTGGTTATCATGTTACCATGGTACCCAAGTTGGTTCGTGACAAAGTGGTATCAGAGGGAGGTTCTCAAGTTTGTTCTCAAGAGTACCTTCACCATGAACCAAAACCATTCGAGGGATCAAATGATCTTCAAGAGGCCAAGGAATGGTTAAGAAAAATGGAACATTTTTTTGGGTTTTTGGAAACACCCGATGGAATCAAATTGAAGTGTGACACCTTTATGCTGGAATGCCCGAGCAGGAGATAGTGAGACACAATGGTGAAAACAAAGAATCTTGAGGGCTTAGAGTGGAAATAATTCAAGGTTCTTCTCACCGACTAGTTATCTCTATAGTTTATGTGGTTAGTCAAGTCCATTGAGTTCTTAAAACTCGAGCAGGCTGACAGGACCATGACAGAGTATGCAAACTGTTTTGCTGAGCTCATGCATTTCTCACCTGAGATAGTATTGAATGATAGGATGAAGGCTTGAAGGTTTAAGTTGGGACTTCTACTAGATATCCATTCTCAGGTTTTCTTATTGAAGCTTTCTTCTTATTATAATGTGATAGATAGAGCTCTAATGGTCGAGGTAGGCTTGGCTGGAAAGTTAGGGTTATCAAGAGCTTCTTTTTATCCTAGTCGTAGTGTGAGTTACTTTAAGGGAAAATGGAAGCGTGATGGTTCTAGTGGAAGTTATAGATAGAAAGGTCATCCTAGACCTCCTACAGTTCCTGGAATAGTTCCATTGGTTTTTTACTAGTGTGGAAATACAAGACATTCAAAGAGGGTTTTCACTAAGGCACCCAAGAATTGTGCCTCCTGTGGACTTTCAGGGCACTTAAAGATATTCTTCTATATACATTCTACTTGTTACATCAGATCCTCCTAAAATTGTGGGGAAATAAAATTCTTTACATACAATAGGGTTCCAACCACAGGCATTTGGAACAAAGCTTCTTTACACAGTGGAAGAGTCTCCAGAGGAAGCGGATACAGGTCCAGTGATTGTGAGAGGTACCGTTACTATAATTTCATCATTATAGACTTCTCTATTTGATACCGGTGAATCTCTTTCATTTATTTAAACCCATATTTTTAATATGATAAATCTTTCTATGGATATTTTATCTTGTGTAATGGATATTTCTATACTCCTTAGTGTAAATAAAGAGAAGGGTCTCTATAGTCCGACATGTACTTTCTCTGTATCAGATATTGATCTTTCTTGGAATTTTCTAATTCTCAACATGAAATCTCTTGATGTTATATTCAGGATGGATTGGATCATTTCCAATAAATCCTATATTTATTGTTATCTTCAATGGGTATCCTCCATTACACCTAGTGGTGTGTGCCATGTCTTCCAAGGAGAATGGTACCCATGGCTGATCGGATCTGGACCTTATTATCCAGAGTTAGGGAAAGTGATATCTGTGTTTTCCTTTGATTTGGAGTAGGAATATTTGAGTAGTGATCTCCCTCTAGTGGTCGTCGAGTTTCCTAATATGTTTCCTTCTGATTTCTTTAGTTTTCCACCAGTAAGGGAGGTTGAGTTTTCCATTTACTTGATGCCTAAAACTCAACCAGTTTCTATTCCCTCTTATTACATGGAACCAGCTGAACTAAAAGATATGAAGTCCCATTTGGATGATCTTCTTGGGAAAGGATTTATATGCCCAATCTTTTCACCTTGGGCGATGCTAGTTCTCTTTGCTAAGAAAGCTAATGGTTCACTTCGCCTATGTGTTGATTACCAAAAGCTCAATTGAGTGATGATAAAGTACAAGTATCCATTTCCATGGATTGATGATCTGTTTGATCAGTTGAATGGGAAAAAGTGGTTCTAGAAGATTAATCTTCTCTCTGGCTACCATCATTTTAGGATAAAAGAATATGAAATTTATAAAGCTATCTTTTTGAGTGGGTACAGTCACTATGAGTGCCTTGTTATTCCCTTTGGTATAAAACATTATCATATAGTCTTTATGGCTTTTATGAATAGGATTTTCCACGAGTATCTTGATACCGTCTTGGTAGTCTTTTTGGATGAAATCCTTATTTACTCTAAGTTTGAGGAGGATCATGTGCATCAACTGAAAATGGTTCTGAGTTTGTTGAGAAATTACCGATTTTATGCCAAGATTTCTAAATGTGATTTATTGATTCAGGAAGTGAAATTCTTAGGAAATGTGGTGTTGGAACATGGTATTTTAGTTGATCCTTAAAAGGTGAAAGATGTTATGACATGGGAGAAACCAAAAAAATGTTTTTGAGATTTAGAGATTATTAGGTCTAGCTGGGAATTATTTCCAGTTTATTAATGTCTTCTCAAATTTGGATTCTCTGATGACTGCCCTAACTCAGAAGGGAGTAATGTTTTCTTGGAATAAAAGATATCAGAGTTCTTTTGTTGACCTAAAATGTATTTTTATTACTGCTTTAGTGTTGAATCTTCTATAGATTGGGTAGGGTAATGTGGTATTATTTGATGCATCAGGTTTAGGTTTGTGCCATGTTCTTATGCAGGTCAATCATGTTGCTTCTTATAGATCTTGTTATCTTAGTCCACACGAGAAGAATTATCCAACCCATGAACTTGAACTTACAACATTGATGCATGATCTTAAGAGTTGGTGGTAATAACTTTACAGATAAAGTTTTACCATGTATTATAACCACAAGATCTTGAGTTAAATCTTCTCTAATAAATATTTTAATCTCTTCCAGAGGCGTTGGATTGAATACCTTAAATATCTTGATTTATACATCGCTTATACCTTGGGGAAAGGTAATTTCATTGTAGATGATTTGAGTAGAAATATTCCAACTAAGGCAGTGAAAGAATTTTCAGAAGAGTGGAACTTGATGGATCTCTTTTCAAAGTTTCATATTGGAGTTCAGGAAAAAGGGGACGAGGTTTCCTTGACCAGTGTTCAGTTGTCATATTCTCTTCTCGATTTGATTCTTCAGAATTAGCAGCTTTATGAGGACTTTTGTAGAATTGTGGACTCTCTTAATAGTGGGGAGACTATGCTTGATTGGTCATTTTCCAAAGAGGGCATTCTATTCTTTCAGAACCATTTTGTGGTACCGTCTTCAGTGAGAAAATATGTGATGGGGGATTTACATAGTTCCCATTGGGCTATGCACCTAGGAACCATGAAGATGTTCTATGACATGTGGTGGTAGTTATAGTTTCTAGGTATGATTGTTTCTCATTATTATATGTTCCAACAGGTTAAGGCCAAGCACCAGAAACCTTCGGGTTTGCTTCATCCACTTCCAGTCCCTACTTAGAAATGGAATGAGACCTATATGGAATTTATGGTTGGGTTTCCACATACCCAGAGAAAGAATAATGTGATATGGGTTGTGATTAACAAGCTGACCAAGTATGATTACTTTATACCCATTCATGATACATACAAATTTGAGGAGTTGGAAAATATATTTATGAAAGATATTTTTCTTTTTTCACAGAGTTACATCTTCTATAGTCTCTGATAGGGATCCTAGGTTCACTTCTTATTTTTGGAGAGGACTTCAGGAGGCATTGGGATCTCACATCCATTTGATTACAACATACCATCTACAGTCGGATGGATAGACAAGAAGAGCTATATAGATTCTTGAGGATATGTTTCACACTTGTGTTCTTGACTTTGGTGGGGTTTGGGATGATCATTTGGGGTTGGTTGAGTTTTCTTATAATAATAGTTACCAGTCCGCGATCAGGATGGCTCCTTTTGAGGCCTTGTATGGTCAGCCTTGCAAATCTCCATTGTGTTGAATAGTGATTTGTGAAAGTTCTTTGGTTGTACCAAGTTTGTCCCAAGAGACGACAACAAAGATTCAGCTTATTTATCATAGAATATTGAAGGCCCAAAGTCAATATAAGTATTATGTTGATCATCAACGTAAACTATTGGAGTTATCATCTGGTGACCAGGTGTTCTTAAAATTTTCACCCCGATTAGGTCATCGACGACTAGGGAGGCAAGGGAAAATTTCTCCTCATTTTGTGGGACCTTTTGAGGTCATTGAGAAGGTGGGGAAAATTTCTTACCATTTAGAGCTACCACCACAGATGGCGTCGATACATAACATGTTCTATGTATCTCAGCTATGAAAGTATCTATCTGATCTATCTCCTATTTTGAGCTAGATTGATCTTGAAGTTAAACCCGATTTATTCGTGACTAAATGTCCAGTTAGGATAGTTGATTCTGAAACCAAGGTGCTTTATGGGAAGACGATACCTTTGGTTCAAGTGCTATGGAAACATGGATCTGATAGTCATGAGATGTGGGAGAGAGATGCACTAATGAGATAAAACTTGCCTCATCTTTTTGGCATGGAATATTCTTTGTAGGCTTTCTAGGGATAGAAAGTTTATGTGGTGGAGAGGTTGTAACATCTTGTTATTTTTTTCAGGTATTTATAATCCCTAATTTTTATTGATCTTTGGTTGGGTTTCATTTGGGTTTTATTTGGGTGAAGTTTTAAAGTTTTTGGAAGTTTCTAGGTTGTTGCATGGTTGGAACACGATTTTCCCAAACTACGCACCCTCTTAAGCAAAATGTGAAATTTGAGGCAGTGGGATTTCACACGGTTGTTGCATGGTTAGTCAAGCCATGTTCCCTCTTTGTAGAAACTGTGCGACCCAATTATATCTGGCACATGGCTTGCGCACAGTTTTTCTAAACCATGCACCTCTGCCCAGGAAACTGTGCGTACAAAATTTTAAGAGATCTTAATTTTTATTAAAATTTCAAGAACCCCTATTTTAGGTCTCGAGCATACCTCCTTTGACCAAAACTCATTTATCCCTTCCTCATATCTCCCAAGGAGGATTCTTGGCCCCTCAAATCCCTCCTAGACGTGATCTGAATCTAGAGGAATGCCCTTCAATCTCTTCACAGTTAGTTTCTTTATCCCGATCTCATTCTACCAAGGTCTTTCTTCTTCTCTCTAGGGTTCCATGGATATTTATTTTGATTTATAGATCTAATACCCTTTGATTTTGGATCTTAAACCCATGTTTGATTTTCATTTTCATGATTGTTGTTCTTCATGGACAAATCCCATTTAGGGTTTGGCATTGTGAGATCCGTTGATTTTATTAGGTAGTTCTATCATGATGCCCAATTTATATTAACCAACATCACTTTTTTAATTTCAATTATTTTAATTGAATTATTTTTTTGGTTTTTATTACATGGATTTCAATTGTTTTTTTGGGGAAAAACCAATTTTGGTGAATTTGGGTTTTTAAGGAAAATAGGTTTTTGGCATGAAATTAGAAAACCCCCAATTCCATTGAATTGGGGCATGCACTTATGGGAATTTGAGAAATTTAAATTTGTTAATTTAAATTTTGGATTGATGTATTTTTTTTAATTAGGTTTTTGAATTTAATTTTGGAAAATTGATTTGATGTAAAATTGTGAAAACCCCAATTCTAGTGAATTGGGGGCTTTGTTATGGAATTGATGGAATTTTTTGAAAATTAAATTGTTAGATTTAATTGTGAAATGGATTGTGGAATCGTATGATTTGGTTTCAAATCCTTATTTGTGAAAACATAGAATAAAAATGTTTTCATATAAACCTTAGGGTTTCATCTTGGTGAAAAGGCATGTTTTTTATTAAAACCCCATAATGGGTTTAAAGGGAAAATTGGAATATTTGAAATGTAGAATGAGATCAATTATATTTTAAGTAGTTTTTAAATAAATTTCCCATCATTTTTTGTACTTGAGAACATGAAATCCTTAGATAGTTAGTGAGTTATTTTGGGTGTAACTTTACGACTTATAATGTTCTAAAACATGCTATTAGCACATCATCATTCCTTAGGAAATGGTGATGAGTCCCCTTTTCCTTAGGCCCAAAGGAGAATATATACATATTTTTTGTTTCATAGTGTTGGGTCCCTATAACCTAGAACTATCGTACCTATTTGGAACATGACCATGTTTCTCAATTATTGTTGTTTTAAATGTATATATTCCATTGTTTTAAACTATTTTACATACCTTGAGAATTTATATAAACTATTTTATATAAATGTGTTTATTTAATCCATTTTTTGAAAAGTTCCATTGTGTATAGAACCCTTTTATTAAAGGTAAATTCCATATTTTGAAAAGTATTTCTATCATTTGAAATGTGAAGCATGAATTTCTAAAGTATTTCCATCTTTTGAATTGTAAATCATGATTTGTTTAAATATGATTTTGAAATTTCAAACCTGTTTATTTGAAAATTTAAAGCACATTCTTGGTTAATTTGATATTGGAATATTGTTATGGAAACTTTTGGGTAAATCTTATTGGGATTTGGATCACACCCTACTTTTACCTTTGGGTGTTTGTAGATTACCTTCTTCCAGGTTCGAGCAAAGGAAAGAGATCTCTTGGATGTGGATCCAGTTGTTTAACTTTAGACTTGGTGAGTTGTGTGCTTTGGGAATTGATATGTTTTCCCTTTTTTGGTACTTTGGTTGTAGTACTTTGAACTTTAGTGCATGTTTGATTTTTGGTACATTACTCCCAATAGAGTTTCTTTTGAAATGAATATCATCTTGTATTTTTTACTTCTACAATGTTTGAGGTAAAACCATTCCCACTTTCAGTTTGTATGATTCCAAGTGCTAGTTACTGACCCTTGGGGATCAAGAATTCCATTTAGGCTATGTCAGGACTAGATCAGTTATTAGGTTATCAGGATACCCAGGTTGGTTTATGACATTCACCTTACTTACCTTTGGTATCACCTTACAAAGTCCATGGATCACCTTACGTTACTCAAGGTTGAATTTTTTAATTTATCAATATTTCAAATAGTTCTTTAATTTGTAAGGTGAGATTCACCTTACATTACTCCCTGGTTCACTTTATGAAATTCATACTTTATCATTTTTTGTACCAAAATTATACTTATGATTTCTTAAAACTATACTTATGATGTTTATAAATCATCTTTATGATATTTAGAAATCATCCCTATGAACTTCAGGAATGATCCTTAAAAAGTATAGAATGATCCTTAAAAATTACTCAATTAATCCTTATGAAGTCAGAGTTCAAACTTTCAAACTCTGAAATGATCCTTATAAATTTGGATTTCATCCTTAGAAAGTTATAATTCATCCTTACAAACTAATTCCTTCACTATTTTTTCTACTTCAATATAGAAATTCCAGACTTTACTCAAGTGACCCTAGAACCTCTTCAAACCTTGATATGGATTTCAAAAACACATTAAATTAACTCAAAAAATCATCCAAATATTATCCTTTTCCTTATACACTTGTCTGTATACTTGGTGCTTAATGGATGGTTCCTCTTCACTTCAGTTAGATTTTATTTCTTAATAATAATTCTTCAATATATCCTTTATCCAACTTTCTTCAAACACCATCTAAATGTGTTGTAGTTAGTGAATTATTCTTTTATTATCACTTTAAATTGATTCATTACAGACCAACTCTATAATCACTGCATGTTTAATATTTGTTATCCTGAATCTATCTAAATGAGATATCTAAGAAGTATCCTTATCTTCCTTTTCCATTTATAATGGAAATAGCTCAATTATATCTTCACATATTTTTTAACACATATTTAAAACTTCTCATTATGATATCGGACTTAATTATTGAAAGAAAATAAAATAACCACTTGGGCTATTCAAAATGCATCATATACCTTCCATCAGACTACCTATTTTTTTTTTAAAACAACCTTTAACTCTGGTTTGAATCTTTAACATTTTCAATAATGATTCTTTCATGATTAGTCTCTTTTCATCTAGGTTTATTCCACTTAATACCATAATTTTTTTCTCAATTTATTTCCATTTATGGTTTATGAAATAATCCATGAATGGTTTTCTTAAATAAAAACTGGAAACCTTATTTAAGAACCATAAAATTATTTCTTCATTAAAATAATTTTTTTATGGTTTTAATCTTCCTCCAAAGACTTACAATAATAGTTACAAATTATGTCAACACATAAGTTATAATTCTGTAAAAATTGATAGAAAAATCAATACATAATGAAGATTTATTTTGAAAAATACATTTAATATGTGATTAACTATTCATTTAGCCCATCATTACCCCCTTTAAAATGATCAAAAATAAAAAAAAATGATAAAAATTAAATTAAAATAATAAACATATTATATCTGAAAAAAATTAATCATATTTTTTATTTTTACAAGATAATAATTGAATTTATAAAGATAGAGATAATTAATAGATTTAATTTGGAAATAATATTTATTTTTATACTTACCTATCTTTTTATGGCTCATGTAAAATTATAATAGAGTGAATATTTAATTTAATGTAATTGGTTATTTGATGAATGAAATAATTGAATTATATGATTCATTTTGATTACGATAGAAGAGATACAAACAAAATGGGTCATTAAATAAAAATTAAAAATAAAACAACTCATTATTTGTGAACAAAACGTTTTTATTAATTTTTATGGAACCCCCAGCCCGGTTAAACACCTTTATGACTGAACCAAAGTTCCATAATCATGATGGACTATGTTTTTGGGTGAGAAATTTTGGGTCTAATATTATATATATCATGTGTGATTGGGCATATTTGAGGTATTGGAGGGGTTAGTGAAGTCCTGATGGCCAATTTCGAGAAGCTGGTCTTGGTGTGGAATATCTATACTTGAGGAAAGATTCCACCAAGTACCAAGTTGGATGCTACTAGGTGCATGATATTCCCAATAGAGGCGGGTGTGGTTTTTCAAGTTACACCGACCACTCAATATACTTGGAATAGTTACTAGGTGGGTAGATGGGTCCTTTTTTATTTTTTATTTTTAAAAAATTAATTAAATTTTTAAATTTATTTAAAGTGATATTAACCCTAATTTTTTCCCAAGAAGTTCATACACCCCTTTATCCCTCTGCTTCACTATACTCTCCTCTTAAAGTAGGATCTCACCTATTTGTGGTCTATTCATTGAGAGGTCTATCGCAGGCGGTCACTGCGAGTAAGGCTCGATGTCCTCCTTCATATGTTTCTATTTTTTCTATTGCAATGAGTTTCAAATAAAATATCTATTTTAGGTATTTTTCTATTTAATCCAAATTTATTCCTCCTTGGATCAAATCAAGGTATGGATTCAGATGGTTAGGGTCCTGTTTATACCAGGTAGGTGGTTCCAAGATACACCCACCATTATATCTATGTTTTTACATTGTGTGATTTACATGCATGGTGGGAGTGTGTGAGTAACTAGAACCTGGACCAAATATGGTGTTAGAGTTTTAAGGGAGGTGCTTTAGTGGAAATCTATTGTGGACTGGTGTGGCTTGGTATTATCTTTGTTGAGTCTCATTTTGTGGTGACTGATGGAATGTAATTTGGGTGATGGGTTGTTCTTTTGATTGTTAGTAACTATTATGATGATTATAGTTGGGTGATGATGTGATTCACTAACATAGTGTGATGGTCATATATCATTCACTTATGGAGGGGTAAGTAAATTTCTCCATGTTGTGGTTGTAGAAATTTGGTGATGTTACTCAACATTGGGGTTGAGTTTGTTGGGGTCTTGTACACATAGAGGGACCCATAAAATGGTGTTAACCATTATATGGTTGGAGGTATTATATTTAGACATGTAACTTAGGTTTATTATGTTGATAATAAAACTAGAGGTATACACCATAGATGTTTCCCATGATAATTTCATTGGGTGATTCTGATCACTGGTTGGGAGTGATATGTCACCATGTATGGGATTATTCAGGCCAGTGGATCCAAAAATGGGATAAATGGTTAATGGTTCACAGATTCAATGATTACTTGTTCACTGAGAGTCCATGAGAATGGATATGACTTTTTTTCTTCGATTATTTGATGAGGGGTATGTATCATTTTCACTCAATGTGTGTTCATACAAAGGGCACATCATCCCATGCTAGTACAAATTGAAGAAGGTATACTGCCCACTCGTGGATAGTCAATCATGTAGTGGAGTAGGGTTGTTTACTTTCTAGTTTCTATACATTAAGATTTTCATGCACTCATATACATATGAATATTATTTAGGGAAACTATTAGTGGTGGCCTATCAAATTCATACTCACACCCTATATGGGGCCTCTGGTATGTGTGTTGGCTTTATGTATCGTGATATAGGGAAGGGAAAGGGCCCTATAACTAGAGAATATTGGTTCTCAGTGTGTTAGATGTATAGGTAATGTTGATGGTTCCATTTTTTATATGAATCAATAATATCCTTAGTTCCATGTTATATTTTTTTATTAAATATTTCAGAAATTACTATATATGATTGGTCAATGAGAAATATAACCTATTTTTATATGACTCACATGATATTTTACATCTTCATTTTTTATCAAATTTTTTATAATATTTTAATTTCACTTATGATTATATAGTCTTATTTTATTGATATTTTTATTACTTCTAATGTTGTTATGGTTTCCTATATATGAGGGTATATTTTCCCCATGATCGCACCTTAGACCCTCATCACTGGTTAGAAACCTCCTGAATATGGGGAGGCATGCTTGAAGGTATTTTCACTTCAGTTAAATTACATATGAGGTAAAACATTCTACGGATGATAAAAATTTATATTAGATATGAAAAGTGAGGTATATTTGGGACACAATGGTTATAAATGGTTCTAACCAACTTGTTATTTTTTTATTTAGGTATAGTAGATGGAATTTTAATAAGTATGAGACTTAGAAACATACCCTATATAGGTGAGTTGCCAACTATTTTTTTAGGGTATAACCAAGTTACCAGATATTGATTTAGGTTTTTGGTGTTGCGGATTGGTGATTTATAAAAGGATTTTTATTTGATGATACTTGGATTATGATTTGACTCTTGGATTATAAGGTGAGAGGGTGTGCATGTTCATGAATCGTTTTAGGATTACGATGCTCACATGACATGCACATGATTTTGTTTTCTTGGTTACTTGGTTCCATAGATAAAGTATTTTTTTATTTAAAGTGTCAACAAAATTATCAATATTGTTTTCTTACATGGTTTCTTGGTGGAATTTTACTCAGTTAAACTAATCTCTTAAAATTCTTAGTATCTTTGGTGTGAAGATCCTCTGTGTGTGTGGTGTGTATGGTACTTAACCCTAAAATGGGTAGGTGAGTCTGTAAGGCTGAATAATATGTGATCTGGATATGGATAGGAAAGTGTATGGGATAATGGGATATACTTACTATTAAAACTTTCCCTATTTATGACATTTGGGCTATTATATATACATTGAATATGGAATTTTATTTTTTTTATATGCTAACTCGAAAAACTCTATTAGAGAATCATGAGGGTAAATATGATCACATACTGAGGCATGTACCTATTGGGACCCCTAAGGTTGGAGATGTGGTTCCACTAAGGTGTGAGATAGTGGGATCCCCTAAGGGAGGAGATGATAATGATCCACATACAAAGGTTCCAAGGTAGCTAAATAAACTATTTGATTTGGGATGATTTTGTGTTGATCAACTGATGGTTATCTTGATATGAGTCATCTATAGCATTAACAGGGGTACTTAGGGAGTTAATAACTCTATGGTATATCTGATGAGGTAATTTCAGTCTTAGCATCATACATTGTTTTAGGGTGAGGGTGGACCCTAGGTAGATAAGTTTCTAATTGATTCAGTTCAAAATATCTTTGATCAGATTGAGATTCCTCTAAGGCAGAGGGTGAAGTTGGAGATGTATATTCTCAGGGGACCAAAAAAACATTGGTGGGATGTATAGGTGAAGGCTGGTAGACATGAGGGTATGACTTGTAAGGATTTCAAGGTGAGGTTATTTGAGTACCTCTTCCCCGAGATATTGAGGTTGGACCGAGCCCACGAGTTCATGAATTTAATGTAGGGGGAGATGTTAGTAATGGATTATATTGTGAGTTTCACATATCTGTTTTGTTTTTCACCAATATTAACTGGAGATAAGATCACCAAGGTATGAAAAATTGAGGATGGTCTTCAAAATTCCATCAATGTACCAATGAAAATTTTCAGGTTGGCATCATTTTTAAATTGGTTGACAAGGAATTAATATAGGATTATAATTTGGATGATGAATAAGTACCCAACTAAGCAGTGGTACTTGTAATTTTTTAACCTAGTTCTCTATGAAAAGTGACTGAATCAGTGGCACTACATAACCTCAGGAGAACCTCCCCATATACCAAAGTTTGTTAACTAGAAACTAGAGTCTAAGGAGGTACCAATGGGAGACTATACCCCTTGTATCAAAGTGCACAAATACATAATAAATAACTAAATATCATACAAAATAGAGTGCACAAGAATAAAAAATTAAGTAGAAATACTATAAAAAAAATGAAATGCGGTATACAAGAATATAGAACCAATAACCCACTGATCTGATCACACAAATTGAACAAAAGAAATAAAATAAAAATGTTCTACTATGACTTTTAGCCATACCTCATACCTAAATCAATATACCTATCCAACCTATCCTTCTTGATCATGCAATATTCGGGCCTCAACCCAACCTAAACCTGCAGAAAAGTGAAGGATTCTTAGGTACCCAAATGCAATAGCGTCCCAAGAAAGGTGTGAATACATAACTCAGTAGGGTGCCACCAATGCGGTCGATTACATAGAAATTAAATAAAGTGATATGTACACATGAAATTACCTGAATAATAAATAAATAACTATAGAAAAAACAAATAAAACCCACCATTGATCCTTAGGCTAGCGACCCCGATCAACCATACCTACTTCGGCCAATATTAGAGTGTCTTTGAGAATGTTTGGATGACCATGCCAACCATCATAACAACCTATGGGTCTTTCATCTTGGTATAAAATGATAATGACCTAGGGGATAAAATAACCAAGGTATATAATATAATGATATGGGGTGAGCTCCATCCCAGTATTATAACCTGGGGACTGCTCTATCCTAGTATGAAATGGTCCTGACAGCTGAACCCCAATAGCATGGGAGACTCGACCATGCATGCCAAAGATCCCACAATCTCAAACAACTTTTACTTTCTA
This sequence comes from Viscum album, assembly GCA_963277665.1. NCBI lineage: Eukaryota > Viridiplantae > Streptophyta > Magnoliopsida > Santalales > Viscaceae > Viscum > Viscum album. Next base: position 19,522,498 of record OY728119.1, on the reverse strand, counting down.
GGAATTCTATCATATTCCTAGAACCAAATTAATCTCAACTTCAAATCCATGGAATCCCCCACTAGTAGTATCACTGACCTCCTTGAAGGTATTTTTCATGACCTCCCCATAGGGAGTTTACACAACCTCCCTAAAGGAAGTATTCACAACCTCCCTATCAATATTATCCATGAACTCTCCATAGTTAGTATTCACAACCTCCCTGTAGGGACTATTCAAACCCTCCCTATAGAGAGTATTATTGACCACACTTAAGGGTGTTTTGTATTTATCATATAATATCTCCTGTTGGTGTTTTCATTTTATCACCATAGGCATAAAAAACTCAGTTGTCTAGGGGAAATCCCATCCCTGGTCTACTAAATAATGTAAACACTCTCTCTCTGGAGTCAAAAAATTTTTGGGGAACCCATTGGGGTTCCCTAAGTCTCATTAGGGTCTACCCACCCTAGTCACCATGTCTTAGTGGGGAAAATGCACCCTAAAATCATCTCACTTACCCAAATAATTAAGTAATATCTTTGGTCTCATGTAGAAAACCCTTGGGTCATTCATCCTAGGTCTCCACATTCATTAAATTTAATAAATACCCCTCATGGGGCTTATATGTAACAAGTTATATCATAATTACTAAGGCCTCGACCTTCATTATCTAAGTAAAACTAGCCAATTACCATGGTTAATTTGGGCCTTGTAACTTTGTGTATCTTAATAAATGGTGTTTTAGTATAAGAAGACAACTCATTTTAGAATAAAAATCTTAATTAATTTAAATAATTTAATTATCACATCTATTAAGTTCAATGCCTCAGTGGCATGACCACACATCTATGAATCATATCAAACATGTATAAAACTAAAGGTTGAGTACTAAATACCACCTACCACATTTAATAAGCCTTTATCCCTTTTTAAAAATACACATCTCGGGGGCTTTACCTAGTATTTTCAAGCCCTTCCAAGTCCAACGACCAATTTTCAAACCTCCCGCAGTCCTAAATCGCATCCAAATAACCAATTTAATTAAATATAATGAAATTATAATTAATTAAAAAAATTATAGTTAATTAATAAATTTAAATCATTTAATTACTCACTGGGTGCTCCCACCATACCTGATCCACGACCCATCACATTTGATAGATCCACACAAACTTTCAACAATGATTCAAGTAAAATCCATAACATACAGTGATTATTAAATAATTAATCTAGTTTAAAATGTAGGTAAAACATTAAATAATTATCATTACAATGTACCTTCCACAAATCACTGAGAAATGATGTGCTGTTATTATCCTAATACACCCTTGAACTAGGTAGAGTGAAATCCCCTTCACCTTCAATCGATTCCACCATACTCTGGTGGAATCGATACTAAAACCTAGCCCAAAATCAATCCAAATAAGAGGGAAGTGAAAAAAACTCAAAATTGAACAATAAGAGGGGAGAAATTCACTTGAAATCACCATCTAGAAACAAAAAAACCACACCCTTCAAGGGGTATCAAGAGGAGCAATGGGGAGAAACAACCAAAAATGTCCTCTCCCAATCCCCCTCCCCTTAAAATATTGAATCCCCCAAAGGTAAAAAATACACATCCCCCCTACTAAAAAACCAAATAGGCCCCACCGAATAGCTGGTACCAAGCCACTGGTTAGCTAATGGACCCTACAGGCTATCAAGGCCATGGACCTGGCCACCGCCTGGCCAGTGGTTATAGGATGCAACCTCGGCCACCCTGCCTTCCTCTGGAACTCTCTCGCTACTCCCATCCACAACTCAAACCTCATTGCCCATCCAAAATAATTTCTTTCAGGTGCTCAAACTCTCAGAATAACATTTAGAGTCATGGTTCTTAAAATGTACCATCCACCAATTCAAAATTCAAATTGATCTTAAACTTTAAGAATCATCCATTCAAATGGGGTATGAATAACTCTCAACCATAACACTTATCATCCTAGAGAAGTGCTAGTAGTTATACAACCAGGCTTCCTAACTTATTCTAGTTTCTAAAACACCATCAATTTATTTCTCTCCAACTATAACCATCAGGAAATATACCATAGTGTAGCTCCAAGCACACAAAACCCACTCATCAAAAGCCGCATTACTACCTTCCACCATAATAAAATACCAAGATGGATCCCAAATACACCCATCCATCCTAAGCCATCACAACCTTACTAATAATCTATCATCTGGTTCATCATTCTCCCCACCATAAAACATAACTCACAGTGGAATATTTTGACCTAAGATGTCCCCACCATCAAAATTTCATGTCAAATGAGATTACCATGTTCTAAAAACATGATTAGTGTGATTTCCAACTCATTCTGTCTGATCATCCATGAAATACCAGTCAGTGGACAGTACAAATATTTGTTTCTGATTCCGAACCAAATGGGTGTGTACCTACTATCCATTTAAGAAGCCCCAAAATGCTAGATTTTCATCAAAAGACCTGACTAATTCTCAAAAATCACATCAACATATCAAATAAAACTCCCTACATGGATTCCATTTAGAAACATATAATTACATAAAATATTGATAGTCAGAACTCCTTTGACCGACTTGTCTCAGAACGCTCAACTTCTACTACCGATACATTACCCAAGTTTTCCCGATCATGACACCTAAAACCATGAAATCCTCCTATTATTTCCTAAGTATCCCCACCAAATATTATTCTTGAATCTCAGTGAAATTAAAAAGTTTGATTCTTAACCAGTTAAATATGTTGTCATGCCCTGCTAACATACAAGAACCAATGCACCATCCATCCGACCAATGCTCAATGATCACTATTCCATCTTGAGCCTAAGTATGACACTTGGACTTCATATGATATCACATATGAGTCTCAAATATGGTTTTTATTACATATCCAGATAAAATTAGGTATGTCTTTCCATTAGCATCCTAAATCCACATTAACCTTCCATTGACTAGTCTCATGCATCCACGAACCTTCTTGTATGAGGGTCACATGCCCGTGATTGATATGAAGCTTCCTAGAATGATATTATACCATCATTTCTATATTTAACCAAAATACCCCAATCACCTCATATTATACTCCTTCAGTTACCGAATCATAATGATGGGACATGGCCACCCCACTCAGATTCAAGTGATAACATGATTCATGCAACTACCTCCAATTATCGGTTCATCGAATATTATTCAAGGAATCCATTGAGATATCATTCAAAACAAGGATCACATCCTCAAAACCTAATGGTGTGCTCCCCACCATAAAGATCACCTCATACCACACCTCGAGCGTATATCCCACAAAGTTTTTTACCAAGAACAAATGTCGCTCATCTCGATCCATGCTCATTAGTAGCAGTACCTAACATAAAATTGTTCCTATATTAACCTATATAATAGAAGCCACCCTCTCATTATAGATACATCTCAAATTCTCATCCAGATCCTTGAGCTACTGTTCTTATAAGTGATCATCAAAAATGAATCTTCCCTCGACCTACACATGTCCACTCACTGATCGACAATTAAACAGACACTGTATGCCTCTGATGAATACTAACATATTATATTTTAATATAGTAGTCATACACCCCCATACCATCCAATTTCATAACCTGAATCACACCCCCATGAGCTACATACCCACAAAACTAGGCTCACTATAATCCATGTAATGTCAATACATTCAAGACAAGATAACCCTTAGGGATCCTCTTCAAAACCAAGAATCTAACTTGTTCCATTATCCATTACATGACCTCTTACCTATTGGTGTCATTCCTAAACTTCAATCATCCACCCATGCCCTAACCATGTTTCTAGAAGCGTAGTCAACTCAACATGGCCAAGAACTTGAATGGTCTTATCCTCGATTACAACATCGATACCAAGCACTAGTACTCAAGGTGATTTCACATTCAATACCCCCTAAGGAAACACTATGCCAATTTAATATTCCCAGACACACCCCATGTGTTCTGATCTTCTACTAAATTCACCTACTCATGCTTCCTATATCTAAGGAAAACACAACCTTGGGATAACCCCTCACTCAGGTTAAACTCTCACATCACATCTTATCTCACCAATTTCTTGAGATGTAACCACAAAAACACTAGGATCTACCACCTAACCCATAGGTATCATTTCATGAAAAATACATCTTTGTTCTTGTCTCAACGATCACCCGACAACTTAGATTACAAAAATCCACTATAGGTTCCTCACATCCCCATAACCAACATCATGTTCCAAATCATGGATCACACCTTAGGAACCCACCCTCTCCAAGTATCTTAACCCTAGTCTACTCCTCGTATGATTAGATATCAACCAAAAGCATACATACATACAATCAGAATTTCCCTATGATGACCTGTATCTAGTGAATCATACTCATTGGCTTAGTTAAGTAGAATGACATTCCAAGATATATGGGAAAAAACCATATAGGTTGTTACTAACACTTTAAGTAAGAAAACCCTAATACTAATGAACCAAGAGGGGTTTATGATAAGGGGATAAAATGCCTGCATTGATGTAATAGGATCACTGCTCCCTATGTGTACATGGGAATGCATCATCATCCTCACTATAGATCCACATAGCCTGCAATCAGAAGAATATATCATGAACTAGATGAGTATAATTCTACCAGGAAATTATATGAGAAACACCACATGATATGTTTTTGACACTTTAAATATTTAAACCATCATTATCAATAAAATTGTACACAGACAAGTATATGTGTCATGTGAATCCTACATACAGAGAATGATGCATACAGATGCCATTTTCCATGACAGGTAAAGAGACAAATGTAATAACTGGTACTTTTCCAATGTGCTAAAAGAAAAATCTATAATAAATAATAGATCATAAATTCAAGAATCATGTGTGTCACATGAGGTGAAATTAGTTGATTATAACATTGAAAATCTAGAACATCAATCCCATACCCATGGTAACCTGGACTTCCACTGGAAGAGGTGTTCATGATGCACCAGTTAGGGTTCCATCATAAGTACTAATATATTTCTTTATATCTGATATAACATCTCCTCAAATAGTAAGAAAAAATAAAAATAGCTATGATACCACTTTTTAATGTCACAACCTAGTTTTCTACAAATAATAATCAGATCAGTGAAGCTACATGACTTTAGGCATGCCTCCCTGTGTTCCAAATATTGAAAACTAGTAGCAGGGGTCTAAAGAGGTATCATGGGGAGACTATACCTCATGTATCAGAGTGCCTATATCTTTGATCTACCATATCCCCAAATAGTAAGGAAAAATAATAGTAGATATGATACCACTTTTTAATGTCCTGAACCTGTTCTCTATAAAAAATAAATATATCGGTGGTGCTAAATGATTTTAGGCATGACTCCCTATATTCCAGAAGTTTTTGACTAGTAGAAAGGGTCTAAGGTGGTATTGTGGGGAGATTATACCCCCTATATCATAGTGTACACACATATACGAATAAATATACTATCATACACAACATAATGTACAAGAATAATAAATAAACTGGATATATTATATCAAAATGAAATATAACATACTAACATAGAGGACTGGTGGACCACTAAGCCAACCACATAAACTGAACAAAAGAAATAAAATACAAAAGGATCTAGTGAAAATTTGAGCCATACCTTTTACCTAGATTCATATACCTATTTGAGATATCTTTATTGATCATGTAATATATGGTACTAATCCTAACCTGAACCTACAAACAAGTGAAGTATTCTTAGGCACCTAAGAGCAATGGTGGCCTGAGCGGGGTGTGAGGATATAACTCAATAGGGTACCACTAACATAGTCCCATAAATATCCAATAAATTTAGTTATATGTTCACGTGAAATGATATGAATAATAAATAACTACATGAAGAAGAATAAAACAAACCATCATTGGTCCTTAATTCCATGACCTCGATCGACTATACCTTCTTTAGAAAGTTCTATAGTCTATCTGAGCACATCGTGATGACCGTTCCAACCATCATAAAGACCTAGGGGTATTTATACCTAGTATATAATGATAACTTAGTGTCCAAACTCATCCTGATATACAGTATAATGATCTGGGGTGAGCTATATTCTGGTATCATAACCCAAGTACTACACCATCCCAGTATGTGATGGTCTTGGAAACTATGCCCCCATAGTGTGGAAGACTCAACCACACCCTCCAAATACCCTAAAATTCCATAAAACTCTCATGTTATAGGAGCACCATCCTTTACCCAAAACCAAAGTAATCCCACTTACAAATCAATGGTATCCTGCACCAGTAGTATCACTGAACTCCATGAAGGGAATTTTCATAACCTCTCCAAAGAGAGTTTTCACTACCTCCTAGAAGGGAGTATTCACAACCTCCTCATAGGGAGTATTCATGACCTCCCCTTATAGAGTATTCAAAACCTCCCCATAGGAATTATTCATGATCACCCATGAGGGTGTTTTTTATTTATCATATAAGACCTCCTGTTGGAATCTTCATTTTATCAACACAAGCATAAAAATAAAAAATAAAGTCAACCACCTAGGGGAAATCCCATCCCTAGTTCACTAAAGGATATAAAAACCCCCTCTCTAGGGTTATTAACTCACTAGGGCACCCACTGAGGTTCCCTAAGTCCCATCATGGTCCACCCAACCTAGTTACCATGTCTCGGGGTGAAAGATAACCCCACAGTCATCTCACATGCCTAAAGGATTAAGGCATCTATTTGGTTTCATGTGTCCAATACTTAGGCCATTCATCCCTACTTTCCACATTCATTGAATTTAAGAAACATCCATAATGGTGTTTTTACATCACAAGGAATATCATATTTACCAAGGCCTTAACCATCGATGACCGAGGAAAAACAGCTAGTGCCCAATGTCCATCAGGGACTTGGAACTTTTTGAACCCTAATAAAAGGTGTTTTAATCTAAGAATACAATTAATTTTAGATTAAACATATTAATTAATTTAAAAAAATTAATAATCACATATCTTAAGGTCAATGCCTAAGTGGCATGAACACACATCCATGAATCATATCAAACATTCATAACACCAAAGGATGAGTACCATGGACCACCTACCTCATTATATAAAACTTTCCCAATTTTTAAAACTCCATGTCCTGACAGAACTTCCTCGACTCACCAAGATCTTCCAAGTCCAACAACCAATTTTTAAAATACCCATGGTCCTAACTTGTATATAAAAAACCAATTTAATTAATTATAATTAAATTTTAATTAATTAAACTACTTAATATTAATTAATAAATTTAAAAAAAAATTGGAATAAATGTCTAATTACTTAATAAGTACTACCGCTATACCTAATCCATGACCCACCACCTACGAGAGGTCCGTACAGACTCTCAAAACTGATCTGATCTCGGTCCCTAATAGGGAAAAATGATTTAATAATTAATTTATTTTAAAATTTCAGGAAAACCTTAAATAATTATTGTAACATTATACCTTTAATTAATCACCAAGAAACAACATGTATACATTGTCCTAGGCCACCCTTGTACTATTTAGTGTTAAATCCCCATCACACATGGTCGATTCCACTATTCTCTGGTGGAATCGACACCAAACCAAGCCCAAAATAGATCCAAACAAGAGGGTAGTGAGAAGAAACCCAAATGGAATGTGAGTAGGGTAGAAATACACTTGAAATCACTTTTAGGCATACAAAAAACAATCCCACTTCAAGGGGGGGTCAAAGTGGAGCTATGTAAGTGGAGAACTAACAAAAAATGGCCTCCCTTGAGCTCTCTCCCTTTAAAATATTGAATCCCTCAAAAGGGAAAAAATCATTTTTTTCCATACTAAAAAATTTTAGTTAGGCCCCATTTATTAGACAGCATTAGGCCACTAACTAGCTGGTAGATCCTATAGGCCATCAAGGTCATGGGTCTACCAGCGGTTGGATGATGGATGCAGGCTACAACCCTTGCCATCCGAGGTTCCTCCAGTGCTCTCCCACAACTTATGGACACCACCTGAACCTCATTACACATAAAAAAATATCTCCTTTTAGATGTTCAAATTCCAAAATACCATTCTATGCATAAATTTTCAAAATAGATCATTTTAAATTTCTATTGAACTTCAAGACCTTTCTGTACACATGGGGTGTTACAGTACTAGTTGCAGATGTTGGTGAATCTCTAAGTAATAATAAGTGGGTGTATGAGGATTCCTAATAGGGTATCATTATCCCCACCTTAGACTGGATCATTTTATAATAATTTTTAATGAGATAAGTAGGGGAGTTTATAAACTTAGTGTGATTATATTCCTAAGGAGTGTTGGTCTTATAAACAGATAGAGTATTTAGAGAGGTTCTACAGGGATATTTCATAGTCAGTAAGATATCACGGATCTGGTTAGAATAAATAATTTTTAATAGAATCGAAAGTGGTGTTAAAAATCAATAAATGGAGTTAATCTATGAGATTATTTAATGGAAGAGGACTGAGTGATTAGTAGTGAGGTCAGTAGGTAATACAAAGTGTGATTCTGTATATATATTAGGCATTTAAAGTTCTAGGTTCAGGTTAGTTTCATGTGATAAATTCAATATTTTATGATCAGGTTGTAGATCCATTGATGGTTATAGGTATTCTATGATCATGTTGAATTGTTTTTTCATGATTTGTAATGGTGCATAGTATGCATTATGCATGAAGTGAATCTACCATGTGATGGTTGAGATTTTAGCATCAAGTATGATGTATGGTAATAATGTACAAGATGGTCGGAATGTGTATGTTCTGGGATGATTTTCAAATACTATACCATATTTTTATCAAGTATCTAGGTAGTGAAAATATTGGGAGGGTGATTTATTTAGAATACAGTACCCACATATGGAATTGGTCACTTAAATTCTATTGGTCATGGAAATTGGGAATAAATGGATGCATTTGAAACCATATAGATACTTTGAGATTGTGATGAGTGGGATGATTAGGCCTCAGTATAGGTTAGCTAGTTCTATAACTTTAGATAGCTTAGGGAAAAGCTTTCTTATATCAGGGAGGTTTTTATGTATCAAGTTTTTAGGTAAATGGAATAATTTTTTATTTGTAACTATGTATTGATGGCTCTATTCTCTCATGGCATGCTCTCCCGAGTACGCTTCTCTTCTTCTTCCCTGGATTCCTTCCCATGGAATTACAGAGTCATTCTGGCCTATTATCTCTTCTGAAAATCTCCCTGGAGTGATCTACTTTCTTTTTCTTAGGGTTTTATCCCTCGATGTTCTTTCCAGGGGCATCTGGATTTTGTATTCCATCTCCTTTCTATACTTCTCCCTAGGGTTTCATTCCACCACTATTTTTTCCTTTTTGTTTAGGGTTTCACCCACAGCTCCCTTCGGTTTTCCCTTTATTTTCCTTCTTTGGGTTTTAGTCTCGTGTTCATATTAGGGTTTCATTCCCATTTTATATTTGTTTCCATGGTGGTTTTGGGTTGTGATTCTATTTTTTGGGGGGTGTTTTTATGGAGTTGTGGTCTCTATTTTTTTGGTAGGGTTTTTGGTGAGCTTGAAAGTTCTTGCTTGGTTGCATCTTGCTTTGGAAATTCTCCCTGCACATACTATCCTCTGGCCTCTAGATCCACTACTCCCTTCTATGTTTGTTAGGTGTGATGGATTCTAAGAGGTTTTGGGTGGTGTTGTACATTGTGGTGGGGGTTTCCAGGTGGCATGGCCTGTGTTCTGGAGATGGCAGAGTTTTAGCTTTTCTAGGTGATTTCGATGAAGATATTGACTCCCTATGAAGGCTCCATTATTCTCCTACTCTAATCTAGATTTTGGTACCACCTCACCTCCCTAAGTCAGTCTGGTAAGGTGGTTGTCTCACAAGCTTTGGGAGGTGATGTTCGAGTGGTTATCGGTGATCCAGGAGGCATTTTATTCAGTTGATTGATGTAGTGTTTTTTTCATCGGTTTTTGGTCTGGTGATGGGGGACATAGATATGATGTTGTGACAGGTTTCAAAATTCTAGTGTGGTGTTTTAACGATGACAACGATGGTGGTTGTGGATTAGTGTTCGTGGATGTCCTGATGGTTTTGTGTGATGACGGTGATAGTGTTTGGTGCATGCAGTGGACGTCGGAGAAGTGTTCGGTGGTGTTAGATGATGAGGAAGATGACTTGGTGATGTGTAGACGTGATGGTGGTGACGGTGATGAGATTTTATGTTGGCGACATGATGATGGTGGTGATGTGAGGTTCAAGGTCTCCTCGTGATGTGGATTGTGGTGGGTAGATCATTATTAAAAGTGGATTATGACAATTTTTTATATTTGGGTTTTGAATTCTGAATGTTATCTTTTGAATTTTGAATATGGTGTGTCATGTGGATAGGGTATATGCACGAATGGTGGCTCTCTATGTATAGTTCCCACTTTTCCAAAAAAGTGTATTTTTAAAAAAATACAAAAAAATGGTTTGTGGTAAGTTTTTAGGCGAATGATTGTAGGTCTAATTTTTTCTAAATTATGTGATTTTAAGTGTATTTGAGGTGATAGAGGGATTGATGAAGGATAAAGGGTTAGTTTGGTGAGGTTGGTCCTATGATGGGATATCTATTGTTTAAGATAGATTCCATTGGGTACCCAGTTGGTTGGTATAAGGTACTCGATGTTCCCAAAAAAGGTGGGGTTGTTCTATGTGTCCACCAGCCACCTGATAGACTTGAGACGAGTACCTGGTGGGTTTCAAGTTCCTAATGGAAGGTGATCACATACCCAGTGGGTACCTGGGTCTTTTTATTTTTATTTTTTAAAAATAATAACTAATTTTTTTAATTTTTTTAAAATGAGGGGAACCCTCATTTTGTTCCTAGGTAGGCCACATGGTCCTTTCTCACTATCCTTGATTATCCTCTCCTCCCAAAGTGGGATATCATTCATTTATGGTCTGTTCAATGAGTGTTCTATCACAGGGTGTCATTGTAGGTAAGGCTTAAAGTCATCCTTCTTATGTTTTTAGTTTTATTTCCCTTCCACTAAGTTTCATCTAAAATCTCTATTTTATAGTTTTTTTTATTTTTATTCTAGATTTCATCCTCCTCGGGTTGAATAAAGTCATGGAATCAGATGAGAAAACTATTGTTTATACCAAGTAGGTTGTCACTATATATTTTTATTGTTATAAGTTTGTTTTTTCATTGTGCGATTTATAAGCATGGAAAGGGTGTGTCAGAGACTAGAATAAGGACTAGATGTGGTCTTTGAGATTCAATTAAGGTGTCAAAGGAGTAGTTTATTATAGGTTGGTGTGGTTTGGTTTGATCTATATCAAGGCTTTTCATATGTATAATGATATGCCAAAATTTGGGCGATGAGTTGTTCTTGTGATTACTAGTAACTACTATGATGATTGTAACTCAGAAACAACGTGATTCTCTAGTGTGGTGTGATGGTGATATATCATTCACCAATAGTGTGGAAACTTAATTTTCCTTGGTTGTGCCCGTAGCATTTTTTTGAATCCACTCACAATTAGGACTGAGGTCATTGGGTTCATGTGCACCTAGAGGGACCCAAAGGATGGTGATGACCACTATATGATTGATGGTATCCACCATAAGTGTGTGGATTTTGGTGATGATGTTGTTTATAAAACTAGAGGATAAATATGTCTTATATATTGGCTATTAAAATTTTGGTGGGAGATTATGTTAACTAGTTGGGAACGGGATGCTTTCCATGTTTGTGATTCTTTTGTATTGTGGAGCTGAAAAGTAGGATGGATGGTTGATCATTCATGGATTCAGTGATACCTTTTTTACTAAGAGGTCATGATCATAAAGATGACTTTTCTACTTGTATTATGAGAATATGGGGATACATATTTCTCCCTTAGAGTATGTTCATACTATAGGTACTTCATCTGATACCGACATTGGATGAAGCAGGAAGGCCACCCACCCATGTATAGTCAAGAATATGGTGGAGTATAGTTGTTTACTTTATTTTTAACACACATTTCACTTTTTATTTATTTATATATGTGTGGATATTATATTAGGAAATTGTTGGTGGTATCCTACTAAGTTCATACTCACACCCTGTATGAGCCCTATGGGATGCATGAAAACTTACTATCTCATGATATAGGTAAGGGAAAGGGCTATATGGATAGATAATAGTGTCTAGTAATGTATTGGATGTATAAGTAATATTTATAGTTTAATTTTAGAGATACACCAGGAAAATCCTCAGTTTTATATTAGAGAATTATTTTTTATATTTTGGACATGTATTTATATGATCATACTATGAGTGATCTAGCTTGTTTTTATATGAATCTCATGATATTGTATATATTCAATTTGTTATCACATGTTCTATACTATGTTCATTTATATTATGGTTATATAGTGGTAATTAATTTTTATTTTTATTGTTTTTGTTGTTATTATGGTTTCCTATATATGAGGGAATAATATCCCCATGATCACACCTTATATCCTTACCATTGGTTAGAAGCCTATGGTATATGGAGAGGCATGCCTAGAATATGTGGTGCTCTGGTTTGGTCATGGAGAAGGTAAACCAAACCAGGGATGGTACAATTATGATAAAACTTTACATTTAAATTTATTAATTTTTTTAATTATTTTTTAGGATTTTTAATAGGTTTAAAGCCTTGAATTTTAGCAAGTTTCTTAAATTGGTCAGAGATATTTTCTAGTTCAAAGGTATATGGTTAATATTTAATATGAGTTTTAATAGATTTAATTATTTGATTAGTTTCAAGATATTTAATTTTCTTAGTATATTTTCATTTAAGTTTTTAATATTCCACAAGATGGTTAGGATGAATAATAACAAAAATATTAACATTTCAACATATTGTTCAAAACCAAAGATCCTCCTTCATATACAAGGGAAATTTTCATTATAAATTATACTCAAAACCATAGATTTTAGTATGATTTTTTCTTCAATAAATTCTATGTGTGACATAATAGAATAACTTGTTACACATGTAATATGGATCTAAATAAACAATAATTTATTACAAATTAAAAAAAATGAACATTATTATAGTAATGCATTACAATAAAATCAATACCATCATAAATCATAACATCATGACTAAAACTATAGATTTTAGTATGAATTTTCCTTCAATAACTTTAATACAGGTAATATAAATCTAAATAAACTATTATTTATTTCATTAATGGAAGATATTACAACTTAAAATAAAATAAACATTATTATAATAAGGCTTTACAAGAAAATAGACACCTTCAAAAATCATGCCACCAAGAATTACCGCAAAAAGAATGAAAAATACAATAGGAATTTTTAGGAAGAAATGGGGGAATAAAATGAATTAATAGAAGTATGTAAGGTAATATATCAGAATGGAAAGGGTTAGCGTAACTGTTATATAGTCATTAAGTATATATAGTCATTGATTATACATATATCTGATAATTATATTAAAGTTTTTATAATTTCAACACAATTATTTTATAGAAGTTACTAATTTATTAGAAATGATATATTTTACATGTATAAATAAATAATTATCATATGTGGAATAATTAAAGAATGCCAATAAATGAAAATATAATCATTCATTATTAAAGAAATAGTTTTTATTCTAACAATATATTTTTATATATAATACATATTTTTATTTAAAAGTTAAATTTGTCATATTTAGAGTTTGAATTAAGTAAAATGAAATTCAAATTTCGAATAAATATATCAAAATTAAGTAATGGGTTAAATATCATTTTTTCATAAAAAAGTTTCTATGCTGAATAAAGAAAATTCACTATTGAATACAGTAACTATGATATATATTGTAAAAATGATTTATAATTTAATAAAAAATAATTAAATATTTTCATGAGACATATCTATATGATAAATTCATGACTTAACTTCTTTTTTCCATTTATGATTCAATTTCCATACAAAATTACATTCCTTAAACATTAAGGATTGAGTATTTTAAAAAATGTTAATCAAATTTCATATGTAAAATGGGGATTCCTATAAACAATACAAACCATATAAAAAGATTAATTTTATCAAAAAAATCTACTCAAATTATATAACATGTAGTCCTTATTCTAATTTGGGAGCTCTTATCACAAGAATAAATCCCAAGGGCTTCAAAAAAAATCCACCAAGTGAAGATTGGATCTCTTCAATATAGGTAACACTTTCTTCTTGATCTAATTATTTTATTTTATCATTTTAAATATTATAAAATATTATTAATATATATAGTAACATGAAATATAATTCATTATAATTTTATAAAAAATGATAATAATTAAATAATTACTTACTCATGTTTATTCCTTCTTTATACCATGTTCGTGTTTGGGCTAGTTTTACCACCTATATGAACATTGTTTTTCATATTTCTATAATTATCAACATTTTATATTATTAAAAAATTAATAATTGATATATTTTGTGTTGAATATGAATTTAGGTTATGTTTTGGTTCTTTAATGAAAATATTCAAATGAATATTCATTATTAAGTAACTTCGTATGGTTGATAAAATTACCTAAAATTAATGAATTATGGATTTCTTTATTATGAATTGAACTCACGCATTTTATAAAATAAACATGGAACTTGAGAAAACATTATAAAACAATGATTCTAGTACCTTGAATATTATGAAGATGATTAACTCAATAATAAGGAATTATACATGTCAAAAAAGATCACAAGCCCGTGGGTTGGCCCGTTAGCCTGTGAGTTTTTCTAGTCTCAGACCTCTAAAAATAGTCCTATGTAAATATGGGCTTCCTTTAGACTAATATGAAAAATCATCAATCCTCATGGATCAGTCCATGGTCCTTGGTGTTTGGTTTGAAACCTACATATGGCTATTTTTTTATAAAAATATAATATCCTATAACAAAAATATTACACCTTTACTATTTCATAAATTTTATTAAAATGTTTACATTATATAATTCTTTAAAAAATAATACATTTTTGATATGTTTTATAAAATTTATTTTATTTTTTATTTAAATATAAACCCTTAAATTGGTGAAAATATTATTATTAACAATAAAAAAATTAAAATATAAATTCATGGGCTACCCCATGAGCCCACAAATCTTTTAAGGGTAGGACTTGGGCCCAAATTTCTACAGTCTATATAAAATTAATATTTATCCATCCTAGAACATAAAATTAATGTCCCACATGGGCTAGTCCAACCCATCCGTTTACTACCTATACAAGGAATGATGACTGAGATTGTCATACCAAAACATTCATGGAACAATTAAAACCACTAAAATCCTATGAATAATATGAAATTTAAATAAATATTAAATAATTAATAAATGAATATAAGTTTTCATATTAAATGAATTAAAATAAATAAGTTTATGATATACTTAATTAATAAACTAATATTGATTATACTAGGAGTTAGTGTATGTACGAGAAATTCCAAAGTTAAGGTAAGGTGAACCCTTATCGAAATCTCTTTTGATTGGATTTTTATCTTCCATATCCATGTTATTTTATTTTTATATATCTCATTTTATAGAAATATCTTATAATTTTCCCATTATTTAAAATTTATTTTCATAACATCTTTCATTTATTGATGCTTACTTATGAAGTTGGAAGGAGATATCTCTATTTGTCTCTTTACGTTTCTAACTTAGTCTCTCTCTCATATCTTTATTCTATTTTCTTTATATAGATTCCTCAAGAAATTTTATATTACATGTTATTTAAATAATTTTTATTCCCTTTATCCATTATTTTTATTAAACTAATTCATCCATTTATTTTTCATAAATGCATCAACATACTAAAGATATTTCTTCTTAATTTGCATACAAATTCCTCTTTTTTTCTTAAAGAATCTTCTTGTTTGTCCTTTTTCCTTCTCTATGTTTTTATTATTATAATATAACTTAAATATATTATTCTTATTATATTTTATGTTTATATATCATTATATCACCTCTTGAAACACATGTTCAAATTACTTATCTATTTGTTTTTTATTACTTCAATGTAATGAAAATGTCAAGGAAATTCCTTCTTGACTTTCTAATAGTTTCTTATCTTCATATAAAGGATTTTTCATATATATCAATAAAATTCTATATTACGGCCTTTTAAAATTTCTTATGATATATCTTATTTCTTTTTATAGGGATTTATATTCATAGTATTATACACTTTCCCTCTTTAGATGATTTTTATACCTTGTAAAAATTTCCACGCAACATAATTTATTTTCATGGGTTAAGAATGAAATGAATTTTGATGGATCTATGATTATTTCAATTTTCATATATTATACATATATATGGATATATTATTATGTGATTAGTGGGATTAAAATTATACATCCCTCTAATTAATTATTTAAAGTTTATATCTAATGAGATTATTATGTATGGGACATGGATAATGAGCCTAGTAGAATATATTATGATGACTTGGAAAAGAGAATTGAATCATGTTTATGATATCCTATGATTATGCATATGACACATCTCTATGTTATGATTCATGTTATTATTTCATGGTTTTTTATCATCTAGATTCAATTTTATCATTATTATGCCATATACCTTGATTTTGTGATCATACCTACATGTTTAATCATATTCCATTCCTTTATGATATTCTTTATGACCACTCATGAATATCTCATTTTTACCCTTGTGTTTTTACCCTTAATTGGATATTATCTCATCATTTTCATTATTTATATATCTAATCAGGTTTTTATATACATTGATATATCTAGGATGGATTCATATGTGAAGAATTTTGTGGAAGAAATGAATATTGTTTAGTGTGATAATATAAAACATATATCAAATATTAAAAGATACTAAACCTTTGGGTTCTCGATATGTGTTTTAATCCTTATTTTTAATGTCCAATTATCTAAAATGATGTAGTTAATGACCTTATAATGTTAGGTGAGTTGTGAGTTAATTTCAACATTTATTCATGTGTTTTTTATCTATGAATTGTTTGAACTGAGTTTTAGGGTTTCTGTTTGGGTTTAGAGAGTTTTAGAGGCCCTTTTTAAGGTTCAAGGTCGGAGCACATCTTTCCCAAACTATGATAATCCTCTAGAAAACTGTGTGGCTAGTGGAAGAGGTACTTGGAGTGGATCACAGTTAAGGTGTATTATTTATCAAATCATGTGTCCTCACTTGACAAACCTCAAAACACGTTCCAGTGTCTAAAATCATGGTTGGTTCATGATTTACCAAACCATGTGACCAAAGCATGCGAATTCCCAGGAGAGGTAGAAATCCTCGTCTGACTGGCACATTTTTTTGTAAAAATATGAATTTAATCCATGTTTGATTGATTTAATGATATGAAAATCCTATTTAATGAACATTAATCACCCGTTTTGACATGTTCATCCTCTTCCTTATAGTCCTCTGAAATATAGAGACTCCACATGCCTTCCCCAACAAATTTCTTCCCTTATAAGCTCAATTTTAGTGGATCCAAGTGTGTTGATGATCGAGAATTAAGGTATGTGATCTAAAAAATGCATTATTCAATTTTCTTCTAGATATACCCTTCTTCACTTGAGAAAAATCATAGATCAAGCATGTAGTGTCTAGATATATGGATTTTGATTACATCTAACAATGAATTCTTTCATTGTTGCTATAATGGTGGTAGATCTAGGGTATCAGTGACACCTCCTTTGATCAATATGAATTCTAAAATTGTCAGAGGATCTTGAGAGGTATATTGATGAATAAACTTATCTATTATCTTATAATCTTCTTTTATATTACTCTAAAACCTTAATGTGTTTGAGTTGGTATTATTTCTAGGTATTTTTTGTTTATGGGATCAATTTGGTTAGAGCCTGGGTGTAACTTAGAAATAATTTCTTGATGGGTTTAAAATTTTTTTCATCAAAAATATTGAGGTGGTAAGTTCCTTACCATCTTGGGCCTTAGTATACTATTTTTTCCTTAATATGATACTTGTGTTGGCATAGCTTGTTTGACCATGACTAATAGTGATCACATGTGTGTGTGTGTGTTTAACCTGCGAGACCCATATATGATGCTCGATTGCATGAGTATGTTTATATATCTTGTTGCCATTTTTGATGTTCAACGCATGTATTTGTATATTGCTAATGTATTCTCATAATGAAATTCTATGTTATGAATTTATATACTCTTCCCTATTGTGTGTAATTACTATTCCTTTAGAGGTATATTTTTTAGTACTTGGAATAGGTGGATCATCATGATATGGTTATACCTTAGAGGGGGAGTGTGCACAACATGAAAATATGAAGATGATGGACCTAAAAATAGGGTAGGGGTATGAAGGCCTTGAAGATATACCCAAGGTAGTCATAGTAGGGGAAGTAAAACCTTGTTTCCTGACCCAAGACATTGATAGGATAAAAAAACATTGAGGCATGACCTATAACTGATTATGAAGTTTGATGGTCTTGAGGCCTCATGATATAGGTGGAATTCAATGACCATGTAGACTGATATGAATCAATGCCTTAAGACCATTGAGATACATTTTTACCATCCTTGTGGCTAGCTCTTGATCACTCCTGACATCCTTTTCTATTATCCTTCTAGAATGGAGTTGAGGCAGCTATGGATGGAGCTTATGGTGGATCAGTTAACACATGAATGCTCGACATATGATTTTTAATTAAAATTTGTGCATTCATATTATCATAGAATACACCTGGCAGGGTGAACTTATGTTAAGGATTCATTTTTGGTGTTCTACTTGGTTTTATTACTCGCACTCTACATGAGAATATCGATTCATGTGTAGACTTTGTGATTTAGGATCTAGGTAAGGGAAAGGGTCTCATGGAAGATGGTTCAACTAAGTATCATGGAGTTAGTAGTGGTACCATGATAGAATCTAGAGGATTCTAAAATTTTTCTTTCTTTTTCTTTTAACACTTTATATATTCTGGTTTTCCTTTCTACATTGGGATCCTAGTTTCTTTATATATATGACATGGGTAACATATTTTATTACTTTATGATTACTTTATATTCTAGCATGATACTTTGTGTTGTTATATTTTATTTATGTCTATGGTGTATGGATGCGATTATAAAGGGTACAATCTCCCCACTACTTCCTTAGAACCTTGTTGCTAGTTAGCATCCTATGGCATATGAGGAGGCATACATGAGGTCTTTTAACTTACCTACTCGAGTGATATTTAGGAAAATTTGGGTTAGGGTGTTACAAAATGGCATTATATTGAGAGTTTCTTTTATTTTATTATTGGTTGTTCTAGGACATTGTTTAAAGGAGATAGACTATATAAAACTCGGGTAGGGGAGTTTCCATGTGCCTAGATAGCTCATGTGTAATGGATTTCTGCTTTACTAGGGATGGGATTACAGTTATAGTTTTATGATATTTGGGTACATTCATTCATCATGAGTATGGATATAGGATCACATGTCATATATATACACCTATTTTTTATTTCATACTAGTTATTTAATTTAATCCCTTGATCTATACTAATTTTTGGGTAGTATATTTTCATTCTCTAATTTTGTGATATATATATTTTAAATTAGTTAGTTGAACTTGATAATAATTTTATGTTATATATATATATATATATATATATATATATATATATATATATATATATATATATATTATGACTAATGTGTGTGTATGGAGGACTAGGCTTGAGCCTTTGGTAGAATTAGGAGGGCTATACCTTGTCTGTGGGTATCTCCTAGGATAATTTCTGTATTATAAATCCATTAAGTATAAATTATAATTACTTAAGTTGTTATCTTAATAATGTTTTTTGGGTGCTCTAAACATTTTTTAGGCATTTTAGAAAAAATTTACCTCAAAGATTCCTGAAAGCTCCCGCTAGGGAGGACACTCAAATTCCACCACAAGATATGCATGAGGATTCACCTAAGAAGGCTCCCAATTTTACTTCAATGGTTCATGCATTGGAGCCACTCCATCTCAGAATATTTCAGATTGTACCTTCCCATGGAGGATGAGTACAAAGTACCATGGTTTACAATGTCCATGACTTCCAGATTCATCATTCGCTAGCCTTCCAGGGAATTGGGGGACCATAGGATTATAAGGATATGATATAAATAATTGAGGGAATATTTGACTTGGTTGATATACTATAGGACCAATGAGTTAAGCTACTAGTGTTTATGATTTAGGGAACCACTAGGCGATGGTGGGGTTCCATGGGATAGGTAGAAAAATGAGAGGTTATTTATTGGTAGGACTTTAATAACCTATTATTTGGATTATTATTTCTTGACATACTGAAGCTATATCGTGCCTAGGAATTCATGTAGCTTCAGCAGGGATCCATGAAAGTGTTTGTGTACTCCACTCATTTCACCAAACTACTTCATTTTGGTCTCCTCTTGGTCAAAAATTATGTAGAAAATTCCAAGAAGTTTGAGATCGTTCTTCAACCTAATATCATGTGGAATATCAGGAGTTTAAACCTAATGTGATGCCTAGAGGTTATAGGAAAGTACTTGACTATTAAGTAGGTCTTGGAGGAGTATTGAGCATTCATCCTTCTTCCATCCTTCAATACTCAGGTAGGTAGACCTACTATTTCCATGATGATCATCACATCTGGTGGTAGGAATAAAAAGACCAAGGATGTGTAGTGGATTTTTGGTAAGAATTTTAATCATAGTTTGGATTCTTAAACCCCCCAGGAGGATTTAAACAATGATTTAACTATTATATGGTTGTAAATTATTATAGTTTCTATCCTAAATATTAGATTAAGCACCAATAATGTGAAAATATAGGGAATATCTAGAAGTTATGCTTTAGATATTTGAGGTTAGGTTTTTGCAGGGGTGCAGGAAAGATGTGAACTACGACCCATGGATCCATTCAGGGTCCTCATCAGTAGGTTTATACTCTTCATAAATGTTGTCTCAAGTGATTCATGCACCACAGGTTTAGGTTTTTGGAGTTAAGTTAGGTAGATTGTATACAATGGACCATGTTTTGGATGATTTTGGAGAGGGACCATCAACCATTCAAAGTATGATATTTATAAAATATTCTCTAAATACCACTCTTTTTGATACTACTGATTCCCATGATTTGATGTCTAATCAAGTTATTACTATTCTTGACTTACTTATTAAGTTGTCTTCTAAGTTTCTTTCTCTTGAAACACCCTTTAGGAAGAAATTTCATCATCTATAGAGATGTTCAGAGTGTCTAGTAGTTATTTATAGGTATGAAAATTTATAGGATTTCATGATTCTTAAGATAACTTGATTTGATTTTATCCTTGGAATGGATTGGATGGCCTTTTTTCATGATCACATCAACTGTTATAAAAGGTGATTATAATTTATTTCATATAATGAAGATAATTTTGTGATAAATGATGAGTGGGATGTCAAAGTCAGTTGAGTAGGACCAGATTTGAGCTAGATAGGAGCCATTATGCCTTAGGTAGCAGTCTTATCCCTCACAGCAGAACTAGATACTGATTCCTCTTCTTTTCCTTCTATTATCAATCTCTACCAGGATGTCTTTCTAGATTAATTTTTAGGCCTTTAACTTGATCTAGGAGTATATTTAAAGATATAAGTCATGAAAAAATCACCACATATTTTGATTCCTACTTATCATATAGCGCTGACCAAGTTGATAGAGTTTAATATTTATCTTGAGGACTTAGAGATGAAGGGTTTAATCAAACTGAGTAAATCTCCTTGGGTTGCTCCCGTGTTTTTCACCAAGAATTATTATAGTAGTCTACAACTCTATATAGGCCACTGGAATATGAATCAGGTTATGGTGAAGAATATGAATCCTTTACCCAAGATTTATTATCTCTCTGATTAGTTACATGGATCCTGATGGTTCTACAAGATTGATCTTCATTTAACCTACCATCAATTATGGTTTATAAAGGAGGATATTACTAATATAGTGTTTATGAGTAGATATGTCTTGTAAGAGTAACTCATTATACCATTCAATTTGATAAATAAACCAACAGTCTTCATGGATCTCATGAACAAGATCTTACACCCATATCTCGACTCTTTCATCATTTTCTTCATTGATGATATCCTTATATATTCATAAACTTCAAAGTTAAATGCTATAAATCTTGAGATCATGTTGAGTACACTCAAGTGCATCTACTTTATACCAATATTTTGAAGTGTAACTTTTGGATTAGATAGGTTTGTTTTCTAGGACATGTGATCTTTGAGTTAGGAATTTATGTAGACTCGGAGAAGGTGGAAGTAGTGATGTCTTGTCTCACCCTCAGAATATTTTTAAGATCAGGTGTTTCCTTGAGTTAGCTTGAAACTTCCAATGGATCATCAAAAATTTATTATGATTAGGGTAATTGATGATGGGGATTTATAAGAAGGAGGTTGAGTTTTAATGGAATGATCAGTGTGAGGAGTTTTTTCTTGATCCAAATAAGAGATTGAATACCACTCTAGTTTTGATTCTTCTAAATCATAGGATCAGATACACAATGTATTGTGAATCCTTAGGTATTGGTCTAGGAGTTGTGTCATTGTAGAGGGATCTGGTAGTAGCTTATAGGTCATGTTAGATATGAATCCATGAGCATAACTATTTGATTCATGGATTGGAGTTGGATTTTGTGGTCCACATCTTGAAGTGTTGGTGACCTTATCTCTTTAGTGAGAGATTTATTGTTTACATGAACTACAAGGGCCTCTGATATATATTATCTGAGAGGGATATAAATTTAAGGTATAATAATTGGGTAAAGTATATGAAGACACTAAAATTTGAGATAGACTACGATTCAAAGAAGGGTGATGTCATTGAATATGATTTTAGAAGGAAAATGATAGAGATATAGGAGCTTGGTGAGTGGAAATCATTGGAGGAGTAGAGTTTGATGAGTTTGATAGATGCATTTAAGGATTATAGAATCATGAAATGTGAACCATTGGTCATATCATATTTGTTAGTGAGTGTAGGGTCTTGAAAACTTTTAAAGGAGAAGTAAATACATCCAAAAGTACTTTGAAGAAGGAATTAAACATTCCTACAGGTCCAACAAGAAAAATAAACACAAATTGAATTGAAATTTTGAGAATAAACTTGAAGAAATCAATTTTTTCAAGAGTTTTAAGTGAACCGTGTACCATCACAGGGAAAGGTATGAGGGGCGCATGAACCGCGAACCAATGGTATGTAGAAGGACCCATGAGGCGCTAGCCTGTGGGGTGATGGCCAGCCAACCCAATATGTTGTGAACCGTGTCATCAGTGAAATCGAGCACAGGAATTCCATTCACATACAGTCCCACAAACTCAATAGTTTGCAAATGAAGTAAGATGACAGGGTTCTACGAACCGCGAACCGCGAACCATAGCCTCTACAAACCCCAGTTGACCGAGTCTTTTTTGGGTTGAGATATATCATCATGGGCTTCCTAAAATGGTGTTGAATTCCCACAGATATGATTTTCCCAGTTCTCTATAAAAAGAGCACAAGAGGAATTGAAAGGGAGGACTGACGAAGAAAGCATATAGGAGACCTTATAGGTTGGAAGAAAGAATTTGGAGGGGATTCTGACTTCTGTTTCAAATCATCGATGAAGTGAAAACTGTGAATCATGTTTCCGCAGGTATAACCAGATGTGAACCATAAAAATAAGGAACTTATAATAATTAGTGAACTGAAAACCTAATTGGTGTCATCGTGAACAATAAATTCCTCGCGGATGAACTTCCCACAAACCACAGGTTCTAGGAACCTTCTTCAATACGGCGTTTCACATAGTGCATTGCTATGCATATCGAACCTTGTGATGCGTACTGCATCAGTATGAGTATGGAACCCAAAGAAGCATGGAAAATCACATCTAGGACCGCGTACCACTTTGGTACATGGTGGTCTATAACCAAGTCCACGTACTACTTAGGTATGCGGATGAACCCTCCACCCACATAGCACTATGATATGTGGGGATCCCCCCATCCCTCATGAGAAAACAATATGTAGAATGGGGCATCTTCGGGTGTCCTTCCCTCTAGCTCCAATCTCCCCCCTCCATTATCGTTCATTCCTCCATAACTCCTCCGCAAACCATTCCACCAAAATTAGGCCAAATCCTCCTCCAAGGCCACCAGACCTGTATGATCAGATCATCGGGCACATCAGCGTTCCTCTCTAAGTCTACATACCCAAGGTAAGCAGAGTCTAGAAGGTTGTACCCACAACAGTTCAGACCCCCAGAATGTCCCTAAGTCTACATTTTCATGGTAACCTATAGTCCAACCTTGGGATACTAACGTGAACCTCCTTTTTCTAGGGATTAAGGATGATCACTTGGTTTTACATTCAATGAGGAATGGTGATCAGTCAAAGTAATCATGCTCACTTTTTCTTTTGATGAGAAGTGACATTCTTCCCCTTTCCCAAAACACATTCTAGGGTACTCCCAATGAGGTATTTCCCTAATATTCTGAGATATGAGCCACATAACCTCCAATTTTACCCCACATTGAAGGTTTCATTGCTCCACGCCCTCGCTCACCATCACCTCTACTTCTTTCACCATAGGCTCGGCCTCTTCCATCAGTGGAATAGAAGGTGTGTGGGTTATTGAATCTCTCACATTCTCTTGTTTCTCACACCAAGTGTGACTCACATGGGCTTAGATATTTGTGATGATCACAAAATCTACACAATCAACCTCATATCTTGAACTATGAGAACTCTGATTTCTATTTAAACCAGGGTACATAGGATGCCTACTTGAAGGCCCAATATCAAAGGGGTTCCCTTCTAAAAGGGTCCACCCAATTATGACCCCAACAAATGGGCCTTCTCCCAAGTCCAAACACTAAGTCAACCAAACTATGTGTGCTTTGATTCCTCTCATGAGGATACGTAGGAAGCACATCTTATGGGTATGCCCCTAACATCTAACCACCTTTCGTCTCTTCTAGATGATAATAAACTCCATAGTGACTTATTTCATGGCTTAAGTCAGCATTGCCTTTGTAGCATCAAATCCATGTATATCCATGATGATCCTGCAAACCAAGGGTAGCCTATGGATACACTCTTCGGGAATAAACCAAGGATTCATGAACATATGAACACAACTTAAATCTATAAGAGAGTCCTAAAATAGGCAATAATTCCCCCCAAAAGGGTGTGATGAGGATAAAATCTCATCCTCTTGACCAATGGAGTCCTTAAGTGTCGTTGGACAAATCTTCATCCAACGAGCACCTGAATTTGGAAATTAGGTCCATGAATCATGGATACCAAGGTCGTTGGGTGTTTTTGGCTCCAAGAATAAACTTGTTGGAGACCATCCAAGGAATTCATATCCTGGGAGGACCGATTTCACGAATACTTAACCCTATGCAATCTCCTGCTGGGACCATTTGAATGTGGCACCTCCTTTATAATGAGGAAGTGATAAACTGCCCAATCCCCATGGGGTCAATCCAATTACCCTTAAAGGATAATGATGTGGATCAGGCCAAAACAAATATGGTGATGTGAAAGTATCTATAATAACTTACAAATTCTTTTCACCCATCAGACCATTTTCCATTTTCCCTAAACTCATACATGCGTAACCTTGGGTCGAAACAAAAATGGTGAACCCGATGTGAATACTCAACCAAGGTGGTGGTTTACCCCACTCAATCCCCTTCTCCTCACAAAAAAAGGATAAAGTAAGGGGGATAAGTCGAATCATCAAATATGCATATGATCAGGAGATGCTACTTTGACGGGGGGGTTTTGTCTGTATATGTCATATATATATATATATATTGCAGGTTTCTGTAGAGAAAAATTCGATGAAAATGACATCTTGACAACCAATTCAAACATGCACCTCAGTGATCTCGTAGGCAGCCGAGGCTCCGATGAAGAGTAGGACCCCCTAGCCAACCCAGTGTCTTAAATGCTGGGTATCCAACCTGATGATTAAAGAGTACCACCAAAATGGTACTCTCCCTATAGTGTAGGCTGCCAGAAAAGTTCTCCAATCTATAAAATCATGCTAAACGCCTCCTCAACCATGGTCGGAATCCCAACACAAGGCGGCCTCAGTGGTCGTCTCGAACTGTTTCGGGAGCTTGTCCCTGGAGCGTGACAAAAAGTACCCCCCCTTATCTTAGAGAGGCAGATGAAGTCCATGTTGATGAATTCATGCCAGCTACACAGGGGTCCTACTCATGGGCCCCTGCCAGATAGAGTCGTCTCCAACACCAAAAAACCAAGTATCCTCACTCTTAAGAGGATATTATGCTGAAGGAACCTGCTGAAGTCCAAAAGACACGGTCCCCTCGGGCTACCCGTTGAGGGCGGAAGACATACAATCAGGAACATGCTATCACCCTGATTCCTGAGCTGGAACTCCGCCATAAAAACGTGGAACCATTCAACTAGAAGAAATAAAACTCTTCCCCCTCCACTCAAACCCACCACAGAAGTAGGATGGCACAATATGAGAATGCACAAATTCCTATTAGTGCTCACCGGTCCCGCCATGTAGATAGAGTTCCAAATTACAGGTAGATGAAAATATTTTTCGATGAACAAGGAGCCCATCATCCAAATAGGATGACGACCATCTATAGGCAGGAATAAATACCTGCTGACGTGTATCAAGCCCACCATCCAAATAGGGCGGAAAAAAAATATAAGCAGAGTCAAAATCCTATGGATTCATATCAAGCCTATGAGAAAAATATAGAGGCAAGTGAGCAGATGAAAATTCTCACTTCTAAATATGAATTCCACCAGTAAAATATGGTGGAAACCAAATAAGAAAAATGGAAGCATACTCGTTTCTCTGTCTTGACACAGGAGAACTTCCAGTATCCATTGGAAACCTATGGAGGACCAGAGTAGGAAAAAACTCATGCTCTGACATCAGAATGGGCCTTTATACTCATTCCAACCAAAGATGTATCTTATAACATCCTAAAAATTATGAAATATTAGACATCGATTCCAAACAATATCCTCTAAAAAAGTCGAGATATCATTTCATTAGTGAAAAAGGTGAGGAACCAGGCCCATGACCCAGTTTCCTCGAACATAATGACTTACTTGCAAAATGGGTTAGTCACTCCAGAGTAGTTATGCATACCTGCTCCAGTCTATGAGGGTCAGCAGCAATATCACATGATACAAAAACAACCAAATCAAGAAAAAATACTCATTACAACTAGGGGACACATTTCCAATGTGGTGGACGCTCTAAGACAGACATATATCCCTTCCAAAACTCAATATTTTTGTCGGTGTATCCTGGTGGCATCACGAGAACCAAAAAAATAGGGACCCATATATGAAGGTCGTTACCAATAGCAGACAGTCCCGGTTACCCATAAGAGAGCACCCAAAAATGAAATGTGCCAAAGGAAACCATAAAATTAAGAGCATAGAAATGATCCCTCTCTACTGAAAGATGGAGTTCTTGAAGCCCTCGAGTATATATCAATAGAGGCCTAAGATCCTATCAGTCCATTACCAAATTATGGAAGTGGATGTAGCAGTTACAAAGGCCCTCCCCACAATGTTTCTACCAACAACTTTGAAGGTCCTCCCCAGAGCACCCACAAGGGCTTACTCTGTGGGCTAGGAATGATCAATCACAAGAGCCTATCTCTTGATGCGTGTTAGGGTGGACCTCTCCTTGAATATAAGATCAGATAGCAAGAAGGTCCTCCCTTTGTTTTTGTCTAACCTGATGGTCCTCCCCAGGGTATATGTTGCAGATATTCTTCTCCTCGTAGTCGGAAGTCGAGTCATGATGGTAGTCCTCACCATGATGATAGCCATTGTGAAGGCCCTCCCCATGATGGAAGTTGTTTTGAAGGTACTCCCCATTGAAACATCAAGAAATGATAAGGTCCTCCCCTCATTGTAGTACATCTTGAAGGCCCTCATCAATATGTACACTGCATAAATTTTCCCTACAGCCAGATATCAAGTTGTGATAGTAGTCCTCGCCATCATAGTAGTCATCAATAAGGTCCTCCCCTCAATAAAATCAAGCAGAAAGAAGTTCCTCCTCCTACTACAGCTCGCCCTAAAGGTCCTCCCCAGAGCATATGTTGTAGGTAAATTCCCCTTAGTCAGTCATTAATTTGGAATGGTATCCCTCACCATTATAGCACTGATCGTGAAGGCCCTCCCCATAATCAAAATTCACACTAGCAAGAAGGTCCTCCCCTTTCCAGGAAAAATGTGGGAAATACCTCCTATGATGAGGCACTCATAAAGGAGGATTCAGACATTTCAAACACTCTATCTATGATTAGTGATATCCTTTCTCAACCAGAGGATGGTCTAGGGCCATGCTCATCTTCCGATCCACCCCTGTTCCGTTCACATATCAATGAGGCTCCTACCAGCCCTACTTCTTGGAATGAAATTGTTAAGAAGTAGTAAAACTGGTCATATAAAGTAGAGGATTCCTTGAAAGAACAACAACAGGATATATTTCTCATGAGAAAACAACTAGCTAAGGATAATATACCAGTGATGTATTAGCCCACGACCAATTATCACTTCTACATACCAAGGGAGTTGTCTGAGGAATGTATTAATAACATTGACATCAATATCTAGAATAATATTCGCCAGCTAAAAAAAATTCTTCCCTGTTAAGGGTATGAAGACCATGTCAACATATCAATAGATCTCCGCTATCTAATCGACCTGGAAGCCCTACCATCTACACGGCGGACACAATCAGAAAGGCAAAAGAAAAACCTTAAACTAGCCTACCTGTACAAACTGCACAAGTTGTGTTGCCTCATCAGTGATGCCCCATCTGGGGTTCATATTTGGGGATGGGGAGAACATGGAGCTCTAAACTTCACACAATATACCTACCAAAAAACCTCATTAGAAATGACATATTACAATGTCATTACCCAAAGATAATAATCAAATAAAATCCCTGCTCAGGAAAGGCGGAACACTCAATAAGAACTAGCATGGAGTAAGTATCAAAAGCATCAGACCTGATAAGATCAAGCCTTCAAAAATATTCTAATCCAGGCAACCAAGAACATCCATCAGGATTCCTACCTAAGGGAATCCAACCAGTGAGTAGTGATCATGTCCTCAAAAGCCAATAAATCTCATGCAAACCCAGCACCATACCTAGCTAACACCCACGTGGGAGTGTGAAAAATCAAAAAGGTGGTAATAGAAGCAGCTACCACTGTAATACAGGAACAACCCCAGCCCGCAGTATTAGAATAATTTTTAACTCAAAATTCCCCCATAAGGCCAAAAAACTAGGGCAATAGTGCATTAACAAGAGAATGAGAGAAACCCCAGCCCACAGGGCTGGGGAATTTTTACCTCAAATTCTCTCACAATGAATTTATATCTTCTTCCATTTGGGAAGGACAGTAGGTAGATAGGTTACTCATTAAACCCCTTCTCATGGTTCGTACCCTCCGGGATGAAGGAATATTGTAAGGTCAGATCAGGTCTCCCTTCGGGTCGATCTTCTCTAAAAAACCCAAAGAATACCATAGAATGGAATGAGAAAGTCCAACAAAAGATGAAAAAATCTCTCCTATCATTCGGCATCGGGTACACCACCCCCAATGCGGTATGAATTAGTGAACATGGTGAACTTCATTCCCATAGATCTCACAAGAAATGATAAAAATGGAGAGGATGCAAGAGAAGACGGTTCCCTCCCGGAGGCATCCCACACCAAGCCTGATGGTGTGCATACTTGTAATCAGAGAGCTGCCCTAAATTTGGGAGCACCCTCAGAAAATCCATTATAAACTCCTTCATAATTCCTTAAAAAGAAGAATAATAAATACCAGGTCATCTATGACCCACCTCCTCATCCCCATGATAATGTTCCCCTCACTCTCAAGGAAATATTCCCAAGCAAGATGAAGAAATGAAAGAGCTCAGGTGAATCAATGTTGAGCTACATCGAGGAATTTATCTTTCCGGATGTGTTCCTCAAGCATAACATCAACAGGTGTTCCTAGAAGAGGTTCCCCATCCACATTCACTCATCCTGGTAAATGAAATTAAGCTCAGATGCCCATCTAATCCAGTACCAGGACCGTCAACCTACTTGAATCCAGCCCTGAAATGACATCAAGACTTCCCTCCACTAGGGAAGCAGCCATAATACATTCAAGAGAATTCAAAAAGAATACCCATGGCTGGGTATCTACCCCAAATTCTAGTAGTTCCATCACATCCAGTTTTACCCCCTACTGCACCCACCCAAGCTCAAGTCTGGTAGGATATGAATCAAGGACTCTTGAATACTATCAAGTAATTGATAGCACTACTAGAATTCATAGAAGGGTGAAACACTCTAGTAAAACTAGAACAGAGGCCTTACCCTGACTGGGTGAGCAACGTCCCACCTCCACCAAACTTTGGGAACCCCATATTCCTAGTGTTCAATGGCTCAGGAGACCCAGAACAACATCTAAAGCACTATGTATCTTACTGTGACCCCATGATGGGCACCCCAGAGCAGTAAGAAGCAGTAAAAATTAGGTGATTTAAATGAACTATGTAGGGTTCAGCCTTCGTGTGGTATACTAGCTTTCCAGCTAACTCAATCATAGGATGGGAAGACCTCTGGTGGCAGTTTATCTTCCACTTTAGTTCGACATTGCCTAATAAAATAGTCAGTGATCTCATGAACTACAAGTAGAGAGAGAATAAAAGAGTTTTAGACTTCATAGATAGATGGAAAGGCCCGACTTACTCCTTGAACTGGCCACTCCCCAGGACAAAATGATCGCTATGTGCATTGATAATCTCCTTGATTAATTGAGGACACCGCTCATCCCATTGAAGTACACAAGTGGGTTCTGAGATTTATTCGCCATTACTGAAAGGATATAAGACTCCTTGCAGCAGACCAATCTAAAGTCCCAAGTGGACCCATCGGCCCTAGGTAAAAGAAAAAGAAAAGATGAAGTGGATTCTATCATGATTAAGCCACCCCCGGCACCAGATCCAGTTTCCAGGCCTCCACCAAACTATGTAGGACCCCATGGATGCCAACAGCCACCCCCACCTCAACAAGATGAGAAAAGTGGTGCTAAAATAAATTAGTTCAAGGAATGAATAAATAAGGTTTACTCATTTTTAGATGACCAAGACTATAGCTACTTCATACCCACCATTAATTGTAACTTTCTCCGGCTACTAAATCCAAAGTGATCTGATGAAGTGGGTCTCGATGACCATCCAAATTATTGTCCCTATCACTGGATATTGGGTCACACCATCGAGGAGTGATTCATCTTCAAGTATCTCCTGTAAAAGATGGTGGATTCTGAACAAGTCAAGTTGGGTACTCTGCTATCACAAGTGGCGTATTTATCCATCTTAGACCCAAGAGATGAAGAGAAATAGAAAACAGTCATCAACAAAAAGGAACAAAAATTTGAAAGTTGGATGACTCAGAAAATAGTCAGCCAAACTCTTGGAATCCTCCAGGAATTGTTGAAGCAACCAACCATTCCCCCAATATATCATGATGAAACATAACCATCATCCTCATCCCCACAATCCTATGAGGGCTAGAAGGGAAGAAAGCAAGATCAAGAAGATGAGGTTACACCAAATCTGAAACCAGTCTTGACACTTTCAGAATTCATTCCAGAAATCTTGAAAATACAGGCACTGCCCCGCTAAACATAAAAAAAGGAACCGCTCTGCCAAATGGGACAATAGGCATCACCCTTCCAAATGAGACAACAGGCACCACCCCACCAAACAACACCATCAGAAGAAGAAAACCAGACAAAATCATTATCGGATCAAGAACTGATCTTCAAATCCATTAATGACATTCACTTAATGGACCCATTCTCTGATAAAGACTATGGATATGAACACGAATTCCCCACATTCAACCAGAGAGCCAGAGGAAGAGGTCTTAGATGTCAAGGGTTTCTAGGAAGGTGTGATCATGCTAGGAGTCAGATCCTCGGCCACACCTTAACTCAAACTGTTAACATTGAGGAAAATTGTGGAAGGACCCTCTGGTGGACACAACAGAAAGTAGAATGTTTCTCCACCCCTGCCAGAAGAAATTTGATCCCAATCATCTTGGACTATCCATTAGAGGAAGACCAGATGTCTAATAGCCCATAGCATGCAGTCAGACCAGTTCGGCTGAACTTAGAAAGCACAGTAGCATCATTATCTCATGTCACATAGGCCAGACTATCTACGTCCAAAGCTCAGGCCCCTAAAGTGCCCATGAAAGAGCATCCCCAAGTCGAGAAGTGCCAACCTTTAGAGAAGAAATATGATATTCTGAAACATATATCCTTAGTACCGGAAAAGTTATCGATCTTAGATGCCTTGATTCTGTCAGAAGACCTTAGGGAGGCACTCATCAAAGCCTTACTAAGTCCCTAGGAATTTGAGGCTAAAATAGCAGTTGCCGAAGTCTATCGGACAGAGACCAATCTCAGAGAATGCCATGCTATAATCTCCTTCATATACCAGGATAAAGACACCATCGTGCAAGGACAAATCAAACCCTTATATGTGTATGGAAAGATAAATGGCATTGATATTTGAAGAATTTTCATCGATAATGGATCTAGAGTCAACCTCCTCTCGCTGCAAACACTTCGCCGATTAGGCTATGATGAGGACAATGTGACACCCTGCACTACAACTCTACTGGGATATGACAAAAGCAAATAGAATTCGTTGGGACAAATCAAGCTCAAAACTTGGCTCGGGAACTTATGTCTGATTTCGAGTTTCTGGTAGTGCGGTAAAGTATAGCCTTCAACGTCCTATTAGGTAGGCTCTGGCTACATTAGCACGCTGCGATTCCCTCATCATACCATCAATGCTATAAATATTTTGATAATGGAAAAAATGGGACATTTCATGCTGATAAATCCCCATTTTAATCCTATGAGTCAGATTATATCGATGTAGGGTTCTATGAACCAAAAGAGAAGCATTCTTTGGCCAATGACGTTGATTGGATCACCACCCCAAATGGATTTGAAATGGATCCTGTTGATCCCCTCAAACAACTTGGGGAAAAGTATGTATTACCCATCAACTAGGTTGAGTGTATAAGTTCAATCTAGGATATAGACTCAACCTTATTCCTGATTTCTATTATTTTTTCCAAGTCCAAAGACACTGAAAAGCACGATGACCCCTGTGATGATAGGGAGGGCCCAAAAAAAGATGCTATCAACCCATCCTCGGGACCCTAGATAGTTCCTGAATTAATCTCTAAGGTAGAAGGAAATGTCTTGTCACTAAAATAAAGAAAGGAAATTCTATCATCTTTAGAGAATTCCCCACAGTCAGTCAGGGAAAAAGGAGTTGTTTTGGTTTCCCTAAATCAGAGTTGTAGTTTCTCTCCCAATACCAGAGAGTTCATCTCTATAATCCTCTCTCCATCAGAAGAGGAAGAAGATGGAAAAGGGGATGGAGGAGAAGAAGAATAATAAGACCTCAAAGATTCCCCTCCCGCATTCGAAGAAGGTGTCGCCACCACAATCGATGAACTTAGGTAAATAAACCTAGGCACCGAAGACGACCCGCAACCAACTCTGATTAGTGTGGCTATACCTTTCAAGGAGAAAGAGGAATATACCTCCTTACTAAAGAAGAATTGAGATGTATTTTCCTAGAACTACACAAAAATGTAATCCCTTGATCTTGAGTTTTCCACTCATCACCAGGGTCTTCCAGAAGACCATCATGGTTATAAGTAGGCTACCAGAAGGACCCACCTAACACATGCTACCAAAATAGAGGCTGAAGTTGACAAAATGATCAAAGTTAACTTCATTTGAGAAGTCCAATATCTGATCTGGCTGGAAAACATAGTCCCTATCAAAAAGAATAATGGAGAGATTAGAGTCTGCATTGACTTCAGGGACCTCAATCAACACTGGACAAAAGGTGATTTCTCAGTCATAATCACAGAATTTCTGATTGATGCGACCATCGGATATGAGTCCCTCTCTTTCAGGGATGGTTGTTCTGGATACAACCAGATCTGAATAGCCTAAGAATATGAAGAATCCATTTCTTTCAGGGCTCCCCAGGGAGTGTTATTCTATAAGGTGATTCCCTTTGATCTAAAAAAATACTAGCACTATATAGCAGTGCTCCATGCATTGCATTTTCAAGCCCTTATTAGGAAAATTCATCGAGTGCTATATCGATGACCTGGTGGTTAAATCACAAAATCACTCAAACCACCTGACAGATCTTGAAACTATCTTCAATAAACTATGACAATATAGTTTAAAGATGAATTCCCTAAAGTGTGATTTCAGGATTACCTATGGGAAATTCCTTGGATTCATCGTATTCCATCATGTCATTGAAGTCAACCTTGAGAAGAAAAATCCATCCTTGTCATGTATCCACCTCACAACCTCACTGGGTTGAGGGGTCTCTAGGGTCACCTGGCCTACATTCATCACTTCATAGCCAACCTTGTAGGTAAGTGTTTTCCTTTCACCAGTTTAATGAAGAAAGGGGTCACATACCTATAGGATATTAATTTTCAGGAAGCATTTGACAATCTCAAAAGATATCTCCTAATACCACCAGTGTTGATGCCTCTGGTTGATGAAAAACCACTCATTTTGTACGTAACTACCTTGGAATGGTCATTAGTCACTTTCCTTACACAGAATAATGATGATGGTAGTGATAAAAGTCTTTATTACCTCATCCGAACAATGATTTATGTTGAGACTTGATATTCAATAATCTAAAAGAACTTCCTAGCCCTAATCTTTGCAGTTCAGAAATTCAGGCATTACCTACAGCACCACAAGGTCCATTTGGTCTCTCGCTGCAACTCGATCAAGTATATACTCAGTTTTCCTATGCTAACTAGACACTTATCATGGTGTGTAGTCATCTTACAACAGTTTGACATACAATACGTGCCCTAGAAATCCATCAAAGGCCAAACGTTAGAAGACTTCCTGAAGGAGCATCCCTTGGAAGAAATGACCTGATTGGATGCTGAAATTCTTGATAAAGAAGTATTCTCCACCAAGAAGGCCCCCAGTCATGGGAAATGTACTTCGATGGTGCCTCCAAAAGACCGATAGGGAAAATGATGGAGGATCCCAAGATCAAAAATGTAGTATTGGGATTTATACTCATATCCCCTAAAAGTCCATCTTGCCTTACTTCTTCCTGCTTTCAGAGGGATACACAAATAATGAAGCAGAATTTCAGGCCCTCATTGTAGGCTTGGAGCTGTCACTTTATGCACAAGATGAAAACTTGAAGATAAAATGTGATTCATAGTTGTTCATCAATCAGTTCAATGATGATTATTCCATTAAGAAAGAAGTATTGGCACCTTTGATGAACCATGTATGAGAGCTGATGGAAGAATTCCCATTAGAACCTACACTGATTAGTGTCCCCTAGTCATAGAATTCTCAAGTCGATGCATTGGAAAATATAGCCATAACCCCGGCTAATCCAGACCGGAATGAAACAATCATATTCATTTACCACTGTCAGATGGTCTTTCCAATAATTCAGAACAATACGGAGGAAATAAATGAGATTAGCCCTATTTCTAAGCCTTACGGTTACACCACCAGCTGGATGACTCCCATTTCAAATTATCTCTAAAGGGGGGAACTCCCATTAGATTGGTATGGAAGTGAACAGATCTGGAAGTAGGCAGTCAATTTTGCATTGTATAATGGCGCAAACCAAGAAAAGGTTCTCTAAAAATGAGTCCTTGATGGAGTCCTTCTCAGGTAAATTGATGGAGAAGAGACTATTGTCATCATGAAAGAATTGCACACCAGATCTTGTGGAGTACACCAATCAACAACCAAGATCTCCCATAAAATTTGAATGCTTGGATACTATTGGATCACTATGATACATGATTGCTCCACATTCACCAAGAAGTGACATTCCTGCCAAGTTCATGCCAATTTTATTCACCAACCCCCAAAGCTACTTCACACATTTAAGTAATCCTGTTTATTTTTTGTATAGGGGATGAATGTTGTGGGACCATATCCTCCCGCCACAGCCAAACAATTCAAATTCATTCTCAAGGCAACCAAATTCTTCTCCAAATAGGATGAAGCCATACCCCTTAAATAGGTTAGGGAAAAAAAGTATTGTTAGATTTGTGAAATCCAACATCATTATTAGATTTGGTGTGTCTCATAAAATACTGACAGACAATGGCACCAACTTCTGCTCTGCTGAGTTGGACAAGTTATACCATGAGTATGGAATCAAAGCCAATCATTCATCCTACTACCATACAGTGGCCAATGGGAATATAGAGGATTTCAACAAGACTTTATCCAATATACTCTAGAAGATGGTGGAAAAGGATAAGAAATCATGTCTAGACAAGCTTCTTCATTCTTTATGGGCTTACCGGACCATGACCCACACTGCCACCTAGGAAACCCCATACTCATTATTATACAAGATAGAGGCGATTTTTCCCATCAAAGTTCAATTTCCACTGCTCCACATTGCTATTTGTGATCAAATATCCATGGATGAGAAATCCCAGAAATGATTCAATGAGTTGGAACAACTAGACAATAAAAGGTTGCACACTTTTCACCATTTGGAAATCTACCAAAATCAGATCACATGGGCCTTTAAAAAAAAGGTTCACCTTCGGTCTTTCCTTGAAGGAGAGATGATATTGGTCCTTAAAACCCCAATTATACTCAAGAAGAAACCCCTAAATCTTGATCCAAAATGGTAGGGACCATATTTCATACATAAGGTCTACTCCAATTGAGCATATACCTTGATATCAATGGATTTATAGCTCCTCATAGCTCCCACCAATGCAAGGTTTCTGAAGAAATACATCGCATAACAGTGACATAAACATCTTAGCTGCAAGACGTTAAAATACATAGTGACATAAATCATCCTAATCACATGATGCTAAACTACATGATACCTTCGTCCTTACCGCATAATGTTAAACTACATGGTCAGACCAACACAGGAAAGGAAATTTAGAACTACGTATGGCTTGATTCTCGTTCTTCAGTGAGATACGTAGTGACACCTCGACCATCAATCTTGGACCAGCCATCACATGAAACAAAATGACTCTATTACATCCTCTATCACCCCATACTACAAGGTAAATCCTTGTTTATCCTTGTTTCTCACATAGAGTATGACTCACATGAGCTTAGGATCAGTGGTAAGGATTCTCTTACATGAACAAACCATATATGAATATGATATACCCAACACCCATAGAGTATGAAACCAAAATGACCCTACTCCTACACCAGAGTTAGATCGGTATAGGGAACATTTAGAACTACATATGGCTTGATTCCTGCCCTTGCAGGATATGTAGTGATGCCCAGATTTAACATCTGGGCCTAGCCACCAATTAAATAAAAATTCCCTCTCATTTTCCTACACATGGAACAAACATCTATAGGGAACACTTAGAACTACGTATGGATTGGTTCCCTCCCTTACAGGATACGTAGTGATGCCTGAATCCTCTATCACGGTCTAGTCGCCCAAAATAAAAAAAATACCCCTTCCTATGTGTATAGGTCGGATTTTCACATGGGAATCCATGAAAGAACCTAACTGCATGACATTAAACTATAAGGTTCTTCGAGAGTCATGCGTGTCCCGATTCTTAGTGTTACAAGATCACAAACATGCCCCTAATTTCCTGCACAACAAATTCAAAGAGATGAAATAAATTCCAATTCTATATTCTGACACTCAGAATGAGTAAAAAGATTATGATTCCCCCTACATATGAGTCAGATCTATGTATAAGATTCAGTAATTCATGGATAAACACAGTCTGAATATTTCTTACCTTCCCAGACACATCTATCCCATTTTTCAAACTCTATACTCCAGGAAATCTTGGGTCCCCATAAACATTCACAGCCATTGGAGATGGAAGGATAGTGTCTTTTGGACACATTTGTTTGACTATGCACATCATTTCCCAGTGGATCTGCATATGTTTCTTATAAAATGGCCATCAATAAAAGTAAAATTCATCCTCAGGAGATTACTTTCCTATTTTCATAAGCCCAATGGATTCTATTCCCCATTCCATTCCTCCTGATCCAAGCCCCCCCCCCAAGACTATTTTTTATACATTTTATCATCACACATGTCTAAGGAATGCCAGAATATCCTAACCACGATCAACTCAAATCTATTTATGGTCTTTGTAACAAGTTTTCTCTACAACATGAAGGTAAACTGTGTTTCCAACATCCTTACCACATGATGCTAAACTGCAAGGCCAGAAGTGTCCTGGTTGCACGACATTAAACTGCACCGCTTAATGGAAATGCCTATATTCTTATCTTGTCTCATCCTCCTCAAATGAAATGCCTTCCCTTCACACGTATGTACTAGACCTCCACAAGGAATGTTCATTGGGAATACTGTATAACTTGGTTTCCCCCTGAGAAGATGTGTGGTGGACCTGAATTCTACGATCCAGACTCAGCCACATAAGGTATTGAAATGTCCCCTTTTATGTGTACGAATTGAATCAAAGTAGAGAATCCCTAGACAAGTCCTATCTATAGGGATTCATAAGGATAATTGTATTTCCCTTCTTTCACGTTTGGATTACCCTACAACCACTCCACATGATGATAAATTGTGTGGAACTTGTCCTTGTTTCACAAAGTTAAACTGCATAACATTGGTCTAAGAATAAAATTCTCTCTTCCATTGATTATACCATTCTTAATTGGTGACTTGGAATCCTCATAATCCCTTGTTTCTCACACTGATCATATCTCACATGAGCTTTGGGACCTCGGTAAGAGATCCACCATGACATCATGTAAAATCAGTCCAGGATTTTGGTCCTAGCAGCACAAAACTAAAAGGCATGTTATGGTTCCCTTCCCCATAAGAAACCCTAGGTCCTGGCCATACAATGTTAAACTATAGGGTACTCCAAAGATAATACAAATGCATTACCCTACATATGAGCCAGATCTATATAGGGGATTACTTGATCCCATGGGTGAATCACATCCTGGACATTTATAATGTATCTAGATACACTTATTCTATACATCAAACTCTATGCTTTGAGTAATCTTAGATCCCCATAACCTTCCATGGCCATCGAATATGGAAGGCCAGTGTCCTACAGACACATTTGTTTGACTATGCACGTCATGTCTTGGTGGATCTACATATGTAGCTTATAAAACAACCATCAATCAAAGGTAAATTTGTCCCTAAGAGAGTTCTCTCCTACCTCGGTATGCCTAACAGCTCCCAAGCCTCATGACATCCCTCCTGATTCAAGAACCCTAAAATTCATGGTTTATATTCTCTTTCCTAACCACATCCTGGATATATCAGAACTTTTTATCCCGATTCACCTCCGATCTCTCAAGGATTATGTAAAATAAATATGCCCCGTCCATATGTGCGAAGTTGATCTGCGTATGAAAAACAAAATTCCCCCACTTATTTTCAATTTTCCCAGTAAATTTCAGCCAAATAAATGCCTCATTTCATGTTTAGGCGTACCCCATTTCATAAGCCATACATTGTGTCCAGAAAGGTCTCAATCCCTATAATCTTGCATGGCCATCATAGATGGAAGGTCAGTGTCCTGCATACACCTTTGTTTGACTATACACATCATGCCCTGATGGCTCTGCATATGTCGCCTACCAAATGGTTGTCAACCAAAGGAAAATTCATCCTCAAGAGAGTCCTTTCCTACCTTTGTATGCCTAAAATCGCTCTCAAGCCCCATATACATCCAAAAATCACAT
This sequence comes from Viscum album, assembly GCA_963277665.1. Lineage (NCBI taxonomy): Eukaryota > Viridiplantae > Streptophyta > Magnoliopsida > Santalales > Viscaceae > Viscum > Viscum album. The sequence continues at coordinate 19,482,559 of OY728119.1, read as the reverse complement.
ATTTAGGGTCAAGAAAAATCCATTATTCATGTTTGAGAGTTATTAGGACATTTTCTGATGATGAATCCAAAATTAGAGCCCCTACCCCATCAATTTCGGTCAAATCTGTTCAACCTAAAACATCATTAATAAGTCTGATTGGAAAGACTATAAACCACCAATGCAAGAAAGGTGCAATACTTGCTATATTGAAAACATGAAAAGGGAAACCATGGATAAAAGTCGATTACCAGATCGTTAAATATATACTATGTATGTTTTAGGCAAAAATATTGATCTATAGAATACTCAAAAGAGACATAAAGCTTGTTAAGTTGAAAACATGCAAAGGGAGGCCTAAGAAAAATTCTAGATATACTCTCTAATCCCGCACTAAACAAGCTTAGGAAAAAATTAGGGCAATAATGAAAAAAGTCACAAAAGTTTGTGAGGTTTTCCATGAAACCCCAACAATAGTCAAACTACGCTCACCAAGTCTTTCGGATCAGGAAAAATTAGAGCCTGATTCGATGATTTTAGTTTACTAGTTTCGAATCACGATTTAAAATTAATAAGTGATCAAAATTATGCTTATGTGGTCGATTGTGATTTATTAACATTTTAGAAAAAAGAAATAAAAGGAGAAGCATTGGAGGGTAAAATAGTTCCATTAGTCCCCAAAAAAAATGGAGAAACATCCTCAGTTTAGAGCCTCTCCATGTTATCAAAAGAAAATGGTTACATCGTGATTTGGGTAAATTATAGTGAGTCTCGGATCACCCTTTCCAAAAAAAATGGAAAGATACTGTCGTGGTCCATTAAGGGACTTCTCTAAAGTATCTCTCTATTTCTCCTAAGCTTTGACCATCAGACGTACACATTCCATAATAGATTTAAGGTGCCACCCTTTATTCTTGATAGCTTCATAATTGGCACCTGAGGAGGCCAATTGAGCCTTAAACCTTGCCACGTGAGCCTCACAGTCTTGAATATATTTTGTTTGGGTGACCACCAAGTCATGAGCCTTCGCCTCCTCAGTCTTCAAATGATCAATATCCTTAGAAACACCTTGAAAGTTTATTTCCTAATGATGTGAAGAATTGAATCAGGTAATTTTTTCCTCACAAGAAGTGAGGTCTTCTCAGTATATGACAATATGGTAAATAAGAAAGTTTAGATGCTAGTAATCGAATCCACCTGAACCCAATTTGGAAAATAATCATCAGAATTTGTCTATTTCATCGTTGAAATTAGCCATAGGGGTTTCCGCAGCAAGGGCGCATAACTGATGCCACGCCTGTTTTCACACCGCTTGATTCCTCCTCATGGCACCAGGGCCTTGGTCTTCCCCCACTGCAACAAGTCTATAGGCAGGAAGCATCATTACAATAGTTGGAAGGGACCTAAGATAGGTTACCCAGATAGGAGGGATCTCTCTCCCCACTGATGGTCCGACTCCTGGATCCAGATATAGGGGACTGGCCGCAACTTTTGGGATATTCAGTGACACTCTACTGGGGCTAGCCTTGTTAGGGTTGTGAATGGTATCCACAGGAGGGGAGCAGTCTAAATCACTCCCTACCAAGATGGGCCACATAGATGAAGCCCCTTCTAGACACATTTGATGGTGGATCGAGCATCTTCTCACCATAGGGATAGGAATAGATGCCATATCCATTGAGGTCACCATAGGAAGAGGTATAGATGGAATGACTTTTGGGGTCAAGATAGGGTGAAGGATGATTAATGTATTTTGGACCCATTGAATTGGTCTTCCCAGCACCCCATCAGGGTAACAGTCTACCCACAGTTGGGCATATTCTAGTGATAGAAAAGTGGATCATGTCGTATTAGGGATGATAATCTCCATGGTGGCCCCTTCTCGCATCATTTTATGACATAACTAGTAAATAATTATAGGATGGGATTCTCCCCTTAATTGAACAATAGGAAGAAGCACAATCTGTTGAAGGCACCCAAATTTTCTAGAAAACTGGTAGGGGAGGTATGGCTCACAAATAACCACTCGATCTATGTGATCAGTTAGCACCCCATCCTGAAGCATGATGATATATGAGCACTCCTCTAAAGAACCACCTACATCACCCCTTATTGACCCATGAGGGGTAGGGTACGGTGCAAAAGAAAAGCGAGAAGCATCATTCAGCAACCCGACCGTATCACTAATTCTTAAATTCATAGGATAAACAATGACAATGTTAAGAAGAGAAGGGTAAAAGTTGGAATGAGGAACCCTCACAGTATATCGATATTCATATCAAGGGAAATGTTATGCTATCCACCCATAAAAAATTAAAATAGTCTGCTGAGATAATTCAGAGGTTTTCCTTCTTGTATCTTCCCAAATAGCTTATAAAGTTAGGAAATAGTAGGAGTGCCCAGATAAATTGGTTGACCCTCTACCAGCGTAGCCTTCATCATCAAAGTAAAAACTCTAACCCTGGTATATACGTCATGAGATGGGAATAGCCATCCACTAAGAAACATGGAAAAGAAACCTGCTAATCTAAGATCAGGTGACATGTCTAGTTGAATCTCATATCCCTAGGTAGTATATCATCTTGCTTCGAGGGTGGCGCAATATGACCTTGGAATTTGTTGAGACTGACAGGTTGGATAAGTTCGAATGTGGTGGGCTCTCGGCATAGGCCCGTTCACCTATAGAAATTACCCTATCCAATACTCAAACGGGATAATAGAACGATTCTGGAGGGGGTGATCAAGAGGTCCCTCTACCATGACTAGTAGGATCCTTGTCAATGGGGACACATGGTTGGTATTATCCCAAGTAGTGGTTTCCAGAAGAAATCTGTCATACATGTTTCCAAGAATGGGGAGTCCTCCAAGCTGGTGTATGTACCATAATCTGATCCCCACCTCTCCATATGATAAATGGAAATTATTGGTACTTGAACACCAGTGGCTCAATAGTTCAGGTGGGATTTTTTCTGGAGAGAAAACTCTGAACTAGGAGACCCAAGCTGCCTGATACAAGTTCACTGCTTCCAACTGATTGGGGGAAATCCAAACAGATTTTATGTACCTAGAATTCCCAAGACCATTCGTCAGAAAATCATCCTCCAGCTCTCAGGTCATATTTGGTTCTCCACCCACCATTAGGGTTTTCTCAGGAAAGGTTGACAATAGAGGGGTACTCCTGGGTGACTAGTCTCAAGGAAGTGTTGCGACAAATGTGATTGCTCTAAGTCTATGTCGAGCCTTCTAGTATGAACACATTCTCTTGAATTGGATTATATATGACTTCTCCTGTTGAGGAAATATTGGCTCGATTACTCCCGTGGGGTGCTTTTAGAAGAATAAAGGGAGTATTATGGTCAGCCAATGGCAGAGGAATGTCATCAAAGAGACCAAAGTCGTATAGCGACAGTTGCATGAATAATGGGTAATCTAGAAGCTCTAGAATAAGAAGATATTTTAAGAAACTATCCTAAGAAATAATGTAATACCAAAGATGGTCCTCAGTTTCCTCAATCATGGATACCCTCATCCTGGTTGATTATGTTAAGGTCTGTGGAAGAGCCATTGTAGCCTGCACAGAAAGATTCAAAAGGTCGCACAAAAAAATACAGTCCAATGAGAAAATTATTGGATAAAGGCCACAAAAATAGCCAAGGGATGTAAAAAAGAAAGTTTTCATGGGGATCTGCATACTTATCTTGAAAACAGTACACAAAAACCATCTACAACATACTGTATCGGTACATGGAAGTTATATCCTGCATACGGCCTCGGTATGCGGAAGGCCCATGAGGCATTGGTCTGTGGAGCATTGGTCACAAACTGAGGGGTTCATAGAAGGAAAAAACTGTGAACTGAGGCCTCACCATGCTGATATTCAAAGTATGATGATTAAGATTTTAAGTTTGGTTTAATAAGTTTTAAAGTTCAGTTTTCTGGTTTAAGTTCAGTGTGAGAAACATGTAAATCGTGTAGTGTTCTCCTACATGGAAGTCCATAATTAAGTTCTAAATTAAATAGTGCAGTTTACGAAACCAAAAATTTGGTTCGCGGGTAGAAGCTATTATGAAGAGTTTGATTTTCAAAATGTACAAAGTGGTTCTCGAATATAGATTTCGCAAAAAAGTGAGTACACAGACACAAAGGAAGCCGAGGGAAGGTCGAGAGTACTTTTCTCTATGAGAAATGGTAAAAGACAAATAACCTGGGGCCCTATAAACAGGTGTGGTCCCCTCCTACTACAATTATCTATTCTACCGCAAACCACTTCAGTTACGGTCTGCTTCTACATCGCAATAGCTTCCTATTCATTCTGAATGGACCACATTCTGATGGGGGGCATTTGTAGAGTCTTGAAAACTTTTCAAGGGGAAGTAAATACACCCACAAGCACTCTGAATAAGTAAGTAAACATTCCTATAGGTTCATCAAGTCAAATGGATGAAACTTGAATTGAAAATTTGAGAAGAAACTTGAATAAATCAATTTTTTCAAGAGTTTTAAGTGAACCATGTACCATCACTAATAAAGGTTCACAAGGCACATGAACTGCAAACCACTGGTATGTGGGAGGACCTATGAGGCACTAGCCTGTGGAGTGATGGCCAGCCAACCCAAGACACTGTGAACCATGTCTTCAGTGAAATCAAGTGCGGGAATTCCATTCGCATAACATCCCATGAACTTAGTAGTTTGTGAATGAAGCAAGATGGTAGGGTTCCACAAACCATGAACTGCAAACCAAAGCCTCCACAAACTCTAGTTTACTGAGTCTTCCATGGGTTGAGATATATCTTCATGGGATCACACAAATGGCACTAAATTACCATAGATATGATTTCCCCAGTGCTCTATAAAAGGAGCACAAGAGGAATTGAAAGGGAGGAATGACGAATAAATCACATAGGAGACCCTAGAGGTTGGAAAAAGAATTCAAAGGGGATTCCGACTTCGACTTTAAATCATCGATGAAGTGAAAACTGTGAATCACATTTCTGAAGGTATAACTATCCATGAACCATAAAAATAAGTAACTTAATAATAATTGGTGAACCAAAAACCTAATTGGTGCCATCGTGAACCATAAATTCCTCACGGATGAACTCTCTGCAAACCACAGGTTCCTAGACCCTTCTTCAATACGGTGTTCTGCATAGTGAATCGCTATATGGATCAAACCTCGTGCTGCGTACTACATCAGTATGCAGATAGAACCTGAAGCAGGGTGGCAAACCATGTCTAGGACCACATACCACTTTGGTACATGGTGGTCCATACCCAAGTCTATGTACTGCTTCGATACGCGAATGACCCCTCCACCTGCATAGCACTATCATATGTGGGGATCCCCCCATCCCACATGATAAAACAATATGAAAAATAGGGAATCTTTGGGTATCCTTCCCTCTTGCTCCAATATCACCCCTCCATTACCGTCTAGTCCTCCATAGATCCTCCACAAACTAGTCTACTAGAATCAGGACAAAGCCTCCTTCAAAGCCATTGGACCCATATAATCATATCACTGGGCGCATCAACACACCTCTATAAGTCTACATACTCAGGTAAGTATAGTCATGAAGGTTTTCCCCATAATAGTTTATACCCCCAAAATGTACTTAAGTCTATATTCCCATGGTAACCCAGAGTCCAACCTTGGGATATTGACATGAACCTCCCCGTTCTAGGGATCAAGGATGATCACTTTATTTTCCATTCAATGAGGAATGGTGATTAGTCAAAGGGGTCATGATCGCTTATAAAAAATTATAATATTCATTCATACCTCTCAACCAACTGGGATAATAATGAAAATATTTTATTCCATCTCCAAACTAAACCGTGGAATCTTATAAATATTATAGGATATAAAAACATCTAACTCCATAGTGTGATGTTCAAAAGGCCACCAATATGTTTTACATAGACCTAGACATTATATATATGGTTTTTAGGCCCATGAAGTGGAACAACCAGTAGGACACTCTAAAAAATAAAAGGGAAATATAGTTGAAGTTCAACACACAAGTAGGGACAAACCATACAACCACCAAACAAAACCCAAGGGAACACTAACTTGGAGATAAACCATCACTTGATTCACAAACATGATCTCCACTATATTTGAAAGGGAAAAACTAGGTACAACCCAACTTCTTACTCATCCTCACATTGATGGAGCCCTAAATAGTTCTCAGACCTTAGGGGGAAATACCTCCCTACTCAATTTCCACCATAGATGACCAACTCAGATGGTCTGAAAAATGGAAAGACCTAATAATTCCATTAAAATACCATATATAATCTGGTGGGTTCCTTATTCAATAGAGGTATATATGACCATGAAACACTCTATCCTCACTAAGAAACTGGGTAAGTAACTATAACTACCTTCATTCCATTGTTCCTTGAATTAGGGAACATGCATCATAGAGCACCCCAGACCATGCTATAGACAAAATCCAATGGTCATGACACATTAGAGATAATTAAATTCTTTAGAAAACATATATCAAAGGCATTCCATAGCCTTAAATTTCATTGGTTAGGAACCCAAGATCTTAAATGAACTCAAGGGAGGAACGAAACAATCATTATAAGAGTAACTGCTATCCGAACTCACCCCTATGTATAATGAAAACCAATGAGGTGGGAATTGAAACACCCCATTCTATACAAGCCTCATTATACATGAACCATTTATAAAGGTCAACTATAATCATAAAAAATAAATGAAAACCATATTCATAAAAAGTAACACACACTTTTCTAGAATGAGAAAAAACTAAGGGAGGATCTGTGCTAGACATGAGATTCTCATTGTGGAAACAACTGCTTCCAACACTGAGTTAATAAAACCACAGTGTTGGAAGTCCCTCACCACACTAGAGGGGAAGGAGAACAAATGAAGATAAGCTATCATCATCTATGGAGGAACAACCCACTCCTCATGATAATGGGTACCGAGAGATCAAATTCATGGATAGAGGACCCATGCCCCACCATACTGGGGATGTTGACTCCATAAGCTGATAGGACCTTCTTAGTACTCTATTAAGAATAAAAGGATCTAGGAAAGTATCTAAATATTAATAATCTGAAATGGTTGTTTTATAATAATGCCCACTGATAGCTCAATAAAAATGGATTAGTAAGGATTATCTAAAAAAAATTCTTGATCTCCCTCGATCACAGCTTGTGGAATAATGCAAAAGACCGAAGACATATACCATCTTATTGAAGGATATCCATAGTGTCCATATCAAACAAGGAGTGATAGTCTAACTCATATTTCCTCCATGAACAAGGTACATGTAGTAAAACTAACTCTGAGGTGTATGTGGAGAGATATGAATTCCTCTGTGAGTCCCACACATGACTAAGACCCAACGAACTACTCTTATGTAAAGTGGTTACCCATTACAACTAGTCATACACTAAAATCTATGACACTCAATTCTCTAAGAACCCCATTACCACTAATTATTATCATAGGTAACTGATATATAAAGTCATGTGAGGGTCCCATGTCTGAAATTTGAAAGAACCCCTAGTGGGTTTGTAGCCCTTACACATGCTATGCTCCTATATTTATAACTTGTCACCATAGCTATGGTAATAAGATGAAAAATGAACCTTGAATCATCTCTCCAAATGCCTATGATATATAATTTGACATCGATACCACATTGTATTTGGAAAGGTAATTAAAATGGACTTTTATTGTTTTCCAAAATGATGTCATGAGAAAGAAAATATGACCAACTAAAAGAATAATGTAGCACACAACATGTACTTGGGGTATATGGTGTGTCTACACTACTCTTGCTCTGGGAATGTACCATAAGTCAACTAGAAATGTACATCCTAAGAACAAGGATTGTTTCAAAACTAAGTGGGTGCAGGATACATGGTTACCTCATCATGTACCTAATCCTGACAATCTCATGTGACCCAACATGATGTGTACCCTCACATGACATGTCCCTCACACTGGTGTATGGTTTTTTTCATGATAGATGTTGTACTATGTACTCGAGGATCTGGAATAGAGTGTATATCTGGTCTACACACCATGTGGGACCTCTCTACAACTCATGACACACAAAAACTTCACATGACATGTGTTATTAAGACTACATTCCATGTAGTAGTAAATTATAGATGTAGTCCACCTAAGAATAACTCAATTCACCTAAAACTCCTTGGATTCAATATAAAGACAAAAGAAAGACAAAAACAATAAATATATGTTCATGAACAAAATCAAACATTAAATATCGAATAAAAATGAATAAAATTTGAAAAAATGATCCCTACCTCTTAGAATATTGTGATAGGTTCATGATTACTCACCTCTGATCAATGATCCACAAACATTGTAGCATGATCCACATCTTGAATATACCCAAGACACCTCCTCCTAATCTCCTTCTCTTTAGATATCTGTATCACCAAAAGGGAGAGGGTAATATTCTTCCTATGTGTGTAATATCCAAGAGAGATATGGGGTTAGGTTATTAAAACCCCAATTAACTAAAATAAAAACCCATTTATTGGGTCCGACCTATCATCAAAACCTAAACAATGATTTTACCTCACCTAGGTCAAGTCTCCAATTCCATATTAAATCGTGAAGTCATAATTTAAATCAGAAGATTCATCTAAGATATATCAACATTCAAACATACATAAATAAACAATATTAATTTAATAAATATTAAATTCTCTTAATAAATTTTCCAAGAAAAAACCTTATAAAATTTCTACCATAGGTAATCTCCACATTATAGAAACAAAATAACTATTGAAATAATTTATGAGATTGTTCTCTAATGGAAAATCAATGTTTTACCATTCATAAGGCCTAAGGATCCAAAAATAAAAAACATTCTAAGTCTCCCATATAGGAAAAAACCTTGATCATGACATTATACCCACCTAAAAACTTTTCATCCTTGAAAAGGAAACAAATAGAATGGCTCTCTGAGAAGGTCTCTAGATATCCTCATTCAGATAATAATAAAACCATCACATTAGCTCCTCCAACCTTAATGTCCATCATGTATATGGATCCAAAACATAACCCACATAGAAACATATTATTTCCTAAATATCAATTAGGGACTACCAAATCTTGGGATCTCTTTCCTCTGTATATCCACTCAAACCCAACCCATTATATAAGAATCCTACCACCCAGACACATCTCTCCTTGCACAAACACACCAAGCATTATGAGAAATGGCCATTATCTTCATACTATGGGACTATCATAAATCCAAAATCATATAAAATAACTAAACTAAAGGTATATACCTGATATAATTCCTTAAACAAACCACTTTCTAGGAGCATCACACTCCCCACCTTTAAAAGTGGAAAACCTCAGGACTATATTTCAAAGACAATCAAATTTCACCAACATTTTTTCTTAAGAAGATCAATACGATCACCACACCAAAATCAGAGATCCTATTATTATTTATAGTAAATGATATCCATGAAAACACATAAATGATGAATTATTCAGCACACCATGGTAAAAACAAACTCTCATCTTTCCTCATGAACGATTGTAGGGAAAACACATCTGCACCACTAACCTCATCTAGGTCCTCACCCACTGTAGATTAATTGATATGTGCACCTAAAAAACTGAAGTTGAAACCTTCTATCTCTTGAAAACTCATAGAATAACATATATATCATTTATCCACACTCACATATTTTAGGAGGCCACTAGGAAAATCCACTAAAACCTCACTTCACTACCTATGAGGGAACATAAAAAAGATGATTTAAATATATTCATCTTGTAACCTGTGACTTCTAACCTCACACAGTTTAATGAATACCCGTTGAACTACACAATAAGGAACAATTATAAATGAATCCTAAGGTCCTACACACCTGGAACCATTTGCAAACAAGTGAAAACCAAAATATTAGCTCAACCCCTATTTTTTCCCTCATAAATCCTATAAGTAGGACACAACTAAGATGTATAACCCATGAAGGAACTGATTAAAACATCAAAGGGTTGGTCCTTATCAAAAACTATATCATACTCCTAAAATTTTTTCTCACAATCTATCTACTAAATCACTAAAATGCTTCACATTGTCAGCCACTCACCCAAACTTAGTCTGTGGGTAGTGTCCCATCACCTTGAAATCACTACAGGGTCTCACCTAGCCAGGGAAGAATTCTAGGGAACTCACCACCAAACTCAATTCTATTTTTTGGCTAGAATTATGATAAAATTACAACTTTAAGAGGTGAATTTGGTCTCATTTCACTAGTATAGAGGCCCCACAAGGATCATTAATACCCCAATAAGTAGTGAAACATTGAGAGGATAAGATATGTGGGTGATAAAAAACACATTCACCCAAAAAAGAGGTTGTCGAACACGCCTCGGTAATCTGAGGACCTACCTATCCCATATATACATAGCCCATGCTAAGGTAAAATTAGCATGGTGATCATAATTCATCCTCCACCTATCATTAGTGTGTCACGACATTGGCACAAAGGATTCCCCACATTCCCAAATAGGAATGTACATCTAGCCAGGTCTTCCAAACCTAACATTTATCTGAACATGCACATTGATATCCAAAAAAAATATGAATGTAATGTAACACCAATCTATAAAAAAGATCATCCCAGCCAACACTCTTAATTGGGTGATCATAACATAATATCACACCCATCCAAACTCTCATGAATCATAGATCCATGGTGAAGGACCTGCGCCTCACTAAGTGTCTTTAAACCAATTGAGGGAGTGTCAACCTCACCAGTAGTGAATCTTGTACAGTGAATTTTGGTAAATATAACACCACATAATAAGGAATAATAATACCTTTCATTCCATCAAACACCAAAATCAACATATGGAGGGCCTTCATCCTATCTCATAAGGGATTATTGACTCCTCTATAGGATAAAGAACCCAGAAATCATTGGGGTTGAGGGAGTATCATCTCGTTGTTTGAACTAAACATATGTTAGTAGAGGGGGAACATACCCCTACTATGAAAGACTCATTCCCAAACTACTAGGGGAGTATTAACTTACATAGATAAAGAATCACACCCCATATATTTACTAACATTTTCCTCTTCAAATAGAGGACCTGCACCCCGCTAAATAGGGAACTACTAGCACACTGTAGTATGGGGGACCTACACCTCATCAGATTAGGGTATTACTGAACCCACACCCAAATAAAGGACTAGAACCCCACAAATGGTAGTATAATAAATATCCCTATGTGGTAGTACTGAGCTTCAAAATTTCATATAGGGATACCATACCTCATTAAACAAAACACAACATATGAGGGGGTACCAACCCCAATAGAGGATCTATATCCTATTTTGGATCCTAGATGGGTGATACACAATCTCTAAAGATAATGGATCCCCACCACATTCAAATGGGTGAGATACCCTCTCTATCTAATTTTTAGGTATAGAATATAAAGCCCCAAATGGTTGGAACACCAACCATACTTAAGGATAGTTTCAATCATCACATTGTAGAGAGAGCCTCTATGATAGATCACATGTATGCTTGTAGTTTTAGCGATCACATTATCAATGAAAAGGTCCATTCTTCACTACAATAAAAAAATCATGAGGTAAATCAGGCCTCCCCATATCATGATGTTGAAAATGAAAGAAAATATTTCATACCATTAAACCATAATACACATACCCCTACATGATGCATAGACCTATAGAACTATACCCCATTACCAATGATTTAATAATTCAAGTTAGTCACCCAAATTTTTAGAGTCTTGGAATAGTAATGTGTTGGATGCCACACCCTATCTAGGTTCCCTTGTTTTATAATGAAACCCAAGTGTCGTTTAGCATTATTTCCATATATATACAAAACCATAGATCAAAGGTCATATATCTCCAAAAAAATCATAGGATTGACATACACTGATACCACTCTATTAGGACATACCCACTAGGGCCCCACATGAATTAGCGATAAGATGAGTGTGATAACCCAATCCTGCCTACAATAGGCCACAATATAGTGATGAGAACTAAGAGGGAATAAGACATACATGGGAGGAATTATCCTAAATATCATAAATTAGAGATATAAAAAACACTAATTTTGAAAAGGATGCACAACCACACATGATTTACATAACAAGATAAAATTAAAATATGTTTGCATACCCCTCAAGAAACTAGGAGAATAAATCCACCACATTGTACCATATCTAATTTGAACCCTATCCTCTATTGAATCTCTCTATCTCCACCAAGATTCATCTATACAGTAGTAGGTATGAAAGGCCACTAGTCTATACATATTATACATAGACATAACATGTTTGGGCCCAAGCATGTTGTAGGTTTGATTATAAAAATACTGATTAGGATACCCTAAAATAAAGGGAAATAGGGTTATTTTTCTACACACAAGTAGGGAAAACCATATGAATTCAGAAAACAACCTAAAGGAACACCAAATCAGAGTGAATCCATCGCTTGAATCCCATACATGATCATCATTCTATTAGATAGTGGGAAGTTAGGGACAACCCAACAACTTACTCATCTTCACCGTAATGGTAACCCTAAATAGGTCCCAATACTTAGGAGAAAACATCTCCCCACTCAATGTGTTCTATAGAAAACGAAATCAAATGACCCAAAAAGTGAGAACATCTCATAATGACATTAACATACCATTGGTAATATGAGGAGATCCCTAGTCAATGAAGGAAATATCAGCCTCAAACCAAACTATCCCGGATAAAACCTCACTCACCACATAACTATTGTTCCACTATTCCTTGTATGAGACCTCACACCACACTAATATCACCAAAATACACATCTGATGGTGCTCAATATTGATGGAAAATTGAAGATAAGTCCATGATTTGGAAAACCCATTAGAAAGGTATTCCTCATCCAACCAGTGAATATGTTAGAAACCCAGCATCCCAAATGCACACAAGGGATGATGGAAAATATCATTGTAAGAGTAACCACTTCAGAAACTCACCACTCTCTAGAAGGTGATCCGATGGGAAAATAAATGGATCACCCCTTGTTGTGCACCCCTCTGCATTCATGAACCATCCATGTAGATCTAACATAACCATCACTAATCCATAAAAACCGTAATCATCAGAATGGATCTATGCCTCGTAGAAATTCCCACATCGATCAAGTGAGTTTTGACCCTAAACATGGAACTATCTCTTCCAAAAAACCATTGAAACCAATGAGTCAATATAGCTATTGCATCAGAAGTCCCTCACTATATTGGACATGATAAACTATAGATGAAGTGTATATGTCACTATTTATGATGGAATAATACACACCTCATGGAAAGTGGATCCTAAAGACCATAGTCTAGTATGGAGGACCCATGACCTACCCTACAGGGGGTGCTAAATCTATCAACCAAGAGGAATTTCTCACTCTGAAATCTTACACAAATATATCAGGGAAAGAATCTAAGTCAAGAATCTATATTATTATCTCTATATAGAAATCATGTATGATGGTATAGTAAAACTAGACCTTTATGTATACTCCACAAATGATAATCCATTTCCCTCGATAAAAACTTGAGATAGAACAAGAAAGTGAAAATAAATTTATAATATAAATAAAGAATGGCCATGGAGGTTGTTTAGACAAATGATTGATGTTATAACTCCTCTTTCTAATAAATAAAAGCCACATACATGAAAAACTACTCTGGGATGCATGGGGAGATGGTGGGATTCCTATACATGAGTCACACAACTGACTAAGACATACTAAAATACTCTTATGTGAAGAGGTTACCACTCATTACTATCCAGAAAATAGTATTTGAGGTCATTCATCATGTGAAAATCCTATAATGACCACAAAATATTGTAGAGGCCAATCTATTAAGGAATATGAGGGTCATATTCCTGGAATATAAAAGTTCCACATGTGGATCCATATCCCATTCACCTACTCTATTCTAACATCTGTAACCTGAATTCATCACAAAGTTATTGAAACCTATAACCAACCATGAAAAATCTCTCTAAAGACCTCTGATATCAAAGAAGGCCTTTCCATCATGTTCGATGTGGAATGATACTCATAATGGAATCTAATTTTTTCCAAAACTGATTCATGGGGAAGAAAATAGAAAAACCTATAAGAATAATAAAGTACACTACATTTTCTAGGATTACAACACATTTCCACCCAACCATTTCTCTGGGTGTATACCATAGCTCGACTTGATGTGTACTTACCATTTATATATACAAAAACCTGTTACATTAACAATACATAATTTTGAGTTTAATAATATGAATTTTAAATTTTTACATTCTAATGATATTTTTGGTATAGAGTTTTAGAGAATTTGGAAATACATTACATAACAAAGTGGAAACTTCTACACAGTATATATTTTTCTCAAAAAAATATGGATTTAATTTTACACTCCTGTCTTATTTAATAATTTTTTTCTTTTTTTAAGATCATTCAAAAAAAGATATTTTGATCATACTATAGCTCCTACTAATTATTAGATACTCTAAATAAACTTTAGAAAAAATGGGGTGAGAATAAAATGCTCAATAAGGTACATATAAAAAAAGGAATCCCACTAATCCATTGAATACGTGAAAACCCAAGTAAATTGTTATCTTTTAAAGGATAAAACTTTGAGAACATAAATAAAATGTTTAAATATGATATAATCAAACATTTATTAATAGAATCTCTTGAATCCCATTAGTAAGAATAAGAAAAAAAATAAATGCACCTCAAGGAACATGATAAATCAGGAACACTTCCCTCGAAGGTAAAACCTTTCACCTTTAAATGTTCATAAACATTTTTTCCTCATGAAATAAAAATATATCTATAAAACCCTTTTGGAATTCTCCTGTATTAATCATGTTTTAATGATCACAAATATTATTCAACCTAGTTAAATCCTATAAATTATATCCAATCGTGTGTATTTATGTTTAAATTTTTCTCGTGATTTAAGAAGAGCCATGCAAGATCTTAATTGCTCTATATTAAGTTTAATCACTTTACACTATCTTTGATCTACTCTCAAAATACCTCCTTTGACAAATGCTTAAGTCTAATCCTTTCTATTATCATCATTATTTAAGTCTGAACACAGTTACTTTGAAAAGTGTAAGACACCGTGAGTCTACCACTGGCTATGTATTTCTGACACTGTGAAGCCAGACAACATGAACAAGACACCGTGAACAAGACACTGTAAACGAGACACCATGACCATGAGACACCATGACCATGAGACATTGTGACACTCAGACACTGTGTGAAGGAGACATCATTTTCATGACTCATTGTGACACTGTTTCTTAAACTATTTTTTCGTCTTTCAATTTAATCTCTAACGGTCATATTTGATGATTTTAATGAACTGACATAATTAATGTTTCTTTGTAGACATATCATCAGATAGTATGAGGTACGAGGTACAGAACACATGCAACATGTCGGCTCCAACACATGCATTCCAAGTTAAAAGTGAAGTGTGGCCAAGAATCATGGGGTTCAATACAAAAATGAAAAGAATGGTTGTGAGCATGATAAAGAAGAATAAACTTGGAGGAAGTTTTGAAAGAAAGGAACACTGCATGCAACTCGACACTGAAGAACACACGAAGCATATTTGAAGCCTAGAGAACATCTTTGCTCTTTGAATCTCACGAAGAACACAAGATGAATCGTGACACTCTGTTTTCCACACAACTTCTAGATAAGGACTCAAAGCTTCATATGCTTCAATCCAAATGAGTCCAGAGCTACATTGACATCACACAAGAGCATTCTAAAATCATCTCTATATTCTTACTCTGTTGTGATCATTCTTTTCCTTACATTACAAGTAGTGTGTGCTTCTGTCTATTTGGACACACACTAACTTCTAAGCTGAACTGGAGGATACTAAAATATTAACACCAAACTCCTTATACCTTTGTGTATTCCATGATGAACTGTGGTAGAGGTATGAGGACCTGGACAGCCTGTGTGCTGTTGTTTTTGTCTTCCCATGTAGAACTGTGGTAGAGGTCTGAGGACCTGGACAGTCTGAAAACTGTTGTAAACTATGATCCAGGGTGTGGATAAAATTTATATATAAACTTTTTGAGAGGAATAAGTCTCATATTGAGACTGAACCTCTTGGTTAAAACTGTTGTGCATCTTATTTTTGTCTTAACTAGTTTCAATATTCCGCTGCTAGTTACTTCTAAATACAACTCTATTTTAAAGTAACTCTGATAATTGAACTAGAAAGTGTTTTTAAATATTTTTAGACAGTAAATTAGTTTCAAAAGCTAACTTAATATTCAGATTAAGTTAACTTATAAATAATCAATCTTTGAGAAACTAACTGAACACTTACAATCTTTATAAATTCACTACAGTTAACTTGTTCATTAAATTGAGGGTTTTTAATAGAAATATTTTTAATCAGAAATTTTTAATTGGAACTCAATTCACCCCCCCCCCCCTCTTGAGTATCCACTCTGACAAACATTTGGTATCAGAGGTTGTTGATAAAAGTTTTTCAAAACCCTCTGTTTGTGAAAAGTTTTCAACTGTGATTTTAGTTGTGTCTTAAAGATCGTAAATTTCTGTTTTGTCTAAATTTTTTCTTTAAATAAATTTTCTAAAATATAATTATGGATAATAGATTAGAAGGTGTAATTATTAATAGGACACTCTAGAGACTTAGTATAAGATTCCAAAAATTGTTATAACTACTTGGGATGAAGCTACGAAAGCAGCTTACAATAATAATTATAAAGCAATGAATGCCCTGTATTGCGCTTTAGAAGATGAATAATTTAATCAAATATCTGCTTGTAAGACTGCTTATGAAATATGGGATACTCTGTCTGTTTCCCATGAGGGAACAACCAATGTTAAGGAAATGATACTAAATACATACACTATAAATATGATAATTTTAAAATGAAATATGATGAATCTATTTCTGATATGTATCTTAGGTTTAATGAGATAGTCAATATAATGAGCTCACTGGGAAAAGTTGTTCCAGCAAAGGAGAAAATCATGAGGATACTAAGATGCCTACCAGAAAAATGGAGAGGAACCTCTGTCTCTATACGAGAATCATGTGATATTGGCAAGCTACCTATCAAGGAGATAATTGGAAAATTGATGATGTATGAAGAAGAGCTGAAGGAATAAAAAGAGGAATATGATAAACCTAATAAGAAGTAAGTGGAATTTAAGTATACTGCCTCAAAGACCAAGGACAGAGTGAAAGTTCACATAACTGAAGAAATATCAACAAGTGAAGGTTCAGATTCAGATAGTGATGAAGAGATGGCTCATATAGCTAGGATATTCAAAAAATTCTATAGAAAGAAGAATTTTTTTAGAAAATCAAATTATAAGGGTATGTATGACCAACAAGGTAATTAGAAGAGATATTGGAAGAAAGCTGATAAAAATGATGAGATAGTCTGTTATGAATGTAAAAGGAAAGGACATGTTATGGATGACTGTCCAAAATTGAAGTTCAAGAAGAAATATGATTATAAGGAAAAAATATATAATAAAGATATGAAGGCAACATGAAGTGCTTCGGAAGAAAGCTCAAGTGGATTTGAAGCTTCTGATTTAGAGGAAAAAAATCATGCCAACATGTGTTTCATGACTAAAACATCTGAGGTACCTGTTTCCCCTATGCTGAATGATTACTATTATGGGAATGAAAGTGATTCAAATAATGATGATAATATTTCTAAAGATGAATTATTTGAATACTTTAATATGTTAAAAGATACTTGTAATGATCTAAAAGATAATTAAAAATCATTAAAGAAACAGTATGCCTTGACTAGTACTTTTAAATCTGATCTTAGTATAGAAAAGGAAAAGAATGCTCAACTGTTAAATAAGAATACTGAACTCAAATTTTCTAATGAGAAAATTAGAAAAGACTTAGAGAAGTTCACAAATGAAAAAAATACTCTAACTCAAATTCTTGGAAAACAAGTTTCACCAAAGTATACTACTAGTTTAGGACACCAACCTGGAAAGAGATAGATTGTTAAGAATAAATTTATTCCAAAATCTGGACAGTATGCTGCTAGTTCAAGTTATAGAAACTCTTATGCTTTATCTAGATATTTAAATTCTTACAGAACAAAAAAAGTTTACTTAATAAAATCATTTGAATCTATTAATTATAGGAAATACATTAGAAAAATATGGGTGCCTAAAGTTTTACTTGCTAACCTTTCTGGACCCAAGAAAATTTGGGTACCAAAATTATCTTCTATCTAAATCTGTTTTGTAGGAAACTAACTTGAAAAGTTCTTGTAGGAAGATATGGTACTTGGACAGTGGATGTTCAAGACATATGAAAGGAGACTACTCATTCTTTAAGAGCTTAATCAAATTTGATGGAGGACATGTCACCTTTGGGGATAACTCAAAAGGAAAAATCATCAGCTTAGGCCAGATTGGTAACTGTGATTCAATTTTAATTTCTAAAGTACTATTTATTGATGGATTAAAATACAACCTGCTGAGTATTTCTTAGTTGTGTGATGATGGTTTCAATGTAAAATTTGAAAATGATTCATGTAATGTTTTTAATTCTAAATTTTTTTTGGTATTTACTGCATTAAGAAATGAAAATGTTTATGCTGTAGATTTGAATTATTTAGCTAAACAAAATTTTACTTGTTTAAATGTTTTTCATAAAAATTCTTGGCTATGGCACAGAAGACTAGGACATTGTAATGCGCACTCACTTAGAAAACTGACTATGAAAGTTTTAGTTAGAGACTTACCTAAACTGGAATTCCCACTTAACAAAGTGTGCAATCCTTGTCAAAAGGGAAAATGACACAAAGTTTCTTTCAAATCAAAGAAATAAGTTTCTACTTCTCAACCTCTAGAGTTGGTTCACATGGATTTGTTTGGACCATCAAGAGTTTCAAGTCTAAATAGGAAGCACTATGTTTATGTTCTTGTAGATGATTTTTCTAGGTACACTTGGGTATACTTTCTTGCTCACAAAAGTGAAGATTGTTCTTATTTTATCAAGTATTCCAAGTCTGTAGAAAACTTTAGTAGACTTAGGATCAAGACCTTGAGAAATGATCATGGTCATGGGTTTGAAAATCAAGAGTTTGAATCTTATTTCTCTCACAATGGCTATAGTCACAACTTTTCTGCTCCCAGAACACCTCAACAGAATGGTGTAGTAGAAAGAAGAAATAAGACTCTTCAAGAGATTGTAAGAACTATGCTCAATGAGTATGAATTTCCTATTTACTTTTGGGCTAAAGCTGTTAATACAGCTTGTTACATTATCAATAGAGTCTTGATTAGACCAATTATTAAAAAAAAAACCTTATGAGATTTGGAACAATAGGAAGCCTAAGGTTAATTACTTTAGAGTTTTTGGTTGCAAAGTTTTTATCCTTAATACTAAAGATAATCTTGACAAATTTTCTACCAAAAGTGATGAAGGAATTTTCCTAGGTTACTCAATCTCGAGTAAAGCGTATAGAGTATTCAATAAGAAAATCAAATGTGTGGAAGAATCTGTACACATCAAATTTGACGAAACTGATCCACATGAACCTAAGAATCCTCTTTAAAATCTTGAAGAAGATATGTCTATTCTAAACTTTAATGACAAGAACAGTGAACCTGTTGTTAAGACAACTAGTTATGTAAATTCTCCAGAATCTATTTTTGTAGAACCCAAACCTGTAAATGAAACTGAAATTTCTATCCCTACCTTATCTATACCAACTAGGACCCTTAAAATCATCCTTTAGATGTTGTAGTAGGATATTTAGATAGAGGGACACAAACTACAGCTTCTCTGAGAAACCAGGTTGAACATCAAGATTTTCTATCACAGCTTGAAACTAAAAATATCAATGATGCAATCAATGATGAATTTTGGGTGATGTCTATGCAAGAAGAATTGAATAAATTTGAAAGGAAGAAATTTTGGAAACTTGTTGAAATACCTAAGGACACTTTGACCATAGGCACTAAATGGGTTTTTAGGAATAAATTTGATGAACCTGGTAACATAGTTAGAAAAAAGTCTATACTAGTTGTACAAGGCTATATTCAAGAAGAAGGAATTAACCATGAGGAGACCTTTTCACCAGTATCCAGACTTGAAGCCATCAAAATCCTGTTTTCCTATGCTGCACATTTGAATTTCAAACTATATCAAATGTATGTTAAGAGTGCATTCTTAAATGGGTATATAGCTGAGGATGTTTTTGTTGAACGATCCCTAGGATTTACAAACCCCCATTTTCCAAATAATATTTTTAAACTATCAAAAGCTTTATATGGTTTGAAGAAAGCTCCATGAGCTTGGTATGACAGATTGAGTGCTTTTCTTATTTCCAAAGGTTTTACAAAAGGAATAGTTGATCCTACCCTTTTTATAAAATGAATTTTTAATGATTTTTTAGTTGTTCAAATCTATGTAGATGACATTATTTTTGGATCTTCGAAGAATTATTTATGTGTTGATTTTTCTAAGATGATGCAAAAAGAATTTTAAATGAGTTTAATGGGAGAACTCAAATATTTTCTTGGATTTTAAGTTTTTCAAAGTGAAAATGGTATTATTTTAAATCAAAGTAAATATACAAAGGATCTTCTAAAATGTTTTGGATTGGATAGAACTATAATTATTGAAACTCCCATGAGTACCACTTGTAAGTTATATCTTGATGAATATGGAAAATATGTTGATCAAACCACTTATAGAGGAATTATTGGAAGATTACTCTACTTATCTGGTAGTCGTCCTGACATTATGTTTAGTGTGTGTATGTGTGTTCATTTTCAAGAAAACCCTAAGGAATCTCATTTAAATTTTGTAAAGAGAATTTTAAAATACCTCAAGCACACACCCAATTTAGGACTGTTTTATCCTAAAGGACAATCATTTGAATTAGTTAGTTATTCTGATGCTGATTTTGGTGGTTGTAAGTTAGATAGAAAAAAGTGCCTCTGGAAAATGTCACCTTTTAGGCAAGTCGCTAGTATCATGGTGTAGTAAGAAACAAAATTATGTTGCACTATCTACTGCAGAAGCTGAATACATAGCTGATGGCAGTTTTTGTGCAAAAATTTTGTGGATGAAACACACATTACTAGATTATGGATATCAATTCAGACATGTACCTATAAATTGTAACAACACAAGTTCTATTAACATCTCAAAAAAATCATGTTTCACATTCTAGGACAAAGAACATTGATGTAAGACATCAATTTTTGAGAGATCATTATCAAAAAGGTGATATCACTTTGGAATTTATTAGTACTGAATATTAACTTGTTGATATATTCACTAAAACATTAAATTCTGAGAGAATATACTACATCATACATAAACTAGGCATGATAAATCTCAAATAAATACCTTACTTGTTACTGTTTCAGGTCTTACTGTTCGATATATTACTGTGTTATACTTTACTGTTTCATGATTATGGTTTCTCAATTACTATCTCTCATGTTTATTATCTCACCGTAAAGTTTTATGTTTACGGTCTCATAGTTATTATTGTGTACTTACTGTCTGACATTTACTGTCTCACCATAACACACATTGAAAATTTTGCTCACGGTCTCACTGTGAAGCTCATTTACTGTCTCACCGTAATGACCAGACACGGTCTCACTGTAAAAATTCTTTATGTTTTTCTTTAAACCTGTATCATGGTAATTATCTTTTTCACCTTTTTATTTTCCCATGTTTTTATTTTTGCGACGTTTGGTATTTCTAAATGATAAAACAAAGTAAGTATCACTCGGTTCCTCACTCGAGGTTTCTTCTACCTACTCTTTTTGAACCTTTCTTCATCCCTACAACCATTTTCTCACCTGAACATTCAGTGAATGCCAAGAATGAAACATCTGTCATCATCGACACCTAAGAAGTGTATCTCGAAGAAGAAGAAGATTGCACCTAAGCTGACACCCGAAATACCTTTAAATCTGAATTTGGTAAATCATGTTGTTGTACTTGAGAAAGAGATTTTCCCCAAATGGCTTCTGTCTAGTAAGTCTTTGGTATTAAAAGTGTTAGAACAGTAAGGCTGGTTAGAATGGTTTTCAAAGGAGGATAGACCCATCTATCCTAGGTTAGTGGATCAGTTTTACCAGTACATATAGTTCTCATTTGATTCTGGTGAGATTTATGTTGTAAGAAGTTGGGTCAATGGCCAGATATGCTCATTCTCTTCGAGGTTATGGGCTGCATGCCTTAGGATACCTCATGAAGGCATCTGTGAGGATTATCAGAGAGGACATCCACCTTCAACCGATTTATTTGATTTAGAATATTATCTGAAAACATTAATTGGAAATGGCACCCAAAGGAGGGCCATTTATGATGAATTAGATGGAGAATCAAGACTTCTGTTCAAGTTTATACAGAATTTGGTTAGTCCAAGAAAAGGTGATTTTGATGTTTTAAAATATCAAGATATGTTTTTGATTCACCTTATGAAAAATGGCCATAAGATCAACCCATGCAAGTATATCATACACCATATGTGTGAGTTGATCAAAGTCACATACAAGTCAACTTCTTGGTTCTACTCTCGGATAATCTCAGCCATGATTCTTTCCAAATGTGTGGTTGGACCTAATGAGGAAGTAATTAAGGACTGTGAGTACTATCTCTCAAAATCCACCATCAAAAGAATGAAGATAAACTAGAATCCTTGGAAAAAGGAATGGGTAGAAGACAGTGATCGAGTTTATGAGAAATTAAATCCTATGGATTATCCCTCAAGACCGAAAGACATTTCTGATCCTATTTTGGAACCAGATGATATTGTTGAGTATCCTGAAGAAGAGTAAGAAGAGTTTGTAGTGCCACCTAGGGAAGCTGTTACTGTTGAAGAAGACAGGACAACTGCTCCTCTTGAAGTTATTAAAGAAGAAGTCCCTACTCCTAAAGAAGCTATTAATCTGGAAATTCAACCTAAGACTGAAATAGAATCAGTTTCTAAAGAACCTGAAAAGCATTCCATGGAAGAGCCTGCAGTAGAAGAGCCTATAGTGGAAGAGCTACCTATTTTGAAAGAGGTCAATCTTGAGGAACTCCCTGTGGAACAATCTGTTCCTGAAATCATCCCTTCAGCTGAATAAAGGATGGAGCTAGCCTTTAAGATGGCTAGAAAGGAAATGTGTGAGGAACTTAGAGTTGAGTCTGTGGAATTAGACCAAGATCATAAGCCTCTCAGTCCTGAGAAGGAGGCACCTATTGAGGGGGAGAAAACCCAAAATCTTGAGTCTATTGAAGCCTCTCATCCAAATGAGTCAAGTCCAATAGACACTCAGTATAAATTTCCTAGTTTCTATGATGTAAATGATTCTCAGCAGGTTACAGTAACCGGACTTGATATTTCCTCCTTATTTCAGTTGAAATCAGTATCCAATTTTTCACCAGAGAAGGAACCTGATCCTGTACTAGTCCCTACTCTTGAACCCTTATCTGAACATTCATCCTATGTGAGTAAGGATGATATTAAAGAATTTAGTGATACTCTATTATCTAGAGTTGAGAAACTCATGAATACCCAACCTCGTCCTGTGAAAAATTTAAGTGAGAGAGATGCCTCACTATTATTGAAGAAAATTATTTGGAAAATACAACCTAATATGATCCATGAGATTCAAGAAGTAAGAGTTGAAAATAAGCTGCTCAGTAATGAAGTGAAGACCCTAAGTAGTATGGTTGAAGACATGCAGAGAGAGCTGCATTCGAGATCTAAATCTGTTGCTCCTCCTGTAGAACCTGCTGCTCCTAAAATCCCACAAGTTGGTGTGTCTCAGATTCAACCTTATCTACCATTCTTAGATGAAAAGATCGCTGAAAGGAACAAACAAATTGTGAAGGAAATGAAAGATCTTTTTTCCAATATTAATAAACTCACTGATGAGTATACAGGGTGTCTTCAAAAGGTGCTGAATCAACTAAAATCTTTGACCACATCTGTCAAAGCATCTAGTCAATCCTCTAAACCCTCCTTGGACAGTGATCTTCTTAGAACTGAAGTAAAAGAATAGCTTCAGAGTGTACTCAGTGGCTTCAATGTGGATTCTTTATCTGAAGTGGTCAAGAACAATGATAGAGTTTCTGACCTAGTACAAATCCACTCCAAAATTGCTAATGATGCTCTGCAAGAGATTACCAAGAAAGTGGATTTCTACTTCAATAGAATCTTCTCCAAGACCGATATGACAAACCATTTCAAGTACCTTGTAGAAAATATGTGGATTCCTCCTGTGACTCAAGCTTTCAAGAACCAAGTCCAGAAACTCACAGATTTTACTCGATTGTTGGACAAGTTTATGGAGAACAAGGATGATTTTGAAAAATCCATGTAGTATGGTGGAGAGATCATTACAGATTTCATCAAACTTCTGAGGCCCTATATTCATGTCCAGAGTACAGCCATTATTGCTCTAATGGCTGCACCTCTCAGACCTGGGCTGCCTACCTTCTTCTCTGCCCTAGCCTCAACCACCATGTCTGTCAGACAAGTACTCAGTCAGATCGGGCCTGTGATTCTTGATCAGCAACTGCCTAGATCTTCTACTGCTCCTACCTTGGCTCCCTCAGTCTTTGAAGGCCTTCCTTTACCCTCCTTATCAACCACCTCTCTACCTTCTTCTACCTCAACCACTGCCCCTATGGATTCCTCTTCTGATGTTGCTAAAGGCAAAGAGAAGGCCAACCCATGAACAAGAATAGTGATTACTCTTTTTTGATAGGGGTGCTATTTATTTTGTATTCCTCTTTTGCTTTGTACTAAACCTTGTTTACTCTTAATGGAATGTGAACTTTTTTTACCTCTCTTTTTAATCTTTTTGATAATCCCAAAAGGGGAAAGTTTCTATATGCTAGACTTTTATCTTATTTTATCTCTATAGTTGAATCCAATATACACACTAACTATACATGATTTGTGATCATCAAAAAGGGGGAGATTGTTGGACTCCTCATGTATTAATCATGTTTTAATGATCACAAATATTATTTAACCTAGTTAACTCCTATAAATTATATCCAATCATGTGTATTTATGTTTAAAGTTTTATCATGATTTAAGAAGAGCCATGAAAGATCTTAATTGCTCTATATCCAGTTTACTTACTTTATACTATCTTTGATCTACTCTCAAAATACCTTCTTTGAAAAATTATTAAGTCTAATCCTTTCTATTATCATCATTATTTAAGTATGAACACAGTTACTTTGAAAAGTCTAAGACACCGTGAGTCTGCCACTGGCTATGTATTTCTGACACTGTGAAGCCAGACACTGTGAACAAGACATCGTGAACAAGACACCATGAACGAGACACCGTGACCATGAGACACCGTGACCATGAGACACTGTAACACTCAGATACCGTGTGAAGAAGACACCATTTTCATGACTCACTGTGACACCGTTTCTTAAACTATTTTGTCATCTTTCAATTTAATCTCTAACAGTCATATTTGATTATTTTAATGCACTGACATAATTAATGTTTCTTTATAGACATATCATCAGATAGTATGAGGTACGAGGTGCAAAACACATGCAACATGTCGGCTCCAACACATGAATTCCAAGTTAAAATTGAAGTGTGGCCAAGAATCATGGGGTGAGATACAAAAAGGAAAAGAATGGTCGTAATCATGATAACGAAGAAGAAACTTGGAGGATGTTTTGAAATAAAGTCACACTGCATGAAACTCGACACTAAAGAACACAAGAAGCATATTTGAAGCCTAGAGAACATCTTCACTTGTTGAATCTCACGAAGAACACAAGCTGAATCGCGACACTCTGTTTTCCACAAAAATTCTAGAGAAGGACCCAAAGCTTCATCTGCTTCAATCTAAATGAGTCCAGAGCTGCATTGACATCACACAAGAGCATTCTAAACTCATCTCTATATTCTTACTCTGATGTGATCATTATTTTCCTTACATTCCGAGCAGTGTGTGCTTCTGTATGTTTGGACACACACTAACTCCTAAGCTGAACTGGAGGATACTAAAATCCTCACACCAAACTCCTTATACCTTTTTATATCCCATGAAGAACTGTGGTAGAGTTCTGAGGACCTGGACAGCCTGTGTTCTTTTTTTGTTTCTTTCCCACGTAGAACTGTGGTAGAGGTCTGAGGACCTGGACAGTCTGAGTGCTGTTGTAAACCCCGATCTAGGGTGTGGATAAAAGTTATATATAAATTGTTTGAGAGGACTAAGTCTTATCTTGAGACTAAACCTCTTGGTTAAAACTATTGTGCATCTTATTTTTGTCTTAACTAGTTTCAATATTCCGCTGCTAATTACTTTGAAATACAACTCTGTTTTAAAGTAACTATGATAGTTGAACTAGTAAGTGTTTGTAAATATTTTTAGCCAATAAATTAGTTTCAAAAGCTAACTTAATCTTCAGATTAAGTTAACTGATAAATAATCAATCTTTGAGAAATTAACTGAACACTTACAATATTTATAAATTCACTACAGTTTAACTAGTTTGTTAAATTGGGGTTTTTAATAGAAATATTTTTAATCAGAAATTTTTAATTAGAACTCAATTCACCCCCTCCCCCTCTTTAGTATCCACTCCAACCAACAAACCCCATTACAGAAATGAAATGGGTATCTTTTAGAATCATATTCATAACTCATTTTTACTCATATTTAACCAGTGTCAAGATAAATAATTCTCACCAAATTACATAGGGGCATCCAACCAGGTAATCTCCCTCATTTTCACCTTCAAATACTAAATCATTACCTAATCCATTATATAGTTATATCGAGATTTCCCATAATCAAGATCTATTTCAGGCTCACCCATCATCATCTCTAATGTGAAAGTACCATATCTTGAAAAAAAATTATAATATTGAATTTTTTTTACCATAAAAACCATGAAAAATCATTTTAACCCATAAGTAAATAACTTTTCATTTTCACATAAAAAGAAGGAGAAATGTCATTTTTCATTGAAAACTCATAAAAATGAAAAAATTTCGTAAGATAGGTAGTAATATATTCTTTTAAAACCCATGTAAACATGTAGAGGAATCCTAATAATGAATAATAAATATGTATATTTGAAAAGGAAGTCAATATGTATATTTTAAAAATCAATTTTTTTTATTTATGTAAAATGTCAAATAATAACCCATTCGGGAAATATTGAAATGTTTATTTTTTAAATATTTTTAAAGAAAGACAAAATTAGTTGAATTATAAATTATAATACTATAAATAATAAATATGAACATTCTTGAAACATTTATAAATAATATGTATATGGAGTAAATAGAGATTAAAACATTTAAAAAACGTTTTAAATGAGAATCCATTACCTTAGGTACCATCTAGGATTGTATGTTATCTAATTCCAAAACAAAAAAAATTATTTTATTTAATTAATTTTTTAATATAATTTTTTATTTTAATTATATTATCATTATTCCTTTTATTTCATTTTATTTCAATGTTTTAAAAGGTTGCTAAATCTATTAATATTACATCAGATGTTCTGCAGTCATTTGGTATTTAATTATTAAAAAAGACATTATTGGTTGACTGTGGTCAAGTTTTCATGATTTTATAATAATATTCACATCATAATTATTATATTTATAAATTTATACACTTTTAAAACTATGTAACATGGTCATGAAAAATTATTTTCATTGTTTTCTGAAGATGGTAGTTCATGCGTACATATTAACGATGTTTTCATTTTTATATGATATGGAAAGGAAATAAAATAGATAAAATTTTACCTATATAGAATCATAACCATATTATAAATATATTATTTATTAATTAAATCCATCCTTAAAACCATCCATCTTCAGAGGAAATAAAAAACCAACCACATTGCTTCATTAAGGTGGTTGTCCACAAGTACGCACAAGTAACGTTATTAATTTACAAAAGTTGTAAAGGTAATAATGTAGATATTATCATGTATTTATATAAACATAATTATTTGATTAATATATTATATATTTATTAAATACATTATAATAACCATCCATTTGAGGTGGTGATGAAGGACGAAACACTTTGCTTCATTGAAGTGATAGTCCACACCTGCACATGAACAATGTTTTTATTCCCCATAGAATGGAAAAATAGATGAAAAATGGTTTTAACATAATAAAAAATCATTCAATTATATTATATATACTGATTTTATTGTATAATTATGTTTATGACAGGTTTTATGGATTTTGAAGAAAAAATAAACATGAAAGAACTCGGTTAAGGGTAACACCTCTTCCTTGGAATATCTATGTGGGATCACGCCTTCAGCCTTATAGGATGGTAATTTATAGATACTATAACCTCTATGGAATTGGGAGGAGTATATAATGGTATTTAGGAAATTATTTTTAAAGATATAGTTCTCAAATTTTCTGAATAAGTAAGGAGAGGGGGTTTCATATTATAAGTGAGGAGAGTGGCATGATTGTAATATCCTTAACATTAAAATTTTATAAATATCTTACTCAAGGTAAATTGGAAAAAAAATTAAAATCTAAGGTGATATTTTTTTCAAATAATCTCATGCTATATGATTTAATAAAATATTTTTTAACCATATCACTTAGTTTGTTCCATATAACCTCTTTTACCCTTTAGTGTGGGGATAATAATTTATCATGGTTACTTTTCATTACGACCAAAAATGAAATCATCATCATCAATAAATATAAACTTCATAATTAAAATTATGAAATCCATTTTTCAATATTAAATCATTATAATTGGTGAAATTTATTTTAATATAAAAGAGTAAAACACAACATAAAATAATGCTTCAGAAATATTAATTTTTAAGAGTAAATATGATTTTTTTTAAAACAAGTATAATGAAGATTAATATATAATTAATTGGATTAGTTTTAGTAAAATGGGACTAATATTACTTTAAAATTAATCCAAAATGGAATGGATGTTTTTAAATAATTAAAACAAAATGATATTTTTTATAAAAATCGGTATTTTTCACTATTGAGCCAAAAATTAATCTTTTTAGAAAAATCCCCAAAATTCTCCATAAGAAAAATTTATTCTTATGAATCCAAAAATTAATTCCATTTTAATAAATTTAAATTTTACATTCTTTAAAATTTAATTTTAAATAAAACCAACAATTTATTTAAACAAAACTCTGTCGTTTTCAATTAAAAAATTATATAAAATTATTTATAAATTTATGATGAATATAAATATTTGAAATGAATACTTATAAATCATATTATGGACTTATTTATAGTATTTTTGTGGTTTTAAAATTTATCCCCCTTTAAGAAATTGTTTCCTCGCAATATGATTCATTACTTAAACAAGTGGGTGTAGGTTTCCCTCATAGATTTGTTTGATACCCATGTTGCTTTCATGGTCTCGTGATTCTTTCATAAAATTTTAACATAGTGAATCATATTATTTCGTATTACCTTATCTATGGGATCACAAAACTGACCATCTTTTATTCATAGGAAATTTTATCTTCCAATTGTACCACCTCAAGGCCCAAGACATGAGATGTATTATGTACATATTTTTGTAACAATTAAACATGAAAGACATTATGTAACTGAGATAAACTCAGAAGTAAGACTAATCAGAAAGAAACTAATCCAAATTTTTATATAAATTTTTATAGTCCAATAAATCATTTTCTTAACTTTAAATTCTTACCAAAACACATAAAACCTTTTAATAGATATATTTTAAGAAATACATGATCGCCTACCTTAAATGATAGATCTTTCATCCATGGTGTGCATTCGTATGTTGATATTTCCTTTATGGGATTTAACTTATTTCTCTATGGGTGTATTGGCATGTTTCTAGATGCTAATATTGTAATTTAGAAGGCACTACCTAATGCCACTAAGAAATGTTCCAAGAGGGTTACATAATAATTATATTCAAAATCTTAGTTAAATTGTATATGAAATTAGCATGGTGAATAAATATTACTCTCATGCATGGTTTAATAATTATTCATGTATGGTTGGTCACAAATATTCAATCAAAAGTTATTCAAGAGGATATAACATGGGTAGACCTTTTAAATAAATATTTATTCACCAGGTAATTATTAATTATATGAACATAAAATACTTATGTAGTTTTGTTTATTGACAAGGTAATAAATATTTATTTATTGGGTCATGTAAATATTTCATAAATATTTATACATTGGTTTTTTAAAAATTATATTTATTTATTTTTCATTCATTAATAATGTTTTATTTATTTATTTAAATAAATAGTCATCTTTTAGGTTTGATAAATATTGGAGAGGATTGACATATTGAATTTCATGGTTTAATGAGAAATGATATATTAAATATTATTTAAATAAATATTAATTTATTTATTCTAGGAAATAATATTTATTAATCCATGAGTTTAACACATGTCATGTCAATTATAATAATATTAGTATTATTTAGATAATGGGTTCATCAAATATTTATAAAATAACAAGGGCTTGAGTGTAATTATTATTTATTTAACCCTATCTCTATACAAACCCAATTATGTCATTTTAAAACCAACTCATTGTTGTTCTAAATTAAATCCAATATTGAATTATCTCTATACTTATACATATTTTCGAATAGAATTAACTCAAGAACAAATAATAAACCTCCTCCTCCACCCTCTAAAGTCTAGAGAGAAATAGAGTAATTTCTTCTCACATAAAATTATTTTATTATGATAAAAAATTAATGTTGTTAGAGTTAGATTCATTTGTGCTAACACCCATGGATATTTTTAGTGATGTTTGGAGGTTCATAAAACAAGTGTTGATCATCATTAGAGGGATTTTACCCTTGAATATTTTCACAACAATGATGGTGCACCATGAAGTGGCCAACCAATTCATCAACGAAGTTAGAATTTTAATGCGAGGTAATCCTTGATCTATAAAAATTAATTATAAACTATATGTGATGATACTCTCTCTTGGTCTCACATTTATTTTTGAAGAATATTAAATTTTAATTCATTATTAATCATGTTTATTGTCATATAAATTTAATAATATTCATTGAGACTCAATAAAAGAAGGGTTTTTCAGGATCAAATAGGCTTTTCCACTATGTATAAAACTTATAAGTGATGTCAAAGAATTATAAGTGAATTAATTACACACCACATGAATTATACTGAATTTAAATTAATTAAATAACCACTGCATCATTTTTATTAAATAAAATACATGTTTATTAATTACATGACCACTATGTTGTGTGAATTAAATTCACAGTGTGTATATTAACTACATGACCACTGCATAATGTGTATTAATTACTGTATTTATTGGCTTTCAGTTACATTTATTATGTAATAAATACGTGATGAATCTTTGACTACACGTTTTTAACCATGAAAATGTATAGACAATATGCCTTGTATAATTATTTTAATGAATATTAAATTCCCAATTAATTACTCATTAAATTTGAAAATACTTTTTTTGTCTCTTCCATGAACACACTATGTAATTATATAATTTAAATAAAATTAATTTATTTAATTTATTTAAAATTATGAATGATATAATTTCAAGAGTTTTTCAGATAAGATAAATTGAATCAATTAATTAATTAATGAGATAATTAATTGTATTAATTCAAGAAAAATTTATCCTAATTAAAGAAATAATTGAAGTTAATGTCAGTTGGTATAAAAATATATATTCACTGTATGTGTGTAGATGATTGTGACACTAGAAAAACCTGTGTATAAGACTAGATTATTTTAATTTTTAATTATTAAATTAAAATGGAGGTCTTTGTGTCATCCCTTCCACTCATTGTGTAAGGACATGTTCACCCATAGTTTCTTTCTGTTAACCCCCTTAACCAATCCTTTAGTTCCCACTCACTTGGATGTGATTAATTCTTATGTACTAAATGAATCACTTAGTCGAGTGATGGTTGTTCAAGTTCAGATTTAAGAAGAGACCAATCTATAAGTTTCATAGGTGGATAGATGGGATATTATAAGCATGAATGAAGTTATTATTAAAGGTGTTTTTCCCTAGGGTTTAGGGTTAGTTCATCATCTCCTAGATAAATTAACCATTATAAAAAATCATGATCATACCATTTTATTATTTTATTTTTATTAGTTTCCTGGTTATTTATTTATGAATGCATTATTTTAGTCTCTTAATAATTTAATTTAAATGATTTAATTATAGAATTAATATAAATTGGACTATGCATAAATTTTATCTAGACATGGTAAATCACTTAAATAAAATACACTTAATATTAAAATGCATTTAATAAGATAAAATGTTTTTTTATGAATAAATATAAATTTCCCTAAAATCAAAATATTATTTCCTTAATTCCTTTCACTACTAATGTTAAGATAGAACCGCAGTTTAATGTGATTGAATAGCCTAATTTAGGGTGCTTTCAATTATTAGGGAATTTTAGCTTGAGTTTTTTGTTCGATTTAACCTATTTCACATTAAGGGTTGACTGTATAAGCAGGACTTGTTGTATCTCAAAGGAACGCAATAAGGAAATCCAAATCTTGGATTTTAGGATTGGGGAGTCCTCTTAATGGATCAAGGAGCTATGATATAATGTAGTTAGTAAGACCAACCAGCATAACTACCTTCAAATATATTTTCAATCCAATGTTTGGGTAATTATAAGGGACATATAGATCCTTTCTAGTAGAATATCCACATAATAATATATTTCAAAACCAATGATAAGAGCTATTTGATTCTGATAAAATAGTGAGACTGATAAATAATATTTATTACATCATATAATTTGGGAATCAAGATGAAATAATAAATCTTCTTTTAATTAATATAGATTATAGAAAGAGAAATCATCGTAAAATTGTGATCATTTAGGAAATAGACCATGCCCTCACCCGTACATATTTCCAAGAGTGGTATATTTTTTTTATACATTGTACTACTATATGAAAATTTATACAATGTGATTTAATACCATTTACAAGTTCATCCACCTCAATAAGAAAGTGAAGGTGAGAAGGATGCCTATAGGAGGTACATGGGTATGATTTTATTTTCTGCTACATCGGGATATCAGTTATGTCCTAAGAAATAATAACACAATATAAGTACATGGATTTCTATACCATTCCATATCATCTCCTTTCTCTTTATATGGGTAGATATTCCCTTTAGATAAATGTGATTGTTGCTACACTATTTTATTATAAACTAGAAAAATGAATTTACCAAATGATCTTGTATTCAATATACTAAAGTACATTAATTGGTTTGGAAAATTGTGCCTCTATAAAGATAATTTATTATCCATTAATATCATAAAATCATCATTATCATTCATGTTCTTCTTATTTATCTAGAATTTTGATATTAATATTGAATATTAACGGAATAGAAAACATTTGACTAAGCTTCTCCAAAGAGATAAGGATTATGAGGAACTCGGTTTCATAACCCTTATAGTAAAAACATGAAAGTTAATGGTTGAAAATACTATGAATATTTTTATAATAAATGGTTCCTTTTAAAATTATTCCAATAGTAAAAAAAATTAGTGTTTGTGAGGTAAAAAAGAGGGTATTTTCTTAACATGTAGATATAATGGCCATTTCTCAAAAAAAAAATCTATAAATTGAAGAAGATGAAAGAAGATTCTTCTACTTCAAATATAGTCATCATAGAATGAAATGTTTTGATTTCATTTCACATCTATTAAATACTAACTTATATTCAAATAATTAAACGAAGAATGGAACACTAAAATAAGTAAGGTGTGTTCTCACATGTATTGCAGAAGGGTGGTTCTTATATCAATAATAAAAAACACACAACTTCATGAAGTAATGTTTAATTGTCCTTGTGGGTTAAAAGGGGTGATCCCTATGTAAATAGAGTGAATTTCACAAAATCTAACTTCCAAAAGTATTGATTAATGATAAATTATATTTTATTAAATGTGACCAATAAATTTATCTCATATTTTTGTTGGACACAATGAGATATTATTTCATTTATATAATAAATATTGTTATAGTTTTCATACTTAACTAATAGTTAAATAATTATTAAATCACATATATAAATCCAACCAATTAATGGTGAAATATAAAATATAATACTCATACCCAATTGTTTCAAGATAATTATTAGTCAATTAAAATTATAATTTGTGATGTATATATCCAGTATAATTTTTAGACTCTTTTGATCTAAAAATATTTTTTATATGAAATTATTTTGTTTTAGCCGAAGAACTATTTAAATAGAAAGGTAATCCACAAATATTTTTAAAATGGTACAATATTGATGGAATTAACTATTCCAAGGAGAATCTTGAATTAAATTTATATAATCTGTGATATTCCTTTAAGAAATATTAGGAATCCTCGATGAAGTAATGAAGGAACTTGGTAAAGATAGAAGGTCCTCTTAGTGGGTTTTTCAAAGAATTTCTTAACCAAGTATTCATCAGTCATTAAATATAGTGTGAATGGATTTCCTAAACTAGAATTACATTATTAAAATCATAGAGACTGTGATAACACAAGGTAGTTCAATGAGTATCCTTATATATATATTTAAATTCTTTCATGATACCATTCCATACATGTTCCAAAATATAGCAGTTTAAATACTAGCCATATTCCAACTATATAGGCTAATAAATATCATATGATTTGTGATATAAATAATGACCATTATGTCATAAAATCAAGTGTTTTAAGGAACCATTTTTATATATTGTGAAATCATTAAATATACATCATGAAAACACAAGGTGTGTCTCATTAATGGCCCCTTTTCTACTAAACATATTAACAACCATAATATAGAAAAAATTATTAATAACACTAACTAACTTTTGATGTGGGAAGGACATAAATTTTAGGATGGTGTTTTTAAGAAATTCTTAAGTTGAATCCTGGATCTAGATGCACATATAGAAATAAGAATATTAAATACCACAAGTTTTAGTGGGGGGATTTTTTCCAAATACACATACTATATAGGAATGATAAAACCCATAATATTTGTTTTATATTCACCATATAGGTTTAC
This sequence comes from Viscum album, assembly GCA_963277665.1. NCBI lineage: Eukaryota > Viridiplantae > Streptophyta > Magnoliopsida > Santalales > Viscaceae > Viscum > Viscum album. Next base: position 19,447,369 of record OY728119.1, on the reverse strand, counting down.
ATATATTATTAAAAAATATATTACATGAAGTATTAAGTGGAAACCTATCTATGAATGAATAATTAATTTGAAATTAAAATTTATTTCATGTAGAAAAATCTAATTTGTCATTTTTGTAATTTCCCAAGTTGGTGTAATGATATTGGTAGGTATTTAATAGAAACCATACATGTATGGTCAAGTTTGAACCAATAAAACATATATGATTAAGGAAAGTATTACAATATCTTGAAATTGTCAATAATAATACCTTCTTATGAATCATCATGCGAAATTCTATTCATATTTTACTCATCATAATTTCTCTAGGATCATTTTATTGAGTATTGGGTGTAAAGATCATGAAACTTTATGTAAACATTAATAGGAATGTCTATATGATGTAACCAAAAAGGCTTGTAACTTCTAGAAATAAAAATAGGATACATGAGTTTCTTGGATCCATTAATGTTTTGAAACAAGAATAATAATCATAGGATATTTACATAAAATGAATGTGTGCTCAAGTGTCTATAAGAGGTTAGTGGGATTGCTATATTTTTCATGGAAAATGTGATTAAAAACATATAAAAAATAAGACATTAGTCTTAAGGTTATTTAAGAAAAAAGATAATTTCTCTAATATGACTTGGGTAGAAATCTTTATTCTAGGGGAAAATATCTACTACCATAGATCAATGGGGTTACTTATTCCATCTCATCCAATATAGTTGGCCTCATATTGAAAATTAAAATATTGAATAATGCAACTAATTTTTTCTAGTGAAACATGGTATTCTTGTGATTTATATATTGTATATAACTAAGATTACTTTAGAAATCTATCTCGCATTGAATGATATAGACACAAGTTTTATCTTTATTATTAATAAATAATGGAATGAAAATATAAAATGATCCTAAGATAAATTAATGTTATGATAGTGAAAACTATATGACAATTCTTGATGAAGAAAAACATGATGAGTTCCTAAAAATTGTAGTAATGGGAATAATTTTTCCAGGGGATGTATAATGAGTCTTATTTAGATCAGTTAATCTTGAATTGCAATAAGTCTTAGGTAATATGAAAGGGTTAATCAAGTTATAACCAAAATTTTCCATATATGTATTAGATTAAGTATATTTTGGAATATGATACAACTTAAGAAGTGACTTTAGAAACATTTTTTTCAATATTTAGGAGTTATACCCAAATAGTAATGTTAAATCATATTATAATGAAATTTTAACTATAATCTTATCTAAGATATAATTAAATATAGAAAATAAAAGTATATACTTATTCATATATATATTGATGAATTTTCTTTTAGAAATTTGGTCGGGGTAATAAGATCATCCATAGATAGTGTGGTGGGATAAGTATCTATAGCCATATTGATTAGAAGAATGTCTATCATATGAATATAATTAGTTGACTTGTTAACATTTGGATCTAGAATAAGTGGTAGTCTAATGGATTTGGTTCCCTAGACCCACTAATATGTATATTAAATAAATATAATATTCACAATGTTCAATATTATTTAATATCTTATCACATGATGATCTTATTTTGCATGAAATCTACGTGATAATGTCCTAAGGGTTCCTATCACACAAAAAGTTCATAAGACTTATCTGTTATGATGAGAACCTGGAAGTGTAATGAAAATAATATCCCATATATGTTATATATCTATATTATATCATTTTATGGGACACAAATAATACAGGATGTAAGGGGTGGAAACTCATAGGACTTTGTGACACTTTCTCACAGTATATGCCCTTGGTAACCTAAAAAAGGATATTATGATAACTACACTTGCTAGTAGGAAATAAATATTTCTATGTGTCTCTAAGGAAACAGACTTAATAATTATATATTATAGTTACTTTGAACTAGAATTAACATTCTTACAATCCCAGGGATCTTTTTGGTTTACTATTTTAGATAATTAACAAAAAATATTAAATATTAAACCCATAAATTACAAGTTCACACTTATATATATTATCAATTTTCCCCCAAAAAAATATTTTTAAAATAAATCATCGTTTCTTTTCATGATAAATCTTCAAAATATTCACCTTGACCTTATCATTGTCCTTACTGTTCCTTAAACCCTATAAAAAAAATTTAAAAATTGTGGGATAAGGACAATAAGCTTAGTAAGGGGAATAAAAATAAGGCAACTATTAGTCTAGTAAAAAACATAAAAACCCATGAAAACCTATTTGTAAAAACAAAACATTTAACCATAAAATGGAATAAACATTATTTTAAAATAAATTATATTTAACTTAAATTTTGAAATTAATGATTTCCATGAAACTCATATGCCAGCATGGAAAAGTAAAGTAGGTTTCTCAGGACATCATCATTATAGAACCCTTATAAAACCCTTATAATAACCCATAAAAATTTGAATAACCATATGGTAGACTTACAATATAATTATCTGGATAACAAAATCAGTACTCAATGTATTTGAGTGTTATCTGGGTATACCCAAAGTTATAACAAGCTCACCCATAATCTATAATGGGGCTCAACAATTTTTATGTAATTTATAAGGACCATGTCATAAATAAATCTATTGAAAACTCTTTTAACCCAATGTTAAAAACACTTTTATATATCAAATACTCATTTTTCTTAAAAATCACTTTTAAAATATAAAAACCACAGACATCATAAAGAAACCATTTTCATTAAAATAAACTATGAAAATGTATAAAATAAACATAAATTAATTAAATAATAATAAATGAGGTATAACCTTCCCATTCTATATAAGTTACACAAATACATTCCTTTTAACTTTTGATAAAAGTGTTGAAAGAGGAACATCAAGATAGAATTTTTAATAGAAAGTCCCTTACCTTGAGTCGGACTCATTAAACACATTATTTATTTTCCTGAGTAATAAATCTAGATTAACTTATTATTTATTATAAACTATTTTCAATTTCATCATTAATTTATTTTATTTAATACTTTGTTATATAAAATTACTCAATTAACTAGGTTCACTTTAGATATTTTGATGATATATGTCTCATAAGTCCAAAATAACTTACCTATGTTGACTACAGTCAAAGTGATCATTACTAAACCATCTCCAAAAATATATTCATGAAATAATTATACATTAATATATTAATTATACTTTTAAATTCAACCTTTAATGATGGTTATGAAAAATAAACTATATTACAATCATGAAGACAATAGGTCGTATGTATGCAAGAGTAACACTTTTATTTTTCAACGATCATTATAGAAAGAAGATAAATATTATTTTATCTTTAAATAATTATAATAATATCATATTATTTATTTAATTTTACTTATATGTATCATCCATGTGATATGGTGGGGGGGGAATGAGGTTATAATTTTTTAATGCATGGAAAGATGATGAAATAAATAATATATTATCTATTAATAATGATAAATATGTCCTGAGTATCATATATAAACATTAATTTCATCATGATAACCAGTCTTGAGAGAGGGTGATGGAAAACTAATTACATATGTTCTCAGGGCGGTAGTCTGTTGTACACACGAACAATGAATTATTTTCCCATTTTATATAAGTGGATATGTATATATAGATCATTACACTAACAGAATAAAATCATATTATATGTATTATACTATATTAATAATTTTTTCATGCTGAAATTTTTATGAAGAATGTGAAAAAATAAGAAATTCTCGATTAAAAGTGATACCTCTTCTTCGGACAATCTCTATTTATTAACACCTTATGACCACTATGGTTGGTATTATGCCTAACCCAATACCTATAGAATTTGGGGAGTAATTCTAGGAATGGATTTGGTAAGGGATTATCTAAACCAAATGGGTTTTTAAGTTTTGAAAAATTGAGAAGAAGAAGTTCCCTTTTATAATAGAGGGGAGGGGCACTCTTGGAATTTCTCAAAATAATAAGTTAATATAAAATAATATTTAACACCAAATGGTTCACAAATTATTAATTTCTAATATAAAATTATTATAGGTTTAAATCCCCTAATAAAATAAAAAATAGATAAATTTTTACTATATTTTGACCCTACTATTTTGGTTTTAACCCTTATTTAACCCATTTAACTCTTACCATGACTACATGGATTTTTACACTGTGAGGGTTAATATATTTACTATAAAATGAACAAAAAACTGATAAATTCTTCATGGATGACATTTTAAACATTATTATAATAAATTTTTAGAGTTTAATATTTTTGATAATTTTATATCAATTAAAAAATATTATTTATTTTCAAATATCAATAATGTTAATTTTTAGAACTATTCATTACTTTGACTTTAATAAAATCAAGATAACACTTATAATTATAAAAACCTATTTTATTTTATCCCTAACATGTCAAGGTCATGTATATAATTTTTTTATCACGTTATTTATCTCAAATTATATTTATTTTAATATTTTTAATATATTTTATTTTAGTTCTCAATTATTTAATTAATTACTCCATCAGTGTTATGTAAGCATTTAAGTTGATTATTTATTTACTAAAAATGAAAAATAAATTACCATGATGAATATTAATCATTTATATCTACAAGTACTATTTATAGGAAAACATATCCTCTATATTACACCATATTAAAAATATTATACTTATTAAAAACAAGAGAATGACATGTTTGAATTTTCATTAAATAAAATACTATAAAGGTAGTAATCTCATCCAAGTTTCCCTAAAAGGTAATAAATAAATATATATCAAGAAAATAAGTTTATTATGATCAAAATTTACATTTATATTCATTAACAATTTATTTTAACTCACATATATATCATAACAACACCTTTAATGTGTTATTTTGGCTTTTATGTTCTTGTGCAAGAATTGTACAAAAATTTGGATAATCCCTTTACTATATAACCCTATAATTCATGTATAAAAATAATAGTCATAAATATTACATAATATTTAATATTCATGTATATCAAAAACTTATATCATCGTAATTATTATCTTTAGGATACTAAATTTCACTTTTCCAGTGTTTCGTAGGCTTTGCATCTGCAATGAAAATGATTTCCATATTTATTAAAGAATAAATTATAATATCATTGTTTTCAATTTTTTAATGATATTTATTTTATTTTATCATACTTTATTAATTCTATTATTTTCAAAAATATATATATATATATTATTTCTATGTTTAGGTGATATAATAAAATATATTGTATTTCATCATAACAGTATTTTATATTATTCACTAAAAAATTAATTTATTCAGAAAAATATAAAAAAGTCATCCTAGGATAAAAAAAATTATTTTTGAATAAAAATAAATTCCATTTTATGAAATTAAATTTCTATATGTGATAAAAATTATGTTTAAAATAATGTTTCAAAATGCGATGAAAACTGCTTTTTTGAAAAAAAATATAGTTTTTCTTAAAAATGAATATTTATATTCAAAAATGATTTTATACCAAATTAAAATTTTAAAAATAATTTAAATGAACATAAATAAATTATTAATAATATAAGAGAAATAAATTTTCTTTTAAACCATTTTAAAATAAAATGGAACTTTTCAAAATGGTTGAAACTAAAATACAGTTTTCAATAAAATCTGTATTTTTCACTATTCACTAAAAAATCAATCTTCTCAGAAAATAATAAAATTTCACCATAATATAATGTTGGTATGGTAATTTCAAAAATGATATTATAATTTTAAATAAAATTTATATAAGTCCCAAAAAATGTATTATAATATTCGCTTTTAAAAACAAGAATACCCATTTTTGAAGAAAATGTATTTTTGATGCATAAAATAACTCTAAAATTATAAAAAAAATTAATGTTATTTTTCATCAAATAATACTTCCCATTAAACATAAGGGTTTAATATACCTAAACCCAATAAAATATCTCCCAAAATTTCATCAATCACTTAAAAATTCCATTACTTAAATCCCTAAAAGGGGGTGTCTAAGAAATTGATCTTATAATCAACCTTAAACGTGTAAACCCATGATTATATCCATAAATATTAAGAAAAAATCACATGAAAAAAAAATCCTAATCTTAAAATTTGTCTAATCCCTCTTCTGATACAAACTATAAGGACCCGGGCTTATGAATTATATATTCTATTATCTTTAAACTATAATTTACATTCTTATAATCTTGAGGATCTTTTTAGTTCATATTTTTAGATAATTAGGAAAACATATTACATAGTAAAATAATACATTACATGTGGAAACTTATACTTAGTATCCATTTTTTTCCACCAAACAAAACATCATAAAATAAAACATGGTTTCTTTTCATAATAAAACTTCACAATTTTCATCTTGATCGCATCCTTGTACCTAGATTTTCATCTTGATCGCATCCTTGTACCTAGTCTTATTTAAAACCTATGAAAAATATTTTAAAAATGTGATATAGTCACAAAATTATCAATAAGGGACATGAAAAGAATAAAATAATTATTTTAGTGAAAAACATGAAAACCCATTAAAAACCTTTTCTTAAAAATATGCCTTTTACCCTAAAAGAGAACGATAATTATTTTAAAAAAATGATATTTATCTTACCTTTTAAAATAAATTATTTCCATGAAAACTTATAATTAATCATGTAAAATTCATTTAGGAAACTTGGGACATCATAATAATAGAAACATTACAAAACCCTCAAAAAAATCTTTACAAACTGGAATAACCATGCGATCGATTTTCAATATAATTCTCTGAATAAAAGAATCATTAGCTAATGCATTAGAGCACTATATGGGCACACCAAAATCAATAACAAGATCACTCATGATCTATAATGGTTTATAACCCTTTTTAGATAATTTATAAGGACCATATCATGAATGAAACCCTTGAAAATGATTCTAAACACATGTGAACAACACTTTCCAGTATCAAAATACCCCTTTTTCTTAAAAATCACTTTTAAAATCTAAAAACTGCGCACATCATATAGAAACCATTTTAATTAAAACTAAATATGAAGAATTATAAATAAAACTTCAAAGATGTAAAAAATCATTAAGGTGGGAAAATTTTATCATGTCTTATAAGTTAAATAATTATATTCCTTTTGAATTTTGTAAAAAGGGTGGAAAGGGGACCTTTAAAAGAGGATTTTTAAAAGAAAGTCTCATGCCTTGAGTCCAACTCATCACATCTGTTCTTTATATTCCAGAATAATAATTTTTTATTAATTTATTTTTTCTTAAGAACCTTTTTCAAGTTAATTATTCCTTTATTTTAATTAATACCATGTTATATACAATTACTCAATTAGTTAAGTTCACTTCAGATATTATAATGATATCTGACTCATAAGTCCAAAATGACTTAGGTATGTGGACTATGGTAAAAGTTTTCATTAATACACCATTTCTAGAATAATATTCATTAAATAATTATCACATTCATACATCAATTATACGTTTAAATCCAACCATGAATTATGGTTATAAAAAATGAACTATGTTACAATCATAGATATGGTATATTGTATGTATGCATGAGTAATGTTTTAATTTTTCAATGATCATTATGGGAATAATATAAATATTATTTTATATTTATATAATGATACTAATATCATATATTTAATATTAATTCTTTAAATATACTTTCATATATCATTCATTTGATATGGTGATGAAAAATGAATCGCAACGCTTCGTGGAGTTGGTGGTCCACATGTACGCATGAAGAGCGTTATCATTTTTTGTGAAAAGAAAGGTAATAATGTAAATGATATATTAAATTTTAATAATGATAAATATTGTATTAATTTAATATAAAAACACTAATTTCGTCTTTATAATCAATATTGATAGATGGTGATGGAAAATGAATTACATCGGTTCGCAAGGCGGTAGTATGTCGTACACACAAATGATGAATTATATTCCCATTTTATGGATGTAGAGAAGGATATAAGTAATTAAAATAACATAATAAAATCCTAGTATATGTATTATTTTGGATTTAAAATTTTATCATGGTTTAATAATGTTTTAGTGATGTTGATGAATAAACAAAACTGAAACGCTTGACGAAAAAGGATACCTCTTCTTCGAACTATCTCCATTTCTTAACATCTTAAGACTAATAAGGTTGGTGTTATTCCTAAACCAAGACATATAAAATTTGGGTATGGATTCTAGTAATTTATTTTGGAAATACATGGATGAACCAAATTGGTTTTGAAGTTTTAAAAAGGATAATAAGAGGTGCCTTTTATAAGAAAGGGGAGGGTCACTCTTGGAATTTCTCAAAATAATAAATTAATAAAAAACAATATATAATACCAAATGGATCAAAACATATTAATTTATAACATATAATTATTATATGTATAAATCAACTCATTAAATAAAAATGATATATGTTTTAACTATATTTTTACCGTTATCATTCATTTTTAATCCTTATTTAACTCTATTAACTCTTACCATGAAAACATGGATTTTTACACTTTGGGGATTATTGTAGTTAAAATAAAATGAAAAAGACCAATAAGTGGATCATGGTTTATATTTATAATATTATCATAGTATATTTTACAAATTAAGTATTTTTAGGAATTTTATATCATTTAATAAAATAATATTTATTGTAAAATATAAATAATGTCAATTTTTAGAACTATTCATTACATCAGCTTTAATAATATCAAGATAGAACTTATAATTCATACCAACTATTTAACTATATCTATAAGATCATAAGGTAATCTAAAAATTTTCTTACAAAATTATTTATCTTAAATTATATTTATTCTAATATTTTTAGTATCTTTTATTTTATTTTTCAATTAATTAATTATTTACTGCATTAGTGTTATATATGAATTTAAGGTAATTATTTATTCTCTAAAGATTAAAATTAAATTACCGTGATGATGATAAATCTTTTACATTTATAAATAATATTTATAGTCGAACATATCCCTTTTATAATTCCATATTAAAAATATTGTACTTATTAATAATAAGAGTGTGACATGTTTGACATTTCATTAAATAAAATATTATTTAGGACATAATCTCATCGAAGTAGACCCAAAAGTTCATAAATAAATTTATATCATTGAAATAAGTTTTTTATTATCTAAATATTCATTTATATTTCGTTAATATTTATTTTAACTCGCATTTATATCATGAAAACACATTTAATGTGTTATTTTGACTTTTTTGGCCTTACGTAAGCATTGCACAAGAATTTAGATAATCCACTTGTTATATAACCCTAAAATTTGTGTATAACCATCATAATAATAAATAATACATACTATTAAATATAAAATTTTATTAAATAATTAAACCATCCCAATTATTATTTTTAGGGCACATAATTTGACTTTTCTAGTGTTTCTCAAGCTCTGTGTCAACATTGAAAATGATTTTCATATTTATTATCAAATAAATTATAATCTCTATGTTTTCAATTATTTTTCAATGATATTTAATTATTTTATCATAATTTTTCATTACATAATTTCCATAAAATTTTTATAATATTTATATGTCTTGCTGATATCATAAAAGATGCTGAATTTTATAAAAAAAGTATTTTTTACTATTCACTAAAAATTTAATTTATTTAGAAAAAAGTAAAAAAATCATACCAGGATAAATTTAGATTGATAAATCAAAAAATAATTCCATTTTTTAAAATCAAATTCCTATAAGTGATATAAATTAATTTTAAGATAAATGTGAAAAACGTGATGATAATTACTTTTTAGAAAAAATACATTTTTTTTATAAAATTGCCTAATTATGTTTAAAAAATAATTTTATACCAAATTCATTTATAAAATTTATTTCTATAAACCAAATTGATTCATTCATTATATTATAGAACTAATTTTTCTTTGAAACAACTTTATAATAAAATGAAACTTTGCAAATGGTTGAAACAAAAATACAGTTTTGAATAAAAATTAGTATTTTTCACTATTTACGAGAAAATTGAAATTTTTCTAAAAATAAAAAACAAATAACTCTAACCTAATTTTGGTATGATTATTTAAAATATGATATTATTTTTATAAAAAAAGTTTATATAAGACCCAAAAATTGAATATAATATTCACTCATAAAAATAAGAAAACACATTCTAAAAGAAAATGTGTTTCTGAAGCATAAAATTACTAAACATTCAGTACATATTTCAGAAAAATTAATCAATAAATTTTTATTGAGTAGGTAATATATATATATATATATATATATATATATATTTCATAACTCAGTTAAATCTATTCATACCCTCCAATTTAATAGATATGTTATATCTGTCATTTTTAAATTAATAATATTTCATTGGATGTTCCTATATTCATATGTGTATAATGGGATTTTTAATTTTAGATTATTAATAGTGCATTTCATGAGTTGTGTACTTTGATGTATGATGAAAACCATGATTACATATGATCATAATGAGGTTAGATATGTTGGGTGCATCAAAAGTGATATTAAATTAATGAATAATAGGAGAATAGATTTTCCCATTATGTTATTTGATGAAATTTGATATCTTAGTCCCTTTTATGAAAATTGAATGACCTGATTAAGTTCATAGTCATGACGTTTTTTTGACAATTCCATTTATAAAAAATTCAAATAAATATACATCGAGCGCATTGGTTGATGACACCAGTATGCAACCTAAATAATTAAACGTATCGAGACAAAGATATTATATTACATAGTTTGTGTTTATATGTGTTAATTTTCATTATAAAATTTAAATTATTTCTATATGGTTCTCTTGGAATGTTTCTAGACACTAAATTTGGAAATTAGGTGGAACTGCCTAATTCCACTGATAAAGGGGCCTATAAGGCCACACTCTAAGTTAATTTAGAACTTCAGTTAAATTATATATGAATTTAACATATTGAAAAAAATATTGTCCCCATACATTGTTTAATAATTATTCATGTTTGGTTGATTATAAATATTCAATAATTAGTTATTTGAGAAAATATTATGTGAGTTGAATATTAAATAGATATTTATTATCCATGAAATTATTAATTAGATGAATTTGTAACATTTATTTATTATTTTTTATACGTAAGTTTATAAGGTATATATTTATTTAGTAACTCAAATATTTTAACAAAAATTATCTATTGGTTTTTTCAATATTATATTTATTTATTAATCAATAAATAGTAAAGTATTATTTATTAATTTAAATAAATAGTAATTATTGAAGAAGATTGATGGACCAAATTTAATGACTTGGTGAGAAATGATATATTAAATATTATATGGAAAAAATTAACTCATTTATTCAAGGAAATGATATTTATTTTTTTATGAGTTTATTAAATGTCAGGTAAATAATAAAAATAATAATAATAATAATATTTAGATATGGGTTACACTGAGGATTTAGAAAAATATAAGGGTTGGGTGTAAATATTATTTGTCTAACCTAGCTCTATATAAAAAATTATGTCATTTCTAAACCTATTTTTCATTGTACATATTGAAAATATTGATATAGTTCTATCTAGCCCTAGAAATATTTTCTCCTAAAATGATCTCAATAAAGTAGAGTGATCCTTATATGCCACCCTCTCATGTTTAGAGAAAAGCAGAGTAATTCTTTTTTGCATCGAAGGATTATATTGTGATCAATGATGAATGATGTAATAATTAGAATATGTTGTTCTTACACCTAGGTATTTTTCTGACATTCAAAGGTTCACATAGTATGTATTCATCACTTCTAAATAGATTTTATCCATGGATCTTATCACCAAAAAAATGATACGCCAAGAATTAGTCAACTGATTCATCAATGAATAAAAAATTCCAAAAAGAGGTAATTATTAATCGGTATAAATTAATTATAAATTATATGTGGTGATCCTTTCTCTTGGTTTCAAAATTCTTTTTCAAACATCTTCAGATTTAATTAATTTTCTAGGACATTTATCATTATGTACATTTTAGATTATTCATCAAAACTTGATAAAAATCGAGTTGGAAATGACCCCGTAGGAACTTCCACTGTGTCCAAAACATACATAATCTATTACTGCATCAACAACTAGAGGTTTTAGTAGGTATTTAGGTATTAAATACTTATTATATTGATGTAATATATTTATAGTGTTTCATGACTTCATTATAAGTGAAATCTTTATTTATCATTTATTCATGTGTGCTGTAATTTATTTTATATGAATGGTCGTATGATAATATCCCCTCAAAAAACAACATTGAGTTTCCCATAATTGATGATAATCAAGAAGTAGTATTGGTTGTAATGATATGTTAAAATTTTCATTAATATAATCTTGTACTCATTTCAAAGGGTTATATATGGGATATGAATAATGGATTCATGAGGATATTAGTAGAGAGTTATTTTCTGGACTAACTCACCAAATTATATCCCATGGAATGTCATACAGTCATTAATGTACATATGGGTGAATTATTATAAATGAATGTTCGTATGTAAGGTTCTAGAGATATATAGCATGATAACCTTCATACTTTGATAAATTTATTATGAAATTAAAAAGGAATTACTTAGATAATTGGGGCGGTTGGGTATATTAATGATTATACCATCAGTTGGAGAATAACCAAAATTGGATTTTTCCACTTGTATGATTAGTAAATACACCAAGGCCTTGATTGAATTAGATGGATGAAATGCATTTTCATGCTTAGTTCAGTCACATATTATGTGTTTAGCTACTTAAATTATAACATTTGATGTTCTCATATGTTATATGAATAACATGATATTTATTCATCGATGCGGTCAATCTATTTCAGAGAATCAAGAAAAAACGTCCCATCATAGGTGCCACAAACCAGTGCCCCAATCTGATCGATTACATGACCTCAGGTGCTCCTGCCCCAATGTCATAGGCTTCTAACTAGTAGTGAGGGTCGAATATATAACATGGGGAAACTATGCCCTCTTTATCAAAGAATCATAATAGTGGAAATAAATAAACAATAACCAAATCACAATAACTAATAACCAGAATCATACTATAGTCAATAATAGACCAATAAAACATGATAAACTAAAACAGGAAAGAATATCCAAACTAAAGCAGTAAATATGTCATTCCATGGTACTTATAAATTATCAAATGAAAACCCCAAAAATAAAGACACTAAAAACTTCAAATGGTCCTAACACCATGTCCAGTTACATCATACATTATCCATTCTAAATCATCCATCTAACATAGTTCTCTTACCCTTATCTTGTTTTGAAAACATAAATTCTATTTAGGTACCGTTCATGTAACCCGAGTAAGGTGTGAGTACGACTCAGTTGGACACCATCAAAGGTGTCTAAAAAATATCTAGTCAATAATAGTGTTTTCATTTATATAAAGAATAAAGTACAATAAATAAAGTAAATAGTTACCACATTTCATAATTCTTTAATTAACCACATAACTTCCCAAGTTCACAAAGTCACCCAACCCAAGAATACCTAGTCTAGCATGTTCTAGAGTATAAATTATACCCTAAGGTTATCACATATCACATAGAGGATCGCAATTAAATATCTCATGAACTTTCATTATTCATTTAATTTCAATTTATATAACAACTAATTGGAACCATAGTCCAATGCCCACATTTTGGGTCTGGAATTCCATGGAAAGGACCCCATGGGTATTTAAAACATTATTATGTGTTCCATAACCCATTTATTAAAGAATCACACAAGTGGGAATTTTAAGAATCAATTTTTGTCCCACATTCATTATCACATGATTGCATTTGGGCCTCAATATCCATGCTAAGGACATTGTGGGTATTTTATGCATCTGTCTATGTACCACAACCCATTTATCAAACAATCGCAAAATATATCACATGTTTCATATTTTACAATGTTAATCAACATTGACCCTTTTATCAACATTTCACAAAATGTTATACCATTCTTATTTAAAATTTAATCATAACTATTTACTTTGGAGACATGGAATAATAAGTCTAATTCATCAATAAACCATTTATTATTAGTTATTCACATAGACCAATAACCCTTAAAGGTTAATCCAACTATCCATTTATTCTCATAATCAATAAATTCAATATCCAAATAATTAGACAAATACATAATACCATTTAATTTTACAATTCCATAATTCTAATATCCATATAATTTCCATAATCACATCATTTCATTAATTAACTAACTGATTGATTAATATAATTTAACCAATTTACAGTTTCCTCAAATTTAATCCATTTAGTTATCACATGGGAATTCTATTCAATGAAATTAAATTGAAGATACAATTTCTCAATCATGGATATTTCAATTGCACAGTTATATAAATTTAATTAAATTAGGACTATGGGAATTGTAATTTAGACCACATACCTCAAGATTTTTGATGAGTGTTCACCAATGAAAATCCCCAAATTGAAGTCGAACATTCAATTACACAATGAAAAATGATATCTAGATCCAAAACCTAGATCCAAGATCGAACTAATTAACTATATCAAAACCTAGATCTAGAACCATTACCAACAGAGGAAAACATCCTTTTAAAACATGAGATAAAGATGGGAAAGAGGGATGAAACCAATCGGGATTAGAATATCTTGCCAGGAGAGGTGTAGATTCTTCAATACGGTCTTCCATTCATCAAGAATGGAGTACATAAGCCATTGGAATCTATCTGTAAGCCCCCTAAAATGATAATTCGTTTTATAGGGTGTTTTGAGATAATACTTTCCCTATGGGAAATGACTAGCACTGAAATAGCTGAGGTGATCGTTTTGGTGGTCATTTCAGGTGGGATTTCCACCTATGTAAAACCGGTATCATGGAAAACACCTAGGATGGGCGTGGTGCTAGGAATCATACTTCTATATCTCACTTGTGGGAAATAGGGACCCCTGAAACGACTTAGATAAGAAATGTTGAAGGGCATGGCGAGCCGGGTTGAACGAAGGTGTGGTCAAGTTGTGAAATAGTGATTTGGGGGTTACTACATCATGGAATTGTTTATGGAGAGGGAAAATATAAATGGATTTGGAACTATTCCATGGCAGTGCCTGAGGTGGTAGTCCAGCTAGTTTTTAATGTGTTTTCAAAACATGAGAGAATCAGTGGGGGTTTGGATCTTTCAAATATGAGGATTTCATATCTCCCCTGATTTTTTGAATGCCTCTAGTCTAAGGGAGAGGCTTTTTCATCCCTATTTAATAGTATATATCAACCCATCTTCTGAGATCAACTTAGTTTCCATTCCTTCAAACCTTTGGCCGATTTCTAAGACCCTATTGGGAATTTTTCTTTCCCTTATGGATTCATGACTTCGTTGTTTGTGTCAATTAGTTTCTTCCACTTTGAGGCTTTATGAAGTATCTTGTGGTTTTAGTGGTTCTTATTTTTGTTTCTCTTCACATGGAGTATCTTGAATTCCTAGGGTAGGGGATTTATGAACTTATCATTCTATCTTCAGTAATAATTATTCTTTAATAGACTTATTATGATTCTTTCCTTTAAATGTTATTACCTACATTTGTTTTATATGTTATTGGTTGATGTGTGTTTATGGTTTATGGGGAACAAAGGGGAGGCTTTCAAGAAAATATTTTTAATAAATTAATGAAGAGGATGAATCAATTAAGAATAAATTAGAAGGTAAAAAAGGTATATTTTGTGTGTGATCTATATCTTTCATGTTACATTTTGTTGGACCTTATAAATTGATGTTAAATTTTGTTGTTTTTTTGTAATTATGAATTGTGTTGATGTTTTATGATTTGTTTTCTATTATTTATAATGGACCATAGAACCCCCAAACTAAATAATCACTTAAAGAAGGTATGACATGAATGAGAAAATTATGGAATGGTAAAATATGTATTGTGTTACTAAAATTATTGGTTCTTTTATTCTTAATGTTGTTGGTTTATGGAGTGACAATAGAAATTTTGATGATAAATTAAACAGGTAAGTGGATTGTATATTAACAGTTAATGAAAGTAATGAATAGTTATGGATCGAATAAATTTGATAATTGGATGAATCTAGAATGGGTATGGAATGATGAATGGTTTTGAATGGAAATATAAATTAACAAAAAATTAATTGTGGATAAAAATTGGTGATTGATGGGGAAATGGAATGAAATGGTTGTGAGAACTTGTTATTGTTTGTCCCTTGGCTTATGAATATTTTTTAAGATAATATTATTATTACCTTGTTTTGAACTTTGTTTCTAGATATGCAAGAATTATGTTACTGGAAATTCTGGAAGTGGTGTGGAAAAAAGGGAAGATGTGGTGGAACTTTCATGGGTTATAATAGCTCAAGGTTGGTATATACACAGGGGTTGTGATGGAAAAAAGTCAAAAGTGAATGAGTGGTGTGTTTTTGCGAGGGTGTGTGATAGTTCTTAGTGGTGGTAGTGCATGATAGGGGGAGGTCATGAGGTTGATGCTCAACATGTTCATGATGCCCTATTATTGAGAATGGAATGAAGTTGGTGGGGAATTTATATATAAGGAGGAGGGAACATGGTTGATGTCCTTTATGATTACATTACCCTACTGATGGATGGTTGGAATGTGATAGAATTATAGTGATTGTGGAAATGTGTTTGAGGTTATGGATATGTGGGGTCATGGTGATGTGGTTGTGGATTTATGGTATAATGGTTGATTAAACGTTGTTGGTGTTGATTCATGCTCATGTCCTTACGATTTTCTAAAGGGTGATCATACCGGCTCGCTACTAGTTTGAGTGGGTATAAATACCCAAGATTCTCATACATAAATATTACATCTTAATAGATGAATATTCATTAAATAACAAAATGATACATGCTATAAATATTTAGGTTTAGTGCCTTTGGAAACTTGGAAACATAAACAACTAGTACATAAGTGAGCTGCGACATCTCCCACTAAGTTATTCATAACTAGCACCCTTCTTAGACATATCATACATAATACCTTTCTTCATATACTAGGGAAAGGAAACATAATAAAGGGTGATATTAGATGCTCAGTAAGGGTAAATAAGGTATATATTAATTATCACATTATAATAACATGTTCGTAAGGGTACTAAAATATGAGTTTAACATTTTAAAACCATACCCTGTATATCATAGATCATAAACTTGAGTCATGGAATAAATATTGTTAGTTCATAAAACATAAATCATAAATAAATCAAAGAACATGATCCATGAGATCATGACATTGACATAAGATGTATATTTTTGGCATACATATAAGAATATAAATTCATTTCCTTAGTAATCAAGGATCATTACCAAAACTATAATAGTGGAATGGGTTCAGTCTCCAAACCATCAAATTAACCAAGGTTCACTCCCAATATTATCATAGTGGACAATTTCCCTTGCCAAAATGAGTCCACTCCACATTCCAGTCATGTTTATCTCATGAGATATAAATCTTTATCCAATGCATTGGAGGGATATATAGGTCCCATGCATCAAATAATGAAAATCATACATACAAGTTCTGTAAGATCATAAAACATTCATCACATAAAAACCCTTGAAAAAATAGGTTTCATAAACATTTAATCATAGCATAACCTATGGAAAAGAAGCATGATTCATAAATATCATATCATCATAAGCATAAACCATTCATAGAAAGAATAATTATGGTATTTTTGTATTATATCCCCAATAAATCATAAGTTACATCAAAGGATGTAATCTTAGATTGAAAATTATTTTGAAAGATCACTTGGAACATTTCATTAGGAAAATAGAATTTCCACTTTGAAAATCACTTTTTAAAACATAAAACATTTTCAAAATGTTTTTCTTTGAAAATAACCTTGGAAACTTATAAAAGAAGATTTAAAATAATTTAAAACATTTCTTGAGGAAAATATCCTTTCTACTTTGAAAAATACTTTTTAAAACATAAAACAACTTAAAAATATTTTTCTTTAAAAATAAACTTGTAAACTTATAAAGGAATCGTTAAAACATTGAGTGGTCATGATGGTGAAAAATTATGTTCATGTCATACACATTTAAAACAAATATTCTTTTCATATTTTTAGTAAAATCCAAATGATCCTTGTTTAGAAAACAACATGAAGATTACTTTTAAAACACTTTACAAAAAGTCAAAATGGGTAAAAAAATTATTTAATAAATCCTTTTAAGAATTTTAAAACATTTTTGAAAACATTTTTAGAAAATATGGATATGGAAGAAAAGGGGTTTTCAACTGAATAGAGAAATAAAGATGATTTTTCTTAAAAATAATCTTTTGGTTTTTTTAATCCTTTAAGAGAGGAAAATTAAAGGAAATTGTGTATTACCTAGAAATAACCATATGAGAAGAAAATTAATGTGTTTATTGAGATATATTTCATAATATTTCATCATCATAATCATAAACATAAACAATCCTGATAAACGATTAGATTATATCATAAAATCCTTACCACTTTGGTAACATTGAATTGTAATCCCTATGAAGGAATAACATTAAATTAATCTTAAAATATCACAAGAATAAATAAATTCATGATATTACATGTCAAAGTGTTTGTATATACACCACATAAAATAAGATAGGTGTATAACATAGCGTATGTCCCAAAGAAGACAAATTGAGACAAAAATCTCTTACCGCTTTAGTGCCTTTTGAATCGTAAACCCCATGAAAGAGAGATCATAAAATGGATATATAAATCCTCATAATTTTCAGGATAGGAATAATAAAAGAATTTTTTTTATATTATATATACCACATAAAATAAACACATGGTGAATATCACATATGTCTCATAGAAAATAAAAGTGAGACGGAAATCCCTTACTTTAAGTCTTGAATTCCTTCATACACATACGAACCTTGTGTATAATTAATATAATATTATTATAAATATATTATAGAATAATAATTATATGTATCATGCCATATATTACTTACTTATTACATTTTATTACCCATTTATCAATAATTCTTTGTTAAAATCGTGTTTCGGGTAATAACTGCTTTGTTTTTCATGTGTGTTTTGATTTGGTATTTTTGATCCTCTTGCTTTGATCATTGTTTCATAATATACATAATTTTAAACACAATATAATTATCATATATATTCATTTTATATCTATTTATAGTAATCCATTAAAGTTTGAGATAGAAAATGAATTACACCGTTTATGGAGATAGTAGGTTGTACGTACACATGAACGGTGTTTCCATTTTCTTGAAGGATTAAATAAAATAAAGGTAAATAATATATTAGGTTTTAAGAATAAATTTTATGTAATATATATATGACATATTTTAATTAATCCTACCCTTATGACTTTCCATGTAAATTGTAAGTGAAAAACAAATCACATCACTTCGCGAGGCAGTAGTTTTTCGTACACATGAGTGACGTTATCGTATTCTTACGGAATGGAAATTAAGAAGGTATATGTGATATTATAATTATAAAATTATAATAATATCATAAATATAATATATAAATATTAAATCCATCATTATATCCATCCATGAGATTTGGTAATAGAAAACGAATAACATCAGTTTGTGAGGCGGTAGTCTGTCGTACACATGATCGGAGTTTTTTTTTCATTTGATGAAAGAGGATATAGATGTAGGTTATTGCATTAAAATAATATCATCTTAGTATATGTTAGATATTGGTGTTATTATTTTGTCATAGTTTAAGATTATTTGAATTAGGTGGAAGAATAAATAAAACAAAAACATAAGTTTAAGAATTTTACCTCTTCTTCGAAGAACCTCTTTAAGTTTATACCTAAAGCCTTCTTAGTAGGGTTTCCTAATCAATTTAAATCATATAGGATGTGGGTATGGAATCAAGGAAGGGATTTTCCGATCCAAAGGGTTATGGAAGTGTGAAGAGGAGAGGTGGCCTTTTATAAGTGGGGGAGAGGGAACACATGGAATTTTTGAAAAGAATAAAATGTAACCATATTTTTCACATGCCATAAGGCTCCAAAATGTGTCATTCATGAACCTTAGAGGTGATAAGGTCTAAATATAGCCAAAAAATGGGTTTTTTACAATTTTATATTTTATTTTACCCCTTATAGTTTTAGTTTAACCCTCTGATAAACTCGTTTTAATCTTAACCACGGTAATTAATATTTATTGTTTTTACTATTCATTTTGAACAAAAATTAAGTTGGCCTTATTATATAATATATATTATGAATATTAAAAATATGGAATAATTTTTTTCAAATGTCATTTATATAAGTGGGAATTTTTAATTTAAAATTAAACTCATAGGCATGATGAAAAATGATTTTCTAAAGAGAAAATTTTCAAAAGTATATAAGGTTTTAATATCAAAATTAAATATAAAATTGATTTAAATGACCTAAATTGGATTAATAAATATATAACTTTACTAATTTTACTTTTAAAACCATATTTAAATAAAATGGATCTTGTAAATTCTTTAAATAAAAAGATATTTTTTAATAAAAATCAGTATTTTTTACTATTTATTAAAAAATTATTCTTTTCAGAAAATTCTCAAAAATTCACTCAATGATAATTTTGACGTGTGGATTTAAAAATTGAAGTTTATTTTTTCAAATAAATTTTCTACAAGTGTGAAAATTATTTTATTATTTTTTCACAAAAAACAATAAAAAACATTCTTTTGGTAAAATAGTATTTTCGAATCATATCAAGACTTTACTAAAAATTGAGTACTTTTTTATCAATTTGTTTTCTTTATATAAAACCATTATACTCAGTATTTTAAAAGTGATTATTCTAATTCATACTTCCAGGTTTAACACCTAAATTATAATGGTCTTGTTTAAATAATAATATAAATATTATATCATGGTTCGTTAAAACATGGTGTTGTGTATAATGAAAGCTATTGAAAAAAATTAAATTTATTTGGAAAAAAATATTTCATAAAATCTAGAGGTGTTACATTCCACCACCCTAAAAATAAATTTCATACTCAAAATTGCATCACTTTGGTATAAAAAACTGAGGATACTTCTTCCACGTTATATTCTCATGTTCTCATGTAGCTTCCTCAAACTGGTGGTTTTAGCACAAAACTTTGACCAGTTGAGTGGTCTTGTTTTACATAAATTTATTAATATGATCTAGAATCTTCATCAATTGTTCCTCATAAGAAATATCATTATTTATAGGTACAACCACTAAGTTCAATACATGTGAAAGATCAGGTATGTACTTCCTCATGATAGATACATAGAACACATCGTGGACTTGAGAGAGGTTCAGTGGAAGCACTAATCGATAAGTTATTATCCTGATATGATCAATAATTTCAAAGGGAATGATATACTTAGAGATTAGTTCCCCTTTTTTCTCAAATCTCATTTTCTTCTTCCAAGGAGAAGTTCTTAGAAACACCTTGTCATCAAATTTAAATTCCAGATCACATCGATGATTATCAGTATAATTTATGCCAACTTTGTACTACCCTTATGTGTTGTTGAATAGATATAACCTTCTATGCCATTTATTTAGTTATCTTAGGTCCCAATATCTTTCTTTCTTCAACTTCATTCGGGTATGTTGGGGTTTTACACTTATTTCTATATAGGTATTCATAAGGATTCATCATGAATGCTTTAGTGAAAGATATTATTGTATGAAAACTTGACTAGAGGAAGGGGTTGATCCCAACCACCTTTGAAATCCATATAATAAGATCTTATCATATCCTCTAGGATTTGAATTGCTTTGAAATCCATAGAATAATATCTTAGCATATCCTCTAGGATTTGAATTATTCTCTAAGACTGACCATCTATATGAGGATGATATGATGTGTTTAAACTCAACTTTGTATCAAGAGATTATTGAAGACTTCGCTGGAACTTTGAGGTAAACCTCATATCCTGGTCAAATATAATTTAATGTGGTACTCCATGCAACCTTACCACTTTCATAATGTATATTCTAGAAATATGATCTAGAGAGAAATCTTCTCTGATAGCGATGAAGTGTGCTGACTTTGTAAGATGATCGAATACAACCCATATATCATTATGCCCTTTAGACATTTTGGGGAGTCCGATGATAAAATCCATGGTGATGTTTTATCATTTCCATTCTGGTATAGGTAATGGTTTTAACATCCCTTTATAATTTTTTATCTCATTCTTAACTTACTGACATACCAAGCACTGAGATACAAACTCTACGATATATCTCTTCATGTCATCCCACCATAAATACTCTTTCAAATATCCATACATCTTTGTACTTCTAGGATGAATTGACAATGAATAACTATGAGCCTCTTCTAATAGATACTTATTCAAATCAGGTATGGATGGAACACATGCACAAATCCCAAACCTTATCATTCTATCACAATCAAGGTTAAACTTGGGAACATTTTTCACCTTCTTCTCCAAATCAACCTTTTGCACCTCTTTTATCCTCACATGGATATATTGTTGAACACTTATTTGAGAAAGATAATATTTTCCCCTTAATTCAAAATTTCAAGATCCATCCTTTGAAAATCCAAAAATATTGAATCTTTTGTGATCCTCATCATGGATAAGCTATCATGATCCTTTTGAATCAAAGCAACTGACACCTTATTCATTTTCCCAAGGTGGTAGTGTATTAAGTGGTCATAATCTTTAATCAGCTCTGACCATCTTCTTTAGTACATATTCAGCTCTTTCTGTGTGAATATATACATTAAAATTTTGTGATCAATATATATATCACACTTTTTACTGTAAAAATAATGCATCCATAGCTTCAATGTAAAAATTACTACAACTAACTTCAAATCATTAGTTGGGTAATTTTGCTCGTGAACCTTCAATTGTCTTGAGGCGTAAGTTATAACCATGTCATTCTACATGAGAATGTATCCCAATCCCTTATTGGATGCATCACTATAGATTACAAACCCTTCTCCATTGTATGGTAATGTAATCATAGGTGTGGTGACTAGTCTTCTCTTCAATTCCTTGAAATTTCCATCACATTCATTTTTCAAGAGGAACTTGGCTCCCTTCTGAGTTAACTTGCTGAGTGGATTAGATAGTCATGAGAAATTCTCCAAAAAAATGTTGGTAATACCCAGCTAAACCAAGAAATCTACAGATCTCATTCATAGTGGTTCGTATAGGCCAAAGTTCAATAGCCTCTATCTTTGATGGATTCACCGATACACCATCTCTTCAGATTATATGACACAAAAAATGAAACCTTTTGTAGCCAAAAATCACACTTGGTAAATTTTTATTACAGTTTCTATTTCATTTGGTTCTTCAACACAATTCTCAAGTGATCATCATGGTCTTCTTTTCTCTTTGAATATATAATAATATCATCTATAAATACTACCACAAACTAATCAAGATAATTTTTAAAGGATATATTCATTAAATCCATGATGATAGTGGTGGAATTAGTAAGACCAAATGGAATCACTATATACTCATAGTGTCCCTAACTTATATGGAATGCTTTTTTGGGGTATATCCTCCTTGACCATCAACTGATCATATCTAGAATGAAGGTCAATCTTGGAAAAGTATTAAGCTTCGAGCAGTTGATCAATTAAGTCATCAATATGGGGTAGAGGGCACTTGTTTTTAGTTGTGTTCTTATTCAGCTCCAAATATTCAATGCAGAGTTGCATTGATCCATCTTTCTTCTTAACAAAAAGAATGGGTGTACCCCACGATGACATGCTTGGATGAATAAATCCATTTTCAATATTCTCCTGAAGTTGCTTCTTCAATTATGGAAACTCAATCAGGTCCATTATATTGGGAGTTTTTGAAATGGTTGTAGCACTAGGTATGAGTTCTATTGAGAACTCAACATCATAATTCAGTGGAAGACTATGAAACTCTTCTATAAATACATTAACAAACTCTTATAATAGAAATATCATCGATGTTGAGTTTCTCCCTATCCATCTGAGATAAACACCCTTTTTGAATGGGAATCATGACTCATACAAAGGATGTGATATCCGTCAAAAGTTTATATTTATCATCACACTAATAGATGATCATAGGTTGGTTTGGAATGTCAAATATGACTACCCTTCTTTGGAAATTGATGTGGGGTTTATGGGGATAAATTCAATCCATGCCTAAGATAACATGAAATTCAACTAGTGGGAGAATAACAAGATTTTCTAAAAGTACATTCCCAAAAACTTTAACCAAAGAAGAATCATAGACTTGATATGTGATCATCATACCATTGGGTTTTTTCACTGCTAATTCATTATCTAATCATTGAGGATGGGAATTAACATTCCTAGATACTTTCATGGTATAATTGAATTTATATAACTAATCTCAAATAAGATACTTTAATATTTGGGCATGTATGTCGCCACCCCAACTTCATTGTTCTATTTTCAATCCCTTGTTAAAACCAAGATGGTTAACATAACCATCTTTCATCATTAATCAGAGTGATTAATCATAAAAAATTCTTTATAGGATGTCTAAATCATGAGACCTTCTATTCAATCTATGAAACATTATACTTGACCTAGGTCATTCATGGTCATTATTCAAATTTTTCTTAATGGTTCATAAAGAGTTTGTGAATTTCCAAAATATATCCCCTATGATTTTCAAACCTGGTGTGTAGCATGGCTCATTGTAACACCCCAAAAATTATGTCTCATATAATGATAATTTTATGCTTTTATTTTTCTTTTAACCGAACAAAATTTAAGAGATAAACACAAGACTTTTCATTTAAATAAGAACACCGAAGTGTTTATAATGTGTCAAGATCACAAGGAACCACCCTATCCAAAAATGCCTATTAAAAAACCCTATCAGAACTACAGGAAGGCCCCCTACAAAGACAACGAGACACGGTAAATAAAGGAGATCCTTCGGGTCAGTTAAAATGAAGAACATCACCACCATGATCATATAAACCGTGCCGAGCATCAACGGAATGACAAGCACCATCTTATTCTTTTTCTTGAGTTTAGGACACTCTGAGGCATGGTTTTATAAGGCATTAACTCGACCATCACCTTGGGTGACCGTTGGAAATCCAACAGCTATAATTATAGTTGTTGGCCTTGTGATGATTTAACAACTTGGTCTTCCAAAATTTATGTTATGAATTGGAAATTATACGATAAACCTCTAACTAAGGTATAATGTTTTGAACTACACTTAAGTGATTTTGAAATATAATAATGAATTTAAAACACTTTGCAAATATTTCAATTATATTGTAAAGATTTTCATTTCTTAAACAGTGTTATAAACTATGTTTAAATTCTTCAAATTAAATTATGTTTTTGATTAATATAAGTTTTCTATAATACTAGTACAAGAATTACCATGTTGATTTATTAAATCTCAATTTATAACTTTTATGTTAAAGGTTTAATGCTTATAGGATAATTTTAGAAATACTTTTAATTAATACAAAGTCTAATTTGTTTTCATTTACCTCCTAATGTTAAGATAAAATCCGTGTTTAAAGAGATAATTTTTTATATGGTTTTAATAAATGTAAATTTCCTTAGAACTTTATAATTTTTGTAAGTTGGTTTT
The DNA here is from genome assembly GCA_963277665.1 of Viscum album. Classification (NCBI taxonomy): domain Eukaryota; kingdom Viridiplantae; phylum Streptophyta; class Magnoliopsida; order Santalales; family Viscaceae; genus Viscum; species Viscum album. The sequence goes on along the minus strand of OY728119.1, from coordinate 19,421,734 downwards.
TATAAAAAAATGGGTCCGTTGGGGCCAGCCCTTTATAGTTGGGCCAAGGGAGGCAGTGCATGCATGGTGGTTGAGCCTAGCCCTCAGCCCAAACTAAGGCCATCCTGAGCATGGGCATAGGTTCTGCGAAGAACTCGTAGGCGCGCACGGGGGTTTGGAGCGTGCACCATGGGCACAAGGTCACGGCGCAGCATGGGTAGGCTGAGGCCTGCGGGGCAGGAGCCCATGTATAAGGCTCACTTTGTGTGTGTCGTGTTTTGTTCTGAGTTGTTGTTCATAGGATTATGCTTATAAAGAGCCAAGAAAACCCTTGTCGATTCGATGTGGGGCAAGGATTTTCGGGAGAAACGATATATGCGCTGTTGGATCGCGTCGCGCGTGATCTGGGCCGTCAATCTCGACCCCACGCTCGACCCTCAGCAACCGCGTTTCTCTCCTCATTTTTCATAGACCGTTTGATCTGGCGTGATCTAATCGTGACCGTTTGAGGTTTTTTAAAACACCGTATCGACCCGGGACCATCCGATCAAACTCAGGTTTAAATCTGAGGTGCCAATTATTTTTTTTAAACCCTGGATGCGCCCCATCCTTCGGATCAGAGTCAGATTTTATCCTGGTCGTCCGATCCACCTCCAGTTTTCTCCTTCCCACGTCGTCTTCTTCTCCTTCGCGTGGGTTTGCACCAGTAACCCTACACCTATATTTTCTTCAACCATGACCATCGGTGGACCCTCCTTGTTTCCCCTTTCCTACAAGTTGTCACCATCCTTTTAATGCGCCGCGTAGGGGTCGGTTTTATTAGTGGTGGCATTGAATGTTTGTGTGTGTTTTTTTAGTTTATAAGTTAACCAGTTGCACCCCGAGCAACCCTCGGATTTCCTTCTACCTCCAACACCTCCTTCAGGAACCACCGAGTCTTCCCAAGCCTCTCTTCCTCCACAAACTAAGGTAAGGGTTTTAGTTTTGTCTTTTCTTGTTTCTTTGAGAGTATATATACATATACGCTCATAAAAATATATTTATAACTTTACGGTACTTCCGTGCTAAACCTGGGCCCTCGGGTTTCCAAGTTTAAGTGGTATAAAGGACGTAAGGGATTTATATTGCCTTGTACGTTGATTTGAAGATGTATATTTATATACATACTCGTATATATAAATGTATATACATCTTGTGGTTTGGACTTAAACTCTACTACACCCAATTCAAGGCTTCTGGATTTACAAGTTTATAGGGTATTAATGGATCTGAAGCATGATTACCTCATGTAACTCATTTTCATGCCACATATTCATACCATATATATATATACGTATATATATCCCTACGGTTTTTATTAAAACCCTCATGACTGGATTTAAGTTTTACTAAAAACTTTGAGTTCAAAGTTAAAGAAGAATTATATTTTGTATAAAACTTTTTAATCAGTTATGTATGTTCTTATATATATATATATGAGTATATACATAAGGTTATACTTATAGGTTTTTATCATAAACCAAAATAAGTATTCATAAAACCGAGTTTTGGTGATTTAAAAAAAAGATGTTACGAAGTATTCCATAATTGTCAGGGTTTACTTTTATGTTTTGACATTCTTGTGAGAAATCATATATACACATTTTATATATATACGAATACTTATATGTGCAAACACGAATATATATTTATATGTGGTTTTCCCATCCTAAACCTATTCTAGTTTTCTAAATGTTTTTCAATAATGTTTAACCAACAGGAGCAGTACTTGTTTTGGTTGTGAAATGCAAAACCCATACACTTAATTTTATTTATATATGGTTTATATATATATAATCTCTATGTAAATCCAGGTATTTTCAAAGGTTAAAGGTTTAATATTTCTAAAGTCGATAATTATAATTGGGTTTGTTTAATATGGGTGTTAATTATAAAAAAAAGGGGAAAAAAAGGGAAAACGGATATACACTTAGTATATATTCGGACACATACACATAATTCAATCTAGTGCTATTTTGTGCTAAGAAAAAATGATTTGAAATCATTAAATAAAGACATGGATGTGAATAAAGTTTTGGGTTCATATGGAATTGTGTTATTATGCAAAACTTTAGTTTTTTTATGTACGTCCTATGTCTAACTTGTTTTAGTTAAAGAGCCTTTAAAGATATTAACCTTGTTATAATTTCATATAGCAAACCCTTTTCATCCATTACTCCATGTGCTTTAGTATTGTCTCATGTGCAAAATATGTGTAATAAGCCATGAATGCCTTCAATGAACTATCATTACCCTATTTTCAATGTTATCTATCATGTTATGTATTTTGGATTAAGTGGTTCCTTTTCCAATTCATTTGTAGATGCACTCAATGGTGCATGAAAGTGGCATATCATGATAATGAAATAAAATTTAATTACTCAAGGTGGTATGGGACACCTTGAGTAATATGAAATAAAATTTAATTATTCAAGGTGGTATGGGACACCTTGAGTAATATGAAATAATATCTAATTCTTCAAGGTGGTATGGGACACCTTGAAAAAATATGAAATGTTTAAGTAATTATTTAAGTGGTTTATGACATTTTGAATTTACGACCCGATTTGGCATATGAGGAATGTATTGGACTATTATGTTCTGTGTTGGGGACCGGTAAAAGTAAGCCCTCCGGGATGGAGTCTGGCTACAGATGCTCTCTGGGATGGAGTCCGGTTACAGATGCTCTTCGAGATGGAGTCCGGTTATAGATGCTCTCTGGGTTGGGGTTCGGTTACAGTTAGCCCTAGGTCTTGGCACAAGGCCTTGACACAAGAAGTTCGGAATTATACATTCCCTCATTATGTGTATGATAATTAATTAACCAATAGATATTCGACTAGTAGAATATCCATGGTTAAGAGACAGTACTTATGAGTATCAAAAAAGTAAAAGATTATGGCATGATTTGTGTTTACTACTCAATGAATTAGTATTCAATGTATGAAATTGAAGTTGTTTCCTTCACGCGCAACTCTGATTATTCATTACTCTTAGTCGTTCAATTTGTGCTTAAATATTCATATTTCATACATTTTTAGAACATCTTTTATTTATTACTCCAATGAGCATGCATATAATTGAATCATGAACCCTTGTAATTCTATTAGCATGTTTTAATTGAGCATTGTGATTATGATCTATTACATATGTTACAGTTTTTTTTTCTTTAAGAAAAGTGTTTTATAGAAGTTTTAAAGAATGTTTTCAAAAGTTATATTCGTTTGTTTTAAAACCCCTTACTGGGCATTCGTATGCTCACCCCCTCGTTTTTAAATGAAAATTTTCAGGTATCAGTTTTAGCTGAAGAAGCATGTCAGTAGCAGCTGGTTCCCAGAACTTGAACCGAATTCGATCCTCTAAATGGGACATGGTGTGTAATTTATCAGTGCATATCTTTGTAATAAATTGCACATCATGTTTTGAAGGCACCGACTCCGAGTATTCTGGGGTCGGTTCCTCACACTCATTATCATGCACCAAGTGACAATTGAGTCCAACTCAATGCTCCCTTTTCAAATTTATTACCCCTAGGTATAACTGTGTCAAATCCATATCCACTTGTAGTATCCAAAAAGAGATGTAATTGCTTGGAAACCACTAGCTATATCCTCCACCAAAATTCTAGGACATTTTCCAATACTTTGAGTCATCCTTAGACTCATCCTTAGACATATCCCTAGACGTATCCTTAGACATATCCCTAGAGATCTCACTAAAGTTTTCTCATCCTAGATTTCAAAGTTTAACTAAACTTTTACTCTGATACCAACTGTAAAGACCCAAAGTTCTTATACATAAATATTACATTTTAATAAATGAATATTCATTAAATAAAATAATGATCCATGCCAGAATCTTTTAGGTCTAGTGCCTATGGAAACTTGGAAATATAAACAACTGGTTCATAAGTGACCTACATCATCTCCCACTAAGTTCACCATAACTAAAACCCTTCTTAGACATATCATTCAAAACACCTTTATTTACATATTAGGGAAAGGAAACATAAGAAAGGGTGATCTCGGATGCTCAGAAAGGGTAAACAAGAGAGATATCAATGATCACATAAGAATAACATGAGAATAAGGGTTTGCCAATATGATCTTAACATTTAAAAAACATACCCTGCATATCATAGATCATAAACTTGAGTCATGGAAAAAATCTTAGTAGTTCATAAGACATGAATCATAAAATAATCAAAGAACATGATCCATGAGAGTATAACATTGGCATAAGATGGAGATTTTTGGCATACACATAAGCATAGAAAGACATTTCCCTAGTAGTTAAGGATCATTTCTAAAATTGTCATAGTGGAATGGGTCCACTACCCAAACCATCGTAGTAGTCAAGGTTCAATCTAAAGACTCTCATAGTGGACAATGTCCCTTACTGAATTGGGTTCACTCCCAATTCCAGTCTTGTTTATTTAATGAGATATCAATCTTTACCCAATTTATTGGAGGGGGATATAGGTCTCACCCATCATATAATGAAAATCATATATAAGTGTGTCACAAGATCATAAAACATTCAACATATCAGAACTCGTGAAAAAGTGGGTTTCATAAACATTCCATCATAACATAACCTGTGGAAACGAAACAGGTTTCATAAACATCATGTCATCGTAATCATAAACCGTTTAGAGAAAGAATAAGAATGCTATCATTGGATCATATCCCAAGTAAACAAAAAGATACATCAAAGGATGTCATCTTAGATCGAAAATGATTTTGAAAGATCACTTGGAACATTTTTTGAAGAAAATAATCTTTCCACTTTGTAAAACACTTTTTAAAACATAAAACATTTTCAAAATCCTTTTATTTGAAAATAACCTTTGAAACTTATAAAGGAAGATTTAAAAATCATCTAAAACATTTCTTAAGATAAATTTCATTTCAACTTTGAAGAACATTCTTTAAAACATAAACCATTTTCAAAATCCTTTTCTTTTAAAATAACATTGGAAACATATAAAGGATGCTTTAAAACATTGATTGGTCATGATGATGGAAAATTCTGTTCATATCATACACATTTAAAACAAATATTCTTTTCACATTTTCAATAAAAGACAAACAGACCTTGTTTGGAAAACGATATGAAGATTCCTTTTAAAACACTTTGTAAAAAGTCAAACATGGGTAAAAATGTCTTTAATAAATCATTTGGAGAATGTTAAATATTTTTGAAAACATTTATAGGAAACATGGATATGGAGGAAAAGGGGTTTTCAACCGAATAGATAAATAAAGACGATTTTTCTTAAAAACAATCTTTTGGTTTCTTTAATCTTTTAAGAGGAAAATGAAAGGAAAACATGTATTGTCCATAAATAACCATATGCAAAGAAAGCACATGAGTTTATTTAAAGATAGTTCGTAAGATTTCATCATCGAAAGCATAAACATAAACAATTCTGATAAACTGTGAGATTGTATTATAAAACCCTTGCCACTTTGGTGACTTTGAATCGTAAGCCCTGTGAAGGAATAACATTAAATGAAACTTAAAATATCATAGGAATAAATAAATTAATGATATTATATGTCAAAGAGGTTGTATATATACCTCATAAAAGAAGATGGGCGCATAACATAACATATGTCCCAAAGAAGATAAATTGTGACAAAAATATCTTACCGCTTTGATAACTTTTGAACCGTAAACCCCATGAAAGGGAGATCCTCAAATGGATACGTAAATCCCCATAATTTTAAGGATAATCATCATAAAATACATTCATAGACATTATATACACCATATAAAATAAACATGTCTTTTGAACCATAAACTCCATGAAAGGGAGATCCTCAAATGGATACGTAAATCCCCATAATTTTAAGGATAATCATCATAAAATACATTCATAGACATTATATACACCATATAAAATAAACATGTGATGAATATGACATTTGTATCATAGAAAATAAAAGTGAGATAGAAATCACTTACCTTAAGTCTCGACTTCCATTCGAACCACCTGTATAATAAATATAAATTTATTATACATCTATTCCAGAATCATACTTATATATATCATACCATATATGATTTAATTATGACCTTTTATTACTCATTTATTAGCAATTTCTTGTTAAAATCATGTTTCAGGTAATAACTGCTTTGTTTTTCGTGTATGTTTTGATTTGGAATTTTCGGTGCTCTTAATGTTTGAGATAGAAAATGAATTACACCGTTCATGAAGACAGTAGACCATACATACGTATGAACGTTGTTTCCATTTCCTCAACGGATGAAACGAAAGAAATGTAAATAATATATTACCTTTCCAGAATTATTATTATGTCATATATATGTGACATATGTCAATTAATCATATCCTTGTTACTTTCCATGTAAAGCGTAAGTGAAGAACAAATCACATCGTTTCGCGAGATGATAATCTGTTGTACACACGAGCGACGTTATCATATTTCCACATAATGGAAAGTAAGAATTTATATATAATATTATAATTCTAAAAGTATAATAATATCATATATAATCATTAAATTCGTCATTATATTCAACTGTGAAATGTGGTGATGGAAAACGAATAATATCGGTCCGCAAGGCGGTGGTCTGTTGTACACATGATCAACAGTTTCTTTTCTCATTTAATCGAAGATGAGATAAACGTAGGTTATGTCATTAACATAATAATGTCTTAGTATATAGGAGATACTGGTGTTATTATATTATCATAGTTGAAAATTATTTGAAGGAGGTAAGAGAAGAAACAAAACAAAAACACAAATTTAAGAATTTCACCTCTTTTTTGAAGAACCTCTTTAGGTTTATCTAAAGACTTCCTTAAAAGGATTCATGATCAAAGTAAGGTCTCTAGGATGTGGGGAGAGTAATGAATACATTTTGACAGGTCTTAAATGAACCAAAGGGTTTTGAAAGTGTGAATAAAAGAGGAGAGGTGTGGTCATTTATAAGTAGAGGAGAAGACACACTTAAAATACTTGAAAAGAATAAAATGCACCCACATTTTTCAGATGTAAGGCTCCAAAATAGGTCATTCACGATCCTTAAAGGTGTAAGGTCTAAATATGGCTAGAAAATAGGTGTTTGACAAGTTTCTAGGTGATTTTACCCCTTATCTTTTTACTTTTAACCCCTGGTAAACCCACTTTAACCTTAACCGTGATTAATTTTCACAATTTTTATTATTCATTTTGACCAAAAAATTAAATTGCCTTTATTATATAATATTTATTATTCAGATTCCAAATATAAAATACATTTTTTCAAATTCCATTTATATAAGTGAAAAATTTTTATTTTAAAAATACAATAAAAATCGTTTTTTTTTTTTAAATATTTTCAGATCCTACTTTACTATAAATTAATATTTTTTATCAATATGTTATGTTTATTTAAAACCATTATGCTTAATATTTAAAAAGTGGTTATTTATATTCATACTGCAAGTTTAAAGGCTAGGATATAATGATTTTGTTTAAATAAAAATATAAATAGTATACTACATTTCGTTAAAACTCAATGTTTTATGTAACAAAACAAAAAATAAATAAATTTTTTTGAAAAAAAATATATATTTCATAAAATCTTAAAGTGTTAGAATAGAATCCCTGAATGACAGATCAGATCCGAGATAACTATTTTCACGGCCAGGAAGTGTTGTGGTCAATATTATAGATTAGTGGTTTGGTTGTTTGTGAAAGGTGGTTTCGATTGTGGATGTCACGAGGAGAGATGAAAACGGAATGACGATCGTTGTTCATTGATGCTTTTGTCTATTGTTGATATTGCGACCTTTGATTTATTCCTAGGATCATTCTGCTTATTGCAATGATTATGTTTAGAGGGATGATCCAGCTCCCCATTGATCTGTCTCCAATCTCGGTGGCTGCATCGCAACCGATCGCCTGATTGCCTCGCGCTCTTCCTTGTGCAGCCTTTCAATCGTGCTCTGTTTGAGTTGTTTCTTCAGGCCTTCTATATCAGCCTGTGCCTGCAAAATCTGTTGTTTTATCTCACCCTCTAGCTCATTGAAGTTCTCCTCTCTGAGGTTGGCATCAATAACTGCTTTACTTTTGAGGAGAGGAAGCTCGAAGGTGGTGACTTCCTGCAAGGTCCAGAAGAGCCTCCCACAGTCATTATAATTATTGCCATCCTTCTCGACTTCGAGGGCAAAAGATGTGAACTTTTTATGGAGTTTTTTCAGTGGGGGCTCCCCCCTCTTGTGATGGTTGTGCGAGTTAGGAGCCTGTGTATTATGATTAATATCATCTTCAGCAGGTCCAAAGGCGTAATGAGCAGTCACAGCTTCTCCCTTCCCTGGGACTTTTCTTCCTTTAAGCAACATTGCACCAGAACAGTTCCTTGTTTAGGCCTGCAATGAATCATAAGCAAAGCACGGTGACTAACCAAATACCTCCTAAGTGAAAAGAAAAGAAACGGATGCATGTTTAAGGCTGCGTTGATAACACTCACTGAAAATTACTTAAAACACTCATTTTTTAACAAAATGTTTACACTAAAAGTTTTCAAGAAAGACAGTTATATAAATGATAGAAAAATACTTTTCCATGAACAAATTATATATTTTTTTCCAACACGATGCATCAGAAGTGATAAATATTACAAGCATTTTGTAATTTGCTGTAAAACACAGTCATGGCTAAATTTGACAACATTTATTGAAAAGCTAGTTAGGGTCAGTTTGACGGCACTTAAAAGTGTATACAACACTTACCACTTATGATAAATATTTTGGAAAAATAACTGTTGTCTGTTCTGTTTCTGAAAAAACACCACTTAAATTTTAGAATGAAATCATTTAAACACGTGGAATAAAAACACTTTTTCAATAAGCAGTTTGGAAACACTTAATATGAGTGATAGGTGCTCTAAGTAGTTTTCAAAGTGCCGTCAAACATACCCTTGAAGCACTTATTGCTTATGATAAGTGCTTTTGTGCAAGTGTTTCCAGACTGCTTATTAAAAAAAAGAGATTTATGACACTTGTATAAGTGGTTTTCTTCTAACATTTAGTGTAAATGTTTTTTCAAAAACAGAAAAATACTACTTATTTTTTAAACAAGTGCTATAAACAGTTTTAAATAAGTGCAGTCAAACATATCCAAGCTTGTTGGGTCATTTTGTGAGTGGCAACATCCTGATTATATGTTTTGATAATTACGATACATGTATCTACTCTAATGATTTGATTGAAGATTTCTCAGTAAAATTTCTTAAAGTGCCACACCTATCGGATTCCGAATATACCAAACTTAATTTTGCTCATCATAACTGAAGAATGGATTTCCAGACTAACTCCTACCGAAATCAAAGTAGAATTGGAAAATCGGTTGCACAGACCCCCCAGAAAGTGCATTCTCTAGAATCATGCATCCTCATCAAAAGTTCAACATCATTTATACGAACTCAGCCAAAGCAGAAGATCTATTCATACTCTACCAATGAAGAAGATCCATCAGGACTTTGCCCCTGACTATCAGGACTTCGTATCTGAAGAACGGAAAAACTAACTTCGGAACATTCAATGTGACTATTTTCTACCAAAGTTCAGATGACAACCAGATGACAGCTCATTTTTCCACGTCATTTGGATTAAAGAATTCACCAAGATATGCGCAAATTATTTTATTACTCCAACGGCTATGGTTGATGGCAAAGAAGAAGAAAAGTCAACAGCTGCTCCCAAGACCACCAGAAGACTTTAATGCCTATCTACTCGAATTTTGAGCGTAACGCCACAATGGTCATGAAGCTCCAACAATCGGATTGAGATGCTTATAAAAGGACCAAGAGGAGCTCCGCCATTTTCACTGATTCACAATTTTCATGATTTCTCGAAGCCAAGCTCTCGAAGTGATCTCTCGCACTTTACTTTCATACTACCAAAGAACAAGTTCTTTGTTCTTGTGTTTTCATTGCAGTTCTTCTTTCTGCCTTGCCCTCTTTACCCCGCATTGTACTTCAAAACAGCACAAAGACTCTTCATCTAGTAACCTACCACTTTTTACCCTTTGATCATTTTAATCGAAGAAAACCTGGCTATAAGCTTATAAGTATGCACTGCTTGAACTTAATGCTAGCCTACTGGATCTCAGTATAAGATCCTCCCGCCACTTTAGGTTAAAAGTGAACAAGTTTCAAGGATAGAAACTTCCTTACATATATAAATAGGAGAGTAAAGATCATTTATCCCGCTACAACATTTCTTTCAAGTCCTTATTATATGTGTCTCCATTCAATTATACCATTTTTTTCATATGCTGTAAATACTTTTAGTTTGCTGTGAGCTAACTGAATACCGCATTCAATATTTGATTACAAAAAACTACGATTGAAGCAGTCTGTGATTACACGTATTGAAAACAAACATTAAAACATTCTATATTCACGGTTGGATTTTATATATGTGATTCATTCATTGTTAGCATTTTATATTCAGTGTTGGCATGCTATATTCACTGTTAGCATACTGCTAACAATATATACAAGCATTAATCAAACTGTTTACTTTTACCATCCTTTAATTGTGATTACATAATGCTAATATATATAAATTCATTGTTGGTATGTTGTATTCACTTTATTTCTTGTATATGTTGTCAGCATGCTCTCTATGTGTTAGCATGCTGTTAAAAAATAGTTAACATAGTAAACGCAAGCGTAAAATGTGTTTCCATTCAGACATTAAGCTGTTTTCAATGTATAAATATGTTTACATTCACTGTTACGACTTTTTTTAGATTTCAAGAGGTCTGAAAGCCCAATTCACTCCAAACATTACCTGCCCGCACCCCAGCCTGTTTTTAAATTGGTTCTGGAGTAGTGCTTTCCACTCTGTAAGGTTCGCTTTGTTTGGAGTCATCCACTCGCAGCCAACAGCTCATGTCCTCCCCACTCTGTCGCAATCTAAACATAAACCTCCAGGCCTGCATTTAAATTGGCTTTTTAAACACCCCATATATACTACTAGCATGCTATACAAGTCTTTCCATTCACGATTAGAAATCGGTTTTCATTGTTATCATGTTTCATATGTATATACTGTTACTATGCCTTCATAATTTCAGTGTGCAGTACTCATTGATGTACCTCCTTGTATTTTAAATTAAATTTCTTACTTAGCATATTGTATGTTTTTTTAATAACTAATTTTTTTTATCAAATGTATTGTTATTTTCATATCTTCTTTAATATGTTTCCATATGAATTTAAACTAATGTTTTCTATCACATGTATTTTTAATATAAATGTTCTCTATCACATGTATTTTCATTTTTATTTTTTAATAACTAATGTTTTCTATTACATATTTTCATTGTTAGCATGCTATATTGCATTAATGTGTCGTCATTTAGGTCGTCCCATACTTAATGCGCTATTTTGGTCAGATGTATACATTATTGCATTCAACTTATAAGCACTGTCCCAATGCGGTATATTGATTGTATTAATTTTACTAAACATCCAGTCATGTGGGAACGCATAGGCGAAATGGAAACATAAATCAACTTATATAAGAGATTACAAAGTTAGGAAAAACACATACAATCTTGCTCTTTTCGTTGCCACATCGAGCAAAGTTACATGTGCGATTGAACATAGGTTTTCTTACAAGATGAGAGACCCAAAAAAAAATTGAAACCCAAAACACACACACTGATGCCCCGAAGCAAAGCAGATTCCCGTCAATCTCCCTCCTTTCCCCATGGAGCTTGTAACACCCCACGTATTCCGAGGTACGGATTTGTTAAAATTTTTGTCAAACTATGTGTATTTTAATAGTTTTGGGCTGTTGGAGGAGTTGGCGGAGGCCGAGGGGGTATTTAAGGATTCAGCCTATGTTTGGGCTGAAATTCTGATGCAGGTCAAAGACCACGCTGCAACAGAGAATATTGGGGTATTTAAGGATTCAGCCTATGGAAAGGATCACGCCGCAACATAACCCTGGCTGGGTTGGTCGTGATTTCTGGTTCTGCCCTGGAACAGTGCATTGCATTGTGACCTGGAGTCATGCTGTAATGTGACCATGGGCAGGGGTGTTGCACGGTGACACATGTGGTCACGCCACAATAAGCCCCCTGTTCAGTTTTTTAGCATTTTAATTAAACGGAATAAATTAATAAACTTATAAATGGGTTTTCCCATTTTCTTCCCAGCACCCGCGTGACCCGTTTGGCCCCTGATGAGTTTTGGTCCTCCATTTCTCAAACAATTCGAGTTCCGTTTGTCTTGATAGATCGCTAGAGGTAGGGCTGCCATTCCTCCATCTATTGTTAGTTTCTCTTGCTATTATAGTGTTCTTCGTCGGCAATGCCCTAATTTAGGGATTTTGTCAGATTTTATGAAATCCCTCAATTGAAGCCGATTCATCCAACAATCTCCAATGAGGGGCTCTACTAAGTCAAGGAAGATGGTGCCTAAACTTTCCCATCAGTTTATACGACTTCCATGTGATGTGTGATATGTGATTGCGCCAAATGCGTGCACTTGACCTGAAACCAATCTGAATTGTTTCCCCCTGGCCCTGTATGAGTAAGGTAAGGCTGGTTAGGGCCATGAGTGGCCCTCTGTGCATAGTGCATTGGTGTGATGGCCGTCGATGGCTGCATGCTTGATATTAAGTGGGTCGGAGTGTAAGCACCGACATGGGTCGCCTTCCCTTTTGTCATTATATTGATATGTAGCGATCTAGATGCCCGTGGGCAGAGATCATTATAGACAGGGGCCACCTTTCCCTGTTTGGTATGTAGTGGTCGAGATGTCTTAGGGCTGAGATCGTTTTGGATATGGGGTCGCCTTTCCCATGTCTTGCGCATGTGGCCTTTTTAAGACTTATTTATTTTGTTTAATTATTGTTTTTGTTCCTAGCTTAGGATATTTTAGGGGTAGTTGGGTCTTTTATTTTGTTTAGAGTTTTAGCCTATAAATAGGTTGATAGAAACCTGTGTTGGGGAGCTGATGTGCGTGCATAAGGGTCCTGGGGAGCTGAGGTGCTGCTGCCGTATAGGGGTCTTGTGGCAGTTGCATCCTAGGGAGCAAGTTGGGGGTTGCCAATTGTCTCCAGGGGCAGTTTTGACCTTTCCTCTTGCTTAGGTTGTTGGGGTTGTCAGAGTAGGAGGGGAATAATAAGTGCGGGCAGGGGGGAGCAGGTGAGGACAGCTTGGACTCTTTGGTTTGGATTCTGCTCGCCGGAATTGGGAGGCCATGGCCTTGGCTTTGGGGAACTATCTCGGAGTCTTCTTCCACTTTCTTCCATTTCTTTTTTTCTTCTTCTTCTTCTTCGAACACTACTGTAATTTTCTACTGTAATTCATACTTTGAGAAACTGCTTAAGTGAGTGGATCGTAGACGAGTGTAGGAATGTTGGAGCTGCTGAAGATGACAACAGGGATGGAGACGCCAGATTTTTCGGTAGAGGCCGTGAGAGGTGGTATGGAGTTGAATCAACTGATGAAGCAGTCACTTGTGGCAGTGACGCAAAAGCTTCAGGTGATAAGCGAAGCCCAGGCTAGGGAACATGCGGCGATTCCGAATCATCATCGAGCGATGCTGACTATTTTGCAGGACTAGAAAGTCGTTAAGGGGTTAGTAATATAAGACAAGGTTCGGCCAATAGAAAATCAGTGGAAGCCACTGGAGACACAGCAGTCCATGCAGAACAGGAATGATAAAGGGAATCTCCCCATTCGACGTAGAACACTTGTTCCATCCGAACATTTTGCTGCGGAAGAAATGAGCGTTGTACAGGAGTTACAAGGTACATAAACATTCACTTCCCTTTCTGCTCTCCACGGCAAGGAAGATCGTGGCTCCCTCTAGCTCAGAACATGAAAATCATGGACGGAGAAAGACGTTTTAGCTCCGGATGCTTGATTTCCAATAGTCCTAAGTGTGGTAGGGACAGGGAGCGGAGCCCGCAATACAAGTCGAGGCAGTTCAGCAGACTGGACCGATGTGTCTTGTCCTGGAATCTCTGTTTGACAATCAACTCCTGGATTTATGGAACATATGCAAAAGGCAACCAATTCGAAGTAACTGGGCAAGATGCCAAATGTGTTGCAGGAGTCGTGAGTGAAGCCGCAGTTTGCGCAGGCACATGCACTAGAACTTTTGCTGAGCAGTCCGTTTGGGGACGTACTTCTACTCCTGGATTATCGAAACTCCAGCATGACGTGGCCAGACTGAATTCTCCTATGCATGAGGTTGATTCTTCGACACTTCTGTCCATGATGGAAATGAGTTTGAATCGCGAAAGAAGCGCAACAAAGGTTGGGAGTGATGCCAGCAATGCTGTTGTATATGCATTGGAACTTGGCAAGGAGACTATGCCTCCAAATTCTACTTGAGCGACTCTACTGGTTGGAGCAACGATGAATACAGGCGACAACGGGGGCACCAATGCAGTCAGGTTACTCAAGTTGTATGGTTTGCCAACGGGGTTGATGTATAACACGCACAGCAGCTGTAAAGTTTTTTGGAACATGGCAGTGATTCCTCTCAAATCTAGCTCGAAGTCAAGGAACTCATCGCAACTCAGGGGGCTGCATGCGTCATTTCAGGTTGGTTCGAACAGGAATGAATCGTTTATGGAGAATAATGGGCTTATGGTTTCACCTTCCTTGCAAGGGGGCTGCATGCGTCATTTCAGGTTGGTTTGAATGGGAATGAATCGTTTGTGGGGAATAATGGGCTTATGGTTTCACCTTCCCTTGGGGGGGGGGATTGGTAAACGACGTTGCGGCATTCGCTGCTTTGGTGACCATTTTTCCAAGAATGCCTCGATTAATTCTTGTCATGGCGAAGAAAAAGTTGACAGAATGTGGTCAAAAACTTGCAGCTGTTACTATAGAGGAGCCGGATGGATGCATCTAGCATCAATATTGGCTTCTATACCAAAGGAGGAGCTTGGAGCTGACACTATCTCTGCTCCAGCCATGCAAGGAGTGAAGTCTGTAAATTTGGTAAACCAAGCTTCTTGGTTAGCCAGGAGGCAAAATGATTTGGTTCATGCAGGTGCTGGAAAACTCAGAATTTTGCCCGTCAGTTGTTGAGGATGACTTGTTCAATATGCTGGATGAAGAGACTAATTCTGAGTTTGGGAGTTTAGTGCGAACTACAATTATGACGCTGCTTTATGCAACATCTCCTTTTGTCCACCACTTTGGATTTTGATTTGTCATAAGATGGTTCTTGCCACATCAGTTGGAAGCCATGATGGTACTGAAATTCGTGTTGAACATGTTTCTTATAGTAGTTGTAGAAGAGGTAATCTCCATACCTCAAGGTGAGGTGGAGGCCTTCTTTTATAGACCGAAAATACGGAATACATAAAGGGGTATTCTGATGTGGGACTCGGAAATACCCAGAATAATAAAAACAGTGTTCAACACTCCCTCTCAAGCTGGACATGCCCAGCTTGGAACACGAGTCTCACAAAAGAAAAATAACATCAAGGAAAGACCAAACACACTCCCCCTCAAGCTGAGTCGTAGATGTTGTGGATGCCCAGCTTGGAACTGAGCGAGGCGAGGCGAGCTCCTGGGAGGCCTTTGGTGAAGATGTCAGCAAGCTGGTCCGCCGTCGGGATGTGGTTAAGGCTAACATGATCGTGCTCCAGGTGGTGGCGAAGAAAGTGACAGTCCACCTCAATATGCTTCGTGCGTTCATAGAAAACGGGATTCGAAGCAATCTTGGTGGCTGCCTAATTGCCACACCAGATGTGAGCAGATGTCTGCGGAGGAAAGCCAAGCTCCTGGAGGAGATGTCGAAGCCAAATGATCTTTGTAGTGACGGTGGGCATGGCTCGTGTTGGATTGGTGTAGCCCCGATCCGGTTGGGCCGAATGCTTGGCCCCCGACCCAATTTTTCAGAACTGTAGCATCTCTGACTACTGTAGCGGAGCTTACCGACCGACACCGACAGGCACTGTAGCAGTGCGGACTTCGGAGTCAACTTCATTGAAACACTTTTGACTTCCAACCGGCAGCAACTGTAGCGCTTTTGACAAAGCTGACCGTCGTTCACTGTAGCGACGCGGACTCACTTTTCGAACAGTGACCGTCTTCTCCATTGTTTTATAGCCCATTTTCGGGCTAGGGTTACCACTGAAAAACCTCTGTATTTTTTGTGCTCCCGATATAGTGAATTTTGCCTCTCCGGTGGACGTAAAGATTTTTCCCGAACCACGTAAATCGTTGTGTTCTTGTTACTCTTTTTCTTTCATTTTTCTTGTTTCTGTCGTTGTGTCTCCCGACGATTCCGCGACAGCTCGGTACTTAGACTCCGCACTAGAGCGGGAGACAACCGTCTGTTTCTTGCTGCGCCAGGAGATGAGGTTGTCTGCCAAGAATACGGCAAATCCAGAAGTTGATCTCCGAGTAGCAAGTCAACCAGCATAATCTGCATCACAAAATGCCTCAATATTGAGATGAGCATGATGAGAGTAGCGAAGACCACGAGCAGGATCTCGCTTGATGTATTTGGCGATGCGGAGGACAGCATCCCAATGAGAGGTGGTCGAATGCTCCATAAATTGGCTCACTTTGCCGACAGCGCAGGCAATATCGGGACGAGTCATGGTAAGATAATTGAGTTTGTCCACTAGTCGACGGTATCACTCTAAGTGTGAATACGGTTCGGATGAGTCATAAAGAGATCGTTCCCCAGACTCAAGAGGAGTGTCGACAGCAGTGGCATGTGTCAGCCCAGCATCCTGCAGAATATCCAATGCATATTTTCGTTGGCATAGGGAAATGGTGTCCGAAGAATAGGATACCTCGATGTCTAGGAAGTATGTGAGAGGACCGAGATCCTTAGTGTAGAAGTGCTGGTGAAGATGGCCCTTGAGTTGGGTGATGTCGTCACTGTTGCTGCCGGTGATAATGATATCATCCACATAAACGACTAACAAGATGCAACCAGCGGAGGTCGTCCTGTAGAAGAGAACAGAGCCCGAAAAAGAGTCCCCCCCTGAAGAATAGAAGGAAGGCGGTTTATAAGGTAGGTAGCAGTGAGTACCGCATCTCCCCAAAAATGCAGAGGCACCTGTCGGTGGAAGAGGAGGGCACGAGCAGTCTCCAAAATATGGCGGTGTTTCCGCTCGGCTACTCCATTCTGCTGGGGTGTATCAGGACAGGAGGTTTGATGAATGATGCCTTTCGCCTGGAGAAAGTGCCGAAAAGAGGTGGAGAGGTACTCACACCCATTGTCCGAGCGGAGACATTTAACAAAAGTGGAAAATTGGTTATGAATTTCATTGTAAAATGTCTGAAATGTGGAAAACACTTCGGAACGTTCTCGAAGGAGGTATAGCCAAGTCATTCGCGAAAAAACATCAATGAAGGATATATAGTATTTATACCCCAAATGACTCAAGATGGTACAAGGACCCCAAACGTCTGAATGAACCAGATCAAAAGGTTTGGAAGCCCTTGTATCCACCCGAAGAATGTAGGAAGTGCGATGATGTTTTGCAAAAGTACAAGACTCACAATGAAAAGAAGTATGTGGTCAGAAATCTGCATAAAGCTGATGAATGGTGGAGGCGGGGGGTGTCCCAACCGGGAATGAAGATCCAAGGCACGATCAGAGATAGATGTGCAGGCGACGGGTGTCGGTCCATCAAACATGTAGACCCCGTCCCGAAGTTTGCCCCTACCAAGTTCCCGATTCGTAGTCAGCTCCTGAAAAACAACAGCAGAAGAGGTAAATATGGCAGCACAATTAAAATCTTTTGTGAGCTTACTGATGGAAAGAAGATTAAAGGGACTGCGGGGCACATGTGTCACAAAGGGCAAGTGAAGTGATGACGTCAGGGAGTATGCACCGAAACCCGCAATGGGGATAGTAGGAGGTCGACATACCAGCATCACCGGTGAGGTGGTCAGAGGCACCTGAGTCGAGCATCCAGGCAGGGGAGCGACGACCAACAAAGGTGGCGGAAGCAGCAGAATAGGCTAGAGAAGCCAAAGATGGACCAGGTCCGGCAGGAGTCCGAGGATCATGACTCAGCCGGATGTCCGCCCTAGACAGGGCCAGAGATGGTGGGAGAGTGGCGACTGAGGAGGGAGCCTCCTGGACTGTTGTCTGACCCCGCCGCAGGTGCTGAGATGGGCGCCCATGAAGTACCCAACATCGATCAATCAGGTGGCCGAGCTTGCCACAGTGTTGACAGAGGGGACGTGGACGACCCTCCATACGGCCACGACCACGAGGGCCTGAGCGGCCACCTCCACAACCGACGAGGCGGGTGGAGGCAGTGATCATCTGGGGCAGAGCTGAAGAGGGTTCCATGGAGGCGTGGGACAACCACCGAAGAGGTCAGAAGTAGCGGGATGCTACGAGGCGCGGCTGGTAGAAGGCGGGGCCGGTGGAAGCCGGAATGTCGGTCAGTGAGTGGAGCTGCGAGATGCAGTGGACAGCGGGAGGGGCGTCGGGAGTCTGTGCAAGCTGGGCGCAGGAAGAGCCGGGAGAATGTCGCTTCGCCTCTAGGGAGCCAGTTTGCCGGGAGCGGTTCGCCTTGACCGGACCGCCTGGACCGGTTCGCCTGGAGTGACCCGGTTCGCCGAAAAGAAAAAAAAATTGCTGGGATTTTTTTTTTCTTGCGCCGGGATGGGCCGTCGGCGGAAAGGGGGGAAGTCCGGCGTGGATCCGCCGAAAAGGGAGTCGGCGTGGAGAAGCGGCGCAGGGAGGCGTCGCGATGGGGTCGTCGTGCTGGGTCGCGAAGGAGGGCGAGGGCCGTCGCGCTGAAGCGAGGAGCCGGAAGGATCGATGCTGTTCGGGATATGGCGCGACGGGAGGACGGGTGCCGCGTCAGGAGGGACTCTGCAAGAAGACGCCGGGATGCCGCCTCGAAGGAAGACCCGAGAGAATACCGGGATGCCGGAAGTCGCGCAGAGCAGAAGGAGCAGCGGCGGGTGAAGAGGGAGCCGTCGTCGGGTAAAGGAGCCGCGAGTCGCAGCGGACGAGGGCGCCAGGAACGCGTGCTGGATCGCGAGCGGGAGACGCCGCGATCGCCGCTGGGAAGAGCGGCCGAGAGTCGTCGCTGGGAAGGGCGCCGCTGCGGAAGGCAAGGCCTGTAGTCGCGATGGGAAGCCAAAGCAGGGAGCGTCGTCGGCACACGCAGAGGAGGCAGCGGACAGGGAGGCCGGACAAAACCGGGAGGCCGGCTGGCGGCGTCGCGCGCAGAGGAGGAGGGTCGTCGGGAAAAACCGAGAGGGTGCTCCGTCGGGAAGGATGAGCGCAGCCGCTGAACGAGACTTTGTCGGGAGAAACGAGGTGGGCGAGCGACGTCGCGACGGAGCAGGGCCGCTGGGTGAGGGTCGCGGGGTGCCGTCGGGATGGGAGGGGGGGCCGCGTAGGGCAAACCTAGGAGAAAGGGGGGGCCGCGTAGGGCAGACCTAGGAGAAAGGGGGGTGGCCACATAGGGCAGACCTAGGAGAAAAAAAAAACTAGAGGGAAGGCTCGGGATTATGTTCCCTCTGATACCATGTAGAAGAGGTAATCTCCATACATCAAGGTGAGGCGGAGTCCTTTTATAAACTGAAAATACATAATACATAAAGGGGTATTCCGATATGGGACTCGGAAATACCCAGAATAATAAAAACAGGGTTCAACAGTAGTGTAGATGGTAACATGGGATTGAGCTATGGTAAAGATGATGAACAGAAGGTTTTCAACTCCGAGGGAAGGTTCTCAATGCATAGGCAGTTGTATGATTGTAAAGCAAAGAAGCATCTATGGTTCAGAAGTAGGATGTTTGATGCTGAGTGCTTAAGTCTTCTTTTTAGAACTGTTGGAAAGCTCCCTGCTCATTTTAACTTCATTTTGGCAAGGAAGCAACAGGCGGAAAGGGCCTGAGGAATCGGTCAGTCTTCCAACTACAGGAACAGATATCACTTGGAAAACAGATTAGCACCATGCAGTTTGAAAGCAAGCTATCCGTTGGAGTGAGACTTCTTTAAAGTATGATAAGATAGCGGACCTTGAACTTCCAGGACATTTTTTATTAGCGATATCCAGTTCACTCAGTTTTTGCAATTCGGTGAGAAGCACAACACCCCCCCCCCCCGATTTGTTTGGGGTGTATCCTCACTGTCGGGATGGGATGGGGGGGCCGCGTAGGGCAGACCTAGGAGAAAGGGGGGGCCGCGTGGGGCAGACCTAGGAGAAGGGGGGGTGGCCGCGTAGGGCAGACCCAGGAGAAAAAAAAACTAGAGGGAAGGCTCGGGATTATGTTCCCTCTGATACCATGTAGAAGAGGTAATCTCCATACATCAAGGTGAGGCGGAGACCTTCTTTTATAAACTGAAAATACAGAATACATAAAGGGGTATTCCGATGTGGGACTCGGAAATACCCAGAATAATAAAAACAGGGTTCAACAGTAGTGTAGATGGTAACATGGGATTGAGCTATGGTAAAGATGATGAACAGAAGGTTTTCAACTCCGAGGGAAGGTTCTCAATGCATAGGCAGTTGTATGATTGTAAAGCAAAGAAGCATCTATGGTTCAGAAGTAGGATGTTTGATGCTGAGTGCTTAAGTCTTCTTTTTAGAACTGTTGGAAAGCTCCCTGCTCATTTTAACTTCATTTTGGCAAGGAAGCAACAGGCGGAAAGGGCCTGAGGAATCGGTCAGTCTTCCAACTACAGGAACAGATATCACTTGGAAAACAGATTAGCACCATGCAGTTTGAAAGCAAGCTATCCGTTGGAGTGAGACTTCTTTAAAGTATGATAAGATAGCGGACCTTGAACTTCCAGGACATTTTTTATTAGCGATATCCAGTTCACTCAGTTTTTGCAATTCAGTGAGAAGCACAACAGCACGCCCCCCCCCCCACAACAGCACCCCCCCCCCCCCCCCCCGATTTGTTTGGGGTGTATCCTCACCGCCTTTTAGTGAATTACATGCACCTTCACTCACCCTGTCTCAACACACTTCTTGCACCATGATGTTCATCACGAGAATATCACCTTTAAGAATTCCAAATGGAGAGAAACTTACTCTCCCTTAATGATTACCTTCGTGGTTCACATTTTTTCTATGTGTTGGCTTGCATCAAATCCTTGAACTTCATTCATTCAACCAAAAGAAACTCATCAATTTTCATCCCTCTTGAAC
Source organism: Viscum album (assembly GCA_963277665.1). Classification (NCBI taxonomy): domain Eukaryota; kingdom Viridiplantae; phylum Streptophyta; class Magnoliopsida; order Santalales; family Viscaceae; genus Viscum; species Viscum album. Next base: position 19,400,557 of record OY728119.1, on the reverse strand, counting down.
TAAATTCTTCTTCCAAGAACCAATGAATGAGTTTATCACTTAGCAATGGCTTGTCAACAAATTCCCTAAGCCTACCGAGTCCGAGCTCGATGTAGGAAACAAGAGTCATTGTTTACAATGACCATGCAGTCCATAAAACTCTCCAATCACTGATAAACCAAATGTGGCATGATCAAGTCAAAAATCCACAGAGATCACTAAGGGGGACCACTTGTCAAAATCAAACAAGTTATACCTCTTGAGTACATGTTCCGAATCTTTACAAGCCACCTTCATTCTTGAAGATGTCTGCAAGCTGATCTGTCGTAGGAATATGGCTGAAACTGATATGGTTATGCTCGAGATGATGGCGAAGAAAGTGACAGTTCACCTTGATATGTTTCGTCTGTTCATGGAAGACGGGATTCGATGCAATCTTCGTGGCCGCCTGATTGTCACATCAAATATGAGCAGATGTCTGCGGTGGGAAACCAAACTCGTGAAGGAGATAACGAAGCCAAAGGATCTCAGTGGTGACTGTGGTCACGGCACAGTATTCAGCCTCCGCACTAGATCTGGAGACAACAGTCTGCTTCTTATTGTGCCATGAGATGAGGTTACCAGCTAAGAAAACGGCAAATCCAGAAGTAGACTTGCGGGTAGCAAGGCAACCAGCATAGTTCGCATCACAGAAGGTCTCAACATCCAAATGAGCGTGATGTGAGTACCGAAGACCACGGGCAGGGTCTTTCTTTATGTATTTGGCAATGCGAAGCAGAGCATCCCACTGAGATCTGGTCGGATGCTCCATGAACTGGCTCACTTTGCCAACAGCGCAGGCAATGTCTAGTCGTGTCATGGTGAGGTAACTGAGTTTGTCCACCAGACGATGATGATAGCTCTCTGGGTGAGGAAAGGGTGTTGTGTCGGCATAGAGAGAGTTCCCCAGGCTCAAGAGGAGTGTCCACGACAGTCATCTGACTCAACCATGCATCCTGCAAGATATCCAGAGCATATTTATGTTGACAGAGAAAGATGACGTCCTCAGAACGGGAGACCTCGATGCCAAGGAAGTAGGCGAGAGGACCAAGATCTTTGGTGTGGAAGTGGTGATGAAGGTGCCCCTTGAGTTGGGCGATTCCAGTGGAGTTGCTCCCTGTGATGATGATATCATCAACATATACCACCAGCAAGATGCAACCGTTGGATGTTGTACGGTAGAAGACGGTGTTGTCCTTCATAGTACGAGAGAGGCCAAAGGCGGTAAAGACAATGCTGAAGCAGTCAAACCAAGCACAATGAGACTGTTTGAGGCCATATAGAGATCGACGGAATCGGCAAACATGGGAGTCAGCTACAAAAGCACGAAATCCGAGGGGCTGCTGCAGATAGACCTCTTCGTCAAGAAAGCCATGGAGAAAGGCATTCTTGACATCCAGTTGATGAAGGGTCAATGATGATGAGCTACCAAAGAGATGGATAAGCAAACAGAGGTCGTCTTGGCAACTGGAGAGAAGGTCTCAAAATAGTTGATGTCGTATGTCTGAGCAAAGCCTTTCGCCACAAGTCGAGGTTTGAGGAGATGGAGAGTGTCATCGACATTGAGACGGGCCGTATAAATCCATTTGCAGCCGACCACCTGTTTTCCTACTGGAAAGGGGACCAGATCCCAAGTATGATTGTCATCCAGAGCCTACAGTTCATCCCGCATCGCCTGTAGCCACCCCTGGTGAGATTTGGCATCGCCAACCGTGCAGGGAATAGATATCGTCTCCAGAGCTGACAAACCTCTGTATGAAGATGTAAAAAGAGGAATGGTTTTGGCAAGCGAGTATCTTTCTCAAGTGCAATAGGCAAGTCGTCTGGTGTTGGGGCAGGAGCATCGGACGAAGCTGGGACGTTGGTATCCTCGGCTTGGACGGGGAGCGCGGCGCAGTCGATGGGCGACGGGAATAGACTGTTCCAAAGCGATGATCAGCAGGGGGAGACACCAAAGAAGGGTGAATGATGAGAGGAAGGCATTCATCGATGGTAGTGTATGGATGGGGAGAGGGAAGAGAGAATGGAGCGCTCTCAACAAACAAGACGTCAGCGGAGATGATATACCGCTGTAAGTTCGGAGAGAAGCAGCAGTATCCACGCTGAGTGCGTGAATATCCGAGAAAAATGCAACGGAGGGATTTAGGAGAGAGCTTGGAGAGGTTGGGGCAAGTGTCACAGACATAGCAGAGACATCCGAACATACGAAGTGGAAGTGAGTGAGGAGGGGGGGAACTGAGTTCGAAAAAGAGTCCCCCTGAAGGATAGAAGAAGGAAGGCGATTGAGGAGGTATGTAGCAGTGAGGATGGCATCCCCCCAGAAGAGAAGAGGCACCTTGCGGTGAAAGAGGAGGGCACGAGCAGTCACCAGAATATGCCGGTGTTTTCGCTCGGCCACTCCATTCTGCTGAGAGGTATCAAGACAGGAGGTCTGGTGAATGATGTCGTTCGTCTAGAGGAACTGCTGGAAGGGAGTGGACAAGTACTCTCGCCTATTGTCAGAGCGGAGACATTTAACAGAGAGAAAACTGGGTATGAATCTCATGATAAAATGTCTGAAAGGTGTAAAATACCTCAGTCCGATCGTGAAAAAAGTACAACCAAGTCATGCGCGAAAAATCATTAATTAAGGATTTATATTATTTATACCCTAAGTGACTCGAGGTGGCACAGGGACCCCATACATTTGAGTGAACCAAATCAACGGGTCTGGCGCCCCGTGTATCCATTCGAGGAAGATATGAAGTGCGATGATATTTCGCAAATGTACAAACTCACAATGAAAAGAAACATGCCGACTAATATCTGGAAAGAGTTGATGAAGGGCGGAGGCGGGGGGTGTCTCAACCGAGAGTGGATGTCCAAGGCACGAGCAGAGACAAACGTGCAGGCGACTGAGGTCGGTCCATCGAACATGTAAACCATGTCCCGAAGTTGATCTCTACCAAGTTCTTGGTTCGTCGTCCGCTCCTGAAACACAACAGCAAACGATGTAAAGATAGCATTATAGTTGAAATCCTTTGTCAACTTACTCATGGAGAGAAGGTTAAAAGAACTACGTGGTACATGGGCCACAGATGGTCGATGAATAGATGAGGTCAGGGAACATGCACCAAAGCCCGCAATGGGGATAGTGGAACCATCAGCGACAGTGATGGCTGAGGAACCAGTATAAAGACGGTAGTTGGAGAGCATACCTGCATCACCAGTAAGATGATCGGACGCACCTGAGTCAAGCATCCAGGAAGGGGAGCAATGACTGACAAACGCAGTGGAGCCACCAGAGTGGGCAAGAGATGCCGAAGAAGGGTCCGGTAGGGAGGTGGCCCGATGATCGTGAATCATCTGGAGCTCAGCCAAGGAGAGATCCAGAGATGAAGGAAGAGCGACAGCGGACGGGGAAGCATCCTGGACCGCAGTCTGACCCTGTCGCGGTTGCTGAGATGGGCGACCATGAAGGACCCAACAACGATCGATCAGGTGGTCACGCTTGCCACAGTGTTGGCAGAGGGGACGAGGTCAGCTCTCTCCAAATCCACGTCCACAAGTGTCTGAGGAGCGACCACTGCCACGGCCCAGGAGAGCAGTGTGATCAAGGCTAGGGGTGGGTGGGGCAAGGGCCCGATGAGCCTTCCCAAGGCGATGATACACCTGTGGAATCTCTAGCGAAGAGGGGCTAGCGAGCTTCTCCATAGCCGTCGTCGCATATTCTGGGTCGAGGCCATGAAGGTGGCTAAATAGGCGTAATTGGTCCCTCTGGGTTGAGGCGTCCGCAGGTGTCTGTGGAATGGGCCAAAGGTCAAGAAATTCATCCCGTAGAGCCTTTCATTCCATGAAGTAGGCCAGAAATGGACGGGCATGCTGGCGGAGGAGGGACAGCCACTGAAGTAGATCGGAGACCCGGGCCAAATTATTGGTCTCGGAGTACATGAGATTCAAGGAATCGCAGAGTTCCTTAACTGTGTTGGTTGTCTGGGTGATGTCTTTGACAAAGCGGTCCATGAAATTGACCAACGAGGCAGAGATCTTGTTGTTCGCAAGCTTCCACGGACGGTATTTGGAATCGGTAGGTGGGCCGCTCATCAACCAGGCGGGTGGAGGCGGTGATAAGCGGAGGCAGGACAGAGTCTGTCATTGGATGAGCAGGTTCGGGACTTGTCAAGGAGTGCATAACCGGGATTCACCGGAGGGCAGGAGTGTCGAAGAGTCGCTAAATAGGAGTGTCGCGGGAGGAAGGCGGCGATCAACATCGAGAAGCCGCTGGAGGTTGGAGGGTCGGGAGACCAAGGAGGGGTCGAGAGTCGTGCTGAGAAGCGGGACGGGAGGGGCGTCGGGCGGGAACCGAGAGGGAAGCCGCGTAGGGCAGGAGCCGGGTAGGGCAGGAGCCGCGAGTCGCGGCGGAAAGCGGGAGGCGGGTCGGGAGTCGCAGGAGGAGGCCACGAGAGGAAGCAGGGAGGGCTGGGCCGTCGCGCGCAGGGGGGAAGGGATGCCGGAGAAGGAGGCGGGTCAGCCGTAACTGGGAGGCCGAAGGGAGGGCGGGGCCAGACAGAACCGGGAATCCGCAGGAGATTTTCTCGCAACCCTAGACGGGAGAGAGAAAAGAAAAGGAGGGGCAGTTCGGGTTGGAGAATACCCTTTGATACCATGTAGATGGCGAATTCCCCTTACCTCAATGTGAGGCGGGGATATTCTTTTATAGATTGGTAATATACAAGGCGGGATATTCCGATGTGGGGCTCGAAAATACCCATTATAATAAAATGGGGTTCAACAAATATTTTTTTTTTTCAATGCAGCTTTATGGTAACCTAAATACCCACTCAAATAATACCATCAAGTTAGGGCATAACAAATACGCATGTAATAGTAAGAGATTTGCACCTCCTCAAGCAGGCTGTCCATCAACTTCTCCAAGGTTTGCCACCATCAAATAAGGCTTAAAATAACTTTGTGAGGCTTCCAAGCATATCTTAATAATATTGGGCAGACTGAGACAAGTCTTTGACACCTGATCCACTCTATATCAGCCTTGAAATCCACTGAATGTTCACCATGTCAGCCGGTATAATCGGTGTAAAATGATAAAATAGGAGAAACCCGAACCCCCAAGGTGTACTCTCTAAAGGAGCTCTTGGGGTTAATTTATAATGAATATTAAAGACCACATCGGACCTCAAGTCCGATGTGGGATGCAAACTCCAACACTCCCCCTCAAGCTAGGTGTACCTAGCTTAAACACATAAAGAAAAAACAAGCCAAACAAATGAAAACAAAGCAATCAACAGACTGCAAACACTCCCCCTCAAGCTGGACATACCCAGCTTGGTGACAAAACAAGACAAAGCAGAATAAAAGATAAAAGCTGCAAGGATGATGCTCCCCCTCACAATCGCATCTCCCCCTCAAAATTGTTGGATTGGTGTTGCCCGATCCGATTGGGCCTGTTGGAGTATGGGTAACTTCCTGCCCCACTTCCTTTGTAACTTCCTGCCCCACTTCCTTTGTAACTTCCTCCTCTTTCAGTTTTTTATAAATATAGGTCCTCTCCTCACCTTGAGGAATAAGAGGGATCTCTGAATTTAACATGGTATCAGAGCGGTTACGACCCCCCCTCCAATTTTGCCCCCCCGTACAACAGCTCTCTTCCCGGCGTCCTGTGCGACGTCCCGTGTAGCTCCTGCCGATCTCCCTCCCGAGCAGCAGCGTGTAGCTCCTGCCGATCTCCCTCCCAAGCAGCAGCGTGTAGTTCCTGTCGATCTCCCTCCCGAGCAGCAGCGTCGTCCCGGCGACCCTCCCAGCGCGCGCTCCGTCCTGCGCGCGACAAACCGTCGCCCCGCTGCGTTCCCTCCCGGCGCGCGCTCTCCCCGACACGGCCCTCCTCTTCGGCGGCGGCCTCCCGAACCCGACGGCCCGTAGCGCCTCCTCCAGACGCGCCTCCCTCCCCGACGAGGCTCCTCCGGCGCGCGGCTCCTGACGGCGGCCCTCCTCTCCGGACAGGCCCTTCCCGTCGCGCTCCCTCCTCCCGGCGGAACTCCTCTCCCGCCCTCTCCGGCGCGCGGCTCCTGCCGGCGGCCCTCCTCTCCGGACAGGCCCTCCCCGTCGCGCCTCCTCCCTGGTGCGCGCTCTCCTCGGCGCACCTCCACCCAGTCGCCGCTCCTCCCGTCGCGCTCCCTCCTCCCGGCGGCCCTCCTCTCCCGCCCTCTCTCCAGGCGGCCCACTCCAGCCTGGCGCGGCTCCCCGCTTCGCCCTTCTGTCTGGCGTGACTCCCCGGCGGCAGTTCCCTCCTTCGCCCAGCGGTCCCCTCGCCCCGGCACTCTCCCTCCAACCGACCCGGGCTCCTTCAATTTTTTTTTTCTCCAGCGCCCGGCGTGCTCCGCTTCCCGGCACGCCTCCCTAATTCCGGCTCTTCCCTCCGCTGCATCATCGCTATCCACGCGCTGCTTCCATGGCAGACTCCTGCCCTCTGCCGCCGATGATCACCGCTTCTACCCGCCTTGTGGATGACCGATTGGACTCCACAAATTTCTCCATCTGGCGGAAGACTGTTGTGATGTCCCTCACCGGCATGGACCTCGATCATCATCTTGAGGATCCTCCCCCAGCCACGGCTGATCCCAAATATCGTTCCTGGAAACTTGCTGACAGCAAGATCTTCGCTCTGCTGGTCAATTCCATGGAACGATCGGTCAAAGATGTCACCCGGACCGCAAATACCGTCAAGGAGCTCTGGGACTCCTTGGATATCATGTACTCCGAAACCAATAACCTCGCTCGGGTGTCCGATATCCTTCAGCAACTGTCCCATGTTCGACAGCAGGCCCAACCCTTTACAACCTACTTCCTGGAATGGAAAGGGTTGCGTGATGAATTGCAGGAGTTGTGGCCCATTCCACAAACACCGGCCGAAGCTCAGACCCAGCGGGACCAGCTCTGCCTCTTCACTCTTCTCAACGGCCTCGCTCCAGAATTTGCCACCACGGCAACCGAATTGCTCGCTAGCTCGTCGACGCTGGAGATCCCACAGGTGTATCACCGGCTCAGCAAGGCCCAGCGGGCTCTTCCTCCTCCCGCCCCCGTTATCGACCACTCAGCTCTCGTCGGTCACGGCGGTGGCCGCTCATCTGGTCCTCGTGGACGTGGTCGTGTGGAAAGTCGTCCACGTCCCCTCTGTCAACACTGTGGCAAGGTTGGCCACACGATCGACCGATGTTGGGTCCTGCATGGACATCCATCTCAGCGCCCGCGGCAGGGACAGACAGCGGTCTAGGAAGCGCCATCGGCAGTCGCCACTCTTCCCCACTCTCTGGACCTTTCGATGGCCGACATCCGGCTGACTCATGATCCTCGGGACTCTGCCGAACCCGGCCCATCCGCGGCTTCTATAGCCCATTCTGCTCACTCCACTGCCTTTGTCGACCGTCGCTCCCCTGCTTGGATGTTGGACTCCGGTGCCTCCGACCACCTCACCGGTGATGCTGGTATGTTGACTTCTTACTGCCCTTACACCGGTCCCTCAGCCATCACGGTCGCTGATGGCTCCACTATCCCGATTGCGGGCTTCAGCACCTGCTCTCTGACTCCGACGATTCACCTACCCTTTGTGGCACATGTGCCCCGCAGTCCATTTAATCTTCTTTCCATCAGTAAGCTGACAAAAGATTATAACTGCGCTGCCATATTTTCCTCCTCTGGTGTTGTTTTTCAGGAGCAGACAACGAACCGGGAACTTGGTAGAGGCCGACTTCGGGACGGGGTCTACCTGTTCGATGCACCGGCACCCATCGCTTGCTCATCTACCTCTTCTCCAGCTTTGGATCTTCATTCCCGGTTGGGACATCCGCCGGCATCCACCATTCATCAGCTTTATCCAGAGTTTCGTCGGAATCTTTCTTTTCATTGTGAGTCATGTACTTTTGCAAAACATCATCGATCTACATACCTTCCTCGGGTGGATACAAGGGCCTCAAACCCTTTTGATCTCGTTCATTCAGATGTTTGGAGTCCTTGTACCATTTCGAGTCATTTGGGATATAAATACTATATCTCTTTCATCGATGATTATTCGCGAATGACTTGGCTTTACCTCCTACGAGAACGCTCCGACGTGTTTTCCACCTTCCAAACCTTTTATGCTGAGATTCAGAATCAATTTTCCCTCTCAGTCAAATGTCTCCGCTCCGACAATGGGCGTGAGTATCTCTCCAATTCCTTTCGGCAGTTTCTCCAGACGAAAGGCATCCTTCATCAGACCTCCTGCCCTGATACACCCCAGCAGAATGGCGTGGCCGAGCGGAAACACAGACATATTCTAGAGACTGCTCGTGCCCTCCTCTTTCACCGACAGGTGCCTCTGCAGTTTTGGGGCGATGTCATTCTCACCGCCACCTACCTGATAAACCGTCTTCCTTCCACTATCCTTCGAGGGGAGACTCCTTTTCGGACTTTGTTCTCCTCTCCCCCTCTTCACTCCCTTCCCATTCGCGTGTTTGGGTGCCTCTGTTACGTTCGCGACACACGTCCAGGTCTCTCCAAACACGCTCCCAAATCCCTCCGCTGCATCTTTTTAGGCTATTCCCGCACTCAACGCGGATATCGCTGTTTTTCCCCCGACCTACGGCGGTATGTCATCTCGGCCGACATTGCCTTTGTTGAGAGTTCTCCATTCATCCTTCCTTCTCCTCATCCTGACCCTGTCATCGATGATTGTCTTCCTCTCATCATCCATCCTCCACCGTCGTCAACCCCTGTTGACACCCATTTTAGTCAGGTCTACTCCCGGCGTCCTTCGACTAGATTCCCCGTCCTGGCCAATGACACTGTGGCTCCCGCTTCGTCCGCCGCTCCTGCTCCGCCACCCGAGAACTTGCCCATTGCCCTTCGGAAAGGTACTCGCTCCTGCCAGAGTACTCCTCTATTTGTATCTTCTTACAGGGGTTTGTCCGCTCTGGAGACAGTCTTTGTACCTCGCACGGTTGGTGAGGCCAAATCTCACCCCGGGTGGCTAGCTGCAATGCGGGATGAATTGCAGGCTCTAGAGGATAACCATACTTGGGATCTTGTACCTCTTCCAGCAGGCAAACAGGCAGTGGGCAGCAAGTGGATTTACACCGTCAGGCTGAATCCCGATGGCACTCTCCGCCGCCTCAAAGCCCGCCTTGTTGCCAAAGGCTTTGCACAGACGTACGGTGTTGACTACTTTGATACCTTCTCACCGGTTGCCAAGATGGCCTCTGTCCGGTTATTCATTTCTCTTGCCGCCCATCATCAGTGACCTCTTCATCAGTTGGATGTCAAGAATGTCTTCCTCCATGGCTTCCTTGAGGAAGAAATTTATCTGCAGCACCCCCCCGGATTTTGTGCCTTCGGCGCCGAATCTCGAGTCTGTCGTCTCCGCCGCTCTCTTTACGGCCTAAAGCAGTCTCCCCGTGCTTGGTTCGGCCGCTTTAGCACGGTCATTAGCGACTTTGGGCTTTCTCGCAGTATGAAGGATCACACTGTCTTCTACCGGACGAGTGCACGTGGCTGCATCTTATTAGTCGTATATGTGGATGACATCGTCATCACCGGCAGCGACTCTGTGGGTATCACCCACCTCAAGGCCCATCTATACCACCACTTCAACACGAAGGATCTTGGTCCTCTCACCTACTTTCTCGGCATCGAGGTCTCTTATTCCTCGGACACCATCTCCCTCTGCCAACGGAAGTATGCATTGAATATATTACAGGCTGCTGGGCTGACTCAGGCCACTGCGGTCGATACTCCTCTTGAGCCTGGGGAGCGGTCTCTTTATGCCTCCTCAGCACTGTACCCACATCCCGAGCGGTACCGTCGGTTGGTGGACCAACTCAATTATCTCACCATGACTCGACCCGACATCTCATGTGCGGTTGCCAAAGTCAGTCAATTTATGGAGCATCCAACCACCTCTCAATGGGATGTTGTCATCCGCATCGCCAAATACATCAAGCGCGATCCTGCCCGTGGTCTTCATTACTCCCAGCATCCTCATCAGCATATTGAGGCCTTCTGCGATGTTGATTATGCCGGTTGCCTTGCCACTCGGAAATCTACATCTGGGTTTGCCATATTCTTGGCAGGCAATCTCATTTCTTGGCGAAGCAAGAAACAGACGGTCGTCTCTCGCTCCAGTGCCGAGTCTGAGTATCGTGCCATGGTCACCGTCACTACCGAGATCCTATGGCTTCAACACCTCCTCCAGGAGCTTGGCTTTCCTCAGCAGACTTCTGCTCACATATGGTGTGACAATCAGGCAGCCACTAAAATTGTTTCGAATCTCGTTTACCATGAACACACGAAGCATATAGAGGTGGACTGTCACTTTCTTCGCCACCACCTGGAGCAAAAACATGTCAGCTTTAGCCACATTTCCACGGCAGACCAGCTTGCTGACATCTTCACCAAAGGCCTCCCCGGAGCTCGCCTCGCCTCTCTTAGTTCCAAGCTGGGGATCCACAGCATCTGACGCTCAACTTGAGGGGGAGTGTTGCGGTCCTTATGTGTCCAAGCTAGGTACACCTAGCTTGAGGGGGAGTGTTGGAGTATGGGTAACTTCATGCCCCACTTCCTTTGTAACTTCTTGCCCCACTTCTTTTGTAACTTCCCTTGTAACTTCCTCTTTCAGTTTTTTATAAATATAGGCCCTCTCCTCACCTTGTGGCCCGCAACTGTAGCGGAGCTGACCGACCGACACCGACAGACACTGTAGCGGTGCGGACTTCGGGGTCAACTTCACTGTAGCGCTTTTGACAAAGCCAGCCGCCGTTCACTGTAGCGACGCGGACCACTTTTTCGAACAGTGATCGTCTTCTCCATTTGTTTTATAGCCCATTTCGGGCTAGGGTTTTAGTACTGAAATCCTCTGTAATTTTGTGCTCCCGAATCATAGTGAAATTCTGCCTCTCCCGTGGACGTAGGGATTTTTCCCGAACCACGTAAATCGTTGTGTCCTTTGCTTTCTTTTTTTCGTTTTTTCCTCGTTTCTGTCGTTGTGTCTCCCGGCGATTCCGCAACAAGAATGACGGATGGATGAGGTTGCGGGCGCAGCAGAAGAAACCACTCAGACCGACCGGTTGACGGAACGTCAGGAATGCCGCACTAGTGGGGCCAGACGATGAAACGCTGGGAAATCCAAACTAGCACCGGGAAAACCGCACTTGCGGGGCCGGCGACGGGAGGTGGGGATTCCGCAGAAGTGTTGCGGGATCCGGCGGCGCCAACGGGCCCAAATCTTAGGTGGTCGGGCTGTTGCGCCAACGCATGGGTGTGCCGACGGACAGAGATGCGGCTGTCGGGAGTCATCGGGAGATGCCGGCGAGGCAGGGATGCCGCAGGAGGTGCCGGAGATCCGAAACTGGAAGCAGGGCAGCCGCTGGGAGAAATTGGAGTCGGCTAGCTGCCGGAAGAGGAGCGCAGCGCTGTCACAGGAGATGTCGGCGAGGCGGGGAGATGCCAGCGAGGCGGGGATTCCGCAGGAAGTGGCCGGCGAGGCTGCTGGACAGAGGCGGCACGGGAGGCCGGCAGGGTTGGAGGCCGGCAGGAATGGAGGCCGGCTGTCGCGCTGAGAAGGGCCAGCAGGAGTCGCCGGGATCGGGAGGGGAAGGAGCGCCGGGAGAGAGGGTCGTCGGGGAAGGGAGGGCCGCCGGGAGAGAGGCAGGAGTCCGGGCTGGGCGTCGTAGGCGAGAGCGCCGCTGGAGAGGGTCATGACGGGAGGAAGGTCTGCGGGAGGAGGCGCTGCGGGAGCTGGCGGCGACTAGCGGGCCGTCGTCGGGACTGCGCAGGCAAGGCGGAAGCGTCGTTGGCGTCGCGCACAGGCGGGAAGAAAACGAGGCGGGCGCCGGCGTCGGGATGCCGCAGCAGGAGGCGGGGCCATCGCGCAGGGAGCCGCACAAGGAGAGGGGCGCCGCTCGAGGGAGAGAGGGCCGCCGCGCGCAGGAGGAAGATCCGCCGGGAGGGAGGGCCGTCGGGAAGGAGGGCCGTCGGGGCAGGGAGGGTCGCCGGGGCAGCCTGGGAATCGAGCCCGGAGGGGCGGCGGCTGGGGGGGGAAACCGTAGCCCTACATGAGGGGCTACCGCCCCCCACGGGGGGGAAAATACTGAGAAACCCTAAACGGGGGAAATAAAATTGAGAGGAGGGGTCGGGATTAGGTTTCCTTTGATACCATGTAAGAAGGATAAAATGAGGAGATGCCCCGAACCCCCAAGGTGTACTCTCTAAAGGAGCCCTTGGGGTTAATTTATAATGAATATTAAAGACCACACCGGACCTCAAGTCCGATGTGGGATGCAAACTCCAACAATCAGTTTCTTGAAGTACATATATTTATCAGTCCTGCTGAACAGAATTTAGTATAAATGCTTCAAGGTATCAGATTCACAGTTCCTATAAGAACAGATTCATCCTCGGCACTGTGTCATGATATTTCAGCAAGTTCACATAGATGACAGCATCCAACATCAGATTTTAGTTCTGATTTTTCAAGATAAAAGCATTAATCACCACTTATTCTGCGTTATTTCAACATGTAAATGCTAGTCCACAGTGCTTTTTCATGAAACTACCTTGTGTAAATCCAGATCTGTCTTGAGTTTTTTTTTTCAGCATGCATGTACAAATTTGGCCTTGTCACTGCATACGAATCAGCCTAGATATCCACTGGTTCATGACATTTCAGCAGGTTAGTACAGATTCAGATCTGTCTTTGACATCTGCACCATTCAGGTAGAGCTTGATATACACCAAACTTCAGTATCCAGCTTGTATGGACAGATTTCAGCATCCATAATCATATCTAGATTTTATTCTCCATGTTGGAAGATCTAGCATCACTGCTCCATAGAATTGTAATGGCAAAGATTTCATCTCCTCCTTAAACAGATTCATATTGCTTCTCCATTAACAGCAGCTTTGATCAATTCTAGGTATGGTTGGTGATTCCACTTCAGAATGCATCAGTGAACAGATTCAGATGAGAACTTTAATAGAGACTACTTCTTCAAGCATGAAACTTCAAATTCAAAGGGCTCCTTTTATAGCACACTAGGTGCAGCTCCCCTTGGATCGTATCTCCTCCTACATTATTTCACACATTAGCTTTATCAATAAAGAACAAAAGGAGAGGGGGTACCTCCATTATCCTCAAGTTGAGGAATGTGGTTGGTCTTTATGGACCAACCCTTTCTTCCTAGTTCTCTTCCATGTCTTTGTAGTGCTGTGCTTTGGAGTAACGCCACTTGCACAAACTTCCTCTCTAATGTTTTCTTTGGAATTCATCTTCATCTTCGGCTTAGTCTTCACTTCTAGGGTGAGACTCATCCCACTAGGGAAAACTCCATCCATTGGAGCACAATTGTTGCATCTACCACTATCATACTTCTTTCTCCATGCAAGAGTTGTTCCACCAGTTTTATGTTCTTGCTTTGTTGTGGTATAAGTGAACCCACTCAAGCGTGACTCTTGCTTTTCTTCTTTGATAACCATGAGTGCCACTTCTTCCATCTTTACTCTCCAAGCTTGTTTCCTCTCTTTCCAGGAGGGTTGGTAGGAATGATCAGTCTTGGGTATATGACATACCTCTTTATGTCTTTCTTCAATATCTTTGTTTCTTTTGATTCTGCAACACTTTTCAACAAGACCAGGGTCAGCAAAAATATAACATCTTATTTATTTCCTCCTGATCTGCAATGACAGCACAACTTCTTTCACCTTCATCTATCGAAAATTGAATTTCATCTTTCAAGGCTTAGATCTCCCCTTGTTGGTCGCACCAACAATCTCCAGATTTACCACATGAAGTGGTTGATTCATCCACATGACATTTAGGTGATACAGAATCTGTATCTTCACATTTACAAGAAGCATTTTTATAAGGTTACTATCAGATGTGCACAAGGAATCAGTTTTGTTTACCTGGATTGCACTAGAAGTCATGGCTACCCTTTTCTTAATCTTCTTCCTTTGGCTTTTAGACAAATGACATTCTTCTTCAATTGAATGCACATCCTGAATATCAACTGATTTATGCACGTCATTTGAACCAACACGGCTCCTTCCTTTTATCATAGATGTGTTTCCATACAACTCTTCTAATTTCATCCACATATCTTTAGAATATTTGCAATCGGACATGTCTTTGAATATACCTTCCTTCAAAGATTCTTTTAAGGCCGGTCTAGCATATGCATTGATTTTCAACTTCCTTTGTTCTATTTCATATACAACTCCGGGTCTGCTTAGCAACACAAATCCATTTATCATAATATCACAAGGGATTTCACCATGATCTTCCAAATAAGATACAAATTCTTTTTCCGAATCTGAAAAGCAACTTCCATTAAAAACAAGAGTATTCACAGTTGTAGCCATATCTTGCAAAAAAGAAAAAAACTTCAAAACTTCACAAACAAGATGAGACGGGTTGAATACTCTCAGAACCTGGCTCCAATACCATTTGTTGGGACTCAAGACACCCTGGGAGGGGGGTGAATCAAGACGTTGTCCACTTTTGACCTTTTCTCTTCATTATTTATCAGGACCTTGTTCCCTTGTTATAAGGAATAGTTATTCAACCTGTTCTTTGGAAATCATCCGCAACACGAATGCAGAAATTAAAAATGCAGAGGCACCAGATACTTGGGGTTCACCCAAATGGGTTACTCCAAGGAGCACACACCAACAATGTGTTGATGCGCGAGAGATTAACACCACTCGCTGTGGAGTTACAATTGATTCGGAAAGGCACACTGCCGATCCAGAGGCAAACCCTCTTCTTGTCTTATCAGCATATTGCTTTTTGACAAAGCTTTTAAAGTTTATCGACTTGTTGAACTCTTCCTGATCTGCATGGTACGAACTTGTTGTATCCTTGATTCCAGATTGATGCTCATTGATCTTCTTGTTGCGCTCACCTTCTTCTTCACTTCCGGATGAAATCAACTCTTCAAGATAAGGGCTGAATTTGGGTCTTCCTTTGCAAGCTCCAAATGAGAGAACCGACCTTGTGTGAGAATAGCACTTTGTCTTCTACCAATATAGCAGCAGCACCCTCCTCCAGATGAACACAATTCCAAGATGGAATTAACTTGTTGCCTCCTAATCTTCTCCAGCCAGATACAGCAATGGTATCCTCTTCTTTTCTTCAAGCCACACTTCCGCTAAAGTGAACTGAATATAGCAGTGATCTTCCACAACCTCCTCTTCTCCAGATACAGTAGTATGTAAATCCAGGCTCTCTTCCTCTTTTTTTTCCAGAAAATCGGATGTTCAAAACATATTGCCCTCTCTCCCCCCTCTCTTGCTTCAGCCTCGTATATATATCATGTACAGAATCTCCTCTCTTCTTCTGAACCAGATGTTTCAATATGGTGCAAGTCTCACTTCCTTCGTTCTTCTCCAGGCAGAATCTCCGTCGCGGCCCCGCCCCCTCCAAGCGGTGCTCCCAGCGCCGCTCCCGACTCGCGGCACCCTCCGTCGGCGTCACCCGCCTCTCCCGATCGCGGATCCCGGCTACTGCCTCCATCCCAACGCGGCTCTCCCCGGCGGACCTCCGCTCCAGGCGCCCTCCAACTGCCGACCGGCCGCCTCTCCCGGCTTCGTCCGGCTCGGCCTCCCTCACGACGACCGGCCAGCTTCCTAGTCTCGCCACGTTCGCCCGGCCCCGACTCCCTGCGGCTTCCCGGCTTCAACCGGCCCCGCCTCCTTGCAGCCTCTCACCGCAGCATCCCGATCTCCGCTGCCACATACCAGTCCCGCTCTCCACGGTGCACCGCTGATCCTGCCCTCTTCTGCAGATGTCCGACGCTCCAATGGCAACCTCTTCTGTTCTGCTCCCAATGATCACAACCTCCACCCGCCTCGTTGATGAGCGGCTCGACTCCACTAACTTCTTGGTCTAGCGGAAGACGTGTTGATGTCACTGACGGGCATGGACCTTGATTCTCACCTCGAGGATCCTCCACCAGCATCTTCTGGTCTCAAATACCGTCCTTGGAAGCTTGTTGGTAGCAAAATCTTTGTCTTGCTGGTCAATTCCATGGATCGCACCGTCAAGGACGTCACCCGGACTGCAAATACGATCAAGGAACTCTGAGATTCCTTGAACCTCATGTATTCCGAGACCAATAATTTGGCTCGGGTCTCCGATATTCTTCAACGCCAGTCGCTTATCCAATAGCATGATCGTTCCTTTCCGGCGTACTTCATGAAATGGAAAGCTCTCCAGGATAAGTTGCTTGAGTTGTGGCTCATTCCCCAGACACCGGAGGTAGCTATGGCTCAGCGGGACCAACTGTGCATCTTTAGTCTTCTCAATGGTCTCGCTCCTGAGTATGCGACGACGGCTACCGAGATGTTCGCCAATCCATCTACGTTGGAGATTCTGCAGGTGTATCATTATTTGGGGCTCTTCCCCCGCCCACCCCCATCATTGATCACCCTGCCCTCTTCGATCGTGGCAATGGACGCTCATTGGGCACTCGTGGACGTGGCCGTGTGGAGGGTCGTCCTCGTCCCCTTTGTAGTGTTGTGGCAAGCTCGGCCACCTGATGGACCGTTGTTGGATTCTTCATGGACGTTTGTCTCAGCAATCGCAGCAGGGTCAGACAGCGGTCCAGGATGCTTCCACGTCAGCCGCAGCTCTTCCTCCATCTCTGAACCTTTCCATGGCGGACCTCCGGATAATTCACGATCCTCGGACCCCCTCTATATCAAGTCCGTCTTCGGCTTCTCTTGCCCACTCAGGTGGTTCCGCTGCCTTCGTCGGTCGTCGCTCCCCTGCCTGGATGCTAGACTCAGGTGCCTTCGACCACACTATCCCCATTGCGGGCTTTGGTGCATGCGCCCTGAATTCATTTATTCACCTGCCCTCTATGGCATATGTGCCTCGCAGTCCTTTTAACCTGATATCCATCAATAAGCTTACAAAGGATTTCAATTATCCTGGAATATTTACATCCTCTGTTGTTGTCTTTCAGGAGCGGATGACGAACCAGAAACTTGGTAGAGGTCAGCTTCGAGACGGGGTCTACATGTTCGATGGACCGACATCCGTCGCCTACACGTCTGTCTCTGCCCGTGCATTGGACCTACATTCCGGGTTGCGACATCCACCCACCTCCACCGTTCATCAACTATTTCCAGATATTAGTCACCATGTGTTTTTCATTGTGAATTGTAAATTTGCGAAACATCATCGCACTTCATACCTTTCTCAAGTGGATACACAGGCCTCAAAACCTTTTAATCTGATTCATTCAGACGTTTGGGGTCCCTGTGCCATCTCGAGTCGTTTAGGGTATAAATATTACATATCCTCCATTGATGATTTTTCGCGAATGACTTGGTTGTACCTACTTCGAGAACGGTCTGAAGTGTTTTCTACTTTCCAGACTTTTTACAACAAGATTCATACCCGGTTTTCCATCTCTGTAAAATGTCTCAACTATTTCCAGATATTAGTCACCATGTGTTTTTCATTGTGAGTCTTGTAAATTTGCGAAACATCATCGCACTTCATACCTTCCTCGAGTGGATACACGGGCCTCAAAACCTTTTAATCTGATTCATTCAGACGTTTGGGGTCCCCGTGCCATCTTGAGTCGTTTAGGGTATAAATATTATATATCCTTCATTGATGATTTTTCGCGAATAACTTGGTTGTACCTACTTCGAGAACAGTCTGAAGTGTTTTCTACTTTCTAGACTTTTTACAACGAGATTCATATACCCAATTTTCCATCTCTGCAAAATGTCTCCGCTCGGACAATGGGCGTGAGTATCTATCCACTCCCTTTCAGCAGTTTCTCCAAGCGAAAAGCGTTATTCATCAGACCTCTTGTCCTGATACACCCCAGCAGAACAGAGTCGCCAAGCAAAAACAGCAACATATTCGGGAGACTGCTTGTGCCCTCTTCTTCCACCGACAGGTGCCTTTGCTCTTTTGGGGAGATGCGATCCTTACCGCTACATACCTTACCAACCGCCTTCCTTCTTCTATCCTTCAAGGAGAGACTTCTTTTCGAACTCTATCATCTCTCTCTCCTCACTCACTTCCACTTTTGGTGTTTGGATGCCTCTATTATGTTCGTGACACTCGCTCCAGGCTCTCCAAACTCTCCCAAATCCCTCCGTTGCATATTTCTCAGCTATTCACGCACTCAGCGTGGATATCGCTGCTTCTCACCGGACCTACAGAGATATGTCATCTCTGCTGGCGTCTCGTTTGTTGAGTCGAGGAATATGCAACGGAGGGGTTTGGGAAAGAGTTTCGAGAGGTCGGAAGGCAGTTGATAAGGTATGTAGCAGTAAAGATCGCATCTTCCCAAAAGAGCAGAGGCATCTGTCGGTGGAAAAGGAGGGCACGAGCAGTCTCCAGAATATGTCGGTGTTTCCGCTCGACGACTTCATTCTGCTAGGGTGTATCAGAACAGAAGGTCTGATGAATGATGTCTTTCACCTGGAGACACTGCTAAAAGGGAGACTACTGAAAGGGAGTGGATAGATACTCGCGCTCATTGTCCGAGCGGAGACATTTTACAGAGATGGAAAACTGAGTATGAATCTCATTATAAAAAGTCTGGAAAGTAGAAAACACTTCAGACTGTTCTCAAAGTAGGTACAGCCAAGTCATTCGCGAAAAATCATCAATGAAGGATATATAATATTTATACCCTAAATGACTCAAGATGGCACAGGGACCTCAAACGTCTGAATGAACCAAGTCAAAAGGCTTTGAGACCCGTGTATCCACTCAAGAAAGGTATGAAGTGCGATGATGTTTCGCAAATTTACAACTCCCAATGAAAAGACGCATGCTAACTAATATCTGAAAAGTGTTGATGAATGATGGAGGCGGGTAGATGTCCCAACCGGGAATGAAGGTCCAATGCACGGGCAGAAACAGACGTGCAGACGAAGGATGTCGGTCCGTCGAACATGTAGACCCCGTCCCTAAGCTGGCATCTACCAAGTTCTCGGTTCGCCGTCCACTCCTGAAAGACAACAGCAGAGGATGTAAATCTTGCACCACAGTTGAAATCCTTTGTAAGCTTACTGATGGATATAAGGTTAAAAGGATTGTGAGACACATGTGCCACAGAAGGCAGGTGAATAGATGAATTCAGGGAGCATGCACCAAAGCCTGCAATGGGGATAGTGGAGTCATCAGCTACGGTGATGGCTGAGGAACCAGCATAAGGACAGTAGGAGGACAACATACCAGCATCACCGGTGAGATGGTCGGAGGCACCTGAGTCTAGCATCCAAGCAGGGGAGCGACGACCGACGAAGACAGCGGAACTACCAGAGTAGGCAAGAAAAGTCAAAGACGAACCTGGTATAGAGGGGGTCCAAGGATCGTGAATTATCCGAAGGTCCGCCATGGAAAGGTCTAGAGATGGAGGAAGAGTTGTGATTGGCGATGAAGCAATCCTGGACCGCTGTCTGACCCTGCCGCGATTGCTGAGATGGGCGTCCATGAAGAACCCAACAGTGGTCAATCAGGTGATCGAGCTTGCCACAGTGCTGACAAAAGGGACGAGGACGGCCCTCCACATAGCCACGTCCACGAGTGCCTGAGGAGCGTCCACTACCACGACCGAAGAGGGCAAAGTGATCGATGATGGGGGTGGGCGGGGGAAGAGCCAGATGGGCCTTGCCCAGGCGATGATACACCTGTGGAATCTCCAGCGTAGATGGGCTGGCGAGCATCTCGGTAGCCGGCGTCGCATACTCAGGAGCGAGGCCATTGAGAAGACTAAAGATGCACAGTTGGTCCCGTCGGGCCATAGCTGCCTCCGGTGTCTGGGGAATGGGCCACAGCTCAAGAAACTCATCCTGGAGAGCTTTCCATTCCATGAAGTACGTCGGAAAGGAACGATCCTGCTATCGGATAAGCTACAGGCGCTGAAGAACATCGGAGACCCGAGCCAAATTATTGGTCTCGGAATACATGAGATTCAAGGAATCCCAGAGTTCCTTGACCGTATTTGCAGTACGGATGACGTCCTTGACGGAGCGATCCATGGAATTGACTAGCAAGGTAAAGATTTTGCTATCAGCAAGCTTCCAAGGACGGTATTTGGGATCATAAGATGTTGGTGGAGGATCCTCGAGGTAAGAATCAAGGTCCATGCCCGTAAGTGACATCAACACGGTCTTCCGCCAGACCGAGAAATTGGTGAAGTCGAGCCGCTCATCAACGAGGCGGGTGAAGACTGTGATCATCAGGGGCGGAACAGAACAGCCTGTCATTGGAGCGTCGGACATATGCAGAAGAGGACAGGATCAGCGGTGCGCCATGGAGAGCGGGACCGGTATGTGGCAACGGAGGTCGGGATGCTGCGGTGAGAGGTCGTAAGGAGGCGGGGCCGATTGAAGCCAAGAAGCTGCAAGGAGTTGGGATCGGGCAAACACGGCAAGACCGGGAAGCGGGTCGATCGTCGCGAGGGAGTCCGAGCTAGACGAAACCGGGAGCGGCGGCGCATCGGACGAGAAGCGTCGGGAACCAGTGTAGGAACCGAGAGGCGCTGGGAGAGGCGGTCGGTCGGCAGCTGGAGGGCGCCTAGAGCGGAGGTCCACTAGAGAGAGTCGTGTCGGGACGGAGGTGGTAGCCGGAAGCCGCGACGGGAGCCGCGATCGGGAGAGGCGGGTGATGCCGACGAAGGGCGCCGCGAGTCAGGAGCGTTGTTGGGAGCGCCGCGAGTCAGGAGCGTTGTTGGGAGCGCCGCTTGGAGGAGGTGGGGCCGCGACGGAAGGAGAGGGCCGCAGCGGGAGGGCCGATCGGCGCAAGGGAGGTCCGCCGGAGGGAGGCGACGCTAGAGGGAGGGGAGCAACTCCACTGGAATTGCCCACCTCAAGGGGCATCTCACCATCACTTTCACACCAAAGATCTCGACCCTCGCATACTTTCTTGGTATCGAGGTCTCCCGTTCTCCGGACACCATCTTGCTCTGCCAAAAAAATTATGCTTTGGATATTCTGCAGGATGTTGGGCTGACACAGGTCACCGCCGTTGACACTCCTCTTGAGCTTGGGGAACGGTCTCTCTATGACTCCTCGGAACCGTATTCACACCCAGAGCGATATCGTCGACTGGTGAGCAAACTCAATTATCTCACCCGTGGTTTTCGCTACCCGGAAGTTTGCTTTTGGGATTGTCGTTTTCTTGGCAGGCAACCTCATCTCTTAGCGCAGCAAGAAACATACCGTCATCTCCAGATCCAGTGCGGATTCTGAATACCGTGTCATGGCCACCGTCACTACGGTGATCATTTGGCTTCGTCATCTCCTCCAGAAGCTTGGCTTTCCTCCGCAGACATCTGCTTATATCTGGTGTGACAATCAGGCAACCACCAAGATTGCTTCAAATCTCGTCTTCCATAAACGCACAAAGCATATCAAGGTGAACTGTCACTTTCTTCGCCACCACCTTGAGCACAACCATGTCAGCTTTAACCACATCCCGACGGCGAATCAACTTGCCAACATCTTCCACCAAAAGCCTCTCAGGGGCTCGTCTGGCCTCGCTCAGTTCCAAGCCGGGCATCCACAGCATCTGCGACCCAGCTTGAGGGGAAGTGTGTTTGGTCTTGTCTGATGTCATCTTTCTTTTGTGGGACTCGTGGTCCAAGCTAAGCATGTCGAGCTTGAGGGGGAGTGTTAAACCCTGTTTTTATTATTCTGGGTATTTCTGAGTCCCACATCAAAATACTCCATAATGTATTCCTTTTTCTCAATCTATAAAAGAAGGCATCCGCCTCACCTTGAGGTAAGGATAATTCCTCTACAAAAACCATCTTTGAATACTCGAATATCAAGGTGTGACACCCTCATTAAATCTCCATATTCAAGCTTCAAATATCATGGTATAGAATTCCTCATTTAAAACCTTTGAATGCATGCTTAACTCCATTTAAAGATGCCCAAATAATCAGGCAAGAGAATCTCATTTTAAAACACCATGAATATTTTCATATTTCAGAAACATGGAAACCCAAGAATACCAAGATATCCACCATTTTAAATCCTTTGAATAACACATTATAATATCCTCATTTTAAGATATTTGAATATCCACCAAATCCGGACTCAGTCACAAGATTTGGACAATTTTTAGAGGCACTAAACAGCAGATTCAGCATTTGCTCCGATAAATTTAGATAATTCCAAAAGCTTTCCAACGGATCAATGATCACCTCATTTCGACTCCTATAGCTCAAGATATCGATGAAAAACATAAGCAACAATATTCTGAGAAACTGCAGTGTGACTGAAAAAATTGCAGAGACTTCAGTCAATTTTCATAGCACCTAAACAACCATTTCAGCCTTCCGTGTATCTGAATAAAATGTAGATATATCTCTTAGATATCCATCGCACCAAGACTCACGCAATTTTGAGGTCTCTAACTCAGGTTATCAATGAAAAACCAGGAGCAACTATAAACTGAAATTTGATGCATTACCCTTACATAGAAACTTCATTCACCTTTATACCTTTCCGCATCCTTCAATATTCTGCCTGTGCCTTTATGTAGTTGCACAAAATCAATCAGTACCCTTCATTAAAAGAACCTGAGTAAACCTCCATGAAACCAGCAATGAATATCCATTTGAATTCCCTGAATACCGCGACACAGATCAGGTTACCCATACGTGGGTAGTGCAGCATTCAAGGTTACCTTTACATACAATTCAAATGCTGTTGTGCACCTTTACTCAACCCACAAAACCAGCTAAAACCAGTTCCAATTTTCAAAATGCATTTCAGCCACTATTTTAAAAGATCCCATGAACATGATCCCCATCCTATTGCCAGACAGTATCAACTGCCAGACATTCTTTCAGCCCCTCTTCTCCAGATAAATCCAAGCAGACTTTCCATAATAAAACATCAAACTTCAAAATCATCATACTTTAACAGAACTTCACAAAACAGATCAGCCAACCACTGCTTCAATTCATTCATGAACATGATCATCATCCAATTTCACTCCAATTCATCAAAGAACATTTAACATCACTAAATCATCCATAATCATCAAACATCTTCAGCTTATTAAAGCTTCACGAAATATGTAGTTAATATTTCCTTCTTCAACCCACCTCCATCAAGCTCCCTCCATGTAATTCCATGTAATTCATGCCATGCAATCAATGCACAGCTCACAACTCCTCAACACATCCAATGCACCACTAAACATACCTTCTATATTGTCAACAAATCCAACCAATGAACTCATGGTTGCAAGAATCTCCCACTTTGGATTTTATTGACAACATCCAATCAATTGGTTGACATCAATTATTCATCGTGTCAAAATGCAATTGGTTGTCATCAATTATTCATCATGTCAGAAATAATTGTGGATTGATTATGAATGATGATATTCACACTAATGTGCATGAAGGTTTTTATAATGTAAATAAAGGGAGTTGAGGTATATCAAATGTTTTAGGACAAAACGTATCCCATCAAAAATCTTTTTTACCTCATGTTTTAAAAGAATGATGAAATTAATATCCAACAAACTAAATCATATAATAGTCTTACAGATTTATTCACGAATTTAAAAAACTACTTCATAAAATCAAAAAGAAAAACTTCAATTTATAACATATTTTCATGAAAACAAAAATTAAGAAATATTATAAATAAATATAATTACAAATGCTACAATTTCCAAAAAAATGATAATTCATACGAACATTGCACGGCCTCGTCCATCATTATATTTCATCCATGAGGATATAATGCAAGACATTAGATCTATCTTAGCAGATGGTGATTGATCTGGACCTTTAATCTTATATTTTATAAATCTAAACATTTGTCTACCTCCCATCTCCTTTATTAGGTGTTACCCTAAATTTTAAAACACATTCTTTTAAAAAAAAAAAATCAGTCTGCCCCCTCTAGCATAGGGTGTGGATTGGCTTGATGAAACATGAGCCAATTTCTTCATACAATCAATTAGGAGTGAGGGATCGCTCACTAGTCTCCATGTTGGCCCAGAGGGAGCATCACTTCCTTCATAGTTTCATATTCCTCCACACTCATGTCAGCATCCTCGAGCACCTGCCCTCACTCAAAAAAAAAACACAAGAACACACAACCTGGGTTAATACATACAGATGTACACAAAAATGCATCGCAACCTCACCTTGTGCAGCAATAGTCTTCCACTGTTCATATGGGGACACAAGGCTGGAAGCCTACAAACAGAAAGGGCTTCAATAAACACAAGACCCATCACCCGCCACTGCTTCATTCTGAACGGCGGAACTGCATCCACAAAACACATTGTCTCCAACAAATGTCCCTGCATGCAAGCCACCCACAAGGGATTTGTCAAACAAAAAAGGAAATCACTATGTTGTTGAGCCCATGTTTTTGTTTTCACCAAAACCTTGATTGTTGTTTCAGGATGATGGGAGTTGTGTTTGGGGGTGATGGAGTGGTTTTTGTTTTCACATTGGAAGTCATACATGTAACATGCCAATGATGAATGTTAAAATGTGCATGTCGAAACCATACATGCAACTATTGAAGTTATACATGTCGGTTGTAAGAATTTTAATCAGTTCACCTAGTAAACAACTTTTGTATCATTGATAGTAAGTAGTCAGTCCATATCAAGAAGAGCAACTGATCATTGTGGATTTGGTAGTCAACCAATCAAGAACCATGTAATCGCACATAGAGCTCAGTGATTTGTATGCAAAATGTGGGTTGATAGCATGTCATGTATGTAAACTCCCATCTTGGGGTATTTTTCCATGAGCTTCTTTCTTGCTTGCATTCCAAATTAAGAGGATGGATCTGAGATTACAATAATGGTCTTCTTAATCCATGAACACGGTTATGTTATGTGAACGATAATAAAAAGATAGAAAGATTAATGTGTGAAGTAAAATTATAACAGGGTACATGGTGACTTAAGGATTTGAATTTTTAAATGAAATTTCAATAAACAGGCCCATTAAAGTCATTCACTTTGTGTGACTTTGTAAAATAAATATGACAGTATCAGAGTTAATACCAGTCTTTGCTCCAGGATAGACAAAGGTGTGGGTAGCCTGAGATCAGTAACCAGTCCAGGTAAAGCTCGAGCAAGACAACCAGAAACAGTTTGCTTAATTTCAGAAGAGCGGCCATCAAGCAAAATTATTTTCCGAGAGTACTCCCTCCCATTGACCAGCAAAAAATCTTCATGGCCACTTTCATCATATCCATATATGTAAGCAAGAGACCATGAAGTCGTCCATGAAAATAGTGCATTCCACATTGTTGCGAATGGCGATAGCTGGGGAACATCAAACTCGAAGTGAAGTGAAATCCAAAGGATGAAGTAAAAAATGTTTACACAAATTTTAACCGAAAAACTTACTGTCAAGCTAAATTCATTTGGTGGAGTGTCATACCATGAATCCTCATAGTCAAAAAAATCATTTTTCAATGCCCCTGACTTTTCATGCCATGTGGGGGGGGCTGTTTTCGGTTTGAAAACATCATCAGCACCATCCTCCATTTCATGCACATGTGGCCATATAACAAGTCCAGCTTCAGACACTAAAAATCAAAAACAAGCTAATTGATGAATAAAGGATGTGAAGAGCTCCACAAAAGATGCTATCACTCCTATATCTTGTAGATAAACT
The DNA here is from genome assembly GCA_963277665.1 of Viscum album. NCBI lineage: Eukaryota > Viridiplantae > Streptophyta > Magnoliopsida > Santalales > Viscaceae > Viscum > Viscum album. The sequence goes on along the minus strand of OY728119.1, from coordinate 19,374,863 downwards.
CAAACATGCAGGGACATACCTGCATCACCAACATCATCCGACCTAGATGCAACAACCTTTGTTGCTTCGCATAATGCCACTGCACAGGCTTCTGCTGATGCAATTTTAGCTGACTTGTTATCGTTTATCACATCAGCACGGTTTAATCCAACATAACTTTCTTCTTCAACTCTTATTTCCAAAATCTCACAAAGATTTCGGCTGCCCGGACCACCAGGCTTCTCATCCGCCCAAGTGATGGAGAAAGCTGCTTTCTTTACATCCATGGATTTTAGAGAGGATTTCACAGTAGTTTTGCATGATTGGCATGATTTTTCACCAACAACTACTGCTTTTGCTTCCATATTTTCACAGGGGTTTAAGGATAATTTAGGGGTGTTGACCTCCACTCTTCCAAAAATTTGAGTCTTTTCAAATTCGGATAATCTTGGTTTTGAGAAAGAATTATTTTCCAGGGAATTGGATGCAGTTTCCATCACTTCAAGTTGCCCATCACAGCCATTTTCTTGGCCTGTCCCTTCAAATTCATCTAAAATTGTTTCATTAGGAGCCTTTATTGAGCCCGGTGTTCTTGAGATGCTATATTCATCTTCAGTTACAATGGTACTCATGAAGTCAGACACTTCTACACACTTGGCTTTGGACTCTGAGATATAAACAACAGATTTTATTGTCAACATAAAAATAGCCATCAAAAAACTTATCTAAAAAACAAGAAGCAGAAGTGTAGATTAGACAATCCCGTGCAGATCTGTTACATGATCATGCATATGTGAGTTAACAAAGTGCAGCCAAAAAGATGAAGGCTGAATGTATTTACCGTTTTTTGAAGTTTTCACTTGAAGGGGCTTAGCAGTGCGATTGCTTTGGGGGACATAGCCTTCAATGGCATTGGAAGAGCCAATCCAATCCGGTACAGACAGTTCCCTGACTCTGGCATCTGTGTTTTCCTGAATTTTTATGTTGGAAAGCCCTAAATTTACATTATTTATCAAATCACCCTCGAATTCCAAACCTAGATCGCCAAATAACTTAAGAATCTTGTCAATTTTTGCTGGGCTTGCACCCCAGCACCTTTCCTCCTGCAAACCCGACGCAAAGACCTGACTGTTGACAACACAAGTGGAAGAGCAATGCATGTAAGTCTCGTGGAGGTCATAAACCTTGTGCTCCTTCAGAGAAATTCTGTAACGACCCTTTCGAGGCCTCTCGTGGGGCAGATAATTGGTGCAAAGAGGATAACCACAGAGGTTTGCAATTGATCGTTCAGCAACCACATCCTCATAATCAGCTCGAGATATCAAGGAACCGGCGGAGAAAAGCAAATTTTTGTCTTGGAGGCCTTGGAGAAGGTGGAGTTGTAACTTGTGAACAGCATCCTTGACTGGTACCATGTGATCCTTTTCCTCCTTTTGATTCAGCACCATCTGTCCCCCTGCTCTAACTATTTTGATGCTTATTGTCTTGGGGTTTGAATCAACACATCGTGAATCGAAAACCCATAACCTAGGAGAAAGGAGAGGCTTCACCGACCTGAAATCGAGCCAGGGGCGTTTTGAATCCCAAGGCAAACCGAAAAGGTTCAGCGGCGTTGCAGAAGGACGGCTCGGAGCAGGTTTCTCCCGCTTCTCATAGGTTATTTACCGCTCGTTTGGCAGGCGTGACTTTGGAGGAAATGGAACGACAATTGATACTGTGTTTTGAGATTTCACTACTAAAATAAAATAAATGATTTGAAATGAAATGATTGTGATTTATAAATAAATGATTTGGATTTCTCTTCATGTGAAAAGAAAAGAAATTTTTTTGTGATACATATAGAATGAGCATTTTTTTTAATTCCTATTTTATCCCACAACATATTTTATTTTATTCTCATTTTTTTATTAGTGTTCAAATAAATTATCACATTTTTCATTATTAATAACAATAAAAAACAATTATTTTTCTAATTTCAACATAACCTATAAATAATTTTGATAATTTCTATATAAATAGTTTGCATATAAATATTTTAAGTTTTTTATATAAATACTTTTGACAATTGTTGAAATTGAAAATAAAATAAAATTTTATTAATTTTAATTACTCGTAAAATATGAAATTATATTTAGTATTTATTCGTAAATGACAAGTTTATAAAATTATATTTATTCATATATTATATTTATTTTAAAGCTATATTTATTGGTAAATTATATTTATAAAATTATATATTCGTAAATTATATTTATTCATAAATATCGATAAAATTATATATATTTTAATAATTATTCATAAATTATAAGATTATATTTATTCATAAATTTATATTTTTATAAAATAATATTTATTTGTAAATTATATTTATTCTAAAATGATAAAATAATATTTATTTTAATATTAATTCATAAACGATATTTATTTTAATATTTATTCATAAATTATATAAAATTATATCTATTGGTAAATGATATTTAATATTTAAAATTGTATTTATTTTAATTTATATGTAAATCATATTTTTTTCAAATTTTGTATGTTTGTATGTTAATATTTTTTATAATTATTGAAATTAAAAGTTTTAAAAAATGAATCTGTAATGAAAATTATGTATCAAAGTAAAAATATAATTAATTTAAAATAATTATGTATAATTATTATATCAATTTATTTAATTAATATATAATTTGTTGTAAATAAATGTTTTTTTCAAAAAAAATAATTAACTGTATTGATATATTTATTGAAGTTAAATGTATATATTATTGTTGCGATATAAAAACAATGAAGAGAATGTAAAACAATATTGTTATTTTAAACTATGGAGAAAATGTAACAAAAAATATATTTTTTAATAAAAGTTATTTAAGCTGTTTACATCAAAACAATTTATTTTCTCTTCTTTTGAAAATTTACTCTAAATCAGATGGAAAGAAATGACAATCATTTCATTTCTTTTATTAAATCTTGTATCCAAACAAAATGAAGAAAAATCAAAATCATTTCTTTTTCTTTATTTTTGTGAATTAGGAAATCATTTCTTTTCTTTTACTAATATATCACCAAATATAGTGTTATAGAACACTTCACATCATTGCAAAATAATGAAGCATGGATATAGGTATCACATGTATACATATTATGACAAAAAAACAAAATTAAAATTACAGTACATGTTTTTTATACGCTTCGATTGGATTCACCTCCCCACCGATCTCATCTCCCAACTAAATGTATAGCAACACAACCCCGCATCCAACACCCCCAACAACACGTGGCGACTCCCAAACTCGATGGTAGTAATATGTGACAGAGAAGAAGACGGTGATGCGGGGTTGTCATGAACCAACCCGAGTCGATCCCGAACCGGTCACCCGAGTCGATTTGTGGCAAGGCCCAAAGGGCGTCCTCGATCCTCACGGGCTGACAACTAGTGTCGGACATCAACAGAGAGACACAAGAACGATTTCACCAAAAAAAAAATGAACAGCGGAAAGATAAACAAAGCAGCCCAAATAATATACGAATATCCAAACTAAACATCTTTTACAAGAAAACTAAAATTACAACAATTGTACAACAACTAAAATTGCACCTGACAGCCACACATCTCCATAGGACCCCAAGGGTCACTATCTGATACCAAAACCAACCATCGCCCACAACGATTGAAAACAAGCTAAGACTTGCACCACAAACTAAAAACAAGAAAGAACTATAGACATGAAGATTAAAACTCGGTAGGCATGCCCAGACAAATCTATTCTCAATGCACTTCCCTTAAAATGAAAGAAACATCAACTTCAAGCTTGAAATACAATATATAAAAGTAACCTCTTCACATTTTTGACTTCAAAACAAAATATGGTCCATTACCCTTTTCATTCTAAATCCAAGTTCTTTTCCATTCAACCAACACTAACATTTTCAAGAGGAAAGTGATGCTTACTTTTCAAAACGACACTAGAGTATAAAACATTTATACTTTAAAACATTTTTCATAAACCTTTGAAAGCCAACACATCGCTTCCCAAAGAAACACACCACACATGATAACACCACAATAATTATATGACAAGGGCAATGGAAATAAGCACACAAGAGTAACCAACAAACAAGCATCTCGATCATTACTGCAAGAAACTAAGTGTCAATAAACATTGGTGAGACCTAGGAGCTCATGAATAATCTAGAACATACTAATACATGTTTACTCATCCTGGAAAGCATGCCTCACTCGATGACATCAAAACACCCTCACACGCTCGGCCACACCCCACATGGTACAGACCAAGGCGTACTATCCTACAGCAATAAAACTCAATATATCCCCATTATATGGACCACTAGCTAGTGCGTAGCCTAACTAGTACAACAACCGTTCTCACAACATTCAATAATTATGTCAGGTTCTTCATGCCAAGCGTGTAAAAGAGGGCAAGCCAACCAATGTCAACCGAGCATCCAATCATATACACATATATAATAGTTTGCACAACATGCATCACCCGAGTCACCCCAAATATCAAGCCCCCTACCTTCCAATCATTCGATCTCAAGGGAGTCCTACGTGGCAGATCTCTCACAATACACAACATAACCAAGGCAAGAGGACCATCCAAGGAGAGTTTCCATGGTAAACATTTTTACCACTTTCACCAAAATGAAAAACGAGCCTCAAGCTCTTTATAAAACCATCATTCATCAAAGAACCAATTCACCTTTCTAAAGAGGTGAAAATACACCATTTCTCATTTCACAAACATTTCAGAAAATCCCATTTGAACATTTACATCACATTTTTCAAGGCAAAGCCATTTTCATTAAAACGCCAAACGAACAATTAACCACCATCACATGAAAAACCATTTTCCAACCATGAAACATCTGCTGCTTCCAAACCCAAAAACATTTAGAAAACCCTTTTTAGAAATCCAAACCATCCTTTCAAATTCCACAAATTCATTTACGAAGCCAAACCATGCTTTTCACCTCACACATCATTCACAAAGGCCAACCAGACATTTTATCAAACATTTGGTGTGCAATATTTAACAAAATAAAGCCATTTATCACAAAACAAGGAAGAAATCACCACTTTGCACACCAAACAAGCATTTCAAAAATCACACATCATTATTTTATATTCAACGAAGGTGTGGAAAACATGAAACCAATGAATCTTAAATTAAAAAGGCAAGTGCAAAGGGAAACCTACCTCAATCTCATGACGCTTCAACAACACACACCCAAAAACATGCCACAATGATCAAAGAGCCAAGATCTACCAAGAGGAACCCTAAACATACAAAACCCCCCAACATAAATGAAGGAAAACATGAACCCTAAATCTGCATGACCAAGGGAGAAAGGGAACTCAAGAGGAAATGGAGGAAGGATGAAGAAGAAGAGGAAATGAGGACAATACCTTGAAGATCTAACCCCAAATTTTGAAGAAATCCTTAGATCTACACCAAGGGAGGAAGGAAGAGGCTTGAAGAACTAAAGAGGAGTCTACCTAGGATTGTATGAATCTGGTGGGGGAAGAAATGGGTGGATTTGGGGTTAGAATCTCGTAAGGGTAGTTTAGTAATTTAAAAAAAAGATATGGCCAGCTTGCACGGTTTGGCCACAGGGTTTACCAAACCGTGCGCCCCTTTCTGGACACACCTAGGCACTCGCACGGGCTGACTGCATGGTTTCCAAACCGTGCACCAACCGTGTCAAACGCCATTGTCCTGAGACAAAACCTCCTCACATGCTTGCTGCAGGGTTTGAAAAATTGTGTGCAAGTCGTGCGTCATGCCTCTGCCACTAATACTTAAGTCGCACAGTTACCTAGAGAAGGCCGTGTAGTTTCTTTAACCATGCACCAACTATGATCAAGCTACTACCAAGCTCAAAAATTCAACTTTCCACCAAAAACTCATGGAAAAATTGAAGAATAACCACAAGATCAAAACTAAACAAACACCTCAAAATTTAAAACTCGTCACACCTGGAACTTGAGAGAAAAACCAATATCAAAAAAATAAACTGGAACAAATGATGAAAATGAAAAATTGGGTGTGAAAATTCTTCCCACCATTAAGGATTTCCGCCCCTGGAAAGCCACAATATTTTTAGTTGATCGATCAAAGACTAAGGATTACCACAACCACATGATCCAACCTCTCAAATCAAGAACACCTTAACCACGAAACGAAACTCAGATCTCTTACTAGAGATGAACCAATGAGCCCAAACCACTTCTCAAAAAACACTTCCACAACCTTACTTCAACAAAATCATTGAGCGCACTCTAACCCCAACGTTTACTCAAGGGAGGAACTCAAAATTAAACACCTCCAAACGAGACTACCCACTACTAAGCCAACACCAGAAACTAAAATGGATTATCAACACGGGGAGGCCTGAACAAGCTCCCCACCATTAGAGAACAACTAGCATTGATTTATCACAGAAATAATTTCAACGAGACCCACATTGGGTCTCCCCACCATTAAGAACCAAATGAATTAAGGAAACTCGGAAACTTCCCCACATGGGCCAAAAAACCCCACCATAAGAGGAAGAGAGGGGAGGGGGCCAATGAAATGAACACTAATCCAAATGGAAATTAACCTATGATTCATCACCTCCGTATGAACACAAACCAAAGCCACACCTTGTTCACAAGGGTCATCCATGAAAGGAAAACTAATCAGAAACTTGCATCCAAGAAGGCACAATCATAGGCATTGCATGAGGGATAAGTCCACCACACTCTTTGCAATAAGAGGGAATCCGTAATGACAAAGAAACCACAATATGAACATAAAAATTTCCTCACTATAATGGCGGAGACACAAGTTGAGCCAAACTCCCTACACCCTCGAGATTCTTGACCACACACCAGCTTCACTCTGAGGCCTTTGGCTGGAGCCCTGATGTTTGAAGCATTCACTACCTCACAATCAGGAGTTGTTAATCCCTGATCAAGACTCATTCTTTTGGTGCCATAAGCAGCCACATAGCACCCCAGGCAGAAACAAAAGATTACAACACTACGAAACTCACTTGCTTTAACAATACAACCTTACCCAAACAGGGACTTGGAATATGAACACATCGAATACACCACCACTTAGAACAAAATAATTTTCAAAATTTCTAAAAATGAATACACACTTTCATTGAAACAAAATTTCTCAGGAGATCCACAACATCCCCCTTAAATTACAACAAAAAAGAACACCACCAAACACAATCACTATAAAAAAAGAATCATTATAATAGAAAGGAACTTTAAATCGATCTCAAACAGCTCTGTACTCCAACAAACAGTATGGGGCATCCTTAGAATAGGTGGATTTAACTTTTGAAACTCAAGAACAAAATCCTTCGGTTGATCAACTAGAGGGTCTGCTAATGGGGAGCCACCCATAACTGCACCACAATTATCCATCAAATATCTATAGGGGAGAACACTGGGCAACAAGAAAGCCAATAGCTCGATCAAAACCATCTTATAACCAAAACTCACCTTGAACAGATATCAACATAAAGGGAAACCAGTTCAAAGATTCTCAATTTTTTTCTAGAAGCCCGCTAAACACCATTTTAAAACTGAATCACCAATAATAATCCAAACTCAGAACATAACTTGGATAACACTTCCCAATCATGAGAGAACACACCACATAAACAACACTTCCCAAAGTCATGAAAAAAATAAACCATGAAACTATCAGTTTTCAAAACACCACAAAATTTTCCTCTTCAAAACACTTTTGAAAAGTAAAACAAACTTAGTGGATTTTCACACTCACCAACGACACTACTGGAAAACTGGGCTATAACCACTAAACTATATCCACGATTTTCCAAAAGCATGGTTATAGGTATTTATACCAAAGCTATATCCACAGTTTACATGGGCTATAGCCACGGTGGACAACCATGTGAACTATTGCCACGGTTTTGGAAATCGTGTCTATAGCCACTTAAAACCATGTCTATAGGGGGGTTTTCGAGGGATATAGACACGGTTTTCCTAAACCATGGCTATGGAGTTTTTTTTATTTTCTATAGCCATGGTTCATCAAAACCATGGTTATAGGTCTTATTCCCTTATGCGGGAAAAAAATTATCCCGAAAAAAAATGGTGGGAAGGTCTATAGCCACAATTTACATGCTATAGTCACGGTTCTTAATAATATAATATATATATATATATACACACACAAATTCGTTCGTGGTGTAGTGGTAAGGTGATAGGTTCAGATAGCGAAGGTAAGGGGATCGAATCCGGCTGGGCTCTATTTGTTTTAAATCTATAGACACTGTTTACATGGGCTATAACCACAGTTTTAAACCGTGGAAATATACCCTATAACCACGGTGGAAAACCATGTGATCTATTAACACGGTTTCCAAAACCATGGATATAGCCTCTTAAAACTATAGCTATATCTTTTTGTTATAGCCACGCCAATAGGTGACATAGCTAGTAAAATCGTGGCTATGGATTATAGCCACGGTTTTGACCCCTATAGCCATAGTTTTAAACCATGGCTATAGCTAAAATTTCTACTTGTGTGATATTACATAGAGTATCACTCACATGCACATTCCCATGCCAATCTGGGCACATATAAACTCATTTCATATCAGGCACTCATCCACCCACACAATCATCCATCCACTTTCCACACATCATCATGCATGTTAGCACCCATGTAAAACACCAAAGGTCAAAACAAAACATTCTCATTTCAAAATTCACAAAGTTTTTCAAAATCTCATTAACCACCAAGTTAAAAACCATTTTCAAATTCCATGATTTAATCCATTTCATCATTATCAAAGATAAAATCCCATGTATTTCCATCCAAAAATTCAATTAATTTCATTCAAAACATTTTCCAGCAGCTCAACAAATCTCATTTCATCAAAAACCATTTGATTAAAAACCCATTTCTTCTCAGTTAAAACAAGTTTCCAAAACCCCATTCATAATAAACTTCTGTTTTCAAATAAAAAACTTTGATAAACCCCAATTTTTTATTATAGAAACTCAATCTCGGTGAACTCATCCCCATTTATTCAAAAATCACTTTATAAAACTCCATTTTCTAATGCCTTCTTCAGAACAATTCTAAAAATTTCATTTTCTATCTTCCCAAAACCAAACCATTACCATTTCAAATCTAGTTTTTTCAATCCCAAATGAGATTTCTCAAAGAAATTTCCATAATAAAGTAAGACCCAAAATAATTCACAAGGGGAAACTAGTATTGATGGGTGACTTGACCATATAGTTGACGAGCATATACCAATCACATCACCATCAAAGAGAGTATTATAGGACCATGTCCCCAACTCCACATGGATTTCCAGGCCCTGTGAGCTCACATGGACCTTTATCCTAACTCCCTTTTCATATCTCGAACACCAAACAACCACAAGAACCAAAGGAACCAAACAAGACATGACTTCCCACGACAACTCAAGGTTTAGTCCAGGAAGTGTTGGCCAGACACTCCCCTGAAATATCACCCTAAGTTCTGAAAATCCTACTCTATCTACCTTGACATCCCCAAGTAACAAATGGTGATCTGAAAGCTAGATTCTCCAAAGGAATCTCCTATAATACCATTTTATCATGAACCAACCCGAGTCAACCCTAAATTGGTCACCCGAGCTGATCCTTGGCAAGGCCTAAAGGGTGTTCCTGATCCCCAGGGGCTGACAGCTAGTGTCAGGAATCAATAGAGAGATAAGAAAACGTTTTTTACCAAAATAAATAAATAAAATGAATAGCGAAAAGATAAACAAAGCACCTCAAATAATATACGAATATCCAAACTAAACATCTTTTACAACAAAATTAAAATCAAAACAAATTGTACAAAAACTCAAACTACAAATGACGACCACACATCTCCATGTGACCCTGAGGGTCACTCTTCAATACCAAAACCAACCATCACCCACGGTGATCGAAAACAAGCTGAGACCTGCATCACAAACTAAAAACAAGAAAGAACTATAGGTGTGAGTATTAAAACTTAGTAGGCGTATCCGACTAGATCTATTCCTAATGCACTTCCTTTAAAATGAAAGAAACATCAACTTCAAGTTTGAAATACAATATATAAAAGTAGTCTCTTCATATTTTTCACTTTAAAACAAAATAAATTCTATTACCCTTTTCATTCCAAATCCAGGTTCTTTTCAATTCAAGCAACATTAACATTTTCAAGAGGAAAGTGATGCTTACTTTTCAAAATGGCACAAGAGAGTATAAAACATTTCTACATTTTTCATAAACCTTTGAAATCCAACATATCACTTTCCAAAGAAACATACCACACATGAGAAAACCACGACAATCATATTATAAGGGCAATGGAAATAAGCACACAAGAGTAACCAACCAACATGCATCTCAATCATTACTGTAAGAAACTATGTTCCAATAGACATGGGTAAAACCTAGAAGCTTATGAATAATCAAGAACATACTAATACATGTTGACTCATCCTGGAAATCATGCCTCACTCAATGACATCAAAAAGTCCTCACACGCTCGGCCACATCCCTCATGGTATAGACTGAGGGGCAATATCCCATAATAACAAAAATCAATATATCCCCATGTTATGGGACACTAACTAGTGCGTAACCTAACTAGTGTAATAATCGTTCTCAAAAAATTCAATAGTTATGTCAAGTTTTCCATGTCAAGAGTGTAGAGGAGGGTGAGCCAACCGATGCCAACCGAGCATCCAATCACATACACATATATAATAGTTTGCACAACAAGAATCACCTGAGTCACCCCAAGGATCAAGTCCCCTGCATTTCAACCATTTGATCTCAAGGGAGTCCTACGCAGTGGGCCTCCCACAACATACAACATAACCAAGGTAAGAGGACCATCCAAAGATAGTTTTCATGATAAACATTTTTACCACTTTCACCAAAATGACAAACATGCCTCAATATCTTTTTATAAAACCATTATTTATCAAAGAACCAAACCACCTTTCCAAAGAGGCAAAAATACACCATTTATTATTTCACAAACATTTTAGAAAATCCCATTTGAACATCTACATCACATTTTTTAGGTTAAATCCATTTTCATTAAAATTCCAAATGATCCATTAACCACCATCACATGACAAACCATTTTCCAACCATGAAACATCCACCGCTTCCAAACCCAAAAAAAATAGAAAACCCTTTTTAGAAACCCAAACCATCCTTTTAAATGCTAAAAATTCATTTACAAATCCAAATCATGCTTTTAATATCATAAATCATTCACAAAGGCCAACTGGACATTTTATCAAACACTTAGTGTGCAACATTTTACAAAACAAATCCATTTATCACAAAATAAGGAAGAAATCGCCACTTTGCACACCAAACAAGCATTTCAAAGATCACACATCATTATTTTATATTCAAAGAAGGCGTGAAAAGCATGAAACCAACAAATCTTAAATTAAAAAGGAAAGTGCAAAGGGAAACCTATCTCAATCTCACAGTGCTTTAACAACGCACACTCAAAAACACACCATGAAGGATCCAAAAGCCAAGATCTACCAAGAGGAACCCTAAACACAAAAAACCCCCCAACATAAATAAAGGGAAACATGAAACCTAGATACACATGACTAAGAGAGAAGGATATCTCAAGAGGAAATGGAGGAAGGAGGAAGAAGAGGAGGAAAGGAGGAGAATACCTTGAATATCTAACCCCAAATCTTGAAGAAATCCTTAGATCTACACCAAGGGAGGAAGAAGGATTGAAAAACCAATGAGGAGCCTCCCCAGGGCTATACGAACCAGGTGGAGGAGGAAATAAGTAGATTTGGGGTTAAAATATCGTAAGGGTAATTTAGGAATTTCAAAATTTTAAGATTTAGGCGGTTTGTATGGTTTGACCGCATAGTTTACCAAATCGTGTGCCCCTTTCTAAAAACACATGGTTACTCACACAGGCTGGACGCACGGTTTCCAAACCATGTGCCAACTGTGCCAAACGCCACTATCCTGATACAAAACCTCCCTGCATGCTTGCCACATGGTTTGACAAACCGCGCGCAAGCTGTGTGCCATGCCTCTACCACCAACACTTAAGTCGCACGGTTACTCAGAGAAGGACACATGGTTTCCCTAACCATGCACCAAACGTGCGCAGGTTGCTTCCAAGCTCAAAAACTCAACTTTTCTCCAATAACTCATGGAAAAACTGAAGACTAACCATGAGATCAAAACTAAACAAAGAAACACCTCAAAATCCAAAACCCGTCACACTTGGCACTCGAGAGGAATACCGAGATCAAAAAATGAATTGGAACAAATGATGAAAATGAAAAACTGGGTGTGAGAGGGGCAGTTAGTTTCAATGAGGAGGTAAAAAGGTGTTAGAGAGGCAAATGACCTAGGCGAGGAGGTGCAATATAATAGTGGCCCTAGTGAGGGATTAATATGGACTCATGATGCTCAAATTGACCTTCCGGACAAAAATACCTTTGTTGTGCATTCTTTATTCTTTTTTTTCAATGTTGCATCTCATCCTTATTCTTTGTTCGTAAATATACATAATTTATTACATATGCATATAATAATATATATTACATATTATAAAAATTTATAAAATATTTATATGCAATACTTATCATATATATATAATATAAACACATATTTACTATGATATTTATTATACATAATATTTATTATATAAATTTATTATTTGATTTTTATTAATAATATAAATATACATAATAGTATAAATATAACTATTGAAAGTATTATGTATATTTTAAATTTTATTACAATTCAATTAGTGTATATTGTTTATTATGCATGAAAAAACATTATATATATAATAATTATTATATACATATAATAATATTTACTATGATATTTATTATATATAATATTTATTATATGACATTTATTAATTATATAATTATACATAATAATATAAACATATATACACAAATTTATTATCCATATAATATATATATATATATATATATATTTATATGTATATGTATGTATCTATGTATATATATTTATATTTTTATATACATACACAAATTTAATCAATTTTTTCGATGAAAATTCAAAGTGTGAATTTCCAATTATTAGTAGAGATTTCAATAAGAAACTCAAATTTCAATGATAACTTATACAATCACAATATACATTTTTAATAAAAATTCACACAAAAAATCTTCATTTTTGAGTTGAAATTTGAACATGAAGTTTAATCTCTAATTAAAACATCCAAAACACAAATCAAAATTTCCAACAAAAATTCACATTTAAAATGTTCAATTACACATGAAAATACATCCATACATCTATAAGTATATGGACACATACAAACATAAATTATGCAACACCCTAAGATTTTAGAGCATGTATCTTCTTAAATAAATTCAATTTCTTTGATAGCTTATGCAACACCATGATAAGCTTACGCGACACACAACAATGAGTTGGTTTGCGTTACACACAAGACTGAATTTTACCAAACAATAATATATTATTGAAATATAATTATTTAATATAATAAGATATAACATAACTATTAAATTGGTAGTTATTAATAGTATTAACTAAATTATGAAAATATATGGTTGAATTCATTGGTTACAAATTAATTAGAAATTAATATAGGAACCAACTGAATATATAGGAAATGTCATTATAAAGAACTATTTTTATGCTCACAAAGTCATTTTATCCTAATAAATTAAATTAATTACTATTAAAGAATGTTATTAGTTAAATATATATGTTATACATTCAATCAAATATTTTTGATATTCATATAATGTATTTGATAGCACTACTGGAAAAAATACCATATACCCACGGTTTTCTCTAAAACCGTGGGTATAGATTTCCTGGGGGAAAAAAATTAGGCGGGACACGGTAAAATTTGGCGGGAAGACATTTATTAAAATATTAATATATATATGCAAATATATGCATTCATAGTTGATATAAATTCCAGGTTGGTTGGTCGGTTGGTAGGGCGGTCGCAATGCTAGTGCGAGACCCGGGATCGAAACCCCGTTGGTGCTTTTTTTGAATTTAAAACGCAATATTAATATATATACGCAGATAGATGAATATAAAACAAATAAAATCGCAGCTCGGTTGGTTGCGCTGTCGCGGTGCTTGGGGTGGGTCATGTGTTCGAAACCCGACAAGACCTTTTTTAGAATTTAAATACATAATATTAATATATATACGCAGATAGATATATATATTACAGAAAGAAAACCCAGCTCGGTTGGTTGCGGCGCTGAGACCTTATGTGTGGCGCGGGTTCAAAACCCTCCGCCCACGATTTTTTAAAATTAAATTTCCCACGGTTTTCAAACCGTGGAGAAAGGGCCCTGCCACGCTGTACAATAGCGGGTTGGTGTGTGACATACCTATACCCACAGTTTATAGGTTAAGACCCCTATCCCGACGCCGTTCCGGCACGGTTCCCAAAACCGTGAGTATAGCCTATACCCAGTAGTGTAGTCATAAGATAAGAATAAACCCAATATTACGCATAAAAACCAATATTTTTTATAAAAATAGTTTTACCGCCTTTTAATGGAGAATCTATTTTAAATCCAATTTTTAAAACTTTTATATATTTTATTTAACAAAATAATCTTCTTATTTTGAATTGGAATATAAATATTTACTTTGGTTAAACTTTTGACATTTTTCTGATAAGTTTCATGTTTTTATGAATAGTGAAAAATACTAAATTTTAATTGAAAACAATTTTTTCAAAAAAATAATTTATAGTGTTAAATTATATTATTTAATGGTTTTAAAGTATAAATAGATTATTTTTTATCATTTAATTAAATTTTGGTCATTTACATCAATTTTACATTGAATTCATATATAAAAACGTTTCAATCTTTTACATGTTCAAACATTAATAACCTATTTTCTCACCTCGTCAACAAGATTGGTTTTAAATTAATTACTGCAACTTCTATATTTTTAATTTTTAAAAATGGATTCTATATTTGTAATAATTGGTTCCGAATTATGTAAACATGTTTCTTTTATTTTTGGGCATATGAATAGTAACATTTAGTAATATTTTAATTACCACGATTAAGGGTAAATCAGATAATTATGGGTAAAAATAATATTATAAAATCACCCTAAAAATCATCATAATTTCATTGGATGAGTGTTTTTATAAAATTTTTAATTGGGCCAAAATTATACCCTTCTGAATCCACTTGGATGAGAATAAAACATTTATTATATTTTATTTAAAGATATGTTAAAATGTCATACTCATATTTTTAATAAGTATAAATTTTTTAATACATGGTTATAGAGAAGATAAATTAGAATATAAATAGTCATTTGAAATATAATATATTTATATTTATCATGATAATTTATTTTTAATTTTTAGAGAATAAATAATTTAATGAAAGGCTTTCATAATAATGATGCAGTAATTGTTTAATTAATTGAAATATCAAATAAATGATATTAAAAATATTAAAATAAATAAAATTTGACATAATTAATGACATAAAATTTTTTTATAGATAATTTAAACATGTTAGTGATATATTTTAAGTGTTGGTTTGAAGTTATCATGTTGTTTGGATATTTTTAAAAAGACACATATTGAACAATATCAAAATTGACATAAATGATACTTTAAAATAAATAATATTTTATTAAATAATATAAAATTCATAAAAATCTAAAATTATTCCAAATAACTAGAATAAGGTTAAATATGTTATAAATGATCCATTTTGAGGTTTTTTGGGCATTTTATAGTAACTATATTACCCCTAAAGAGTAAAAAAGCAAGTTGTCACGGTAAGAGTTAAAGAGTTTAACTAAGAGTTAAAGCCAAAGAATAGGGTTATATAAAATTTATAAAAATCTAAAATTAATCCAATTAACTAGAATAAGGTTAAATATGTTATAAATGATCCATTTTGAGGTTTTTTTGGGCATTTTATAGTAACTATATTACCCCTAAAGAGTAAAAAAGCAAGTTGTCACGGTAAGAGTTAAAGAGTTTAACTAAGAGTTAAAGCCAAATGATAAGGTTAATATTGTGACCTAATCATGTCTAAAAATCATTGGTTGAAAGGATTTATATCCATACTTGTCTTATATTTAAATAAATAACTTTATATTCATTTATAATTAAAAATTATTTTATATTAATATTTTGAGAGTTTTGTAAAGTGCCCCTCACCTCAATTATAAAAGGACACTTCCTCCCTCACTTACACCACTTTGAGCCTTATATATTTTTAAAACCCTCCAAATTTCAATTCTAAACTTTCCTATCCACATCATATAGTTTCTAGTCTTCTAAAAAGACCAACCCTAGTGTCCTTAAGAGGATATCCAAAGGAAGTCCACCGAAGAAGAGGTAATTGTTTTACCAATTCATTTGAGTCCATTTCTTCTTCCACTTCCTCTTCCTATGTTATTTCGATGCTAAAGTAATAACTATAATATAATATATATGATGAGATGTTATTATTATTATGAAACAACTATATTTATCCTTTTATTCATCCTACTAAAAACAATATCACCATGCATGCGTACGTAAGGCTTATCGTCTTCACACCGTGGTGTAATATGTTTTTCATAACCACTTTATTTGGATGGGTATAATGATAGATATAATAGATATAAATAATAAATATGATATGATATTGATTCTGTATAATTAATATAGCATGTAATTCCTTACCCTTTTACTATTAAGAGAATGATATCATCGTTCGTGGGTAGGTACGACCAATCGTCTCCACGACATGATGAGATTCATCTTCCACATTAACCATTCAAGAATGATTATAAAAATGTTTATAATGAATAAATATGAAATATATGACATAATAATTCTAATGGAATAATATATATATATATATATCTTTGTGTGTGTGTGTGTGTGTTCTTTACCTTCCTCCTTTCAGTATGATAAGAAAATAGAAACAACGTTCATGCGTACATACGACTTACCGTCTCCATGAACGATGTATTCCATTTCATATATCTATCTTTTATATATATTTATATACTAAATATATATGATATATAAATCATGTTTTACATTTTTTAATTAAGTAAATCACAATCTAAGTAATAGTATTTAGAATAACAAGTTAAAACATGTACGATAAACAAAGCGATTATTACCTGAAATATTGTTTTAAATTGGAATTGTTAATAAACAGGTAATATAAAGTCATAAATGAATCAAATATGAGATCATAAATACTATTATGATTCTGGTATAAGGTAATAATATATTTAAAACCATTATACAAGAGTTTCATACATGCACGAAGGGAATGACACCTAAGGTAAGAGTTTATTTCACAATCTCATTATTATTCAGGATATTTTATACGTAAGTATCTGCTGTGGAATATTTATCATCCATGTCTATGTTTCTTAAAAATATTTTCCAAAATATTTTTACTATTATCCTAAGAGTGTTTTAAGTCTTTTACCCATGTTTGGATTTTTATAAAATGGTTTTCATGGAATCGTTTTTTCATTTTCCAAATGATGCACTTTATGGATTTTTCGATGGAAGGAATGTTTGTTTTTAGCTTATGTGGCATGAGTGAATTTTTCTGCCATCGTGATTCCTTAACATTTTTAAACTTCCCTTATAATCTTATAAGATTATTTTCAAATTAAATATTTTATTTTATAATTGAACCACTTTTAAATAAATGATTTCAAAGTAAAAAAGGGCTATTTCCCTTAAGATATTTTTAATGATTTAATTAGAGTAATTTAATCTATGTCAATATCTTTTGTTGGATCTTATACTTGATTGAGTTTGATCCCTTATGATATCATTTACCATATTTTGTTGAATGGTTTATGATTTAGTTTTACTGTGGATGTGTCACTTTGATACCATTCATGGTTTATGGTTTAAGTATTCAAATTTCATATGCTAGTTTTAATACGAATGTTTATGATGATTATGTTTCATCACCCCTTTCATATGAGGAATGAATTAGACTTAGTAAGTGACGTGCATGACCCACTATAGCCCCTCGATGCATCGGTAAGTCTCATGAGACAAACTAGTTTAGGTTTTGACCCGTTTATGTATAATGTCTTAGCCAAAGCCTTGATGGTAAGTTTATGATGTCTTCCATTATGCATTCCCTCATTATGAGATTAGTTATTGATTTTCCATGTGATTATTCAACTAGTAGAATATCCATGGCTAAGTTTCATTATCATGTGGTTATTTATATGGAATTATTTGATCATCTTTAATTCCTCCTATATTATGCTCAAATTATTGATTAAATGACATGTGTTTTAGTTAATCACCTTTCCATAATCACTTATACTTTTTTTTGATAGCTTCTATTGTATGTATACCCTTACTAAGCATATGAGCTCACCCCTTTATTCTGTTTTATTTTTTCTAGGATGTCAAAAAGTGTTTTATGACTGATATGCACGGTTATTATATGTAACGTCCCGGACCCGGCCAGCCACCCGAACAGTGCCGAGCAGGTCGGGTGTCACTACCTTAGGCGCACCTCCCCTGAACGCCAAAGGCTTCCGACTAGCAGTGAGGGTCTGAATAGGCATAGTGGGGAGGCTATACCCTCTCGGAGGATCATAGTAAGGGTACTGGTCCAAGTATAACAGTAAAGATGCAGCGGAAAGAAAGACTCAGCAGACTCGAACCAGACCCGTAGAGCGGAAGCATATCCAGTATCAACAAACAATAGACGCAATAATTATAACAACAGCAGCGAAAATAAACACAACAACATGCTGATAACATGTAACTACTACTGAACAATAAAACATGTATCCAAAGCAAGTCAACATACAAAAGGGCGCCAATGGCTAACCAACAATAGCTACAACAAGTAAGCATGATGATACAGAAAAGTAAACACAACAGTAAACCCCAGCTAGGTATGACCTCAAGGTCTGTACCATCCCCATGCAACAACTAACGTAACCCAGCTCCTGAAGTTGGCCCCTTTCATGCACATAAATCCATGAAGTCTGCACGCGTCCCGAAGGGCCCGTGCAGGGTGTGAGACAAATCTCAGTAGGATACCACCCAACGGTGCGTACCAAATATATGTGTTTAAGCAGTCATGAATTTACCAGGAAAGCAGTAATCATTACAATTCAAAAATAAATACAAACTCCACTGGTGCTCAACAGCCACCATGGAGTGTCACCTGCTTCGGCCAACACCGGAATCTCTGTCGTGTAACCCGAAACTGTGTGCCACCTGACACCTCGTGTCTCAAGTACCGACGTCCCGAAGGCATGCCCCAAATAGTAACCCAGCACCATGTGCCTCCTGACACCTCGTGCCTCAAGTACCGACGTCCCGAAGGCATGCCCAAAATAGTAACCCAGCACTATGTGCCTCCTGACACCTCGTGTCTCAAGTACCGACGTTCCGAAGGCACGCCCATTCCCTGAAGGCTCCTCACCTCCCCGTAGCCTTCTACGGTAAGCACCCCCAACCAAAATACCTAACCACAACTACAGGGGCCTCTACCTACACGAGTGGTCAAAAACACCTCATCACGGAGTATCTTTGTGTGCATACTACTCAAAGTCCCGGTGAGTGGTAATCACCCAAAATAGTCCTAAGCCACCAAAACATCTGACACCTCGTGTCCCTGCGACCATGTCGCTCAAGTCCGATGGCCTCGCCATCCAAGTAACCCGGGTCATGCCCAACTTGACAGTCGTACTGCCTCAAACCGACGTCCATGACACCCAATCCCGTGGTCAAAACCACCCAAAGTAACCCGGGCAAAGCCCCAACCTGTGATCAGCATCACTCAAGCATAACTGGTCCAAGCCCAACACAACCCAAAGGGTCCAGCAAATGCAATTCAGCAATTGCATATATAACATGTTTAAACAGGAAAACATAAACCAACAAAACAAACTAAACAGTTGAATTGCACTATACCAGGTGCTGTCCCATACCAGCACTGAGGTCTTAAATGCCTCCAATAATTATAACAGACTTAAATAATTTAAACTAACAGTGTAACACAATAATATTGCAATTAAAACCATTTTGGCATTCCCCGACCAAAATACCCCGATGAGCCACGACCCCTCACCCGGCCCCGCTCACGCAAACTGGTAACCGGGCATACCCAAAGGCATCCCAGAGGTCCCATAACAATACAGTATGAAAAAGCAGATAAAATGGGTCCCGCTCAAAAATACCCAAAAACGCGCCGAAGCCGCGTTACCCAAACAACAACGAAAACACAAAATGAGGTATGCACCACCTACCTGAGACTTGCACGATGCTACTCCTCCGGTAACACCCGCCAAATCGGTCTAAAACGCGGTAAATCTACAAAAGATTCAAAACCACTCAAAGGGCTATAACTCGTTCTAAAAAGAAAATCAGACAAAACGACCAAAGAGGAATCGAGGCCTTATCGAGGGGGTTCCAACACACTAATCAACAATCAAAACGGGTCTTGGACGGACGATCGAGAGGGAAAGAGAGGTTCGGTCGGCCTGGTTCGCGTATCCGGGCGGAGGATATGAGGTTCTGCCTCAATACGAGGCTACTGCCCGTTTTAAGCGAAAAAAAGAAAGTACACGGTGTGTACTTTGGGACTACACACTGTGTATGGTTCATTTAACTATTCATAAGACGGAAAGATTCTGCCGACTTACTTTTCGAACCTGCCGACATGAGTACACGGCGTGTACCTCTGGGTACACGACGTGTACCGGGTTCCTCTTCTCTTCCTCGCTGATATACCCACACGCCATGTGTTTCCCTTATACACAGCTAGACTACACGGCGTGTCCAAAGGGAACACGGCGTGTCCCTGGTTCTTACCCGGCCAACGACCTACACTCCATGTACGGCTTCATACGGTCGGCGGTCTACACGACATGTTCAAAACTACACGCCGTGTAGTAAGAAAACTCTACACGGTCACCCACACGACATGTACTCGTCGAGTACATGGTCGACCACTCGCCTAGACATACACGACGTGTACTTAAATTACACAACGTGTAGTCTGGAAATTTCCAGAAACTTCCCATTTAATCCAGTTTCCTCCGAAACAAGTCAAAAAAATTTAAACAGGGTCGAGATTTTGACCCGTTCTAAAAACCTGGGTTCTTACATTATAGGAGAATAATGGTGTTCTCAAAGGATTTTATGTGTTGTATTTTAGGTTTTAAATTGTAATATAAGGTTAATTTATGCAATATAACTTCCAAAACTGCAAAATTGATCATTCATTTAGGATTCGAGTTTTGTATTTATTCCAATGTAATAAAATAATGCATCGGCTCTGGTCTACTGGGGTCGGAGTGTTACAGTTGGTATCAAAGCAAGTTTATTAGAAAACTTGGAAACTATATTTAGAAAACAAAGATTAGGGAACATGACCCTAAGATATACTTTGTGGATACATATAGAATAACATCCTAGAATTTTAGTAAAGTATAGATTATTTGGGTATTAGTAGCAATATATCTCTGTCTGGATACTACAAGTGGATGTGGCTCTAGCACAAATGTACCTAGGGGTAATAACTTTGAAACAGTGTGTTGGGTCTGACTCGACATAACTTGATACATGATAACGGGTCTTACTGCGCACCTGGTTTGACAATCCTAGGGGATGTGCTTAGGATAATTCACATTTTATTTATAAACCATTATGAAGGATTTGAATTTATTATGAGAATGAATAACCTAATTTATATATAAGGTGATTTAGATTTAAAATAAGGTGTCATGATATTATATAAATGATTATACATTTTTCTTACTATGATAATTGTTACTCACACTATGATTTCTAGTTTTAGTCAATGACTAGAACTCAAAGGAGTCATGTTAACATTGAATAGGATGGACATGGTGGGGGAGATGAGAAACCAAATGGAATTTTAATAAGAGTGAAAGATATTATGTTCATACCTAATCAATTTTCTTGAAATATTATTAACAACATATACCTTAACCAAATCCCAAACTCACCAAATAAGAGAAGGATGAAGTTTGATAAGATCCCCAATGGTGGAGACCATGGAGAAAAGAAGGATCAATTTTCATCATATAAGAAATGTGGAAGGATACACCCCGAAAAATATCTCAACAGAACAAAAAAATGCTTTATGTGCGGTAAAGAAGGACATAAAGTAAATAATCGTTGAGGAAAAATGAAGAGTACACTGGAAGGAAATAAAACTGATCCTAAGAGTCCATTTGTAGTTCATTATCTTAAATGTGGGGAACCTGGGTAATACCCGAGTCAATTCCCTCTTTTATAGGACAATCTTTAGACCAAAGAAGGACCTATGTGGAAATAAATGGATGAAGTATTTAAGTATTGGGGTTGTATTGAAAAAATTAGTTCAAAATATATTTTGAGATTAACCTTATTTCAAGGATGTCCATAATTTTTTTATTTAGAAGTTATAATAATATAGTTTTAGAAAAAGAACAACCCATAGGTTGGGTGATAACCCGTCACATCTGTGAAGGTCACATGGCTTGAACCCACAACCGAAGGATGAAAAGGGTGCAACGCCTACCACTAGCCTACATGAAGTCCCAACCATCATGAATTTTTTAGTTAATTAAAATATCTAATGGATAAATATTATTTTGATTTTAGGGACATTTTTTTATCAAATAGACGACCTTGGGACTGGAAAATGATTTGGTGACTAAGTGATTAATGTTATTTTAGAAGACGTTCTCTATTTCGTGAATCCTATAAGATTACAGTAAGCATAATATTTTGAGGAATAAAGGTTGAATTGTATTTTAGAGTCAAACATGATTTTATTATGAACTTATGGTGATTTAGGATATTTATGAAAATCGTTAGCATATCTTGGAGATTATGTGATTTAGGAAATTAATTTTTAGTATGAGACACTAAGAGTTATTGATGTTATTTGAAATACTGTTATCAAATACTTCTGATTTTTGGGTTTCAATATTAGTATATAATTTTTTTGAGGAAGTATAATTATTTTATAAATGATCTATGTTGAACTTTGGATATTAATGTTGAATTTTTGATATTAAAGATGTTTTTCTTCATCTAAAGGTTTATTATTTTTTAAGAATTATCTTATATTATCCTAACCATTATTGTTTTTATTAATGAGTCAAGAAAAGAGAAATAAATAGTAAATATTTTATGGATTATGTGATTATCTAGAAGTTGATTCTAGCATTTCATGTTTGAAAAATTCATCTTAATTACTCATCGTTTTGAGAAAAGGATGAGTTTGTGGTGGAAATTGATTAAAGGATGAAACTTTACTTGTTAAGTAAGTATGTTTCGTTATTTTCTTAGTCTATGAAGTAAATTAATTCTTTAACTCTAGGGAAAATATATTGAAACCAAAAATGTTATCCCAATACCTTCTTTTTTGATGAATCAAATGGTCTCTTAGATCATCACAAATTTATAGCTTTGTGATTGTTAACTTTCTCCTGATCATGTTCTCCACCACTCTCCATGAGAACTTTATGGTTAAATTTCTTTTCAATATCCATGCTTTCATATATATAACCCTAGTATGTGTTATCTTCGGTGACCTTCATAATTCCATTTATTTATTTTAAAGTGTAGGTCTCATTAATCCTTTTTCCGATGTGGGATTTCAATAAAGATATTTTGAAAAGTCAAAACCCTAGTTTTTGATCTTGAGTTTGAATTGTGAGGACACAATTTATTGAAGGAAGAGAGAATGTAACACCCCAAGATTTTACGGTATGTCACTTATCAAATAAATTCAATTTCTTTGATAGCTTATGTAACACCATAATAATCTTACGCTACACACAATAATGAGTTGGCTTGCGTTACATATAAGGCTGAGTTTTACCAAACAATATTATATTATTAAAATATTATTATTTAGTATAATAAGATATAACCTAGCTGTTAAGTTGGTGGTTATGTATAGTATTAACTAACTTATGAAAATATATGGTTTAATTAATTAATTAAAAATTAATTAGAATTTAATATAGGAACCAATTGAATATATAAGAAATGTTTTTATAGAGAACTATTTTTATGTTCACAAAGTCATTTTATCCTAATAAATTAAATAAATTACTATTATAGAATGATATTAATTAAATATATATATTATATATTCAATAAAATATTTTTTATATTCATATAATAGATTTTATAGGTATAAGATAAGAACAAACCCAATATTACACATAAAAACCTATATTTTTATAAAAATAGTTTTACCGATTCTTAATGGAGAACCTATTTTAATTTCAATTTTTGAAACTTTTATATATTATATTTGAAAAAATAAACTTATTCTTTTAAATCAGAATATAAAAATTTAATTTGGTTAGATTTTTTGTATTTTTTTGATAAGTTTAATGTTTTGATGAATAATGAAAAATACTAAATTTTAATTGAAAACAACTTTTTTCATAAAAATAATTTATAGTGTTAAATTATATTATTTAATTATTTTAAAGTATAACCACATTTTTTTTTATAATTTAATCCAATTTAGGTCATTGACATCAATTTTACATTGAATTCATATATAAAAATGTTTCAATTTTTTGCATGTTTAAACTTTAATAACTTGTTTTCTCACCCCATTTACGAGATTAATTTTAAATTAATTACCAACTTTTGTGTTTTGAATTTTTAAAAATGAATTAAATATTTTGGATAAATGGTTACAAATTATGTGAATAAGTTTCTTTTATTTTTGGGCATATGAATTGTAAAATTTAGTAATATTTTAATTACCACGATTGAGGGTAAATCAGGTAATTACAAGTAAAAATAATATTATAAAATTACCCTAAAACTTTTAAAATTTCATTGGATTAGTGGATTTGTAACAAAATAATCATTGTGTATAAATTATACCCTTTTTAAGCCACTTTTACGAGAATAATGTATTTATTATATTTTATTTAAAGATAAGTTAAAAATGTCATACTCATGTTTTTAATAAGTATTACATTTTTAATACATAGTTATAGAAAATATAAATTCATTTATAAATAATAACTTGAAAGATAATAAATTTATATTCATCATTATAATTTATTTTCAATTTTTAGTGAATAAATAATTTAATTAAATGGTTTCATAATAATGACGGAGTAACTGTTTAATTAATGGAAATATCAAATCAATAATATTAAAAATATTAAAATAAATATAATGTGACATAATTAATGACATAATTTTTTTATATATAATTTAGAAATGTTAGGTATATATTAGAAGTGTTTTTTGAATTTATCATGTTTTTTGGATATTTTTAAAAAGAGAAATATTGAATAGTATCAAAATTGACATAAATGATGCTTTAAAATAAATAATATTTTATTAAACGATGTAAAATTAATAAAAATATAAAATTAGAATAAATAAATATAATAATATTAAATATTTCATAAATGATCCATTTGGGGTTCGTTTGACATTTTATAATAAATATATTAACATTAAAAAGTAAAAAAGCCATGCTATCACGGTAAGAGTTATAAAGTTTAACTAAGGGTTAAAGCTAAAAGATAAGGTTAATATTGTGACCTAAACATGTATAAAAAACATTGGTTGAGATGATTTAGATCCATAATCATATTATATTATAAATAACTCACTTTTTATCCATATAAAATTAAAAATTAATTTATATTAATATTTTGAGAGTTTATTAAAGTGCCCCTCACCTCAATTATAAAAGGGCACTTCCTCCCTCACATCCTTACACCACTTTGAGGCTTCTAGATCAACCAAACCCTACCAATTTACATTCTAAAATTCCATATACACATCCTATAGGTTATGGTATTCTCAAAATACCAACCCTAGTGTCCCTGAGAGGAGATCCAAAGGAAGTTCACCGAATATGAGGTAATTGTTTTACCAATTCAATTAAGTCCATTTCTTATTCTACTTCCTATTACTATATTATTTATATAATAAAGTAATAAATCTAGTATAATATATATTATAAGATGTTATTATGATTATGGTACATCCATATTCCTCCTTTTATCAATCCTATGAAAAATAATATCACTATGTGTGCATACGTATGACTTACCGTATCCACGCCGTGGTGTAATATGTTTTTCATCTCCACTTTATTTGGATGGGTATAATGGTGGATATAATAGATATAAATAATAAATATGACATTATATTAATTATTTATAATTAATATACCATATAATTACTTACCCTTTTACCATTAAGAGAATGATATCGCCGCTTGTGCGTACATAAGACCTACCATCTCCACAACGCGATGAGATCCGTCTTCCACGTTAACCATTCACGTATAATTATAAAAATGTATATAATGAATACATATAAAATATATGAAGTAATTATGATAATTTCATAATACACACACACACACAAGTCATTTACATTCTTTCTTTCAATACGATAAGAAAACGAAAACAACGTTTATGTGTACTTATGACTTACTGTCTCCATGAACAATGTATTCAATTTTGTACATCTATATTACATATATATATTTATATAATAAATATATATGATATATAAATCATGTTTCACATTATGGAAGTAATTAAATCATGATCTATGTAGTAGGATCAAGAATAACAAGTCAAAACATGTACGATAAACCAAGCGGTTATTACCCAAAATGTTACTTTAAATTGGAATTGTTAATAAACGGGTCATAAAAAGTCATAAATGAATCATATATGATATAATAAATGTTATTATTATTCTGGTATAAGGTAATAATATTTTTAAAACCACTATAAAGGAGTTTCAAATATGTAAAGAGGGAATCAAACCAATGGA
Organism: Viscum album; assembly: GCA_963277665.1. Classification (NCBI taxonomy): domain Eukaryota; kingdom Viridiplantae; phylum Streptophyta; class Magnoliopsida; order Santalales; family Viscaceae; genus Viscum; species Viscum album. The sequence goes on along the minus strand of OY728119.1, from coordinate 19,347,972 downwards.
AAGGGTTTATTTGACAATCTCATTATTATTCAAGATTGTTTATACGTAAGTATCTACTAGGGAATATTTATCATCAATGTACATGGTTATTAAAAATATCTTCCAAAATATTTTTACTATTATCCTACTATTTTTTTAAGTCTTTTACCAATGTTCTACTTTTTTATAAAATGGTTTTAATGGAATCTTTTTATCACTTTCCAAATGATGTACTTTATGGCTTTTTCGACAAAAGGAATGTTTGTTTTTAACATATGCGACATGAGTAGATTTTTTTGTCATTGTGATGCCTTAAAATTTTGAAACTTCCCTTATAATACTACAAGGTTATTTTCAAAGGAATTTTTTTCTTTTATAATTGAACCACTTTTAAATAAATGATTTCAAAGTAAAAAAGAGTATTTCCCTCAAGAGATTTTTTAATGATTTTATCAGAGTAATTTCATCTATGTTAATATATTTTGTTGGATCTTATGCTTGATTGAGGTTGATCTCTTATGATATCATTTACCATATTTCGTTGAATGGTTTATGATTTAGTTTGATTGTAGATGTGATATTTTTATACCATTCATGGTTTATGATTTAAGTATTCACATTTCATATGCTAGTTTTAATACAAATGTTTATGTTGATTATGTTCCATCACCCCTTTCATATGAGGAATGCATTGGACTTAGTAAATAATGAACAAGACCCGCTATATCCCCTCGATGCATCGGTAAGTCTCATGATACAAACTAGTTTGGGTTTTGACCCGTTTATGTATGGTGTCTTGGCCAAAGCCTTGATGGTAAGTTTATGATGTTTAACATTAGGCATTACCTCATTATGAGATTAATTATTGATTTTCCATGTGATTATTCAACTAGTAGAATATCCATGGTTAAGTTTCATTATAATTTGGTTATTTATATGGCATTATTTGATCATATTTCATTCCTACCATATTATGCTCAGACAATTGATTAAATGACATGTGTTTTAGTTAATCGCCTTTTCCATAATCATTTATACTTGTTTTTGATAGCTTATACTATATGTATACCCTTAATAAGCATACGAGCTCACCCCTTTATTATGTTTTATTTTTTCCAGGATGTCAAAAGGTGTTTTATGGCTGATATTCATGGTTATTATAGGAGAATAATGGCGTTCTCAAAAGATTTTATATGTTGTATTTTAGGTTTTAAATTTTAATGTAAGGTTAATATATGTAATCTGACTTCCAAAACTACAAAACTGATCAGTCATTTAGGATTTGAGTCTTGTATCTTTTCCAATATAATAAAATAATTAATTGGCTCTGGGCTATTGGGGTTGGGGTGTTACAGTTGGTATCAGAGTAAGTTTATTAGAAAACTTGGAAACTAGATTTAGAAAATAAAGATTAGGGAACATAACCCTAAGATATACTTTTTGGATACATATAGAATACCATCCTAGAATTTTGGTAAAGTAGATATTATATGAGTATTCCTAACAATACATCCCTATATGGATACTACAAGTGGACATGGCTCTAGAAAAAATGTACCTAGGGGTAATAATTCTGAAAAGGTGTGTTGGGTCTGACTTGGCATAACCCGGTACATGATAATGGGGCTTAATTTGCACCTGGTTTGACACTCCTAGGGGATATGCTTAGGATAATTTAAATTTTATTTATAAACCATTATGAATTATTTGAATTTATGATGAAAATGAATAACCTAGGTTATATATAAGGTGGTTTAGATTTAAAATATGGTGTCATGATATTCTATAAATGATTATACATTTTTCTCACTTTGATTATTGTTACTCACACTATGATTTTTGGTTTTAGTCAATGGCTGAAACTTTAAGAAGTCATGATAACATTGAATAGGATGGAAATGGTGGGGGAGATGAGAAACCAAATGGAATGTTAATAGGAGTGAAAGATATAATGTCCACATATAATCAGTTTTATTGAAATATTATTAACAACAAATACCTTAACCAAATCCCAAACTCACCAAAGAAGAGAATAATGAAGTTTTCTAAGAGACCCAATGGTGGAGACCATGGAGAAAAGAAGGCTCTATTTCCATCATGTAAGTAATGTGGAAAGAGACACCCAGAAAAATCTCTCAGAAGAACAAAGAAATGATTTATGTGTGGGAAAGAAGGACATAAAGTAAATAATTATCAAGGAGAAATGAAAAGTATAATGGAAGGAAATAAAACTAATCCTAAGAATCTAGTTGTATTTCATTATCTTAAATATGGGGAACCTGGGCAGTACCCGATTCAATTCCCTCTTCTATAGGATAAGCTTTAGACCAAGGAAGGACCTCTATGGAAGTGAATTGATGAAGTATTTATGTATTGGGGTTGTATTGAAAACATTAGTTCAAAATCTATTTTTATATTAACCTTATTTCAAGGATTTCCATAATTTTTTATTTTATTTTGGAAGTTATATTAATATAGTTTTAGAAAAAGTACAACCTGCAGGTCAGGTGATAACCCATCGCATCCGTGAAGGCCACGTGGCTTGAACCCATAACCGAAGGACGATAAGGGTGAAATTCCTACCACTAGCCTACATGAAGTCCTATTCATCATGACTTTTTTTAGTTAATTAAAATATCTAATGGATAAATATTATTTTGATTTTTGGGACATTGTTTTATCAAATAGACAACCTTGGATTGAAAAATGATTTGGTAACTAAGTGATTAATGTTATTTCAGAAGACGTTCTCTATTTTGTGAATCCTATAAGATTATAGTAAGCAGAATATTTTGAGGAATAAAGGTTGAATTGTATTTTGGAGTCAAACATGATTTTATTGTAAACTTATGGTGATTTAGGATATTCATGAAAATCGTTAGCATATCTTAGAGATTATGCGATTTAGGAAATTAATTTTTAAAATGATAAACTAAGAGTTATTGATTTTATTTGGAAGATTGTGATCAAATACTTCTGATTTTTGGGTTTCAATCTTAGTCTAGAATTTTTTTGAGGAAGGATAGTTATTTTTTGAATGATCAATGTTGAACTTTGGGTATTACTATTTAATTTTGGATATTAAAGTTCTTTTTCTTCATCTAAAGGTTTATTATTTTTTAAGAATTATCTTATATTATCCTAACCATTTTGGTTTTGCTTAATGTTTCAAGATAGGAGAAATATATAGTAAATATTTTATGGATTATGTGATTATCTTTAAGTTGATTCTTGCACTTAATGTGTGAAAAAATCATCTTAATTACTCATCATTTAGAGAAAAGGATGAGTTTTAGGTGGAAATTGATTAAAGGATGAAACTCTACTTGTTAAGTAAGTATGTTTCCTTATTTTTTTAGTCTATGAAGTAAATTAATTCTTTAACTCTAGGGTAAATATCTTGAAACCGAAAATTTTATCCTAGTACCTTATTTTCTGATGAATCAAATGGTCCCTTAGATCATCACATATTTATAGCTTTGTGATTGTTAACTTTCTCCTGATCATGTTCTCTATCACTCTCTATGAGAACTTTATGGTTAGATTTCTTTTCCATGTCCATGTTTTCCTATATGTAACCCTAGTATGTGTTATCTTCGATGACCTTCATAATTCCTTTTCTTTATTTTAAAGTGTAGGTCTCATTAATCCTTTTTCCGATGTGATATTTCAATAAAGATATTTTGAAAATTCAAAACCCCAGTTTTCGATCTCGAGTTGGAATTGTGAGGACGCAATTTATTGAAGAAATTAAGAATGTAACACCCCAAGATTTTATATTATGTCACTTCTCAAATAAATTCAATTTCTTAGATAGCTTACGCATCACCATGATAAGCTTACACTACACACAACAATGAGTTGGCTTGCGTTACATGCAAGGCTGAGTTTTACCAAAAAAATATATTATTAAAATATTATTATTTAATATAATAAGATATAACCTAGCTATTAAGTTTACGATTATGTATAGTATTAACTAAATTATGAAAATATATGGTTGAATTCATTAGTTAAAAATTAATTAGAATTTAATATAAGAACCAACTGAATATATAGAAAATGTTTTTATAAAGAACTATTTTTATGTTCACAAAGTCATTTTATCCTAATAAATTAAATCAATTACTATTAGAGAATGATATTAATTAAATATATATATTATATATTCAATAAAATATTTTTTATATTAATATAATATATTTTATAACTATAAGATAAGATAAGAACAAACCCAATATTACACATAAAAACCTATTTTTTTTTATAAAAATAGTTTTACCTCCTTTTAATGGATAACCTATTTTAAGTCCAATTTTTGAAACTTTTATATATTATATTTGAAAAAATAAACTTATTATTTTAAATAATAATATAAAAATTTAATTTGGTTAAATTTTTGGTATTTTTTGATAAGTTTAATGTTTTGATAAATAATGAAAAATACTAAATTTTAATTGAAAACAAAATTTTCATCAAAATAATTTATAGTGTTAAATTATATTATTGAATGGTTTTAAAGTATAAAAACATTATTATTTTTTAATTTAATCCAATATAAGTCATTGAAATCAATTTTACATTGAATTTATATATAAAAATGTTTCAATCTTTTGCATGTTTAAACTTTAATAACCTGTTTTCTCACCCCGTCTACGAGATTAATTTTAAATTAATTTCCAACATATATGTTTTGAATTTTTAAAAATAGATTCCATATTTTGGATCAATGGTTCCAAATTATGTGAATAAGTTTCTTCTATTTTTGGGCATATGAATAGTAAAATTTAGTAATATTTTAATTACCACAGTTGAGGGAAAATCAGGTAATTATGGGTAAAAATAATATTATAAAATTACCCTAAAACTTGTAAATTTTTCATTTTATTAGTGGGTTTCTACTAAAAGCATAATTGGTTAGAAATTATACCATTTTGAAGCTACTTTGATGAGAATAAAATATTTATTATATTTTATTTAAAGATAAGTTAAAAATGTCACTCACGTTTTTAATGAGTATTAAATTTTTAATACATGGTTATAGAGAAGATAAATTCATCTATAAATAGTAATTTTAAATATAATAAATTTATATTCATCATAATAATTTGATTTTAATTTTTAGTGAAGAAATAATTTAATTAAAGGCTTTCATAATAATGATGGAGTAATTTTTTAATTAATGGAAATATCAAATAAATGATATTAAAAATATTAAAATAAATAAAATGTGACATAATTAATTACATAAAAAAATTTAAAGATAAGTTGGATGTGTTAGTGATATATTATAAGTGTTGGTTTGAATTTATCACATTGTTTGAATATTTTTAAAAATATAAATATTGAATAGTATGAAAATTGACATAAATGATACTTTAAAATAAATAATATTTTATTAAACGGTGTAAAATTCATAAAAATATAAAATTAGGAAAAATAAATATAATAGGGTTAAATATTTCATAAATGATCTATTTGGGGTTCATTTGACATTTGATATTAAATATATTAACCTTAAAAAGTAAAAAAGCCAAGGTGTCACGGTAGGAGTTAAAGAGTTTAACTAAGGGTTAAATTCAAAAGATAAGGTTAATATTGTAAACTAAACATGTATAAAAATCATTGGTTGAGATAATTTAGATCTATACTCATATTATATTATAAAAAAATCACTTTTGAGTCATTTGGAATTAAAAATTAATTTATATTAGCATTTTGAAGGTTTTCTAAAGTGCCTCACCTCAATTATAAAAGTGCACTTCCTCTCTTCCTTACACCACTTTGAGTATTCTAGATCGAAAAGCCCTGCCCATTTCCATTCTAAAATTAACTTGAAATATAATATAGGTTATGGTATTCTCAAAATACCAACCCTAGTTTCCCTAAAAGGAGATCCAAAGGAAGTCCACCGAATAAGAGGTAATTGTTTTACTAATTCATTTAAGTCCGTTTCTTATTCTACTTCCTCTTCCTATATTGTTTCCATAATAAATTAATAACTCCAGTATCATATATATTATAAGATGTTATTATGATTATGGTACATCCATATTCCTCCTTTTATCAATCCTATGAAAAATAATATCACCATGCGTTCCACTACTGGAAAATTTCCCTATACCCACGATTTCAAATCGTGGGCTCCCGAGGAGTCGGGATTGCCCTATACCCATGGTTTTGTAGAAACCATAGATATAGCCCACTAAAATTTTATATTACCCACAGTTCTAGTAAACCGTGGGTATACATCTATACCCACAGTGGGTATACATTTCTACAACACAAATTATATACCCACGTTTAAGTAAACTGTGGGTATAGATAGTTTTCTTCACAACACACATACCCACGGTTCAAAAAACCATGGGTATAGATAGTTTCGTAGCAACATATATACCCACGGTTTAAAGAACCGTGGGTATATATGGTTATCCCAAAAAAAGGAGCTACCCATCTTGGTTTTACCTTGCTCTTGCAAACCAAAATGCAATGTGAAATAATGGAAAAGTTTTTATCAGAAACAATGGAACCACTATGAAACCACACCCCTACCCCCTTTCACACCCCCACTCTCCCCCTAGATAGAACCCCCTTGCACCCCCTAGACACACCTCCCCCTAGAACCCCCCCTACACACTCCCCACTAGATACCCCCCGCTGGACACCCCCCCTTGGACATCCCCCCACTGGACCCCCCCTGGACACCCCCCTTGGACCCCTTGGACACCCCCTGTACCCCCGGACCCCCCTAGACACCCCCTAGACACCCTCCACTGGACCCCCCTGGACACCCCCTAGACACCCCCTGGACCCCCCTGGACACCCCCCACTGGACCCCCCTGGACACCCCCTGGACCCCCTGGACCCCCCTGGACACCCCCCTGGACCCCCCGGACCCCCTGGAAACCCCCCTTGGACACCCCCCCTGGACACCCCCATTGGACCCCCACTAGACACCCCCACTGGACCCCCTCTGGACACCCCCCTGGACACCCCCACTAGACCCCATGGACCCCCCTAGACACCCCCTGGACACCCCCTGGACACCCCCTGGACACCCCCTGGACCCCCCCCCCCCCCACTGGACACCCCAGACACCCCCCTGAACACCCCCTGGACACCCCCCTGGACCCCCACCGGACACCCCCCACCAGACACCCCCCGGACCCCCCCACCCGCACCCCCACTTCCCCCTCCTAGACACCCCCCTCGGACCCCCCCCCCACCTACACCCCACTGCCCCACTCCTGGACACCCCCTACACCCCCACTACCCCCTGAACCCGGCCCCCTCCCCCCTGCACCCAACCCCACCCCCCTGCACCCAGCTCCCACTCAAACTAAATAATCAATCAAGAAAACTCAAACCATGCCAAAAAAACTGTTAGGTGAGGGAAAGATCAAACTAAACAAAGAATAGCAACTCAAACTAAAAAAAATGAATAACTGAGTCAACAAAACAAATCAGAAAAATATTAACCCAAAATAGACAATGAATCAATTAACCATGCTGAAAAAATGCAACCCTCCTGCACTGGACTGCTATAGTAACCCAAACTGGGTTGCTACAATAACCTTAAATTTTGACCGGGGGCCTTCGAACCCCGAACCCCCATAGCAGGGGCGTGTTTCCCCCTAAAACCCCCAATGAGCTCAACGCGGAGCTCGGCCCATGAAATTTGCAATTTGGTGCGCAGTATGGTCCACAAGCATTCAACCTTAAACATTATCCAATCCAACAAAGGGAACTAGAGACCAGGTATGATTTCTAAGTAAAGATAAAAACTATTAATGGATCTCTTGATGCCACTAAGGTTGAAACAAGGCATCCTTAAAAGATCTAGGTTCCACAGAAGCAATATAAATTTTGGGTTTGAAAATACCATCCTTGAAACATGTGGTCATAGGATGAGAATTATGAGTAATGGAATGAGTTGTGACTGGCTAGAAGACTGCTCTGAGGTAGGAGCATTAGTAAGAGATTATTTCAAAGAATTCTCACTAAGAGGCTGTTCAAAAAACTACGCTAAGGTAGGATGAGCACCAAGAGACTCATAAAGGGAAATTGAAGCAGCAAGAGGTGAACTAGGATGAGGAGAAGAGGAGAAACTAGCAGGCAAAAAACCATAATTTGAAATTGAATAACCTTATCTATTATCCTCTTTAGTGATGGGACATGAATAATCCACTGAAAGAGGAAAGAAACAAGATTTGGATCTAGTTGCAGAAAAATTTGATGATGATAAATATGAGTGCCAATGATGAAAAGGAAACCATGATTCTTCAAAGACAACATGTCATGAGATAAAAACACCACCAGTTGAATCCAAACACCTGAATCTATTAAATCCACTTTGTGTTTATTTTGTATTTGTTTTCAATGAAGGAGGGAATATGCATGATGTCAATATGTGATGAAGACAAGATGCTTGGAAGGAATTTGGTGTCCCTAAGCTGGTTGATGTGTTGAAATAGAGTTCTAAAGTCTTGAAACAAAAATGTTTTGAGTTCTTAAAAATGAATGAGGATTGGTGATGCATTTTAAAGCTTGGAAGTTGGTAGGTGTCGCCAATGGTGCCTCCATTGTTTACGTGACAAAGAAATGAAAATTAAGTTTTTTCCATTGGAAAGCTGAGATCAATCATATGAAAATGAAATGAAGTTCTACCCCCCTCTCTCCCCTCCCCTCCCCAACCCCCTGCACTACCCCCCACCCTCCCCTCCTACCCTCCCCAACCCCTGAACAACCTGCCCCCTCCCCTCCCCAACCCCCTGCATTGCCTGCCCCCTCCCCTCCCCTCCCCCATCCCCCTACACTACCTCCCCCACCCTCCCCCCGAGCCCCCTGCACTGCCCCCACCCTCCCCCAGCCCCCTGCACTGCCCCACCCCCCAACCCCCCTGCACTGCCTCTCCTCTTACCCTCCCCATCCCCTGCACTGCCTACCCCCTCCCCTCCCCAACCCCCTGCACTAACTCCCCCACCCTCCCCCTAGCCCCCTACACTGCCCACCCTCCCCCAGCCCCCTACACTGCCTCCCCCACCCTTCCCCTAGCCCCCTGCACTACCTGCCCCCTCCCCTCCCCAGCCCCCCAGCCCTTGCACAACCTTCCCCCTCCCCTCTCCTCCCCTCTCCTCCCCTCCCCTCCCCAACCCCCTACACTACCTACCCCCCTCCCCAACCCCCTGCACTGCCTCCCCCACCCCCATCCCCCTACACTGCTGACCCCCCTCCCCTCCCCCAGCCCCCCTGCACTGCCTTCCCCCAGCCTGTTATCCTACCATACTAGTGTTTCATTCACCACGCCTAAGAATAATTTAAACTCATAACACCTAGTACATCCTTGGAGTTCATGTGCATATTTTGCGGTAACTAATTTGATTTAATAAAGGAGTTTTAACCCATGAAGTGTGAATCATGTTGATCAGTTTATCTCTGTGAAGGTGCTATGAATAATCAACTATGATGATTGTGAAGCCGAATTGTATAGAAATATAGAAAAGTGATGATGAAATGGTTTCAATGGTGTCTACAACATTATCAGAAGTGAATTTGTAAAACTTTTCCTTGATTATCTTCACTCAAAACTTTCCACAAAATTAACCATTTTTTAAAAGTTGAGGTCAAAACCTCAGTTAATTCAGGAAAAAGGGATACATTATAAAGAAAAACAGGAAACATACAATACAGGGATGTACTCGGTGAGACTCGAACTCGAGACCTCGTTGAGACGTCCATATCGAAGGAAAACAATTAATTAAAACAACAACAGAAAATAAATAAAATTTCAGCATGACTCATCCGTACACCGGAAGTCCATACTAAAGGAAAAGAAAATAAACAAAAATAACATAGTACAAAGGTATAAAATAACAAAACACACTAATTAATCACTCCACCACCCCGATCTCCCTCCCCTATAAAGAAAATCGCGTAGCCGCCTCCAGTTCCCTTCTGGACCCCTTCACAGAATATAACTACCCTCCATTCGTAGAAAGCAGTAAAAGGCCTAAGTGGATGATGTGATAAAGAAAATAAAATAAAAAATAAACTAGAACATACCTGTATCTTGTGACTATACAAGTCATTATCCCAATATAAGAACCATAATGCCCCATGGGTCAAAACATGTTCCTACAAGTAAGGAGGAAACAAATTATATTGGAAGGACTATTTAGAAGAAGAAAAATTCACATCATACCACTACCATGATATTTTAGACATCCACCTGTAGAATAGTGTACATGTCTAGCGGCATCAAGAAAAAATTCCCTAGAAGAAAGAGAAAACATTTGATGAGTAAATAATAATAAGAATACACTTCCTCTAGCAACCAATTAGTGGATGAATCACAAAAAAAAATCACCAATTTCATTGAATATGTGGAATGTCAACAAAACAACCTTAAGTACTGAATAAGATGCTAGGGAAGAAGAAAATATAGAATACATGCTCATATTTAAGTTAGAGGCCCAAATTGAATTGAATACCAAGTTAAATAATGAAGCTATAACTTTAAAGAAATATGACGGGAAGAATGTTGAACCAAATGAGGAATCTCTCAACATAGAGATTAAAACCTTTGATGTGCTCAAGAAATTCAAGATGAAGGTTACTGAAGTTATAATAATAGAATCATTATTAGGATGATTATAAAGATGATAAAATATCAAATTACCAATAATGAAATCATATAATAAATTTTCATGTAATTTATTTCTTTAACATTGAGGACTTTAGAATTTAGAAAGATTATCATTTATCAAAATAAGTATAGTATTGGAGGAGATAAAATTTGAGTTAAACTACTTGAGGATTGTTTCAATATATTTTTCTGTAGAAGAATACATGATTATCAGAGGACCTACCATTATGAATTTGGATTCCTAAAACAACATAAGCATTGACAAGTATTTTTATATCAAAGTACTCACTCAACATCAGTTTTGTCTCATTAATTTTTTTAACAAAACTACCATCTAAAAATATACCATCAATATAAGAAACATTAATTATAAATTTTATTTTACTAGATTTTAAATAAATTCATTAATTTTAAGATTATTTTAAATAAACAAAGTGATCCGAATCACTCTATTTAAAATAAAAATAAGTTATCACCTATACAAAATTCAGGTACCATTATCCTGGATCATATCTTATCATATAAATGAATTTATTTATCTTATAAACCAAATTTTAAAAAACCTTTTTGATAAAATCATCATGATAAACCATATAATTATTTTTACCAAAATCACCATTCAAGAAAAGTTGTTTTAATAATAATTTTATGATTATCTAAATCAATATGAGATGCTAATAACATAATAACTCAAAATTATTCTTTAGTGGAAACTAGTAAAAATTTTTCTTGATAATCAATACCATCTCTTTGATTATATACCTTTACTTATAACTTATATTTTTATCTCTAAATATTACCATTTCAATCACACTTGGTTTTAATAACTCATTTTCATATAACATGTTTAAAACTATCTAGAAATTCATGAAGATCCCATATGCTATTATGAGTCATATAAAACATCTCCTCATGTATCTAATTTAATTACTATAAAGTATCAAAACTAGAATTATCATCTTCAAAAGCGACCAGATCATTTTTATTATTCAAATTAAATTCATGCTCTTGATGTTACACTATAATTATTAGGTACAAAAGTCTTATGAATCTTTTGGTATCTCATCAAGATAATTTCTTTAGTAAATTCTTCAAGTTCCTCTTCACACAATGATAGTTTAATGACACTATCTTATCCATCAATAATGGATCTATTATCATCAATATAGATGGGGATTAAAATGTCACTTGGAAATTAAGTATGTGACACTATAAATTCAACACAATCCTATTTAAAATTTATTAGGTGAGAAGAAGAATTAATACCATCTATATCATCTTCAGTGAATATGGAATGATCAAATTCATTGATTCTCACAGAGTGAGAAGGATAATAAAATATTATAGCTCTAGAAACCTATAGTGTAGTTAATAAAGAAACACTTAAAGTTTTAGGATCAAAAGAAAAATGTGGCTATATCTGTATCCCACCTTCTACTTGTGTGTGTTGATTTCCTCTCTATAAAAGAATAAATTTCATAGTTCAAGATAAAATAGAAAATATTGAACAAGTTAATGTTGAGTTACTTAGGGAAACACAATTTTTTATTTTAATTTCCAAGATGAAGTTTCCATATCTATCTTTTCTATCCCTATATGGAAAGAGGATACTGTTCAACCCATGAAAGTAGAGTCGACCCACAAAACCAACCATAGAAAATATAAACCTATTTGATTAACTAAAACCTCCATCGATAAACATAGTTTTCCTGTATTGGGATATCAACAGTCAAAAGTTCCAACAAGTCACTTGGTATAACCTCAAACATGCTATCTTGGTCAAATTTTTATATAAGAAAAATAATCACATGTAGATGTTGGATGTTATTACTAATTGATTAGAGGCTGTTGAAGTCTGGTGTACATCAATATAGTTAGAGAGGAAACCATATCATGATTGAGTGTATTGGACTCCACCTATGTCCAATTTTGGAAATCTTAGTTTCATAATATTTAATGGCATAAGAGATCTAGAGAAACATCTAACTCATTTTTCTTCTCGTTGTGGCTCGATATTGGGAAATCTAGAACAACAGGAAGTAACTAAACTCAGATATATCACACTAACCGTAGAAGGTGTTGGGACTAATGTAACTTCTGATTATACTACCTAATTTTATGCATATGGAAATTAATAGGTGGAAAAAAATTACCGAAATAAACCCATATAAAGCACCAAAACTTAGATGAAGTCCATCCATTACAACCATGTTGGTCACTATAGAAATGGTCATGTGTTTTTCTATCGAAGAAAATATTTTGGAAAAATCTACACCTTCATTTTGTTAAAACCCATTCATGAATATCCTCTCCTTGTACCTTCGTCTACCACCCACTTCTTCCCTCTATTGATAAACCCATTTATTATAAAGAACATTATTCTCAGAATGCCTTTCCATTATATCCCATGTTCTAGACACATTTGAATAATCAATCTCATCCCACATGGTTATATCCCACTAATTAGATACTTTTAGATTTATACCCTCTTCTATTCTATCAAGTTCTTTATCATTTATGAGAATAAAATAATACAGATAACTTCCATACCTCTATACTTGGAGAAAAATCCTTGAATAACTCCAAATATATCCCTATGAATTTGTGGTAGGCAGAGGCGGATGCTGGTAGGCAGACGCGAACACAGAGACAGGAAGGTGGAGGGAGGGAGGCGGGGGCCGGGAGGTCGAGGCGGAGGCCGGGAGGTCGACGCAGAGGTGGAAGCTGGAAGGTTAATGCGGAGGTTGGGAGTGTGAGGTTGAGGCAGAGGCGGAGAGGGGCGGGGAGGCCGGGGAGGATGGAGATCATAGGAGGGGGTGATTAGGGCTCGTCGAATTGGGAGGGGGAGGAGTTGCCCGAGTGAGGGAGGATATACAAGGAAATGTACCCATGTTTTTTTAAAAACTATGGTAATAGGTTCAATCAAATACTCTATACCCACAGTTTCTCTAAACCGTGGGTATAGATCCATTGGCTTAGAACCCATTTCTAGTAGTGATTGTTTTAAGAAAGTTTTTTTATTTATTGACAACTAACATTTTTGTATAAGAATGTTTTTTTATTCAAGAATCAAACCCAGTTCATCGTAATCAGCCTTTGTTAGAAAGAAAAATATTACTGTTTGAAGAAGTCATATTGTTTCTGAAGAGTTTTAAAAGAGTATTGTGAAGTCAAGAGTTAGAAATTTTTCAAACTTTCTAATCAAATTAGATGATGCTTTTCTGATCAATAAGTTCTCACAAATCATGAAAACTATCATGATAAAATCCTTTGAAAAAATGAAGGAATCATAAAAATTGCATCAATTCTAGAAGTCAAGAAAAAGTATCCATCGTATCCATAAGTACCAGACCTAGAAGTTTTCAGAAGTAAGAAAGTGTGAAGCTAATGAAGTTTGAAGAAGTTCAAAGTTTCTAAGAGGGTTCATCATTGAATACTTTACATCATTATGAAAAAAATCACCGTAATGGGATTTCTATCATAATGGGAAAATCCATCATAATGGGAACTCAATCATAATGAGATGAGAAGGAAACAACTGAGAAGGAAACAAAATTCATAATGATATGATTAAGAAACAAAATTCGTAATGAGCTGATAAGGAAACAAAATTCATAATGAGCTAAGAAGGAAAAATAATTCATAATGAGTTGAGAAGGAAACAAAATTTGTAATGAGCTGATAAGGAAATAGAATTCGTAATGAGCTGAGAAGGAAAAAAATTCATAATGAGATGAGAAGAAAATGAACTCATAATGATCTGAGAAGGAAATAGATCCGTAATAATATGAGAAAGAAACATATCATAATGAACTAAGAAATAAATATAGATTGTAATGAGATGATTACGAAGAAGTCTCAAATAAAAAATTCCAGAAGTTTTATGAAGAGTTGAAGAGGTCAAAATTGAAATTCAATTTTGTGTAAATCTAGGAGAAATCTAAGGAGGATTGAAGAAGTCAAAGTTGAAGTTTAAATGTGAGAGATTTTCAGAGTTTTGAAATTTGAGGAAGTGGGGAAAGTTTTCAAGTTTCCTGCTTTTATTTTTTGAGTCGCCTATAAATACACTACTACAAAACACACCTTAAACAACACTGGAATTTAGCAGTGCTAGCAATGTACTGATAAAGTCTATCTTTATCAGTGTTAAAAAAAGCACTGATAAAGGGTACCCTTTATCAATGCTTTTTTTAGCAATGATAAAATGAAATCTTTATAAGCGCTTTATTTTAGCGATAATAAAGGTCCACAATAAAATGAAATAAGTAAACAAATAAAAATAAAAAATTTAACAATTTCATTAAATAAATAATTATTGTTAAAAATGAATAAATTGAATATACATATATATAAATTTTAAAAAATAATAAATATTACATATTAAATACATAGATATATAAAATGAATAAAATGAAATAATTGAACAAATAAAAATTTAAAATGAGTAAATTAAGAAAAATATTAAACATTTTATTAATCAAATAATTATTGATAAAAATTAATAAAATTAGTATACATATATATATAGATTATAAATATTAATAAATCGTATATATTAAATATAGATATATAAAATGAATAGATTGTAATAATTAAACAAAAAAATTAAAAATTAATAAATTATAAAATTATTTAAAAATTTATTAATGAAACAATTATTAATAAAAATGAATAAGTATAATATATATATTATAAATAGTAATAAATAAAATATATTAAATATAAATATATAAATATAATTAATAAAATGTTAATTAAAAACATATTAATGGCTTATTCATTTTTAACGTTGTTTGATTTTTCAATTTAACATATATCAAACGTCGTGTGTTACATTGATTTCACACACACACACACATGTAATTAATTCGTTTTTATATACAAACCCACACACAAATATATTTACACAATATATAGAAACACACACACCTAATATTTATGTAATTTATTTAAAATTTATTATATTTTAGAATTTTTATTATGACATGATATATTATGTTTTTAATCGGTCAATTTTATTTATTTATTTTTAATACTATTACAGTTAGGGTATTCATTTTTAATATTTTTTTTATTTTTGAATTTGATAATTTTATATTATTTATTTATATATATTTATTTGCTATGTTTTAGTATTTTAAATATATATACATCCATATTTTTTTAATAATTTATATTTAATTAATAAAACTTATCCATTTTTTCAATATTTTTAAAGTGTACTCATTTTGAATTATTCAATTTCACTCATTTTTAAAATGCATGTATTTAAGATTATATATCGACTAATAATGTTAAAAACATAGTTGTAAATAAATATTTATAAATAAATATATTTATAAATGTATATTTACTATATATATTTATAAATTTATATATTTATAATTATTATAAATAAATAATTATTATTTTTTAAATTAGTATTTATATAATTATAAATAAATAAATATATACATTTAAATAATTATAAAATTATAATAAATTTATTTAAATAATTATAATTATAGATCCTTTATCAGCGTTAAATTTTTAGCCCTGATAAAATGAATATTTATCAGTTCATTTTTAATGTTGATAAAGATCAATCTTTATCAGCGCTAAAAAAGCACTGTTAAAATATATCTTTATCAGTGATAAAATGTCAGCGCTGATAAATCTTGAGCTTTATCGGTGATAAAAAAACACTGATAAATATCCCTTTTATCAGCACTTATCATTATAACGCTAATAAAAGTGATTTTTATCAGTGCTTTTACGAAAGCAGTGTTAAAAGTGTCTCCGATCTATTTAAAAGAACCCTAACCACGACTCAGCCACTCACGATTCTCAAGATCTCACAAAACTCCTCTGCTGTCAGTGTGACACCTCTACACTCCCTTAGATGAATGAAGGATAGAATCCAATGTATGTTATTTTCTACTTTTCCTTTATCATTGTTTGATTTTTTGGGTTCTGCGTTTTGCGTTTTTGTGATGTTCTTAACCACGACGAACCCTACATCTCATCTCCTCACCACTGAAATACAACGAGTGACCTAGGGTGACTCTTGTATAACACCGATACCCCAGCTGTCATTACATCCACAATAAACCAATATAGAATTGTCATGCATAGCTAGTAAACAATTGTATTGTACCGAGCCAATGCTCACAAAGGATAAATATGGCCCTTCAATAGTGCATGATATGATTCTCTTAAATTATACTCTGATGCAATATTTTTTTGATGCTAAAACATCTCACTATTTTATTACTTATTGTGTTGTAGATCATATGGGATTACATGTTGAAATTAAACCTCATGTATTAAATCTTTGAACACCTCTTGGACAAAGAGAATTTATAGAATTTAACTATGAAACATGTTCTATAATTTTCATTGAGGCTAAATTTTTCTAGGATTTCTCTGTTCTTGAGATGGATATCTTCGACCTAATTTTTGGAATGCATTAGTTAACTTCCTTCAAGATGTGCATCAATTGTTATACCTAATAATTTAATTTCAAATCTTTATATGGTGTTTAAAATCACTTTAAAGGGTATTGGGTTGTGAATGCAGGAACAATATGACTATTGGTACTGATTCTTGGGACTATGGTGGATTAAAAAAATATCCAAAATTGGAAGGTGATGAATCCTTGAGCTAACAGAAGTGACGTCAAATATAGGTGGGGTGAGATTCATTTCTTCAAGACCATTATAGTGGAGGTATTCCAATTCATCTTCAATTGAGGATACTTTTTGATTAATTCCATTAGTATAGGTTTCTACGACACTTTAGTCCTTATTGCCTCTTTGATGTGAAACATTTCTATTGATGTGGTTAGCTGAGGAACCTCCAATGGTCCTTTTGAGCTATTCCTTTTAATAAGGGTCATTAGATATGTTTGGTAGATTATTTATGGATGAGTAGTCTATGGATGATGCTATACATGATTTTTCTATAGTGATAGGTATAGTTTTAGTATATTATACTCTTTTTTATGGTCTTAAGAAACAAAAGATGAAGGTCATGAGCGTAGTGAAAGCTCATGGGTGGATGTTCCCACTTGACTTTTTGTCATTAGAAATGATCAATCTGGGATCAATATGATGATAACTTTGAAATCCACAGATCGAATCACAGAAATATACAAAGAAGAAGAATAGTCCCAGAACCACAAAGGAGGATCATCACAGGTTGATTATAATTAATTTAATTAATTGACAAGAAGTACCTTTTATGACATTATTTCTTAGTTGATGTTTCTAATCACGTTCCGATGTGATTCATCATTGCATCGCAGAATCTAAGTGTAGACTTCCTCTAGCGGTGATCCACACGTGCACCACGTATCTCTGGACGTCGCCAAAGGAATCTCCGGGTGCTAGCATGGAGAAGCCTTTGCTCGCGTTGTCTGCCTTAGATCGCCTTGATCTGATGGAGGAGGATCTCTCTTGGTCTTGAGAGCATTCTTGGAGGAAGGAGTTTTTTCGTCCTTGAGAGAATTCTCCAGAATTGTTGTGCACAACCATTAGGGAAAAGTGTTGGGATTGTGAGGATATTTATAATCGGGTTTGACGTTATAGAGTTATGACAATAAATAAACGCGTTACACGTTTTATTTATTTCATTAACTCTTATTGAAAACCCCCATGTCGAATCATTAATTCCTTAACATGTTCCCACGCTGATTATAATAAATATCATTTAATCAAATGATATTATTTCCTCAAAATCCTGACTAGAAAAACTACATGGCATGTAATCATTAATACATGACGTGTACTCATTTTTCATTTCCTTTCCAAAATGAAAACTACACGGCATGTACATTCAATGCACACGACATGTATATCTTGTTTTCATTTTATTCTTCCCCCAACATTAAAATGATTTAGGCTTCCTTGAATAATTATTAAACCACATATAGGAATAATCTTTATTCTACTTGAGATACTTGGATACACTTAGTGTGTGACCCTCTAGACCTCTTTCTCATTGGCATTAGGCGGGCTTGCCTAAAGTCCAAGATTACTATATAATAACGGGTCAAGGCACCCAAGAGAAAGAAGTTAACGCTGCATTGACGTGTCACCTCATACGAATTCTTACCATGTAATTTAATCCCTTTGTATCAATATCTCATCAAGCAGGTTTCATGGAAATGTCATAAACCTATATGCTTGATCTGTCATTCTTTGACTTCCAGAAATAAACTCATCATGACACCATGGCCATGGAATTTGGGTGGTAGTTCTATTTCAATCAAAGGGCCTGATATATCTACTTCCATAAATATGTAAGGGAAAAATCCTTCCTCAACTTATCCATTAACAACATGTCATTCGTGACGCACCCAATATACCCTACTTCCCGCCAACTGTCTTCGTGACAATTTTCATCAGCAAATCTAAGTGCGTGAGTCATGACATTAGTTAATGACAATATTCCATTCTAAGGACCGTTACACACACTCATAGATAGCAATGTAAAATGACACCAAGACATGCAAAATTACTACTGGCGAGTCTATTCTCATAATCTCCCATCTTGGAGATTACCAAGTGCGAACTCCATGAGAGAGAGTCTCGTCTTCTTACGAGTACTCGCACATGACAGTTTGTATACTATGTGTCCTATCATAGTATGTCATACAACCGTAAAACTTTATTTAAGAGTATTTTTATAGCATTTCAAGGTTCTCATCATAGCGGGGATCTTCCATGACCTTATTAATGCAACAAATATTCCAGGACATTATTATATTATAGTCATGTAGAATAATGAATAATATATAATAAGTGTACATTCATATAATCAAAGTATAAAAAATTGGTTCTCAAGACACAAACTCTAACAAACTCCCACTTGGACTAGAGCCAAATGCCTATGACTTTTAGTCTGATAGACCTCACATGATGATCATGTTTCTGCTGAGTCAAATATTTAGTCAAGGGGTCCACCACGTTGTCTTCTGTGAAAATACTGCTCACTGCAACTTCACCTCTCTGAGAAAAATCCCTCAAGATATGATACTTCCAAAGTATGTGCTTTGTCCACTGATGTGACCTTGGATCTTTTGCAACTGTCACCGCTGCAGTATTATCACAATAGAGTGTGATGGGATCTTTACTGCTAGGTACTACATCCAGCTCTTGGATGAAGTTTCACATCCATACTTCTTCTTTAGCTACCTCAGAAGCTGTGATATACTCGGACTCTGCTGTAGAATTTGCGACCACACCTTGCTTTGAGCTCTTCCAGCTCACTGAACCTCCATTCAAACTGAATATGTATCCAGTCTGCGACTTCATGTCATCTTGATCAGTTTGGAAACTAGCATCTACATGTCCTCTGATGACTAGTTTCTCATCTCCTCTATAAACCAGGAACTTATCCTTAGTACGCCTCAGATACTTAAGGATATTCTTGACTTCCATCCAATGATGGTCTCCTGGATCAACTTGATATCTTCCTACCACACTTAATGCGTAAGCAACATATAGAATTGTACATAGCATAACATACATGACTGACCCAATCGCAGATGTGTAAGGGATACTTGCCATTTTATTTCTTTCCTCATGTTTCTGAGGACACATTTTCTTGGAAAGATGAATGCCATGTGAAACTGGCAACAATCCCATCTTGGACTTTTCCATACTGAATCTCTTCAGTATCTTGTCAATGTATGTACTTTGACTCAGGCCCAGTATTCTCTTGGATCTATCACGATGGATCTTAATCCCAATAATATATGTTGCCTTGCCCAAGTATTTCATAGAGAATCATTTATCCAACCATGCCTTAAATAACTATAAGATAGGTACTTCGTTTCCAATTAGTAATATGTCATTAACATATACTATTAGAAAAACGACTGCACTTCCTCTAAACCTTTTGTAGAGACAAGGCTCACATTCGTTCTTAATAAAACCAAATTCCGTTATGGCTTCATCAAAATGAATGTTCCATGACCTTGATTCTTTCTTTAATCCATAAATGTATTTCTATAACTCGTATACCTTGTTGACATCCATTGGAGTCACAAACCCTTCAGGTTGTGTCATGTAGACATCTTCATGGAGGTTCCCGTTAAGGAATGCTGTTTTGAAATCCATTTTCCAAATTTCATAGTCATGGTGAGTGGTAATGGCCAATAGGATTCTGATGGATTTCAGCATCGCAACAGGTGAAAAGGTTTCATCATAGTCAATTTCTTGATTCTGTATAAAACCTTTTGCAACCAGTCGTGCCTTATAGGTGTTGACTTGTCCCTCCATGTCCAGTTTCTTCTTGAATACCCATTTATTACCTACATGCTTTACATCAACTAGAGGATCTACCAAATTCCATACTTGGTTTTGGTACATGGAATCCATTTCAAAATTCATGGCTTCTTGCCACTTGTAAATGTATGTGCCTTCAACTGCTTCTTTGTAGGTAAGAGGATCATCATTGTCAACCAATAATGAGTCACAATCCTCGGTGACAAGAAAACCATATTGTTCTGGTTCTCTCACCTCTCTCATGCTCCTACACAGTTCTTATGTCTCTAGAACATATTTTTCTTCCATAGGGCTTTATGGAATCTGTTCTTGTACCAAATACTATGTATCTTGAACCTCGAATTCATCGAATTCTATCTCGCTCCCACTATCTCTTTTGGATATGTGCTCCCTATCAAGTAATATAGTGTGTCTTTCCACTGTAAACTTTTTATCTGAGGGGTTTTATAAGTAATATCCCCTTGTTTCCTTGGGATATCCTATAAAGATACACTTTGTGCCTCGGGGTCCAAGTTTGTTACCTGAAGAGGCCTTAACAAATGCTTCTCTACCCCACACATGTAAATTTGATAACATGGATTTGCATCCACTCCATAACTCATATGTAATACCATTTATCGATTTATTTGGTACTTAGTTTAGTAGGTGTGCTGTTGTTTGTAATGAATATCCCCAAAAGGATAATGGAATACTTCCATGACTCATCATTGATCTCACCATGTCCAACAGGGTGCAGTTCCTCCTTTCACTTACACCATTCCACTGAGGTGTATAAGGAGAAGTGAGTTGAGATAGAATCCCAAACTCCCGTAAGAAATCAATGAAGTCCTGATTAAGATATTCTCCTCCTCTGTCTAAGCTGAGTTTATTAATCTTCTTACCAAACTGGTTCTCAACTTCATTCTTGTATTCTTTGAATCGATCAAAGGAATCTGACTTATACCTCATTAAGTAAATATATCCATATCTACTAAAATCATCAGTAAAAGTTATGAAGTACAAGAACCCACCCCTTGATTCAACTAGAAATGGTCCACAAACATCTATGTGAACTAATTCTAGAAGCTCTTTAGCCCTTTCAACTTTCCCACTAAATGAGGATTTGGTCATTGTTTCTTGTAAACATGCATGACATACACCAAGTGGTTTTAGTTTGAAAGAATCTAAATACCCATCTTGATGTAATTTTGTCAAACATTTCTCATTGACATGACTTAGTCGGTGATGCCAAAGTTGGGTGTGGTATGATTCATGTGAATTAACTTTTTCATCAATTGACATTACTTGGTTTGTGTAGTATAACACATAAAGGCCGTTATATAAATGTGCCCTACCAAAACAAATTCTATCTTTATGAAAGTAGCAACATTCATTTCCAAACTTGAAGATGAATCCATCCGTATCTAATCTGGATACTGAAATAATGTTTTTGTTTATAGAGGGTACATAATAACATCCTTTTAATACCAAGACCATCCCAGTAGGCAATGTGAGGTGGTAGTCTCCGACAACTACAACAGCGAGTCTGGCTTCGTTGGCTACTCACAGATCCACCTCACCTTGATCAATCTTTCTGAATCTACTTGGTTCCTGTATTTGGATACAAATGTGAGCACCACAAGTATTATCTAATACCCAATTGGTAATTCAATAACAAACATACCTGAAGCTTCCCCTTGATTCCTTAGCCGGGTGCAGTTTTTCTTCCAGTGGACCTTCTTGCCACATACGAAACAAACAACATCCTGTTCTCTTACCTCCCCTTTGATCTTCATTTTCTTGGAAGGTCTTGAAGAATATTTGGGATTAATTCTCTTCTCCTTCCCTTTACTTTTATTCACCATAAGGACAGAAGTATTTTCACGCTTTATATCATTATCCACTTGGATAATGAGGATAATAAGATCAGATAGATACTTCTCAATGTTGTTCATGTTAAAATTTACAACAAAGTTAGAGAAGCTCTTGGGGAGTGATGCAAGAATGAGATCGGTACCCAGTTCTTCGGGGAGTTCAAACCCTAGAACCTCTAAGCGCTCAATGTAGCCAATGATCTTGACTATATGAGGCCCAGTTGGGGCACCCTCTCCAAGCTTGCTCTGAAATAGAGCCTTGGAGATCTCAAACATTTCCTGTCTTTCTCTCTCCTGTTATAGACCACATAGGTGATTGAGAATGCTATAGGAATCCATGTCTTCATGAGACTTCATGAGCTCACTAGACATTGATGACAACACCAAACATTTAACATTGAGTGCATCATTCAAATTTTGATCATAGACCAGGAAATCTTCATCACTCACCCCTTGGGAAGGCGAATTAGGAAGTGAGGACTCCAGCATGTAAAACTTTCGTTCATGGCATAGGATAACCCAAAGGTGCCTAAATCATTCCTGAAAGTTACTACTGGTGAGGATATTGTCTTTATCTAGAATTGATCGTGGAGAAAATATGGTTGACGAGTTTTTCATATTGATTCTACAAATTAAAAGAGCAGATTTATCAGTACCTTTTGATTATATTTTATGAAAAATAATAAATGAATTTATTAATTCTCCCACTATTTTATCATGTCCCAATGACCCCCACCATTGAAATTAGAATGCCTAGTTGCTATGAAATTATAGTGGAAAGGATCCATATTCCCCTTCACATAACCCCAACAAGGGTTGGTCAAGCTATTTAAAGGTATTTAGGTAGGTAGGTCTTTGCCGACTGTGAGCTTACAGTTCCTTGATCTGTTGAGTGGACTCCCCAATCCTGAAATCATGACTTGGATTTCCTCAACACTTGCCTCTATTTTACAACAAGTCTAGAAAGGGATACTCCTCTTGATGTAAAATGTTTAAATCAACCCGAAACTTTCATAAGAGCTTCCTTTATAAATGTAAGTGTCCCAACAAGGGTTGGTCAAACACATAGTTTTATTGAGTCTTGCCCTTAATAAAGTAACGTAAGGCTTGGTCTGACTTAATATGGTATTTGAGGGATTTAAATCCTTTATGTGTAGTTTTTCATTATCACATGCTTGTTAATATTAAGTGATGATTGCTTAAGTGATTAACCATGTTCTAATAATGTTTACGAATAGTTAGGTTTTTATTTTATTCCATCTTTTCATGCTTTTTTATTTCATTAACTATGTGATCTCGACAACACATACATAATAAATAAACCATGCAATCAGATAGAAATAAAATAAGATGGCATGATCATGAGCTTCTATTGGTTAACTTATCTAGCAGTTTTGATAAGCTGACCCTAACCTAGGAAAAAACACGTTGAACCTGATGGTTCGTGTTTTGAAGCTCCCACCTGTCCACCTTTTTATCTTCTTGGGTTTGTTTCACCTTAGCTTAGGATTTTGAACCGTCTCCTCTGGCTTGGGAGATCCTCCATTACATGGATTTTACATTAAAGAAACCATGGGCATGCATGCCCTAAATTTTATTGGAAGAAGGCTCACAGGACAACAAATTTAAATTAAATAAATTTAAATGTAACCATATACACACAAAGGATATTTGGTCTAGCTCATGATTATCCATAGCATGCAATGACATTTACACATATTTAGTATTCAAATTCTTTTAATCGTTATTTTATTCAAGATAATCCACACTTGAATTCAATTAATTATGATCTTATACTTAATCAATTTTTTATCTTAAATTCCTTTATGAATTTCCTTGAGATTCTTCTCATCCATATTCCTTGTACGGGTCTTTGTACTTTGGATGAAACCTGGTGAAATTCAATTTCTAGAAAGTACACGGCGTGTAGGATATATTACACGATGTGTATTTGTTTTCACCCTTTATCCAAAGTACACGCCGGGTGCTTTGGTGTGTTTTTTGTACTTTGGAAATTTTGGAGTACACAACATGTAGATTAATATAACAAGTCATGTACCTCCTTGTTACGCAGTTAACGGCCTGGAAATCCCGTGTACGTAGTTACACGACTTCTCCTTGTACACGGTTTCACCTGGGCTGGATCAAACTACACGACATGTTGATTCAACATACACACTGTGTATTCTGGTTTCCACGCACCATTCAGTTCTAGTCAACACGATGTATTAAAAAACTTAGGTATGATCAATTCACATGGTGTGGTTTGGCGGACCAGTACCAGTTTGTTGAACCTAAGTACATGGCGTGTAGATTTCACTACACGCCGTGTATTCTTGTGTTGTACAGACAGAATAAGCGGCTCCTCCGGATGAGTTCCTTGTTTTTATTTTAATCAAAATTAAAATTAAAAGGTCATTTCTGTGATGTGAATCGAGAAACAAAGGAGGAAGAATAGATCTCGTTCATTCAGTTTTATAGAACGATTTATCTTGAATTGAATCAAATATAAATTCGTAAATTATCAATGAAAATTAAATAACTATAATCAACGTTGTGACTGATCTGATACCACTTGAAGGTCCTGGGCACAACGGAAGCTCATGGGTGGATGTGCCCACTTGACTTTTTGTTATTATCAATGATCAATCTGGGATCAATATGATGATAAACGCCAGACTACATGAATCGAATCACAAAAATAGACAAAGAATAAGAATAGTCCCGAAACCATAAAGGAGGATCATCACAAGTTGATTATAATTAATTTAATTAATTGACAAGAAGTACCTTTTATGGCGTTCTTTCTTCATTGATATTTTTGATCATGTTCCGATGTGATTCATCGTTGCGTCATAGAATCCAAGTTCAGAATTCCTCTAGTGGTGATCTACACGTGCACCATGTATCTCTGGACGTCACCAAAGGAATCTTCGAGTGCTAGCGTGGAGAAGCCTTTGCTTGCGTTGTCTTCCTTAGATCGCCTTGATCCGATGGAGGATGATATCTCTCAGTCTTGAGAGCATTCTTAGAGGAATGAGTTATTTCAGACTTGATATAATTCTTTAGAATTGTTGTGCACAATGATTAGGGAAAAGTGTTGGGGTTGTGAGGATATTTATAATCGAGTTTTAGGTAATAAAGTTATGACAATAAAAAAACGCGTTACACAGTTTATTTATTTCATTAACTCTTATTGAAAACCCCCATATCAAATCATTAATTTATTGACTTGTTCCCACAATGATTATAATAAATATCATTTAATAAAATGATATTATTTACTCAAAATCCTGTCTGAAAAAACTACATGACGTGTAATCATTAATACACGACGTGTACTCATTTTTTATTTCCTTTCCAAAATGAAAACTACACGGCGTGTACATTCAATGTAAATGAAGTGTATATCTTGTTTTCATTTTATTCTTCTTATAAAATTAAAATGATTTAGGCTTGCTTGAATAATTATTAAACCACATACAAGAATAATCTTTATTCTATTTGAGATACTTGGATACACTTAGTATGTGACCCTATAGGCCTCTTTCTCGTTGGCATTAGGTGGGCTTGCCTAAAGTCTAAGATTACTGTCTAGCAACAGGTCAAGTCACCCAAGAGAAAGAAGTTGATGCCGCATTGACGTGTCACCTCATATGAACACTTACCCTGTAATTTAATCCCTTTGTCTCAATATCTCATCAATCAGGTTTCATGGCAATTTCATAAACCTATATGCTTTATCCGTCATTCTTTGACTTCCAGAAATAAACTCGTCGTGACACCATGACCATGG
The DNA here is from genome assembly GCA_963277665.1 of Viscum album. Classification (NCBI taxonomy): domain Eukaryota; kingdom Viridiplantae; phylum Streptophyta; class Magnoliopsida; order Santalales; family Viscaceae; genus Viscum; species Viscum album. The sequence continues at coordinate 19,321,425 of OY728119.1, read as the reverse complement.
AATTTGGGTGAGAGTTATATTTCAATCAAAGGGCTCGAGATATCTACTTCCATAAATATGTAAGGGATAAATCCTTCCTCTAATTATCCATTAACAAAATGTCATTCGTGACACACCCAACGTACCCTACTTCCCGCCAATTGTCTTCGTGATGGTTTTCGTCAGAAAATCTAAGTGCACGAGTCATGACATGAGTTAATGATAATCTTCCAGTCTAAGGACCATTACACATTCTCGTAGATAACAATGCACGATGACACCAAGACATGCGAAATTACTACTGGCAGGTCTGTTCTCATAATCTCCCATCTTGGAGATTACCAAGTGCGAACTCTATGAGAGAGAGCCTCGTCTTATTACGAGTACTTTCACATGACGGTCTGTATACTATGTGTCCTTTCATAGTATGTCATCCAACCGTAGAACTTTATTTAAGAATATTGTTATAGCATTTCAAGGTTCTCATGATAGAGGGGATCTACCATGACCTTATTAGTGCAAAAAATATTCCAGGACATTATTATATTATAGTCATGCAGAACAATGAACAATATATAATAAGTGTACATTCATGTAATCAAAGTATAAACAGTTGGTTCTCAGGACAAATCTAAAAAAATATTTATATTCTTTATTTATGAGTATCTTATATTTCATATGGGATTAATATTAGAACTTATTCATAATGTTTTTAACATCAATATTCTATATAAGTAAATATATGGAAAAAGAGTAATCAATGTCAATTTTATTTATGAGTATCTTATCTCTCTCTTTATCTATCTCTTTATTATTTATACCTACACAATGCCGCCCCTACTCTATAAAATCATTCTAGTTTCATACGAGACCACTGCGAACTGCATCTCCATCCACTGTTGTGAAAGAAGCATACAACACATAATAGTTATGATAAACATAAATAACTTTTCTTAAAAAATGACCACAAGTTTTATAAATAAGGTTGTGTAAATAAGGATTCATTTTGGTAAGATATATATATAAAATGTAATACACCCCATTCATAAAAGTCCACAATTTCATGTATCTTTCATGAAAATTGTTACTATCTTAAATAGAGATATGGTACTTCAATACTGTAATACAACTAACCTCGCCACCTTTATTTAATCTGTCATGAGATTCTTTATTGTCTTCCATATCTTGATGGTGGATTGGACTCCCTCTTTCAAACTATCCTTCCTCCCATTATTGTGGTTTCAAAGTTCCTTGATGACATACCCCCCGCTCGAATTGTATTCATTCATCTTTGTCAAAGCCATTTCCATGGATTTGAATACTATATCTCCCAACTCATTCTTCAACTCTTTTAGTCTTTCATACTCCCCATTTACTAATTATTGAGAACACAAAAAATGACACTAAAAAATTAATCAAAACATAATGAATGAATTTGTTTGGTTTCTTGATATGCATCTTTTTATATGACTCACTCAGTTACTTTTGACAAAACTTCATCAAAAATTACTTTTATTTTGAGTGTGGTCACATTGGATCCTATTAGAACTCCTCAATTAATCATACTTGGACAAGAATACTACTATGATGAGGCATCTAATCTAAATATATAAGGCATTACTCCCACAATGAACAGAGTTCTATGACCCTGTTTTCAACTTCATCTTCAGGATACTTTCTCTTGGAAGCTTGGAGAAATGGCCTGTTGTCAAGCTCTCCCATACACCTCACATAAATACCACCAAAAGTTTGTGTTTCCTCTAATACCTACCAAAAAAAAGAAACATTTCAGAGTAAGTGGAAAATAATAAATGTTTATGAGTGGAAGTAAATGACTGTGAGTGGAAGTCATGTGGATTTGAATGTTCATTACTTCATTTTTGTAATGTAATATGTTAGAATTCATAATTAAAATTGTATTTAAGTTATTTTTTAACCTCAGTGGAAACTCGACTTTCATCTCCTGAACAGTTAATTCATTTTTTTGCTTGAGACTCATCCCCCATCTCTTCTATGTTTCTTGAACTACTATGAGCATTAGTTATCCAAAATGATCATGGGATGACTTTTGGTTAGATTATTTCAAGAAACATAGGTGGATGTCCACAAAATATAGGAGATAAATTTCAGGCAAAAAAATGAAATAATAACTGTTAGGGAGGTAAGTCATCAAGTAAATTTGGAACTACAATGATGGGAGGAAGGCTAGTTTGAAATAGGGAGTGAAATCCATCATTAATAGATGTAAGACAATCAATGTCTGAGGACATATTAAATAAAGTCAGTGAAGGTTAGTTGTACTGCAGTATTGAAGTATTATATCTATATTCAAGACAATAACAATTTTCATACAAGATGCATGCAATTGTGGACTTTTATGCATGGAGCGTATTGTATTGTTATTATTCAATAAAAATTAAATGTTTGACTACTCATGCAGACAATGTCTTCTGCACATGATGATGTTACTAATCATGAGGAAGAATAGACTATTGACGATGAAACTATATAATTATTAGGGGATCAACAACATGTTGATGAAAAAAACAAAAATGACACAACATCACAGTGATGAATAAAATTATCAAGGCAAGAGTTCAGGGTATAAAATTTGAGGTTGGTTGGAATCAACACGACTAACCTATTGACACCAACAAGTCAATGTTCGTTATTTATCTTGGGGTCACAAAGAGGATGAATGTGCTGATTGATATTGATTCATGGTGTTGCGTCCAACCTATAATGAAGGAAATCCTTTGGAAATATATAACAATAATGTTACAATATACTTTCTCTATTTTACTGAAAAAATATATAATTAAATGTTGATTTAATTTTCATTATTACTTGCAAAAATTATTTATTTTAGAATGTTTCTATAAGAAATTTGTCTTAATGGATGATGGAAAATCCCATAGAGGCTTTTAGACTCTTCTTAAAAAGTTACATCTTAGGGATACTGAGGAGAAAATAAATCCCCACCCACCACTTAGTTATGAACACATTATAATGCAAGAAACATGGACTACTTTCATTAATCATCGCAATGATAAACCATTTCAGGTGCATTGTAGTATATAATATATTATTTGAAATTATTTATTTTATCCAACTTGATTCAAAATTGTTAATTTATAAAACAATAAAAGAGTGCTTAAAATAAAGAACGTGCATCAAAACCAACGTACCCCTATCACAAAGCAAGGACGAGGTATGCTTCATTAGAAAAGAAATTGGTATGTATTTTAAATCAACAATAAAAGTTTAATTATGTGATATAAAACAAAATATGTTCCTTTGTTTATATGTAGATTAATGAATCAAAATCTAAAGCCACTTACATCCCAAATCATTTTCTATGGAAGGAGGATCGTGTAAATAAAGAGGGTAAATTAGTTGATGAAAACACAAAAAAAATATGGGAAACATGTGTAAGCATGACATAATTGTAATTTTTTATTATTTATAATAATATTGCATAAAAATACCTATTATTTGTTCATATTTTTTTATATGGTTTAGATATAATAATTAGAAACACCCATTCTATAATAAAATCTACTTTCAGTTGCTTTGAAGCGACCTGAACAATATAGTCGCATTAGAGGATTAGGTTTTGGAGTCTATCCTCAAACATATTTCTAGAAGATAAAACCATATGAAGATATATATAATATGATGAGATGATTGTAGACACAAATAGACTCACTACAAGATATTATTTTGCAGTTTGGTTTGGCAGACCAATGTATAAGAAATGATCAAAGCAAACCGGTGGTGGAGCAAAGATCTGCACAGGAACCAAATGATCCCACTAGCTTTAAGGCTAGTCATTCCCCCAAACCACATACCTTACTCGAGGTAATAAATTTTTTCATTACTCTTTCTCCTAAATGTGAATAAAAAAACTTCTGATAACTTGATATTATTAAAATTATATAGGGTACAATTGTATGTGATTTTTATCTGTCAACACCCACGTACCACCGTGTTGCGATGGGTATAGTGTATAATATATCAGGAGACCAACTACAAAATAAATAACTCCCAAAATATCACATGAGAGTGGGGATTGAGGTATCTTATGAGCCGACTGATAAGTTTCATGTTCCACTTGATGGTCTAGATATTACAACGGTTGAAGCTGCTATTGGAGCTTTCATAACATGACTGTCTAATCTTATAAAGATACACGTGATACATATTTAAAAAAAAATTTCATACAAAAAACATGTAATAATTGATGATAAAAGGTATAAAGTGTGGTATGATATTACAGATGGATAAAGTGGTGGGGAAACGAAAGGCTGAATCAAGAAAATCTAGTGAATCAGTCAAGAAAACAAAACAACCTTCTGAGAGAACCTTCTCTCCACCAGTTCTAGAGAAAAATTTATTATCATTAAAAATTCTTGTAGAGACCACATTTAAAGATAAAACTATGTCTTACATTGAATATGAAGAAGAAATATATGGAGATTTATTGACAGACAAAACTGGTCTCAAGAATCTAAATGAGATTATCATCCATGAATGGTCGGGCATCTCAGTTGTGAATACATACATAAGGTACATTTTCATAATACGTATGTCTGAATAGTGAGTTAATATGTTTATTAAAGTAAATAACTATTCATATTTTGTACATACGTTTATATCAAAACTATATAAAGGGAAGATCATATGAAGCACTATTTGAATTCATTAATAATTGTATCATTTCTACATCAGAAATTACTGTGAATGAGGAAGAAATTAATAAGAAAAAAGTTTAGTTACTCGATGAATTTAATAAAAAAGCATCATATGAAAGACTATTTTTGATGCCTACAATGCATAGGTAAAACTCTACAATCTAATCACATAAAATAAAATTTTAATTTTTTCATTACTTAATTGTTTTTGTTTTTTTAGGACGTAATGGATGCTGATAGTAGTCAATATGGACACCCCAAATATTTATTTTTTGGATCTAATGCATGTATATGCAACCAACCGACCACACATGATGTGTATTGTGAATATGTAACACACTACAATCAATATTTTATAGATAAACTTAGAATTATATGTTTAGTCTATGTTTTAACAAGAATTTTGTTATGATAGGGCAGTCGCTCAATGTAGGCTAGATCATGGAATGAAGTCAGTGTCTGAAGGGATAAAGCCTGTAGATTACTAAAAATGGAAACAAATTATGGTATATATAGAAATATTTAACTATCAAAAAATTTCAGACCAATTTACTTATTTTGGTCAATGTTTCTTCAATATACAAAACAAGATAATGAAATTGATTATGGATATTATATTTGAAGTTTTTTGAGAGAAATCATAAAACATGAAAAGACCAGTATCCCCCAACAGGTAATTTCTAAAGGTAATTAAAATTTCATTAAATACATTTCATAATAATTTATTTGTATATATTTTCTCAGTACTATTAAGACCGCCGATAAGCTAGTTACTCAAAAGAAGAAATCAATTTGTTTAGATATGAGTGGGCAGTGTAATTTTTTTTCAGAATGTATGCCAGCAACAAATTTAGGTGATTACCTGCTATGTTTGTGATCTAGTATGAGTTTTGACCTTTTAAAGATATCTAGGGTGTAAACCAATAATGTCAGAATGATTATATATTATTTTTTTATCTATTTATCAAGGGGAAGTATAATGGAGGAAATAAATTTGTTTAGAAGAACTAACCTTCAAATAATAAAATTGTTCAGTAATCGTGAAGGTGGAGGCGGAGGCGAAGGCAGAGGTAGAGTCAGAGGCAGAGACCGACACGGAGGAGGAGGCAGAGGTGAATATTGAGGTGGAGATCGAGGTAGAAGAGGATACGAAGAATTGGATTGCAAATAATAAAATTGTTAGTTAATGAATTATAATGAGGATAATACCATGATTGTGTTTGAGAACAATTGTTTAAAAGTGCACACAACACTTTTCACTTAAGATAAGATCCATTGTGCAAGTGTTTTAGGTGAATTATTGAAATAATGTTTTTCACCACTAGTCTTGATAATTTGGTACAATTATTTATAATTTATTTATGATGTGTATGAATAGGTATCATGTCAAACCCACACATGATGTCACCTGTATGGCTCAAAGTGCGTGTTTCTAGTTTAAAATGACATTTTAGTAAAAAAACACAAGTGGCGTACTCAAAACAAAGGAAATGAATTTTGACTATTTTAATACTTTAGGAAAACAATCCATGAGTCATTTGGTATGTGTAGAAATTAGAACCACCTCAATATGATGCACGGTGTGACCGGTATGACTCCAAGTGCGTCTTTTTATTCAAAATTGACATTAATTTTAGTGAAAAAAAACTAACATACTAAAAACTGAGAAAAAACATTCAGATTGTTTTGGTACTTTAGGAAAACAATAAATAAGTCATTTTTGATATGCAGAAATTAGTTTCACCTCAATATGATGCACGATGTTACCGGTATGACTCCAAGTGTCTATTATCGATTTAAAATTTACATTTTAATACAAAAAGTGTCACTCACTAAAAACCAAGAAAACATGCTCGGATTGTCTTAATAATTTGGGAAAATGATTTTTAATTCATTTTTGAAATGTATTAATCGGTCTCATATCAAACCTATACACGATGCCACCTGTATGGATCAAAGTGCATGTTTCCAGTTTAAAATTACATTTTAGTAAAAAAACACAAGTGGCGTACTCAAAACAGAGGAAACACATTCTGATTATTTTTATACTTTAGGAAAACAATCCTTCAGTCATTTGAGACATGTAAAAATCATCCACACCTCAATATGACACACGGTGTGACCAGTATGACTCCAAGTACATCTTATTATTCAAAATTGACATTAATTTTAGTGAAAAAAAACAACTGACATACTCAAAACTAAGAAAAAACATTAGGATTATTTTGTTACTTTAGGAAAAAAATCCATAAGTTATTTTTAATGTGTAAGAATTGGCCACACCTCAATCTGATGCACGGTGTGATCGGTATGAATCCAAGTGTCTGTTATCAGTTTAAAACTGACATTTTAATACAAAAAAGTGTCACTCACTAAAAAATGAGAAAACACTTTCATATTGTCTTGATAATTTGTTAGAAAAATTCATAATTCATTTTTGATGTGTATGAATTAGTCACATATCAAACCCACACACTATTCCACCTGTATGGCTCAAAGTGTGTGTTTCCAGTTTAAAATGACATTTTAGTAAAAAAATACAAGTGGTGTACTCAAAACAAAGGAAACAAATTATTATTATTTTAATACTTTAGGAAAATTATCCATGATTCATTTGGGATGTGTAGAAATAGTTTTACCTCAATCCGATGTATGGTGTGACTGATATGACTCCAAGTGTATCTTTTTATTCAAAATTGACATTAATTTTAGTGAAAAAACAACTAACATACTCAAAATTGACAAAACACTTTTGGATTGTTTTTAAACTTTATAAAAATGATCCAAAATTCATTTTTGATATGTAGGAATCATCCTCACCTTAATCCGATGCACGGTGTGATCATTATGACTCCAAGTGTATGTTATCAGTTTAAAATTGACATTTTAATACAAAAAAGTTTCACTCACTGAAAACTGAGAAAAAACACTCAAATTGTCTTGATAATTTGGGACAGTGATTCATAATTAATTTTTGATCTGTATGAATCAGTCTCATGTTAAACCTATACACGATTCCACCTGTATGACTCAAAGTGTGTTTCCAGTTTAAAATGACATTTTAGTAAAAAAACACAAGTGGTGTACTCAAAATAGAGGAAACACATTATGATTGTTTTTATACTTTAATAAAATGATCCATGAGTCATTTTTTACATTTATAAATCATCCACACCTCAATCCAATGCACGGTGTGACCGATATGACTCCAAGTGTGTCTTTTTATTCAAAATTGACATTAATTTTAGTGAAAAAATAACCAACATACTCAAAAACTAATAAAATGCATTCAAAATTGTTTTGGTAATTTAGAAAAATGATTTATAAGTCATTATTGACATGTATTAATCATCCTCATCTCAATCCGATGCACGGTGTGACCGGTACGACTCCAAGTGTCCGTTATCAGTTTAAAATTGACATTTTAATACAAAAAAGTGTCACTTAATGAAAACTGAGAAAACATAATGGTATTGAATTTATAATTTGGGAAAATGATTTTTAATTCATTTGTAACATGTATGAATAATTCTCATGTCAAACCCACACACAATGCCACTTGTATAGCTCAAAGTGTGTCTTTCCAGTTTAAAATGACATTTTAGTAAAAAAACAAAAGTGGCGTACTCAAAATAGAGGAAACAAATTTTTATTATTTTGATACTTTAGGATAATTATTCATGAGTCATTTGGGATATTTATAAATCATCCTCACCACAATTTGATGCACGGTGTGACTGGTATGACTCTAAGTGTGTCTTTTTATGCAAAATTGACATTAATTTTAGTGAAAAAACAACTGACATACTCAAAAATGATCAAAAAAATTTGGATTGTTTTTTTACTTTAAGAAAACAATCCATAAGTCATTTTTGATGTGTAGTAATCATCTTCACCTTAATCCGATTCATGGTGTGACCAGTATGACTCCAAATGTCCATTATCAGTTTAAAATTGACATTTTAATACAAAAAAGTGTCACTCACTAAAAACTGATAAAACATGGTTGTATTGTCTTGATAATTTATGAAAATGATTAATAATTCATTTTTGACATGTATGAATCAGTCCCATGTCAAACCCAGACACGATGCCACCTGTATGGCTCAAAGTGCGTGTTTCTAGTTTAAAATGACATTTCAGTAAAAAAACACAAGTGGAATACTCAAAATAGAGTAAATGTATTATGATTATGTTTATACTTTAGAAAAAAATACATGAGTCATTTGGGATGTGTATAAATCATCTGCACCTCAATCTGATGCACAATGTGATTGGTATGACTCCGAGTGTGCCTTTTTATTCAAAATTGACATTAATTTTAGTGAAAAAACAACTAACATACTCAAAAGTGTTAAAACACATTCATATTGTTTTGGTACTTTAAGAAAATGATCCATAAGTCATTTTAACATGTAGGAATCATCCTCACCTCAATCCAATGCATGGTGTGACCAGTATGACTCCAAGTGTCCGTTATCAGTTTAAAATTGCCATTTTAATACAAAAAGTGTCACTCACTAAAAACCAAGAAAACTCACTCAAATTGTCTTGATAATTTAGGAAAATTATTCTTAATTAATTTTTGACATGTATGAATTATTCTCATGTCAAACCAACACACGATGCCACCTGTATGGCTTAAAGTGCGTGTTTCCAGTTTAAAATGACTTTTTAGTAAAAAAACACAAGTGGCATACTCAAAACATAGGAAACACATTATTATTGTTCTTATAGTTTAGGAAAATGATCCATGAGTCATTTGAGACATATAAAAATCATCCTCACCTTAATTCGACACACGGTGTGACCTGTATGACTCAAAGTGCATCTTTTTATTCAAAATTGACATTAATTTTAGTGAAAAAAACATCTGACATACTCAAAACTGAGAAAAAACATTCATATTATTTTGGTAATTTAGGAAAATGATTCATAAGTCATTTTTTACATATAGGAATCAGGCGCACCTCAATCTGACATACGGTGTGACCGGTATGACACCAAGTGCTCAAAACTGGCATTAATTTTAATAAAAAAACAACTCATATACTAAAAACTGAGAAAACACATTCAAATTGTTTTGGTAATTTAGGAAAATGATCCATAAGTCATTTTTGACATGTTGTAATCAGTCACACCTCATTTCGAATCATGATTTTACCGGTAGACTCTAAATGCTCCTTTTTATTCAAAATTTACATTAATTTTAGTAAAAAACAACTAACATACTATATAATAGTGTTTTTTTCTTATATTTGTGTTAGAAATTTTATTTCATTTAAATTCAGTATTTGTATCTTATTTTTTTTATTAATATTCTATTTTTGGTGATGCAATGTGTTATTACAGCACACTGCACCTGTTTCTGGTGCTGTAGTGTGCCATAGCATGACACTGCACCTATTTCTAGTGTTGTAGTGTGCAGTAACATGACACTACAGTTTTCACCTTTATCGGTGCTACTAAATGCACTGATAAAGATGGCCTTTATTCACTCTTTCACAAGTGACGATAAAGGTATCCTTTATTGGCCCTTTCTAAAGCGCCAAAAAAGGTATCTTTATCAGCGCTTCTAAAAGCACTGATAAAGGGTATCTTTATCAATGATAAATAAAATCACTGATAAAAGTATGATTTATCATCACTTTTATTTGCACTGATAAAGATACCCTTTATCAGTGCTTTTATAGTGTTGTTAAAGGCATGTTTTTTAGTAGCAATACTTGCTCAGATCATTCGTTCATTGATTAATTTTCATACAAGCGGAAAAGGCTAAGTGCTGAATAAATCAAGTGAAAGTCATTTTTGGCCAGAGATCTCATGAGGAGGATCAGAGAAAAGAATGTTTATTTACCAGATTGAGAAAGATCTTATCGAGTCAATCAGACTAAAGAAGATCTTATTGAGCATTTGAGAAGAGTTTGAGTAATATAGATTGAGAATGAGTTCATCATATTGATTCCATCATATTGAGTATTTTATAAGAGTTTGAGTATTACAGATTTAGAATGAATTTATCAAACTAAGTTCATCAGATCAAGCATCATTGTATTGAGTGAATTAGATCTAGTATCATCGGATTGATAAAATCTGATCCAATCAAATCGAATTGAGGATTCAGACTGAGTAATTGTGAAGCAGTTTCAACAAAGTTTTTATTATTTTGTTTGACTCAATTGTTTTATATGAAAACATTGTAAGCTGAAGGGAGTCAGTATAATATTTCCTATTAGTAGATATAAGGTATCTAACAGGAGTTGACACAAGTTGTATTCAATTCTTCTTAATAGTGAATTTTCATAGACCCACAAGAGTGGCTATGGAAAGGATGCAGGTTCTCACACTAAGGTCGAACCTTGTAAATATTGTGTGCTTTACTTAATTTTCAACTTTTTTATGCATGAGTATTTACTAAAATTTGATAAGGATAAAAATATTAATAGGTTGCAGGGGTTAAGTTTCTAAAAGTTTTGAAACTCAGAAAAGTGAACAACTGATTCAACCCCCCTTCTCAGTTGTTATTTGATCCTTTAGAACTTTAAGGATCTATAGTGCCTTGTGTCGAAAGTCTTCCTAATAGCAGTGGTCAGGTGACAAGTCTAGCTAATAAGGAAAACAATAGTGTAAGATGGTTGGATATGGTGGATTATCATTGAAGGGAGACCCAATTGTGTGGTATTTAGTTTAATGGGAGGACTATTGAGTGCAAAACCAAGTCCCATATTATATTCCGCAAAGGATGCTGACTAAAATATAAGCTTGTATGGACGATTCCTCCCATCACCCAATGATTTTTAAGATGGAACCAAAAATTGATTATGTGTTGGACTTGGAAGAACACAGTGATAGGCATTTGGTGGAGCGGTTTATCAAGGACTCAGAGGAGTTTACCAGAAGACAATGACAGTACCAAAGGTGTTTCTGGGATATCGAAAGTCTGGTTAACTAGCAGCGGTAATAAGGAATGATTTGTTTTTGGTTACAATTAGATATTGGTGGAAGACTGGTGGGGTTTCTCATATTGGGTGGTCTATCAGGTATTTAGAATAATGTCACTAGAAGATGGTAGTGGTATCAGCAGTGTTGCTAGAATATTAAAAGTGTTCTTGGATGTAGGTTTCATGTGACATTTTCCATTCATTAGGTGAAATTTGTAGCTTGGTGGAGAGATAATAAAATTAAAAAAGGTAAGAAAATCTGAAGACTATTCCATCAAGCACATATGGATTATTTCAAAGTTGAATTCATGTGATATATGACTCAGGTTCCTAAAAGGAGATGTCAAATGAAGACATCAATTTTCAGTTCAAGTCGATGGAATATTTGATTGGTTCCCCTATTATACATGACATTGTGGATAGAGAAGGGATATTGTATCTTTTGAATCTATAAAAATGATATTTCAGAGTATTATGAGAGAAACAAAAAGAACTTTTATGATAAAGGTGGGATCTCAAAGAGTCATAACTAGACTATAAACTATGGGGACAAAGGACCCTATTTCCATGGTTGCAGTGAAGGAAATATTTTTGGGAGTTTTTCATGCTGATGACATCAAAATTTCTAGAAGTTATGGTTACTAGATGGAGGTTTATTCTAATGGTGTTTTTGGAGTTCAGTGCTCCAAAAAGATTTTGGTTGGTGTGGAATATTAGTAACAAAGTATTCATAAATGCATAAAAGTCTGATAGAGTGAGACTGTTGACACTGAAAAATTCATTCCGTGTACTTTTTCACAGAATTTATGATGTGATCATCACTTAGACAACATATGTTGAGTTTGAGTAGAATTATATATCCATTTAGTAAGAAGAATCAGGTTGGATTTCTATGAACCATATGACTATTCCACACCGTGGGATGGAGATTCCCTATATTTAGTTCCTAGTCTGGTGTCTTAGTGGATAAAACCCCCTCTAGGAGTAGGTTGTGGATTTCCAAAATCTCTAATGTCTTCTGAGCACTTTTTAGCATCATGAAACACCTCTATAGGGTGTATATACCATATCAAGATCATATTTAACTTTTAAATCTTCTATTTGACTACCCACATAGCCCAAAAAGATTTACAGATCAAAGTTTATGGCTGTTGGAAGTTAAGAAATTTTTATAAAGGAATTCAAAGTTCCCACACAAGCCTTTCATGCAATTCCCCCATGGAAACCATTTACACAACCCCTTAACACAATACCATTCACTCTAGTCTACTCGCACCTGTCCATTCATGCAGGTCCACCAACCATTCAATAAATAGATCCTTCCACCTCTAATTTTAGGAGGATGGACAAAATCTTGGATGATGAAGTGGGGTGACAACACTGATCACAAAACTCCTTCACCTAAGTAGTCTATCACTACTTAGGTGAGATATTATGCTCAACCCTCTATTTGGATGAGGCCCCAACTTGGGTGAACCACCTGGGTGATCCCCCACCTAGGTGAATAACCTGGGCGAGCCCCCACTTGGGAAAACCACCTGGGCGAGCCCCCACTTGGGCAACCCTTCACCTAAGTCGTGGTACTTTGATGACCCTTTGAGCCCGCTAGTCCATACCATAGGGTTGAATCCCCACACCCCCACTTAGGATCAGTGTTGGTCTATGGTCATGGGTCTCCAACATAGTTCCTTTTCTATGTTCACTGACCCACATGAAAAATGGAGAGTTACATTGCAAAATTTTCAGTCCAAGTTGAGGACATTTTGGTTTGCGACACATACACCCCCACCTATCATTCCAAATCACCATGAGCCGAGATTCTCCTCATGGTTCTAGAAATATTGTCATCCTCCTAGGTGTAAAACCAAACCAAAACTCTAAATCACCATGAGTCGATATCATCCTCACAGTTCCAAAAATGACAGGAAGATTAGAAGAATCCCTAAAACTCTCCTCACCCTAGTCCTTCGTCGAGGCCCTCGAAACCATCCAAGTAGCTCTCCAAAACCCAAGAGAAGAGAAAATTAAGGGGAATAGTGGGATTGGAGTCACTCTAGTGTGTGAGATACAAGATATTTATCCAAGGAACCACTTCCCCTTAGCCAACAAGTACTTGCATGAAGGTCTTATCCCAAATTCGATACCTACGCGAGACCCTTCCAGAGACACCTAAGGAAACCCTTGGAGCCTAGAGTAAGGCCTCACCCAAGTGTTGTTTCCTAGGTTTTATGTCATCAATAATTCACCTCTAGATCATGCAGGTCCACCCTGCATGAAGAAATTTTGGTCTACCCAGGTTTACCTTGCACGGGACCCCTTCATCTTTCCCAGGCTTACCCTACACAAGAACTCTTCAACTCACCCAGGTCCACCTTGTGCGATCCACCTTCAACTTTCCCAAGTCTTAACTTGAACGATCCATACTTTGGGCCACTTTTTCATAACACTAATGGCAAGGAACCTCTTCCCTTGGATCTCTCATCTGAGGGGGACTAAGCTAAGGCCTTCTCCAAGGCCTCCAGATATGCATGATCAAAGTGTGGGGCACACCAAAATGACCTATCAATAATACATTCCTATGGTAAGTGAGGTTCTATTGATAACCTACTTAATAAGGTGGATCCTAATATTGTTCCCAATAATAAATTCCTATGGTAATGAGGATCCCAACCTTGGAGGTAGTGTCAGGGACCTCCCCATTTCAAATAGGGAGGGGAGAAACTTTCCTTTCCATTTGATGAGGACTAGTGTCTTATCCTCCTATCATATTTTATAAAATTGGTATAAGGTCATCCCTCCTAGAGTAATACCCTATCCTTTATTGTAGGTCATATATGTATGGTTGTGTAAGTCTTGATCTTGGATATGAAAACAAGAGAGGATATTGGCACATCAAATCCCTTCCTCTCTCTTATAGATCTAGCCTCATCCACTAGAGAACGTAGAAGATCATGTGGTTTTCTAGATTTTACACCTCAAACTGAGCATGAATCACATGGTATAAGAGGTTAGTGATGATCATGACATTTTCATGATCAAATACATGTCTCGGTAGCAAATCCTTTTCTATATATTCCCCTCTGCTTCCTTCAAAGGGTCTCCATAGGCGTGGGTCCTCAAAGTCATGTATCCATTTCAAAGGGCCATACCCCTGTGAGACAAACCTTCAGAGGGTCTCTATAGGCACGGGTCCTCAAATCCATGTATCCTTTTTAGAGGTCCATATCCCTTGTGAGAAAAATCTTCATAGGGCCTCCATAGGCATGGGTCCTCAAAGCCATGTATCCATCTCAAAGGGCCATATCTCCTACGAGACAAACCTTTAAAGGGCATCCTTAGGTGTGGGTCTTCAAAGCCATGTATCCATCTCAAAGGTCCATATCCCCTATGATACCAACCTTCAAAGGGAATCTATAGGAGTGGATCCTAAAATCCATGTATCTATCTAAAAGGGCCACATCCCCTATGAGACAAACCTTTAAAGGGCCTCTACACGTGTGGGTCCTCAAAGCCATGTATCCATCTTAAAGGGCCGCATCCCCTGCCAGATAAGCCTTCAGAGGGCCTACATAGGCATGGTTCCTCAAAGCCATGTATGCATATCAAAGGGCCACATCCCACATGAGACAAACCTTCAAAGGGCCACCTCCATACGTGTAATAACCAATGAACTGAACTACATGGGATTTGATTCTTGTTCAAGTGGGATACATAGAAAGCCTCCTTGAGGCTCAAACCCAACACCCTAAAATCAACCCTGACCTTCTCAGGGCCACATTCCCAGTAGGGTCATATCCATCCTAGGAGGATACATCCCTTCCAGGTCCTTCAGGCTACTTCAGTGTAAGTCCCACACCGACCCTTGACTAGGCACCTTTCACCTATATGTACTTGCTGAATGACGTTAAATTACACAGTTTGGTCCCCATCACATGACCTTAAAAGGTATGATGTGTCCCGTTAAGTGGAACCAAACTATGTGGGTTTTTATTCCTTTCATAAGGATACATAGAAATCCCACATTATGGACCCAATCCCAATATCAAAACAACTCCTATCTTCCTGGATGATGATAAATTCTAGAGAACCCCACTGTGTGGATTAAAACTACAATTATAATAATAAACTACATAAGAATCTCTAAGACCTTTACAAAAGGGTACCATCGATGGAGAACCTCAAATAAATATAAACGTCTCTATCGATGAAGAACCTGAGATACATACAGATGATTTCAAAGACAATACATGCTAATAATTGATTGTTAACTTAAGAGATACCCATGTTATATTTGGTATTTAATAAAGGATTCACAAATATGTATTAAATCTATAAGAGATACCTGAAGTAGTAAATAACCCCCCCCCCCAAAAAAAATGGTGTGATGAGACCAAAAACCCATCCTATCAACCAATGTGAGTCCCCAAGTGTCATTGAACCATTCCCAATAACTACATAACTTTGGAAAGTAGGTTCATGAAATATCTAAAATAAGGGAACTGTTGGGTGTTTCTAGCTCCACAAACCAAATTCATTGGAAGCTGCCCAAAAATGGTGAACCTGACATGAATGATTATGCAACATTAAACCCCACAAATCAATTGTCTATCGCCACATCACATTTTCATAAGAAATAGAGACCATGGACATGGTGTATGGTCTAACTCATTGTTTGGAATTTCAACAAAACTAGATGATACCAACTCATTATAGATTTCTTTAAAGAAATATTACATAGATGCATTCATATGAGTTTCATATAGTTTGTGGAATGATCATATCATGGTTTTAGAAGACCGAGGAGGGACTAATTTATTGGGATCCTAGATAATTGAAGCAATATGGAGTAGATAACCATGCATGTTCTGCAGATGAATGGTGAATGGAATATGGACTGATTTAGACATTGGTGTGAGCATGAGAACAGTCTTCGAGTGGGATATTGTTAGACTAACTTGTGAAATCAATTCTCAAGTGAGAATTGATTTGGGTCCATCTGATTTATTGGAGAGAGAAATTTATTAATGGAGATAGTTTTCTCAAAATTAATATAGAAGTTTTATTTAAACATTAACAGCGATTTAATTCTCAATATTAATGGATGGAAAAAGGGAATGTTGACTAGATAAATTATTAATATCGACTTGGTTTCTATATAAATGGATGAATTGAATTTTTTCTTGAGTATGAATGATGAGCGCTGACAAAGTCTGAAAAAGGCGGAGGTGGATCCCCTTTTGGGGAATCCAACCTGGGTGCACACAAATAGATGAAGGAACCCGAGTTAAAGGTATAGGTCAAGACTTGCAAGGGAGAAGACTAGAGGAGGGAACCAAAAGATGTGATGATCAAATAATGTTGGTGGAATATCTTTCAGTGATCTTGGTATAGTTCTGAAAGATGGTAATTCTTGTAACCTAGATATTTCTCCTTTTTGAATAAAAGTAATGTTTTCATTCTCCTATGGATATAAGATGAATGTTTGAACCACATAATACTATTGTACATTGTTTTTTACTTTATACTTTCATGTGTGTTTTCTTATCATACACTTATCCAATTCTCTAAATGAAGACTTTGGAAGGATTGAAACTAGGTGAAGGGATGACTTGGTACGGTGGCCAGTGTGCCTACACATACTATTTTTGGACCCAAAATATGTGGGGGATCTTTCTGAGAAATGTTTCACATTTATTGGTTCTGACCCTGACCCCCAAAACTATAAATTAATGTACCTATTTTTAGAATGGTGTAGCCTAATCCATTCAAATGAAGTTGGGCTGAATTCTAGTGGCCCAGACTGTACACCAGATTGTAACTCTCGTGGTTCAACCTCCACAGTGAGGTTGTTGGGGGTTGTGGGGGGAAGCATGTTCCTGTTTAGGGGTAAGGGAGCTGAAGGTCCCTGACCCAAATTTTGGGGGGAACTATAGTAATTCCAACTCAATATAGCAAAGCCAACCACCAACACCAACATGGAACTATAACAATGCATAATTACTGTAGCAGCATGCAACATGACACTATAGTAGTGTGGACTTCGACATGACACCGTAGCATCTTGTGACTGGCAACACTGATAGGTCACTATAACTTTTCAGACTTCCAACCACCGGTCACTATATCATAGTGGACATATTGTGTAGTTGGTGGCATAATCACATCATCATATTTATGAGATCATTTGATCTAGGGTTTCAGTGTGTGTTTGAAACTCTAAAATTTCCTTATAATTATGCTCATGATCATAGTGAAATTATTACCTCTCCTTGGATGTAGGAATCATTTCCCAAACCATGTAAATCACTATGTCTTGTGATCCACTTATTGTTATTTTGTTATTTATTTTATTCATATACAAACCATTTTGTTGTTGTGACTCCCGACATTTCTACAACACCTATCACCATAAATTCCATTGAAAATTTTGTATTAGAAACTTATAGTTTAAATTTACCATAGAAAATTTTACTTTGAATTTCCACATAAATTTCTAGTGAAAATCTCCACCATAAATTTCTAGTGAAAATTTTAGCAATTAAATTTTGGTTCAAATTCCCACAAAAAAATTTCAGTTTAAATTTTCACTTAGAATTAAAATGAAAATATATTAATACATAAATAAAAAATTTATTTTTTTCGTTGAAAAATTTCACTGAAAATTTGTTCTATAAAATTTTAATGTAAATTTATATTGAAAACTTTTAGCGTAAATTTTCACTTAATTTTTTAGTGATTTTTTTCAAGTATATTTTCTATGAACTATGTGTGTGCATGCGTATATATATATATATGTATATATATATATATGTATATATATATATATATATCCAAATATAAATATAAAATGTATTTATTGTGAAAATTTATAGTGAAAAGTTTTAGTGTATACATACATGGATACATACAGACATACATACATACATTATATGTATATACATATATAGTAATATAAGTATATAAATACCCACATTCAAAAATTTATATTGAAAATTTGAAATGAAAATTTACATTGAGAATTTTCCATTAAAATTTTTAATGGAAATTTCCATGGTAAATTTATATTGAAAAATTTGAGTGCAAATTCCCAGTGTATATTTACTACACAATATAAACCATAGAAATTTGCAATGAAAATTGAAGAGACATGTACACACTATAATATTTCGACCCTAATCATTGGATTGGAAAGAGCCGAGGTGCCACTAACCTTAGGTGACATTCCCTAGACACCAAAGGTTGACAATAAATGTCAAGATTTTGAACACAAAAGACATGGGGGAATAATTTACCCTTTTTAAAATGCATACACTCAACACACACATGGAGAGAAAATAATAAATAAAACTAGATAGATTTATGTAAATGATGCATTCACCAAAACTAAATAATAAATAATGTGAAAAAACCAAAAAATATGATGAAACGAAGACCAATATCAGAGTAATAGCATAATAGTATAAAAAGGAACACTAAAAATCCAAATTAATAACGACTTCAACACCAAGGTGGAACCACTCCACACCAAGATGAGGGCACCCCATATGGGAATCCTTGGGTACTTATGTGGAAGATGTAGCTTAGGACCATCATCCATGTATTGTTTGGGGGTTCACTCATGGGGTGTTCCTATATTCCCTAAGCCTATTTTTATAGGGAATTTATATTGACATTATTAGGGGATTTAATCACAGGGTGTTTCTCTACTTCCTAGGCCTATGTTCTAAGGACTTGAGTGTCCGCTTGTAATTGATTTTCGTATGAGTAGTCTGCAAGCCTAACATACAGTGATACTTGGATTGATGTTACCTATGATTGGTTTATATTGGATTTGATATGGTATGTGATACATTCTTTGCTTTGAGCTGATTTGACTGCTTGATGTATATGAAATTTTTTGAACTGTTTTACCTGCTTATATTTGGAAATGTGTAAAATGGGGAAATTAAATGTTTTTCCATGATTTTGATATAAAACCCATTTAACTATTTATCATGCCTTATTTTATTTAAAGTTGATCATGTTCATATTGTTGTACAAAGAATTGTTATGGAACACCTGAGTGAGATCCTACTGATCCTGCTAGCTCACACCCTGCGTAACCCTTCTTCGGTACGTAGACCTATGTATGTATTTTGATGTAAGGAAAGGTAATGCAACAAAATGTGGTGGTGAAATTTCTGTCAGTCGAGTTTGGGTAGCTAGTAGTGAGATGGTGGGAGTTTTCCCATACTATCACATGAAGTATTAAGTTTTCTATTTTTTTTCATTCCTTTGATGTTGGATTTGTATTTTAGGATGTTTTGACTGTTTTTGTGTTGTATCATTTCTAATGTATTCTTTTTGTTTTTATATATGTTATCTCTTACACTATTTCTCTATGTTGTGTATATATATTCCATATTGTTACTTCAGGTTTTGTGAAATCATTCCCTATTGTTTTTATTGATGCACGAGTGCTAGTCGCTAGCTCTTGGGGATCAGGAACGCCCTTAGGGTATGTGCAAATTCAGGCCAAATACTAGTTTGAGAGGGTATTTGGGTCAGGTTCATCATAGTTTGGTATTAGAGGGAGGTTGAAGTGAGTGCCTGGCTAGCTCTTTCCATGACAAGACTCAAGTTACCATAGGATTTTGGATATGTGTGTCTCTTATTTTTGAGTTTTTGATCTTCATATCAGTTTTTTTTATGGTTTTTGGGTTTGAACTGAGATTACCTTATTTTCTGATTATTTCTTCTATTTTGCTGTGCGATAGTATGCCTTCGAGACGTCTTCTATGGGTTCCTTAGGAGGGTGGAAATGATGCTCCTAAAGGAAATTCACCTCTAGATCAAAAACTTATCAAGGCTATAGTATGAGAAGTTTGTGTTGTAGAATAGAATGTACCCCAAGTCCATAATTCAGTTGTTAAAGAACAACTAGGAGATGGAGAAGAAATTGATCGATCATAGGAGTTATTGCATGAGAATACACTATCTTTTAAGGCTATTAATAAAACCAAATAGGCAAAGGACTTACTTAACATGATTGAACGGATCTTTGACTTCCTGGATATATATTGAGAGTATCAAGGTGAAGTGTGCAACATTTAGACTTGAGGTTCCCAACAAGAGATTGTGGGATTCCATGGTACAATTGGATAGACATGTGGACCCAAACTAGAAGGGTTTCAAGACTATCTTATTCTAGTAGTTTTGTCTAGAGATGCTGATGATGATGAATTATCTAGAGTTCATATATTTTTAATAAGGAGATAATTTGATGTTGGTGTACACCAATCAGTTTGCTGAGTTGGTTTGTTTTTCTCCATAGATGGTAAATAATGACCCGCGGAAATCTCAAAAGTACCTAAAGGGTTTGCGACCAGATATCAAATCATAGATATTTATACTGAAGCTTTAGACCTATGTAGAGATAGTATATAGAGCTATTATGACATAAATTAATATGATATGAAAGGTGGGTTATTCTTCCCCTTCTCTTACAACTAGTGGAAGTTTCAGTGGTGTTTAAGGGAAAAAGAGGTAGTAAAAAGATAATCGTAGGAGTAGTGGGGTGGTTCTCAGTGAAAAACCACCTCTGCACCTTCAGTTGCAACTAGTAGCATGCTCTTGACTTGATAACAATGTAGAAAGGTCGGACACACCCAAAGTTCTTTTCCTGCACCTGTGAAGATGTGAAATAATTGTGGGCATTATTGACATTTTCAGCATTTCTGTTGGGCTATGTATACACCTTTTTATAGTCATAGATCTTTGGTTCCAAAGGCTACTGTGGCATAGTTAGATGCTTCAAATACTACAAGTATCTATCAACATGCCTCAGGAGTGAATAAACTCCATCCAGTATATGATTTTCCATTATAGTTAGATGCAGGTTTAGCGAAAATGAGAGTTACTATCTTTATTGCATCTTTAATAGTGATTTATTTATTTGATATTAGTGATTATCACTCATTTATATTTGACCATTTTTTTGATATGCTTAAAATTCAAATAAAATTTGTGTCCTTTGTTATGTATTCAGTGACACCTCTTAGGAAGAGGAAATATCAGATGTTTCAGTGTCCTTGTTTTCTATCGATAGCTGGTACAAAGTTAGTCTGGGATTTTCTTATTCTTAATCTAGATCTGTTTGACATCATCATCAGGATGGATTTTCTTGTTTCTCATCATAATAAGGTTGATTGTTAACATTTATATGTCTCATTTCTTGCAGTCGATGGGAGATCACATGTGTTTTAGGAAGAGTGAGATATGAAGTCTTGTCATGTATGACCACCCCGCCCAGTGCTTAGGAGTTTATTGACTAATGTAGAAATTAAACCCAATGACACTTCTTTTTTTGCTGAACTTTCCATTGTTTTTAGGATTTTCTTGAAATTTTACCAAAAAATTTATCCAGTCTTCCTCCATATAGGGATTTAGATTTTAGGATTGACCTGGTGTCTGGTATGTAGCTAATTTCAATACCCTCTTATTGTATGGCACCATCAAAACTGAAAGAGATTAAGATTCAGTTGGATGATCTGATGGTAAAAGGTTTTTTTTCACCACAGTGTTTCACCTTGACCACCCCCATGATCTTTGATAATAAGGCATATGGTTCACTATAATTATGTGCGGACTATCAGAAGCTAAACCAAGTAACGACTAAGAATAATTTTCCTTTACCTCGTTTGGATGATTTGTTTGATTAGTTAAAGAGAGAAAGGTAGTTTTCAAAGATCGATCTTTGATCAGGTTATCACCATCTTAGAGTTCGAAAGTTTAATATATTGAAGATGGATTTTAGGAAGAGGTATTACCATTAAAAATATATTATGATGTCATTTGGTATGACTAATGCTCCTGAAATTTTTATGTCTTTGATGAATCAGATATTCTAGAAGTTTCTTGACACTTTTGTGGTAGTGTTCTTGAATGATATTTTGGTTTATTCAGGATCCTAGAATGATCATTATCACTATTTGATTTTGGTTCTGGAAATAATAAGGAGTCATTGTTTACATGGAAATATTTAGAAATTCAATTTTTGGATCAAAGTAGTAAAGTTCTTGGAGAACGTGATTTCTGAGCATGACTTATCAATTTATCCTCAAAATGTGAAGATTTTTTTTTCTTGGGAAGAGCCATGGAACATCTTTGAGATTCATAGATTCCTTGGTCTTACTGAATATTATCGATAGTTCATCAAGGATTTCTAAAAGTTGGCATCACCTTTGGCTACTCTTACTAGGAAATGGGTGAAATTAATATGGGATATAAAGTATCAATCTTCTTTCAAAGAGATGAAATGAATTATAGCATTTATTCTGATCTTACATGATCTTAGTTAGGGGTATGTGGTTTTCTATGATGCTTCTGGTGATGGATTGGGTTTCATTCTAATGCAGGATGATCACATGGTGGCTTATGGATCTCTCTAGCTTCGACCACATGATAAGAATAACTCCACTCATGATTTAGAGCTTGTCATGGTTATGCATGTGCTTAAGTTTTAGTGACACTAACTTTTTAGGGAGAGGTCCACATTCTTTTATAACCATAAGAGTCTAAGATATATATTTTCTAAGAAATACTTAAATCTCAAATATATACTATGGGTGGAATACCTTCATACATTTGACTTCGACATCGCTTACACCCCGGGGAAGGGAACATCGCTATAGATGTTCTTAGTAGGAAAGTACCATCACATGTTGTTTTGGAATTGAAGTAAGAGTAGAACCTTATAGGGATATTTACTTAGCTGTATCTGGATGCTCATGAGGATGTTTCATGTATGGTTCTGACTAGTGTTTAGTTACCATCATCTCACCTAGATTTTATTATAGAGTCAGAAATATGATGATGAGTTGAGAGGAATTAGAGAAACCCTATATGGTTGGGATATTGTTTCTAGTTAGTATCTCTCTTCAAAATATATTCTTTGTTTTGGGGATTGGTTTTTCTTCCCAATATCTATGAGGAGATTAGTTTTGTTTTACTATCATAGTTATTCATTTTTCATTCATTTGAGAACTATAAAGATTTATTATGACATGAGACGATGATTCTAGTGGCTGGGTATAAAGTGTGACATTATAGATTATGTGTTTCACTATTACACCTACCAATAGATAAAGGTAAAGCATTTGAAACCTTTTAGTTTTCTCCAGCCTCTTCCGATGCCAGTTTAGAAATGGGATGAGGTGTCTATGGAATTTATTATTAGATTACCATAGAATCCCCAAGGGAGGAATTCTATCTGGGTGGTGATTGATCGATTTACAAAGTCATATCACTTCATTCTGATCAGGTACACCATAAAAGTTTAATATTTGGATAAACTGTATGTGCAAGAGATTGTGAGGTTACACAGGGTTCCTTATTACATTTTTTTATACTGGGATCTTAGGTTTACTTTGAGTTTCTATAGGAGTCTTTAACAGGCGATGGGGACTCAAGTAAGGTTGAGTACAACTTACCATCCATAGATAGATGTCCATATAGAATGCGCTATTCAGATCCTATAGGATATGCTATTTTCCTGTATCTTGGGTTTTGGTGGATCATGGGATAGACATATGGGACTATTTGAGTTTTATTATAACAATAATTATTAGTCTTTGATCATAATGGATCCTTTCAAGGCTTTTTATGGTTTCCCATGTTGATCACCTCTTTATTGAGCAAAGGATAGTGAGGCCTATTTGGTGGGTCTGAGTCTCATTCAGGAGATGTCGGTGAGGATCTTGGATATAAATTAGTGTTTGGTTACAAATCAAAGTTGATAGAAATAATATTCAAATCAACAATATCATCCTTTGGAGTTTTACATTGATAACTGAGTTTTCTTGAAAATTTCTCCTAGGTTGGGTCATTGTTGTCTTGTAAAATAAGGGAAGTTGGATCTGAGATATGTTGGACCATTTGAGGTCACTGATCATCTTGGTTAGGTTGCTTATCAGTTGTAATTACTGGCTCAATTGATAGTTATTCATGATGTTTTCCACATATCTTATCTCAGGATTTCTAATCCTGATCCCTCTTACATTCTAAGTTGGAAAGATATTGATTTGGAGATAGATGTTTCTGTTGTAGAGAAACCAGTGGAGATTTTTGAATCTAAAGTGAAAGACTTGTATGGGAAGTTGATTATATTGGTCAGAGTGTTATAGCGATATAGATCAGATTCTCATGAGACTTAGGAGAATGAGTCATTAATGTGGGATCAGTAAACTCACCTCTTTTTAGACATCATTCTTCCACATGACTTCCCAAGGATTTTAAGTCTTATGGTAGAGAGTTTTTAACATCTTGTTACCCACTTTAAGGTATTTATAATCTCACTTTTCATTTCCCTCTTTATTTTGGTGTGTTTTGGGACTCCTAAAGAAGAAGAGAATTTACTGGGGGAAATGACCTAAAGTTTGGGGATGTGTGTTTGTTTGAATTAATGGAGTCCAGGTATAAATGTGTAAAAAGTGTTTACAGGTTCTCCTAAATTTCAGAGAACACCTAAGGTGGTTTGGTGTTTTCTACAGAAATCTTGGATTTTACTATCTACATGATAATTATACGTCATGTAAAATTTTCACTTCATGTAATGTTTTCTATCCATAAGTCATGAGTTTGGTACACAATGTGAAATGATTACATGTCAAGTAATGGTTAAAATTAGGCTTTTAATAAATAGGTGACACATTTTTCAAAGAGACTCCTTAATTGAAAATAACATGATGTGAATTGATTACATGCTATGAATGTCTCATGGTTTGTGGGTTTTAGGGCGTCGTATGAGTGATTATTATTTCATTCAATGTGAAGCCTCTCCTCTCTTGAAACATGATATCTCCAAGGCGATTTTTGGGACCTTCTCTCCTTTTGAATTGCTTCGTTCGATGATTTATCATCAGGGTTTTTGCATTATGTCTCTCTAGGTAAATGTTCTACCTATTTATTTATTACCTTTGATCATGAAAACACAGTTTCATTGCATTTATATATCTTTTGGTCTATGGTGTTGATTCTTATTGATCCTTTCAGGATTTTCCATGTGATCTTCCTATGGAGGCTAGCCCTTATATTAGTTGTGGTGTGGCGTGTGAGTTTCTTGAGGCATGTATTTCTTGTCTTATCCACCAACTATTTTTGACTGTTGAATCAATTCTAATATGTGAGGATTGATTTGAGGGCCTCTGTTTTGATCTTTGTGTTCTTTCATGTTGGTGGATCCCATTATGGGCATGTGTGACCTCAATTTGAGGTAGGTGGTTCCATCTCTAGCCTATGTTGGATGAACTGTATTGCTCTGGTTTTGATAAATTTTTTTATAAATAAATTTTCATGATTGATTGATTTATTTTTGTGTGTGGAAATGGGTTTTTGAGAAAATATGGTTTTCCCACTACTACAAAATAGGGTTTATCTAGTGTTAGGATTTATTAGTGCTAATTAAAAGGGCTGATAAAGGGGGCCTTTATCAACACTTTTTTTAGCATTGATAAATGGGGTCTTTATCTATGCTAGAAATACAGTGCTGATAAAGGGTTCCCTTTATCAGTGCTACTAAAAAAACATTGATAAAGGGAGACCTTTATCAACGCTAGTAAAAAAACGCCGATAGGGGGGCTTTATCAGTGTTTTTTTACAAGTGCTGATAAATGCCTCCCTTTATTAATTATTTTTTTTCTAACACTGATAAAGGGTATATTTCATAAAAATTATATTTCATCAAAAATAATATATTAATATATTAATATAATATATATATATATATTTTTTCAAATATGTTTTAGATAAGGCTAAATAGTCATTTACACTTAATATATAATATATTTAGATAAAATGGCTTATAAAATAATTAAAAAATATTATTAATTAAAAATTTTCTAATTATTATTGAGTGATAGTCATTTAATAACTATTAGATGACATAAAAATTAAATGAATTAATGAATGGTCTAAGATAAGTTGAAAACATGACTTAAACTTCAAACGACCATAAATTTTGATCTGAGTGTCTATTTGGAATCTACCTCATATCAAATTAAATATTATGATTAAATCTATGTTTTGGTGATCGAGGGAACCCCTGATCATATTTTTGAGGACAAAAAGGCCTAGAAGCCCTCCAAAACTATGTTTTTAGTTGGGATATCCCAATTTTTTAACATTTGATGAAATTTCAGCCTCATTTTATGGGGTCTTATTGTCTTTTTTTTTTCAATGGGGAATGAATTTATTCCTAGGGATTACATTCATATTGATATTAAGGTTTTGAAATTTTATCATTTTTATAATTTAGTTTTATTTTTAATTAAATATATGCATATTTTTTTATATTTACTTATAATAAATTACTTGTATAAATACATATATCCACATATTTACATAAAATTATATTTTTAAATATATAAAATAAATATTTATTATTCATTTTATTTAAATTAAAAAATTATCCATTTTATTTACCTTATAAAAATGCATTAATATGTATATATATACCTATACAAGTAATGTTTATATAAAAACATGTGTGTGTCAATAAATAGATATATATATGTATATGTATATTCTAATATATTTAAATAAATACATATTCTAAAAATGTATTTAAAACAATATCTAACCATTTTTTACATTATAAAAATATAAATAAATATATATATATATATACTTATATATATATAATGATTATATATACATATATGTGTGTATTAATAAACACATATATATTTATATAATATTTTAGTATATGTAAATGAATATAATATATAATATATTTTATAGATGTATTTAAAAATACTTATATAAATATACGAATAAAAACATATATGTTTATATATATATAAACACATATATTGTAAAATAGACAATAAAACATCTTAGTGCAGTGGTAAAGACGTTCGAGTTCCAAAGGAGAGGTACAAGGATCAAATCCAGGCATGCACATGAGGCTAGAATTTCACAAAGCGCTGATAAAGGGGGTGGGAAAGCACTGATAAAGGGGTGGTTAGTGAGTGGGTGAGAAATAATGATATGGGGCACCACTAATTAAGGGGGCATAGAAGTGCTTATGGGGGGGGGGGGGGCTCAGAGAGGTCTGAAAAAAATCCCCCCCTTTATCAGTGATTAAAAAAAGTGCTCATAAAGAGGGCCTTTATCATTGATAAAAAAGAACTAATAAAGGCCCCCTTTATCAGTGCTTTTTTATCACTGTTAAAGGGAATTTTTATCAGTTATTTTTCAAGTATTAATAAATCCTTCCCTTTAAACTCACTTGGTAGTTAGTTCTTTATAATCATTGATAAAGGCCCTTTACTAGCATTGTTAAAATAAAATTTAATAGTGATGTCCCCTTGTTTTGGTAAAAGAAATGGTATTTTAAAAGTATTTTGAAATGGATTTCAAATCATGGTTTTGATGAAATGGTTTGGAAAACATAGCACATAGGAATCCTTGGGTATTTAGGTGGAAGGTGTAGCTTAGGGCCATTATCTATGGATTGTTGGGGGGTTCACTCATGGGGTGTTCCTCTGTTCCTTAGGCCCATTGTTCTAGGGAATTGATATTAAAATTTTTGGGGGATTCACTCATGGGGTGTTTCTATACTTCTTAGGCCTATGTTATATGGACTTAAGCATGCACTAATAATTGATTTTGGTATGAGTAGTCTGCTAGAGTAACCTGTACTAATCCTTGGAGTGATGTTACCTATGCTTGGCCCATATTTGATTTGATATGGTATGTAATACATGATTTGATTTGATTTGATTTTATTTATTGATGTATATGAAATTATTTTAACTATTTTACCTACTTATATTTGGAAATGTGGAAAATTGGGAAATTAAATGTTTTTCCATGCTTTTGATATCAAAATTGTTTTACTATTTTCATGCCTTGTTTTCTTTAATGTTGAGTATGTTCAGATTGTTGTGAAGATACTTTTTATGGAACACTTGGGTGAGATCCTATTGAAATTTTTAGCCCACACCATGTGCACCCCTTTAGTAGTGCATAGTCCTTTGTATGTATTTTTATGTAGGGAAATGCAAGGCACCGTAGTGAGGCAGTGAGGTTTCTATTAGTTGAGTTTGGGTAGATGATGGTGAGAGTTTTCCCATACTATCACATGGAGTAATCGGTTTTCTATTTTAGTAGTTCTTTGATGTTAGACTGGTACTTTGGGATGTTCTAAATATTTTAGAGTTGTATCATTTCTGCTATCTTCTTTTAGTTTTGTCATATGCTATCTCTTCCTCTATTCCTCTCTATTGTGTATATATCTATTCCATGTTGTTGCTTCAGGTTGGGAGATATTGTTCCCTCTAGTTGTTTTTGATGACTGAGTGTAGTGATGAAAAACGGGTCCATGGCCCATGGGATTTGCAAGTATGGGGCAGATATGGGGCAGGGCGGGCCTAAAAATTTTGACCGCAAAGAGCGTGGGCCAATGTAGGTTGAGCCCACGCGGGTGCGGGCCAAAGTGGGTTGAGCCCGTGCGGGTGCGGGCTGACCCGCAGGCCTAATTTAATTTTTTTGTACAATATATGCTTCTTTGGAATTTTAGTTTAAAAAAAACATAATTAAACCATAACATGTGATTTATCATCGTAATGGTCATACAAATTCACCATTCATTTACATGTAAATTTTAAATAGGTCAATATTTATTGTTTTAATATGATATTATAATATTTATATAGTAATTATTAACCATATTCACATGGTGTGTCATCGCACCTCTCAAAAAATGGAACTCATCTCTCCTGCACTCAGTTTCAATCTTAAAAGAGTTATTATAATTATAATATTTTTTTGGACCGATTTAATTTTTTTATTACTTAATTTTATTTTGTTATTAAGAAAACATGAAAGGACCTCATGAGACCCTAATAGCCTCCTCTGAAACTATTCATTGTTTTAAGTGTCGTCATTCATTCATAGATCTAGCCATTCACATCGCCACTCAATAAACATCATCATTTTTCACCCCTCATTGATCACTCACCTACTTTTCATTTCAATAGTTCACCACCACATCGACATCGACACATGACACCATTAACCCATAGAAAAATGTTTCATCACATCTCTTAAAACTCTAGCTATTGTAAATTCATATTTCTCCCAAAAAATAAAATTAAGAATGAGGAAAAAATAAAATATTTAAATGATTATAAATAGTATTTTTTTAAAATGTGGGTAGCCCACAGGAAACCCATGGGCTTATGCAGGGTTGGGCGGGCTTGGATTTTTTTGTTCGCATTATATGCGGGATTTTGTGGATAAACCCGCATGGGCTCAAACCCACGCAAGTTTGGCCCACCCCGCCCTGCCCCACCCATTTCGAATTACTACCCGAGTGCTAGTCACTAACCTGTGAGGATCAAGAATTTCCTTTGGGTATGTAGAAATTCAGGATGGGTACCATTTTGAGAGGGTATCTGGGTTGGGTTCGTCACATGAAGCAAGAAACTTTCCCCCTCCATATATCTCGATAAACAACATCTATAAACACACCAAAATGCCCAAGTAGGGGGGGGGGGGGGTTAGTTTAGCACTCAGTTGATAATACCCATAGTCTTCCCAACACATTCCACTAGAACAAGAAATAAGTTAATACATTTTTATATAAAATAAAATAAAGGAAGATAAATAGTTGAAATAAAGCCATAGGTTTCATTAAATAAAATAGTAAAACTAAGCATGTTATCAACTCTTATCACTTAGAAAAACCATACTATATTCATTCCCCCCATATACATGAATGTCATGGACCTTCCTATACTCGTAAGTGGTGATTCATTCTTTCACCAAGCCACCTCTTGAAAACCCAATTTGACGGTGGTGATTCTGACCATGATTCATTTCAAGTTTTATTTTATTTGATGGTGGTACTTCTAACCATGATACATCCCACATGAATATGAATAAACACTAACATAATTATGCCAAGTTACCAATTTAATCATTCATTGAAAACATATTTTTTTAACAAGTATTCTTGAAAAAAAACTTTGTTTCAATAGTTAAAAAACCATCCTTTTGAAATCATTCCAATAACAGATAATTTCATGATATATTTTCTCAAGGAATTTACGAGAAAAATAGAAGAACAATTTAGGAAAAACCAATCCATAAATTTATATAAAAGTAATGTTGGAGATAATCAACCCACCTCAAGAAAATTTATTTTATTACAAAAAATGAGAGAGAATAACAAGCTATAACACACCAATAATTGAACTCCCAAAATTTCACTTCCAACCAGCAAGAAGGAATCCAAAAGTTTACCCTAAAATGCCTAATTTGAAGAAACCTCATAAAGGAGGAAGTGAAAGGGTTTAAAGAGGCAGTTTATAGTAAAAAAGTTCATTAATTATACCTTTATGATGACCAAATATGGATCCCATTTATTTTCCCCAAGATATGAATAACATTCAACCACTTAAAAATGAGGATTTGACCAACACAACGCCCTAACAGAGCCTAAAGAGGGTGTGGTCACTCCAAGAAGGTGAGGCATAGGAGGTGTGACATGGTCAACCAACACGCCCTAGGATATGTCATGGTGAATCCTTATTGGATGTTTTAGGCTCACCACATTCCGGGATACAGCATAGTGAATCCTTTTTATTCATTTTTCAGAGTGAGGCACCCAAGATTCCATGCGCATGGCCACACCCAACCACCAAGAATTTTAGACTGGCCATGTTTCCTAAGGATGAAAAGCTTTCACCACATCCTCCCTTGGCCGTTTTGGGCTTGCTTTTATTGCATAAGAGAAATCACCACACCCCACGCCCAAGGCCACAACCTCCCTTAGGCATTTTATTGATCGTAGTGTGCCAAGATAAGTACCAATACTCCCAACTCTCCAAGCGACACACCATATCTCCCTGATCTCAACTAAAAAAAATATTTAAAATAATAGGATAATTATGATATTCTTAAAATTGGGTGTGTTACATTATCCTCACCATTAGGATTTCAACCCTAAAAAATTTGGATATTTCTGGTGCCTTGAAACATTTATAGCAATTTCTCCAACATTTCTTTCTCATGTTCCCAAGTTTCCTCTTGAATATCTCCATGATTCTATAGTGACACGTTCTAGTCATGGGGTGTAGAAAAAACAATTATTTTATAAGTTAAAATGCACTATAGTGGTTAACCTAGGTTTTCTCTAGAGAGGAGCGTGCAACAATTAGGTTTGTCACTTTGAATTATAGGGAAAATGGTGGTTTTGAAATTGTTTGATTTTGAAAATACGAGAAAGAAATTAAAAAATAAAGGAATTAAGAAATATATTTAAAACTACGATATGAGAATGTTGATTAGGTCACAGTCAATCTTCCAAATTTAATACTATCTTAGTTCTAATTTATCCAGTCCTCTTCTGCTAAGTCTAGTAAAGTGAGATTCCATAATCGTTTCCTATCACTCCCTTGATCAAATGGAGATGATGATAATAAACCTTACCAAAATATTAGATTGATCCAAACTCATTCCAATGTGAGAGATAGTTTTATAAAATACTCCCAATTGACTTAGGAAATTACCAATCAGGTCTTGTTTATCCCAAATAATCAAGAGTGTCCACTACCCCTCCCACACGTACTAATGATCGTCAAGTACTTCACCACTAAGATTTGGTCTATTCCATTTTATATAAACCATAAACCAGTGGTGGGAGAAAAATTAACATTGACCAAATTAATATCAACAATATAATCTAAAACTAAATATGATCATATTTGATAATAAAAACCGCTATTAGAAATTGAAATCAACTTCGCAAAAGAGAGAAAAGATTTTTATTCCATGAAGTGAAAGAATTCAAGCATTAACAAAAAACCCCTATTCCCCAATCACTTATAAGTTTAACCCTCCATGTGAAGGGTATCCATGAAAAATGGGGAAGATGAATCCATTAAAAAATTAAGAATAAGAAAAGAGAGAAAATGAAAAACAAAAAATTTCTCCTCCAGAATCTGTACTCCAGAAGTTTTCTTCGATTATGCCCAACAGATGAATAAAAATAACCAAAGTTACTTATTAATTTTTTTTCATAATTTATTTTTCCATTGAACCTAATAATTTAAATGATTTTGGACATGTTTAAAAAAAATTATTCCCAAATTAATCAATCATGCCTTTTCTTTATGAAGATTCCCTTTATCTTCCTTCACTTTTGTGAGTTAAATGAATGACTTAATGAGTGAATTTCACCATAAAATTTAATTTGAGCATGAAAATTCAATAATATTTGATTTACAAATGGAATCACCTCACTTAGAGGTCTTTATCCTAAGATATTCATCATTTAATGAGGAGGGGTCCATTATGTCAGTCAGAAATATTTTTTAACTTGATTGATTTGTTTGGGCCTATGGAAGTTTGAATGAGATCTGGGTCCAGAAGAATAAGTTGAATCCCATAGATAAAGGAAGAAAAAAAATCAATCCATTTAGATCAATATTTAAAAACTTATTATTTAAATACATAAGTTATAGAAAACTATTAAAAATTCAGAATTAAGAAATTTTCACTTTTTAACCCAAAATTCACAAAAAATACAAAAATAGCGTAAATAATCTCAAATTATTAAATTAGAAGGGATTAAATAATTGAAATAAACATGAAAAATAATTAAAATATTATCTCTATAAAATTACTCATACTTAGTACTCAGACTCTTGGACAAGTCAACATCAAAATCAAATCAAAGAAAATTCAAAACACATACTCATGAGATACACCAATTTGAAAACAAGAAAAAAAGATATCACACCTCATGAAAAAACATTATTTCAAGTTCTGCATTCAGATTATTCAATACATTTCCACTTCATTTCTCCTCCCATGCACACAAGACACCTACCTCACATGAATTTTCTCTCATCTCACAATTGTTAATTTTCAATAAGAATTTACTCATCCAAACCCATACGAGAGTCACCATAGGCTTGATAAATTCCTAAATATCCACCTGATGTGATTTAAGGGTATGTGTTTATCATGAGGAATTTTTAGGGTTGTTCTGTTTCTTTCATTTGATAGGGTTTGGATGTCAAAAATTATGAATAAGAATAAGGAGAGTTTGTCTCTTTTGGAAGTAAAAAATGAATGATTCTAATTTTTACTCAATTATGGTCTCCACATAACTCCCCTTATAAGAAAATTAGCTCCAAAATAATATTAATATTTATTTCATAGACAAACTACACATTATACAATTCTCTATCTTTATCATAGTAACTACTTCCACAAATTTTAGATTATTTTTTTCTCTTTAAAATCTCTAAAAAGGCATAATTTTTTTATAATGAAAGATAAAGAAGTGTGAAACTTTAAAAAGAATGATTTTTATCATAAAAAACATCTCTTAATCATTTTATTTTCCACCAAAATTAGCATCAAATGATTTAACACTGCACAAAATAGCTTCCCTCACACTTAAGTTCAATAAGATCATGTAATTTCACTTCAAGAACAGGTTGGATATGGAAAATTGGCTTGTAATGTGGCTAACATAATAGTATGTTCATGGATTATAAGGTATAAAAGGATTAAATGTATAATTAAGGCCAAAATAAAAATGATTCTCTTGTAAAGAGGGATTTAAAAATAAAGAAATGACTCATTCATTTAAAATACAAATACCCCAAACCCTCAAGTTTTGACAAGAATAAATCAAATTCTGGTTAAAGAAATAATGGTTTTGTTCTCTCAATAAGTGAGGTGAATTTAGATACTATGAAAAAAAGGGTCAATAAGCCTCATAGTAAAGTTATTTTAAATATAAAGACAATGAGATGTGGCATGAGATTCTAAAATCAGAGGACTTTTAATGAAATTCCCAAAATTTTGAACTTGAAAAAAATTCATTTTCAACATTAATTTATATTAAGTTTCATGGTATAAATTGGTTCACTCATTTAAATGGGTTTCAAAAATAGATAAGATAATCATTTGATCTCAAAAATTTAAAAAACACGCAAAAATTGAAAAAGAAACACACAAAAATTTGAAAAACACGCAATTTCTTTTGGAAAAAAGAAAAAGAAAAAAGAAAAAATCCTAAACTACAAAGGTTCCCTCCCCCACACTTAAATAATAAAGTGTACTCAATGAATTCAAGTGGATTTAACATGTAATGAGATTTTTAATTTAATCACAACAAAAGAGTGTTAAGGAGATGTACAACCTGACTTATTAGCAGTGCATCATTGAGTTAATATCCAAAGTGATACTCACTAAAAACCTATAAGAAAAAGAAGAAAAAAATATAAGAATTTTATTAGAATAAAATAAAAATATAAATAGAATGATAATTGAAAGATAGATCTTGATTTAATCCCCAAGTGGACCATGGGTTTTAACTACCTCTAGATGGGCAGTTCCACTTGGTTATCCCCAATTTGATGGTGGGTGAAGTTTCTTTGAGACAAACCACTAACACTTATTATTTACATCTTCCAATTATTTCTTTTTGTTGAGGAATACATAGATATAGTATAAAAAATTCACCCAAATGGTAATGAGATACAACTTTCATGGTGAGGATGAGATAAAGAATGAGTACTCTTTCTTGGTTTCCACTTGCACAACCTCTTCTTCATTCTCCAGTGATTTCTTTAGGTATGATGTGTCAATGGAATAATCAAAAGGAAAGTTGGAGTGTAATTCTATTTAAAAAAAAATTAAATCATGAAGATTCAATATAAAATTATCCTCCTTTAAATTAAGCATCTTGTGTCTCTATTTAACTCAGAAAATACACTTGGATCTCCACATACACTCCCTCCAATAAGTGTTCAGTATGTTTGGGGGGCTCCATATATTCCTCAAAATGTGTATCTTCCTTTTCTCCCTCATCCACCAAGGAAATACAAGTTTTGTACAAATTTGAAAATTTAAAACAATTAGAGGTGATACTCAATTCAGTTTCAATAAAATTAGAAGATAATGAATTTAATAAAAGATCATCTCACTGAGTTTGTTTAGATTCAATAGCTTCTTCAGTGGAAAGCACCTCTTAGAGTTGAATTCACTAGATATAGGTAGGTAGTCAGTATACTCCATCTTCTCTTCAAATTACACAACTTGGGTGGGTTTATATCTTCCAAATCTAGGGATATATATAGTGGTGTTGATTCTTCTTCCTTGTAAGGGATATGAAGACCACATTGCACCTCATATTCATTTCATAAGTCATCCAAATCTCATTGATCTCATGTACATACTTCATAAGAAAAATATTATTTATAAATATCCTCCATCAATGGTTGATCAAGTACAAATGGGTCTTATTTGAATTCTATAAATGTCTTGATAGGTTCTTCAATGTCAAATATGAGTGGAGAAACCTCTTCCACCACTGTCTCAAGTTCGGGTTTCTCTTGATACTCATGCACTATTTATACCATTTGGTTATTCATATCAAATATATTATATTTAATCCATTATAATTGATATTTTATACTATTTAAATCCACCTATATTTGATGCTACATATGTGGAATTTATTCAGAAATATTGTTATGAAACAAGGAAGACTCTTTTTGCACCTCAACTATTTCTTGATAAAATTCTAGGAAGTAACCCTGGAGTTTAATTAATTCTCTAGAAAATTCATCCAACACTAGGTATTTGAGGTTTTCTTTAAGGTCCTAGATGAGATACTTGAATTCCTCCTCCCTGAAAATTATTCTTTGAGCTCCCCTAATTGTTTTAGCAAAGAAATAAACACTACCCTCAGTAGACCAAGGTGAGTTAAACATTTTTTTTTTATTTTTTTTAAAATTTGAAAACAATCAAATATTTACAATTAGATTTTTGGAACTACATCCTAGGAAATGGTTCCCTATTTTGATATGTGCCTATCATAGGGTGTGGAAAAAATAGTTATTTCCTAAGTTAAAATGTAGTGTAGTGGTTAACCTAGGTTGTCTCTAGAGAGGAGTGTATAATAATCACATTTTTCAATTTGAATTAGAGGGAAAATGGGTGTTCTTGATTTTTTTGATTTTGAAAATACAATAAAGAAATGAAACAAAAGAAAGTAATTGAATAAGATATTGAAAACTATGATATGATAAGGTTGATCAATTTGGGGTCGATATTCCAAATGTAATGTTATCATAGTTTCAATTTATCCAATACTTTTCTATTAAGTTGATTAAAGTGAGATTACATAATCATTTCCTCTCACTCTATTGGTCAAAATGGTGATGGTGAGAATAAACCTTTCCAAAATTTCAGTTTGGTCTACACTCCTTCCAATCTATGAGAGAGTCATATATAATACTCCAATTGACTTAGGTAATTCTCAATCGGGTCTTGTTTATCCCAAACAATCAAGAGTTTTCACTACCGCTCCCACATGTACCGATGATCACCAAGTACCTCACCAATAAGACTTAGTCTATTACATCATATATAAACTAGAACCTATTGGAGGGAGAAAAATTATAATTGATCAAATAAATATCAACAACAGAATCTAAAACAAAATATGATTGTACTTGATAATAAAAACCAATATTATAAATTGAAATCAACTTCACGAAAGAGATAAAATATTTTTATACCATAAAGTGAAAGAACTCAAGTATTAAAAAAAGAGAGCCCCCCTTCCACAATCACTAAGAAGTTTACCTCTCTATGTGAAGAGTATCCATGAAGAAGGGGAATCAAAATCCATTACAAAACTAAGAAAAATAAAAGAGAGAAAATGAAAAGCATAAAATTTCACATCCAGTATCTGTCCTCCATAAGTTTTCTTCATTTTTCCCACTAGATGGATACAAATTGCTAAGGTTCCTTCTTAAAAGTTGTTCATAATTGGGTTTTCTATAGAACCTAAAAATTTCAATTCTTTTGGACACATTTAGAAAAATTAATTCCCTAATTAATCAAGAACACTTTTTCTATCCGAAGAGACCCTTCATCCTCCTCCGCTTTAGTGCATTAAATGACTACCTCAATGAGGTAATTTTTCTATAAAATTGAATTTGAACATGAGAATTTGAGTATTTTTTCATTTATATATACAATCACCTAATTTTAAGGTATTTATCCAGATATATTTCTTATTTAATGAGGAGGGGTCTGTTCTATATACCATAAATATTTTTCAACTTGATTGATTTTTTGGGCCTATGGAAGTTCAAATGGGCTCTGGATCTAGAAGAAGTTTAATCCCATGAAAAATTAATTAAAAAAATAATAAATTAATTTGGATCAATTTTTAAAAATTTATTCTTGAAATACATAGGTGATAAAAAACTGTTAAAATTCCAGAATTAATAATTTTTCACATTTTAGCCTAAAATCCACCAAAAATACAAAAATGATGTAAATAAGCTCAAATTTTTAAATTGGAAGGTATTAAATCATTTAAATACACATGAAAATTAATAAAAATATTAGCTATATTACATAGTACATGTAATAAAGTAAATACTTTTTCCCTATAGGATTTTCTCTTGTCTATCCACAATTTGAACTAGTACGTGAATAAATATTGCAATTGGTTCAAGAGTAACATGACCCCAATTAATTACATGATCGAGATCCAGGTGATACTTAATTATTTGAGTGATGTAGAAAAAATTACAATTTTTTTTGAATACACCTCCCTTTAAATATTATTTTAAGGCTTGTCTAACATATGCATCGTTTTTTAACTTTGATCCTTTTCATATACAACTCCAAGTCTTCTTAGAAACATAAATCCATTTATCATAATGTCATAAGGGATTCAAAAAATGATATTTCAAATAATAAATAAATTATTTTTTAAAGTATAAAAAGAAGCTTCCATTAAAAATAGGACCCTTCATAGTTGTATCCATATATTTGAAAAAAATTAAAAATCTTTAATACTTCACAAACTTGATGAGGCGAGTTGAATGATCTCAGAACCTGGATCTAATACCAATTGTTGGGACTCGAGACACCCTTATGGGGGGGGGGGTGAATTAGGGAATTTTACACTTTTTACCTTTTATCTTCATTATTTATCAGGAACTTTTCCCCCTATTTGATGGAATAGTTATTCAACTTGTTCTTTGGAAATCATCCACAACAAAAATGTAGAAATAAAAAATACCGAGGCACCAGATTACTTGGTTCATCCAAATGATATAATCCAAGGATAACACACTAATAATGTATTTATATTATAGGGATTAATAATACTCAATTCCATATTACAATTGATTTAGAAAGGCACACTATCGATCCGGGGGGAACACCCTCTTCTTGTTTTATGAGCTCGTTGCTTTTTGACAAGGATTTGAAAGTTTATCAACTTGTTGGTCCCCTGCTGATCTTCATGGTATGGAATTTTTATATCCTTTTTCCATATTTATACTCATTGATATTATTATTTCACTCACCTTATTCTTCACTTCCAAATGAAAACAACTCTTCATGATTAGGGTTGAGTTTGTGTTTTCCTTTTCAATATCCGAATGAGAGAACCGACCTTATGTGAAAATAGAACTTTTCCTTCCACAAATATATTAGAATAACTATCCTTATCTAGATTAATACAAGTAAGATATGGGTAAAAATTTCAAGAGGGAGGGTGAATTCCCCTTTAAAAAATTAAAGGAAAACAATCCAAGTTTAAAATCTTATTTATAAAAGATTGAAGAAATAAACAAAAGAATCATAGTTTAAAGAAAAGAAATATAATAAAAGCAGAAGAGTAGAAACAAAGAACAATTTAAAATGCTTAATCAATTTAAATATAAAATGATTAAGTGATTAAGTGTTCATTTATGGATTAAACAATTTGAATAAAAAAACAAAAGAAAGCAATAAATAATTGAAATTGTGGATAGTAAATGAGATAAAAAATTTGGTAAGGAAGTTAAAAAATGGATCTAAAATCACCCCTATGTCTACCACCCCAATCACTTGATGGTTTAATGTATTAGTCTCTTGATTATAATGGTATCCAATACACTAAAACTATCCATTAATTTTTTGGTTATAGCAAGAAACCATAAATATAATAGACACTAGCTCTTTAACGGGAAAGATAAAAGCCTCAAAAGGAATAGTATCTTGCCTTATTAATAGAATGTAAAGAAAACCAAGTCCCCTCAATTTAATGGTAGTGAGCACCAAATATTGAATAAATAGAAGGAAGATGGAGATTACTTAGGAGCAATCACTTTTTAGCTTAGTTTTGATTCTCCCAAAGAATATGATGAAACACTAGGAGGGAATGAGAAAATAGTGAGAATAAAAGAATATTATAACTTGGAACAAACTATAGAAATAATAAGAAGATTTATAAAGAGAGATCTTTGAGAGTAATTGAGAATCATAGAGCATTGGTGTTGGAGATTAGATGATCAAGTCAGATTTCAAGGCCACCAGGGTCTCTATTTATAGGCTATAAAACCTTTGATAGTATTCTATAATTTTTTGGGCATAATTAAATCATTGAATTTTAAATTTTAATTATTTTGACCACCATAAATACTAGGCTCGAAGATGTTGGCAAGATTCCACCGGGTACCCGATAGCCTCCACTGGGTAGCCAGTGGGTTTCTTGGAAATATTTGCATGCTGTCTGCTTCCACTGACTAGCTAGTTGAATCCTAGAGTCTTCATGGCTATCATCCATCAGCATCGACTATCTGGAGCTCATCCACTAGGTAGCCAGTGGGGTCCTGCTGGATGAGGAAAATCCCATGCATTCCACCAGTTAGCCGGTGGCACTACACTGACTATCCAATGCTGCCTATAGCCTTTGCCTCCATGAAGTGGCTTCTCCACTTCCTTCATTGAGACTCCATGGTACTTCTAGACTTATTTTAATTATTCAAAACATATATTAAGATATTTTCAAGTATCCTTCAAAGGGTTCGAACAACATTTCATCAAGCTAGTTGCACATCACTTAAATGAAAATATTAAACACTTCAAGAGTGTTTGTGATAATTAAAATCAAATAATGGTGAGAATCACATAAAAAATACCCCTTGTATTTTGTTGAAAGTATCCAATAAATCCCAAAAATATCTCTCTTTTATCCCTATTTGTCAATAAAATACAAAGGGTCTTCTCCCTCATTTGTTTGGGGTGTATCCTTATCACCTATTAGAGAAATACACGCACCTTCACTCACCCCATCTCAACACACTTATTGTACCATGATGTTCATAATAATAATATCACCTTAAATAATTACAAATTAATAAAACCTTACTATCCCTTAATGATTTTATTAGTGGTTCACATTGTTTCCATATTCTGGCTTGCATCAAATCCTCTAACTACATTCATTAAACCAAAATAAATTCATCTATTTTCATCCCTCTTGAGCTAAATTATTCTTCAAAGAACCAATTAATAAGTTTATCACTTAGTAATGGCTTGTCAAAAAATTCTCTAATCCTATTGATCCATAGATAAGTTTTGGAAACAATATCCATTGTTTACAATGACCATGCTATCCATAAAAATATTCAATCATTGATAAACCAAATGTATCTTGATCAAGTCAAAACTATACAATTATTACCAAGTGAGACCACTTGTTAAAATAAAACAAGTGATACCTCTTTATTACATATCTTTAAAATCTTTACAATCCACCTACATTCTTTTAAATGAGGCTAAAAAACCTATATATGTATGGCTCCAACCCCCTGAATTTGTGCACCTATAAGAATCATTTGTTGGAAAGTTTTTTACTTGGGAAGAACCTTTTTAAATATTTTTTTATGGAACTTTATGGTAACCTAAAAAACCACCCAAACATACTTTCCATCAATTTATCCAAGGTTTTCCACCATAAAATGAGGCATGAAATCACTTTGTAAGGATTCCAAGTATATCTTAATAATATTGGGAAGACTGAGATAAGTCTTTGACACCTGATCCACTCCATATCAGCCTTGAAATCCACTGAATGTTCACCATGTTAGCTAGTATAATCAGTTTCTTTAAGTACATATATTTATCATTCCTACTGAGCATAATATAATATAAATGATTCAATGCATAGAATTCAAAATTCATATAAGAACATATTCATACTTGGAATTGTACCATGTTAT
The DNA here is from genome assembly GCA_963277665.1 of Viscum album. Taxonomy (NCBI): domain Eukaryota; kingdom Viridiplantae; phylum Streptophyta; class Magnoliopsida; order Santalales; family Viscaceae; genus Viscum; species Viscum album. The sequence continues at coordinate 19,279,728 of OY728119.1, read as the reverse complement.
TTCAGAAAGTTCACATATATTTCAGCATCCAACATCATATTTTAGTTCTTATTTTTCAAGATAAAAGCATTAATAACCACTTAATCTGCATTATTTCAACATGTAAATGCTTGTACATAGTGTTTTTTTATGAAAATACCTTGTGTAAATCTATATACGTCTTGAGTTTTTTTTCTAGTATGCATATACAAATTTGGACTTATCACTACATACGAATCATCCTAGATATCCATTAGTTCATGACATTTCAGAAGGTTAGTATAGATTGATATTTGTCTTTGATATCTACACCATTAAGGTAGAGATTGATACACATAAAAATTTAGTTTATAGCTTGCATGGATTGATTTCAGCATCCATAATCATATCTATATTTTATTATTCATATTGGGAGATCTATAATCACTTCTCCATTGAATTATATAATAAAATATTTCATATTCTTCTCATAGAAATTCATATTGATTCTCTATTAATAGTATATTTAACCAATTCTAGGTATGGTTGGTGATTTCAATTCACAATGAATTAGTAAACAGATTCAGATGATATATTTTATAAAGAATACTTATTCAAGAAAGAAAATTTAAATTTGGATGGCTCCCTTTATATCACACTTGGTGCAACTCCCCCTTGGATCATATCTCCCCATACATTATTTCACACATTAGTTTTATCAATAAAAAATGGGAGGGGGTACCTCTATTATCCTAAAGTTGAGGAATGTGGTTGGTATTTATGGACCAACCCTTTCTTCCTAGTTCTCTTAGATGTATTTGTAGTGTCATGCTTTGGTGTAACACCACTTTCAAAAAATTCATCTCTAATGTTTTCTTTGGAATTCATCTCCATCTTTGTCTTAGGCTTCACTTATAGGGAGATAATAATCCCACTAGGAAAAACTACTTCCATTAGAGAACAATTATTACATCTACCACTATCACACTTCTTTATCTATTCAAGATTTTTTCTATCAATTTTATTTTCTTTCTTTTTTTCATATAAGTAAACCTAATCAGGCATGTATCTTGCTTTTCTTCTTTGATAACCATGATTGAAACTTCTTCCATCTTATTTACTCTATAATCTTGTTTCCTATCTTTAAAAGAAGGTTGGTAGGAATGATCAATATTAGTTATATGACATACCTATTTTATTCATTCTTCAATATCTTTGTTTCTATTGATTCTACAACACTTTTCAACAAGACCATGGTTAGAAAAAATATAACATCTTATTTATTTCCTCCAGATCTACAATTATAGTACAACTTATTTCACCTTAATCTATCAAAAGTTGAATTTCATCTTTCAAGGCTTGGATCTCCTCTTTTTGGTTGCACAAAAAATCTATAGATTTACCACATGAATTGTTTGGTTCATCCACATTACACTTAGGTGATATAGAATCTGTATCTTCAAATTTACAAGAAGCATATTTTACAAGGTTATAATGAGATGTGCACAAGGAATTAATTTTTTTCCTAGATTGTACTTGAATTATTGGATACCCTTTTCTTAATCTTCTTCCTTTTTATTTTAGACAAATGAAATTATTCTTCAATTGAATGCACATCCAGAATATTAATTTATTTATGAAAAACAATTGTACCAACATAGATCCTTCATTTTATCATAGATGTGTTTCCATACATATATTATAATTTCATCTATATATCTTTAGAATATTTTAAATAATACATGTATTTGAATATAACTTCCTTCAAAAATTCTTTTAAGGCCTGATTAGCATATGCATCAATTTTAAACTTCCTTTGATCTATTTTATATACAACTTCAGGTCTGCTTAGAAACACAAATCCATTTATCATAATTTCACAAGGGATTCCAACATGATATTACAAATATGATATAATTTTTTCCAATATAAATATTAGATTCCATTAAAAATATTATCCTTCATATTTGTATCCATATCTTGTAAAAAATAGAAAATCTTAAAAACATCACAAACATGATGAGATGGGTTGAATACTCTCAAAACCAGGCTCTGATACCACTTGTTGGGACTCGAGACACCTTGAGGGGGGGGGGGGAGGTGAATCAAGGAGTTTTCCTCTTTTGAACTTTTCTCTTCATTATTTATGAGGACCTTGTTTACTTTTTAGAAGGAATAGTTATTCAACCTATTCTTTAGAAATAATCTATAACACAAATGCATAAATTAAAAATGTAGAGTCACTAGATTACTTGGTTCATCCGAATGAGATAATCCAAGGGGAACACACCAACAATGTGTTGATGTGATAGAGATTAACACTAATCACTATGGTGTTACCATTGATTCATAAAGGTACACTTCAAATATAAGGTCACACCCTCTTCTTATCTTATCAACTCATTGATTTTTGATAAGGGTTAGAAAGTTTATCAACTTATTGGTATCTTCCTGATCTACATGTTAAAAAATTATTGTATCCTTAATTATAAATATATTATTATTGATATTATTATTGTGATCACCTTCTTCTTCACTTACGGATGAAATAAAATCTTCAAGATAAGGGTTGAGTTTGTGTTTCCTTTTCAAGATCCAAATGATAGAACTGAACTTGTGTGAGAATATCACTTTTCCTTCCAACAATATAATAAAAACACTCTCCTTATCCAGATGAATAAAATTCCAAGATATAATCAAATTTTTCCACCTAATATTCTCTAGATAGATGTAGCAGTGGTATCCTATTCTTTTCTTTAATCCCACTTCTTCTAATGTCAACAAGATATAACTGTGATCTTCTCGGACCTTTTCTTTGGGAGGATGGGAGTTATGTTTGGGGGTGTTGGAATGGTTTTTATTTTCACACATATGACATTGTAATTCAAACATATAATATGCCAATGATGAATTTTTTGCATAAAAATGTGCATGTCAAAACCATACATGCAACCATTGAAGTTATATATATCAATTGTAATAATTTAATCATTTCACCTAGTAAACAACTTTTGTATCATTAATAGTATGTAGTTAGTCCATATTAAGAATAGAAAGTGATCATTATGTATTTGGTTGTCAACCAATCAAGAACATTTTAATCAAATAGAGATATTAGTGATTTGTATGCAAAATCAGTGATTTGATAACATTTCATGTATACAAACTTCTATCTTTGGGTATTTGTTTATGAGCTTATTTCTTGCTTGTGTTCCAAATTAAGAGGATGAATTTTAGATTAAAATAATGTTCTACCTAATTCAAGAACACGATCATGTTATGAGAATGTGAATAAAAATATATAAATATTAATTTGTGAAGTAAAATTATAATAAGGTAAATATTGACCTAAGGATTTAAATTTTTAAATAAAATTTCAATAAAAAATATTGTTAAAGTCATTAACTTTGTGCAGATTAATAAAATAAACACGATAGTATTATATTTGTTACTAATCTTTGATCTAAGATAGATAAAGGTTTGGGTAACCTAAGATTAGTAACCAGTTTACGTAAAGCTCGAGAAAGAAAACCACAAATTTTTTGTTTAATTTTAGAAGAGAATCCATTTGGAAAAATTATTTTTCAAGAGTACTCCCTCCCATTGACCAAAAAAAATATTCATGGATACTTTCATAATATCCATTTATGTAAAAAAGATACCATGATCGAAGTCATCCATGAAAAGAGTGAATTCCACAGTATTGAGAATGGCGATAGCTGGGGAACATTAAACTAAAAGTAAAATGAAATCCAAAGGATGAAGTAAAATAATTTTTACATAAAGTTTAACCTAAAAACTTACTATCAAGCTAAATCCATCTGGTGTAGTGTCATACCATGAATCCTCCGAGTAAAGAAAATCAGTTTTCAATGCCCTTGAATTTTCATTCCATGTGAGGGGGGGTTGTTTTCATTTTGAAAGCATAATAAACATTATCCTCCATTTCATGCACATGTATAAATATAACAAGTCTAGATATAGACACTAAAAATAAGAAATAAACTAATTATTGAATAAAGTATGTGAATATATCTACAAAATAAACTATTACCTCTATATCTTATAGATAAACTCAAGCATGCAGGGACATACCTGCATCACCAACATAATCCAACATAAATGAAACAATCTCAGCTAATTCGCATAATGCCACTATAGTGGCTTCTGCTAATGCAATTTAGTCAACTTGACATTTTTATCACTTCTTCACTATTTAATCTAGTGTAACTTTATTCTACAACTATTGTTTCCAAAATCTCAAAAATATTTAGGCTATCTGAACCACCAGGATTCTCATCCACCCAAGTGATGGAGAAAGCTTCTTTCTCTACATCCATGGATTTTAGAGAGGATTTCATAGTGGTTTTTCTTAATTGGCAGGATTTTTCACCAACATCTACCACTTTCGCTTCCATATTTCCATAAAGGTTTATGGATAACTTTGGGATGTTGACATCCACTCTTCCAAAAATTTGAGTCTTTTCAAATTTGGATACTCTTGGTTTTGAGAAAAAAATATTTTATAGGGAATAAGATGAAATTTCCATCACTTCTAGTTGCCCATCACATCCATTTTCTTGTCCAGTCCCTTTAAATTCATCTAAAACTGTTTCATTGGGATCCTTTATTGAACCCAATGTTCCTGAGATGATATATACATATTCAGTTATAATGGTGCTCATGAGGTCTGAAACTTCTACACACATGGATTTATATTGTGAGTTATAAATAACATATTTCACTGTCAACATAAAAATATACATAAAAAAACTTATCTAAAAAATGAGAGTCTATTGATTAGATGATCCCATGAAGATCTATTACATAATTATGCATATATGAGTTTAAAAAGGGCAACAAAAAAGATGAAGGATGAATGAATTTACCATTTTTGGAATTTTCCACTTGAAAGGTCTTAGTAGTGCAGTCACTTTTGGGGAAATAACCTTCAATAGAATTGGAAGAGCTAATCTAATATGATACAGACAGTTCCCTGACTCCAATATTTTTATTTTCTTGAATTTTTATGTTAGAAATCCATAAATTTACATTATTTATCAAATCACCCTCATATTACAAACTTAGATCCCAAAAAATTCAAAATTTTTTCAATTTTAGTTATACTTGAAGCCTGACACCTTTCTTCCTACAAAATTGATACAAAGACCCAATTTTTGACAACACAAGAATAAGATAAATACATGTATGTATTATGAAGGTTATAAGCCTTATAATCATTTAGATAAATTCTATAAATAACCTTTTGAGGCCTCTCATGGTAAATATAATTGGTGGAAAGAGGATTCCCCCAAAGGTTTTCAATAAATTATTTAGTAACCACATCCTCATAATCGGCTTGTGATATTAAGAAACCTATAGAGAAGAGCAATTTTTTTTTATCTCAGAGGCCTTAGAGGAGGTAGAGATGTAACTTGTGAACAATATCCTTAAATGATACCATGTGATCCTTTTCCTACATTTTATATTGGTAAAAAAATATTTTCCAAGAGTACCCCATCCCATTGACCAACAAAAATATTTATGGCTACTTTCATCATATACATATATATAAGAAAGATACTATGAAGTCATCCATTAAAAGAGTTCATTCCACATTGTTGAGAATGGTGGTATCTAGGGAACATCAAACTTGAAGTGAAATTAATTCCGATATATGAATTAAAGTATTTTTCTTACTTATTTTAGCTGAAAAAATTACTACCAAGATAAATCCATTTGGTGGAGTGTCATACCATGAATCCCAAGAGTCAAAAAATCAGTTTTCAATGCCCTTGAATTTTCATTCCATGTGTGTGTGGGGGGTATTTTTGGTTTGAAATCATCATCAGTATTATCCTACATTTCATGTACATGTGGCCATATAACAAGTCCAACTTTAGACATTGAAAATCAGAAACAAACTAATTGATGAAGAAAGGATGCAAAGATCCCCACAAAAGAAACTATTACTCCTATTTATTGTAAATAAAATCAAGAATTAACATACATACCTAAATAACCAACATCATCCAACCTAGATGCAATAACCTATACTGCTTTAAATAATGATACAGCACAAGCTTTGATTGATGTAATTTTAGCTGAATTGTTATCGTTTATCACATCCACACTATTTAATCTAGTGTAAATTTATTCTGAAAATCTTATTTAAAAAATCTCAAAAATATTTAGTCTATTCAGACCACTAGGCTTCTCATTCTCCCATGTAATGGAGATTTTTTTTTTCTTTACATCCATGTATTTTAGAGATGATTTCATGATGGTTTTGTTTGATTGGCGTGTTTTTTCACCAATAGATTGTGATATTTCTTCCATATTTTCATAGGGGTTTAAGGATAATTTGAGGACGTTGACCTCCACTCTTCTAAAAGTTTTAGTTTTTTAAAATTTGGATTGAGAATGAATTATTTTTTAGGGAAGTAGATGCAGTTTTCATCACGTCAAGTTTCCTATCACAACCATTTTCATGGAAAATACCTTCAAATTCATCTAAAATTGTTTCATTAAGAGAATTTATTGAGTCCAATGTTCTTAATATGCTATATGAATCTTCAATTACAATGTTACTCATGAAGTCTAGCACTTCTACATACATGTATTTAAACTTTGTGAGATATAAATGATATATTTCACTGTTAACATACAAATATCCATTAAAAAATTATCTAAAAAATGAGATGCTATAGATTAAAAAATCACTTTCATATATGTTACATGATCATGAATATGTGAATTAACAAAGTGCATCTAAAACTATGAAGTCTGAATGCATTTACCATTTTTGGAAGTTTTCACTTGAAGTAGCTTAGTAGTGTGATCACTTTGGGGGACATAGCCTTCAATGGCGTTGGAATAGCCAATCCAATCTGGTACACATAGTTTCCTGACTCCAATGTCTATATTTTCCAGAATTTTTACATTGAAAATAATTAAATTTACATTATTTATCAAATATCCCTTAGATTCAAAACTTAGATCCCCAAATAACTTTAAAATCTTGTCAATTTTGGCAGGACTTGCAGCCCATCACCTTTCTTCATGAAAACCCAATGAAAATACCTAAATGTTGACAACAAAAGTGTAATAACAACACATGTAAGTCTCATGGAGTTCATAAACCTTATGATCCTTTAGAGAAACTCTATAATGACCCTTTTGAGGCCTCTCATGGGGTAGATAATTGCTGCAAAGGGGATACTCACAAAGGTTTGAAATCAGTCATTCAGTAACAACATCCTCATAATCAGATCAAGATATTAAAAAACTAGTATAGAATAGAATTTTTTTATCATGGACGCCTTTTAGAAGGTATAGTTATAACTTATGAACAATATCCTTGAATGATCCCACATGATCCTTTTCCTCCATTTGATTTATCACCACCCATTCCCCTGCTCTAAATATTTTTAGGATTACTGTCTTGGGGTTTGAATCAATACATCATGAATAAAAATTCCATAACCTAGGATAAACGAGAGTCTTCACCTACCTAAAACTAATTCAAGGGAATCTTAAATCACAAGGCAAACCAAAAATGTTTAGCGGCGCTGCAAAATGACAGTCCAAGTAAAGTTTATCCCACTCCTCAAAGGTTATTTATAGAAATTCACACCATACCATTCCCTAATGATGAAGCATGGATAGAGGTATCACACTTATACATATTATGATTAAAAAAATTAAAATTATAGTATATATTTTTTATACACACTGATCAGATTCACCTCCCCACCAGTCAAGTGCTCCATCTCCCAACTAAATGTATAACAACACAGCCCCACATCCGACACCACCAAAAATACATAAAAACTACCAAAAATGATGGTAGATAAAGGTATTGGGGTACATAGAGAAATACAATGGGCTGGGTATTTAAAAAATTCAATCACTAGAGAAATGAAACTACATCATCTCCAGCGATCTATCCCTAGTATGGTCCAAGGATCTCGCATGGTTTAATCAGAGGACAATAAATAAAAAAAATGAATACCTTGTTCCAATTTGATGCGCACACGTCCGTCATAAGTTTCTGGAATTCATTGCTTGAAGGATATGACGTAAAACCCCTCTAGATCATCCACACTTGATTCTTGAATCTTTACATATGTTGTTCGTCGGATTCTAGGTGCTAGCACAGAGTTTCGACGATCAATTCGAGGAAGTGATTATCACTGCGATCCTTTGCCTTCGATGCGTGAAGATGATCTTGGATCTTATGCTTGGGTTGAAAAATTATCTATATAGGAATCAGGAGGAGATAGAGACTCTCAATTCCAAAAAAGTAAAATCTTACTTTGGGATGAGATTCTCTCCACTTATATAGCAGATATTCACAATACCTGGTTAGGGTTCCCAACCCCTGTGTATTGAACGCCCACTAAACAAGTGATGTAAATAATTAATTATGATGAACCAAACATACCATAATATTATTTATATTTATATTAAATACCTATAATATATATTAAATATGTTACATGATAAACCCAAGTCCTTAACTTGACTCGTAACTCCTGATAATATTAAATGAACCTAGAATATTAAAATAATATTTGTTTGTATAATATTAATCCTTGTATTTACTTAATCACCTGTAAATACAATTAATTAACAAATTTACCCAATTATTATTTACTTGAATAATAATTTATTTATTTATTTATTGTATATTGATAGAACATGGATAACACTCGGACCCCATGGTGAGGCCCACCATGTTCTATATTCCTATTCAACAGAATAGAGAAGATTCTTGAATGCACTATTTTGTGTGACCCTCTAGGACCTTATCTCAATAACAGTGAATAATATTGACATACCAAGAGTAGAGTCTAATAACCCATCAAGACCCCTAAATAGATAAGTAAAAATCATAGTAAAGACATCCAACCTATGAACACACACTGTGTAATATAATCTATGTCATATGATATCTCATAATGCGGGATTCACACATGTGTCATCATCCTTTTCTTACTTTATTATTTCTTGATATAACCAGAAAGACTTACCTTTAACTACTATGAACATGGATTTATGAAGGTACTACCATCTTGATCAACTAGGCCCGAGACATCTCTTCCTCAACTCAGAAGTGACAAATCCTATCCTGATCATTCAATCAATGACATGCCACCAATGAAGAGCCCAACACAAACTACCTCTCCATGACTTAATTTTCATGGTTTTCACCTTGCATAAAATTACACAGTCAAATGGAACACATTGATAATGATCTCAAGTCAGGAGACCAACACACATGTCTGTAGATAGGAATGTCCAATGACACCTGAAACATGTAGCGTTCCTATTGGCGGGTCTGTCCCCATGATCTCACTACTAGAGATCACCAAGTGTGAAATTTATAAGAATAAGTCTTAATTATTATGAGCCACTAGCACCTAACAGTCAAACATCTACTATGTACAGTTAGTAAGATGTATCTATACTATAGGACTTATGTTTAAGATTAATATCATAGTATCTCGAGGTTCTCATTATAGCCTAGGATCTACTATAACCTTTTAATATAATACTTAATATATGGAAATTACCATTAAATAGTGGATGTAGAAATATCTACATGATAATAGTAAGTTTATATCATGCATATCTAATTGGTACACATGACATGATAATCAAAAGTACTGCATAGTTGGGTCTAGGGAACCCGCTATTACAATAGCAGTGATACATAAAATAGAGGAATATGATGATGTGGGATTTTTAGTCGCACTGAGAAGGCAGAGAGGTGGAAGAGATGTCACAACCAGTTCTATTGGGGCACGTGCCGTGACCTTCCAAGCCTGCCTCTAATAGGCCAGGGGCTGGCGACTAGCACCAAGAAGGCATATCACTAACATGGGAGGCCTTAGCCTAAGTACCTGCACACACACACACACACACATCTCTAATCCTATAATGTAAGATTTGGTGTCCTATAACCAAATGGTTGTACTTTTATTAGATGAATATTTAATATTTTTAAATATTAAACATCTTATTACATATTGTTAATTGTTCTACATGAATATAGTGTAATAATGTCCTGGAGTATTTTTTGCATTAACAAGTTCATAGCAGTTCCCCGCTATGATGATAACCTTAAAGTGCTATGTCAATATTCTTAAATATATTTCTGCGGTTGGATGACATAATATAATGGGAAACATAGTATACAAACTGTTAGGTGAGAGTACTTGTAAGAAGATGAGACTTCCTCTCATGAAGTTTGTACTTGGTAATCTCTAAGACAGGAGATTATGAGAATAGACCCACCAGTAGAAATTATGCATGTTTTGGTGTCATTGGATATTACTATCTATGAGCATGTGTAATGATCCTTAAAATTTAATATTATCATTAATATGTGTAATGACTTGTGCACTTTTTACTGATAAAAATGTCTATGTAGACAGTTGGCAGAAAGTAGGGTACGCTGGGTGCGTCACAAGTGGCATGTTATTAATGGATAAGTCAAGGAAGGATTTATCCCTTCCATTTATAGAAGTTGATATCTCATCCCTTTGATTGAAATAGAACTATCATGCAAAATTTCATCACCATGGTGTAACAACGAGTTTATTTTAGGTAGTCAAAGAAAAAAATATCAAGCATAAAGGTTGATGACACTATCATGAAACCATCTTGATTAGATATTGAGATAAATGGATTATATTACACAGTGAGCATTTATATGTGGATGTCATTTTTGTGACTTTAAGTTCTTTCTCTTGGGTTCCTTGACCTGTTTCTAGACAGTATTCTTGGACTTTAGGCACACCCACCTAATGCCAACGAGAAATAATCCTAGAGGATCACACACTAAGTGTTTATGGTGGTCTTAGTTAAATTCTATTTGAATTTAATTAATGAAATAAATTTTATTCTCAAGAAACTGGAATAATTTTATTCAAGTTAAATTGATTGCATAAATTAAATAAATATTTATTCACTGGATTGTGGGTAAAATATATTTATTTATTTTATTGAACATTTAATAAATATTTATTTACTAGTTTGTAAATAAAATATTTATTTAAGAGAATAAATTATTTATTTATTTATAATTCCATTTTGTTCAAGTTGGCACACCATAAATAATGACACATTATTATTATTAAAATAATGGGTTTTTTCTAAGGTTATGAATTTATTTAATTATTGTTACTCAATTAAATATTGTAACCAAATCCCTATGTTGATAAATAGACACGTACGTCTATTTTTCCATGCACCAAACTACACATCTGGTGAATTGAGAATTATTGAGCTAAACAATTTCTCTCTCGAATCCTCTTCCTACCCCTCTCAAGAATGAGAGATGTTCTTCAAGGCCGAAGAACAAGAAATCAAGAACGACCGACACAAGACACTTTCTTCACCACTCTATCACTCAGAGAAAGAGTGGTGTCGATCAGAGGCCATCAGAGCACGTGTGGATCACCACTAGAGGGATTCTAGTTTGGATCCTCGCAAGTGTAACAAGATAATCTGGAAGGGTTATTCCAGACGATCAAAATCATTAACAAAGAAAGTAACAAAGATCTAGGCATTCTTTTATTTATGAAATTAATTAAATTAATTATAAACATGACATGAAAGATACTAGATAAATGTTTTAGGAATATTCCTTCTTTATCTAAATCTCTGATTCTATTCCATGAAGATTAGAGTTCATCATCATATTGATCCTGGAATAATAATTGATCATGGTAAAAATTAAAGTTGGGTGCCAGCCCAAACGCACTTCCGCTGTGCCTAGAACCTCCTAGTGGTATCAGAGGAGGGGTTACATCATAGTTTATAATTATTTAAATAATAATTTGATGATTTACAATTTAATAATTTAGTTATTTCAATTCAAGTTAATCATTTTGCAAATCTGAATCTCGAGATCTGTTCCTCCTCTTTCGTTTCTTGTTTACCTTATAGAAACAATATTTTCTTTTAATTTTGATTAAAATAAAATAGAGGATCTCATCTGTAGGTGAAAAAGGTTCATATCCATACAACACTAGAATACACAATGCGTATTAGGCAGTACACACCGTGTAGTAAGTGTTCAATGCATCAAGTCTGGTCCTCCAAACAAAATTGTGTCATTGGAGTTTGTCTAAGTCTTAATGACTCTCTATGTTGATCAGGAACAGGTGGCACATGGTTTTTAGATTACATTCTATGTGGTCCACTGGACATGGTGTGTAGTCCCTTCAGGTTAGGGTTGGACCGTGTACCCCATACACGGCTTGCCCGACTAGAGACTGTGTAACGCAGATACTACATGGCGTGCGGCCCACTGGACACGTCGTGTACTCCAAAGATTTCCAAAGTAAATTTGCACGCCATATCTCTGAGTGTGTACTTCAGATGGATGATGAATGATAGTACACATTGTGTATTTGAAAATACATGCCGTGTACTCATCCAAATTATGCAGATTTATTAAAATTTATTATTATATTATACAAACCCTTGAAATGCGTACCATGGTGTGGGCATAAAGCTGAGACACAACACATGATATGTGTTTTATATATATGTGTTTTATTTAACATCTGTTTAATATTAATTTCTACTCATTGGGTAGTTATGAATAGAAATTCACTAGGTTGACTCCAAGGTACAAGTTACGTACAAAGATAATTTTAAATGAATTTATTTGTTTAAAATTACGATGGATGAGAATCTCAAGGAAATTCAGAAAAGGATTAAGATAAAAGGATTGATTAATTAAATATAAAAATTAATTGATTCAAGTGCAATTTATCTTAATAAGAATGATTAAATAATTAAATACTAGTTTTATTAAATACATAACTCATTGCATGAATGTGGGTGATCATGAGATAGACCAAAACCTTTGTATGTGTATGGTTTATTTTAATCTATTTATTTAAATTATTTTTTTTGGCCTGTGAGCCTTTTCCTCATTAATATGTAGGGCCTATGTGCCCAAGGTTTATTTTATGTAAAACCCCCCTTTACCCCTCACCTGTATGTGAGTTAAAAAAATCATATGTAATGGATAGAACTCCCAAGATAGTGGAGGCTATTCAAGATGGAGCTGAGATGAAACCAATCCCGGGAGATACAGAGGTGGACAAGTGGAAAGCTATAAACACAAACCCAAAAGGTTCAAGGTGTTTCTTCCCTAGGTTAGGGTTAGTTTATCAACTGCTAGATAAACTAACCATTATAAAAGATCATGATAATTCCCTTTATTTTATTTCTATCAGTTTCATGGTTTATCATTATGGATGTGTTGTCACAATCACATAATTAATGAACTAAATAAGAATTCAAGATGAAACTAAAATAAATTAGGAGTATGCATAAATATTATCAAGACATGGTTAATCACTTAAGTAAGTTCCACTTAATATTAATAAGCATGTGATAATTATAATAATAAATTAATGCACAAGAGATAAAAATCCCTTAAATAAAATATTAAGTTAGACCAAGACTCCCGTTACTTGATTAAGAGAAAAACTCAATAAAACTACGTGTTTGACCAACCCTTATTGGGAAACTTACTTTTATAAAGGAAGCCCTTATGAAAGGTTTTAGGTTGACTTAACCGTATTACATTAATAGGAGTATCCCTTGATAAACTTGGTGTAATATTGGAGGCAAGAGTTGAGGAAATCCAAAGTCAGGATTTCAGGATTGGGGAGTCCACTCAACAGATCAAGGAGCTGCAAACCCACAATTGGCAAAGACCTTCCTACCTAAATACCATCAAATATCTTGACCAACCCTTTTTGGGGTTATGAGAAGGGGAATATGGATCTTTTCCACTAGAATATCATGGAAATTGGATATTCTAAGTTTAATGGTGAGGGCCATTGGGGCTTGATAAAATAGCGGGAGACTTAATTTTTTATTTCTCATAAAATTTAATCAAGAAATTACTAATGATCTGCTCTTTGAGTTGTATAATGAAAATGACAATCTCATCAACCATACAATCCCTATGATCAATTCTGGATAAAGACAACATCCTCACCAGTAGTAACTTCCAGGAATAGTTTAGATTCCTTCAGGTAATCCTACACCATGAACATATGCCTTACATGTTGGAGTCATCATTACCTAATCTTCCTACCAAAGAGGTGATTGATGAGGATTTTCTGGTCTATGAAAAACATATGAACGACACGGTCGATGTTCAATGTTTGATGCTATCATCAATTCCTAGTGAGCTCATGAAGTCTCACGACAACATGGATTCTTATAGCATGATCGAGCACCTCTATGGTCATTAACGGGAGAGAGAAAGATAAGAAAGGTTTGATATCTCTAAGGCACTCTTTCAAAGTAATCTTGGAGAGGGTTCCCCAGCTGGGCCTTATGTAGTCAAGATCATTGGCTACATTGAACGCCTGGAGGTTCTAGGGTTTAAAATCCCCAAAGAATCGGGCACTGATATCATTATCACATCACTCCCTCAGATCTTATATAGATTTGTTGTTAATTTCAATATGAACAACATTGAGAAGTATCTATATGATCTTCTTATCCTTATTCACCAAGTGGATAAATATATGAAGCAAAAAAAGACTTCTGTACTCATGGTGAATAAGAGGAAAGGGAAGGAAAAGAGCTTTAATCCCAAAGCTTCTTCATGCCCTTCCAAGACAAATAAGATCAAAGGGGAGGCAAGGGTACAAGAGGATATTTTTTTCTCATGTGGAAAGAAGGTCCACTAGAAGAAAAACCGCACACGACCTAAGAATCAAGGGGAATCTTCAGGTGCATTTGTTATTAAATGCAATCCATCTGTTTCTACAAATTGGGTATTAGATATAGATTTTTGGGCTCACATATGTATCCAAATATAGGAAACAAGTAGATTTAGGAATATTGACCGAGGGGAGGTAAATCTATGAGTAGCCAACGAATCCAGAATTGCTGCTGTAGCTGTCAGGGACTAACACCTCACATTTCCAACTGGGATGATCTTGGTGTTAAAGGGTTGTTATTATGTGTTTTCTGTTACTAAAAACATTATTTATGTATCCAGATTAGATATAGATGGTTTTTTTCATGTTTGGAAATGAACGTTGCTTCTTTTACAAAGATAAAGTTTGTTTTGGTAGGGAACATTTATACAACGGTATTTACATGTTGGATTACACAAACCAAGTAATAGAAATTGATAACAAAGATACTTCACATGACTCATACCACACCCAAATCTGGCATCACTGGCTAGGTAATGTAAATGATAAACTCTTGAAAAAGTTACATCAAGATGGATATTTAGATTCTTTTGAACTAAAAAACACTTGGTGTATGTCATGTATGTTTATAAGGAAAAATGACCAAATCCCAATTTAGTGGGAAAGGTGAAAGGGATAAAGACCTTCTTGAATTGGTTCATACTAATGTGTGTGGACTATTTCCATTTTAAATGAGAAGAGGGTACTCATACTTCATAAATTTTATTGATTATTTTAGTAGATATGGATATATCTACTTAATGAGGTATAATTCAGATTCTTTTGATAAGTTCAAAGAATAAAAGAATGAAGTTGAGAACCATCTTGGTAAGAATATTAAGAAACTCCGCTTAGAACAAGGTGGAGAATATCTTAATCAAGACTTCATTGATTAATTATGGGAGTTTGGGATCCTATCCCAACTCACTCCTCCTTACACTCCCTAGTGTAGTGGTATGAGAAAAAGGAGTAACTGCACCGTGTTGGACATGGTGAGATCAATAACGAGCCATGTGGGTCTTCCATTATCCTTTTGGGGATATTATTTACAAACAACATCACACATACTAAACCAAGTACCAACCAAATTGATGAATGATATTCCATATGAGTTCTAGAGTGGAAAGAAATCCATGTTATTGAATTTACATGTGTGGGGAATCAATGTGTTTGTTAAGGCCTCTTCAGGTAATAAACTTTCACCCTAAGGCACAAAGTGTAACTTTATAGGATACACCAAGGAAACAAGGGGATATTACCTATAAAACACCTTGAACAAAAAGGTTATAAAAGCAATAAAAACCATATTCCTTGAGAGGGAGAAAATATCTAAATGATATAGTGGGAGTGAGATAGACTTTGATGAAGTCGAGGCTTAAGGTACACAAGAGTTGGTATAGGAATGGATTCCACAAAGTCCCATGGAAGAAAAAACTATTCCAGAGACACAAGAACTATGTAGGAGTACAATAGAGGTTATAGAATCAGAACGGTACAATTTTCTAGTTACTGAGGATGGTTACTCATTAATAGTTGATAATAATGATCCTCTAACATACAAGGAATCAGTAAGTGTCACAAATGTTTCCAAGTGTCAATAAGCCATGAATTATGAAATGGATTCCATATACTAAAACCAAGTCTAGATTTTGGTAGATCCTTCAGTTTATGTAAAGCTTTTTGGTTGAAAATGGGTATTCAAGAAGAAACTGGACATGGAAGGACAAGTCAGTACCTATAAGGCACGAATGGTTGCAAAAGGGTTCAAGCAACATCAAGGCATTGACTATGAAGAAACCTTTTCACCAGTTGCAATGATGAAATCCATCAGAATTATATTGGACATTTCCTCTTACCATGACTATGAGATTTGGAAAATGGATGTCAATATTTCTTTCCTTAACAGGAACCTTCAGGAATATTTCAACATGAAACAACCTAAAGGGTTTATGACTCCAAAGGATTCCAATAAGGTATAAAAGTTGCAAAAATCCATATATGGATTAAATAAAGCATCCAAGTCACGGAACATTCATTTTGATGAAGCCATAATGAAATTTGGTTTTATCAAGAATGAATGTGAGCCTTGTGTCTACAAAACATTTAGTGGGAGTGCAGTCATTTTCCTAATAGTATATGTTGATGGCATATAAAATCTATTAAGGCATGGTTGAATCAATGATTCTACATGAAGGACTTGGGTGAGGCAACATATACTCTTGGGATCAAGATCCATCGTGATGGATCCAAGAGATTGCTGGGCCTAAGTCAAAGTACATACATTGATAAGATACTGAATATATTCACTATAGAACAATTCCATAGGGGATTGTTTCTAGCGTCACATGACATTAATATTTCTAAGAAAATGTGTCCTCATACACATGAGGAAAGAAATATAATGGCAAGGACTCCATACGCATCAATGATTGGGTCAATCATTTATTCCATACTATGTACTAGGCTGGATTTTTCCTACACTAGGCATATATCAAGATGACCTAGGTGACCACCATTGGATGGAAGTCAAGACTATCCTAAAGTATCTGAGAAATATTAAGGATATGTTCCTAGTTTATAGAGGATATGAGGAACTATTCATCATAGGATATTCAGATGCTATTTTACAGACTGATCAAGATGACATGAAGTCGCAAAAAAGATACATCTTCACTTTGAATGGAGGTTCAGTGAGCTGGAAGAGCTCAAAGCAGGGTTTGGTCGCAGATTCTACATCAGATTCTAAGTATATCACAACTTCTGAGGTAGCTAAAGAAGAAGTTTGGGTGTGAAGCATCATCCAGGAGTTAGATGTGATACCTAGCAGTAAAGATCCCATCACACTATACTGTGATAATACTGCATCAGTGGCTCTTGCAAAAGAGACAAGGTCACATCAGAGGACGAATCACATACTTTGGAAGTATCATCTATTGCGGGATTTTTCTTAGAGAGGTGAAGTTACAGTGAGTAGTATTTCCATGGAAGACAACGTGGCAGACCCCTTGACTAAAGACTTAACTCAACAGAAACATGATCATCATGTGAGGTCTAGCAGATTGAAAGTTGTAGGCAGTTAGCTCTAGTCCAAGTGGGAGTTTGTAAGAGTTGGTGTCCTAGAACCAACTGATTATACTTTTATTACATGAATATTTAATATATTTAAATATTAAACATCTTATTACATATTATTCATTGTTCTGTATAACTATAGTATAATAATCTCTTGGATTATTTGTCACATTAACAAGGTCATAGCAGTTCCCTGCTATGATGAGAACCTTGAAGTGCTATGACAATATTCTTAAATATAGTTTTGTGGTTGGATGAAACACTATAATGGGAAAAATAGAATACAGACCATTAGGTATGAGTAATTGTAAGAATATTAGACTTCCTCTCATGAAGTTTTTACTTAGTAATCTCCAAGACGGGAGATTATGAGAACAAACCCGCCAGTAAGAATTCCGCATGTTTTGGTGTCATCAGATATTCCTTTATATAAGTGTGTGTAATGATCCTTAAACTTTAATATTATCATTAATACATGTCATGACTCAAAAAATTTGATTTACTAACAAAAAACCATCACACAGACAGTTGGCGGGAATCAGGGTACGTTGGGTGCATCATGAGTGGCATGTTATTAATGGATAAGTTGAGGAAGGATTTGTCCCTTCCATTTATAGAAGTTGATATCTCGGCTCTGTGACTGAAATAGAAGAGTCGCGTGAAATTTCATAGCCATGGTGTAACGATGAGTTTATTTAAGTTAGTCAAATAACGACATATCAAGCATAAAGGTTGTTGACACTATCACAAAACCAGCTTGATGAGATATTGAGATAAAGAGATTATATTACACAGTAAGTGTTTGTATGTCGATGTCATTGTTGTGACTTAAAGTTATTTCTCTTGGGTGCCTTGACCCATTATTAGATAGTAATCTTGAACTTTAGGAAAGTCCGCTTAATGCCAATGAGAAATAACCCTAGAGGGTCACACACTAAGTGTTTTTAGTGGTC
The DNA here is from genome assembly GCA_963277665.1 of Viscum album. NCBI lineage: Eukaryota > Viridiplantae > Streptophyta > Magnoliopsida > Santalales > Viscaceae > Viscum > Viscum album. The sequence goes on along the minus strand of OY728119.1, from coordinate 19,260,995 downwards.
TCGGTTAAATTCAATTTTGAATTTAATTAATGGAATAAATATTATTCTCAAGATAGTGGAATAATTTTATTCAAGTTAAATTGATTTCATAAATTAAATAAATATTTATTCACTGGATTGTGGGTAAAATATATTTATTCATTTTATTTAACATTTAATAAATATTTGTTTACTAGTTTGTAAATAAAATATTTATTTATTTATTTATTGGGGTGTTCAATAAATGGAAGTGGAGTTCGAGCGAACCAAGTCTGGTATGGTAGTAAAATAATTATTTGCAAGACAATAAATAATTATTTAACTAGTTGGCAAAAATTAAAATAATAATAATGTAACTATTATTTTATGACGCAGAATTTTATTTATAATTCCATTTTGTGCAAGTTGGCGCACCATAAATAATGATGCGTTATTATTATTAAAATAATGAGTTTTATCTAAGTTTATGAATGTATTTAATTGCTGTTATGCAATTAAATATTGTAACTGAAGCCCCATAATGATAAATAGAGACATAAGTCTATTGTGCCATGCACTGAATTGTATGCCTGGTGAATTGAGAATTGTTGATCTAAACAATTTCTCTCTCAAATCCTCTTCTCACCCCTCTCAATAACGAGAGACATTCTTCAAGGCCAAAGAACAAGCGATAAAGAATGACCAACAAAAGATACTCGCTTCACCATGCTAGCACCTGAAGAATGAGTGGTGTTGATCAGAGGCCATCATAGCATGTGTGGATCACTACTAGATGGATTTTAGTTTGGATCCTCATAAGCGCAACGAGGTAATCCGGAAGGGTCATTTCAGATGATCAACATCATCAATGAATAAAGTACCGAAGATCTAGGTATACTTTTCTTTACAAAATTAATTATAAACATGATGTGCAAGATCCTATCTAAAGGTTTTAAGCCTCTTACTTCTTTATCTAAATCTTTGATTATATTCCATGGAGACTGACATTCATCTTCATATTGATCCCAAAATAATCATTGATCATGGTAAAAACTAAAGGTGGGTTCTGGACCAACCACACTTCCAATACACCTGGAACCTCCGAGATATAGAATGATAAAATGTAAAAACAACTGAACAACTATGCATGCATATATTGAAGAACTCCTATCTTATGGCATGGAAAAAGAAAATCATTTTCCTAATGCAACACAGAGGATGACTAGGGTTGTCTCATTTGAGGATCTTTCCCAGATGTTCACTCACTTAATCTAATTCACCTAAAATAATTATTTTTTGTTGTTTTTATTTAATTTTGGAAGGGAATGGAATTTAATTTAAATAAAAGATAAAACTAACATGCAATGAAAAAATGTAATTAGAGAAGAAAGAACTTGGACTTTATGGGTTGGTTTGGGGGTTCCATCATTCTCTTTGTTAGTGTTTAAATTAAATTTTATAATTCAATTCTGATATCTCATGCATGAATTACTATCCTTTTATTTAATAGTGTGAAATCTTGAATGAATTTATCAATATTAACCTCACCTCCTCCTATAATCAAGGTTGATGACACACCTTAATCGAGAGTGTGAAATCTTTCAAGACCTGGATCCATCTTATGCCATTTCAACCACTGAATGGATCAACTCCATCATATGAAGAGCTTGTATCCAGTAGAAGGGGAGGGGGGGGGGGGTTTAATAAAATAATAGAAATTATTTTGAGTTCAGTGTCATGGTGGAAGATCTCTACACCCATGCACATCACTCTTTCTCATCGCAAAATTAATAAAACTTAAGAATTTTAGCACAGAATAAATGAAATTTCCACATATCTCCCTTGAGACAAGCCTCGAGTTAGCCCCTAATTTTTTAGGGTAAGAAGTAAAGGTGGATAGTATGAGAAGAATAAAATAATAAAATAATGAGAAAATATGGAGAATAAAGGAGGGTGGTTGGGTGGAAGAAAACACAAAAATAAAAACCATGCATGAATTTATTATAAATTTAAATTACAAATGAAAACTAAAAAAATAAATAAAAAAAATAAATAAATAAAAATAAATTAAGAAGATGAAAAGGGGAATATTTTCAGATGGTCTTCCTCAGTGGAGATATCTCCCTTGGTGCCTTTGAAGTAATGTGATGGAATATGGGATGCTTTGAGAGGGAGGAGCTCCCCTCCTTTTATAGGAAGAATTTATCTCCCAAAGGTTGATGCATTATAGCCCAAATAAATGACATCTTCACGCATTTCACCCTTAATTAATGTTGTTCATAAATATGTTGGACGTATATCCTCAAAATTTAAGCATATTTTTACCTGTATTCCGAGATTTATTCTCGTTTTAATTTTACAATTTATTCTGTCTAGTTAGACTCTCCAAATTGAAAACCTCTAGATTAGAATGTCTTAATAACCATGAAAAAGGCCAATTCATGCATCCAAGCCTTCAGTAAATATGATTCAAAACTTATTTATCATTCAAACACCAAATTTCACAATATTTGGGTCCACCATGAATGATTTAAAGACCCAACACAAAAAATAGACAGATTTGTAAACAATTTTCATGGTCCAACTTGTGAGCTTCTTTTAAGCTTCCATATGGTCGATTCAGCTTTTGGTCAAGGAGGATGAAATGAATCCCTATATTTATAGAATACTAAAAATAAATAATTGAAAAATTTGGATTAATATAAAAAATGTTATGTTTATAATATATAAATAATTTAAAACTATTAAAAATCCAAAATGGGCCATTTTTACTATTAAGCTCAAAATACCACCAATATCATAAAATGTTGGAATTTATATTAAAGTAACAATTTGATTGGATTTAAAACATTAAATTCAATGTAAATTTATTGAAAATATTTGATCTACCAATTCCCTCACACTTAAACCATGCTTTTCCTCAAGCATAAAATCTCAACATAGAATTTAGAGCACACCAATGTTACCAATATTCAAATTCCAAAGTAATAAAATCAATTAATTTTCAATTTCAAATAAAATTTTTAAAAATACATATAAAATATCAATTTAATTTCATATTTTTCAAAAAAAAACAATCAATTCATGTATTTTAATTTTTCCCTTTGAAAAATTATGGAACTTCTCCTTTCATTCATTCAAGCTCCTCAATTCATTATTATTAAACATGCCAAGACATGATTTACCTCAAATTTGAATATGTTCTCTAATTTATAATTATAAAAATAAATTATAGTTATGTTTATATCATTATAACATGATCATTATACATAGTATTGTAAATGAACTACTTTCTCTACTTTGTAAAGACAAAAGACACATAAAATCATGAGGACTTTTCAATAAAGGTTTAAATGACTCTAAGGCTTAAGGTTGGTAGGATTTGACACTTTAAAAATTAAGGCTCAAGGAGGAGGTTTATCTCTTAAGTACAATGCATGATATCAAAAAGTGAAAGTGTAAAGAAATTATCTCATTCAAATTAGCAACATCAACTTCCCCAAAACTCAAAGTAAAGGTTATGATCAAGTAATCCTAATGAATGATTTATGCACCCTTTTGAATATTTTTTTTACTTTTGTAACTTTTTTTATTTTTTTGAAATATATGATTAGATGAAACCTCACATCCATCACCTAAACACATAGGATCATAAGATCTTTGGTATGTAAAATGGTGATTTTTGGTTTTCCCAAATCACAACCCTTTTTTCTCTCTTTTTTTTAATTTTTTTTGTTTTCTATTTTTTTTATTCAAGAGGGAAAAAAATAAATAGTAAAATGAATGAATAAAAAAACTTTATTTATTCCCACAATAAGCACCTCCACATTTTATCCTTGCAATGTGAATCATCCCTTCAACCATAACTCCCTCCACCCCGACACTTCAACTTTAAAATATCATGAAAATACCAAGAGTAGGGTAGGAATGGATGAAAATAGCTTGAAACATGAATAATTCCTATAAAGGTAATTCATGGATTCTATGGGATAAATAAGGATTAATGTAAAGGTGGTATTTAAGGATAATGGCTTTTCAAAATATGCCTCAATCATTTTAAATATGTTTTTTCAAAGTCATAGCTTTGAAAAGTTCTAATGCAAGTTTTGGTCGGTGAAATGTCCCAAGATCACTCAAGAAATATGCTCAATATAAAATAGGAATTACTTGGTCTAGAAATCCTCTAGGTAACGAGACATATGATATTGGACAATCAATCAAGGTGTGATCAATAATAACAAATAAATTCATATGAATTTCAAAAATTCAAAGCATGAAAAATGCTTGGGAAATTTCATTTACATGAATCAATCAATTCCCTCAAATCATGAGTCATTATTTAAATATCCATGCTTCAATTTTAAAAATTAAATTCTCCATTTCAGTCATTCAATATCATTAACATTGAATTCTAAAATATGCAATCACTGTATTCCTAAGAAACTCATGTCTCCTATATAAGTCAAGTAAAGCATTAATTCAAGTGCGAACATACAATTTCCATTTGAAATCTCAAAAAATGATTTGGACGAAAATGTAAGGATTAGAAAAGATAGAAAATGAAAATGAACCCCCCTTTCCATGAATCTTATCCATTCTCTTCCACTTTTTGGGTATACCTTCTTCCATCATGAACCTATAAAAGATAACAACTCAATTAAGCACAAGGATCATGTCATTAAAGCAAAAAATATAGGAGGTAGGGGGATGCATGCTAGACTAATTACTAATACTGAATATGAAATATAAATTCCTAATATTTAAAATGAAAGTACTAGAAAGAAAGTAAAGGATAAATCTTGGTACAATCCCCCAAGTGGGCCTTGAATTTTTACTACCTCCAGAAAGGCAGTTCTAACTGTTATCCATAATCTGGCGGTGGGAGGATCTTCTTAGAATTTAACCACTACATATTTCTTTTCTCACCTTACATTTCTCTTTTTTTAAGAGAATTACATGTATAGATTATACCAGATCCCCCCCCCCCCTTCATAATGTGGTATAGTTTGTATGGAAGGGGTAGGATGAAGTATGCAACCTCCTCCTCTTTTGTTTCTACTTGTGCAACATTCTATTTCTCTTAAAATGCCATCTCAACACAGGATGTATGAATTTTAATTTAAAAAGTAGGGTTAGAATGTATTTTTAATTCTATAGAATTTTAAAATGAAGAATGTAAATCAAAATTCCCCCTTTTAGTGTGATCAGCCTCTATCTCAGTTTCCTCAGGGTCAACTACTTGGATTTCTTTATGGGATTCCACAAATGTTTGTTCATTAAAATTAGGGAGCTCCATGTGTTACTCAAAAGGTGTGGGTGTTGCTGATTCATCTTCCTATAAGGAAAAGCAAGGATTGACGAAATCTTAAAATTAAAAATCTTAAAGAGTGATACTCAAATTAGATTGAGTGAAATCAGAAAAGATAGAGTTTAAGAAAGTATCAACTCCCTAATTTGGGTTTGGTTCAATCAATTTTTCACTAATAAGTGCCTCTTGAATGAGAGTATTAGTGGATGGAAGTAGGTAGTCAGGTTCTTCCACCCTTTCTTCAAATTGCATCACTATTGTGGCTTCATCCTCATCCATGGATAGAGTGACATGAAATGCTACTGGATCTTCTACTTTATAAGTATCGGGGAGATCATGTTGTACCTCATACTCAATCCAGAATTCATCCAGATCTTGTTGATCTCCAACATGTATCTCAACTGGTAAGTATTCCTCATTCTGAATCCACTCCAGATCATCATGGTCAGCTTGTATCTAGTTCCTAAAATCATTAGGCTGTTGATATTCCTTGATTTTGACCATAACTTCTTGGATGTATTCAGTGAAATTGGGGAAAACTAGTGGCACTTCCTTCTTGGCCTTGAATCTTTGTATGTCATTTGGGAGCTCATTGGCTATGGATGTGAAATATTCAGGTGGGATCCATGTTTCTATGCCTCTTTTCTTCTGCTTGAACATTATCAAAAGAGAATCAACGATTCTTTAGATTCCCCCCTCAGTGTAGTTTGGTTCTTCTTCCTGGACTTGTGAGTAATTGTTCTATGTATTGAAAGAATTATTGCTTGAATACATCATAGAAGAAGAAAAAAATTTTATGGGTTTTTAGAAAATAATTAAAACTATCTAAAATTTGAAAATAGAAAAAGTAAAGTAAAAAACCAATTAGCTCCCTAGAAATGATGCTAGTTTTTATGCACGACTGTCATAGGGCATGGAAAAAGAAAATTATTTTCCTAATTCATTACAGAGGCTGACCAGGGTCGTCTCACTTGAAGACCTTTCTCATGCCCACTCACATAATCTAATTCACCTAAAATAATTCTTTTTGGTTGTTTTTATTTAATTTTCGAAGGTAATGGAATTTAGTTTAAATAAAATATAAAACTATCATGCATTGAAAAAATTTAATTAGTGAAGAAAGAACTTGGCCTTTATGGGTTGGTTTTTGGGTTCCATCATTCTCCTTTTTGGTGTTTAAATTAATTTTGATAATTCAATTATGAGATCTCATGCATGAATTACTATCCTTTTATTTAATAGTGTGAAATATTGAATTCATTTATCAATATTAACTTCACCTCCTCCTATAATCAAGGTTGATGGCACACATCGATCGAGAGTGTGAAATCTTTCAAGACATGGGTCCATCGTATGCCATTTAAACCATTGAATAGTTCAACTCCATAATATTAAGAGCTTGTATCCAGTATAAGGAAGGAAAAAGGTTTTATAAAAGAATATAATTTTTTTTGAGTTTAGTGTCATGGTGGATGATCACCACAACTATGATTGTAACTCTTGCTCATCGCAAACTTAATAAAACTTAAGCATTTTAGCATAGAATAAATGAAATTGCCACATACCTCCCCTTAGCCAAGCCTCGAGTTCACCCCTCATTTTTTAGGGTAAGAGGTCACAGTGGATAGTATGAGAAGAAGAAAAGAATAAAATAAGGAGAAAATATGGAGAATAAATGAGGGTGGTTGGGTGGAAGAAAACACAAAAATAAAAACCATGCATGAATTTATTAGAAATTTAAATTACAAATGGAAAATAATAAAAATAATAAAATAAATAAAATAAATAAATTAAGAAGATTGAAATGGGGAATATTTTTTTATGTCCTCCCTCAGTGAAGATCTCTTCCTTGGTGACTTGGAAGGAATGGGATGGAATATGGGATGTTTTGAGAGGGAGGATCTCCCCTCCTTTTATAGAAAGAATTTTCCCCCAAAAGTTGATGCGTTGTAGCCCCAATAAATGACATATTCATGTGTTTCAAACTTAATTAATGTTTTTTATAAATATCTTGGACGTCTCTCCTAAAAATTTCATCATATTTGGACATGTATTCCTAGATTTATTCTCATTTTACTTTGACAATTTATTATGTCTAGCCAGACTCTCCAAATTGAAAACCTATGGATTAGAATGTCTTAATGACCATGAAAACAACCAATTCACGCATCCTAGCCTTCATTAAAGATGTTTAAAAAATTATTTCACATTCAACCACCAAATTTCATAGTAATTGTCCCCACCATGAATGAGTTAGGTACCCAACACCAAAAAATAGATAGATCTGTAAATAGTTTTCACAGTCCAACTTGTGAGCTTCTTTTGAACTTCCATATGGTCGATTCAGCTTTTGGTCAAGAAGGATGAAATTAATCACTGGATGTATATAATAATAAAAATAAATAATTGAACAATTTGTATTAATATATAAAATGTTATGGCCATAATATATAAATAATTTAAAACTGTTAAAAATCCAAAATGGTCCATTTTTACGATTAAGCTCAAAATACCACTAATATCATAAAATGTAGAAATTTGGCATAAAGTAACACTCTTATGAGATTTAAAACAATGAAATTAAATGTAAATTTATTGAAAATATTTTATCTACCAATTAAATCATACTTAAACCATGTTTATTCTCAAGCATAAAATCTCAACATGGAATTCAGATCACACCAATGTTACCAATATTCAAATTCCAAAGTAATAAAATCAATCAATTTTCAATGTCAAATCAAATTTTAAAAAATCCACATAAAATATAAATTTAATTTATTATTTTTCAAAGAAATAGTCAATTCATGTATTTTATTTTCATCTTTTAAAAATGATGGAACTTCTCCTTTCATTCATTTAATCTCCTCAATTCATTTTTATTAAACATGCCAAGTCATGATTTACCTCAACTTTGAATCTATTCTCTCATATCTCAAAATAAAAATAAAGTAGAGTTATGCTTATATCATTATTACATGCTCCTTATCCATAGTATTTTAAATGAACTACTTTCTCCACTTTGTAAAGACAAAAGACACATAAAATCATGAGAACTTTTCAATAATGGTTCAAATCACTCTAATTCTTAAGGTTGATAGGATTTGATGGTTTAAAAATTAAGTCTAAAGGAGAAGGTTTATCTCTTAAGTATAATGCATGATATCAAAAATTGAAAGTGTAATGATATTATCCCATTAAAATTAGAAAAACCCACTTCCCCAAAACTCAAAGTAAAGGTTATGATCAAGTAAGCATAATGAATTATTTGTGCACCCTCTTGAATATTTTTTTTACTTTTGTAATTTTTTTTATATTTTCGAAAGATATGATTAGATAAAACATAAAATTAATCACCTAAACACATACTATCAAAATATTGTCGGTCTAGAAAATAGTGATTTTTGGTTTTCCCAAATCACAACCCTTTTTTCTCTCTTTTTTTTTGTTTTTTTTTATTTTTTTATTCAAAAGGGGGAAACAATAAATAGTACAATGAATGAATCAAAAAAATTTATTTATTCCCATAATAAGCACCCCCACATTTCATCCTTTAAATGTGAATCATCCCTTAAACCATGACTCCCTCCACCCCCACACTTCAAATTTAAAATATCATGAAAATACCAAGAGTAGGGTAGGAATGGATAAAAATAGCTTGAAACATGGATCATTCCTATAAAGGTCATTCATAGATTCTATGGGATAAATAAGGATTAATTTAAATATGTTATTTAAGGATAAATAATTTTTAAAAGATTCTTGAATAATTTTAAATGTGTTTTTGCACAGTCATAGCTTTGAAAATTTCTAATGCAAGTTCTGGCTGGTGACATGTCCAAAGATCACTCAAGAAATATGCTCAATATAAAATAGGAAGTACTTGGTCTATAAATATCCTTAGGAATGAGACATATTATATTGTAAAATCACTCAAGGTATGATCAACAATAACAAATCAATTCATATGAATTTCAAAAATTCAAAGCATGAAAAATTGTTGGGAAATTTCATTTACATGAATCAATCAATTCCCTCAAATCGTGAGTCTTTATTTAAATATCCACGATTCACTTTTAAAAATTCAATTCTCTATTTTAATCATTAAATATCATTAAAATTTAATTCTAAAACATGGAATAACTAGATTCCTAAGAAACTCATTTCTCCTAGATAAGTCAAGTAAAGCATTAATTCAAGTGTGGGCATACAATTTCCAGCTGAAAGCTCAAAACATGATTTGGAAAAAAATGTAAGGATTAAAAAATATAGATAATAAAAATGAACTCCCTTTTCCATGAAGCTTAGTCCTTATCTTCCACCTTTTGAGGATACCTTCTTCCATCATAAACCTATGAAAGAAAATAACTCAATTAAGCACAAGGATCATGTCATTAAAGCCAAAAAAGATAGGAGGGAGGGGGATGCATGCTTGAATAATTCCTAAGAATGAATTTGAAATCTAAATTCCTAATATTGAAAATGAAAGTACTATAAATAAAGTAAAGGATAAATCTTGATATGATACCCCAAGTGGCCCCTGAATTTTTACTACCTCCAGAAAGTAAGTTACAGTTGTTATCCATAATATGCCGGTGGGTGTATCTTCTTGGACTTGAATCATTACATGTTTCTTTTACTATATTCCATTTATCCTTTGTTGTTTTTAAGAGAATTTCATGTATAGAGTATACTAGATCCTCCCCCTTTGAAATATGGTATAGTTTTTATGGTAGGGGTAGGATAAAGTATGTAACCTCCTCCTCTTTCATTGCTATTTTTGCAAATTTCTATTTCTCTTTCAGTGTTGGATCAATATAGGATAAATGAATTGTAATTTAAAAAGTAGGGTTATAATGTATTTTTAATTTAATATAATTTGAAAATGAAGAATTTAAATTAGAATTCCCCTTTTTAGTGTGATCAACCTCTATCTCAGTTTCCTCAGGATCAACTACTTGGATTTATTTATGGGCTTCCAAAAATGTATATTCATTAAAATCAGGGAGTTCCATGTGTTACTCAATAGGTGTGGGTGTTGTTGCTTCATCTTACTATAAGGAAAAGCAAGGATTGACCAAATCTGAAAATTCAAAATAATAAAAAGTGATACTTAATTCAGATTGAATGAAATCAGAAAATATAGAGTTCAAGAGAGGATCAACTCCCTGAGTTGGGTTTGGTTCAATCACTTCTTCACTGATAAGTGCCTCTTGAATGAGAGTATCAGCAGATGGAAGTAGGTAGCTGGGATCTTCCATCCTTTCTTCAAATCACATCACTGTTGTGTATTCTTCCTCTTACATGGATAGAGTGACATGCAATGGTACTTGCTCTTATACTTTATAAGTATCGGGGAGATCATGTTGTACCTCATACTCATTATAGAATTCATCCAGACCTTGTTGATATACCACATGTAGCTTAGAAGGCAAGTCTTCATTATCATGAATCCACTACATCTCATCATGGCCATCTTGAATTTGGTTCCTAAAATAGTTTGGGTATTTATATTCCTTGAGTTTTCCTCAACTTCATGGATGTATTCAGTGAAATTGAGGAAAACCTGTGACACTTACTTCTTGGACTTGAATATTTGTATGTCAATTAGAAGATCATTGTCCATGGTTGTAAAATATTTAGGTGATATCCATGTTTCTATGCCTCTTTGATTCTTCTTGACCATTATCATAAGAGCATCATCCCTTCTTTAGAGGTCCTCCTTAGTGTAGTTTGTTTCTTCTTCCTGCACCTATAAATAATTGTTCCATGTATTGAAATAATGATCGCTTGAATACATCATGGAAGAAGAAAAAAAATTATAGGTTTTTTAGAAAACAATTAAAAATATCTAAAATTTGAAAATAGAAAAATTAAAGTAAAAAACCGATTAGATTTCCGAAAAAGGTTCCAGTTTTGATGCACACCCATCATAGGGCGTAGAAAAATAAAATTATTTTCCTAATGCAGCATAGAGGCTAACTAGGGTCGTCTCACTTGAAGAGCTTTCTCATGTTCACTCACTTAATCTAATTCACCTAAAATAATTCTTTTTGGTTGTTTTTATTTAATTTTGGAAGGTAATGGAATTTAATTTAAATAAAAGATAAAACTAACATGAAATGAAAAAAATGTAATTAGTGAAGAAAGAACTTGGCCTTTATGAGTTGGTTTGTGGGTTCCATCATTCTACTTATTGGTGTTTAAATTAAGTTTTATAATTCAATTATGAGATCTCATACATGAATTACTATCCTTTTATTTAATAGTGTGAAATATTGAATGCATTTATCAATCTTAAATTCACCTCCTCTTATAATCAAGGTTGATGGCACACCTCGATCGAGAGTGTGAAATCTTCCAAGACCTGGCTCCATCGTATGCCATTTCAACCATTTAATGGATAAAATACATCATATGAAGAGATTTTATCTAGTATAAGGGAGGTAAATGGTTTAATAAAATAATATAAATGATTTTGAGTTTAGTGTCATGGTGGATGATTGTCACACCCATACACGTCACTCTTTCTCATCACAAACTTAATAAAACTTAATAATTTTAGCGTAGAATAAATGAAATTGACACATACCTCCCCTAAGACAAGACTCAAGTTAGAACCTCATTTTTTGATGGCCTCCCTCAGTAGAGATCCCTTCCTTGGTGCCTTGGAAGGAATGAGATAGGATATGGGATGATTTGAGAGGGAGGAGCTCCCCTCTTTTTTATAGAAACAATTTATTCTCAAAAAGTTGAAGCGTTGTATCCCTAATTAATGACCTCTTCACGCGTTTCACCCTTAATTAATGTTGTTTATAAATATATTTTCTGTCTCTCTTAAAAATTTAAGCATATTTGGACATGTATTACAAGATTTATGCCCATTTTACTCTGACAATTTATTATGTCCAGTCAGACTCTCCAAATTGAAAACCTCTGGATTAGAATGCCTTAATGACCATGAAAATAGCCAATTCATGTGTCCTAGACTTCATGAAAGATGCTAAAAAATTTATTTCTTGTTCACCCACCAAATTTCACAGTAATTAGGCCCACCATGAACGAGTTAGGGACCCAACACCAAAAATAGATAGATCTGTAAACAGTTTTCATGGTCCAAATTGTGAGCTTCTTTTGAGCTTCCATATAGTCGATTCAGCTTTTGGTCAAGAATTATGAAATGAATCACTAGATGTGTAGAATAATAAAATGGAATAATTTAATTTTTTTTATTAATATAGAAAATTTTATGGCCATAAGATAGAAATAATTTAAAACTGTTAAAAATCCAAAATGGGCCATTTTTACGATTAAGCTCAAAATACCACAAATATCATAAAATGTGGAAATTTCCCTTAAAGTAACACTTTGATGGGATTTAAAACAATTAAATTAAATGAAAATTTATTTAAAATATTTTCTCTATCATACATCTAAATCTCAAAACCAGAGTACGAAAAGAAGTAAAGGAAATTAAATAGGGCCAAATACAAGCCTACCACAAATAGTTTGAAACAAAATTCCAACATAAAAGTAAATAGATTGCCATCAGAATACCACAGGAACACAATCCGGTCTATCTAGTCTCACTAATAATTGTCTTTTCCTAGTTTATCAAGGATTCTGTCGAAAGGTTGGTCATTAGCACAAGACACGACACGTGCGGTCAAAGCCCGTGCATGGGTGAGTATAATAATACCCATTAAGACACCCCAAAACCACAAATAATACAAAAAAGGAAATACAGTCCTCTCTACACAAGTATGTGTCTACAACACATATAATAATAATATCTAGATATACTCAACAAATACACACAGTCTAAAGGTAAATCACAACCGTAGTATACGAGCCTATGATTCTAGCTCGAAGATTCCACATAACACTAGTCTGGGAGAACACAATCCCGAGTCTGATAACACTGATGACGTATGAAGAGATATGATACACAGATGAGGATAACTCTCAATTCCATAGTTTGATACCAAAAAAATCAATATGGATTAACCTACTAAGTAGAGGATCGAAGCACACATACTGTTGGTCATGAAGATTCCAAGAACTCTACCTAGGGCATAAAGATGAATAGAGGATCGCACTCCATGCCTTACAGAGAGATTCCAAAAACTCTATATAGAAAGTCCTATTGAAGGGATTGTTGTCCTAGGATTAGAATATGATACCATACTAACCTTGAGGGAAAGGATGATGGGAACTCACCCTAAAAAAACTTGTCCAAGTCACCGAGGACAAGATCTTCAATCCTTGTATAAAAGAGTACACAATGTGTAGTATGGATCATATGCCATATCCCACGACCCTGGGTCCTATTCATGTAAACAACCCATGTCATCAAGTTGTGTTAGTGTGGGGGAGTATACACCGTGTATGCTTCCCATGTACTTCACCATGTATCCATGTACCTCTAAGGTACACACTGAGTCTCTAGGGATGGGTCACATGTTGGGTGATAGGGGTCACATATTGTGTGATCCTGAACTCCTACCCGAAACCGCAGCCTCCACTTAGGGGGGCCCATATGGCATGTAGATCCGGTTTACATGTTGTGTAGTGCGTGATTTTCCATAAATCCAGATCTGGTTCTGTGTGTCTCGGCTTATCCTCCGGCCTCCAATCCAGTGACCGCCTTGTTGAGAAATTGAAGATATTATCTCATCTGAGACTTTCTATCTTCAAACAATTCATTCCACCATCAAATCTACTCAAAAAATGGATATATGAATCGTTCTTTATTGTGCACCAAAGAATGTGAAATTGGGCATGCATCGTCGTCCAATTCATCACTTTTTCCATCATTTAACCACCTTTACATCGTGCTAATCCAAGATATACAATATCATATCGTTGTGCCAAGAAATGAGTGTGAAATGATCGATTGACGAGATATGTTGAACCATGGTCCAAATGAAGAGTTCCCATGATGAACGTGGAATCAGGGGAGAAAAGCATAATAACAAAAGAGAGGAACATACCTCGATCAATGTTTGTGTTGATCTCAATTCATTTTCATGAAAATAATAATGAAGAAATAAATAATCATGAAGTAATCCTCCTGAATAAATCCCCACAAATAAACCCATCCCACATTACGCATGATCCTTGAATAGTTTCGTTCATCAATTACTTCACGTTCATCATAGAAATTAATAACGGGGAAATAATCCATTCAAACAAACATCCTACCTTGATTTGGATCAATTAATGATGAATAATGATGTATTATTTTTGTTCTTGATGAGATCCTTCGATTGAGTTGTGCATTAATCATTGATCTGTGATCCAGTCATCATTCACCAATGGGATCTCCTCCAACGGCTCTAATGGATCTCATCGAATCATAGGGTTATATGGCTAACCCTACAATTCTTACATAAGAACATATTTAAAAGAAATATAATTAGGTTAGTGTGTTGCTATGTAAACAATAATTTAATTAATTATTTTATTTATTTTATGCCGACGATGGATTTTCCACAAACTACCTACACCGACCAAGGTTAAGTCACACCTAGGGTAAAACCCATATTATGAATTCAATGGTACCCTCAAATTTCTGATATGAGCATCTGTTTAGAAGTTATTTCACTTTTTCAAGAAAACTGTGTGCACGTGCTATTTAATATATTTCAAAAATTTATTCTCAATACACCGGGCCTTATAATCATACACCGTATCAATGCCTGGTCTCAAAAATAATCCATATAATATCCAAAAATAATACATAGAAAATTCGAGACGTTACATTCTCCCCACCTTGGGGCTTTACGTCACTGAAAATCTAAAATAAGGGTTACACAATGAGATGTGTGCACTGAGTACAAATCTGAGCCTCCCACTCCCAAGTGATCTCCTAAATATTCTCATGCTTATACCAAACATGCAATAAAGGAATCGATCACCCACAAAGGATCATATCTTACTGATCCTCAATCTCTACTGGGTATTCAACAAAGGTAGATCCTTCCTCGATGTCATACTCACCCCAGTTGATAATCTGTGATGGGTCATGCACATACCTCCTCAACTGCGAAATATGGAAGACATAATGTACCCGATCTAACTGTGGAGGTAGAACTAAGTGGTATGCCACCTCACCAACTATATGAAGTATTTGTAAAGGGCTAATGAATCTTAGAGATAGATTTCCGCCCCAGAAAAATATCCATAATCCACATTGAGGTGAAACACACAAGAATACATGGTCTCCTTCCTCAAACTCCAAAGTCTTTCATCATCTGTACACATAAGAATTATGATGGATTAGTCTTCATCTACTATAGGATGAACTTCACCTTCTTGGTAGTTTCTCACACCAAATCTGGGCCCATGAGTGTCGACTCTCCTGGGTCAGTCCAACAAAGTGGTGACCTACAGGGTCAACCATAAAAAGCCTCGAATGGTTCCATATTAATAGTGAAATGATATCTGTTGTTGTACGCAAACTCCACCAGTGGTAGTTTATCCTCCCAACTAAGGTCAAAGTCCAACATGCAAGCTCACAACATGTCCTCTAAAACCTGAATAGCATGCTTAGTCTGGCTATCAGTTTGGTGGCGAAACACTTTACTCAAGCATAACTAAGTCTCAAATTCCTCCTATAATCCCTTCCACAATCATGATGAGAAGCAATCATCATAGTCAAAAACGTTCTTCGATGGAACTCCATGGAGTCAGACTATCTCTTGAATGTAGAGGCATCCCAAGTTCTCTACTGAACTCTACTCCCAAATTTCTAAGAAGTGGTCCGACTTGGTGAGTCAGTCTATGATCATCCAGATGGAATTTTGTCCCCTATATATACCTAGTAATACCATCACAAAGTCTATATATATCCCATCCCACTTCCACTCTAGCATCTTAAGGGGTTGAGCTAAACCCGCTGAAACTTGGTGCTCAGTCTTTACTTGCTGACAAGTAAGGTATCAAGAGACAAACTTTGCAACTCTATTCTTCATACCTGGACACCAAAACTAATGTCGTAGGTCCTAATACATCTTATACACACCTAGATGTACCGCCAAAGGATATGCATAAAAATATCTCAGAACCTCCTCCTACAACATCACCAGTACCATCGTGTGTCCTCTGAAAAAACAACATGCTCCCCACCTTTATAAAATCTATCAGGAGAATTTACAATTGATATTTGAGTATATTGGGTCTCATAGTTGACATACCCAAGTTGTTCCTCCTTAACTCACTACAAAAGCAAATGGGTAATAAACATTTATTGGAGATAAGCTTCTCTATCTCCATCCACAAAGGATAACTGCAATGAGGCCAACTACTCTAATGCATCGTTTAGCAACTACAAGCAAGATCTCCTTCTAAGGGAATATTCTACCACGTTCCCCTTACCAGGAGTATAGATAATTTATAAGTCCTTATCCTAGAGGAACTCTTGGAACCACCTCTATCTCAAGTTAAGATCTTTCTAAGAGAAGATATAATTGAGACTCTTGTGATCAGAATAGATGATAAACCACTCACCGATCAGGTAGTGTCACCACATCTTTAGTGCGAAGACTACCACCACTAACTCAAGATCATGGGTTGTGTATTTATGTTCATGTGGTATCGACTGAGGTGAACCATAGGCAATCAATTCCCGCATCTACTTCAAAACACAACCAAGCCTGATTCTTGATGCATCGTAGAACGCTACATACTCAACACCCTCCTTTGAAAAACTCAATATGGGAATGCTCTTAAAACTCTGGATCAACTACTGAAAAGCATGTTGGAACCTCTCTATCCACATGAAAGGCTTCCCTTTTTGATTCAAAGTTATCATATGTGCTTATATTCTGGAGAAATTAGGTATGAAACTCTGGTAATAGCCTGTGAACCCAAGGAAACTCTACACCTCCATCATGCTCTTGGATGAATCCCAAGCTAACACTGCCTCGACCTTGGTTGGGTCCAATTATTCACTATCTTCTGAGATAACATGTCCTAAAAAGTGGACCACCTGAATCTAGAACTAAAACTCTAGAATATTTCTGTAAATATGGTGCTCTCAGAGTATGTACCAAACTATCCTCAAGTGTCTCACGTGCTCCTCCTAGGATTCCAAATACACAAAGATATCATCAATGAATACTACCACAAATTGGTCTAAGAAAGGCTAAATGATCCAGTTAATAAGTCTCATGAGAACTTATGGGGAGTTCTTAATTCCAAAGGGCATCACCAAGTAATAATAGTGACCATAATGACATCATAATTCCATCTTTAGTATATCGTCATCTAGTACCCATAACTGGTGATAGCCCGACCCGAGGTCAATCTTTATGAACCATCGTACCCCTCTCAACTGATCAAAGAGGTCATCGATCCTTGGTAGTGGATACTTGTTCTTCACAGTCACCTGTTTCAAACATTAGTAGTC
This sequence comes from Viscum album, assembly GCA_963277665.1. Taxonomy (NCBI): domain Eukaryota; kingdom Viridiplantae; phylum Streptophyta; class Magnoliopsida; order Santalales; family Viscaceae; genus Viscum; species Viscum album. The sequence goes on along the minus strand of OY728119.1, from coordinate 19,243,317 downwards.
CAAACACAACCTCAAGCTCCTGTTTTCCTTTTTAGAAAATAAGACTGGGGCTACTGATCGCACCACGATTCACTATTCATTTTCACCCTTTACACCACTGAATTGAACTGATTTTTTATTGAAAATTTCAATTATTATAACAAATTTTAATCCATGTTTAAATCAATTATTTTGTGTTAATCACAGTTAAAAAGGGTAATTTCACGTTTTTTTATAATTTTATTATAGGTGGTGGTGATTTAGAGGGCCCAGGATGAAGTGGAAGAAAAATGGGCCAAAATTGCATGGGATCCATGAACATCTGTCCATTTTTGTGAATTTTGAAAAAATATGTGCATCCAAATGGTTTTAAATTTTGTGTTCTGGTCCAAATTTCAATAGGATACAACTATTATTAATACATCCAAGCCTAATTCATCCATTAATTTTCCCAACTGACCTGATCTGTCCAACACACCGAATCTGCACGAAGTCAAAAGTGGTGTGTTGTGATCTATCCATATCTCAAGTTGTAGGTGTCCAAATGAATCCAAAATTTTAGTGGATATATTAAATATGTGATTAAACTTTCTAGTTTTTCCCAAAGAGAGATAGGGCTGTCTACCCATAGAAAACAATGGGATAAGTGGTTTTACACAATCTGTGTGACCAAAACCACCTTCCACTTTACCTATAAAATGATACCTTGGGCATCTCATTTTTAAGTTCTACCAGGAGGAAAAGATCTGGTATTTTGGAGACCCAAAGGAGTCCTCTCATCATAAAAGAATTTTTGGATCCCCCTATCCTCATAGGGGGATTAAGGATGAAGACGAAGTTCCACCTGAGCCTCCTCCTCCTCTCGATGGCGAGCTAAACGGTGGAAAATCATTTCGAGGGAGCTACACTTACTTGGGAGGGAGTTTTGACACATGTTATTATACTAGTTTTGTGTAATTTGCGTGTTAAATATTTCAGTTATGTTTAATTTTTATGTTATTCTCCTCTAAATATATTTATTTTTTTATAATTAAGTGAAACACTTTTTATTTCAACACCGATTGGGTTAAGATTTCAAGGGGGAATATTGGGTTGTTCCGATTGGACAAGACAAGAATCCTCTTTATCTCACACATACATAATATTTAATTATGATTTGGTATCCCTTTTTCTATATTTTAGAGACAAACCTTGGCAACACGATTTTTGTGTCAAGGGGTGATTCTTTGAGCATCGTTTTAAGAGGCAAGAGGAAAATAGAGATCTTGAAAACCCTCAACCAAATGATTACATTAAACCATATAAAATTTTCAGAATAATGAACTATAAAATACATGTAGTGAACTTGAAATGATCTCCTTATCTCATAATTATAAAACACAACCTTTATTTATCAACTATTAAACTCTTTAAATCAAGTCATTTTCCTAACTCTGTTTTCAAAACCACCCCCTCTTTTGTTCCTTTTTTTTAAATTCACACTATAAACCACCAAAAATCCTTGAGAGATGACATAGGGTATTTTCTATACTATAAATAAAACTTAAAAATATAATCAATTTGATGTGTCATGACAATGAGGTTAAATTTTTGCGCCATTGCTAGGGAGCAATTTGGTTTTTAGTGCGTGTTTTTGATATTTTTTTTGTAAATTTTGTGATTTTTTTTATATTCTACCTTTAACTATATTTTTGTGTTTTGATTTATTTATATTCTAGGTTCTATGCATGACGTGTTTTACTCTGGGAGATTTACCACATTTTGTGCCTGAACTGGAGATTATCCTAAGTCAATGACACAATTACACACAAGACAACCCTTTGAAGGAGGACACATCACATACCAAAACTCTTATCGATCCTTCTTCTTCTTTTGGAACCCACATTAAAACTAAAAATAACTTGTATAACATGGATAAAAAAAGTTGAACACTAAAATAAGTCACCAAGACTGATGTTGATATCCAAACCACATACATTCAATTACAAGGTGAGACACCTAATTTTGAACTTAAATCCGGTTCAATTCACTTATTACCAAGATTCCATATACTCATGGGAGAATATCCACATAATCACTTAAAAGAATTTCATATTGTGTGTTCTACATTAAAAACTGCTAATGTAGATGAAGAATAAGTAAATATTAGGGATTTCAATTTTTCATTAGAAGATAAAAGATTGGATTTACTATGTTAATTCACCAATTAGAGTCTTGGAGGACATGAAATTCCTTTTTATTGAAAAATAATTCTTGACCTATAGAACTAAAAAAATAAGGAAAGAAATTTGTGGGATAATTAAATCTCAAGGGGAAATGATTCATGAATACTGGGAAAGGTTTAAAAGGATTTGTTCAAGTTTCCCCCACCACTAAATAAGTGATCAAATTTTAATTCAGTATTTTTATGAAGGTTTAATTCTTATTGATCAAAATATGATTGATGCTGCTATAAGTGGTGTGCTAGTTAATAAGAAACCAATTGCTGCAAGAAACATAATTGAGAACATGGTGGAGAACACTCAATAATTTGGTTCAAGATCCAATATACCCATTTGATGTGTCCATGAGGTGAAAAGTACTAAATTCGCAAAGAAGTTGGACATAAAGTTCAAATAGGTAAGTAACCTTCTTCAAAAACTTGCTCTTTCCTAAGGTAAATCCCAATATTCTCCTCCCATCCACTACAAAATATGTTCTTCTGACACCCATTATTCTGAACAATGTTCCCAACTAAGAGAGAGTTGTGAGGTAATATTTCTAGGCCACCCCAATAACCAACCCTTTATGAAATAACCATACTACCCATCCAACCATGGGTGGAAAGAAAACCAACCCTATAGGCAAGGGGGGTATTCAAACCAACCTCAATAACCATGAAACCAATCGAGGCAGAGTAGTCAACCACCACCACCTAGAAATCCTCAACCATAGAAAAGGAATTTCCAACAACCCCCTCCAAAACCTGAGCCTATCCTATAAGACATGATGAAAAAAATGGATTCCAACAATCTATAATTCCAACAAACTACCCAAGCTTAAATACAAGACCTAAAAACCCAATTAGGCCAACTAGCCAACTCGGTGGGGGAAATTAAAAGTCATGGGTTGGGAAAACTACCCTCTTAACCACTAGTCAACCTTAGGGGTAAGGTAAATGTTAGTTCCATCATCCTTAGGAGTGGGAAAAAACTTAATAACAAAATGAAACCTCCATTAGAGTCATCCACTCCTAATGAAACCACCATCCCAACTACTAAAAATGGTCCAAATGAGGTAAAACCTTGTCCTGATAGAACCCCTTACAAATTAAAGAGTGTGTCTGTTGATGAGTCACCTAGCCCAAACATTCCTCTTTCATTTCCTCAAAGTCCCACCCAACCAATAAAATAAAAATAAACTGAACTTGATAGGAAAATATTAGAAACTTTCAAAAAATTACATGTTAACATTCCTTTGATTGATTAAATGAAGTAAATTCTAAGATACACCAAGTTTCTAAAAGACATGTTTACACACCAAAGGTAACCTCAAGGTGATGTGAAGGTGAGATTAGGGAGAAATGTCTCAGCTTTGATAAATCCATCACTTCCCACCAAATTCAATGATATGGGAACATTCTCAATTCCATGCACCATAGGGGAGTATTCCTTTTCATATGCTATGATTGATTTATGTGAATTTATAAACATGATTCCTCACTCCATTTAATCTTCATTGTAGGTAGGGTAATTGAAGCCCAAAGGAATTTTTTTCAATTAGAAAATCAGAGTACAACACACCCTTCTGGTGTGTTAGAGGATGTTCTTGTGAGGGTGAAAATTTTAATTTTTCCTACTGATTTTTATGTGCTAAAAATGGAATATGACAAGATGAATGGACATTCCCTATTTATATTGGGAAGTACATTCTTGAAAAACTCAAAAACCATAATTAATTTCCATAATGGTACATTATCTATGGATTTTGGTGGAGAAATTGTCCGCTTCAATATCCTTAATTCCATGAATCACCCCTTAGAGGAACATTCCTCTCTCTCTGTTAATTCAATTGATGTACCCCCTTTAAAAAATATTCTATTCATTCCCCTGATCCTCTTTCGGAGTTTTCATCATTGATTGAAATGCTAGGAAATGAATCATGCATAGAATTTTGTACTTGTCTAGAAAAATGTAATGTATATTTATTAATTGATGATTTCTTGAACACTGAGGATCATATAACCATCAATGATACTACTAAGCTTGTAAATTATCATTACTCATCTGAGGATGATTCCATTGAGAAGTAGGATGATATTAATGACCTCTCAATTTCACACACACTCCCATTAATCCAAAATCCACTTGAACTAGAACTGAAACAATTGCCTCAAGATTTAAAATATTCATATCTTTATATTGGAAACAAGTTTCCTATCATCGTTGCTATTTATCTCCCTCTTGAGCATGAATTACGACTACTTGAACTTTTGAGGGAGTATAAATAAGATTTGGGATGGACACTTTTTTACGTTCCTGGTATTATCCCATCAATTTTAACACATCATATATTATTAAATGATGAGGATAAACTAGTGAGTCAGTCACAAAGTCGACTGAACCCAAACCTCCTAGATGTTGTTAAAAGGAGGTAACAAAATTATTGGCTGCTAGAATCATTTAACCCATCTTTTATAGCCAATGGGTTAGTCTAGTAAAAGTGGTTCCTAAAAAAATTTTTCTTACCGTAATAAAGAATGAAAATAATGAATTGGTTCCAACTCATGTGCAGAATAGTTGGTGTGTATGTATAGACTATTTCTAACTAAATCAACACATTAGGAATGACCATTTCCTATTGCCATTCATTGAACAAATGCTATAGAGGCTAGCAGGGAAGTCCCATTACTATTTCCTTGATGGTTATTCTGGATACTTTTAGATCCATATTTCCCCCTAGGATCAGGAAAAGACAACCTTCACTTCCCCTTTGACACATTTTCATATAGGAGGATGCCATTTGGTATTTTCAATGCTCCAGGTACTTTCCAGTGATGCATGGTTAGTATTTTTTTAGATTACCTGGATAATTGCATAGAAGTATTCATGGATGATTTCACTGTTTATGGATCCTCTTTTGATGAATGTTTTAGTAGTATTGGTTCAATACTACATCAATGTATTGAAAAGAATATCATATTAAATTATGAGAAATTCCATTTTATGGTGCGAAAAGGTATAGTTTTGGGACATGTCATTTATGTGGATGGTATCCAAGTAGATAAATCAAAAGTAGATGTCATTTATTACCTACCACTCCCAAAAAATGTACAAGATGTGCAATCTTTCTTAGGTCATGATAGATTTTACCATCATTTCATTCATGACTTCAATAAGATTGCACTCCCCCTCTCTTGATTGATCCAAAAAGAAAAGGAATTTGTTTTTGATAAATAATGCGATGAAGCTTTTAATAAGTTAAAATGGAGTCTCACATCACCCCCAGTATTCCAACCACCTCGGTGGGATTTACCATTTGAGCTCATGTGTGATGCCTCTAACTATGTAGTTGGGGAAGTCTTGTCACAAAGGGCCGATCAAGCTCCACATGTCATTGCCTATGCCTCATGTACTTTGGACCCTCCCTAAGAAAACTACGCCACGATTGAAAAATAATTACTTTACATTGTTTTTAGTTTGGATAAATTTAGGCCATAACTTTTAGGGTACAAATTCATTGTGTTATCAGACCATGCATCCCTTAGGTATATTTTTAAGAAACCAAAAGCCAAACCACATCTCATTTACTGGATTCTCCTCCTTCAAGAATTCAATTTAGAAATTAGAGATAAAAAAGGAGCAGCGAATGTGGTGACTGACCATATCAGTAGGACCCACCCATCCTATAACATTGAATCATCACCATACATTCCCATAAATCTCATGTTTCTAGATGAGTAATTATACTGAGTGCAAGACTCTATTCCTTGGTATTCTGAAATTGTAAATTATTTGGTAGCATCTTGCATTCCTATTTATTTTAATAAAAATCAGGACGGAATTCTAAAACATGAGTCGCGTTGGTGCATTTGGGATGAACCCTACCTTTGATACACATGTAGTGATCATGTCCTCAGGCGTTGTGTTCCCAATAGAGAGTTTCAGTATGTACTTAGGTTTTTTCACACTCTTTCTTGTGGGGGAAAATTTGGTCCCCAATAAACTGCTTGCAAGGTCCTTGATTCTGGTCTCTTTTGGCCAACAATTTTTTGGGATGCCCATGATTTCTATAAATATTTTTCTCGCTGTCAAAGAATGGTTAATGTATCTAAAAGAAATAAAATTCCACAACAACCCTTTTCCTTCCATGAATTTTTTTATGGTTGGGGCATTGAATTTATGGGACCATTCCCCAATTCATCTGGGAACCTTTACACACTTCTATTAGTGGATTATGTTTCAAAATGGGTAGAGGCATGGGCTACAAGGACTGATGATTCTAAGGAAGTTTTGTAATTCTCGAGAACCCAAATCTTATGTAGCTTTGGATTACCTAGGTTCATAATTAGTGACCAAGGTTATCATTTCTACAACCGAACAATGAAATCTCTTTTTAGTCGGTATGGGGTCGGGCATAGAGTGTCTACTGCATATCACCCACAAACCAAATGGTCAAGCTGAGGTATCAAATAGGGAGGTAAAACAAATTATTGAAAAAAATGGTTCAACCTAGTAGAAAATTTTGGAGTCTTAGACTTGATGATTCCTTATAGGCTTACCGTATTACCTTTAAAACTCCCATTAGAATGTCACCTTATAGGATTGTGTTTGGAAAGAGTTGTCATCTCCCTATTGAGATAGAGCATCGGGCCTACTAGTCCATTAAATAATAAAATTCTAATATTTCTGGTGCAGGTGATTAAAGGAAGTTATAGATTTTGGAGTTGGAGGAAATCAGAAGAGATTAATATGAGAACTACTAGATTTATAAGGAAAAAACCAAGGCTTCCAACGACCATCTCACCCTTCATCGTCAGTTCCACATTGGGCCGAAGGTCCTCCTCTATAATGTAAGGTTGAAGTTGCATCCAGGTAAGATTCGTTCCCACTAGTTTAGACCATACACTATTAATAATGTATATCCATTTGGTGTTATTTAGGTTCAAAATGAAGAAACCAAGAAAACCTTCACTGTCAATGGGCATTGTCTTAAGCACCTCCACAAAGCCCTTTCAGAGTTCTCGATGGAGGAACTCCAAGTTCAGGAAGTAACTTTCCAATGAAACCCATCGGGTTTTATCCTTCCTTATCAACTATATTTTATCACAATGTGGATACTACACACTCTAGGTGTGGGGGGATGGGTATATTCTTGGGTTAGTTATTAATTTTCATCATCTTTATTATTTTTCTCTTTTTGTCTTGCTAGATTGTATTGCCACTTTCTCCCCCCACTTTTGTGCCAGAATTTTAATTTTTGATCCCACTTTATCATGGAAAATGATTCCCACTTAATCATGGAAGTTATTGAAAATGCATGGGTAATTTCTCTATTTCATGTTGTTTTAACATTCAAAAAAAATTCCAATGAAATGTGCATTTTAGCAACAATTAAATACTGTGGTGTGAATTTATCTTGAAATTTGGTTGTTTGTCAATGATATAAATGGTTGTATCATTTTGAAACCTTTGAGAAGAATATTACCCTTTATGTGAATAGTTTAAGGGAAAATTATTTCACTTAATATCTCCAAACATCTTTTCACCCAACCATGAAGTGTGAAAATTTTTACTTAATAGAAGGTAAATATAAGTTAGGTTAATTTTTCCCTACCTGTAAAAATGATTTTTCTATACGTTCATTCCTTATCCGATCTATTTCATTACTGTACCAGATTGATCTATGTGTATGTACCTATTATATGAATGTTGTACACCCTTAAAAAATGTTACATATTGGGCAGGTCAAAAACCAACCTTCCTTGACTTCTGATCTTTTTATAACTATTACAATTAGTGTCTTGAGGAGATCAAACAAGGGTTGAGAGAAGAGTGTGAGATTTTTTCTAAGTGAAACTTTTGAAAAAATAAATAAATGAGGGGAGTGATAAAATGTAAAAAATATGAGTATATCTAGGTTGAGAGCTTATGGTTTGAATTATGAGAATGTTTAAGTGAGTTGGTCTTGAAATTTGATTACAAAGGATGTAGGGTAGGTTCGGTGGAAAGGATCATGTAAGTAAACAATGTTTAAAATAACTTATATTTACATGATAGAAAGTGAAAAGAATAGCATGAAATGGTTGTCACAAAAATGCATGTAGAATTCATGACATCATTAAATTTTTAATTATTTTCTTTGATTGGTATCATGCATCTCTTGGAATTTCATTCTGATATAATTTTTGTGACTTCTTTTTCCATTATCAATGAGAATAACTCCTCTGTGTGATTTTTTCTTTGATCACATTTCTATCAAGAATTAAATTTTCATTGAATGTTAAATATTTATAAAGTTGTAAATATCTACATGAATATTTTTTGGAAATGTAACTTTTCCTAGGAGTGAAAATTTTTAGGTGTGGGGGTGTGATCGCACCGCGATTCACTATTCATTTTCTCCCTTTAGATCATAGAATTAAACTGATTTTGTATTGTAAATTAAAATTATTATAAAAAATATTACTCTATTTTTGAATCAATTATTATGTTTTAATCAATTTTAAAAAGGTTAATTTCACTTTTTTTATAATTTCATTGTAGATGGAGGTGATTTGGAGGGCCCATGATGAAGTGGAAGAAAAATGGGCCAAAATTGCATGGGATCCATGAACACCGATCCACTATTGTGAATGTTTCAAAAAATACTTGCATCCAAATGGAATTATATTTTTGTGGTATGGTCCAAATTTAAATATTCTACAACTCTTATTAAGACATCTGAGCTCAATTTAGCCATTAAATTTCCCAACCGACCTGATCTATCCCGCACACAAAATCTACATGATGTCCAAAGCGGTGTGCTGTCATATATCCATATCTTGAGATGTAGGTGTCCAAATAAATCCAAACTTTCTATGGAGATATTAAATAGGATGTTAAAAAACTTTTTAGTTTTTCCCAAAGAGAGATAAGGCTGTCTACCCATATAAAATAATGGTCCAAGTGGTTTTACACAATATGTGTGCCCAAAATCACCTTCTACTTCACCTATAAAATGATACCTTGGGAACCTCATTTGTAAGTTAGTCTAGGAGGAAAATATCTGATATTTTGGAGACCCAAAGGAGTCCTACCCTCATCTAAGAAGTTCTGGAGGCCCCTATCCTCATAGGGGGATCAGAGATGAAAGCAAAGTCTCACCTGAGCCTCCTCCTACTCTTGATGGCGAGCTAAACGGTGGACGATCATTTCGAGGAAGATACACATACTTGGGAGGGAGTTCCAACACTTTTTATTCTACTGGTTTTTTGTAATTTTTGTGTTAAATATTTCACTTATGTTTAATTTGGATGTGATTATCCTCTGAATATACTTATTTTGTTATAATTAAGTGTAACACTTTTTATTTCAACACCGATTGGGTTAAGATTTCAAGTGGGAATATTGGGTTACTCTGATTGGACAAGACATGGATTCTATTTATCTCAAACATACATAAGATTTAAGTATGCTTTGGTAGAACTTTTTATATGTTTTAGAACAAAATGTTGACAACACGATTTTTGTGTTAAGGGGTGATTCTTTGAGTATCGTTTTAAGAGGCAAGCGGGAAGTCGAGATCTTGACAACCCTTAACCAAAGGATTACATTAAAATATATAAAATTTTCAGAAAAATGAACTATCAAATATGTGTAGTGAAATTGAAATGATATCCTCTCATAATTCTAAAACCCCACCTTTATTTATCAACAATTAAACTCTTTAAATCAAGTCATTTTTTTTAAATTTTTTTTCAAACCACCCCCTATGTTGTTCCTTTTTATTAAAAATTCACACTATAAACTGCCATAACCATGGACACACCACACCCTTTTCCTAAAACAATCAATTTGGGAATGAACTATAGATAACCATTCCATACCAAGAATGATGTTGCAAGACCTCAACATCGATGCTCAGAGATACTAACTATCACAGCCCATCCCAGTGGGGCCCATGCTGTGATCTCTAAGCCTAGCTCTAATAGACCAAGGGCTGGTGACTAGCACCGAGAAGGTATATCACTAACATGGGAGGTCTTAGCCTAAGTACTTGCACACACGCACACATCTCCAAGCCTATACAATGCTGAAATATAAAAAAATAAACAACAATGCCATCATACATCTAAATCCCACAACCAAAGTACAATAGGAAGTAAAGGAATGTAAACAAGAAAAAATACAATCCCACCACAAAGAGTATGAAACACAAGTCTAACATGAATGTAAAGGGAATGTTGTTTGAATACCATAATAACACACCGTAGTCTGTCCAGTCTCACTAATCACCATCTAGTCCTGGTCTGTCAAGGACTCTGTCGAAAGGTCGGTCTTCTTCATAAGACACAACACATGTGGGTAAATCCTGTGTAGGGGTGAGTATAACAATACCCATATGACACCCTGAAACCACAAAGCATATAACAAAGGAAATACAATCATATATACGCAAGTATATGTATATAACACATATAATAATAATATCCAAATATACTCAACAAAGACACATAGTCTAAAGGTAAATCACAACCTTAGTATACCATCTTAGGATTCCAGCTCAAATATTTCACATAAAACTTGTCTGGGAGAACACACTCCTAAGTCTAATAGCAATAATGACATATGAAGATATCTGATACACATATGAGAATTACTCCCAAGGTTATGGGGCGATACCAACAAACTCAATTTGGATTAAACTTTTAAGTAGAGGATCAACACCCGTGTACTATTGGTCATGATGATAATAAGAACTCTACCTAGGGCACAAATATGAATATAGAACCTCACTCTGGGACTTATGGAGGGATTCCAATGACTCTATCTAGGAAGTCCAACTAAATGGATCATTGTCTTATGAGTAGGCGATGATATCATACTAACCTTTAGAGAAAGGATAAGGGGAACACACCTTAACAAAACTTTTCCAAGTCACTGAGAAAAAAGCTTCAAGCCATGTATAAAAGAGTACATGGCGTGTAGTAGGGATCATACATTGTGTCCCTTGACCCCAATTATTTCCCATGTAATCACCCCATGTCATCAAGCCATGTTCGTGTGGGGGATTACACACCATGTAGGCTGCCAGTGTACTTCACCCCATGTCTGTTACCTATGAGGCACACACCGAGTCTTCATAGAGGGGTCACACATCGTGTGATAGGGGTCACATTACATGTGATCCTTAACTCCTACCAAAACCCTAGATGCTACTCATGGGGCCTCACAAGGTATGTAGATCTAGTTTATATACCTTGTAATGCAGGATTTTCCAGAAATCTAGATCTGGTTCTGCGTGTCTCAGTCGATCCTCCGACCTCCTATCCTCCGACCTCCTTGCTGAGAAATCAAAGATTCCATCTCATTCGAGCCTTATCACTGTCCAATAAAGAATTATTCCATAAAATTTTCTTGGAAAATGGATTTATGCATTGTTCTTCAATGCACGCCAAAAAACACTGAAGAATGTGAAATCGGGTATCCACCATCATCTAATTTGTCGCTGCTTCCACTGTCGCACCACCGTCATGTCGTGTTGATCCCAGATCTACAATATTGGATTGTTTCACTAAGAAAAAAGTGCGCAAAAATCGATTGATCAGGATATGTTGAACCATGGAACAAATGAAGAGTGCCCACAATGAACGCGGAATCAGGGGAGAAAAGCACAAGAATAGAAGAGAGGAACGAACCTCGATTGATCTTCATGTCGATCTTAATTCATTTCCATGAGAATAACAATGAATAAATAAATAATCACAAAGAGATTATCCTGAATAAATCCCCAAAAATAAACCCATCCCACATGATGCACAATCCCTAAATCAATCTATTCGTCAATTGGTTCATGTTCATCATAAAAATTAAGAACATGGAAAGAATCCATTCAAAGAAACATCCTACCTCGATTTGGATTAATCATTGATGAATAAAGATGTGACATCATTGTCATTAGAAAAATCCTTAAATTACATTGTGCATCGATTATCAACCCACGATCCAATATTCGTTCTCCAACAGGATATCCTCTAATGACTCCAATGGATCTCGTTGAATCGTAGGGTTATGCAGCTAACCCTATAATTCTACCATAAGCATGTATTTAAAAGAAATAGAATTAGATCGCTACATCACTATGTCAAAAATAATTTAATTAATTATTTTATTTATTTTATGCCCACAACGACTTTTCCACAAACGACCCGCGCCGACCAAGGTTAAGTTGCACCTAGGTTAAAATCTGCATTCTGTATTCAATAGTGCCCTCAAATTTCTGATCTAAGCATACATTTAAAAGTTATTCCACTTTTTTAGGAAAACTATGCATGAGTGCTATGTAATATATTTAATATATTTTAAACATTTATCTCGGGCACACTGGGCCTCAAAATCATATTCCGTCTCAACTCCAAGTCTTAAAAATAATCCATATAATATCCAAAAATAATACATAGAAAATATGATACATTACAAGGGAGGTGGATGACTAAAGTGAGGAGGTGAAATAGAATAGAGTCCCCCATGGGGGAGAAGGCGAGGTGTGTGGGGTGAGGAGAGGCATGATAAGGAAATGATTGTGACATTATATATATATATATATATATATATATATATACACAAGTGAAAAACAACATTGTTATTACTTCTCGATCCTTGTATAAATATGACTGAATTGAAAGTTTAAATATTTTCAATTGGTAGAATTTAGTAAATTAAATTTATAATGCATTCAATAATTCAAAACGTGTTAAAAATTCCTACATTCACATTTCTAATATATCAGTTAAAATAGATGAAATAAAAGAAAAATATAATAGTGTTATCAATGAAACTTATAATCTGTAGTTAAAACATGATAGAACACTTGGTTCAAAGGATAAAAATACTTATCATATGCAAAAAAATAAACTCATTATAGTTAATAAATTAAATGGAATTGGGAAAAATAGAAATTTTCTTTAACATGAAATTCCTTGAGAAAATTGTAAACATATTGTAAATTTCTATACATTTTTGTTAACACTAATAGATATTAGAACTGACTAGAGACCATTACTGATGACATATTTTCATATAATGTGGAACTTGATATTCTTGATGAGGATCAACTACATAAATGAATGGATGGATGTCATGATAGACTATATTGAGATAAATATAAAGTTGTAATTCAATTTGAATTATAATTTCTTACTAAACATGATATTTTTGGGTCAATTGTGAAAAGTATAGAAGAGATAAAACTTGATTATTATAAATGGGTATTTTCATGAATAAAAAATGTAATGAATGAAGTTTATATGCATAAATAATGGTTAATAACTTGATATTTTTCACACAAACATGAGGTTGATTATCATAAAACATATTCTAATATAATGGATGCTATCATTAATTTTTGGTATCTCATGACAATGGTTATACATGAACAAATTAAATGATTTTTCATAAAGTGGATTGTATCTAAATTTGTTATTATTACAATATATATAGATGATTTGAATATTTTTCAGATTGAGTTTCCAATACAGTTAAATATTTTAAGATATAATTTTAAATGAAAGGATTTAAAAAGTAAAATTCATGCCTATAACACCCTAAGATTTTAAAATAAGAACATTGTTTTCGATAGTGTGTATGACACACAACATTAGGTTTAAACGAAACATGATACTCTATTTAAACATGACCATTTAACCGAGACATTAAATTATTAGGTATGAATATATCAAAATAATTTATGCAAAAAAATATAGTTTACACACATAAATTTTTTATCTATCAAATTTAAATAAAAAATAGGATCATTTAAAAGAAATATAATTTTTTTCCTAAAAAACTGTATTTTTCTCTAAAAGATGATTTAGTTATGCTTTACGCACATAATTTAAAATTAATTTTTACCAATTCTAAAAAATTTATCTTAAAAAATAAAATTCACTTTTTAAATTAAAATATCCAAATTATCTTAGGGTGATTTTTTGTGATTTTTCTGAAATATTTCATTTTTTAATGAATAGTGAAAAATACTAATTTTTAATTGAAAAATGTATAATTTATATTGTTAAATTATATTTTAAATTGGTTTTAAAGTAAAATTAGTTCAATTATGTGAAAAAAATCTAATTTAGTACATTTTAATCATTTTTAATATTGAGTTTTTATATAAAAACTTTGTAAACTTTTGAACATTTTCTATTTGAAAACCTGCTTTCTTATTGCATCAATGAGACTAATTTTAAATTAAATAATACCAATTATGTGAATTTAATTTGATAAAATTTATTCCATATTTTTAATCATAATAATTAATTTTTTAATAAGTTTAACATATCTTTTGTTTATAATAATTATTAAAGTTAATAAAAATTAAGTATTGCAGTTAAGGTTAAAAGCAGTATTTTTGTACGTTACATGCACGTGTGTTAAAATTAATTTTCAACACACATAGGATTTTTACTTGATAAATTGTATTAAATATTTATAATAATTAGGTACAAATTATATAAAAACAGTAATTTTATTTTAGTCTTAATGATTTAACTACCTAGGTTAAAAACACTAATAACTGTGGTGGAAACTAAAGTGGTAAAAAGGGAGTAAACTTAAAGGATAAGGAATGACATGTTTAAAAAATGTATTTATTTGTGTTGTGGAGGTTTGTATATCCCTATAATCTTTATAATCAATTATTTATCAATTTTGGATCCACATGAGGTGAGAGTGGCCTCCCATTATTGAATACTTTTGGGTATTTACAAAAATATCACTCCTACTCAATTATAAAAGGGAAGTCACTCCTTCACTTATTCACACCTCTAAAGCCCATTGGATCAACCAAAAATAGACCAAATAACTTTAAAACTTCCCAAATATCATTTTATATGCATTAGTTTTAGTATAAATCCAACCTAGTATGTCTTTTGTGAAAACCTAAGGAGGTTACCCAAAGAAGCGGTAACGTTCTTCAACAAGCGTTTTTATTTTATTTATTCCTCCAACTCCTTTAATTCATATTAAAATATTATGATATAATAAAATTAGTATATTAAATATAATGATACATTTTTATGTTAATTTAATTACCTATAACCATCTCAAATTCCATAAAATGGCTTATGAAATCATCATTTGTGTGTACGGCGGACTACCGCCTTGCGAACTAATGTCATTCATTTTTTCATTACCACCTTTCACGGTTGGATATGATGATAGATATAAAGTATATATATGATAATTATAACATAATTATAACTATTTAGTCATTATATCATATATACCTTTTTAATTTCTATTCCGTAGGGGATACGATAGCATCACTCGTGTGTACGGTGGACTACCGCCTCGCAAAGTGACGTGACTCATTTTTCACTAAACTTTACATAGAAGGTGATAAGGATAAATTTAAAACATATATGTGATATAAATTACATAATTATTATATTCATGACATATTTATCATTATTAAAATATAATATATCATTTTCTTTCTTATAATTAAAAATGATAACGTCGCTTGTGTGCGTGTGGACTACTGCCTTCACGAAGCGATGAGACTCTATTTTCATCACCACACCACATGGATGATATTTAAAATATATTTAAAGAAATAATATGGTATATATGATATTATTATAATTATTTAAAGATAAAATATCACTTAAATTCTTTCCATAATGATCATTGAAAAAAGGAAACGTTACTCATGGGTACGTACGACCTATCATCTCCATGATTGTAACGTACTTCATTTCTCAAAACAATATTTCATGATTGGTTTTAAAAGTATAATTAATGTATAAATAGTATAATTATTTCATTATTATTATTCCAGATATTATTAAACTATATAATATACACAAGAACCATACATTTCATGACAAATAACAAATGAGAAAACAATGAAATTAACACCCGAAACAATGAAAATAATGAAAGATTATTAACAAATGAGTGATAATATTATATAAAAGGATAATATATGATATTATAAATATTAATATGGGTCTATTATAATATAAAAACATGTTTAAAACTACTATATAGGAGGTTAAATCATGCTCAACTAAAAGGAAGCGTGAGGTAAGAGATTTCGTCATAATTTACATTCCATCGCGACTTATTTGTTATTATGTACCAATTCACTTTTATGTGGTGTATATACTATGAATTTGAAATTTAATATCACGATTCATTCATAATTCATGGTATTTTAAGTTTCAATATGAATCATTTTATCCAAATTTTTTTGACTTGAAAATTACTAAGTGGTAAAAGTTATTGTACAATCTAATTTTCTTATATGATTGTTAACTTTCTCTTGAAAAAATCACTTTCTTGTAATTATTTTTAATTGGATATTACATTTATCTTGAATATAAATTTTATTTTAAGATGGATATTATTATTTATTAAACCATATACCATTTTTACATATGGTTTTTACTTTGAAAGTTATTTGATTAATTGGGAAAATATTGATAAATCTATATCCTTTACTCAATATGGATATTTGATGATAAATAAAATTGTTTATGAATTAAATTTATTATTTAATCTATGTGGAATAATTTATTCATGTATACATTGGTGGGGACTGGTTATAGATACCCCCTCAATGCATCGACAAGACTAATGAGACAAATTAGTTGTCCAAATCAGACGAGTTTGTACCCAATAGTTTTAAATAAGTTGGCTAAACCAGATGAGTTTGTACCCGATAGTTTTAAACTATCTTGAGGATATATATTTATGGTAAATGTATCATGTTCATGAGACATGACATCCAATAATTAATCATTTCCCTCATTAATAATTTTATTATTATTATCCATGATATTTTCACAATAATATTATCTATGGATGCATTTTATTATCAGTTTATTGATTAAATGAAATGTATTTTCAGTTATTTAACTTTATATATTGATTATTAATTATATTATAATTATATTCAATTTATTTAAATGTAATTTGTGTTCAATTATTTACCTTTCAATGTTGATTATTCTTATTGATTCATGGTAGATTCTGTTGTACTTAACCCTTACTAAGCATTTGAGTTCACCCTTATTTTTTTTATTTTCTCAAAAATCCATGAAGTGTGATATTTTCGATATTCAAGGATATTCTAGAGGGAATAATTTTGTTCTTTAAAAAAATTATTTTGTAATTTTTATTTTCAAATGTAATATGGGAATCATGTATGTATCTAGTTTACCAATACTACTAAACTATTCAGTCCTTCAGGATGAAATTCATTGTATCTTATTTATATCTAATAAAGTAAGACACCGACTCTGAGCTACTAGAGTTGGGGTTTTTTGTATTTGGTATCAGAGTAATTTTAGTAAAAACCTTGAGAACTATATTTAGGAAAACATATATTAGAGATCATAACCCTATGAAAAAAATTGATGATAAATATAGAAGAATTTCCTAAGGTTTTAGTAAGGTAGATATTATGTGATTTTTCCTAGAAATACATCTTTGTCTAGATACTATAAGTGGATTTGGTCCTAGAATAGATGTACCTATGGGTAATAAATCTAAAAAGGGAACATTAGGCTTGACCCAATCATCACCTGATGCACGATAATAGGCTTTACTGCACACCTAGTTTGACACTCCCATGAGATTTTCTTAGTATAATTCAAATTTTCTTTACAACCCATTATGAAGGATTTTAAAATAGAGATATACCCAAATAAATTATGTTTATGATTATAAGATTATCTATTCATTTTTTTTCAATTTACATTAAGTATTTCACTAGTTTTGGGATTATATATTATGTTTCATAATTATATGATATAATCTAGTGTATTCCATCATTTATAAATGGCTCATAGTAGAAGGAATAGGAACCACATCAATGCACATAATCCAAAGAGTAAGAATGATCATTTATTTGATGTTTTTAATCCAATATTTTGAAGGGAACTAGTCTCACAAATATTATCATCATATGAGGACATAATATCATGTGTTAATAAGATAGAGAAATAATTCTCTAAGTATTATGGCTTCAATGGGAAGTAATAGAAGAAAATGATGGGAGGGAAAGAGTTAGATAAATGGAAGAATGGAAATAAGTATTTTACTATGTGTTATAATTATGGAAATAATCACCCTAGTTCTTTCTTAAAAGAAATGAGAGTTTTCTATAAGTGTGGAGAGAAAGACCACCATGATTGTGATTGCAAGGGAAATAAAAAGTTTTCCAATGTACAATGTTTAAACTATAAGGATATGGGGAACTACGCAAATCAATTTATCAAGTGTAAAAGGAATATACATCAAAATAAGCTATTGGATCTGGTTTAGGCTTATGAGATTACTGTAGATGAACTCGAATGATTAATGTTCTTGTGTTTGGATTCAAGAATTATGTCATTTGAGTATTTTATCAATGACATCCTGGTTATAAGAATTGTGAAATTTATAAGGATTGTATTACAATAATTTGTCATTAAGGATTTTAAAGTGTATGTTTAACGTTACTGATGACCAAGAAAAATGATTCAATGGTAAGTTTAACTTCTTGGAAAACACATGATTGAGGAAAAAATAACCCTCAATATGTTCTTGATGTTGTTATGATGATGTTGGGATAAAAATATGTTTGATATTGATAAATTAAATTTGATAGTACTGACTACTTTGGGATTGATTAATTATTTGTTAACAAAGTGGTTTATTCTATCTTTGATGGAGTTTACAACATTTTTGGATTTAAGGAATATATATAATAATCTATGTTTTACTTAAGAAATAAGGAAGAATAAATGTTTTCATTAAGGTTTTATGGTGATAAATGTTTTCACATATTTATAATGTGAAATTAATATCCACTTTGGGGAATATAATGATAATTTAGTGACCTTCCTTCTAAATTTGGCTAGACATATTTTGGATGAACCTTAAGGTTAACTATTTATGGAAGGGAATAAGTTTAACTTTGTGTGTTATTGTATAATGTTTTCTAACCATTTTTTTAGTAAAGATAGGTGGAATATATTTTTACTATTATAGGGATCTCAAAATCTGCTAAAAGTTAATTTCAGTGTTTCAGGCATACAAAAGTTCATTTTTTGATATTCATTTCATAGAGTAAGTGATGATGTGGAAATTTATTAAAGTACAACTAAAGGATGAAATTGTGCTTATGAAATAAAAATATACCAAGTAACTATATTTAATTATATTCATAGATAGTAAAATAATTCCTCAACTATAGGAAAAGGATCTTGAAAAAAAAAATATCCTATTATCATCATTTTTTATGATATCAATGACATTTTTAACACCTCTGGTTTATTGATTTGTGGTTGTTAACTTTATCTTGACCATGTTATATATCACTATCCATCATTATTTGGGTGTTATTTTTATCTTTTATGTCCATGTTTTCACTTCCCACCTATGTTATTCTATTTGGAAACCTATCATGTGTTATTCCAAATGACCTTCATACTTCCTTTTCTCTCTTATCAAGAGGATATTTTATTAACCCTTTTGCAATGTGGTATTTTCAATAATGGTATTTCCAAACATAAAAATCATGATTACCAAGATCAAGTTTAAATTTTGAGGTATCTATTTATTTAAGGTGGGGAGAATGTAACACCTTGAGATTTAAAATGAAGAACATTGTTTTTGATAGCATGTATGACATGCAACACCAAGTTTAAACAAAGCGTGACACTTTATTTAAACATGACCATTTTAACCTAGCCATTAAATTAGTGGGTATAAATATAACTAAATAAATTATGAAAAAAAATATATAGTTCATACCCAAACATTTTTTATCTATTGATTAGAAATAAAAATAAGAACCATTTATAATAAATAGAAATGTTTTTTGAAATAACCATATTTTTTTTCTAAAAGACGGTTTGGTCGTGCTTTAAGAACATAATTTAAAATTAAATTTTAACAATTTTAGAAAAATTATTTGAAAAAATAAACTTAATTTTTGAAATTATAATTTCCAAATTATCTTAGGATGAATTTTTGGGATATTTTTGAAATGTTTCGTTTTTTGATGAATAGTGAAAAATACTAAATTTTAATTGAAAAATGACTTTTTGTTTAAATTATTTATAATGTTAAATTAAAATTAAAATTTGTTTTAATGTAAAATTAGCTCAATTATATATCAATTAATCCAATTTAGTCCATTTTAAGCATTTTCATATTGAATTTTGATATAAAAACTTTGAAAACTTTTGAACATTTTCTCTTTGAAAACCCACTTTCTCATCACGTCTATGAGACTAATTTTAAATTAAATTCTACCAATTATTTAAATTTAATTTGATAAAATAGATTAAATATTTTGAATAAGAATAATTAATATTTTTTACTAAGTTCAACTTATTTTTTGGTCATAATAATTAGTAAATACTAAAAATTAATTACCACAGTCAAGGTTAAAAGTGGTATTTTTGCACGTTACATGTGCTTGTGTTAACATTATTTTTCAATACACATAGAATTTTTTACTTTATAAATTGGATTTAATATTTATAATTAGTACTTAAAATTATATAATAATATGAATATTGTTTTAGGCTTAAATATTTAATTACCTAGGGTAAAAAAACTAATAACTGTGGTGGAAACTAAAGTGGTAAAAAGAGAGTAACCTTAAAGGATAAGGAATAAAATGTTTAAAAATGTGTTTATTTGTGTGTTGGAGGTGTGTATCAACAATATAATCCCAAAATTATATTATTTATCAATTTTGGATCCATATGAGGTTAGATTGACCTCCCATTATTGAATACTTTTGGGTATTTACAAAAATACCACTCCTCAATTATAAAACATCACTCACTCCTACCACTCATTCACACACATCAAGAAATTTGGATTGATCAAAACATTACAAAATAACTTAAAAACTTAACTAATCTAATATTATAATCCTTATTTTGGACATAAATACAACCTAGTAAGTCTTTGGTGCAAACTTAAGGAGGTTACCTGAAGAAGAGGTAATGTTCTTCAATGAGTATTTTTATTTTATTTCTCCCTCCACATCCTTAAATTATTATTAAAACATAATTATATAATAAAATAATTATAATATTTTATATTAAGGTAATTACCTAAAATTATATCCACTTCCATCAAATGGTTTATGAAATCATCATTTGTGTGTACGGTGGACTACCGCCTCGCGAACAAACGTTATTTTTTTTTCATTATCACCTTTTATGGTTGGGTATGAAGATGGATAATATATATATATATATATATATATAATAATTATACCTATGGATTCATTATATCACATATCACTTTTTATTTTTTATTCTGTAGGGGATACTATAATATTGCTCGTGTGTACGACATATTACCGCCTTGCAAAGTGACACAATTCGTTTTTTACTAATGCTTTACATGGAAGGTGATAAAGATAAATTTAATGAATATATATGATATAAATTAAATAATTATTATATTAATGACATATTTATAATTCTTAAAAGATAATATATCATTTTATTTCTTATACTGAAAAATGACAACGTCACTCGTGTACGTGTGGACTACCGCCTTCACGAAGCGACGTGTCTCTATTTTCATCACCAAACCACATGGATGATATATATAAGTATATTTAAAGAAATAATATGATATATATTATATTATAATAATTTTTTAAAGATAAAATATTACTTACCTTCTTTCCATAATGATCATTGAAAATGGAAATGCTACTCATGTGTACGTACGACCTACTATTTCCATGATCATAACGTAATTAATTTCTCTTAAACATCATTATTGATTGGTTTTAAAAGTATAATTGATGTATAAATATGATAATTATGTCATAATTATTATTATAAATATAATGAAACTATATAATATGTATAAGAACTGGAAATTTCATGATAAAGAACAAATGAGAAAACAAGGCAATTAACACCCAAAGTAATGAAAATAATGAAATATTATTGAAAAAAGGGGATAAGATGTTATAAAAGGATCATATATATGATATTATAAATATTAATATGGTTCTATTATAATTTAATAACTTATTTAAAACCACTATACAAGAGTTTTAATAACGTTCAACTAAAATGAAGTGTGGGGTAATGGATTTCATCTCAATTTAGATTCCATTGAGACTTATTTGTTATTATGCACTAATTCACTTTTATATGGTGTATATTGTACCCATTTAACATGTAATATCACGATTCATTCATAATTAATGGTATTTTAAGTTTTAATTTGAATCATTTCATCCAAGGTGATTTGACTTGAAAATTACCAAGTGGTAAAAGTTATTGTACAATCTTACTTTTATTTTGTGATTGTTAACTTTATCTTAAAAGAATCACTTTCTTATAATGATTTTTCCTTAGATATTAAATTTTTATAAAATATAAATATTATTTCATGATGGATATGATTTTTTCCTAAACTTTATATCATGTTTACATATGGTTTTTACTTTTAAAGTTATTTGATCAACTAGGGAAATATTGATAAATTCATTTCATTTAATCAATACAGATACTTGATGATAAGGCACATTATTCATGAGTTAAAATGATTAATTGATTTATGAGGAGTTATTTGGACATGTATACATGGGCATGGATCAATTATAGATATACCCTAGATGCATAAACATGTCTCATGATACAAATCAGTTGTCCAAACCAGATGATTTTATACCTAGTAGTTTTAAATTAGTTGGCCAAACCAGATGAGTTTTTACCCAATAATTTTAAACTATATCGAGGATAGATCTTAATGGTAGAGGTATCATGTGCCTAATATATGATGTCAAATAATTAATTATTTTCTTCATTAATAATTTATCCATTATTATCCATGATATTTTCACAATGATATTATCTCTAGGTGCATTTCATTCTCAGTTTATTGATTAAATGGAATGTTTTTTCAGTTATTTACCTTAATGTATTGATTATTCCTAATATTATCATGATATTAAAGTTATTTAAATGGAATATATGTTCAATTATTTACCTTGTGATGTTGATTATTCTTATTTATTCATAATAGCTTTTGTTGTACTTAACCCTCACTAAGCATTTGAGCTCACCCTTATTTTTTTATTTTATCAGGATTCTATGAAGTGTACTATTTTTGATATGTATGGATATGATAGAGGGAATAATGTTATTCTTCAAAAAAATTATGTTTTAATTTATATTTTCAAATGTAATATGGGAATAATGTACATATATAGTTTACAAAGACTGCCAAACTATTTGGTCCTTTGGAATGCGATTCCTTATATCTTATGCCAATGTAATAAAGTAAGACACAAGCTCCGGACTACCGGGGTTGGGGTCATTACACTGCCTCTATTTAGATATTGAACCTTAAGAAGATAATTTTTTCCATCAATCAAGATATAACACGAAAGTTATACTAAATTTTTATATGGATAAGTTGCATCCATTAAGTATATCAATTATTTTATGATCTCTTGATAGAGATAAAGATCTTTTCCAATTATAATAGGAAAATGAAAAAATTCTTGGATTTGAACTACCCCATATTAGTGTTATAGTAACTGTTTCTGATGATTTCTTCTAGGGCACGTCTGCTCATCGTGCATTATTTGAGTTCACTGAAGGAATGCATTATACCCCGCATTGTTGCTTTCCAAAGGTGGGAGACATTAATCACTTATTTAGAGATGTTTTATCCTTTATCAAAATGAGATTATGGGATGCCAGTTCCTCATTCCATGGATTCCTCTGAATTCTTAACATAGTCCAGGTCTCCCTTATAGATTAATATGTTGTTCATGAAACTCATTCTTGGTGCTACCTCTTCGTGGATTCCAATTAATCATGATGATTCTGTATAGATATCCCAAAGGGTCTAGTCAGGGTAGTAACCTTTAGTTAAGATAATAGTCATGTCGGGAATCAGTGGCATGTCTAAACATTGGAACATTGGAGCACCTATATTTTTCCTCATAAGAGGGATTCTCACGGGTGTGAAAAAATAAGGCATCCCACGTCAATCATAGGGTATTTTATTCCAGAGGCATGTCTTTCAAGGTTTTCCTCAGGCATCCCATGTTTAACATGAGGTAGGCTATGGGTTTAACATCTATTGGAGATGGGGTGAGGTTAATCAAGATTCCAGATGAAGGAGGATCAGATAGGTACATCCCTAGGAGGGAGAACCTGGAAGGTTTACCATATGGGTGGATTAGAGTGACCAATGAGGGAAGAAACGGGGTGGTGTGTCTCATGAAAAGAAGGTTTCTCACTACTAATGGGTATGTCCCTAGGGGGGAGGCATCGGGGTTTACCATTGGATGGGTGGGAACGCCTATAATGATGAACCTAGGTGATTTATCCCATGATGGAAAAGATTTTACACCATGAAGGCTGATCTCAACACCACTAAGGGAAGATCAAGGAGGGGGGCCCCAATGAGGGGGACACCAAAGTTTACCATTGGCTAGGATTAAAACTCGGGGAGGCTTCCTACATACCCTATGTAGAAGATAGAGATCAAAACCCATGTAGTTTGGAAGGGTGATGTTGGGATTACGCATGGATAACTGCCATTATCAAGAGAATTTCTCTTGGTTGGATGGTATAGATTGTGTGGGGATTATGCATGGTTAGCTTCCCGAGTGCTACTAGGAGTAGTGATGATGTGGATGGGGATTACGCGCTAGGATGACTCAAATGGATGGAATGATCTCATCAATATGTGGAATCATGAGTAAGAATATGGATGGAAATAGAGGAAGTGTTGATGGAATGGATGGAGTGTGAGGGGTTGTTGGGATTAAACCTAAAGGAGGATTCCTACATATCTCAGTGGTTGGGAATCAGAGTCTACATAGTTTGGGATTGGTGATGAGACACCTAAGGAGGCTACTTGTGAGAATGAAACACATTGATAGGGATTCAAAGGAAGTGTAACCTCTAGGTTGGGGCATGATCCTCCCGAGACATAACGACATGAGGGAAAGACCAGGATAGGAATGGATGATGGGCTTGAACCTTAGGGAAGCTTCCTAAAAAACCTGTTTAGAATACGGGGATCAAAGTCTACATAGTTTCGGATGACATTAGGGCTTACACATGGATATCTAACCTTTGACATGATGGGGTTTACACATGGTTATCATCCCAAATGAATAGAATTGGATGAAGTGATATCACCAGGATAAGGGTGAAGTGATGGATGGAGTGATGGAATATGGATCAGAACACCTCAGGGAGGTGAATCTGGGGGATTTGTACCATAAAGGGAATATGTCACATCATGAGAGTAAATCCCTAGAAGGGAGCACTCAATTTTACCATTTATTGGTTTTGAACCTCAGAGAGGCTTCCTATGTACCATATTTAGAAGATAGGGATCAAAACCCACGTAGTTTGGAAGCGAGGGGCATGGGGTTACACATTGAGGCAGCTCAGATAGAGTCATGGTCACTGTTAATCTTTAATCCTATATGAGTCATGATCGGTGCAAGAAACAAGAGGTAGAAGAAGACTTGATGATAATGATGCAAGAGGTGCGGCCACGAGAGGTGATGTGGGGATTACACACTGAGGTGGGCTAGGGTGATGGAGATTGGGGATTACTCTAGTGGGATTCCCAAGGAGGATCTCATTCCATGAAAGGAGGATATCATTTCTCTGTAAGGAGGGTGAGGAAGATCTCACTCCCATGGAGATGAGTGGGCATAGAAAATGCCTGAGGCGGAGCACCCCATGTGCATTGAATGGGGTGAGGCTACAATTTAACATTGTGTTTTGAGGATGACGGGGCTTGTCAGTTTAACGTACTGCAGCTTAGATGGGGAGGACTCTCTCCTTACCCCCTAGACTTACATAACTGATACCCACCCACACTTGGGGAAGGGAAGGCATCGACAATTCCCTATGGGAGTGGTGAGGAGGAGTAGTTGATAGTGTAGTCCATTTTAACATGGCTATGATAAAAATAAAGATTCATTATCACACCTCTTGCAAAAAGAAAAAGGTAGGGAAATACAATAAGGGACATTGCACGAGGGACCAAGAAATCAATTAGAATAATCCTGGAGGTCTGCATGGTAGGTGTGAACAAGAAGATATAAAACATGTTTCCTAAGGATGGAAGCAATCCATGGAGGCTTAAAGATAGGGTGCACACAATATTAGAGACTTGCGTGCAAAAGGAGGGGGATTGAGTGAAATATGGATACGAACAAGGGTAAGCGGTGCGTGCAAGAAGGGTCTTTTGCATTCTATTTCCTTATATGAAAAGGAAATGGGCGAGGGTCAAGACCTTGTAGGCCCACATGAAGGGGGACCATGGGGGACCCATCATTAAAGATACTATACCTTGGACTATAGGGATCTTAGTTTAAGGTCATAGAGTTTGGACTATAGGGATCTTAGTTTAAGGTCATAGAGTTTAGACCATAAGGTTGTGAAACTTCTTTATATGGGTATAAACCCTATCAAGACTCATAATCCTACGTGAACCATGATCGGTGTGGGAAAAAAGGATCGATGTTAGGCTTTCACCATCATATATAGAAGTGTACAACATGAGATCTTCTCACTCGATGTGCGCAGATGCACTGAGGGAAAACACTAGGGGTGTTAGAGTTCCACTAGAGTAGGAAATTGGAATATATGTAAATAAAAACTTCCAAGTTCTGGATTAGGGAAGGGTCGATTGATGGGTAGGATCATTGTTGACCATATTCACAACACATGATTCATAACTTCAACAATCAAGGATGGGGCATGAAAACACAGAAATGACTGTTGAACAAGTTCGAAACACAGGATTCAATGTTTGTTGCTGAAAATCCATTCGATCATTGGCCCAGGATGGGAGGTGAGTTGACGCAACATAGCCATCAATATTAGGGGGTCCTTATAGATGTGAAAGATGGTAAAAATCCAATCCCGAAAATACTCAAAGCATGGAGATGGGTCAAGAAGATATTCCCATTCAGTCTCGTGCCCCAACGCATTAGGGGTATGTCAATGGAAGGACCTAACTGAACCCAGGATGAAAGACCCTGATATTGAAAATAGTTTAAGGTCGTATTTCTTGGACCATAGGCTTAAATGTCATAAATTTTGGACTATAGGTGGTCGGTTTAATTTCGTGTGTGTGGGAAATATCAATGCAGTTTAACGTCATGCAGTAAGGATGAAGCACTATATAGTATAGAGACATATAGCTTAGACTATAGAGTTATTAGTTTAGGGTTATAGAATCCAGACTGATGGAGAGAGGGTATCTCTGGTAGACATATGAAGTGTTGAGGGATGACAAAACCAACATGAATGATACAAAGAGACCCAATTTTGCACAACATTCCTAAGAGAACCATGATGTCAGGCTTTCCCTATCACATGGGAGCACACAATAATGGAAAGGAAATTTCATGTGGGAAATTCCCAACCATAATAAAATTCCCACTCAATGTGTGTAGATTCATGGAGGGACAACACTAGGGGTGTTGGAGATCCACCAAAACATAAGGAGGTGAAAAGTGTGAATCACAACACCCGATATATAGAACACAATGAGGGTGGAGTGACGATGGAGGATAACTGCTGACCTTGTTTGAAACACAACATCTATATCATGTTACTCGGGATGGGGATAGGAAAATGAGTTTTGGACACTAACCATGTTTGAAACACGATACCTATCTCAAAATATCATCCAAAGTCTTCTAGAGAATTGGCCTAGAATGGTAGGTGAGCTGATAAGGAATAGCCAGGCCATTAGGGGGTCCCTTAGAACATGAAATAGGATGGGGATCTAGGTTAAGGGATGTGTGAAGCATGGAGATAGATTGAGGGAATTTCCCTATGTAATACAACACCCCAGGTTTTATACCATCGCACATTAAAACATGATGGTGTGGAACATCCGTAGTCCTTAAGGATCAGGTTCCCAAGGGGGTCAAAGGCCAAGATGGAACTCAGGGTAAAGGTCCATGGTGTTGCTAATAGTTTAATGTCATGTTTCTTAGACTAGAAGTGTTTTATAGTTTAGAGTCATATAGCTTCGACTATAGGGTGCCTAATTTAATTTCATGCGCTTGGGAAATATTCGTGTTGTTTAACTTCATTTTGTAAGGGCATAAATGTCACATAGTTTATTATCATGTGACTAGAACATTGTGCGAGAGAGAGATGCATCCCAAAGGAGAATTACATGGTGTGGTAAATAACCCAATGTGAATGAGGGACAAAGAGACCCACAATACGCCACCCACTATTAAAGGGGAAATCAATCCAAAGGACCAAAAAGGTGAATGTGATTTTGTGGATGGGCTCAGGAACAAAATGTTCAAGAATCGCTACGTATCCCATAAGGATGGGAATTAAGCCACGAATAGTTCTAAAGATCCATGAAGCTTAACATAACGCGGTAAGGAAAAAATGGGAGGGGTTCTTTAAGAGAAACATGCATGGTGAGACTACCATAACCCAACGTGAATTGTGAGAAAAGGGATCCACACCACACCACACACTCCCTAGGAGGAAACCCAGGCCAAGTGGCCAAAAAGGTTTGGAATTCTGTAGTTGGGCCTAGAGATTAAATGTCTGGGCATTACTACATATCCCATAAGGATAAAAATCAATCCACACATAGTTCTGGAAGAGGGAATGGTAGGTGGATAGTGAAAAAGGGGGGATATATCCTCTCAAATGAGAATATTGTGGTTGTTATGTAGTTTATTGTCATGTGAAATAGGAAACTGAAAATATTAGTTTAAGTTCACAGAGTTCAGAACAATTAAAGTGGATATGTGCAGTGTAGATCTGTAAGAAAAACCGACGTGAATGAGGGACAAAGTGATCCACACCACACCACACATTAATAAATGATACTCGGGCCAAGGGTCCAAAAGGTTGAGTTCGTGATTCTGGGGTTGGGCCTAGGGATGAAATGTTTAGGCGTCACTATATATCCCATAAGGATGGGAATCAATACATACATAGTTCTTGAGGATGGAATGATAGATGTCTAGTTCCAAGGGTCAACTTCTTCTCAGGTGAAGACATCATAACACTGTGTAGTTTATCATAATACAACCAAGACACATAATACATATTTAAACATCGTACGGTAAGGACGAGGGCTGTTATGTTGTTTATCATCATGAAAAAAGGACACTAGAGGTCTTAGTTTAGGGTTGTAGAGTTCAGACCATAGGACGAGGCTTCTAAAGTGGAAATATGTAGTGCAGTGCCATGAGGCAACCCAACGTGAATGAGGAACAAATATATCTACATCACAACACACATTCCTAATAAGTACTCACACAACTTTTAACGTCATGGGGGATGATGAAAAAGGTTTTGGAGAGTTTGTGGCTAGGACCAAAGATGAAGTGTCTGGGAATATCTACATATCCCATAAGGATGGGAATCAAGCTATATGTAGTTTTGGAATATCAGTGAAGTTTAAATTTCATGTGGTAAGGATGAGGGGCATGGTTTAATGTCGTGTAGGATAGTGAAGTTTAGTGTCATGTAGGAAAATTACATTTTCCTTTTAAGGTCATGCAGAAAGAACCATCAATTCTATGTAGTTTAACATCATACAGGATGAAGAAGCAAAATTTAATGTCAAATTTATTGGATGAAGTGGAGGGAGTTCTCTATGAGGGATGTGTATAGTGAAACCACTATAGACCGATGCGAATGAAGACCTGAAAGGCCCCCATGCCACACCATACATTCTCAAGGGGAACTTTTACATTGTTTAAAGTCATGATGCTTGAACTTGGGAACCTAGTTTAATTTCATGTGCCTAATAAATGATCTCCTAGTTTAAGATCATAGAGTTTTGAACCTATGGAGTTTAACATCGTACATGATGAGAAAAAAACTCATGTGAAGTATTGTTTGAGAAACTTGGAATTGGTGGGAGGAGTGATTCTATTTCCATCCCTAGTGACCAAAGAATATACACATGTTTTTGACACTTTCGCCGGGGCGCGAGCATCTGTCTATGAGGACGCAAAGCTGTTGTCCCGTATTCCTACTTTACAAAGGCATGCGACATCTGTTCCTTATTCAGGGACGTTTGATCCTTGATCGAAATGAGATGATGGGATGTAGGTTCTTCCTTCTGTGGATTCCTCCTCGGAACTCATCACCTAGCCCGGGTCTCCCTCATAGATTTAAGTCGTGGTTCGTGAATCTTGTTCCTGGTGCCATATCTTCATGGACACCGGTTAATTAAACTACTTCCGTCAAGACATTCCATGGGGTCTTGACATGGTAGTGACCTTCAGTCAGAGTAGACGACAACATCAGGCATGTTGCGGTATCTTTGGGTGTGTGGACATTGGGAAACCTGTATTATTCCTCATAATAGGGTATCTCAAGGGTGTAGAACTCGAGGTATCCTATGTCGAATGCAAAGAATCATATTTCATAGGCATGCATCTGAGGTTTTCCTCATCTTCCCATGTCTAACACAGGGTATGACACATGTTTAACGTCTTGCGAGGACGGTTACACCAAAGGTGTTTCATCTGAGGTTTTCCTCAGGAATCTCATGTTTATCATGAGGTAGGCCATGAGTTTAATGTCTTGCAGAGACAGAATGAGGGTGATCATAACATTCCATAAAGATGGATCAGAGGTGGTGTGTCCCATAGTGGGGAGATGTCACACCTTGAAAGCTGATCTGGACACCACTAAGGGCGGATCAGGGAGTGTGCACCCCAGAATGGGGGAACACCAAGGTTTACCATTGGTTGGGATTGAACCTCAGGGAGGTTTCCTACGTACCCTATATAGAAAATAGGGATCAAAACCCACATAGTTAGAAGGGGTGATGAATCATGGTGTACACAGAGGACAACAACCCGAATACATGCTGGGTCTTACACGTGGATAGCAGCCCAGGTACTGCTAGGAGCAGTGAAGAAATGGATGACATGATCCCACCGGGATGTGGAGGCCCAGGTAAGAATCATGATGGATGACAGAGAGTTGAATGAATTGGAGGGGGAATGAAATGGGACCATCGCAAGGGCAATGGTGAAGTTGGTCTTGAGCCTCGAAGAGACTTCCTACATATCCCCGTGGTAGGGAATCAAAGTCCAAATAGTTCAGTGGGACGATGGGACACCTGAGGAGGCGGCTCATGAGAATGGACACATGGATGGGACCCAGAGGAAGTGGAACCTCTGGGTTGGGGCATGACCTTCTTGAGACACATAGGCTTGAGGGAGAGATCAGGATGAGAATGAGTGATGGGATTGAGCCTTAGGGAGGCATCCTACGTATCCCCATGGCAGGGAATCAAAGTCCATGTAGTTCATCTGACAATGGATTACCGCCGAATGAGGTCGCAACGACTTACCACTGGATGGGGTCTCGACCGCTTACCGTTGGATGGGGTCCCGATGGCTTACTGCTGGATGGGATGACAATGGATTACCGCTGAATGGGATCGTAGTTTGACGTCATGAGGGACAGGGGTGAAACGAAGTGAAGATGGTCGGGACAACCAGGTGGTGGGATTGAACCTCGTGGAGGCTTCCTACATACCATGCCTTGACATGGATCAAAGACCACGTAGTTCAGGATGGGGCGTGTCAGCGAACTGACATGAAGATAGACTGGGGGTCTGATAGGTGTTGGGCTTGAACCTCATGAGGTTTCCTACGTACCATGCCTTGGCATGGATCAAAGTCCTTGTAGTTCAGGAGGGTGTCATCAGCGAACTAACATGAAAGGGGGTCGGAACGACCAAGTGGTGGGCTTGAACCTCGTAAAGGATTCCTACGTACCATGCCTTGACATGGATCAAAGTCCCTGTAGTTCGGGAATACAGTTTAATGTCATGTGGGATGGGGGTGAACCAACATGAAAGGGGGTCAGAACGACCAAGTGGTGGGCTTGAACCTCGTGGAGGATTCCTACGTACCATGCCTTGACATGGATCAAAGTCCCCGTAGTTCGGGAATATAGTTTAACGTCATGTGGGATGGGGGTGAACCGATGTGAAAGGGGGTCAGAATGACCAAGTGGTGGGCTTGAACCTCGTGGAGGCTTCCTACGTACCATGCCTTGACATGGATCAAAGTCCTCGTAGTTCGGGAATACAGTTTAATGTCATGTGGGACGGGGGTGAACTGACATGAAAGGGGGTCAGAACGACCAAGTGGTGGGCTTGAACCATGTGGAGGCTTCCTACGTACCATGCCTTGACATGGATCAAAGTCCCTGTAGTTCGGGAATACAGTTTAACGTCATGTGGGATGGAGGTGAACCAATGTGAAAGGGGGTCAGAACGACCAAGTGGTGGGCTTGAACCTCGTGGAGGCTTCCTACGTACCATGCCTTGACATGGATCAAAGTCCCTGTAGTTCAGGAATACAGTTTAACGTCATGTGGGATAGGGGTGAACCGACGTGAAGGGGGTCATAATGACCAAGTGGTGGGCTTGAACCTCGTGGAGGCTTCCTACGTACCATGCCTTGACATGGATCAAAGTCCCCATAGTTCTTTGGGTTGTCATGGTCGGTGCTTACTCTAAGACCATGTGAGTCATGCTCGGTGTGAGAAATAAGAGGCAGCAGGGACCTGATGATCACTTCATGAAAGGTGCATCCGTGGGATGTGAGGAGGGGGGATTACACATTGAGAGACCCACGGTGCTGGGACTTACTCCAGGATGGAGGCCCGTGTGCCACTATGGAGCAACAATGGTGGATGGGGCTTACGCAAGGAAGCTGCCCGGGTGCCGCTATGGAGCAGCAATCGTGGATGGGGCTTACGTAAGAAAGCTACCCGGGTGTCTTTCCTCATGTCTGGCCATGAGGGCATCCCAACCCACTGGTGGATTGAGGCCTTCACCTATGCGCTAGTGCACAAGCGGGATAACTCCAAGGGCGTTGGAATCAGTCCGAACAAAGGGAGATGAAATGTGTGAATCACATGCCCGACATTCGGAACGCGGTGAGGGTGGCGTGATGATAGAGGATGACTGCTAACCGTGTTTGAAACACAACATCCATATCATGTTAGCCTGAAGTGGGGACAAACAAATGAGGGTCGACTGTTGACCGTGTTCGAAACACAGGACCTTACTCGAAGCGTTGTCCAAAGTCTTCCAGGGTGTTGGCCCATGATGGTAGGTGAGCCGATGCGGCATGGGACCAGGCCGTTAGGGGGTCCCTCCAGACATGGAAGTGGATGAGGATCCAAATTAAGGACACACAAAGCATGAGGTGGAGTGATGGAATGTTTGAACGGATTCCAATGCTCTTGAAATTACGCCACTGTAATCATGGCATTAGGCATCTCATGCTTGGAGCATAAGGAATCTATTGTTGGGAGAAAGAGGCATCCTATGATTGGAACATAGGGAGTACTGCAATTTAAATTCATTTAGAGAATACTATTGGCATCTCATGCTTGGAGCATAAGGCATCTCTCATATAAGGCAAGAGGCATCCTATCATTTGTTAGATAAGAAGTACTACAGTTTATAGTCATGTAGATAGGACTATTGGCATCTCATTCTTAGAGCATAAGGAATCTCTTGTTTGGAGTAAGAGGCATCCTATGTTTGGAACACAGGGAGCACTACAGTTTATAGTCATGTAGAGAGGACTATTGGCGTCTTATGCTTGGAGCATAAGGAATCTCTTATACTGAGTAAGAGTCATCCTATATTGATCATATAGGGATTACTATAGTTTAAAGTCTTATAGATAATACTATTGCCATAAGGCGCCAAGCAATGGCTGGTGTTGGGACTTACGCAAGGGCGACCCTTTCTGGTTTAACCTGGCATTGGAGCCAAGTGATGGGGTTTGGAGGGGTTTCCTGAGGAATGGATCGACTCAGGGTACCCGGGAAGTTGATGATGAGAATATCAACTCATGACATGTGAAAGGGACCAAGAGGAATATGCCGACTCAAGGTGATTCATGGTGTGCGAAGGAGTATGTCAAATCATGGCATTACATAGGTGGAAGGTGGGTGCTCAATGGAAAATCCTGATGTCCCGACCCGAAAAGTTCACGGTGAAACTCTACATTTTTCATGGGGGTTTGTGATGGTAGTGAAGGGACCAGCCCAGAGGGCCAAGACCATAGCCCGACACTGATCCCGAGCAAGGGTGTGGGGTTGCAGCCCCTGCGGTATGGACCGGTGGGTGCGAAGGTAGGAGCATCGCAAAGGATAAGTCTTCACGGAGCATGGCCTCGCGAAGCAAAGGTCTCTCACGGAGCAAGGGTGGCTCATGGAGCAAAGGTGGATCGTGGAGAAAAGGCCTCTCACAGAGCAGTATCGCGAAGGAAGATGCTCGTGGAGAAGCATCGTGAAGGACGCTACTCACGGAGCATGGGCTCACGGAGCAGTATCGTGAAAGATGCTGCTCACGGAGCTCTGTGAACCGGGAGATCGGCCACCCAAGGGGAGAATTGGCCGTCATCTGAAGGGGGGGTGAGATGGGTATTTATAGGCAAGGGGTTCCACGAAGCAGAGCTCACTCAGTGCGAAGAAGGAGCTTGCTCCACGGCGGGTTCGCGAACGTCAAAGGCGTTCGCGGAATATCCCGCCTCCTTCCTTCATGGCGGGTCTTCGCGGCGTGTCGCGAATGTCAAAAGGGTTCACGGAGCATCCCACATTCTTGCTTCACGATAGGTCTTCACAGTGCATTGAGAATGTCAAACGGGTTCACGGAGCATCCCGCCTCCTTGCTTCGCGGCGACGCTCCGCGATCGTAGAGGGGACTTCGCGAAAGGGCTTCGCGAACTAGTTTTCCAGCCCAACTTCAAATGTCCATAACTCCTAATCCGTAACTCTGTTCGAGCCCTGTGACCTACCAAATAGAAGCTTTCAAAAAGGACTACGATCTTGGACTGTGTATAGAAGCATCTGGAAAATTTTGGGGATGCGTTTTCTGGGGCCAACAACACCGTTGGGATAGGCCTTGTGAATGATGTAGGCCCCCTCCCATTTAGGCTCCAACTTTGGTAGTTTCCTGCATAATATCATTGGCATCCTTAGATCCAATACCATGTCACCATGAAGAAAGGATCTAAGATAAAATATCGTGTTGAAAGCTCTAGATATCTTTTTATGGTGCCTCTCTAGATTATGAAAGGCCTAGAGCCTGTTCTCATCGAGAATTTCTAGTTCACATAGACAGAATTATTCTACTCTGTCTGACATCTACTAATCATAGAAAACTATACAGAGTGATGGAAACTGAATCTCTATGGGTTGGACTACCTCTATTCCATATAATAAGGAACATGGAGTCACTTGGGTGTAATTGCGAGTCATCTTATGATAATTATGTAGAGTGTTGGGGAGCTTATCCAGACATCTTATCTTGTTATGGCCCACTATCTTCTACAAAATATTAGAGATGGTCTTTTTTAACATCTCAATTTTTCCATTTTCTTACACATGGTAGCGAGAAGTATGGTTGGACCATATACTATACTTGGCATACAACTCCTTCAACTCAACTTCCTGGAAATTGGTTCCGTTATCAATGATAATAGCACGAGGGACCCCAAATCAATGGATGATATTGGAGCTCATAAATTCAATAATAGACTGGGCCTTGAATTCCTTGAACGAAATTGCTTCTACCCACTTTGAAAAGAAATCTGTCATGATCAGGATAAACCTTAATTGGAGAGCTGTTGCTGGTGGGTATGGTCCCACAACATCGAGTCCCTAGAATGAAAAGGTCCAAGAGTGTTTTGTAGTTTGGAGGGTTTATCGTGGTCTAGGAATGAATTTAGCATGGATTTGACATGCATGGAACCTCTTGGTGAACTCGATATAGTTATGGACCATTGTGGGCCAAAAGTATCTCAACCTTTGAATCTGGTGGAAGAGATTCATCCCTTCCTGATGAACACCATAGGACCCAGCATGTAATTCCTACACAATCTGGGGGAATATTATCTCCTTGAATGTAATAAAGGATGATTCCATTAAACCCACATTTATAGAGAGTTTTATCTAGGCTAGTACCACTCAGGAGGGTAAACTAAATTGTATGACGATGGATTCACTCACGTTCGTCTCTATCTGATGGGAGATTTCCATACTGGAGATATTAGATGAAAGGAGTTATCCAATTAGAGTTTAAATCAGCTAAAGGGGGATCTGAAGAACCTGATGTGGAAGTATCAGTGGTATGGTGGTTTACCTGCTGGTTGTTGTCATCATCTAAACTGACAGGGGTGATGAATCTTTGATGATCCAAATGAATGAACATATCTTCCCAGTTAGGCTCTATGAGAGAAGAAGATAGACTGTCCAGAGCATCAGCTCGACCATTATGTGACCAAGGAACATGTGTCACCTTTGGATGAGAAGGGAACTGGGCTATCATATAGAGAGCATGCTTGAGCAAGGTCACAATCTCGATCTTTCTGAAAATGTAGTCATCGTTGATCTTCTTGATGACTAGCTCATATTCCACCTTCAAACGTAGGTGGGGAACATCAATATTGAGAGACAAATCAAGACTAGTGATGATAGCTTAATACTCTAACTCATTGTTGGTGGAGCTATGGCATCCTGCCTTCTTATTATATAACTTTTCATTATATTTTACAAACAGAGGATCTTTAAAGTCTAGTGTCTTAGAAAAAGGTACATAATACATGTAAACGTAAAAACATATTTTAATACTCTTGAAAGGATTATTTATATTTTAATTCTAATTATAATTACTAAATCTCATTACCTAGGTACATACATCAAAGGAAAGGGTGAGAATAAGGCCTAGTAAGGGTAAATAAGGGAATCAATTTACTTGTGATATCATTAAGAACTTGATGAAATACATAAAGGAATGGGAAATGGAAAGAGATTAATATCATAATAAAAATAACATGAATAATAACTTGAAAATTTAGCTACAACATTTAATTTATAAATTCATAATCATATCACCAAGGTCCATCCCCAAGGAGTCATAAAAATTACCAAGGTTATTCACCAAGGCATTGTAAAACATGTCATATCTAGAGATTAATTTATTTACCCAATGCATTGGAGCACTATCAAGCCGCACCCTTAATATGTATTTATTTTCATGTGATCCACATATATCATAATCAAACATTTCATAAATAACCCATAGAAAATAAAAGAGATGGGTTTTATATCAAAATCATGGCGTTTTAAGAAGTGCTTAAAAACATGATCATTATATCATTTATAACCCATGGAAAGGGAATGATGATTTTATATATATCAATTATAGAATAAAATATATCACTTTTATGTATTTATGAATACACCAGAAAATTAAATTGGTTTGGGTATTCATATAAATAAAATAAGAGATTTTATTGAGAAAAAGAGAGAGATTTTGAGATGAAAATTCTATAGCACAATGACTATGCAACATGGTTTTAGAAAAAATTAAAAAGAGAGGGGACATGGGTCACCCATTAATAAAAGACTCATAATATAGTATCAGGATATAATAAAATTAAAATAAGAACATGGTATAGAAACTTGAAATAGATACCATATATAAGAGAACTTTAATGGAAAAAAAGATGTTGAGAATTCCCTTATGAAAATTCAACAGCCTAACGACGTCACTTAAAACTTCAAAAAATGAGTTGATGAGAGAAAAAAGGGTCTCTCATAATTTTTAAATAAAATTTAACAATAATAAATATATATAATAACATACCCCAACATAAGAAAATGGAAACTAAAAGACATAACATAAAAGAATCTTTGACTAAAAGAGGAGGGTGAAAAACTCCCTTACCTTGAAGAGTAACTTCAAAAAATTGATGGTTGGGACCTTGGGGGGCTTAAGGGAACCTTGGGAGGACTCATTGGGAGGTAAAAAGACTAGATATTTGTTGAGGAGGAATTTTTAATGAAAATAATTAAGTAATGAGTTGGTATTTATAACAAAAGCGAGGGAATATTTTATTAATTTCCAAGGGACAACTCATTAGTGGTATTTGAAAAACCATGGGTTTTCCCATGGTATTTGCCCATAGTTTTAGAAAACTGGTAAAAATCATATAATATATTAATAAAAATGTGTCTACAAACATTTTAAATTATATATTACATCATTATGATGTCATAAAAAACACCGAAAACTCAAAAACTGTATTTTTACTATTCACCAAAAATTAAGTTGATCTTATCAGACTCTAAATTTATTACTAATCACAACTGTATATGTCCATTTTTTGAAAATAATTTTACACTATTAATTATTTAAATTATAAAAAATATTTTAAAATACTCTCTTCTTTTTCAATATTAATCAATAATATGAAACTTCTAAAAATTCATCCTATATTTATTTTGACATTTGAAATTAATTTTTTTACCATAATAAGAAATAACAATTTCATTTATACAAAAGAATTACACAAAGTATATAAGTCCTAATTACATATCCCCTTATAAAACCTATATAGGACCTAAGAGTAAGGTGTGTAATGGTGATAAAATCTTGGGGTGGCTCAGACAACATTGCCCGAGTGGTGATTTATATTAGCTTGAACTTCTCCCAAAGGCGATTACGTTCAAGATTATCATGTTGAAGATAAGATTCAGATTGGTCCAGAGAAAAACCCAGTGATGTTACCTCCTTCCCAATCTCTAATAAATGGGATTTGTATGGCCTGAGTCTACTAGATGAGGTCATCAAATCTTTTTTCTGCATTAATTATCCATTATTATTTATATTTTAAACAACAAATATAACATTAAAAATTATTATTATTTCCAACAGTCATATTGACCAATGGTCATATAATGGTCAAAACCCAATGGTCTCATTTAATTCATACTTATATATTTTTTATTGATTATGACATAGAAAGACATACATTTTCAATAAATAAAATATTATTCAAAAGTTCGGGTCATTACATTCTTCCCCCCTTAAGAAATTTTGTCCCTAAAATTTCAAATCATACCCTCAAAAGAGAAAATGTGTGGGTAATTCTACCTCATAGACTCCTCTAGTTCCCAAATGTCTTATTTATATTTGTGGTTCCTCCACAATACTTTAACAATGTGGGTAGTATTGTTGCATAGAACCTTGACTCTATGATCTAAGATCTCCACTAGCTACTCATCGTAAGAGAGGTCATGTTCCAGTTGTACCACCTCTGGATTTAGTACATGTGAAGAGTTGGGTATGTACTTACTCAAGAGGGATACGTGGAGTAAATCATGAACTTGTGATAGATTTGGAGTTAGTGCAAGCTGATAGGCCATTGCTCCTACGCAATCAAAGATTTTATAAGGGACAATGTACCTAGGGTTGAGCTTCCCTTTCTTCCCAAAACTCATAGATCTCTTCCAAGGTAAAACTCGAAGAAAGAATTTTTCACCAACATCAAACTCCAAGTCCATTTGACAGTTGTCAGCATAGATCATTTGATGAATATGAGAAGCCTTAACGTGTTGTTGGATAACATGAACCTTTTCTGTCATCTCTTGCACAAGATCAAGCCCAAGAAGCTTTCTGTCACCATATTTATCCCAAAAAGTAGGAGTTCTGCATCACTTCCCATATAGAGATACATAGGGTGTCATTTGAATGCTCAAGTAGAAATTATTGTTGTAATAGAAATCAACTAATAAGAGATGTTGATTCCATACACCATTAAATTCTACTGAGCATGTTCTCAGCATGTTCTTGAGTGTTTTAATAGTAATTTCAGATTGGGAATCAGTTTGGGGGTGATAACCCATACTGAAATTCAACTTGGTACACATATCATGTTGAATACTTCTCCATAATTTTTATGTGAACCTTGGATCATGATCAGATATGATAGAAAGTGTAACTCCATGTATCTTTACCACTTCCTTCACATAAATCTAGGCAAGTTGATCAATAGATAAATATTCCCGAATAGAGATAAAATGGGAAGTCTTGGTGAGATGGTCCACTATAACCCATATCACATTGTTTCCTTTGGAATTTATTGGGATACTAGTGATGAAGTCCATAGTGATATTGTACCTCTTCCATGCTGGTATGGGTAGTGGTTGTAATACCCCTTTAGAAAGATGTCACTCTGCCTTCACTTGCTGACATACCAGGAATCTTGTAGTGTAGTTAGGAATCTCCCTTTTCATATTATCCCACAAAAAATGATCATGAAGGTCCCTATACATTTTCATGATTCTAGGATGTATAGATAAAGTAGAGCTATGAGATTTATCTATCAAATCCTTCTTTATTTCTATAATAGATGGAACACAAAGTCTTGTACGAAATTTCAGTACACCTTCTTGATCAATTTTGAACTCAGGAAACTTCCCATCTTTCATAGCCTCAAACTTATTCTATAACAAAGGATCTTCTTTCTGAGCCTTCTTTATCTTATCTAGTAATGAGAGCCAAGAAATCATTTGGGATAGGGTTGATGATGTCCCTTCCCTTATAATTCCCACGTTCATTTTCACTAGGTCTTGGATCAAGGGATCTCTTTAAATACTCATCATGGATATAACAACTGGGTATTTCCTAATTAATGCATCATCAAATTTTTTTTCTTTTATGGGATGATAATGAATTTAACAATTATAGTATTTAATAAGTTACAACCATCTCCTCTGTATCATGTTCAATTCATTTTGTGTGAAAATATACTTCAAACTTTTATGGTATATCTATATATCACATTTCTCCCCATAAAGATAGTGCCTCCATATATTTAGAGAAAAAACAACCGCAGCCAGCTCAAGATCAAGTGTAGGATAGTTCTTCTCATGAGTCTTTAACTGTCAAGATGAATAAGTAATGACTTTTTCATTTTTCATGAGGGAGAACGCAAGCACTTTTAGAGATGCATCACTAAAAATAATGAATCCTTCTCTGCTTGAGGGTAGAGTTAACATGGGTGTAGTAACCAATCTCTTCTTTAGATCTTGGAAACTTTACTCACACTCCTTTTTCCAGATGAACTTGACCCCTTTTTAACTTAACTTGGTTAATGGATTAGAAAGTAGTGAAAAGTTTTTCAAAAACCTCCTATAATATCCCGCTAATCCAAGGAAACTACGAATCTCAGTTATTGTGGTAGGATGTGGCCACTCCTCTACAACATTTGTCTTTTTAGGGTCAACTAT
Organism: Viscum album; assembly: GCA_963277665.1. Classification (NCBI taxonomy): domain Eukaryota; kingdom Viridiplantae; phylum Streptophyta; class Magnoliopsida; order Santalales; family Viscaceae; genus Viscum; species Viscum album. The sequence goes on along the minus strand of OY728119.1, from coordinate 19,202,009 downwards.
GATTACTTTATTGGTTAAAATGTGCCCCAAGAAAGCAAATTGTTGTAACCAAAATTCACATTTGCTGAAATTTCCAGAAAGACTCTCCTTCTGTAGAGTTTGTAAAATAACCCTTATATGATCCTCATGCTCCTCATGACTTTTGGAATATATCATAATATCATCAATAAAAAATACCACAAAGTTATCAAGGTAGTCCTTAAATACTCTATTCATCAAATCCATAAAAATAGAAGGTACATTAGTCAATATGAAGGTCATAAAAACAAACTCATAATTCCCATATCTTGATCAGAAGGAAGTTTTTGGAATATCTTCCTTCCTCACCCTAAATTTATGATAACCAGATTGAAGATCAATCTTGGAGAAGAATTGAGCCCCACAAAGTTGGCCAAATAAATCATCAATTCTTAGAAGAGGGTATTTTTTCTTCATTGTGATCCTGTTCAGTTATATATAATTAATGCATAGCTGCATTGATCCATCCTTCTTATTCACAAAGAGAGCAGGTGCTCCCCAAGGACACACACTTAGTAAGATAAACCCCTTCTCCAAAATATATTGGAGTCTCTTCTTTAATTCCTCTATCTCTACATTTTCCATCCTATACGGGGTCTTTGATATCAGATGAGATCTAAGTATGAGTTCAATGGAGAACTCTACCTCTCTTTTTGGGGGAGGTCTAGGTAACTCCTTAGGAAATATGTCAATGTATTCATGGACGATGGGGACATTTTCTATCACTATACTATCATTTCCTTCCTTTTCTTCACCGATCAACTCCATAAAGAAGGATATAGGAGGTTATTTTATACAAAGACCAGATTGAGATATATCTACTTGAAAGATAACTATAGGTTTTCCATTCAATACTACTGATATTTACTTACTTATGCATTTGATCTTAGCATTATACTTTGAGAGCCAGTCCATCCCTAGTATAATGTCTAATTTCAGCATGAGAATGACTAATAGATTCACAATAATATTATGCTCAATAAAGTAAATACTAGAGTTTCTAAACACTGATGATGCTTGGATAATCCCACTAGGAGTCTTGATTGATAACTCTACTTTTATCCATTTAGGGGTTGATTATAAATTCCTTACAAACTTGGAGGAAATAAAGGAATGCATAATACTAGAATCAAACAAAGTACTTTCTAGATTTGAGAGAACAACAAGAGTACCTTCCACCACATAATATGGATATTCAAAATCATCTTTCATGATAGAAAAAGCATGACCTTGCTCCCTTGGCCTTTGCTAAGGCTGATGGTGATTCCCCTCCACTACCCTCATATTTGGAAAGTGATTGGAAAAGTTCCCAAGATGTCCACACTTATAGAATTAGACCTAAGGTAGGCCTGAACCATCTTCCCTTTGTCATTAGTGTTGGGAATTTGAGGCTTCACCTCACTATTACAATTCCACATGATATAGCCATCTCTTCCACACTTTTAGCACTTCCCTCTCTTGAGCAGGTAGTTCCCTGAATACTTCTTCCCACATTTATTACATGTGGGATGTTTCACTTGATTTTAACTTCTTCCCTAATCAAATATCCTCCATAAGATTGTCTTAATTGATATATTCTTATCATTGTATTTGTGAGACCACTACGTCTCACCGAACTCTAGTTCGACTTTTATAACACTCTGCATGATCTCCTCATAGCTATCATAGTCACAGTTTTCTAGATTCTTCCACATATAAGGTCTTATTCCACCAAATAATATAACAACCTTACCATTAGGATATATGACAAAGATTTAGGTGTAATGGAAAAGTCTTGTGAATTTCATCTCATAGCTTCCAACAGATTAATTCTCCTTTTGCTTCAGCTCGAGAAACTCCCTCTCCATTTTTGTTCTCATCAAACAAGGGAAATACTTATTAAAGAAGATACCTCTGAACTCTTCCCACTCAATAGCTTAAACCTCTAATCTTGGACTCATGTTTTTAATTAGTTCATAATACTTATCAACTTTTCCCTCTAAGAAATAAATAGTTAGGGTGACCTTCTATTATTCTGAACAACAGATCACAAAAAAGATCTTTTCAATAGAGCTAATCCACTATTCAGAAATCAATGGGTCAGTAGATCCACTGAACATTGGTGGTCATTGATGCATAAAGGACTCAACATAAAGTTTTTCCATTCATGGTGAAATTGGTCTCTCAACTTGATTCAAGTTATTTCCCATAACTTGAGTCTGTTGGTTCATCATTCTCATGAATGTTTCTATTTCATCTTCCATCTAAGGGCCGTCAGTGCATGATCCATTTTGGTCACCATTTGTACGGTTCCTTTTATTTTCCTCCATTTTCTAAAATAATAAAATCTTAGTGATAATATTATTTAATTTAAAAATCTTTTAACTATAAAGGATTTTTATTTCTTAAAACTTCATACTTAAACATATTATTCTTTAATAACAATTACATTTCTCTATAAATCCTTCATAATGATTCATAAAAATATTGTGATTAACCAAACATATCCCCAGAGAGTGTCAAACCAGGAGTACAGAAAGGCCCATTTTTGTGCACCAGTTCCCATTTGAGTCTAGCTCAAAACAGTGTTTTCAGGTTTTACCCCTAGATACATATGTGTTAGAGCCACATCCACTTGTTCATATCCAGACATGGATTTATTTGTTTGAAAACCACTTACTTAATATTTTACTAAAATACCAGGAAGTTTTCATATATTTAAAATTTTCTACAAGGTTCTTCCCGAGGTTTTCATATCCTAATTTCCACAAATAACCAAACTATCCTTTTATACCAACTATGGCATCCCGCCTTCTTATTACATAATTTTTCATTACATTTTACAAAAATATGATCTTTAAAGTCTAGTGTCTTGGAAAAAAGGTACATAATACATGAAAAAATAAAAAAAATATTTTAATAATATTGAAAGGATTCTTGATATGTTCATACTAAGTAGAATTAATGAATATCATAACCTGGGTACATACATCAAAGGAAAGAGTGAGCATAAGGCCCAGTAAGGGTAAATAAAGGAATTAGTTTACTTGTGATATCAATAAGAACTTGATGAAATACATAAAGACATGAGAAATAGAAATAGAGGCATATAATAATAAAAATAACATGAATAATAACATGAAAATGTGGCTACAATATTTAATTTATACATTCATAATCATATCACCAAGGTCTATCCCCAAGGTGTCATAAAAATTACCGAGGCTATTCACCAAGGTATCATAAAACATGTCATCTCTAGAGATTAATTTCTTTACCCAATGCATTGGAACACTATCAGGGTGCACCCTTAATATGTATTTATTTTCATGTGATCCACATAGCTCATAATAAAACATTTCATAAATAACACATAGAGAATAAAAGATATGGGTTTTATATCAAAATCATGGCATTTTTAAAAGTGCTTAAAAACATAATCATTATATCATTTATAACCCATGGAAAGGGAATGAGAATTTTATGTATGTAAATTACAGAATAAAATATATCATTTTTATGTATTTATGAATACCCTATAAAATGAAATATGTTTGGTTATTTACAAAAATAAAATAAGATAATTTCTTGAGAAAAAGAGAGATATTTTGAGACGAATATTCTGCAACATAACGGCTATACAACATGGTTTTAGAAAACATTAAAAATAGAGGGGAAAGGGTTAAAAAATTCATAAAATACTCATAATATAGTATTGGTATAGAATAAAATTAAAATAAGAACATGGTATGGAAACTTGAAAGACATACCACATAGAAGAGAACTTGAATGGAAGACGTTGAGAATTTCCTTATGAAAATTCGGTAGCCTAACGACGTCACATAAAAATTTAAAAAATGAGTTGATGAGAGAAAAAAGGATCAATCATAATTTTGAAATAAAATGTAAATTAATAAGTATATAGAATAAAATACCCCAACATAATAAAATGGAAACTAAAAGACAAAACATAAAAGAAGTCTTGACTAAAAGAGGAGGGTAAAAGACTCCCTTACCTTGAAGAGTAACTTCAAAAACTCAAAGGTTGGGACCTTGGGGGGCTAGAGGGAACCTTGGGAGGTAAAAATACCATATATTTTTCTATGAGGAATTTGGAATGAAATTAATAAAGGAATGGTTTTGTATTTATAGAAAAAGTAAGGGAATATTTTATTAATTTCCAAGGGACACCTCATTAGTGATATTTGAAAAACCATGGGCTTTACCATGATATTTTCCCATGGTTTTAGATACTTGAGACACATCATATAATATTTTAATCAAAATTATTCGACCAACATTTTAAATTACATATTACATCATTATAGTGTCATAAAACACACCAAAAACTCAAAAACTATATTTTTACTATACACAAAAAATTAAGTTGATCTTATCAGACTCTAAATTTCTTAATGATCACAACTGTATATGTCCATTTTTAAAAATAATTTCACATTATTAATTATTTAAAGTATAAAAAATATTTTAAAATACTCTCTCTTTTTTTCAATATTCATCAATAATCAGAAACTTCAAAAAAATTCATCCTATATTTATTTTGTCATTTGAAATTAAATTTTTTTACCATAATAAGAAATAAAAATTTTATTTATAAAAAATGATTACACAAAGTAACTAAGGCCTCATTACATAGCCCCTTATAACACCTACATATGATTTAAGAGTAAGGTGTGTAATGGTGATAGAATATTGGGGCGGCTCGGACAACATTACCCGAGTGGTAATTTCTATCAGCTTGAACTTCTCCTGAAGGGGATTACATTCAAGATTATCATGTTGAAGCTTAGATTGTGCTTTGTATAGAGAAAATCCCAATGATGCTACCTTCTTCCCAAGCTCCAACAAATGGGATTCGTATGACCTAAGTCTACTGGATAAGGCCATTGACTCTTCTTTTTAGATTAATTATCCATTATTATTTATATTTTAAACAAAAAATATAATGTTAAAAATTCTTATTGTTTCCAACATTCATATTGACCAATGGTCATATAACAGTTAAAACCCAATGGTCTCATTTCATTTATACTTATATATTTTTTATTGATTATGACATAGTAACACATACATTTTCAAGAAACAAAATATTATTCAAAAGTTTGGGTCGTTACAGTAGCCCTCTAATAGTAAGAATGAATAAGGTAGGAAAACCTATGTTGGCGTGATGAGTACAATCCCTAGACCTACTTTGTTGAGCCTGGGATCATTTATCCCTATACTAGTGGGACTCCAGGAGGTGCCGTAGAAGTGTATATGCCAACATGGAATATCCTGATCCACTGAGAGGATAACATCATCTCAAAAATCAAGATCCAGGGACTGCTCTGTGGGGGTTGGGTGAGCGGCCAAAAAATCTAAAAACACTTGACCCTTGATAGACTTCTATAGATTAAATCTAATGTAAAAATATTGAAGAATAACTACCCAAAATTATAGCTTGAATTTCAACATGGGGCATTTCAGAATGCATTTTAGCAGATCCATACAGGAAAATGATTATATCTCATGATGTTTTAGGTAGTGTCATAACTTCTGCACTACAAAAACTAGTGTGAGACAACTCTTATTGATAGGAGAATATTTGGACTTTGTGTCAAGGAGCATGCGACTAATATAATACAAATTATTATCTATCCCTTTATTTTTCTTCCAGGTGAGAAGGGTGCTGAGGAATCATTCCAATGTGGTAATGTTAAGGACCAATGACTTCCCAGATATAGGTGGAATCATAATTGGAGGTTGTAGAATATAGTTCTTGATCTCCTCAAAATTGGTATGGAATTATTCATCCCACTGGTAGATGGAACCTTTCTTCATGATTATAGAAACAGTATTACACTTTCTAGATAGATTCACAATGAATTGACATATGTAGGCTAAGTAATCTTGTAGGACTCAGAGCTCCCAAATATTGCTATATTGGACAACCTTGATCTTCTCTAGGTCGATTTCAATAAATATATATCTGAAAATGAAACTGAGGAACTTCCCAAAGGTCACCCCAAAATTATATTTCAAGGGGTTTATCTTCATGAAGGAGAGAGCTTGGAATCCAGCGGTGGCATCGATCAATAGCTCTATCACCAGAAGGGAAAAATCATCCTTCAGACAGTGGCAGTTGAGATCTTAAAATTTGATGCAGACTCTGTTATGTACGTTGTTTTTACAGAGAAGAACAAGTTTGGACACCCATTCGGGGTACTGAACTTCCTTGATGAAGTTTTCCTTGATGAGATTATCAACTTCAGCCTCAACCATGGCACCGTGAGAAGGGTGCATCTTTCTGGGAGGCTTCTTGAACCCATAATGACTTATTGGGAGGACAAGATGATGGACACTGACCTGAGGGTATAACCCTGGAATATCATCATAACTCTAGGAAAACACATCACGATGTTGGTTCAGGAAGTCCATATACTGCTGTTATTCCTCTACAGGCATGGGTGCACTGATCAACATTAGCCTCAAATCTATATCAGTGCCGAGATTCACCTGTACCTACTCATCGACAGTGGTTGATATGCCTTCCTCAAATGCGGAAGGATCATCTTACAGATCCTCTCCATTATCTAAGATAGAGGAATAAATAGAAGGAGAAAATTATCCCGAGTTAGTTGAACTTGGCATAATGCTGGTGTTGGCTTGAGCGATGGTGGAATATTCATCAGGGGAATCATGCACTATTGAAATCATGGAAAAGATGTCGACTCGACTCCATTATGCCTTCGACTTAGGGGTCCATGATTGATGATATCAAAGAAGTGGTGATGGTTTAGTTGGTTTCAATTAAATCTAGCTCAACAGAATAAGTAGGGTTGGTGAACATCCATATCCATGGGACGAACATCTCGATACCTCATAGGGGTAAGAGGCTTTGGTATCACTCTAGCATGTCCTGTGTAGGAGTATGAGGTAATATTAAAAAATTCCTTGTACCTGGGAATGTGTCTTCCCCTCATCATGGAAATGAAAAATTAGTGTCCCAAGTCTGGGGTGGTGGCCTCTAATTGGTAAATTAGGAGGATGAAAGCATCATCCAAGTCTATCCATGGGTCGAACACAATGATAGTCTTCTCAACCTCGTTGGTCTAATCATGCTTTTTCTTGATCTGGTAATAAGACACATCCATATGGTGAACTTAACAAGATGTAAAAGGATAAGAGTCATCATGGAAATTGCATACTCAACCATTTAGGGAGTACTTGAGGAACTGGTGATATGAGAAGAGAACCAATGCATACAAATGGATCTAGGGTCTACCCATTAATGCATTGTAAGAAGAATCATGTGAGACAACCATAAATACTATTATTGCAATCAGGCCACCAAATTGGGTCTTTAGGCATATTTTCCCACATGGTATTTTCTCTTTCCTATCATAACCTCGAATATTTAGGTCAAAGGGATTCAAATCCTCTTCAGTCAGTCCTAGCTTGTAGAGAATTTGGGTTGGGACGAGATTGATCCCATAAATTATGTCGATAAGACAATGATGGACTTCCAAACCATTGAACTGAATTATGATGTACAATGGACGAATTTTCCCCTCCACAAGTAAACCCTCATATTCTCTATATAAATAGATGATGACCCGAAATTCTGACTGCTCAATATACTCTGCGTGGAAATTCTTGGCTACTGCAACCTCTGTCTCAAACTGGAGGGGGCTCTACAAGGCTTCTATGAGGGATTATCTCATATATTCTAATAGATGGAGGTCCATGAGAATTGAGATCTTTGAAATAATGCTATAAATATTCTTAATCACAACATACTTATGTTCTAGCCACACATTTATGCTAGCAGGAGGTTTCTCTTTAGCTGGAGGTATGATGGTAACTGCTGGCCGAACTGGTGGATTCTGGCTAGTGATGAGAGTATCCCACTACTCACTAGCTAAACCATGAAAAATTACTATTGACTATTTTTCAGATGGCTAAGGCCTATCCATATTGGATCTTAGTTTATCATGGTACGGTCATGGAATATCTTCTTGGTCGAGTATCACATGAGGCGGTGGTAGTGGATCTGACAAGATAGGATGATTGGTCTATACCTACTGGGCTCCGCACTGAACCTACTGTCTAGTATTGGTAGCATGTATGGATTGGCTTGAAGCACTGGATTGATCATTCAGAAGATTCACATATCCATGAACTCTTCGACAATGTCATATATCAGAAAAATTAGGAAGAATGACTTGATGCTCCTCATCGTTGGGAATCATATAGGGATCCACCAACTTGACAGTATTTACAAAGGAATATTATTTCTCATCATATGAGGAATATTCCAATGTTGTTTAGATTCTGGGGGTGATTCCCATATATGGAGGCATGAAATCACTAAGGGTACAATATTGATTCAACATCGGTGGAGGAATTTGTTTTCCCTTGCGCTGTCGACATCTACTCTTCTGATAGGTAAAAGGTTGAGACATGGATGCAGAAACAACAACTCAAGGGGGTTAAGAAACTTCATAAATCTCAGGCCAATTAAAATAGGTACGAATGAAACCATGGGCATGATCAGTTGCTCTATGGGCCAAATAGTCATCATACTTCTAAGATCCACGACTAGAGACCTGCTGTCATTCACCTTCACAGTCACTGTTAGAGATTATAGAAATGTATGCCACTTGTATCGCGGTAGGGCCCAATCTAACTACATTATTATCAACCTAGTTTTGGATCCAATCCTTAAATACATAACATTAATTGATGTTATTTCCAAGTAACTTTTTATAAGGGAAGTAGTCGGGGGAAATCAGTGAAATCATCCTTATGGGGATTCCTATATTCTAGAAACTTCAGAATCCCTTGATCCAAGGCACTTCAGAAATAACTGGGAACCTGAGATTCATCGAAAGTGTAGGTCTATTTTCTTCTATATGAAAAAGAAACTTTGGGGACCTATCCATAATGAGGGGCTGGAGCCTGAAAAAGGGTTGGGACCTGATTTTACTACCTAGGTGGTGGCAGTGCATTACACGATAGCACCTACCAATTCTGTGATGAGCGATATTGAGCTTGAGGCGAGACATAAGGTTGTTTCCCTAAGCATGACTATGGGAAATCCTTTTTCGGTAACAACTCTAGAATCCTGGGGGGCTATATATGTGTGACGATGATAGTCTTATCCTTGGAGGCTCTTATTATAGGATATGGAGGAGGTAATGGGCGTTCCTTCTTAGCAAGATGTAAGGATTCCTCTAGGTGTTGATCTTTGTAAAAAAAATCTCAAAATCCACCCAAGAAATTATGATGGATGAGGGATGGGACCAATTTAGACTTACAATTTTATACAAAAATAATCATCAGCTACTCTTGAGTTAGTGGCATGTCGAGTGAATATGCTAGACCATTCCACCTAGAGACAAAGTCTACGACTATCTTATCTAGCCATTTCTTACACTTAAAGAGTTATGAAATAATTATCTTGTGTGTGGTGGAGCTGAACTGGTATAATAATTTCCTACGAAGATATTCCCAACCAGCGACGAACCCAATGGGTAGCTATTTGTATCAGATGAATGCAAACCCTTCTAATGTCTGCACAAAACACTAGATCTTGGTGGCCTCTTGATGCTATAGAGTTCCTAACATGGGTCCACAACTTGATATGAAGTGTGATAGATGTTGTAGTAGGTATCCCATCCTGCTGAAGGGGGAGAAGGTAGGTTTCCTCAAATCTGAGGGTTCTCTCATGTTGTCCACCCATGTTGGATATGGCTTTCCATCATGTGGGATCACCACCTATCATGTTTTCAAGGCTTCAAGTTGATTAGTGAGAGAAACTATCATTTTTTCCTGATGGGGGTTCCTATCTAGCTAAGGATCCCTGACCACCAGTGCATTGAAGGTCTCATAAACATAATAGGAAGGCTCAATGACTTATGGAGTGGTTGGTGGAGAGGCCTATGGAATGGCCTGTGGAACAAATCTATCTGGATCCTGATGAGGTTTATCACATCGTTTGAGTGAATTCAGTGACAGATATCATGACAGTTTACCATAGACTCCGGCATCTACCTTATCAGGATGCACATGATTATTTAGATTAACAGGAGGCATTTGTCCAAGGAGGACCTTTGGCTACCCCTTCTTCCCTAGTGTATGAGAGACAACATTGTATTTAGGATCACCATAGTTTGAATTCCATTATGCATGGCAATCGACAAGGAGATATTCAATTAAATTTTTTATGTTCACCAAGCTACTTGAGTAATTCGGTTGTAGCGGGATCAACCTCCATATCCTATACTGCACTGGATGGGTCAAAGGGCTTAGAGTTCCTGATCTACTCTTTACCCTTGTTGGTGTTCTTATCAACATGTAATGAGATGAAAGAGTCACCAAGGCTACATAATTGCCTCTAAAAATGAGTCATAATACCTGTACGAGTGTCCACGTGATGCTACACTACCCTAGGGGGAGGATCCTCTTCCTCATAACCTATTTCAGTGTCTCTCTCTTTGAGTGTGTTGAGCTCAACCATATTCAATGTGACTCCACCCAGATACATATCCTCAATGTCAATAGATAAGCTTGTCTGTCGTAGGATGAGACTGAAGTGAAGAGAAACATAATTTCCCCAACCCCAAATCTTTACATGTGGGGATTCTTCCTCAATAATTTTTTGGAGAACAATAAAGATCTAAATGCATCGTTGCTGAAGGGTTTGGTGGTATCCAGGTGATGCAGGGTGTTGCACCACTAGGAGCGCTGCCAAATCAACAATGAAACACTGATTGAAAATGTCATCAAAATGCTTTTGACTCTATTAATAGACCAATTAGTAGCTGTAGAGGTAGAAATGTGTCATCCAAAGGGTCCGTTGGAAGCAAAAAAGCTCATCCTAGGTAAGGGACTCAAAAATGTAAAAATCAGGAGTAGCGATTGAACTACACATCTCAAACAACTGATCTATGATGAGAGTTTCTCACAATCTTCTCTATTCAGAAGAGGGACTAGACTCGTCATTGCCCCATGATTCGATCATGGTCAGTTGAGGAATAGTCAATGACACTAATGTGTATTTCTATGGTGGTGGAATGGCTGGTAAAGAAAATGGTGTACGAGATTACTAAACACCGCTTACTATGTCATCTCTCAGAGGTGGTACCAACCGCACTATCATGTCCCTATAGGATGGGATACTGAACACCACCTCATGTGTAAGGGAGGCGATTGTTAGTGATAGATATGGCTGGTTCTTGTCGTCTATCATTCCCTAGAATAACTCTATGTGATCTCATGTTGAGTTATAGAATTAAACTAGTGACAATAGGGAGGACTACATGTAATGACCCTATAAGGAAACCAAATCTTCTTCCTCTTGCATATACCTGCAAAGGGATTCAAGGATTTGGTGCATCTCACCTTCTGGGATGAAGAAACTCACACTTTAGGCTCCTACCCCATAATTTGATGTAGAGGATTGGGGGGGGGGGGGTCCATAAACAGGTTCCATTCATCTTCTGAATTAGAGAATAAAAATAGATCCACCATGACTTGGAACTTCCTAAAGTTATTCCTTTAGTGGTGATAGTTCTCCCTTCTGCCCCAAGATGATTAGTTAGGATAGGGAACCTTTTTTTCATGAGGAGGAACTCCTCTTTGATTTTTTGGGATATATGGAGGAACTCCTCTTGGAATACTGTGAGAGTGGGGAGGACCTCCACTATGATGTGCTACAGTGGGAGGAGAACCCAAAAATATATCAAATGAGATTCATATATGACCTCTATGTTGGATTCCAGATATGTGGGGAGGACCTCTGTAGTGGTGGGTGTTGGAGGAGGGAGGACCTCCACCAGAGAAAGTGATAAAATGGGGAGGACCTCCATGTTGGCTGATTGAGGCGTGGGGAGGACCTTTATGATGATTGGTAGTGATTTCATGAGGAGGTCCTTCATATTGATCATGGATGAAGCAAGGATGGACTCCTCTTTGATAGTTTCTAGAGTGGGGAGGACCTCCACTCTGGTTGGCTGCAGTACATGGAGGACCTCTGTTCTGGATGGTGATGAAGTGAGGAGGTCCTTTGCTTTGGTTAATGCTTCTGTGGGGAGGACCTCCACTTGAACCAGAAATGATGCAAGGAGGACCTTTGTGTTTGTGTTTCATGACATGAGGAGGACCTCCAGGCTGGATGTTGACGAGTCAGGGAGGACCTACACTTGGACGGGTGATGAGACATGGGGAGGACCTCTATACTAAGCATGAGAGTGGGGATGACCTCCACTATGACTGGTGATGGTATGGAGAGGCCCTCCGTACTGGATCTCATCATCATGGGTCAGACCATAATGATGCTGGTGGTGCCGGTGACTGAAAGAGTCAACCTAGCCTACCCGTGGGCCGGCCAAGGACTCGATTTTTATTGGGCACTAGTGTATCCCTACTCTACAGTGGAATGGATCTGGTAGAATGTACTAGGTGTGGAATGAACCATGGGAGCTATAGAATATGATTCCCCCTGATATATATCTTCTTGAGATTGAGATTGACATTGTCGTTGGGTTATCCAGATTGGGGTCAGTGGAAAAGGGATATAAACCAACTATTCTTCAGCCAGAGGAACTAGTTTGTGGTGTTGGCGAGGCCTTGTGGGATCCCTCCTTGGCAGCTCCCAAATAGTTATCATGGTCAAGATGACTCAGATATCCCTTAAATCATCGGCATAGGGGAGTGAGTTACAAGCTAGCTCTAGAGAGAGGCTCCTGAAGTGGTTCATCTTGGGAGTGGGGAGTAGTGGCTCCCTACATAGCCCTTGGGGGAGGTGGTGATGGTGAGGTGATGAAGCCTCTAGGTTATGGAGGGCCATGTCCCTCGTGAGAATGACCCCATTCTACTTGTATCGACGAATGAGGATGTATATAAACCTCCTCTACAGGATTTCTGAGGGTAAGATGTGGCGTGGGTGTCCAGTAGATGTGGTCATGGATGAAGTCATGGAAGTGGTAGAGTCATGATAGATTTCCACATTGAAATTCCTTCTACCCTTACACCTGTGGGCATGGGGTGATTAGTTTCTTGTAGCTAGGGTCTTGCAAAGTAGTAAGATTCAATCGTCAATATGGATACAAGGAAATCAATTACCAGTGCCCTAATTTCGTACAATATTCCTTGTTTGGAGGGAGAGATCCATGATGACAATACCACAGAGTTTCATGCCAAACCCACAATTTTCCTAGAAGAACCTGGTTCCAGATAGATGGATCTGGTGACATGCTCATATTCTGATTTCTCAAATGCTACTAAAACCATGTTGAGTAGAAGAATTCATGTTGGGTTCACCATTTCTATTTTTGATACTTTCTTCCGAGGCACGTTCTCTCGTCGCGCGTCGTTCATGTTCGCTGACGAACAACATTGTACCCCACATTACTACTTTCTAAAGGGGGACAACATACATCACTTATTCAGATTTTTTTCTCCTTGATAGAAATGGGATGATGGGATTTCGATTCCTCCTTCCATGGATTCTTATTTAAAATTTGTCTCCTAGTTCGGGTCTCCCTTATATATTAAGATGTTGTTTGTGAAAATCAATCTTAGTGCCACCTCTTTGTGGATGTCAGTTAATTACGCTGATTCTATCTAGAAATTACAAAGGGTATATTCAGGGAAGCAACCTTCAGTTAGGATAATAGTCATGTTGGGAATCAGTGGAATGTCTGGACAATGGAACATTAGATCACCTATATTTTTCTTCATAAGAGGACTTCTCAAGGGCATGAAAAACAGAGGCATCCAACGTCAATAATGGGGTATTTTATGCCAGAGGCATGTCTTCTGAGATTTTCCTCAGGAATCCCATGTTTAACACGGGGTAGGCCATGATTTTAATGTCTAGAGGAGATGGGGTGAGGTTTATCAGGAAGCCCGATAAAGGTGGATCAAAGAGGTAAGTCCCTAAGAGGGAGCACCTAGAAGGTTTACCAGATGGGTGGATCAGAACACTCAATGAGGGTGGACCCAAGGTGGGGCATCTCATGAAGAGAAGGTTTTGAACCATGAAGGGTTACATACCTAGGATAGAGGCACTGATTTTTACCATTTGATGGATGGGAATGCCTTTGACGATGAAGCTGGGTGATGTGTCCCCTGAAGGGAAAGATTTCACACCGTGAAGGCTGATCTGGAGACCACTGAGGGTGGATCAGGGATGTGGACCCCAATGAGGGGGACACCAAAGTTTACCATTGGCTGGGATTGAACCTTTGGGAGGATTATTTCATACCTTGTGTATAATATAGAGATAAAAAATCTACATAGTTCAAAAGGGTGATGTGGGGCTTACGTATGGCTAGACGCACTTCGTAAGAGGATTTATCTTGGTTGGATGATGTGGATTGTGTGGGTATTATGCATGGTTATCTTCCCAGTTGATACTAGGAGTGCCAATGATATATATGGGGCTTGCATGCTAGGATGACCTAAATGGGTGGCATGATCTCACTAAGATGTGGCATCCTAAGTAAGAACCATGATGTAAATAGAGTAAGTGATGATGGAATGGATGGAATATATGGAGTGTGAAAGGGTTATCAGGCTTGAACCTCAGAGATTATTTCTATATATATCATTGTCTAGAAATAAAAGTCCACATAGTTCTATATGGGGTGATGAGACACCTAAGGGGGTGACTCGTGAGAATGGAACACATGGATAAGGGTACGAAGGAAGTGTAAACTTTGGGTTGGGGAATGATCCTCTCGATACATAACGACTCGAGGGAAAGACCAGGATGGTAATTGATAATGGACTTGAACCTCAAGGAGGATTCCTATGTATCCTATTTATAAGATAGGGATCAAAGTCCACATAGTTCCGGATGGAATCATGGATTATACATAGCTAGTTTCCTTTTGACATGCTGGGGATTATGCATGGTTATCATCCCAAATGTATGGAAGTAGATGAAGTGATCTCACTGGGATATGGGTGAGGTTATGAATGAAGTGATGGAGGATGGATCAGAACACCTCAGGGAGGTGGATTCGGTGAGTGTGTCCTATAAATGGAAGATGTCACATCATGAGGGTACATCCCAAGGAGGGTGCACTAGAGTTTACCATTTATTAGGATTGAACATTGGAGAGGCTACCTATGTACTTGGTTTAGAAGATAGAGATCAAAACCTATGTAGTTCAGAAGCAAGGGGCATGGGGATTACGTGCCAAGGCGACCCAGATGGATTCGTGGTCACTGTTAATCTCTAAACCCAAATGAGTCATGCTCGGTGTGAGAAACAAGTGGTAGAAGTAGACCTAACGATCATGATGCAAGAGGTGAAACCACGAGATGTGATATGGGGCTTACACACTGAGGCAGCCCAGGGAGATGGAGATTGGGGATCACTCTAGGAAGGACACCTGAGGAGGATCTTTTTCTGTTCAAAGAGGATCTCATTCCCTATAAGGAGGGTGAGGAAGATCACACTCTCATGGAGATGAGTGGGCATAGAGAATTCCCAAGGAGGAGCAACCCATGTGAATTACACTAGGAGAGGCTAAAATTTAATGTCGTGTTATGAGGATAATGGGTCTTGGTGGTTTAACGTCCTGCAAATCAAATGGGTTGGACTCTCTCCTTACCCCTAGATGTATATAACTGATAACCACCCACACTTGGGGAAGAGAAGACATTAGCAATGTATGATGGGAGTGGTGTGAAGGATTTATCGATAGTGGAGTTCACGTTAGTGTGGCTATACCAAAAATAAATATCCATTAGCGTACCTATGCCAAAAAGTAAGAGGTTGGGAAACACAATAAGGGAAACCACATGAGGGACCAAGAAATCACTTTGTATAATCCTGGAGGGCTGCACAAAGAAGTTACGCACAAGACCTGGGAGGTGTGCACAAGAAGAGATCAAACATAGTGCCTAAGGATGGAATAAATCCATGGAGCCTTAAATAGGGTGTTCACACAATATTGGAGACTTACGTGCAAAAGTAGGGGGACTGAGTGAAGGATGGATGTGCACAAGGGTAGGCGGTGCACGCAAGAAGGGTATTTTGTACGTACTTGCCTTAGACAAAAAGTAAATGAGCGAGGATCAAGATATTGTGGTCCCACAAAAGGGGGAAACATGGGGGACATGTCGTGCAAGATCCTATACCTTGAGGACATGGCTTACACGTAGTCACGGAAGGGGTCATCTTACTCGCACTGAAGCAATGGTTTGACTTCCATATTGTTACCCCGAAAAGGGAGAGGTTTCATTATATTTATAAGAGATATTATCAATGGTGGATCAGGAAAATGGAGGAACTAAAGGGGGTGTTTGATGTCGCATTAGGCGTGGAAGAGGCTTAGGTAGGGGCCATCCCGTTGTGCACCATCAGATTCATTTGCATGAAACTGCCTTAGCCATTTTCATATGGTCAGGGTGGAAGATACCCGTTGACATCACATTGGGAACGTAAGGTCCTTGTGCGCAGATTTCTACCTTGTGCACAGGTCTCTAAACTTATGTGCGATGATCTTGGCCTTCTCAGAATGGTCCATTGAGTCAAATAATGTCTTTAGTTTTCTCAAAGATGCTCATTTGCAGCCTCAAGAGGAATTTGGATCCTACAGTAACACTCATGTACCTATAAAACAATAAAAGGCTAGATATATATTATTATATGAATTTATTGGTTGGATAAAGTTATTTTGTAACTTGAATACAACAATATGGGATTAAACATACAATATAACACCTTTAAATATCTATTTAATGAGGATTATTTTATTTCAAAAAAAATGTATTCAAAATTGATTAGATATGCTGATGTTAGATATTTTTAAAATCCATATAAAACTCTATGTCAATAAAAATATTGATTCATAGATGGTATAACCATAATATAATAATGTTTTTTAAAAACTATTTTTGCAACATCCTTCAATTAATTTCAATTCATAATCCAAAGTTTAGATTCAAATTCATTGACATCAATTATTCATCATATCAGAAATAATTGTGGATTGATTATAAATAATGATATTCAAAATAACGTGTATAAATGTTTTTATAATGTAAATAGAGTTGAGTTATATCAAATGTGTTAGGAAAAAACTCATCACATCAAAAATATTTTTTACCTAAAGTTTGAAAAGAGATTTGAAATAAATATCCAACAAACTTAATCATATGATAATTTTTCAAATTTATTCACAAATTTTTAAAAATAATATATAAAATCACAAGGTAAATACTTTAATGTATATCATATTTTTATGAATACAAAAATTAATAATATTATAATTTTATTTATTTATTTATGTTTTTACAAATAATTTTTTTGATAATTTTTTTAATAAGTCATCTTCAACTTGATATGAATTTCAACCAATCATTTTGAATTAAATTATTTTTCACTAGATTTTTTAAATAAATGTTATCACTAAATTTATTTCATTTAAAAAATAAATATTATAAATAAATATAATTTCAAATGTTACAAATTCCAAAAAATGATAATTCATACGAACATTGCACTGCCTTATCCATCTTTATATTTCATCCATGAGGATATAATGCAAGACATTAGATCTTGAAGAACCTTTGTGATGTTTTGTTTTAACTATTTTTTTTATTTATTGAAAAATAATCTTTTATAAAAGAATGTTTTTGAAAAACAGGTGAAAGTTTCTAAATTTTCGAACCCAAACACAAAGGGGGAGACCACTTTTGTCTTTGAGAAAGTTGTTTTTCGGACACAGGTTTTCATATTGAGATGTACCAGACGTAGAAGTTGTTATAAAGATGAGTGTTGATAGTTTTGTAAAAAAATTTACCAGACACACCATTGGTCTCAGATTCATTAGAATGAAGTTCAAGATTAATTGGATTCAATGTTGGTTATAAATTCAGAAGTTCTTGAGAATGAAAGTTATAATGTTGCTGAAGAGGTTGAATGAAGAAAGTGATTCCAGGAGTTAGAAAGTTCTTAAAATTTATAAAATTAAGTTAAATTATGTTTTTCCAATCTTTAAGTTATCATAAACCATGAAAACTCTCATGATAGAATCTTTTGAAGAAATGGAGGAATCGTAAAGATTGTATCAGTTTTAGAGATCAAGACAAAGTTTGCATCAAATCAAAAAGTACTAGAAATAGAAGTTTTTAGAAGTATGAATGAGTTATAGCTGATGAGGTTTGAAGTTTTTCAAAGTTATAGAATGGAGTTTCCATCATAATAATAATTATATAATATTGAGAATTAAATCATAATGATAATTAAATCATAATAATATTTCCATCGTTATGAGGATTCCATCAAAGTGAAGTCAAGGAAGTTCCATCAGACTAAATCTGAGAAGGAAAGTCAATCAGACTAACTCTGAGGAAGAAAGTCAGATCGTAATGAGTAAAGGAAGAAAGCCAGATCATAATGAGTAGAGGAAGAAAGTTAGATCGTAATGAGCAGATAAATAAAGTTAGATTGTAATGAGAAGTGGAAGATAATAACATTAGATTGAAGTTGAGGAAGTTAATAGGACTAAATACAAGGAGTTTAATCAGACTAAAGATAAGGAAGTTAATTGGACTGAAACTGAGGAAGTTATATCTAATTGAATAAAATTTACTATGTTCTAAAAGACTGATTTTGGATAAATCTTGAGAAGGTTTGAAGCAGTCAAAGTTGAAGTTTAAATGTGAGTGTTTTTTTGGAGATTTTAAATTAGAGTAAGAGGGATTTTTTTTTCAATTTCCCACCTTTTATCTTCCAAGTTTCCTATAAATAGAAGAAAAATACATTTTTTACTTTGTAAGTTTTCTCCAAATCAAAAAAGGTGGAGCACTATATAATTCATGTAAAATTTATCTTTCTAGACATATATTTTTTAATAAGATTAGATAGTTGAAAGTTTTCTTATTAGATTGAGGAAGATCAGACTAAGGAAGATTTGATTGAGGAATATCGGCCTGAGGAAGATCAGACTAAGAATTTGGGCAGAGTTTGAGAAGCATAGATTGAGAAAGGGAGCATTATATTGAGTAGACCGGACTGAGTCAATAAGATTGTGTTCATCAAACTGAAGGTCATCAGACTCAGGGTTATCAAACTCAGGAACATTTGTGGAGTTGATTGAACAATGTATTTATACTTTTTTTGCCTCAATTTTTTATAAGATAACTTTTTAAACTGACGGGATTCAGTATAATCATTCCTATTAGGAGATAGAAGGTGTCTAACAAGAGTTGGCACAAGTTTTATTTACTTCTTCTTAATAGTTAATTTCCATATACCCATGAGAGTGACTATGCAAAGGATGTAGGTTGTCACACTGAGGCAAAACCTTGTAAATATTGTGTGCTTTACTTTATTTCCTACTTTTTCATGTATGAGTATTTACTAAAATATGATAAAGAAATGAACTTTAATAGGTTGTAGGGGTTAAGTTTCTAAAAGTCTTGAAACTTATAAAAAGTTAACAACTGATTTAACCCCCTATCAATTGTTATTCGATCCTTTATAACTTCAAATATATCTTATCATATGGTGATTTAATTGGAACTTTAATCTCATATTTTATAAATCTAAACATTTTTCTTCCTCACATCCCCTTTATTAGATGTTATGCTAAATATTATAACACATTATTTAAAAAAAAATCAATCTTCCCCCTCAATCATAGGGTGTGTATTGTCTTAATGACACACGAGGAGCCAATTTATCCATAAAATTAATTAGTAGGAGTAAGGGATCCCTTACTAGCCTCCATATTGTCCCATAGGGAGAATTGATAGTATCCGAAAATTTCATTATTCTAAAGAACTATCAATGTTTAGAATTTATTTTTACCCAACCTACACTAACTAAACAAGTAAAGAATAATGAGAAGTGTGGGGTTGATCCC
The DNA here is from genome assembly GCA_963277665.1 of Viscum album. Classification (NCBI taxonomy): domain Eukaryota; kingdom Viridiplantae; phylum Streptophyta; class Magnoliopsida; order Santalales; family Viscaceae; genus Viscum; species Viscum album. The sequence continues at coordinate 19,182,120 of OY728119.1, read as the reverse complement.
ATGAGGAAAAGGCCTAAAAGATTTAATAGTTTTGACTTTATCACATATTCTAAATTAAAATTAATTGAACTACCTAGAGGTGTGGGAAAAGGATAGATTCAAAAACAAAACAATGATGAAGAGAGAAGAGTTGATATCTATGGATGGTTTTTCATAATTTAAAACAATTCAATCACTACTTGTGAGATTAAATTAAATTAATAGCCACAAGACTTATTAGAGTATCTTATCCCTTTACATAGTAGCCTATCCATCTATTTATAGAGATCATTCTCTTGAGATGCAATTTTGTATCTATCTTTAAATCTCCCTCATCTTCTCCCTATCTTCTCTATCTTTCTCTTGGACATATCTCATTCCTTATAAAATATTTCATTACATGCATGGAAATCACCTTTGATAATATGACTTTGAATATGTAGGAGAGAGGAAGAGTATATGATTGACCAACTTGAATATATTTATCTTCTTCTATATATCAATGCTTTAATTATTATCTCTCATCCATATCACCACTTTAAAATTCATATATCCTCTGCAGCATAGGACTATTCATTGCGGCATAGATATTCCTCTATCCAAACTAAATTCTTTGCATGAATGCATGGCTACATCGCAACATGATACCCCCAATGAAAACTTCTTCCTAACCCAACTCATCACCACTTCCAAAAATAAACCTTATATGATTTAGGTGAAACCCTATGACGCAACCTTCATTGATCCTTAAAAACTATTTCCCTTATTCTCCACAGAACAAGTGAACTCTTTATATTAAAGCTTCCCTCTTCATTATTTAATATCTATCATCATTGCATTGTGGGTCCAACTTATGGTGGAGTGAAATCTTCTCCAATCCTCAAGCTAAAAGGGATATAGTATAATGGTGGGGCCATAGTGTAGCCTCAAACATTGTTTTGAGTATCAAGTATAAGGCCCCAGCCTTAAACCTTACTTAATCTTGAGTTATTACAAGATTACACATTGAGGATCTTTTTGGGTTTAGAGTTTTAGAGAATTAGATCATAAAACTTGCATTACATTCCACATATAAACAAAGTGGTTACATAAAGAAAGTATTCTTCATTCCCATCAATGGAAACACATTTAAAATAAAACATGGATTATTTCTTGACACATCCTTGACTCTATCATCTTATCATGTACCTTTCCCTTGACCTGTGAAAAACATTTCAAAAACTTGGGATGAGCATAAAACTCAGTATGGGTTATAAAAAAAACATGGAAAGGAAACATGAGTTCATATATACATAAGAATGAAATCATACTTTACCCATAAAACATAGGCACTCTAACATACCTCATAAAATCACGAATAAATCATAGAAATCATAAGACATAAAGGTAACTTGAGGCATTCATAACATTCTTACGTAGGGAGTAACCCTCTTGGTTACGTTTGGAATACCCATCACAGTATATTCCCTAAAATCTCTTCGGAGAAACCTTAACGTTTCACTCCTTCGCGTTACCCAATGCATTGGAGAGCTATAACAAGCTCACCCGCCCTTAGTTTATCACGGAACCACCCGTCTTCATAATAATGCCCAAGAACCATAACATAATCATATCACATAAAACATGCATAAAGTAAACATAACATTTCCACATTTCAATCACGAGATATCAATACAACACATTGATATAATAAAAACATTATGAAAACCATTTTCAATACCAAAATAAAAGAAAGTTAAAACTTTGTATTTATTTTTCATTAAAAAATGATGGCTTGTAGAGGAAGCCGAAACTCAAATAACGGTCACAACGGCAGAGAAGTCGTTGTCGCCGCATACGTACGACAAAAACATTCCCTTTTGTCGTTTAGTAAACGCTTCGTATAAAAAAGATTCCTTTTGAATAAACGTAAAAGTCAAAAGGGGTTTATACACCGTATAAAAGAAAGTTGTGTATAAAATAAAATATGCCTCAATGAAAAGAGATTGAGACGAAGTCCCATACCTCGTATCCGACTTGACCTGACCATTCTTTAATCTCCTGAATAATAAACTTGAGTTAATCTCTACTTGCTTATGAATCTTTTTCAAGTTCATTATTCCTTTTTATACCATGTTATGAACATCATGTAATCAGTTAAGTTAATAATGTTTATTTTGTCGGTATTTGGTTCTTAAGTCAAAAATAGACTTCTTACACTTACATGTTGTTAATTTGGTCAAAGGTTCATTATATCCAGAATGGTATTCATGATGTAGATATCATATATGTCATATATATCCAGTACATACATTCATTTATAATATTACATCACATTTAGAGGTAAGAAATGAAATGCACCGTTCATGGAGACGGTAAGCCGTACGTACGCATGAACGCTACTTCCATTTCTATTTCATATTTTCTGGAATGGAATCATAATGATATAAGAGTATATTATAATTCCAGTATAATAACATATATAATATCATTAACTTTATCCTTTACACATCCCACATATGGTATTAACGAATCAAATCACTTTTAGGGGGCGGTAGTCCGCACTTCCTAAAATGAAGATATCGTGTTTTACCCATAATGGAAACCATAAAGGTAAGCCCAAAATGAAAAAAACAGAAGCTTAAGGAAAACATAAACATATTATATATCATATATAAAAATAGTGACATCATAATGGCCACCTTTGAAGGTGTTAAATGAGTGTTGAACAATCATCGTTTCGGGAGGCAGAATTTCGCCATCCACGGAAACCTTATGTTATTTAACCATTTGATGTAGTTGTGTGAGAGTGTAGCTCAAATAAATCTTATAACAACATCCTAGTATATTGAAGATACTGGTTTTGTTACAAAAGAAGTATAAAAAAAAGAGTTTAGGGGGTTGGAGAAGCAAAATAAAACAAATGAACATGAGAGAATGAATTACCTTTAAAAGTGTAACTCCTTTTGAGTTGAGCCTAAAGGCTTCCTTTGAAAGGATTCTGCCCAAAAGGAATCCTCTAGGATGAGGAGAGGGATGTGAAGAGAGCAAATGGGCAGGGTTTGGCCGAGCCAAAGGCTTGAAGAGTGTGTGAAATGAGGTAGAGGTGGGGGCCTTTTATAAGGGGAGAGGAGGGACACTTTTGGAAAGTAAAGAAACATTACTTTATTTGAAAATGTGTTTCGGTTTTAAAAGGTCCCACATTGATATAATTCGTGGATAAGTTGATAAGGGTTCGAAATCCACTCATACAATTGGTTTTGGCCATGTGTAGTTCATAGATTTTATATTATCTTTCCATTTTATTTAAATCGTCAAATAATGATGTCATCGCTGCATCATTATTATGTCATAAATAATTTAATTTATTTAATGTCTAAAAATTATAAAAAAAATACTATGATATAGGAAATCTTTTTAGCTTTCCAAAGACTATTTATAATCAAAATTTGGACTTGTATAACCCCACTTAAAAATTGTTTTTTCAAAACATATTATGTTTGTGTCATTTTCACTTTAACATTAAATAAAAAGTAATTTATGTCATTTCCCAACAAAAGTGGATCCATGGGGTCCCCAAGTTGACCCATGGCATGTCATGGTCGGCCATGACACAACCAATGAGTTTGGGACATGTGTCTAGGTCATTTCATATTATTAAAGCATTATTTATACCTTAAACTACCCTAATTACCACTAATCGCGATTAAGAACTTAATAAGTTACTATTCACCGAAAAATTATTTTAATCTCATTGAACCACATTTTACTTCTTAATGACAACCATGTATGTCGGATTTTCAAAATTCAATACACATTAGTGGTAAAATTTCATTTAACTGAAAAATCAGTTTGCTTGATTACCACTTAGTGGTTTCACTATTCATCAAAAATTGAAGTTTTTCAGAAAATTACCAAAAATTCACCCTAAGCTATATTTGATATTCCGAATTCAAAAATGAAGTCCTTTTTACAAAATTCAAATCATATAAGTCACATTAATTAATTCAATAATTAATTCCCGCTGCCAGAGCAAATAGCGTGTTTTTATGAAACAATAAGTATCAAAAGATTGACACCAGTTTAAGTCTAATTTCAAAGTGAAATTGATTACAATGACCACCATTGGATTAAATGGTAAAAATATATTCTAATTTCACTTCAAAACCAATTCAAAACATAATCTAATCATATAAATAAATTAGATTAAAAAGCAGTTTTGATGTAAAATGCAGCATTTTTCACTATTCATTAAAAAAATGAACATTGTCAGAAAAATACCAAAAATTCACACAAGGTAAATTTTGATGTCCCAATCATAAAGGATAAGTTTATTTTGACAAATATATTTTATAAAATTGTCAAAATATAGATTCAAAAATGGTTTGCCATCAAAAGGCAGTAAAACAATCTTTTAAGAATATTAGTGTATTCCATGCATAAGATTGTATTTATTTTCATTTTAAGCTTCTATGAAACTATCTTAATCATTAATAGACATAGATAAAAATATCTATTATTCATTACTTACTTGGGATGTTACATCCTTCCCCCCTTTAGAAAATTGCGTCCCCGTAATTTATTTACTTATCGAATAAATGGGGGTACTTATCCCTCATTGCATTTTCAGATTCCCATGTTGCCTCTTCAATCATGTGGTTTTTCCACAAAACCTTTACCTGCTTAATCAACTTATTCCGTAACACTTGATCCCTGTGGTCAAGAATCTGGACCGGTTGTTCCTCATAAGATAGGTTCTCTTCCAGCTGAACTACCTCTGGACTCCAAACATGAGATGGATCTGGCATATACTTTCTCAACATCGAAACGTGAAAAACATTGTGTACCTGAGATAAACTCGGAGGTAAAGCCACTCGGTATGCAACTGATCCAACTCTCTCCAGAATTTCGTATGGTCCAATGAACCTTGGACTCAACTTTCCTTTCTTACCAAATCTCATCACACTTTTCCAAGGAGAAACCTTGAGAAAAATATGATCACCTACCTCGAAAGATAGATCCTTCCTCCGGTTATCCGCATAACTCTTCTGCCTGCTCTGAGCTGTTCTCATGTGTTTCTGAATTAGCTGAACTTTTTCTGCCATCTCTTCTACCAATTCTGGTCCCATCAACTTCCTTTCACCCACTTCATCCCAGAAAGCTGGAGTTCGACACCGCTTCCCATATAATGCCTGAAATGGTGCCATCTGTATACTGGAATGAAAACTGTTATTATATGAAAACTCAACCAAAGAAAGATGTTGGTCCCAACTTCCCTGATAATCCATAGAACAAGCTCGTAACATATCCTCCAATGTCTGAATTGTTCGTTCTGACTGCCCATCTGATTGGGGATGAAAAGCTGTACTAAAATTTAATTCAGTACCCAACGACTTCTGAAGGCCTTTCCAAAAGTTAGAAGTAAACCTGGGATCACGATCTGATACAATGGAGAGAGGAACTCCATGTAACCTGACTATCTCTTTAAGATACAAACGGGAAAGTTGATCAAGAGAGAAAGTATCTCGTATAGCAAGGAAATGAGCAGATTTGGTCAAGCGATCAACAATAACCCAGATTGCATTATTACCTCGAGATGTCTTTGGTAATCCAACAACAAAGTCCATGGATATATTCTCCCATTTCCACTCTGGCACTGGTAAAGGCTGAAGCATCCCTTTCGGTAACTGCCGCTCTGCTTTAACCTGTTGACATGTCAAACACTTCACAGTAAAATCAGCAATATCTCTTTTCATTCCATCCCACCAGTAATACTCCCGCAGACCTCTGTACATCTTAGTACTGCCAGGATGAAAAAACAACTCATTCTTCAACTGTGAATCACAAGGCACACATAACCTCTTCACAAACCTCAAAACACAAACACAAACTTATCCAAGAACTCATGGAAAATTTTATTCATAAGGTCCATGAATACAGTAGGTGCATTGGTTAACCCAAAAGGCATAAATAAAAATTCATAATGGCCATATCTAGTACGGAATGCAGTCTTCGGAACGTCTGCTTCCTTTACCTTCAGCTGATGGTACCCCGATCTCAGGTCAATCTTTGAAAAAAACTGAGCTCCCTGGAGCTGATCAAACAAATCATCGATATGAGGCAAAGGATATTTGTTCTTAACAGTGATATTATTCAAGGCTCTATAATCAATGCAAAGTCTCATAGAACCATCTTTCTTTTTAACAAATAAAACAGGAGCACCCCATGGTGATGTGCTAGGTCTAATGAAACCTTTCTCTAATAAATCTTGCAATTGCTCCTTCAACTCTAAAAGTTCAATTTGTGCCATTCGATAAGGGGGTTTTGAAATTGGCTTAACATCAGGAACTAAGTCAACAGTAAACTCAACTTCCCAATCTGGTATTATTCCAGGCAACTCATCAGGAAAAACATCAGGATACTCATTTACCACTGGTACATCATTAATCTAAACAGTTCCTTTATTTTCAACGACGTGTGCAAGGTAACATTCATTTCCATCTTTTACAAGTTTCTCGGCCTCTTCATATGTTATCAAAAGTAATGGTTCATTCTTGTAAACAAATTGAAAGTCTTTCTGAAAAGAAACTTCTTTAGCTCTACAGTCAATCTTAGCATGGTAAATAGAGAGCCAATCCATACCCAGGATAACATCAAACTCTACTAGAGGTAAAACAATAAGGTTTGCAAGTAGGTTCTTTCCACAGATAAGGATAGGAAGATTCTTATAAATTCTTTTTGCCTCGACACTTCCCCCAGGTGTTTTTACCAAAAGTTCAGGAGTCATTTCTTGAGATGGTATTCCCATTTTACTAGAAAAGGTTTCAGAGATGAAAGAATGTGTAGACCCCGAATCAAACAACACACTGGCATAATCTGAAAAAACAAACAAAGTACCTGATACAACTTCATTTGATGGCCCGACATCTGCTGAAGTAGTTGCAAAAGATTTCACCACCCCTTTCTGCTTGTAGTCTAACTGCTTCCCATCACTCAAGCTCCTTGTTGGACACTCGTTTGCATAGTGACCCATCTCATTTCACTTATAACATTTCACTAACTGTAAATCAAATTTGTTCTTACCTTCACCTTGATCCTTTTCAGTGCAATCACGAGCCTTATGTCCCATCTTACCACATCGGTAGCACTTCCCAGAATTCAGAAGACATTCCCCAGCATGCCTTTTGCCACATTTATCACAAACTGGAAACTTAGTTTTCTTACCATCAGACTTTTTTGAAGAATTCTTACCTTTCTCCTGCCACCTCGGTCTCTTCTTCTGCTGGTTGTTATAGAAGACTTGGTCATCGGAAAACTCCATTTCCACCTTCTCAGCACATCGAACAAGCTTTTCATAACTTTTAAACTCACGAGAAGCTAATGCCCTTCGATATTTTGGCTTTAATCCTGAGTAAAAACGATTGATTTTACTATCAAGGTCCCGGATAAAATTTGGAGCATACCTTGCCAATCGAGTGAACCTTTCTTCATAGGCAGCCACTGAGTCTTCCTCTTGCCTCAATTCCAAGAATTTCTTTTCCATCCTAAGTCGAACAGCCTTAGGAAAATACTTCTCAAGAAATATACCTTTGAATTCATCCCAGTCAAGAGCATCAATCTCATCGGCGTCCCTGATATTTTTAACCATAGACCACCACTGATCTGCTTCACCCTCCAAACGGTAAATAGCAAGACTAACCTTTTGATTGTCTGAACACCCCATAACATCAAAAATCTTCTCCAGTGCTTTAATCCACCCTTCAGCTTGCACAGGGTCAGATGATCCTCTGAATGATGGGGGATGTTGCCTCATGAAATGTTCCACCACTGACATGTTCCTCTGCGGTTGATCTGGCTGATCTCGTGCATGGATACCACCACCATTTATAGCCTGAGTCAACTGTGCCATCACTGCAACAAACTATTCAGTTCCAATTCCGACCATTTCTGGATGCTGATTCGGAAGGTTATTTCCTTCTGTATGCCTTCCTAGCACAGCTTCCCTGTTTCCTCTGCGGAAAACCATTCTGAACAAACATGTCTTATATGAAGCAACATGGTAATCTTTAAATGCTATATCACTTCAATTTGACCAAAAAAAACATTTTTGGATAATAATTTAATAGAATTCTAACTCCTAAAGTTATCTAAACCGACCTCTGATACCAACTATAAGGCCCCAGCCTTAAACCTTACTTAATCTTGAGTTATTACAAGATTACACATTGAGGATCTTTTCGGGTTTAGAGTTTTAGAGAATTAGATCATAAAACTTGCATTACATTCCACATATAAACAAAGTGGTTACATAAAGAAATTATTCTTCATTCCCATCAATGGAAACACATTTAAAATAAAACATGGATTATTTCTTGACACATCCTTGACTCTATCATCTTATCATGTACCTTTCCCTTGACCTGTGAAAAACATTTCAAAAACTTGGGATGAGCATAAAACTCAGTATGGGTTATAAAAAAAAAATGGAAAGGAAACATGAGTTCATATATACATAAGAATGAAATCATACTTTACCCATAAAACATAGGCACTCTAACATACCTCATAAAATCACGAATAAATCATAGAAATCATAAGACATAAAGGTAACTTGAGGCATTCATAACATTCTTACGTAGGGAGTAACCCTCTTGGTTACGTTTGGAATACCCATCACAGTATATTCCCTAAAATCTCTTCGGAGAAACCTTAACGTTTCACTCCTTCGCGTTACCCAATGCATTGGAGAGCTATAACGGGCTCACACGCCCTTAGTTTATCACGGAACCACCCGTCTTCATAATAATGCCCAAGAACCATAACATAATCATATCACATAAAACATGCATAAAGGAAACATAACATTTCCACATTTCAATCACGAGATATCAATACAACACATTGATATAATAAAAACATTATGAAAACCATTTTCAATACCAAAATAAAAGAAATTTAAAACTTTGTATTTATTTTTCATTAAAAAATGATGGCTTGTAGAGGAAGCCGAAACTCAAATAACGGTCACGACGGCAGAGAAGTCGTTGTCGCCACATACGCACGACAAAAACATTCCCTTTTGTTGTTTAGTAAACGCTTCGTATAAAAAAGATTCCTTTTGAATAAACGTAAAAGTCAAAAGGGGTTTATACACCGTATAAAAGAAAGTTGTGTATAAAATAAAATATGCCTCAATGAAAGGAGATTGAGACGAAGTCCCATACCTCGTATCCGACTTGACCTGACCGTTCTTTAATCTCCTGAATAATAAACTTGAGTTAATCTCTACTTGCTTCTGAATCTTTTTCAAGTTAATTATTCCTTTTTATACCATGTTATGAACATCATGTAATCAGTTAAGTTAATAATGTTTATTTTGTCGGTATTTGGTTCTTAAGTCAAAAATAGACTTCTTACACTTACATGTTGTTAATTTGGTCAAAGGTTCATTATATCCAGAATGGTATTCATGATGTAGATATCATATATGTCATATATATCCAGTACATACAATCATTTATAATATTACATCACATTTAGAGGTAAGAAATGAAATGCACTGTTCATGGAGACGGTAAGCCGTACGTACGCATGAACGCTACTTCCATTTCTATTTCATATTTTCTGGAATGGAATCATAATGATATAAGAGTATATTATAATTACAGTATAATAACATATATAATATCATTAACTTTATCCTTTACACATCCCACATATGGTATTAACGAATCAAATCACTTTTAGGGGGCGGTAGTCCGCACTTCCTAAAATGAAGATATCGTGTTTTACCCATAATGGAAACCATAAAGGTAAGCCCAAAATGAAAAAAATAGAAGCTTAAGGAAAACATAAACATATTATATATCATATATAAAAATAGTGACATCATAATGGCCACATTTGAAGGTGTTAAATGAGTGTTGAACAATCATCGTTTCGGGAGGCAGAATTTCGCCATCCACGGAAACCTTATGTTCTTTAACCATTTGATGTAGTTGTGTGAGAGTGTAGCTCAAATAAATCTTATAAAAACATCCTAGTATATTGAAGATACTGGTGTTGTTACAAAAGAAGTAAAAAAAAGAGTTTAGGGGGTTGGAGAAGCAAAATAAAACAAATGAACATGAGAGAATGAATTACCTTTAAAAGTGTAACTCCTTTTGAGTTGAGCCTAAAGGCTTCCTTTGAAAGGATTCTGCCCAAAGGGAATCCTCTAAGATTAGGAGAGGGATGTGGAGAGAGCAAATGGGCAGGGGTTGGCCGAGCCAAAGGCTTGAAGAGTGTGTGAAATGAGGTAGAGGTGGGGGCCTTTTATAAGGGGAGAGGAGGGGCACTTTTGGAAAGTAAAGAAACATTACTTTATTTGAAAATGTGTTTCGGTTTTAAAAGGTCCCACATTGATAGAATTCGTGGATAAGGTGATAAGGGTTCGAAATCCACTCATCCAATTGGTTTTGGCCATGTGTAGTTCATAGATTTTATATTATCTTTCCATTTTATTTAAATCGTCAAATAATGATGTCATCGCTGCATCATTATTATGTCATAAATAATTTAATTTATTTAATGTCTAAAAATTATAAAAAAAATACTATGATATAGAAAATCTTTTTAGATTTCCAAAGACTATTTATAATCAAAATTTGGACTTGTATAACCCCACTTAAAAATTGTTTTTGCAAAACATATTATGTTTTTGTCATTTTCACTTTAACATTAAATAAAAAGTAATTTATGTCATTTCCCAACAAACGTGGATCCATGGGGTCCCCAAGTTGACCCATGGCATGTCATGGTCGGCCATGACACAACCAATGAGTTTGGGACATGTGTCTAGGTCATTTCATATTATTAAACCATTATTTATACCTTAAACTACCCTAATTACCACTAATCGCGATTAAGAACTTAATAAGTTACTATTCACCAAAAAATTATTTTAATCTCATTGAACCACATTTTACTTCTTAATGACAACCATGTATGTCGGATTTTCAAAATTCAATACACATTAGTGGTAAAATTTCATTTAACTGAAAAATCAGTTTGCTTGATTACCACTTAGTGGTTTCACTATTCATCAAAAATTGAAGTTTTTCAGAAAATTACCAAAAATTTACCCTAAGCTATATTTGATATTCCGAATTCAAAAATGAAGTCCTTTTTACAAAATTCAAATCATATAAGTCACATTAATTAATTCAATAATTAATTCCCGCTGCCAGAGCAAATAGCGTGTTTTTATGAAACAATAAGTATCAAAAGATTGACACCAGTTTAAGTCTAATTTCAAAGTGAAATTGATTCCAATGACCACCATTGGATTAAATGGTAAAAATATATTCTAATTTCACTTCAAAACCAATTCAAAACATAATCTAATCATATAAATAAATTAGATTAAAAAGCAGTTTTGATGTAAAATGCAGCATTTTTCACTATTCATTAAAAAAATGAACATTGTCAGAAAAATACCAAAAATCCACACAAGGTAAATTTTGATGTCCCAATCATAAAGGATAAGTTTATTTTGACAAATATAGTTTATAAAATTGTCAAAATATAGATTCAAAAATGGTTTGCCATCAAAAGGCAGTAAAACAATCTTTTAAGAATATTAGTGTATTCCATGCATAAGATTGTATTTATTTTCATTTTAAGCTTCTATGACACTATCTTAATCATTAATAGACATAGATAAAAATATATATTATTCATTACTTACTTGGGATGTTACATCAAGTGTCACCATGATGAGAATGTGGACATGCAGATTGGTTATGCTCAATTTCCCAATGGATTGAGCTTCCATTTTCATTAGCCACGATGGTTCCATGATATAGCACTGATGTCTATGACACAATGATTGTGCAAGTTTTTTTTTGTGTTTTTTGATATTTTTAAAAATGTCTAGGTCATTTTTTTTAAAAAATGTGTATGAAAGGAGGCAGGGGGCTTGCCGCCTTTCAACAAAAAATTATTTATTTTAAATATAATTTCTTTATATTTAAATTTTTTATTTTTTTTGTTTTTGTTATATATATATATATAACAAATAATTTCAGTAGAATTTATCTGCTATTTAAAATTCAGCATTACTGCCATTAAAGCAGTCTGGAATTCTAATACCAACACTCACACAGGGATCCCTTTTATAAGAGGCTTTGCCTTGAAAATCATTATGTATTTTCAATATGGGATTCAGGTTCTCTATTTCCTACGGAGAATTAATAATATATTACTATTAATCATTTTAATCAATTAATTAATAATATTAATCAGTATTTTATAATACTATTAAACAATTAATTAATTTATAAATAATTAATAATAAATAATAGGTTTTAATTAATTAGAAATTAAATAATATATAATTAATAAAAAATAATATTTATAATAACTAAATAATATTTCTTAATTATATAACTAATAATTATATAATTAATAATTATATTACTAATAATTATATAATTAATAATTATATTACTAATTAACTAATTAATTATTAACTAATTAATAATTATATTACTAATTAACTAATTAATAATCATATTACTAATTAACTATTATATAATTAATAATTATATTACTAATTAACTATTATAAAATTAATAATTATATTACAAATTAACTAATTAATTATTATATAATTAATAATTATATTACTAATTAACTAAGTAATTATTATATAATTAATAACTATATTACTAATTAAATAATTAATTATTATATATTTAATAATTAATAATTATATTACTAATTAACTAATAAATTATTATATAATTATTAATTATATTACTTATTAACTAATTAATTTTTATATAATTAATAATTATATCACTAATTAACTAATTAATTATTATATAATTAATATTTAATAATTAATAATTGATATTGATGATTAATAATTATGTTACTAATTAAAGAATTAATTATTATATAATTAATAATTATATTACTAATTAACTAATTAATAATTATATAATTAATAATTATATAATTAATAATTATATAATTAATAATTATATAATTAATAATTATATTACTAATTAATTATTATATAGTTAATAATTATATTTCTAATTAATTATTATATAATTAATAATTATATTACTAATTAACTAATTAAATATTAACTAATTAATTATTATATTACAAATTAATTATTATATAATTAATAATTATATCACTAAATAAAAAATTAATTATATAATTAATAATGAATAATGAATAATTATATTACTAATTAAATAATTAATTATTATATAATTAAAAATTAATATATATTATAGGTGCTTAAAGGAATAATTACAACGAAATATAGAAATCCAACACACACAACCTAAATGGGCAGGTCATAGCCCCCTAAAGTATAACGCACCCATTTTTGATGGCCTGAAGGCCCTCTGGATATGAAGTCCATTACAAAGCCTGTAGCCCAGGTTCCCAACACCTATAATTATTATTTTTACTTGAAATCACAATGGTGCAGGTCCACCACATTATGTCTAGACATCGTGGACACCGCCTGCCCGCTCGAGGAGTCATCCCGCTACCACACCACTAACAGCCACTCCTCGTTGTGATCACACCACCGTTGATAGACCCGTGCTTGGGTTGTCACAAAGTCAGCCCACATCCAGGTGCAAATGAAATTCATTACTGCCCGGATTTGAACTCGGGTTTGTGATGCAGGATTACAGGTTTGTTATTACCACTAGGCTACAACCCCAACTACTATAATTAAAAATAAAAAATTATAATTAATAATATTACTAATTAACTAATTAATTATTAACTAATTAATAAATATATTACTAATTAACTAGTTAATTATTATATAATTAATAATTATTTTACTAATTAACTAATTAATTATTAACTAATTAATTATTAAGTAATTAAATATTGCATAATTTTTAATTAATTAATAACAATTATATTATTATTTTTTATAATTACACATTATAAAATTAAGAAATATTATTTATTTATTATTTAGATTATTTTTTATTAATTATATATTATTTAATTTCTAATTAATTAAAACCTATTATATATTTGTTTAATAATATATTATTAATTCTGCACAACAAAGGGATAACCTGAATCCCACATCGGAAATACAGAATGATTTCCAGCGCAAACCCTCTTATAAAAGAGAGCCATGGGTGAGAGTTTCTGTCAGAATTATAGACTGCTGTAATAGCAGTAATGTTGGATATTAAATATCAGATAAATTCTGCACAAAAATTTTATTATATATATATAAACAAAACAAAACAAAATAAATTTTTTTAAATATACACAAAAGTATATTTCAAATAGATTTTTTTTAAAAAAATTAGCTAATAGGTGGAAGGGGGCCTGTCTCCTTTCATACACATTTTTAAAAAAAAATTTAACCCACACATATTTTAAAAAAATTAGAAAACCTATAAAAAAACTCTGATTGTGCCTAAGAGAGGAAACATGGGAGTGCATGTGAGTTTTTTTATAAGTTTTCTATTTTTTTTGTTAAAAAATGTGTGGATTCAAAATATTTTTAAATATATGCTTGAAAGACGACAGTCCCACTGTCGCCTTTCATTTCAGTCGAAAGGCGGTAGACCCCCCCGTCACCTTTGCCCTGAATTGATGACATGTCAAAGGCAGTGGGGGGGGGGGGTGTTTCCAAATTTCACATAACATAAAGGCGAAAGGTGGCATCCCCCCTGTCTCCTCTGCTTTAACGCTCTATAAAAGGGAACCCATCCCCCTTCTCCTCACTTCAAATTTCACTCATCTCTCTAAATTCCAAAACTTCTCTCTCTAAAAAAAGTCCTTTTTGTGTGTGGTGGATTTGGTGGTCTAAAAGAAGTCTTGGTTTTTTGTGAAGCATCATTTAAAGGTAATTTTTTATTTAATTGAATTATATTTAGTTAGTTCTAAATATTTCATTTATTAAGTAGTTTAGTTAGTTCTAATTATTTTATTTATTAAGTTGTTTATTTAGTTATGTATAGTTTAAAATAAAAGTTATTATTAGTAATTATTAAGTATAGATTAACTAATGAATAAATTAAGATTAAACGTTCTAAAATTTTGGTGACATAAATATTATGTGTTTATATAAACAATCAAATCCCTGTCTGGATACAAACAAGTGGATGTGGCTCTAGCACAGATGTACATAGGAGTAACAACTCTGACAAGGTGTTTCGGGCTTGACATGAGATAACCTATTAAATGACAATGGGCCTTGCTGTACTCCTAGTTTGAAAATTCTAGGGGATATTCTTTAGATGATTCATATTTTCTTTATAAAATACTAAAATACCTAAGAAAAGAAAACATCAAATCAGTATATTTATCAATGATAAAATGATAATTATGATCATATAAAATGAAATGGATAAGGAAAAATTATACTAATAAACATTAGTATCATATTTTAAGATATAAGAAGATGTTATAAAATTTTATTATCATAAAGATTATACAATTTATAAATAATAGTTATTATTAGTAATGATTAACTATAGATTAATTAATGAATAACTTAGGATTAAAAAATGAATACATATAATGATTAGCTAATATTACTTATCATTGATAAAATGATAATTATGATCATATAAAGTGAAATAAAGAAGAAAAAAGATATTAAATAACACATTAATGGTTTACAACATACAAGAAATACCTTGACATTTTTCAATAAAATAAGGTTTGGATGAGATGATCCTCACTTCAAATGTGAGGTAAAATCCATCTTATTTTTAATTAGTATCTTAATAATATCTTCTAAAGATATGTACTTAACTTTGTAATTTTGAAACTCTTTAGGTCTTGTAATTACATCTAAGATAACATCTAAGATATGTTATTAGAAGGCCAAAATATTTTCAAAATTCCAAAGTTAAGTACATAACTTTTAAAGATTTTATTAAGCTACCAATTGAAAATAAGTTGGATTTTACCTCACGTCATATGTGAGGCTCATCTCATCCAAACCATGTTATGCTAAAAAATTCCAAGGTATTTCTTGTATGTTGTACAACATTCATGTGTTATTTAATATGTTTTTTATTATCCATTTCACTTTATATGATCATAATTGTTATTTTATCAATGATAAATAAACTGATTTGGTGTTTTTTCTTCTTTTTATTGTGGTTTCCAAAACATTCTATGACTTATATTATAATAAAATTTTATATAATGAAACATTAGTATCATATTTTAGGGTATAAAAAGACATTCTAAAATTTCAGTATAATAAATACTATATGGTCAACCATCATTGTCAATATTAGTTACACTATCATAATCTTGATCAATTTTTTTTTTGACATAGAGAGTCATGTTTTCCTGTGTGCACTGCTACGAGGAGGTTATTCAAACTGGGAAAGGAGCTTCTTATAGTACACAACCAACATAAGTGGTTAATACAACTAATTGTGTAACCCTAAGTGAACTTCAAGAAAGAATTTGTGTTCCCTTAAAATCTCGTACCCAATCAAAAGATCAAGTTTATGCGCTATAGAAATTTGAAATTCCTAGCTACACTATGGAATCTAGCCTGTCCATTGGTTACTGATTCGTAGTGGGTTCAAGCAATAAGTTTATTTTCTCAATGGTCAGATGGTACCGTGATGGAGTTATGTGTTTATATTTTTACTGTACAACAACATCATCCAGTTATATGAAGACATAAACTTACAAGAGTGGTCGAAGAAGGTCCACCCCATGAAGTTGAGCCTATTCCAAATGATGTCGAAGAGGACAACGTAGACGATCTCTTAGATATACATGTAAATCTAAATTTTGATGATTATTTTTGTAATGATGGAACAGATGGTTACAATAGTGTTAATGAGGAGGGAGCATCAAAAGTTGGGGAAGAAGTTTCTAGAAATGCATTAGTTGTACAACATACTTGACCCACAATAAATCATCCACCACTCTTTTCATATTGGTTGGAAGCAATGAAACATGTGCCTGAATTCAACTATAATGTTCTCACATCAGCAACTGAGTTTCACAGAGTTATACCATATATGTTTAGTGACATGGACAAAACCTTATATATTGGAAGGTATTTTACAAGTAAAGATGCATTAAAAACATATTAAAGAGATTTCATATTGAGAGTCACTATAGATATATAGTTCATGAATCAGGTTATAAAAAATAACTCATATGTTGTGACAAGTATGAGGATGATTGTAGATTCTGCTTGAGGGTGATTCTAGACATTGCATTTGGAGGTTGTAGAATCTTGAATATCGAGATAGCTCATACATGCATTCAATTAAACCTGACATAAGATCATGCCTCATTGGATGTTGAATTTATGTCATCAATTATTGTAGAGATGATTAGGACATGCCAGGATGTTCCTATAGACCTTGTGAAAGAGAGGATACAACATAATTTTGGTTATAATATTTCCTATAATAAGTCATGGATGGTGAAACAAAAGGCAATTGTGAAGGTCTATGGTGATTGGGATGAATCATATCGAGTGTTTCCACAATTACTAGCCATACTGAGGAATAAAGACAAATTTTTGTTCCATATTCATACAAATGAACATGTGTCTCAAGATAACTGACTTGACCCATATCATTTTCAATTTCATTGGTTGTTTTGGGCATTCCTCCCCTGCATCTCCACATTTCGTTTTAGCAAACTGTTCATACATATTTATGGAATGTTTCTAAATAGAAAATATATGGGTGTATTTTTTATTGCGACCACCCAAGATGAAAAACATTCACCTCTTCCACTTGACTTTTCGATTTTGGAGAAGGAAAATTACAAATCATGGAGTTTGTTTTTAGCCTGTATCAATAACTATTTCACCAGAATTAGGGGTGTCTGTTTGATATCTGATCAACATTAGGAAATTAATTAGTCAATAAATGCAGACACTAATACATAGAGACCCCCAAATTCAAATCATCGGTACTGCATTAGACAGATTTCTAGCAATGTGCAGAAAACCTTCCATAATGAACCTATGAAGAAGGAAATCATGAGGAAAAATATCTATTGTATTTATTATTTTTTAATATTTCAATGTAAAGATAAAATCAATTTATGTGAAATATAATCACTTCTATGTAGAATATGATCTATATAAATGGAGTTTTGAATAACATTTCGAAAAAATCCATAAGGATAATCAAGAAGTGTATGAATATATGACGCAGATTCCAAAATAAAAATAGACATTGGCATATGACAGGGGGAAGAGGTAAAGACACATGACCACAAACATCCTGGAGTTCATTAATATTGTATTCAAGGGGCTTTACAAGTTATCTATAACTTCCCTAGTTTCGGATACATTTTATCATTGCGTGAAGTACTTTATTGATAGAAAAAAACTAGCCTTAGAAGGGATTCAATAGGGGATAAGGTATGTAAGGCACTTTCAATGAGATATTGAAAAGAAAATTGAAGAAGATTTTGGTTATCATGTATGCCTTTTCCACTTATAATACTCTCTATTTGAAATTCAAGAGCATTCATACCCCATTACAGATAACATCAGTGAAAAAATGGTGGTATTACTGGAATTGAAGAAATGTCAATGTTGAAACTTCTAGGCCTTACGGTTTCCATAAAAACATGCCATCGTAGCATGTGTCTCTGTGAACATATCATGGGAAGCATATGTTGATCTAGTGTACCATATAGACACCATTTCTAACTATTATACTACACCATGAACGCCTATTAGGGAGTTTCGATATTTCCCAATGCCTGAAGGCCAGCTGATAGTGATACCTAACATCAACCGACTATGTAAACGAGGGATATCTAAGTCCAATAAGATACATAATGATATGGGATGACCTCAAGAACAAGGTAAAAGTTTGAGATGCACTATATTTCATAAAGAAGGTCAAAACTGGAAATGATTCCCTAAGATTGTTGGATCGAGTTCACACCCTCAGCCACAATGCTGTATTGTCTCCATTTTGATCTTCTCATATTGTAAATTATATGGTGTGAATATAATATCCTTCATTTTTTATAACTATATGACACTTCTGAATAATTTTCAAAATTTAAAAGTTAATTACGTCCTTTTAGAGGATGTCATTAAGCTACCCTTGAAAATAAGGTGGATTTCACCTCACTTTCAAAGTTAGATTCATCTCATATAAACCATGTTCTATTGAAAAATGTTAAGATATTTATTGTATGCTATAAAAAATTCATGGGAAATAAATCACAGTGCAGGAGGAACAATGACAACGATGACATAAACCCAGCCCATAACCGAGAAGAAGAATACAGCGAAGAAAGTGAAGAAATCAAAGAAAGAAAATAAAGAAAAGAAGAGTATAAATTAATGCATAATCAATATGTCCATAGATAAACTATAAAGCAAGCATTTGAGCAAATAATCTTGAAAAATACCATCATGTGGGAAATAATAAATAAATTAAAAATCACACCATTATCTAATAACCTTGTAGATAACAAAGATGAAATGTATATATATAAATATAAAACCATATCTTATAAAACACCATTTTCTAGGTAAAAACATATATCAAAAACACTTTCAAAATATGCTTTTAGAAACATGAAGACATTCAATTTTCTTTTGGTAAAAAATAACTTCATAAAATAATGTGAATAAACATTGCATGTATTACATTATATAAATCATAACATTCTTTTGATCATATCATTATATTTAAATTTTACACTTATAACTCATTTTATTTTTTTACATACAGATGGAGGATACTATACTACTCACTAATTTGGCTAGGAATGTTTCCCATGTCGTGCTACAGGGTGGTGAGGTTTGACAGATCAGGGTGCATCGAGCACACCATTTTCATCACAGGCCGCCTCCACCCACCATTATACTATACCTGCACCGTGTTGTATTATACAACATTATAGTATCTGATTTCATATTTTTTGACCATCACTTTCTTACTACCCTCCTAGAGAGGTGGATACTAGAGACACACAAATTCCATCTACCTAAGGGAGATATTAACATCACCCTCGAGGATGTGGTAGTCCTTCACGATCTTCCTATCTAGGGGGAAGTCATTATTGGACCTACCTATGCATACTAGCCTGACCTTATTCAGAGATTTCTTGGCATCAACATTTTGGATAACCCTAGGGATACATATGGTGGGTTGATTTCTATGATCTGTCTTGAGGGAAACTTTCTACATATACCTGATGACATTGACAAGTAGACTGTCATCCGTCATACCCATGCATATATATTACAGATCATTGGAGGGACTATGTGCACTGATCACTTAGGTATGCATGTGTACATGATGTATCTAGGGCTACTGGAGGACTTTAATCAGGCTGGGATGTATAGCTGAGGATCTATGTGCTTGGATTACACTTATAGAGCATTATGCACAACATTCCATAGATACTGCAAGGATATTGGGGGATGTTTCATCCTTCTTTAGATTTGGGTATGAGAGCTCATCCCCATACTCTTCATGATACTCCATGTGGATGCTGGTATAATCACTCATCTATATTGGTTTTTGATTCTAATAGGAGTTAATGAATTCAATTTATTATTATTTATCACTTTCGATGTTGTATTTTAGAGGTGGAATCAGAAACACAACTTCAAGAGCTTTATGACACACCATTTGTGTGCATATCATCCCAAGTTGGACACTCTCTTACCTAAAAATGTAAGTATATAAAATCTATCTTTGTATAACAAATTTATTAATAATATAAATTTTTGTTTTTAGTAAGGATTTTTTTTGACAAATATCACATGTCATTTTAGATTTCCTGGATGTCATACTGGGCTTTATTAGACAAGTTTCTAGTATACTGAACTGCTAGAATTCATGATTCTATGGCTATAGTTCCACTCATTAACTTTCATATTGTTGAGTAGTAGCAGCCTGATAGAGTTATGCACTAGTTTAGATATGTTCATCTCATTCCATTACCACCAAGAAAGTTATAGGATCTTCATGAATTGAAGTTGTGAGGGAGGTAGGATGATGAATGGTGCCAACGACATGCACAATATCTCAACCTCTGGAGGATATGAGTAGCTATTTGTATCTAAGGTGTACCTACGATGCGATTCCATCTTTCAGAGCAGGCCGAGTATGATCTATGTTATATACTGAAGTCTATACTATATCTTACATGACATGACATAACACTTTATGTTATGGTAATTCAAAAAAATTTCATTAGTCTATTTATTAAACTATTTTATAATGCATTTTGAATCGATTTATAGTGTACTCATTCAAAGCATCTCATTCACATGAGTGATTCAGAGGAGGAGGGGGTCACTTGCTTGGAAGTGGTCCAAGCTACAACACTGGTGATAATGATAGATTATCATGTGATTCATGAGAGCATATTCGATAGTCCACCCCAGATAGTAGAGGTTCTTTCCTAGGGAGTGGAGGTTTCTGATCAGGAACCTCCTTCAGCAGCTGCCGATGCTGAGGAACCATGACTACGATGATGTAGACCACATCACCCTACACGTGAGCCATAAACTATTACATTGGTGGAGGTCAACCCTCTAGAATTCCAGCCTCAGATGATTGTGGATGTGCACCAAGCGTTATGAGATCCATCTTTCTTGACAAGATATCCACAGTTTTCTTGGGTTCCTGATCCTTCACATCCTATATAGTTTCCCCCAGACGATGATGGTGAGTCCTTCTATGACACTAGTGGGAGAAGGATCAGGTGTGCAATATGACATCCATTTGACACCTCCTCCCATTGAAACATAAGCAGAGCATGTGTCGATCAACGTTCCAGTGCCTAAGTATCATCCCTCTCTAGGTCATCAGACTCCACCCTAGCATGGACCTCAACAATCTCAATATGGGCATTAGATTCTTAGACCAACATGTTGGAAAGAATCTCCCCATATACATTGATTGTACTCATTCATTAATTTTAAAGTGTTGTTTTACGTACTTTATAACCTTTATTAATGAATTTAGTTAGTATGTTTATGTGTTTATGATGAATCACAAGTATGAAACTTATTACAAGTTCAAAGAGTTTTTAAATGAATTACATAATCAATTGGAAAAATATATTAATATTCACTAATAAAATCGAGGTGTCGAATACATGAGCTATAAATTCACTAATCATATAAGAGATTGTGGAATTATTTCACAACTCACTCCTCATTTAAAACCATAGTTTAATAGTGTGTTTAAGATAAAGAATCATGCATGATTATGTATGGTTCAATCAATGATCAGTTATTGTGATCTTATTATTTCATCATGTGGGTATACTATGAAAATAGTTTCATTTTTACTTAACTATTTTCTATCTAATGTGGTCATAAATACACTATATGATATATTCACTGGTGAATTTCCCAAAATATCTTTTATTATTATTTGGGGTTTTGAACCATTCATATGAAAATTGGTTTCTAATAAACATAACCCTACATTAGTGAAATGATTATTTGTTGTCTATCTCAAGGAAACTATGGGATATTATTTCAAAAATATAACATAACACAAAGGGTTTAATAATTAAGCTAGTATATTACTTGAGAATGAATATATTAATTGAGGAGATAGTGGGATGAAATTAGATCATAGATAAGTTAAGGACCATAAAAAAGTTCTCTCGATATGGAAGTTGAGTTAGTTCCATAAAGAGCTATGAAAGAAGAACTAATTCAAGTTACAAAAAAACCTTAATGATCTAGTAGGATTCATCAGGAGACTGATATATATGAATTTATTATGAAAAATGATGATAAATTAATGTTCATAGATGATAAACCTACTACCTATTGAGAGTACATTGAAATTTATAATTCTAAGAAATAGTTAAAAATTATAGAATCTAAAATGGAATCCATGTACACAAACCAAGTTTGGAACTTGGTGGATGCACATAAAGGGGTGAGACCCATATGGTTTAAGTGGGGTTTTCATAAGAAAAATAATATGGATAGTAGGGTGTATACCTATAAATAACACCTGATGGAAAATGTAACAAAAAATTAATGGTATTGACTATGAAGAATCATTTTTATCTTTTGTGATGATAAAGTCTATTCAAATATTTATTATAATGACCTAGATCTCATATAAATATTATTATATCATCTTTATCACAAACATCTATATAATAATCCCAAAAATCTTGAGGTCCAACATCTTTGGGAATTGAGTACATGATAAAAACAATAACATAGTATTTTATTCCCATATTCATACTTTCTCCTAGACCTCACCTTACTCTTACTACATGGAATGTATTGGAGACATACATAAAAGAAAGGGTTATTCATAAATCTCGTTAATGTTGTTATAAGATAAAATTGGATAATATATCATGAGTGTCAATAATCATAGAATGAAAACCAAAAATGGAATGATTATAAAGCATCACTTAAAAACATGGCATAAGAGTCAAATATCATAAGATCATGGTAAACATAAGAGAGCATAAAGTGTGACACAAATATAAGGCATGTCATCATAATGTATATATTTATAAATAATAATAATATTATAGTTATCTAATAATTACAAAAAATTATTATTTAACTAAACGAAATGATGAATAAAACCTTGTATAAGTGATTTCTAACAATATACATATAAATCATAATATAAAAACCAATATATTTATAAAAATCAAAACATGTATAATTTTTTTCTTGAAAGGAAGTAGGTCCACTGCTTCCTTTAGACTTAACTAAAAGGTGGAAGCGGGCCTACTGCGTTTGAAGCACATATTTTAAAAAAATTAACCTACACATTTTTTTTAAAAAAATTATCAGAAAAATCATAAAAAAAATCTAGTGAAGGATGAACTACATCACTTTAGCAAGTTCACAATTCCTAGAAAAGAGAAAGTACCACATTAAAAAACTCATGGGTATCTCTACACTCAATAAGATTCCCATGTAAAATTTGTGCATTGGAGACAAATGAGGGTTGGAGGACCACTACAGCTGTCGTGTGCCACCCCGCACTGGTGAAATGATCCTCTAACCACTACATGAACCTAGACACCATACACTGGTGCATGCTCTTGTGTTCCATGTTACACAAACTCCACCTATGCCTACCACCCTAGAAGGCTCTCTCTTTGGGTGAGCTTGGTCGGATAACCCTCATGGGTAATCCATGTGGCTTTCTCCCCTTGAGTTGAAGGCCAACTAAGGTTGAACTAATTTTTTAATACAAACATAAAAATTACTTATAAAAAAATGATTTTTTCTTATTTTATTTATTTTCATAAAAATTAATTCTAAAATATAAAAAAACCATAAATGAATAAAAAAAATTAATGTATGGTAATAAAACACTTAAAAATAAATAACATTTATCAATTAAAATTTAAAAAATTATGCACAAATATAAAGCTATCAAGAATCACCTCTTACATAGATTTATATTCCTCCACACTCACGACAACATCCTCCAACACCTACCATCACATAAAAAAGAACACAAGAACACACACCCTGAGTTAATACATACAGATATACACAAAAATGCATCACAAACTCACCTTGCGCAATAATAATATTCCACTTTTCTTATGGGGACACAATGTTAGAAGCCTACAAATAGAAAGGGATTCAATAAACACATGAACCATCATCCTCCACTATTTAATTAAAAATGGCATAAATGCATCCAAAAAACACATTTTATCTAAAAAAGACCCAACATGTAAGACACTCACATGTGATTTGTAAAAAAAAAGAAAATATCTATGTCGATACCATGTTTTTGTTTCCATCATGGTGAAAATTTTGATTTTTATTTTAGTAGGATGGGAGTAGTGTTTTGGGGTGCTGGAATGCTTTTTATTTTCACACATATGAACCTAGAATTCATACATGTAACATGATAATTATTAATATTGTTCATAAAAAATGTGCATGTCGAAACCATACATAAAAACATTGAAGTTATACATATCAGTTGTAAGAGTTTTAATCAGTTCACATATTAAACAATTTTTTTATCATTAATAATAATTTTTTTATCCATATCAAGAAGAGTAAGTGATCATTTTGGATTTGGTAGTCAACAAATCAAGAACCTTGTAACTACACAAAGATCACAGTAAAGTTTGTGCAAAATCAGTGAGTTGATAGCATGTCTGTTAGGTCTAAAAGGGTCCTAGATACCCTGATAGGTGGGTGAATCAGGGTATGTATATTCTTTTTAAACTTATTCCTATCCCACTAGATATTGAACTCTTTATTACAAGGGTCACTTCTTATGCTATTTAATGTCAATGTTGATTGTATCATTTCCAATTTTATCTAATGATAATGCACTGAAAGTAAATCAATAAACAAAACATAAGGACACATTGATTTTTACTTGGTTTACCCTCATTGGGCTACATCCATGGAGCATACAATGGAGATGTTATGATTGTACCAAATGCACTAAGGATCACTTCCAAATTATAATGTTCGAGATATATCTTATATTCCCAGGCTTGTTTCCTTTACAAGGTTTAGGGTATGCTCACTGCATTCCCAAGGGTCACTCCCTATGTCTCTTCCTCTAGCTCACTGTTGGTGGGAATGATCACTGTATTCCTCTTCCTTCGCTCATTGCTCTTAGAAGGGACCCACACATAGTTTATGGACTTATAGGTCCCTTAATTTTAATGAATGATGTATCCTCAACTGTAGATGGATGCTATGATGAAGTTACACTTTCATTCACTGATAAATACTACTTTACCATAAAAATATTGGGAAAATTCCAACATTAACGCAACCTTAGGGTGACTTGTGCGCTACTTTAACCATGACACACAAGTATAACCTTTGTCATGAAAAACCACTTGCATGAAACTCCATTCGAATACTCAAAAATTATGCGACACACAACCTTTTATTCCCAAATCACTATTGGCGTGCAACTACTATATAGTGCAAAACTTCTGCGTAACCCACTACTTGTGCGCCCTCACCACTTGCACGACCATAGCTCAAATTTTCTCTAAGTGTTGAGATTCCTCAAAATTAGGGGGGTTAACTATCTATTTATAGTAATTTTGGCCACCCTAAGAACAAGGTGCACAACTTCTTCCCTGAGCGCTCAAGTCCATTATCCCAAGCCACTATCACTCTAGTCACCCTGTTCGCTAACTCCAAAAATTGTGCGCCCTTATTTACTTTTACATATTTTGATATTTTGATCTTGAAAAACACATGGCGTGCAAATTTCCAATCCTCCAAGACACTATTGTGAAATTCCCTTTACCAAAAAAAATTATATCCATTCTCCAATTTTTGGACCCAAAAAAATTGACAAACACTAGAAATAATGCCACATTGTATCTATTATTTTGGTAAAGCCTCCAGATTTTCCATTCCTTTATCATGGTTATTTATCAACATAGATTATCAAAAATATCTCTGGAACACCATAACTGACCATGGAAACCCTCTCTGTCAGCAAACATAATCAACCAAAAAATGCTTCAATGTTAGCTTGAGGGATTTTTGTCCAACAATCCCTTCCTTTGGTTTTGTTGACAACTCTTTCATAAATTGATACCTTTCTCAAGCCTCATCCATATTCTACCACCATTCTCCTCTTGAGATTTAGATAGATATCAAATACTTAATCAACACATACTCTAAGCCCACATGATTAGTGCTCGGCGTAAAAAAAAGAGTAATATGAAAAGTTCATCAATGACTCACTTAATTACATTCCAACACCATTTTTATACTTTTATCATGAACCTCATCTATTGTGATATATATCCTTTGATTTATCTCTTATAGAATAATTAGATTTAAAAATCCCCCTATCTCATTACCCCTATCTCAATGCTCCCCCTATCTCATTACTCCACCTGTCAGCTTCTCCTCATGTCTTTACTAAGACATTTTCTCCCTTTTAGCATCCAAAATTTCTCCCCCTTTGTAAATGAACCCTAAGGCCATGCCTTTTAGGTATATAATAGGGTAAAGAACATAGATCAATACATTATGAAAGAACACACCATACCTGAGGGAGGGGGGTCACACATCTACACTTCATCAAGTGTGGGGAGTCAAATGGACTCCCAGAGCCAGTCTATGCCTCTCAAATGCTTCTTTGGGTAAGGAATTTGTCAGAATGTCTACAACTTGTAGTTTTTTTGGCACATAATCCAACTTCACAAGCCTGCGCTCCACCTTCTCCTTGATAAAATGATATTTTATTTCAATGTGATTTTTCCTTGAGTGATGAAATAGATTTTTGCTAAGATTTATAGCACTTGAATTATCATAATGGATTCCAATCAGAGACTTCATTTCAACTACCATGTAATCAAGTTGCTGCTTCATCCATAATAACTACATGCATGCTTGACTGGCCACAATATACTCAGCTTCTATGGTGCTTAATGAAATGAAATCTTATTTTTTTACTTAGATAATAAATAAAAAATCCACCAATATAGAAAGAACCCCCTGAAGTTGATTTACTATCATCTTCTGAACTGGTCTAATATATATCTGTATACCCCAATAGATCTGGCTAAGATTTTTCATTATACATCAAACCAAACTCCATAGTGCCCTTGATATAAAAAAATATTCTTTTCTCTACAAGCATGTGTCTTTACTTGGGATTGCTTTAATATCTTGCTGCATGGAATGTAGAAAAAAAATATATCAGTTCTTTTTGCTTTCAAGTATAGTAAACTTCTAATTATCTGTCTGTATTCTGTGATATTAATGGACTTTCCATCATCATATTTTGATAGTTTCACCCGAATAGCTACCAGAGTCATCATCTCCTTAGAATTTTCTATTCCAAATCTTCTCAAAATATCCTTGGAATATTTTTAGAAGAGAAATGAATGTTCCATTATTTCCTTATGCCACTTATAAACCAAGGAAAACATCATTTCACTGATCATTGACATTTCTAACTCACTTTTCATGAATTAAAAAAACTGTCTACACTGCACTTCATCTGATCCACTAAAGATTATGTAATCAATATAAAACAAAACCATCATCCTTTGATTACTATCATTATTGAAATACATATTGTAATCAAATCCACCACACCGAAAACAAAGATTATTTAGAAACCAATCCAGCCTTGAATACCATGCTCTTGGTGTTTGTTTCAACCCATAAAGCGCATTTTTCAGCTGTAAAACTCTGTTCACATTTTCAAGGAATGAGAAAACCATCTATATTCTCAATATATACTTCTTCTAGAACCATTATTTTCCACTTCACCTCACCCTGATTTTCTTACCTACTTATCACTATCATTAGGAAACTGTCCACTATATTGTTGAAGATTCTAATCATTCTATACTATAGTGGAATTATCAAATTCAACTACTTTCCAAACATCTTACTGAATCACTACCAATATCCTCTCACAGTATCTTGGTATCCTAAAAAAATTAAACTGATACGATATTGTTAGAACATAATAGATAATCATAAAATACACGAATATTGCTAATTCTCACCCAATCAGCCTTCATGAACATAAAATTTCATCCTTTATATCCCATTGAGATATTACATCTAATTAGGAGATAGAATGATCCCCCTATGATGTCCAACTTTTCCTATTGTTGAGCCAACTGTTTATAACCACACACATTATTCTTCACCTGTATAATTTATTCTTATGTGACACTTTGCATTAATCCATAAACAAAAACTCTAAGACTGATGAGTCAGAACTTAGTGTAGGAAATAAGAGATAAAGTTAATAACACAATCACTATCTATTATGCTTAGTTACTTCCATACATTTCAAAAACCCACAAATCATTAAATCCTTTCAAGGAATTATTACATATTAATTCTTCAACTCTTATGACAGATTTTAATCAATTGAAATTATGGAGCACATAACATCACCACTTTGAATATTTTGATGCAATTTCCCCTTGGATTGTATCCCCCCTTGAACCTAATACACTTGAACATTAGTTAATAGAATTTATACACATAGGGAGTGGGGATGCTCTGGAATCCAAAAGAAGAGGATTGTGGTTGATCTTGATTGATCAACCCTTTGATGCTTTCTTTCAAATCATTATACTCTTTTTGTGATTGTTCCAAATACCTAGCCAACCTCAACTGTTATGTCCATATAAATAAACATTATTTACCCACATTTTGAGTCTTCTTCTGATATTTGGGTTTTGTGGGTTTGGTATTTTTCACAATTTTGGGTTTATACCCACTAGTATAAATTTACTTCTTTGATACTCCGCCCGAATGCCATTTTTCAGGATTCTTTATCTGAGAAGGAATCTCTCCATTGGTCTTTTTCTCTTTCTTCTTCTCTTATTAGAGGTATCTTTCTCTTACCTTCACTGGACATACATTTTTCTATCTCAAAAACTGGAGTATCTCCTCCCTTTTTATTCTAGATTTTTCACATTCATTCCAAGGGAGTTGTTGAGAGTGTAACCAAGGAGGTGATTGATACAACTTTCGTTGAGATCCCTATGATTCCCCTAAGGATGTAAACCTATT
The DNA here is from genome assembly GCA_963277665.1 of Viscum album. Lineage (NCBI taxonomy): Eukaryota > Viridiplantae > Streptophyta > Magnoliopsida > Santalales > Viscaceae > Viscum > Viscum album. The sequence continues at coordinate 19,152,629 of OY728119.1, read as the reverse complement.
TTTCAGATTACCATGTCATCTTATAGAATATGATTTTTCATTGCACACTTCCTGTGCTGGGGATATCCTTATGGGTTCATTTTCCTTCCCATATTTCTTCTTACTACAATGTCTTATCAAATTCCCATGATTAGAACATATAAAACATCTACCATTAAAGATATACCTCATTTCATTATTTCTCAGCTGATATGTTGATGCATCTAGATTCCTTCTGATGTTGATCCCTTGGGCTTCTTAACACATACTCATAGTGTGTCACTGTCCTCCATAGTAATATCACTTTACAACTGCTTTCTTTTGGGATACTTTTCTTTTATATTTTTCAATAATCTTCTACATATTCATAAATTTTGAAATATTTATATCTTCATAGAATGAAATGTATTCCAGATATTATGAACAAAAACTTGATGCATGACCATGAGTTCCACAGAAATAGCATATGTTGTCACTACTTCTTATAAATTCCTTTTTAGGTCTCTCCAGCACCTAAAGAATTTTTATTATCTCTGAAACTTTTCATAGCTTTCTTCCTGTCATTTATAGGAGGGGATCATCATATCCAATACCAGATTTTCCCAAACTATATGGTATTTAGATGAGAAAATATGTTCTTGTTTCTCTCCATAAATAGCATATTTTATTCTCATTTAATCATCACCAACTGAAGGATAATCAAATAGTAAGTGCAAGGAATCCTTTATTTTAGGCTTTCCTTTGGCATTGGATTTATACACTTCTTTCTTTACTAATTACATCTCTTCTATCAATTGTTTAATCTTTCTATCCTTTGATTCAAGTTTATTATTAAGTTATTTCTTGATATTATTCCCTCTACTCATCTCATCTTCCAATTCACATGTGATCTTATCCACCATGTCACTTTTCTCATTTATTTTAAAATTTTCTTGAGCAATAGAATCAGAACAACATGAATTATTTTATTATAGACTTTGGTTCTTCTGAACTATTTTAGAAAGCTATGTAGCAAGATCATCATTTCTATCTTTCAGATTCTGAATGTTATTTGAGCTTAGATTCTTTCCCTTGTCATCATCTTTATGTTTCTCTATCTTTTTAGACATCTTTTGTACTTCTTTAGATTAGTAATCATTATTCTCCCTAAAGTCAGTAGCCACATCAATAAGCCTTTGATTTAAGCCTGTTATCTTGTGGAACTCAATTTACATTACTTGGATCCAAATTTATTTAGATTTAATTTCTTCATCCAATTTCTTTATTTCATGGACAACATCCACTTTTGGACTTCTTGGAGTTTCTTCATCATCAGTAGATTCAACATAACTTTTAATGTCAAGTGCTTCACTCATTCCTAAATCATTATTGAGTTAGTATATCTTTTCACTATCTTTATCCAATATTTTCTTCAGTAGACTATTGGTTTCCTTTAACATAATCACACTTTTTTCATAGACACTTCCACACTGAGGAATACCACATGACTTATTCTTATTCTTTGAAGTTCTTACCTTTTCCATGGCACACCAAGATAAGAGTAAAATGAATATTTAACTTCAATAATTGACAAAACCAAGTAATAGAAACAAATATGATAAAAGGAACCTCCCTATGATACTAATTTTTAGGTACAAAAGGGGACTAGATACTCTGAGAGGGGGTGAATTAGGGTATGGGTATTATTTTTAAACATCTTCATACCCCATTGGATCTTGATATATTTATTACAAGGATCTATTATTAAGATCTTTAATGTAAATGTTGATTACATACTTTCCAATTTTATCTGATGATAATTCACTGAGAGTAAAGCAATAAAGCAAACATAAGGAAACAAATATTTTTTACTTGGTTCATCCTCACTGGGCTACATCTAAGGAGAATACAACAACGATGTGCCGATTGTACCAAATTCACTAAGGCTCACTGCCAAATTACAATGTTTGGTCTAGATCTTCTATGCCTAGGATCACTACCTTTACAAGGTTTAGGGCCAGCTCACTACATTCCCAAGGGTTACTCCCTATGTCTCTTCCTCCGGCTCATTGCCGGTGGGAAGGACCATTGTCTTCCTCTTCCTTCGTTCACTGCTCTTGGAAGGGATCCACACACAGTTTATAGACTTGCAGGTCCCTTAATTTTCATGAGTTACTCATCCTAAACTATAAATGGATGCTCTGTTGAAGTTCTAATTTCATCCACTGATGAGTAATTCTTTACCACAAGTATACTGTGAAACGTCCAAATTTTCATGCAACCTTAGGGTAACTTGTGCACTACTTTAATCATGGTGTGCAAGTGTAACCTTTATTACAGAAAACCAATTGAATGACAATCCATTATCACACTCACAACTTGAAATACACATAGCCTTTTATTCCCAAATCACTATTGGTGCACAACTACCATATAACACACAACTTATGCGTAACCCACTACTCATGCGCCCTCACCAATTGCGCAACCAAAGATCAAATTTTCTCTAAGTGTTGAGCTTAATTGAAATGAGGGGGGTAGCCATATATTTATAGGAATTTTGGCCACCCTGAGTGAAAGACGCACAAATTTTTCCCTGAGCACTCAAGTCCATTCTCCCAAGCCACTGTCACTCTAGTAACCTTGCACGCCAACTCCAAAACTTGCACGCCCTTATTTCCTTTGCCATATTTTTATATTTTGATCTTTAAAAAAATATGATGTACAACTTTCCAAGCCTCTAAGATACTATCACTCATGTACCTTTTCCAAAAACACTTATCTCTATTCTCTAATTTTTGGACCCAAAAATTTTGGCAGACTCTAGAAAATGGTGCCACCTTGTATCTATTATTTTTGTACCACCTCCAAACAATCCATTACTTTTTAATGGTTCTTTATCAACATATATTGTGAAAAATATATATGGAACACCATAACTGAGAATATAAACCCTCTTTTTCAACAAATATAATCAACCCAAAAATGTTTCAATGTTAGCTTGAGGGATTTTTTCCCAACAATGTCATCTATGTAAACATCCATATTAGGGTATTTTTTATGAGCTTCTTTATTGATTTTATTAAAAATTAAGAGGAAATATATGAGATTAAAATAATTGTATACCTAATACAAGAACATGATCATGTAATGATAACAAGAATAAAAGGTAGAAAGATTAATTTGTGAAGTAAAATTATAACAGGGTAAATGTTGAGTTAAGGATTTGAATTTTTAAATAAAATTTAAATAAAAATGTCTATTAAAGTCATTAAATTTGTGTATATTTGTAAAATAAATATGAAAATATCATAGTTTTTATTGGTATTTTATCCAAGATTTACAGAGGTATGTATAGACCAATATTAGTAACTAGTCTAGGTAAATCTTGAGCATGAAAACCAAAAAGAGTTTTCTTAATTTCAGAAGAGCAGTCATCAGGAAAAATTATTTTCCAAGGGTAATCCCTCCAATTTTCTAGAAAAACGTTTTTATGGACACTTTCATAATATCCATATACATAAGTAAGATACCACAAATTTTTTCATAAAAATATTTCATTCTACATTATTATGAATGGAAATGGATTCGTAACATAAAAATCCAAGTAAAATGAAATTAAAATAATGAAGTAAAATAATGTTTACAAAAATTTTAACCATAAAACTTATTACAGAGCTAAATACATCTAGTGGAGTTTCATACCATGAATCCCCATAGTAAAAAAATTAGTTTTCAATTCCCATAACTTTTCATACCACATAGGAAGTGTTTTTGGTTTGAAATCATAATCAACACCATCCTCAATTTCATGTGCATCTGGAAATATAACATGTCTAGATTTGGAAACTAAAAATAAGAAATGAACTAATTTATGAATAAAGGATATGAATAGATCCAAAAAAGAAACCATTACTCTTATATCTTATAGATAAACACAAGCATGCATGGACATAACTATATCACCAACATCATCCAACCAAGATTCAACAACCTATGCTACTCCATATAATTCCACTACACATGATTCTGCTGATGAAATTTATCTTATTGTTATTTTTTATCACATTTGTACTATTTAATCGAGTGCAACATTATTTGAAAAATCTTTCCTCCAAAATCTCACAAAGATTTCAGCTGTATGGACCACTGATATTCTCATCTTCACAAGTGATGGAGTGATCTACTTTCTTTAAATACATGGATTTTAGAGAGGATTTTATGGTGATTTTTCTTGATTAGTAGGATTTTTTCACCAACATATACCAATTTAGCTTCCATATTTACATGAGGGTTTAAGGATAATTTGGGAATGTTAACCTCCGCTCTTCAAAAAATTTGAGTCTTTTCAAATTTAGATACTCTTGGTTTTGATAATGAATTATTTTTTAGGGAAGAATATGTAGTTTACATCACTTTTAGTTTCCCATCACATCAATTTTCTTGGACAGTCCCTTCAAATTAATCTAAAAATGTTTCATTATGAGATTTTTTTGAACCAGGTGTTCCTGAGGGGATATATTTATCTTTAGTTATAATGGTTCTAATGGGGTCTAGAACTTCTATACACATGTATTTATACTTCATGATTTATAAATGATATATTTTATTATCAACATAAAAATAGCCATAACAAGCTTATCTAAAAAACGAGAGGTTATAGATTATAAAATCCTGTGTAGATCTGTTATATGATCATGCACATGAAAGTTAACAAAGTTAAAAAAAAAGATAAAGTTCAAATTTATTTATCATTTTTTGAAGTTTTCACTTAAAGGGGATTGGTAGTGAAATCACTTTGGGGGAAAATATCCTTCAATGGAATTGGAAGAGCCAATCCAATCTAGTGCAGACAGTTCCCTAATTCTGATATTTTTATTTTCTTAAATTTTTATGTTGGAAAGCCTTAAATTTATATTATTTATCAAATCACCCTCATATTCCAAACTTATATCCACAAAAAACTTTAGAATCTTTTCAAATTTATATAAACTTTTAGAATGACATATTTCTTCCTACAGACCTAATAAAAAGACCCGAATGTTGACTACACAAGAAGAAGTGAAATGCATGTATATATTGTGGAGGTCATAAACCTTGTGCTCCCTCAGATAAATTCTTAAAAGATCCTTTTGAGGCCTCTCATGGGGAAGATAATTGGTGAAAATATAATACCCCTAGTGGTTTTCAATCGATCATTCTATAACCAAATCCTAATAATAAACTTAAGATATTAAGGAACTTGAAGAGGAGATTTTTTTGTATCCAAGGCCTTGGAGGAGGAAGAGTTGTAACTTGTGAACAACATCCTTTATGGATACCATGTGATCCTTTTATTCCATTGGATTTGACACTATTTGTTCCCTAGCTCTAACTATTTTGATGGTTATTTTATTGGGGTTTGAATCAATACACAATGAATCAAAATTATATAACCTAGGAGAAAGGAGAGGCATCACCTACCTAAAAAAGAGCCAAGGGCATCTTGAATTGCAAGGAAAACAAAAAAGGTTTAGTGATGTTGTAGAATGATGGATCATGGAAGGTTTCTCCCACTCATAAAAGGTTATTTTTAGAACTTCATCCCATAAAATTCCAGAATGTTGAAGTATGGATACAGGTATCACACACACATATATTATGAGAAAGAAATAGAATTAAAATTACAACACGTATTTTTATACGCACTGATTGGATTACCCTTTCCACCAGTAAAGTGTTCCATCTTCCATATACGTGTACAACAACACAACCTCTCACCAGACACCCCTAATAACACATAGTGAATCCCAAACTTGGGGGTAGTGATATGTGAGGATGTGATAGAATAGAGGACTTGGTGGGGGTGAAGGTGGGGTGAAAAATGACATCATTATACCATCTTGATACTCATAAAAGAAAATAAATGATTTCCTGATTTATTAAAGAAAATAAAATAAAAGAAAATAAAAGAAATGATTTTAATTTCTCTTCATTTTGTTTGGATGCGAAATTTTGTAAAAGAAAAGAAATGATTGTAATTTCTCTCCATCTTGTTTGGTGAAATTTTTTAAAAGAAAATAAAAGAAATGTTTTGATAATATGACAGAAATAACTCATATTAAATAATATAGTTTTCCAATATTCAATTATTCCAAATAAAAAGATATAATCTTAAATTTTATTTTTGTTTTTTAAATAAATAAATATATATTTATTATAAATAAATATATTTTTGAAATTTTATATATATATATTTTTAAATATATTTATTTATATATAATTATATAAATATGCTTTCATAAATATATATATTTATAAAATAAATTTACTATATATATATATATATTTTACTATATTAAATATATATTTAAAAATATATTTATACGTAAATATTTAATTATAAATACATATATATATTCTTTAAAAAATATTTTTATAATTATAAATATCTTTAAATAATTATAGATTTTTTTTATAAATATATGTATAACAAAATTAAATTTGAAATCATTATATGATTATTGATCTGGGTGGGTTCGGGTAATATTTTAAAAAAATATAGTTTTCAAATACTCAATTATTTCAAATAAAAAAATTATAATTTTAAATTGCATATTTTTTTATATCATGTCATTTATATAGACATTTAATTTTGAAAAATATATTAGCAATGATTTTTTTATTTTATTTTTATATCATGTCAATTATATAAAAAATAATTTTGATTTTAATCAATCATTGTATTTCATGTCACTAAAATAATGTAAACATTAAACTAAGAAAAATATACTAATAAAAATTTTATTTTTTAAAAAAAATGGTTAAATAAAATTGATTTCATATATTCACTAAAATCATTTGCACAATCCATATATTTATTTATTTGAAAATTATTTGTAATTATTGGTTATTATTATTTATAAATTACATGGAATAAATTATTTATATACATATAATCAAAATTATTTATACACATAATTATTTATGTACACATCATCAAAATTAATAATATACACACAATCAAAATTATTAATTCAAGGTAATCAAAATTATTTATAAATTACGTATATAATTTATTAATTAAAAATTATTAATTCATGATAATAAATAATATTAATTCAAAATGATTATTAATTAAAAATTATTTATTCAAAATAATTATTGATTCAAAATTATTAATTCAAAATAAATACTTAATTTATTAAAAAATATTAATTAAAAATAATTATTATTTCAAAATTATTTTTAAATTATGTATATAAATTATATATATAAATTATTAATTCAAGATAATCAAAATTATTCATAAATAAAATTATTTATAATTGTTTGTTATTATTACTTATAAATTACATTGAATTTATAAAAATAATTATTTATAAATCACATTTAACAAAATATTTGTATACACATGAAAATTCTATTTTTATTAATAATCACAAAGATGATCATTTATTTAAATATTAATTCAAAAAAATATTGAATAAAATAAAATCAGTACATAAGGATAATATAGGAAATTTAAAAAAATGGCATATAGGAGCTTCGTTTCCTTCCAAATCACCTCGATTTTTGGGTGATTTGAATCTTGTAGTTAAGGAGAAAAATTTCTCTCCATTTCTTCTTGAATCATTTCTCTCACTCTAATTGAGTGACACCAAACATGTGATATGAGTTAAAATCCTCCCAAATCTTTTTCTTTTCTTCCCATATCTATGCTGCCAAGTGATCTCTAAAAGTTTAAAAGATTATTCATTGGTAGAATTTAGTAAATGAATTGTATAATACATTCAATTATTCAAAACATGTTACAAATTCATACATTCACATTACTAATATACCGGTTAAAATATATGCACTGAAAGGAAAATATAATAGTTCTTGTAATGATACTTATAATCCACAGTTAAAGCATGATAGACCACTTGGTTTAAAGGATAAAAATACTCATCATATGAAAATAAATAAATTTATTCTAGTTGAGAACGTAAATTATTAGGATTCAAGACACCATAAGAGGGGTGAATCAAGGTGTTTTCCTCTCTCCCTTGCTTCACCCTCATATATATATATATATAATGTACAAAATCTCCTCTTACTTCCTTTGTTCTTATCTATGTAGTTCATATACACAACCACACCAAGTCCCTATAATTCCTATATAAGAATTTACATAATCCTCATAATTTCAACTATTTACCACATACAATGTTTCTATTTTGAAGATATGAAAATCCGATGCTAACTCCTCAATATTTCACTCTCAATATTTGAATACCTGAATATCAAGGCATGAATCCCTCATTAAATATCCACATTAAATATTTGAATGTCATGTCATAAAATCCCCATTTAAAACCTTTTAATGTCATTTCTTAACTCCATTTAAATATTCATGAATAATATAGAAATTAATTCTCATTTTAAAACACCATAAATATTTCCACATTTCAGAAATATGGAAACCTAAGAATACTAAGATATCATCCATTTTAAATCCTTTTAATAACACATCATTATATTCTCATTTTAATATATTTGAATATCCCCCAAATTCAAACTTTGGAATTTTGAGAAAGATATGATCATGTTTAATACAAGAAAATTTTTAGTCATTAAATTTCTATACAGATTAATGTCATAAGATTCAGAAAATTTTATAGGCACTAAATAGTAGATTCAGAAGTAAAAATATTCTGAGAAACTGCAATGTGACAGAAATTTTTTTAGAGGATTCAATAAATTTTTAGATCACCCAAATTAACATTTTATCCTTCCATGTAATTGAATAATATATATATAAATATCTTAGATATCCATCACCCTAAGATTCTTGCAATTCCAAGGTCTCTAACTCGAGTCATCATTGAAAAAGTAGGAAAAAATATAATCTGAAATGTGATGTATTAAACTTATGTAGAAATTTCATTAAATCTTATACCTTTAAGCATACTTCAATATTCTACCTGTAACTTTATATAGGTACTAAAAATCAACCAATACCCTTCATTAAAATAATCATGGTATTCATAATGTCCTTTATTGTTTTCAATTCAAACATCCTGGGTAAACCTCCATGAAACTATAAATGAATATCCATTTTAATTCTCTGAATACCATGAAATAGATTGGCTTACCCTTATGTGGGTAATGAAATTGTCATAGTTAACTTTATATATAATAAAAATTCTATTGTACACCTTTACTCAACCCACAAAACAAGATCAAACTAGTTCCAATTTTCAAATGAATTTCAACCACTACTTTAAAATATCCCATGAACATGGTTTCTATCCCATTTCCAGGAAGTATTAACTACCACATACTTTTTCATCCCCACTTCTCTAGATAAATCCAAGAAGACTTTCCATAATAAAACATAAAACTTCAACATCATCATACTTTAATAGAACTTTACAAAACATATCATCCAACCACTGGTTCAATTCATTCATGAACATGATTGTCATCCAATTCACTCTAATTCACTGAATAGCATTTAAAATCACCAAATCATCCATAATCATCAAACATATTCATATTATTAAAGATTCATGAAATATGAAATTAATATTTCCTTATTCAACCCACCTCTATCAATATCCCTCCATGAAATTACATGTAATTCATCTCATGAAATCACTGCACAACTCACAAATCCTTAACACATCAAATTATCCACTAAACATAGCTTCTATATTGTCAAAAAATCCAAAAAAATAAAATCATGTTTGAAATTATATTCAAGAGATGGATAAAAATGGCATGAGTGGGGGGGGGGGGTGAATTTCCCTTTAAAAAAATCAGAGAAAAACAATCAAAGTTTAAAAAATTATTTATAAAATATTGAATAAACAAACAAAATAATCAAAGTTGAAAGTAAAAAAATAAAATAAATGATGAATAATAAAAGTAAAGAGCAATTTAAAACGATTAAGAAATTTGAATATAAAAATGATTGAGTGATTAAGCATTAACTAATGGATTAAACATTTTAAATAAAATAATAAAATAATGTGATAAATAAATGAAATTACAAAAATTAATAGAGACAAGATATTTGGTAAGGAAGTTAAATAATAATTATAAAATATCCCTTGCATATACACCCCAATCGATTGGGGATTTGATGTATTAGTCCATTGGATTTAATAGTAGCTAAGATACTAAAACTATCCCTTGATTTTTAGTTATAATAAGAAACCAGAAATAAAATAGACACTAGATATTTAATTGGAAATATAGAACCTTGAAGGAGAATAGTTTCATACCATATTAATAGAATGGAAAGAAAACCAAGGTCCCTTACTTTAATGGTAGTGATCATTGAATATAGAAGAAAGAGAAGGAAGATAAATATTTATTAGGAGCAATCAATTTTTATCTTTATCTCGATACTATAAAATAATATGAAGAAACACTAGGTTTAAATGATAAAATAGAGAGATAAAAAGAAAATTAAAACTTTTCACACACTCTAGAAAGAAGAATAATATGTAGAAAGATAGATCTTGAGTAAAATTGATAACCATAGAGCGTTGGTGTTGGAGATTAAATGATCAAGTCTGTCGCTAAGGACACCAATGTTTCTATTTATAGGTTTTAAAACCTTTGACAAAATTATAGAATTTATCATGGGTATTTAATTCATTGAAGTTCATATTTGACATATTTTGACCACCATATATGATGGGATCGAAGCTGCTAGAACGATGCCACTAGATACCTGGTAGCCTCCCCTAGGTAGCCAGTGAGCTTCTTGAAAATACCTATACACTATCTACTCCCACAAAATAGACAGTGGACTCCTAGAGTCTTCATGGAAACTATCTATCAACATCGAATATCTGGTTCTCCTCCATCATGTATCCAGTGGGGTCTTGTTGGATGAGAAAGATCCTAGTCATGCCACCGGTTGGCAAAAGGCACTGCACCGACTAGACGATGCTGCGTATAGCCTTTGTCTCCATGAAATGACTTCTTCACTTACTTTGGTCTATTTCATATACAACTCTAGGACTTCTTAGAAATAAAAATCCATTTATCAGAAGATCACATGGGATTCCAATATGATCTTATATATAAGATATAAATTCTTTTTTTTGGTCTAAAAAGAAAATTCCATTTAAAAAAAAGAATCAGTAGTTGTATCCATATCTTGTAAAAAAATTAAAACTTTACAAACAGGATGATACATGATGAATAATCATAGAACCTAGATCTAACACCACTTTTTGGGACTTGAGACACCCTAAGAGGGGGTGAATATGGGTGCTGTTCACTTTTTATATTTTCTCTTCATTATTTATCATTACCTTGTTCCCTTTTTAGAAGGAAAAATTATTCAACTTATTCTTTTGAAATCATCCACAACAAAAATGAAGAAATTAAAAATGCAGAGGTACCAGATTATTTGGTTCATCAAAATAGAATAATATAAGGAGAACACAACAAAAATAAGTTGATGTTTCATAGATTAACACTACTCACTGTGGTGTTATAATTAATTCTGAAAGGCACACTTCCCATCTAGGGGAACACCCTCTTCTTGTCTTATTAGATCATTGATTTTTAATAAGGTTTTTAAAGTTTATCGAATTTTTGGTATCTTTATAATAAACATGGTATAAATTTTTTGTATCCTTGATTCTAGATTGATGCTCATTTATATTTTTGTTGCACTCACCTTATTCTTCACTTCTAGGTGAAATCAACTCTTTATGATAAGTGCTAAGTTTTTGTCTTCCTTTTTAAGATCCAATTGTGAGAGTTGTTCTTGTGTGAGAATAACAATTTGAATTACACAAATATATTAGAAGCATTCTCCTTCACTAAATTAAAAAAATTAAAATATGGAATTAAATTATTACCTCCTAATATTCTCCATCCATATGTATCATGTGGTATAATATTCTTTTCTTCAATCCATATTTCCGCTAAAGTGAAACAGATATAGTAGTGATCTTCCACAACCTTTTCTTTGGGAGGATAGGAGTTGTTTTTGGGGGATGTTGGAATGTTTATTTTCACACATATTAACTTGGAATTCATATATGTAACATACCAATGATGAATGTTGTGCATAAAAAATGTTTATGTAGAAACCATACATGCAACCATTGAAGTCATATAAATTAGTTGTGGAAATTTTAATCAATTAACCTATTAAAAAACTTTTATATCATTGATAGTAAGTATTTAGTCTATATAAATAAGATAAAGTGATCATTGCAGATTTTTTATTAAACCAATCAATAAACTTGTAATCGCATAAAGATCTTGGTGATTTTTTTTGAAAATTCATTGAGTTGATAACATGTCATGTATATAAAATTCCATGTTGGGGGTATTTGTTCATGATCTTATTTCTTTAGTATATTCCAATTTAAGAGGAAAGATCTAAGATTATAATAATTCTATGCCTAATCCAAGAATAGGGTCTTATTATGAGAATTACAATAAAAATATTTAAATATTAATGTTTGAAGTAAAATTATAACTTGGTACATGTTCAACTAAGGATTTGAATTTTTAAATAAAATTTCAATAAACAATCCCATTAAAGTCATTCAATTCATGTAGCTTTGTAAAATAAATATGACAATATTAAATTTGTTACTAATATTTTCTATAGGAGAGAAAAAGTTATGGGTAACCTATGATTAGTAACCAGTCCAGGTAAAGCTTGATCAAGGCAACCAGAAACAATTTGCTTAATTTCAGAAGAGGGTCCATCAGGAAAAATTATTTTATGATAGTACTCCACCCCATTTACTAGAAAAAATTATTTATGGACACTTTCATCATATCCATATATATAAAAAGGAGACCATGAAGTCAACCAAGAAAAGTGTGTATTTCACATTATTTCAAATGGTGATAGCTGGGGAACATAAAACTCCAAGTGAAATGAAATCTAAAGTATGAAGTAAAATAATGTTTACACAAATTTTGACTGAAAAAATTATTGTCAAGCTAAATACATCTACTAAAGTTTCATACCATGAATCCTCAGAGTAAAAAAAAACTAGTTTTAAATTCCCCTAACTTTTCATTCCATATGGGGAGGCTATTTTTAGTTTGAAATACTAATCATCATAATACTCCATTTCATGCACATGTGGCAATATAAAAAGTCCATCTTCATACACTAAAAATAAAAAATAAACTAATTTATGAATAAAGTATGTGAAGATCTCCACAAAAGAAACCATTGCTGCTATATCTTGTAGATAACATCACGAATATAGGGATATACATGCATCAACAACATCATCTAACCTAGATGAAACAACCTCTTCTACTTTGCATAATCCCACTGTATAGGATTATATTGATGCATTTTATATGAATTATTATTGTTTATTACATGATCACTATTTAATATAGTATATATTTATTATGAAACTATTATTTCCAAACTCTCACAAATATTTCTACTGTCTAGTCCATTTGGCTTCTCATCTACCCAAGTTATGGAATTATTTGCTTTCTTTACATCCATAGATTTTAGAGAGGATTTCACAGTGGTTTTTCTTGATTGGCATAAATTTTCACCAACAACTACCAATTTTTCTTTTTTATTTTCATATGGGTTTAAGGATAATTTGGGGATGTTGAACTCTAATTTTCTAAAAATTTAATTCTTTTAAAACTGGGATACTCTTGGTTTTGATATTGAATTATTTTATAGGGAAGAAGATGTTATTTCCATCACTTATAGTCACCTATCACATCCATTTTCTTGGACAATCCCTTAAAATTTATCTAAAATTATTTTAATATGAGCCTTTGTTAAAATCTATGTTCATGAGATGCTATATTAATCTTTAGTTATAATGTCACTTATGAATTCTGATGCTATATTAATCTTTATGAATTCTGATACATGGATTTAGAATACATAATATATAAATAATATATTTCATTGAAAACATAAAAATATCCATAAAAAATTATTTAAAAAACAAGAGGCTATATATTAGACAATACCATACAGATCTGTTTTATGATCATGCATATGTGATTTAACAAAGTGAATGCAAAAAGATAAAGTTTGGATGCATTTTCTATTTTTGGAAGTTTTAACTTGAAGGGGCTCAGATGTGTGATCACTTTAGGGGACATAACCTTTAATGGAATTAGAAGACCCAATCCAATTCGATACAGATAGTTCCATGACTATAACATTTGTATTTTCTTGAATTTTTATTTTTAAAGCCCTAAATTTACATTATCTATTGAATTAATTTTGGATTCCAAACTTATATCACCAAAACACTTTATAATATTATCAATTTTATCTGGACTTGCAGGTTGAAACCTTTATTCCTATAAACCTGATAAAAATACTAGACTATTGACAACACAAGTAAAAGATCAATGCATGCATTCCTTGTGGAGTTCATAAACCTTTCCCTCCTTCGGAGAAATTCTATAAATAGCCCTTTTAGTCCTCTTGTGGTATATATAATTTCTATAAAGAGTATAACCCCAAAAGTTTTCAATAAATCATTCAGTAACCACATCCTCATAATAAGTTTATGATATCAAGGAATTGATAGACCAGAGTAAATTTTTATCTTAGAAGTCTTTGAGGAGGTAAAGTTTTAACTTGTGAACAATATCCTTGACTAATACCATGTTACCATTTTCCTCTATTTTTTCTCAGGAAAAATTATTTTCCAAGAGAAATCTCTCTCATTGACCAAAAAAATATATTCATGGATACTTTAATAATATCCATATATATAAGAAATAGACCATGAAATCATCCATGAAAAGAGTGTATTCCATATTGTTGTGAATAAAGATAGATATGGAACATAAACCATGAAGTGAAATGAAATCCAAAGGATTAATTAAAGTAATTTTTATGCATATTTTAACTAAAAAACTTATAGTAAAGCTAAATCCATCTGGTGGAGTGTCATACCATGAATCCTCAGAGTTAAAAAAATCATTTTTTAATGCCCTTGAATTTTTATTCCATGTGTGGAAGGTATTTTCTATTTTAAATAATCATCAAAACCATCCACTATTTCATGAACATGTGGACATATAGGAAGTCCAAATTTATACACTAAAAATCAGAAACAAACTAATTGATGAATAAAGGATGTGAATATTTCTAAAAAAGAAACTATTACTATTATATATTTTAAATAAAATCAATCATGTAGGGACATACTTGAATCACCAAAATCATCTAATATAGATGCAACAACCGCTACTGATTTTCATAATACAGCTTCACATGATTCTAATGATGCAATTTTAGTTGACTTGTTATTGTTTATCATATCATCATGGTTTAATCTAGTATAACTTTATTATTTAACTATTATTTCAAAAATCTCACAAATATTTTAGTTTTCCCAAACTCTAGGATTATTATCCACCCAGGTGATGAAACTAGATTCTTTCTTTACATCCATGGATTTTAGAGATGATTTCATGGTGGTTTTCATGATTGACATGATTTTTTACCAACACCTAACATTTTTTATTCCATATTTTCATAGGGGTTTATGGATAATTTGGGGACATTAACCTCCAATATTACAAAAAATTTATTCATTTTAAATTCAAATACTCTTGGTTTTGAAAACAAATTATTTTTTAGGGAAGTATATGTAGTTTCTATCACTTCAAGTTTCCCATCATAACCATTTTCTTAGCCAGTATCTTTAAATTCATCTAAAATTGTTTCATTAGGAGCCTTTATTGAGCCCAATGTTCTTGAGATGATATATTCATCTTTATTTATAATGGTACTCATGAATTACGACACTTCCACACACATGTATTTAGACTTTGTGAGATATAAATGAGATATTTCACCATCAACATAAAAATATCCATAAAAAACGTATCTAAAAAAATGAGATCCTATAGATTATATAATCACATTCAGATCTATTACATGATAATTCATATATGAGTAAAAATTTTATAGAAAAAATTTGAAGGATGAATGTATTTACCATTTTTTGGAAGTTTTCACTTGAAGGGGATTAACAGCTTGATCACTTTAGGGGATATAGAATTTAATGGAATTGGAAGATCCAATCTAATCTAGCATAGAAAGTTCCTCAACTCTAAAATCTATATTTTCTTGACTTTTTATGTTGAAAATCTATAAATTTATATTATTTATTGAATCAAACTTGTATTCAAAAATTATATCCCCAAATAACTTCTAAATCTTGTCAATTTTGGATAGATTTGTAGCCATTCACCTTTATTCGTGGAAACCCAACACAAAGACCTTACAGTTGACAACACAATAATAGAAACAATGCATGTAAGTCTCATGGAGGTCATAAAACTTGTCCTCCTTTATATAAATTCTATAATGAACCTTTTGAGGCCTCTCACAGAAAAGATAACTACTTAATATAAGATACCCACAAAGTTTTCCAATCAATCATTCAGTAACTACATCCCCATAATTATATTTAGATATCAAGGAATCTACAGATTATAGGAATTTTTTATCTTTGAGGCCTTGTAGAAGGTAGATTTGTAACTTGTGAACAACATCCTTGACTGATACCATGAAAAACTTTCACTCCATTTGATTCAGCACCATATGTTACCCTACTCTAACTATTTTTATGGTTATTATCTCAGGGTTTAAATCAACACATCATGAATCAAAATTCCATAACCTAGGTTAAAGGTGAGGCTTCACCTACCTGAAATAAAGCCAAGGGAATCTAAAATGACATGGAAAACCAAAAAGGTTTAGCGAGGTTGCATAATGATGGTCCAAAGTTGGTTTCTCCCACTCCTTAGAGGTTATTGATAGAACTTCATCCCATACCATTCCAAAAATGACTAAGCATGGATATAGGTATCACACATATACATATTTTAATAAAAGAGGAATTAAAATAATAGTACATATTTTTTATATGCACTGATCAGATTCCCCTTTCCACCATTAAAATGATCAATATACCATGTAAATTTATATTAACACAACCCCATGTCCAACACCCCCAACAAAACATAGCTACTCCCAAACTTTGTGGTAGTGATATGTGAGGAGGTGAGACAGAATGGAGGCCCCAGTGGGGGTGAAGGTGAGGTGTGTGGTGTGGGGGGAGGTGTGGAGAGAAAATGATTACGAGATAATATATATATATATATATATATATATATTAGTGAAAAAATATTATATTATATTATTTATATCCTCATACAAATATGATTGAACTAAAATTTTAAAAGATTATTAATTGGTAGAATTTAGTAAATGAATTTTCCAATGCATTCAATGATTCAAAACGTGTTAAAATCCATACTTTCACATTCCTAAGGTACTGGTAAAAATAGATGAACTAAAAGGAAAATATAATAGTGAAATAAATAATACTTATAATCCAAAATTAAATCACAACACACCATTTGGTTCAAAGGATAAAAATATTAATCATAATAAAATAAATCAATTCATTCTAGTCAAGAAAGTAAATTGTTGGTATTCAACATGCCCTAATAGGAGTGAGTTAAGGTGTTGTCCTATCTCCCTTACTTCACCCTTATATACATATCATGTGCATAATCTCCGCTCACTTCCTCCATTATTATCCATGAATTTTATATACACATCCATTTTAAGTTCCCATAATTCATGTATAACAATTTCCATAATCCACATACTTTTTACCTTTTACCACATGCTGTGTTTTTATTTTTGAGAATATAGAAACCCCGTGATAACTCCTCAACATTTTAGTGTCTATTTTTAAATACCCAAATATCTAGGAATGAAACACTTATTAATCTCTATATTCAATATTCTAATATCATTTTATATAATCCTCATTTAAAACCTTTGAATTTCATTGCTTAAATCCATTTAAATATTATTGAATAATATGGAAAGAGAATCTACTTTTAAAACACCATGATTATTTTCATATTTCATAAATATGGAAACCCAAGAATACCAAGATATCATCTATTTTAAATCCTTTTAATAAAAAATCATAATATCTTTATTTTAAGATATTTTAATATCCACCAAATATGGACAATGGAATTTTGAGAAAGACCAGACTGTGTGAGTTCCAGAAACATTTTTTTATAAGGGTATGAATTTTCCAAGGTCATTCCTTTTTCATTCTCAGGTGTCAAGGGAGTTTGGTGATGCTTTTTTAGTATTTTCAGGGGTTTTTGGTTTATTTAATTATAAATAATTATATATTATTATGTTTGAATTTGAATTTAATATTTTGAATAAGGGAAACATGTTACATTTTTATTTTAAATGTTTTTCCATAAATAAATAATATTAATTATCAATTGTATTATTTTTTTACACATGGTTTGAAAATATTATGCATTTTTTAATTATTGTGTGTATTAGTTATATGTTTATATGTATTGAGTTTTATACATGTAAATTATCTTACAAATATAAAATATATTATGCAACATATATATTTGTATATGTATGTGTGTTGTGTATATATACACACTTATTTTTTAAAATTTTGTGAAATGATTTTGTCATGAAACGTGTATATATGTACATTTTTATATGTGTATATATTAGTTACACACATATATATATACACATATTTTTGTCTATATACATTTATATATATTGTATCATTTTTGAATGTGAAACAAAAATGTGTATACTTAAATATATGTATATGTATGTATATGGCATTGAAAAAAATGACGATTTAAGTTTTTGTAAAAGGTATACAATATGTAAAGATAGTTTGAATGTTTTACATTTAAAAAATTTATGATATTTAAATGTAGGGCGATTAAATAGAAGAGAAATAAATTTTAAATCAAATGTGATACTCATGAATAACGGTTATATGAGACTTATGATTTTAATGGGAGAAAAATGTGTGAATGAATATACTATAGAGAAAATCATTAAAAGAAAAATATATAGGGATTACGAAAAAAGATAACAAATCATGAGATAAAATAAAGGGGGAAAAGGGATTAGAGAGAGAAGAAAAAAATAGAAATAAAAAAAATAAGGGAGAAAAAAGGGAGAGTGAGGCATTGAAGAATAAAAAATAAAGGAGTGGAGAGAGGAGAGAGGATAGAGGGATAGCGTGAAGAGTGATAATTAAATAAAAAATAGAAATAAAAATAAAATAATAATGTAAAGGTGGAGGTTCTTGAATAAGGGGAGGCCATGGGTGTATGGAAAACAAGGGAAAAAGGGGGAGGAGGAATTAAAATGGGAATAGAAGAGGCATTGAAAAAATAAAATAAACTAAAGGAATAGGGAGACTTCAGGCATTAAAAATGGGGGAAACTTGTAAAATTAGTTTAATTTAATGATAATAAAATATGGGATTTGGAATTGGTCAAAATATGTATAATTGAAATACTGAAAAGTAGCAATTGAATAAAATAGGAAAGGGGGAGGCACTGTAGGGGTGTAAAAGAAATTAGGTAAAATAAATACCATAATTATTCAACTTTTCTCTAATATATCTCCCTTGATATTAATCATATTGACACACTATCAGTCTTATTGGATTTGTCTTTATGAGTAAAAGTTAATATCTCAATTTTTTTTCACTGGTGTCAACTTATAATTTACATCTTTAATTAAATTAAAATTATACATTTAAATTATTGAAGATGGAGAATCAGATGATTATAGCTTTGTGTTAGGCCTTGTGAAAACTGTTTCTCATATTTGTTGGGTCTTAGAATCTAGGTATGAGATCATTTGTTTCTAACCTAGGGTATCATGTGCGAGGGGCTATACTTTTGTTTATCTTTGTGAAGTAGTATATCCATCCTAATAGAGATAAAGAACTAGTTTAATTGAAATTTAAAAGGAACGGGATTTGAATCACATGTTTTTACATATTTATTTATTATTTTGATAATGAGATTATACAGGCTTGATGCCTTATTGAAAATAATATTTGTTAGGAGACTTTGTTTGTGTTGATTTTATATGTATTTTAGAACCATGTTTTCTATGATTTTTTGAAATCACTTTAAATGGTATCATTTAATCACTTATATTTGGTTATGGATTATGTGATAATTCCCTTAAACTAAGAAGTGTAATGTGATGAACACCCATTTTTACTAAATATGAAAAATTTTATGTTTGTGTGATGTGTTGTGGCGCGATAATTCTATAGAGAAGTGAGGTGTGACCATGCTGTGGGGTAGTGATGTGTGGTTCTGATATTAGAAATATTATATTGTAATGGGTTGTGTTATGATATATTCCCAATTAGTAATGGAATTAAATGATAATTTTAAATTTCAATGGCATGGATTGGAGTGTATAATGAATGATTAAAATGATAAAGGAAAGTGTGGTTAATATGATCATAGATAAATGTGAAATGAAAGGGTTGAAATAAGGAAGTGAATGGGTTAGTTTATCTAATAGGTTTAAATGGTTAATGAACTCTTATTTTGAAATGGGATGTGTGGACAAATATAGTTGATGATTAATGTAAAATAAATGAGCTATTGTTTTACAATTATTTGGTAAATGATAATTTTGTAAATTTCATTGATTTGATAAAGAAAATGGTGAAATGTGAAATGTGGATTGTGAATTTTTGTGTGGTGTTGTGCATTTAGAGGTAGTATATAGTGAAAGTGGAAAATGTTGTGAGTTGGTTAGTTTCTTTGTTACGAACCCCTAGGTTGGGATTGTGTGTGGATATAGTATATATATATATATATATATTTGTATATTCCTTGTGATTTCTATATGTACCTCACCCATGTCAATAACCTAGTGCTGAGAACTAATAGTTTTGGGGTTTTTTCCCAACATCCCTATGGAGATGATGGGTGGATGGCCACCCACTCTTCATCACTGCATATTCTAAGTGACGATAATATGTATAGGTTGTGATGGATGGAGTAAAAAGTGCACTTTCAGGAAGTGATGTGATGATATGGACTATGTGTCTTTGATAGAGGTGTGATGTGATAAACCATGTGTTTTTGGGTGAGATGATGAGATGAATTATGGTGGGTGTCATGCATGGTAGGAGGAGAACATGTGGTTGATTTCCTTCATGTTCATGATTCCCTACTATTCTGGTTATGATTGTGATGTAATGGCCCAAGTGTCCAGGTGGAATGTGATGTGATGTGATGTGATTTGATGTGATGTGATGTGATGTGATGTTATAAGAAAGAGGTGGGAGTGTTAGGACATATGTAATTGGGGAGAGAGTAGCTAATCCATGGGAAAGTTGTGTGATGTACCCTATTATCGATATGATTCTTATTATGTTATTATACTTGGATAAATTATTTGGTGAGAGTGTCATGGCAAGGCTAGGTTTGGTTAGTTGACTTATTTAGGTGTTGTTAGTTATGTTGTTCTCTCATTGGTGCATTAATATGATCTTTTCACATGTGCATGATAGAATTTGGATATCTTATTGAGTATACTCATATGATCACCCCATTTATATAGAAAATAATTTTTAGATTTATAGAAGGTCTTAAAAGACCATGTTGGAAATTACTAGCTCAGGCCTTTAGATCTGTTGTTATGTTGCTGCCTTAACTTTTTTTGGGGATTTCATTTAGAGACTTTTATCTAAATCTATTTTATTTATACATGAATTATGGGATGTTTTTGGTTTATTTTTTATAATATGTTATGAAGTTTATTGATCAATGACATCCTATCTCCCAATACTATTTATTATAGAGGTTAATACCAACCATTTGGGATATTTTTATACCCTCGGTTCTAGTCTCCAACCCAGGGCCTACTGGAGGCAAGAATCATGAGACATTATCTCTCTTCATTAATTACTAACCTTGGAGGGGTACCTTTGGAGGGAGGGGGATATGATAGAGTAGTATCAGAGATATAGTTGAGGTATAAGATATATTTTGGAGTTAGGGATAATGATTATTTCATGGGTTGGTAGGAAAACAATGCCAGGTGATCTTAGTGTGTGACATAGGCTAGGGAAGACCAGCTAAGACATGAGATTTTAAGCCCCCCATGATTTGATGCAAGGAATCTGAGCCTACCAAATAACCAAGCGAGGTGTAAATGCTTGTAGGTTATAGTCCTAGGAGAGTTACATACATCATCACTTGTGGTTAAAATAAGTGGTTTTGGGAAGTTAATGAGACTAATTAACTAAATCATATAATTTTTGTGTGTTTCTCTAAATTTTTCCATGCTATAGTTGCTAATGAATTACTTTTGTTTGATGAATTAATTGTATAAATTGAAAGTAAAGATTAAAATGATAGTTAACTAGAACGATCCATTTGTTTTTAACCTTTTTGAGGCTTGGATTTTTTGTTTACTTGCATTTTTATAACATTATTCTTAATGAATTTAATTTTGGTTCCTTTCTTGATATGTGTAACATTCCATCTTGTTTTCCTAATGTTTAAAATTTTTAGAGAAGCATTCTTAGTGTATTTTTTGTGAACATATATTGAATTTTTAAAACCCTTATAAATCATGTTACCTCGAGTAGATTTCATACTGGCACGATAAAGTGAATATACTATTTATATATAAGTTGGGTTTTCTAGATACCATATATATCCTTCATGTTTCATGAATTCCTACACATTTTTTTCACTCCTCTGTTCTACCTTCATTCCCCTAACTGCTCCCCAACTTCCCACTCCCTCACCACCCTCACTAACTCCCTCCCTCCTCAAGTCCCCTTTCCACTACCACCTCCCTCCCTGAATCCCTCCCTGACCCCCATCTCAACCCCTGCCTCTATCTACACATCCTCATCTATCTTTTGACCTCCTCTACAACACTTACTCACAGCTAGGTCTCCACATCCACACATACCTGTGTGTTCCGTAGTCTCCTCTTAAATAAAGGGTTTACTTCACACTCTAGTGTTTCATAATATCCTTTTCGTCATATGGTTTTTCTTATCATTCACAGTCTCTCACTTTTGTGCTCCCTTTGAGGTGTGATAATCTCCCATTAATCTTTAACTTTCTAACTCATAGATGCTTGACATCACTTTTCCACAATAATTTGTCCTATTATAAATCCTTCATTAATTGATAAATGTTCTAATATTTTATTAATTTTTATCTACATAGACTATTGAACCTCATCCGTAGAAACCTATTGATCCTACTCATGATAGGTTCTATTAAAATCCATATATACCTAATTTTATTTTGATTCTTCCTTCTACGCTCCTTCCCCCTTTGTTCATATGTTACATTTTTAGTTTTCTTCTACTATGAATTAAATTATGCAATGATAATTTTTTGTCTCTGATTTAATTACGCTTCTATGTTCTATGGTTGTTCCTCCTCCATAACCCTAATTTTGTAACCTTGATTTTATTTTGGTTCTAAGTTCTGTGGTTATTTTTTCATTTGCCCATTTTTCCTCCGCTAAACTCTCTTAATAACATTGATCTTATTTTCTATTATATCTCAGATATCATAGGGATGATCTTCTATAGACAACTACATCTATTCCAACATGGTAGTACCTATTAATGTTTTTCTCCTATTTGTTCACTATATTCATTTTAATAAACAAAACAGTTTGTTTTTTGTGTATGTATTCACTCTCTAAATTCTTACTGCATTGAATTTCTATTGAATATAGGTTCACTGTATAATGTTACAATATTAACTCTCTAACTTTTTCATTATATATAATTGTTTTTATATTTTATCTTTATTATCCATGTTATGTATTATAAACATGCTTATTTTCAATGTCATAGGATTCAAAGATTTATTTTTTAATTATATGAAGTATATTCTATATATTTTAACTAAATATTTAATTCTAAAATGTTTCTTAATTATCAACAGGTTCTTGGTTTTGATGAAAATTCAAAAATCACATAGATAACTCGAGAAATACAGATGCTATAGTAGTAAGACCTATGTTACATTCCTATTTTCTCCACCATTTTTTATATATTTAAATATCAATAGGAATATTTATTCCATACACTTTCATGTTGTTGAATTTCATGATATTTTGTTTTATATTACATATTTTTATAATCCATATTTTCATTGTATATTATATATTAGCCTGCATATTTTTTTATAATAAATATTATTTAGACATATAGTTTTACATATTTAATTAGAATTATTTTTGGTTATATATATTACCTTACAATATTATTTTTAGAATCTATATATTTTCTTATATTCATATTATAATTTCTAGGGTGTATGAATTTCATAAATAGATCATTCAATTTACTTAATTATTTTATTTTATAGATGCTTCAAATTTTCTAATACAGAAAATTCAAAGCACCCATAGTTGGTATTATAAATCATGAAACTATTTCTCAGACTCACAAGTTTGAATTCCATCTTCCCTATTAATATTTTTACCTATCCCTCAGTCTTATAGGTTTCATTTAAAATTTTTCTAGACTTTCTTATACGATATATTCTAGACTTTTATAAGAAAAATTGAGTTTATTTTCCATGTTATAGTGGTTTAGAAATTGTATATGGATGTTTTTTTTTTGAAATTTGATCTATTTTTCATTGATTAAAAACCAATAATAGATGTTAATATTTGATATATTCAAACAAAAAAATTTTATTTATATTTTTAATTTTTTTATATTTAAATCCACTACATTTAAATATCTAAAATGCTGTTTTGAATCTATATTATTATTTTAGTCTATTATTTGTATATGAATGATGATTAATTTTTTTTGGGATTTATTGTAAATTAATTTACGTAGAATATTTTACATAATGTATTAGATAGAAGAATTTTTACATTATAATTAATTATATAAATTTTTAATTTTTTCTTTATTTAGATTATGCATTTATATAAATTTTTTATTTTTTTCTGGGTTGTTACACTTCTCATATTTAGATAATTTTTAGATTTAAAAAACAATAATTTTTTTATCCTCCAACTACTAATTAGTTTTTACAGACACAATTATAATTTTTATATAATATTTCTCAAATTAAAGGAATGTTTTTCAGGATATATTTATTTTTTTCAGTATCACAACCTTATTATGTAATGTTGCAAACTTCCTCATCATGATATGCTCAATATCTTGGATAATTGGATCTTTAACTTCCTCTTTTGGGTGTCTGCCCCAATTTTTCAGGATCCTCTACCTCCCACACATCACGGAATGCAATGTGTATAGAATTGGTTTTTTAAAATCTTCACCCAGTTTTCAATTGCAGGCGCTAACTATTCTAAAAAGATTCTTATTTCATATCTATTTCAGAAACTGGTAGGAACTCCTTTTCATTTTTCTCAGTATTTGTTTTATATTAAAATTCAATGTATATATGATGTTTATCCTATACCGATCACATTACATTCCACACACTTTTTTAAATAATGTTCCTTATATTTTTTTATCTTAAATGTATTCTATTCTAAAATTAATATTAAATGTTGTTTTTATTATTTTTAATTTCCATTCCACATTCTATTTTTTTATACTCTACATTCTTTCTTTCAAATTGAAAAAATAAATTTAGAACATTGGTTCTAGGTTTCCACCAAGGAATGATATTAAAATCATAGTAGTAAGAAATTAAAATTCATTTAAGAAAATATTTATACTTTTCATCATTCTTTGACCTATTCACCATACATTTTATATTTTAACATGTGCCCTTGTGTGCCTTTTTCATAGGTTTTTCTGACATACATTTCAGACAACCAATGTGTCATCATCAAAAAAATGTTAATGCAATGGTTGATAGTTCACATTACCAAGTAAGTTATTGAACAATTTTACATGGTATATAGTTTGATTAATTGTCTAAAAATATATGAATTATTCATAGTATTATATTGATATATTTTCACTATTGTGTCCAAATTTTTCTAGAGAAGCAATGTTTACTATAAAATCATGAAACTAATTTGAAATTTTCATTATAAATTTTTATTTTAGGTTTTAGTTAATATAATAAGCATCATAGATTAATATAAAAAACACCATTGATTTATGTTTTATTTAAAATGATTATCAAAGTAAAAAAACTACTATTCATTTTTTAATTATTCCAAACAGAAACTAACTTTTTTTTATTTTTAAATATTTTTAATGATGTTTTATATATTTTTTATACTATAATACATTATTCACATTTTATTAATAACTTCTTTATTTATAGTATTATAACAATGCTATATAGAATAGAATTAAGCTATCATTGTTAAACCATGTACATAATTTTTTAGTTTTTTACAGGTAAGTACTATATAAAACAATTTTATCTATTCATCATTAACACATACTAGTTTTATATCACAACTTATTTCAAGTGACAAAGTGTTATACTCTTTTAATTGTTCGTGCAATCAACTGGCACCATATATGCAATGTATTCCCATCATCAACAACACCAAGGAAAATATTCCATTCTCAAATTATTTTAAATTAAATTCAATGTATAGGTTAAGTAAGTATTTAGTTTCAATCATAGTATATTTAATTACTTAATAATAACATATTCCATTACCCTAAATTAAGAGTTCATGATCACTAATTATAGTGGAACGACATTAGTGGTTCTTTTTTATAAACATGTGATGCAGTTAATATCGAAATATACCATTGAAAATAGTAATAAATTGATTTAGGAATTTATTTTAATTTTTATTATTTAATAATTAAATTTCATTGCAAAAAAAATGATGGATATTTATGTCTATCTTTTGGGAAAATGTTGAGTTTGGGTTTCTGGTAGAGATTCATCTATTTAAATCATAAACACTTTTTTTCCTTGGAGATTGCTAAAAATAACATTCGGAATCATCACCATCTATTTGAAAATAGTTCTAAAGTTCTATAAATATTTGAAAATTTGTAACAAATCATGGATTTTCATAAAAAAAATTTCAACCATACAACTTCTCAACTTGAATACCTATAGTACACACTAATAAACATAAAACACATTATGAAATTATTTCATCATTATATTTTTTATCTTATGTATAATTACTACTATTTATTCTATAATATTTTTATGTTTTTTAGAGAATTTTATTATAGGAATTCAATTAGGAATATTATCCTCAATATGATGGAATTTTTATTGATTTCTGTTAAACTTGTAATGATATACATGATATGATTTCACAACCTTTATATTTTTTTAAGATGTGTTGATAAATTTACTATGTCAATAATGAACAATTTTAAGAAAAATTTAGTTTTCATTGAACACAAAAAACTATTTCCCTTGGAATTATTATTTACCAATGATATTTAGACACATATTTTGTTATTATGTAGTGATTATGACTAAAATTTTCCAATATTAATTTTTCTTCATATATTCAAAATATTATTACTTTTGAACTTATATTCCAATTATTTGTGATTTAGATTTGTTCAATATTCATACGAATTATCAAATTTTAAAAAATTTATTATTTTCCAAAAATTAAACATAGAATTATAGACTCGTGCGATATCACAGACATAGTACTAGTTATTTTAAAACTAATATTATAAGTATTATAGTTACCATGTGACTTAATATACCATTAATTGTTTTCCATTAATAATTTATCATGATAATGTGTTATGAACTTGTCGTAAATCTTGGTTTTGCACATTTAAAACCTAGAATTTTTGAAAAATAACCATCTTGATTATTTATAATTCCTTTGAATTTGGAGAACCTTGAAAATAATAACTTTACCATTATTTTTTGTATGATTTTAGTTCCATAATATCAATATAATCATATGATGTAAGTATGTATTTGGCTGGAAATTATTGTGACATTTGTTTCTAAAATTTTAGAAAATGATTAGCATGATTTGTGGTAACCTATTGAGACTTGGGATTATTTAAATGATTAAACTTATTCTTCTATGACTAGTAAATTTTTTGAAGTGCTGAAATAACCTTGCCTCACATGTTAAGTTAGGGGTAGTTTATTATGGGAATCACTCCTAAAGTTGAAAATATTTGTGTGGTAACTAGGTAAATTATAGTATATAAGAATTGAGCATGTAACATGTTTAATATATTGTATTTAAATATGAAAGTATAATCATGCTATCTCTATTGAAGTATATAAACATGTTTTCCTGAGCCATGAAATTATTAAATAATGTTTAGTTCGATCATAATAAAGCATGAAACATAGTAATACAACATGTGCAGTTTTATTTTTGGTGGTTAGAAATTAGTTTTTATTTTCATGATTATAAAATCATGTTGTTTATGTAATGGGGTATTTGAATTGAAAAAAAGAACCTAGCATGTATAAATTTTCAAATAAAGTTGGAAGCGTATTTCCTTGATAACAAGATGAACCTATAAGGTCTTGTTTAAGAATATTAAACATGATGTGTGAGATGAAATTTATGCATTTTCTTCTTTATCTTAGCTATATGTTAGAGATATTTAAATTCAAGGCATGGTGTTTCACCAGAAATGACTTGGGAATGTTGAGTGTTGTTTTTGGTTGTATTTTTATTGTTTTGTTGAAGTGTTGACATGCCTTGCTAAAAATAATGATTGTTGGAGACCTTTATTGCATTGTGATTATCATGGATTATGAGACCATTAATGTGACTGATTTATTAATCTCATAACGTATTAAAATTATAATCACTTATATATGGATAATGAACCGATTCCCCATGGAAAATTTGAAATTTTGTGAGAATGCCTATGCTAAATAATTAGGTGAATTAATGTAATCCCTTGAATAATTTTGGAAGACATAATGAGTTTCTACTATGTGTGGTTGTTATTGTTTTATTTCCTTATGTGACATGTGACTAAAAAAATCATGCATAAGAAGAGGGGGAAACTTGATCCCTAATTGAGATTTATTATATTTTGACATAATTAAAACTATGCGAGTGAGTCATTGTCATCTAAATAGAATAATATATTTACATGTAAGAGGGAATTTATTGATTTTTATACTTGGGGATTTGATGTGTGATGATAGTGGTGATCTTTGGTTAGGATAAATTTAGAGGATGAGATGGAGCAGGTGGTTACATGAAAATGGTGGCAGCTTGCATATAGTAAGGTGGGGATGTGATGTGGTTGTGTGAAAGTTTTGGTGCATGTTTTCATTATTTGGTGAGTTTGGTCTAGTGGTTGTGTTATGAAATAGTGGTAATGTGTGGTGGCTAATAAATTTTCTTGCATATGGATTATGTTCTGTTAAGCGGTTGCTTGTAGTTTAGCTTGGGTTATCAAATCCTCAGAGACCTAAGAAGTAACCTACAGACACGTGCATTCTATGGATTGTCTTTGTCTATTAAGTGGACAACTTGGGTTTATTTTATATGGTTTTAAATGAATTATAAGATACTCAAGTGAATTCAAATTAAAAGAATGAGTTGATCCTAGGTTATCACTTAGGGTGGATTGGATGAATTCCTTTTTTTAACAATTTCAATTTCATTAACTCAAGCAGGATTCATTCAATGAATTCAAAATAACCTCATCACTTACTGGTTAAACACCTTTACAAATACATACTAATCACCTATACACTTTTAGGATCATTTTCATGAGCACTCCAAGGTAAATGATCTTATTATCACATAAAAGTGGGGTGATAAAATTCAATAAGGAAGAGGAAGAGAGAAAATCCCTGAATAAAAGATACTCAAGTAAAAGAAATAAATAACATTTATAGATTGATAAATAACATCCAATACATCACCTTGATAATCCCTTGGATCAACCCATAAAACAGTTTTCCCTCCATTGATTACAAGTTCTCAATGGAAGCGGGAATTAGACTCATAAGGGCAGAATTGAAGAAGTAAAAACAACAAAATAATGATCACTCCACCATTGTGTGAAGAATATCACAAGGTTTGGTGTGAATAAGTTCAAACCTTGAGTAAATGGTATCAAAATGATATAAATAATAATAGACTAAGAGAATAAGAACTTTTATTAAAAACTAAGGTGATTCGAACAACTTACATGAGAAAGAAGAACATTACAAAGACAAATCGAAAAAATAACATTACAATCAAAACAATCTCCAATATGATCAAATCCTTCACCCCCACTACTTTAAATAGGAATTTAAAGAGTAATGGGTCGATATCACAACATTACAAATCATCCCACTTGAGTATGGTAGGCTTAGGGTGGTGGAAAGTAAGGGAGAGTGGACTTTTTTTATCCTTGACCCGAAGTGCCAGCCAACTTGCATCCATTGAATAGAGGTGCCAAAATGACATTATAGATGGCTAAATTAGAGTGGTAAATAGAAGAATAAAATGAATCTTATGATTTATTCTAACCTCATATAAAAGTTCATCCCAAATATAATTTTTTTTCAGGATATGATTGAAATGGTGGGATGTTTTTCTAGGCCGCAGAATCTAGCCCATAATTTCATCTTCAACTTGGGTCACCTAGAACTCCATTAAAAAATATGAATTAGCTCTTGTAAATGTTTTATGAAATATTACCCTTTATTTACTCTATCTTCAGTTCATTTTTAAGATTTATTGGGCATGTATTTTGGTTTCTACAGTCTTTTTATTGGGATGATTTCCAGTTCACTTCACCTTGAATGTTGTTGGTTCAAGGCCCACTTTAGTGGTCTTCCAATGTGAATATTCAAGTGCTCCAAAATCATGAACTGTTCCTTATAACACGGGAGACCTGAAAATAAAATATTAAAATATAATAAATACCATTTTATGTTTAATGAGATGTTCAAGAATGTACCATGTAATGGTTCATTTTAAGAAGGAATTACAACCATAATATGAAATAATGTTCAAACTGTAAAATCCACTAAAAATGGTGTTTATAATTAATAAAGCACATGAATATTATAATATAAACAATGAATATTATCATCTTTCAGTAGCTAATCACACCCCCAACTTGATTTTTTCTAGTATTGAGAAAAATATAAGAAATTTTAATTCCCTTTTCCAAAAACATTTCAATACACAATGATCATAAAAAACCCTTATAAAAAACAATCATGAAACCCGTAAAAACATTTTAATACAAGATAACTTCATAAGAATATCCCAATCCCAAGACCATTAATTTTTTCAAATTTATCTCCATATTTAATCCAATATCAATTAAGCAAGATGATGTGTTGTGTACCATAATTGACAAGGGGGTTCATCTTTATTCAAGGGGTAAATGATGGAAGTGCTAGGTGGAATCAAATTTCAATATTAAGATGAGTATTCAATTATATATATATATATATATATATTTTTGTTTTTTTTACAATTTTCCATGGTAATTGAAATTTCACTCAATAGAGTCAACCCATGTAGCAAGACTTTGTCGATGGCTCCCAGGTTCAAAGAACTTAGGGAACCAAGTGAAGACCAAATAATTAGGTATCATTTTGAGTTAACTCAATCAAAAACAAGGTCAAATTACCACAAATAGATATAAAATTACTAACTTTGAGCCAGAAAACTATGGAGTCATGATCCCCAAGTGCCGAAAGCCACACATCAGGTCATTTCATTGCTCTACGTGTATATTTATTGTTTTATTTTTTTGATTTTTTTGATTTTTTTGAATACTCATATTAAAACTAAATTGATCATCAAACCTATGATATTTATTTGGGGACCCCATGAGCTCAAACTAATACTCCACTATCTAAAGGATGTGTGTTGTGATATTTGTTTATTTGGATGAAAATATAAATGATGAAATATCACATTAGACAACCACACTTTCAAAAATATATGCTCATGAAATTATACATGGATTAAAATTAGAATTAGGGCATGCTAAATTATATGATATTCAGTTTCAAATTTTTTAATGTGCATTATCGTGTTCAAAGTTAAAGGAATTTTTCCTCCCATTTACACACATTTTTTATTTTAAAAAGATTTTTTTCTTTCTTTTCACCCCCAACTTAAAATAATAATGCCCCTAGTGTTTAAAGAAAATAAAACTTAGAAGGGGGTAGAGGTGAGGAGTACAAAGAGGATATTGAAAATGAGAATCATGGAATGAAGTCACATGGTGGTTGAAGTTGGTATTCGTGCTACTCCAATTTAATCCTTTGATATCCATATCACTCATAGAGGTCCATAGTAGAACAAGGAAAAATAAAAAAACAAACTATATATATATATATATTTGTTTACATAAAAATAAAATAAAATATAAGTATATATACAAAAATCATAGAATAATAAAGCACTATAAGTTGTAGGTCAGTGGAAAGCGCGTGCCCCTTTCTCCCTTCGGTCCCGAGTTTGAGTCCACGCGGCTTCGCCGGTTGTGACAAGATTTTCCCCAATGCTTAAGATGTGTCCTTTTAATTTTTTTAATTTTTTAATTTTTTATTTTAACCTACAAATACATAAAAATAAAATAAAATTATTGATACATTGTCTTATTCTTAAATTTTTGGGTAAGGAATTACTTAGGTATCACACCACGTGACACAGATGAATATGGAACTCCCCTTTAATACCCATCCGTACTCATAATAGAAGAGCATGTCAATAGTATAAGGTACTATTATATTCAGAGTTGATTGATTAAGTATTTTTTAAAATATCAAAATAATTCATTAATCCTATTTGAAAAATAAAGATGATTCACAATGATTAGAAACATGAAAACCACAGGTTGCCTCCCATGAAATGCTTTTATTTAATGTCGTTAGCCCGACATGGATCATAAATCTATCATTTTTTCCTAGTTCATAGGTTGGATCAGTTAAATCAATCTCTATTTCCTATTTATTGAATTATTCAATGAATGGTTTTAACCTATGACCATTGACTTTGAAAATGTGATCACTTGTGGGATCCTGAATCTCTACTGCCTCACGAGGGTACATGTTATGCACAATGTATGGACCTGACCATCTTGACCTCAACTTTCCCAGGCGTAAATGATGTTTTGAACTATACGAGAGCATGAATTTTCCCGGTTAAAAGTGTTTGACTTTAATATTTATATATTGGTAGGCTTTAAATCTATCTTTATTTATCCTTGAATTTTCATAATCCTCCATCCTAAGTTCCTCAAGTTTATTAATATCTAATTTTCTCTTTTCTTCATCCAAAGAAATGTCAATGTTCATTTTTTTGATTGCCCAAAAGGCATTATGCTCATTTTCAACAGGTAAATGACATGATTTTCCATAAACCAACCAATATGGTTACATTCCTAGGATGGTTTTGAATACTATATTATATTCCCAAATGGAATTCAAGAGGTTCTTAGACCAATCTTTCCTAGAGGTATTGACAGTTTTTTCAAGAATTTTCTTAATCTCCCTATTCGCTAACTCAGCTTGACCATTGGTTTGAGGATGGTACACAGTGGAAACTTTATAAGAAATATCATACTTAGACATGAGTGAATTGAATGGGTGGTTATAAAAATGGGTTTATCTATCATTGATTATAGCCCTAGGAATTCCAAATTGAGAAAATATGGGCTCTTTCAGAAATCAGATCACAACATGGTGGTCATTGGACTTGGTGGGAATGGACTCAATCAATTTAGAGATATAATCAATAGTTAAGAGGATGTATAGGTACAATCTAGAGTTTAGGAAGGGTCCCATGAAATCACTTCCCCAACAATCAAAGATTTCGACGACCAAAATGGGAGTGAGGGGAATTTGATTCCTTTTGGTAATGGATCCTAAGTGTTGTCATTGAGGACATACCCGCCA
Organism: Viscum album; assembly: GCA_963277665.1. Taxonomy (NCBI): domain Eukaryota; kingdom Viridiplantae; phylum Streptophyta; class Magnoliopsida; order Santalales; family Viscaceae; genus Viscum; species Viscum album. The sequence continues at coordinate 19,119,014 of OY728119.1, read as the reverse complement.
ATAAGAACACCAAATGTTTTTGATGTCATTGGTTATTCCTATCTATGAACATGTTTATTGGTCTCCTAACTTGAGACCATTACCAATGTTTATCATTTTATTTCATACTTTGATGCAAGGAAAAAACCATGGTATTGAAATGGTAGTGAGGTAGCTTGTGTTGGGTGCATCATTAGTGGTATTCCATTGATTTAATGGTCAAGAAAGGATTTGTCCCTTCCAAGTTTAGGAAGTTATATAGCTCAGACCTGGTTTATCAGGATGTGGATACCTTTATAAGTCTTTGGCCAAAGTAGTTTAAAGGCAAATCCATCCAGATAGATAAAAAAATAATAAAGTAAGAAAAGGGTGATGACAGAAGTGTGAATCCTGCTATGTGATATATTTAAATGACAAAAAGATTATAGTACATAGTCAGTGTTAGTAGGTTGGTTGTCGTTGCTATGACAATCCTTATCTCTTTAGGGGCCATGATGGGTTACTAGAATCTACTCTTGGTTTGTGGGTTTTATTCACTACTATTTAGATAAGGGCCTAGAGGATCACACACAATAGTGTATTCAAGAATCCACCATATTCAGTTGAATAGGTATATGGATTTAGTGGGCCCCTCCACATGGTATGAGTGTTGTCCAAAGTATCAATCATCGAGAATTAAATAAATTCATTAATATTCAAGTTATGAATATTTTGGATTGAATTTATTTAATTTATTTACAAGTTTAGTAAATACGAGATAATATTAATCGAATGAATATTATTTTAATATTCAAGGTTTGTTTAATATTAAGCGGGATAACGAGTAGAGTTAAATGGCTCAATTTTTATCACGTAATATATTTTATATATATTACAAGTATGTGATAAAATAATAAATAATATTGATGTAGTTTAGTTCATCAAAATTATTTATTTAGTGGACGTTGAAATAAACAGGGGCTAGGGAACCCAACCGGGTATTTATCAACTCCACTATAAATAAAGGAAGAGGCTCTCACTTTTGTGTGCCCATCCTTACTATTAATTCATTTTCATGGAATGAAATCCAGAGCATCTCTCTCCTCTCGCTCTCTAGAGAGATAATCTCTCGATCCAAGAAACACGGATCAAGAAATATCTCAAGCATCGAAGGCATATTGATGTGGTGATAGTTGGGATGTTGAAAACATCCTCGGATCTCCATGCTAACACCCTGAATTCGACAATCAATGCTCCCGTGGGTTTTTTATGTGGGTGTAAATGATATAGAGGGTTACTACTACGAATCCTTAGAGCAACGACCATCATAGATGAGATACAGTTGACCACAAATTCATATTTGAAACATGTATGTTTTTTGTTTAAGTTTTGGTGATCTTTACAATTTACGTGAGATCCTCAGACCTTTCTGGGGATTGGATCATCGGTGTTGAAAATTCCCATCAACCTGTTGATGGATTTTTTTTTTAAAAATCACCATCCCACCAGGTTCCGATGTGGGTCCCAGAACCTTTCAGTGGTATCAAAGGGATTGTGTAGATTTTTTGATCCTATAAAATTAAATTTTCATTACAATTAAGTATAGGGTTCAAAAATAGTCCTAGAGATTCAAACTGCACATCAATCCGATGTCGAATTCCTAAGTTATGGACAGTTTAATTTTTCAGATTGGATCGAATATGTGGTTTGATCTTGGGTATTAAATTTTTTTCATCCCAAAGAATTAATCAAGTTTCTTTTTAATTGGTGTTAGTTCATCGGAGAAAAATAAAATTATGTGAAAATTATAATTTTACATTTTATGATTTCCATAATAATTTTATTATAATAATAATAATATTTATTTTATTATTATAATAATATAATAATAAATTATTATTTCATTATAATAATTTTATTATTTTTAAATTAAAAGGCTATTTACCCTTTAGAATTTTTTTGATGTGTGGAAAAAACAAAGAAGGAGACTTCAAAAGAAGTCTTTAAAAAAAATAAAATAAAAAATAAAAAAAGAAGGTGGGGTGGGTTGGAAAAGAAAAAGAAAAAAGAGAGAGAGAGAGAAGGCTTTGTAGGGGGTCAGTGCAGACCCCCCTCTTCTCCCTCGACACAACCCTAGGGCACCACCCCAAGTCCGACGCCGGCTCCCATCGGATCTAGCCTCCTACTCCTAGGATGAACTCTAGCCACACCAGCCATAGGAGGATCCACCACAGCACTGGCCTTCCCAGCCTTCCCCGCGTTCTGGTCGCCTCCTGACCCTGCCTCCTGGCCGCCGTTGTGGCCCAAATCGTTGGGCACCGCTCCCCTCGACGGCTCCCTCTACCTTCCACGAACCCGACCCCTTGCTACTCCTTTAGATCAACCCATAAAAGAGTCATCCCTCCATTGATAAATTGTTCTCAACAGAAGTGGGAAGTAAACTCATAATGGAAAAATTGAAGAAGTAAAAACAACAAAATAATGATCACTCCACTGTTTTGTGAAGAATATCATAGCATTTGATGTGAATAAGATCACACCTTAAGGAAATGGTATCAACGTGATATGAATAAGGAAATAAAAAGAGAATAATAAGAAATTTTATTAAAAACTAATTTGATTCAAACAAATTACATGAGAAAGAAGAATGTTACAAAGACAAATCGTCATAATAACATTACAATGAAAACAAAGCTACCAGATGATCAAATCCTTCACTAACACTATCTTAAATAGGAATTTCAAGATTCATGAGTCAATCTCCCAATAGTAAAAATCATCCCACTTGAGTATGGTAGGATTAGGGTGGTGTAAAGTAAGGGAGAGTGGACTTTTTTTTATCATTAACCCGAAGTGGCATCCAGCTTGCATCCACCAAACAAAAGTGTCAAAATGAACTTCTAGATGGCCGAATTTGAGTGGAACATAGAAAAAGAAAAAGAAGCTTTAGATTTCTCTTAAACGCCTATAAAATTTCACCCCAAATTCTCTTATCATTTCCTTTTCTCATTTTTTTATTTTAGTGCATGTCCCCCTACACCCATGATAACTCAAACAGATTAGTTAAGGTGGAAAGTCTTGGGGTTGGGGAGTCAAGTAAACCAAGGGAACTCTTTCCATTAGATACTAATCTTTCTAATACTCTAGAGTAAAAAAATTAGCCCATTTCAATGGAAGGTATTCAAAGAAACCAACTCATAAACCAGAGTGGGAACCAAAATGGAAATCCACATGAGGTAGCCCCAAACTTGGGGAATGTTGTCGATCAAACCAAAAATGACTACCTCATACCTTTTTGGACCAATTCACCCTCTTACATTAGGCGTGATGTCCTAGGAGAAGCCCACTATGTCTTTAAACCTTATTTACTAAACCACCTTCCAACCTTCCATGAGATGTAGTCGAAAATTTCATACCTTTATGTCAAAGTGTTTAACGACATTGTTGAAACCATGTTCCCACCACATCAACTTGAGTAAGCTAAGATGAGGCTATTTTATTTACCACTTAATGATCGATAAAATAATTAGTTAAACAATATGATACCTGCATCAATCCACTCTTAGGACTAATTTCAAATAGAATTCTACAAAAAAATAATTCCCCCATAACAAAAAAAATTTCACTTAAAAAGATCATCCAAAAATTTAAAAAAATAAGGGGATTCATTTTATGAAACATGGGAAAGGTTCAAAGACACAATCAACATGGTACCTCATCATGGATTTTCAATCCAAGAACAAGTTAAAATTTTCTATGAAGGGTTGGGTCTAGGAAACAAAAAATTCATTGACATGATGTGTAATGGAACCTTCATAAACAAAGCCCCAAATGATGCTTATGAGTATCTAGAAGGAATAAAAAAAACCAAACATGGGGAACATCACCTTACTATGAGAATCCACCCAAATCTGGTGGAATTCACACACTTAGGGAGGAGGAAGGACTTAGAAAAAACTTGCTGATCTCACTAGAAAGGCTGAGGAGATCAATCTTAGGAAGGTCCATGAAATTCAAACTGTTAACCCTATTTTCACAATTTGTGATAAAAATGACCACAAGACCGATAAATACCCATCCATAACTTCCATTAAATATGTTATTTTAGGAGGACCACCAGTGGAGGTCAATGCTCTAAACTTTCAGAAGCGACATTATAAAAACAATTTCAATCCAAGGTACAATGATCATCCAAGATTATGTTGGAAAGATAACCAGCAACCCATCCAACAACCTAGTCAGCCACAAGGACCAAACCCTACCCTTCAAAAAAATTTCAAAACCATAACACGTTACAACCAAAACCAGTCCAATACCAACATCCTCATGTCCAATACAAATAACCCATCCAGTAACCCATTCAACAATCAATCCAACAATCAATGTATCCTTATGGGATAAACCAATCAGCATAAGCCCCTACCCAATCTATCTCTCTACCAATCCTTGAAAAATTGTGTAAAAAAATGGTGAAAATGAACTCAGAAATCTCATCCCTTAAACATGAACTAAAATCCATAAAAATAGGGAATGCATCCATGCCTACTCAGGTGTTACCATCCTCAACTTTAAAGAGAGAATCCAGTTACACACAAACCTCTCATGATTAACTCAAAGCAGTGACTATTTTAAGAAGTGGTAAATCCATTGAGAAACCTAAACAAGCCATTCTAGAACCATCAAAAGAATAAAAAATTTATGAAAATGATGAATAACCACCCACAAATTTTGAAAAACACAATGAGAATGTGAAGGAACTAAAACCGGACCAAACAATAAAACAACTTGTTCCCTTCCCTCAATGCATGAGAAGAAAATCTAAACCATAACTGAATGAAAATTTGAGGGAAATATTCTCTCAGTTTAAGTTGAACATTCCCCTTCTAGATGCAATACAAACCATTAATACCTAATCAAAGTACCTTAAGGACTTGTGAACTTTTAAAAGGAAATTTTCACATAAAAACCAATTCCTTTTGGCTAGTAATGTGAGTACCACAATTAAAGGGACCATTCCACCAAAGTTGAAATACCCTGGATGTACATACATCAATGTTGAATTAGGAGAGAAAAAAGTTTTTAAGTCCCTTTTTGATCTGGGAGCCAGTGTGAACCTCATTCCTTATGCAATGTATTGTTAGTTTGGGCTCAAAGAACTCCAACTGACATCTTTCACTCTTCAACTTACTTATCGTAGTGTTCGAGTTCCTAAGGGGATCTTAAGGGATATTTTAGCGAAAGTTGAAAATTTAATTTACCCTGTTGACTTCATTTTCCTTGACAATCACCCAAGCTTAGGTCCTAGGGAGAAAACACCCATCATTATTGGCTATCCATTACTAGAAACAATCAACTCATTCATCCAAGTGAAAATGGGAACATGGCACTAACCTTCATTGTCATGACCCGACCCGTACCAGGGCTTGAGCCGCAACTACCCCAAGCCCGCCTCCATAGGCCAGGGGCTGACGACTAGCGCCAAAGGCAAAAAAAACCTGAGGAGGCCTTTGCCTAAGAACCTGTACACACACACATGTATCTAACTCCATGAAAAAGTATAGAGAAAAAAAAACAAGGTTCCACACTACTATAAAAAGTGAACCAAACAAAAATGCATCAACCTATAACAGTAAAAGTACAAGAAATGTAAATCTGAAAGGGAAAGGGGAAAAAATACACACCCAACTAGAAAAGTGCCACAACCCAGAAACAGGTGAAAAAGTAAAACAACTGGAAGAGTCCCACTCTTGAATCCCAAGCTACGACCACCACATGCGGTCTAAGCACCCCGTATCCCGAAGCTCCTCTGATGTCACGATCAACCTGTCCATCGTTTTCAAGGGAACGCCAAATGCGGAAAAATCCCAAGCATGGGTGAGTATAAAAATACTCAGTAGGATGCCCTGAAGGCTCAAGGGACTAGTAATTGAGGTACTGAAGAGGAGAATAGTAAGAGAGAATAAGGTACAACAAGAGTGAATGGAAAGAGTACAACTCCACCCAATAATAGATATGATCGCTCAAAGAAACCCAAACGAGAGAGTAAGGGTATATTCATCTCACAACTCACACCAGGTATATGCCCATACATATACCCAGGGTAACCAGATATATTCATAACTCAGACCTGTAGTCTAGAGACAAGTTACACAACTACATAACCACGCTATAGATCCAGTTCGAAGATTTCCACGAAGTACTCATTCCGGGAGAACACACTCCACAAGCCTGGTAGCTCTGATGATGTCCATCTGAGAAGTAATATTCGTCGGGAAATGTCACGAGAGGTAGTTACACTCATTATGAGAGACACACTCTTGAGTGGGAAGATCATGATAGATGTAAGCACTCATTATGGGAGACACACTCTTGAGTGGGAAAGATCACGATACACAAATGAGGATCACTGCCAAGGCCATGGAAGATACAACGACTCATCTGGATTCACTAGCTAGGTAGAATATCAATGACCGTTAGAGTTGGTCATGTCGATGCCTGACTCTACCTAGGGTCAAGAATGGATAGAGGATCTCGCTCCAGGCCTCTCAGAGGGATGCCGACTCTATCACAAAAAATCCTGCTGAAGGGATCATACTCCTGTAGAAGGAAATGATGCCTAACCTTCAGGGAAACGAGAAGAAGGGGCACTAACCCAAACGAAAGATTTCCAAGATACAGTGGGTAAGAAGATCAATCCATGTATTGAAAAGTACACGGCGTGTAGAAAGGTTACATGCCGTGTCCTATGACCCCAGGTACTACTCGTGTACAACAGCCTGTGTCACAAGGCTGGTCCTGTAAAACACAACTACACAACATGTAGAAAGGATCACTCTTTGTGTCAAAGTATCGGGGGTCCGCCCCATGTATGATGTCCATGTGACCATACACGGTCTCAACCCATGTACTCCAACCCGTGAAAATCGGTACACGGGGTGACCCGCGTTATTGGCCTCACCTGGCCGTGTGGTGGAGTACCAACTCCGAAGATAGGAAAAACATGTCAGAGGAAAACGAACCCACACTCATGAGGTGGGGAGTCCCGTCTCTACTGGAGCCGAGGAGTAAGGAATGCTCTCGCCTTGAGTCATTAAGGGAATAGTCATCCTAGCTCTCACTAAAAGAAACACCCTAGTTCTGCTCCTCAGGTTATCGGTGATACCTCAACCGCCACGAAGTTCCACAAGGAAGCAACCCGAAGGACTGCCATGTCATAGGGGTTCCAACATGACAGATGGTGCGTCAATCGGATGCCTAGTCTATAAGTTATAGGAATTTTATTACCGAGGGCCTAGTTGGATTCATGCTCGATCCAACCCGATCATACTTCAAATGACACCAGTTAACCAAACCGGTCACACCATTGTGATCCATATGGAAAAACACACGAGATGGACTACCCATTAGTTCAAAAAGGATAGCCGGTGAAAAAGTTTCATTTCACCGCAACACATGCGAAACGGGCCTCGGGGGGGTCTGCGCCTCGACCTCGACTTAAAAATCCAAAACTGGTCTTGAAACATTCTTCTTAATTTCAGAGTCGCAACGTCGTAGACGGTTTGTCATTCCAACACTGTATGAGGGAGATATTTCAGATACAAGATCCCATAATAATAATAATAATAATAATATTATTATTTGGTGTTTCGTGGCCCTGAGACACGAACCAGAATTTAGTACCCAAAATTAGACTTGAATCGACCGTCTTAAAGACAGGGTAACATCGCCGCTGACGACCAGTCAATCAGACATCGCATGTAGGAGTTATGGGGGGTTGAAGATTTAATAATAATATTTCATTTATTATTTTCTGAGCACTTCGGGTACCCGATCCAAAAACCTGAAAAAGACATCCAATATTGGACTCATAAATTCCATCTCGAAGTCAGGGTCGGAATGACGCTGACAGTTCGTGAATCCGAGGTCGCACGGATAAGTTACGGATAGAATAGTGTTTTATCATCAAAATTAATAATAACAATATTTTATTATTATTATTAATTTTTTATTTATTTAAATATTTCATAACTTCAAATCCATTCCATGCATAAAAAATCCCTATTCAAATGGGTGTGCATCACATTCATCGGATTCTCCTTTTTTCTTTAAATTTTAATTTATTTTCTTTAAAAGTTTTCTCTCTCCAATCTTCTTCTCCATTCATGGTTTCTTCTCCACCAAACCCTACCAGCCTGGCCTTCCCGCGGCTGCCTCTCATGCCGGATCTGTTGCCTTCGGCCTACCGCCATACCGGTCTCCCGCCGCGCAGCCGCACCGCCCCCGGCTACCCACACCGGCGCACCTCAAACCAGACACATCACCTGGCCCCCGTCTGCTCGTCGCGCCACCTCCTGCTACCACACACCCGACCCCATGCCGCACCGCCTTCCACCTGCACCAGCCATCACGGTCGCCTGCTCGCCCAACCGAACCGTCGCCTTTGACCACCATAACCCTCATCGCACCTGCACCACGAGATCCTTTCGCACGCCATACCGACTTTGATGTAAATCGAAAAAAAGATACGAAAGTGGTTCGGTGATTCTTGGGTCGAGATCTCCGCGTCCGTAAGTCGCGCTCAACAAAGGATTGAGTTCTTGGTGCGCTTAATAATTTTACGATGAAGAACATTCGAAGAATGCGTGGACAACGAATAATGAAAATCATGATCTAAGTGCGGATCGATAGCCATGTTAGTTTGGCCATCATTTTTTGAGAATCAAGAACATGGGAAATTGGAAATTAAATATTTATCATGCTTCAAGAATCTCAAATCCAAGATAAACAAGAAGAAAATTAATTCAATCAATTTTTTATCGATCGACGAATTAATTTATTTAATTCGCGTTCATCATGAGAAATTAAAACGAGGTAAGGAATCCACAAAGATAAATCATACCTAAAGTTTGGATCGATCATTGGTGAAGATCGTGTTCATTAAGATCCATTTGGCATTGATGAGGATTGCACTTGCACAACGATGAGAAGAAGATGTTGCGTTCGTCGCTCTTCGATTCGCTTAGATCTTAGGCTTCGTTGTTCTTCGTCCATCATTCATCAACGAGGAGAAGAGGAGAGGAGAGGAAAAGAGGGTTTACCATCTTTGGCCAAAATGAATTATGAGGCCAACCCCCTTTAAACAAAGAATTTATAACCTCTCTCTAGGTTTTTTTAAAGGTGAAGGGGGAAGCCCCCATTTATTAAAAGAAAGAAACTCCTTTTGAAGGGAAGAAGGAGGAACCCATTACAGAGACACACAAATAACCTCAAACAAAACAGGGCTCACGGCCATACAGAGATCCAAAAGTCAAAAGGAAACAAAAATTAAGCAGGATCAAGCTAGAAAGTCTCATCGCCCCCCTAATTGAAAATGAAACAGTGAAATCAGGCAAGAGGTTGCGTCACCCCCTCTACGATGAAATGTGTCGTGCTGGAAACACAACCAAGGCAGAGCACTCCAAATCACACATAAAAGTGAGAGGAGGACTGGACGATAGGTGCCAACACACCTATCTCTCTTTCGAGCCACCCCCCGACAGTGCAAATGAGAGACTCACTGCACCATCAACCTGATGCACCACAACATCCACCAGAGAACACCGTGCAAAAATCAATCAGGGTACCCATCCATCCAAAAGAATAGACGGCTGAATGATGGGTGCCAAGACACCCATACCTCCATCGAGGTCGCCCACCCGATGCAATATGCAAGACATAAAATTCCAACCAAATTCAAAGAGACAAGAAACAATCTCCCACCAAAACATCTGCATCCCAGTGACAAACAGAGGGCCACACACAGGGCCTGAAGCACAAAACCAAGCATCCAAAAATTCATCAAGAAGCTACAAATTTTGAGGCAACAAAGCCTTCCAAAGTGGCACAACAAACATCAAATCCTGAGAAAGCAGCAACCAAGGCATGGCGGCAAGCATGAAAGAGACCAATTCCCCTCAACATCGGCATCCACACACCCCACCAAACCAATCGGAGGCACTGCTCAAAGGGAGCCCGAGCTCTCTTCACCTTCGCGCAGAGGAGCATCAAAGATGCTGCTCAAAGGAAACGCCACCAATGAAGATCAATCCTCATCGGTGATGTTCAGATCTGAAACCAAATCTGAAGGTAGGGAAGAGATATAAATTACACAAGAAGAAAGACATCACCGCTCACGGGCGCAGAAACCTTAGAATCATTAGGATGCGAGGTGCTTATTGAAGCAGATAAAGCCACGAAGCACCGCCGCTGGAAAAAGCCGAGTCCCTATCGAGGAGACGAGGCTCGGGTGGAGGAAAAAAAACCTCCCCCCTCCGAACAACCACACATCTGACGCCGCACCCCCTGAAATCTGTTGAAAAAATGCGCTGAGCCTCACCGGCCCCGGGTCAGACGAGATCAAACCGAAATCTGAACACCACCACTGGAGAAGCCGCACCTAATGAAGTAAAAGATACAACTCACCTCTTTAGTTCAGCTGAGATCTGGTCCCGAAGTCCGAAGCGTCGCCACCGGAGTGAAAGAAACCGCACCCGAAAACTTGCGCCACCCGAAACTCCGTGGAGACGACGCCGAAAAATCGAGCACACCGGAGGAGGGGAGGAAATTATTTGAAGGACGAAACCCTAGCTTCCACGCCTCTATAGTTTGAAGCCACTCAGAGGCCGTCTCTTTTTCTATTGGTATTGCATAACATCTCTCTCTAGGTTAAAAGAAATAAATTAAATAAATAAATAAACAATTATTTAATTATTTAATTATTATCCTGTGATGGCGTATAAGCCAAACACCCGATGCGGACAAAGGTTATACCTTTATTAGGGTAAAACCTACGTTCCAAGCTCATCGGTGGCCTCTGATTTTTCATTTGAGTCCCTATTCTAGAGATATTCGGGTTTGAGCTATTAAATGAATAAATTAATTATTTAATTTACCCATTGAATACACTGCCAATGAGTGAGGGGTCCGAACATCCCGTGATGACTTATTTTATGTCCCTCCTAGGGGAAACACCACGTTTCGGACCCAACCATGGTCTCAGATTTCTGATCCGATCAACCGTTTAAGAGATAACCCATTTTCTTTAGTTAAATGCATGTGCGTAATATAAAAACACTTAACATTTTTATAAAATTAATTTCGGGCACACCGGGCCTCATAATTGCACACCATCTCAGCCCCCAACTCTAGAAATATTCTTAGAAATATTTCAAAGTATTATTAGGCCAAAAACTAGGTCTCTACATTCATAAACAAGAGCCTTGATATGAAAATATACAATAAAAACTCTCAAATTGGGGATGATGAAGAGATAAATCAGATTAATTGGATTGGTAGTGTTGATAGTGAACACAAGGAACATCAAGGAATTACTAAAGAATGTTTAAGTTAAAAAGAGATTGATTTTATTTGTTCACATGAGGGAAATTTGAATCCTTGGATTTAATCTATTTCATATAGCCCATTTAATGATTTTCCCTAATCACCAATCAATGATACCATTGGTGACATCTAGTCTATACCCATTCATGACATTAATATGGCCAATTTAGTGGATGAAAATTATTTTCACAAGGAACCAATTCTATCAAGAAACCTGGTTGTTTAATTTGACATTCATGCTGCTCCAATTTAATCCTTTGATATCCATTTCACTTGAAGAGGTCCTTATAGGATCAAGGGAAAACAACCTCCACTTTTCCATTTGACATTTTTTCCTTCAAGTGCATGCCCTTTGGGTTATGTAATTCCCCTCGTACCTTCCAGCGGTGCATGATGGTATACTTCTCAGACATGGTGGGGGATTGTTTAGAGGTCTTCATGTATGAATTATCCACATTTAGGGATACTTTTTAGGGATACCTTATGAATGCTGAAAAGGGTTTTCTCATGATGCAAGGACAAGAACCTCATTCTAAATTGGAAAAATATCATTTCATGGTTAAGGAGGGACTAGTTCAAGGCCATATAGTCTCTGGTAGTGAGATTGAAGTTGATAAAGCTAAGGTCGAGATCATTAGTCACCTTCCCTCTCCTAAAACTGTCAAGGAAGAGAGGTCCTTCTTAGGACATACTGGTTTCTATAGAAGGTTCATTAGAAATTTCCGCTCTATTTCTCGACCACTTTTTTCTTTATTGGTGAAAGATGCTCCATTTTTGTGGAAAAAAAGATATGATGAATCATTATATACACTCAATTCATCTCTTAACTCTCCACCTATCATGAAATCTCTAAATTGGAAACTTCTTGTTGAGCTCATGTGTGATGCGAGCGACTTCTCTGTAGGATTAGTCTTAGGAAAATGGTGTGAGAAAACTCCATGTGCCATTGATTATGAAAGAAAATCATTAAATTATTCACAAATCAACTACACCGCCACTAAGAAAGAGTTTCTTGCTGTTGTCTTTTCCTTAGAGAAATTCAGGTCTTATCTCTTAGGATCACCCATCATTGTCTTCACCAACCATTTAGCCCTGAAATACCTTTTCCAAAAACAATATTCCAAGTCTAGATTGATTAGGCGGTTCCTTCTTCTTAAATATTTATATTTAACCATTAAGGATAAAAATTGTGTTGAAAGTGTTGTAGTTGATCACCTCTCTATGATGGAATTCAAAGACAACTCACATCACCTTTCTATGTCTGATTTATTTCATGATAATCACCTCTATTCTGTGAGTGATTTTCCCATAGTATGATGACATAATAAACCATTTGGTGATGAGTGACATTCCAAAATTCCTAGGGATCCAATCTAAGAGGAAATTCCTTTATGATGTAAAAAACTATGTGTTTTATGATCCCTACCTCTTTAAGTTATGTCATGATCAAATCATTAGGAGAAGTGTTCCTGCGTTTGACCAAGAGTCCATTATAAAATTTTGTCATGGATGGGCATGTGGAGGCCAATTTTCCACAAAAAAAACCACTGAGAATGTCCTCCAAAGTGGTTTCTACAAGCCTAAACACACTAAGTATTCATTACAATTCTGAGAAAGTTGTAATCAATGTCAAAACATAGGATCTATTACCAAAAGGAATCAAATTCCCCTCACTCTTCTTCTGGTCATTGAAATATTTGATTATTGGGGAATTGATTTCATGGTACCGTTCCCAAACTCTAAGGAATACCTCTACATCCTTTTAGATGTTGATTATGTCTCAAAATGGATTGATTACATTCCCACTAAGTCCAATGAACATTATGTTGTGATCTGCTTTTTGAAAGAGCACATATTTTCTCGATTTGGAATTCCTAGGGATATGATCAGTGATCGAAGAACCCATTTCTACAACTGCTCATTCTATTAACTTGTGTATAATTATGGTATTTCTCATAAAGTTTTCACTGTGTACTATCATCAAACTAATGGTCAATATGACTTAACGAATAGGGAGATTAATCAAATTATTGAAAACACTATCAATCCCTCTAAGAAATATTGGTCTGAGAAACTCTTGGATGCCCTATGGGAATATTGTACAACATTAAAAACCATCCAAGGAATGTCACTATATAGGTTGGTTTATGGAAAATCATGCCATTTACCTGTTGAAATTGAGCATAAGGCCTTTAGGGAAATAAAAAAACGAACTTTGACATTTCTTTGGCTGAAGAAAAGAGGAAATTAGATCTTAATGAACTTGAGGAACTTAAGATGAAGGATTATGAAAATTCAAGGATAAATAAAGCTAGAGTTCAACCATACCAATCTTAGAATATCAAAGTCAAACACTTTGAATCAGGAAAATTTATGCTCTTTTATAGTTTAAAACTTCATTTACACCTGAGAAAGTTAAGGTTTAGATGGTTAGGTCCACACATAGGGCATACGGTGTACCTCTATGGGGAAATAGAGATTCAAGATCCGACAAGTGATCACATTTTCAAAGTCAATGGTCATAGGTTAAAACCATTCATTTAATCATTCAACAAACAGAAAATAGAGGTTGAGTTAACTAAGCCAACCTATGAACCATTAAAAAATTGATAGATTTAGGATCCATGTCAGGCTAACGATGTTAAACAAAAGCACTACAAGGGAGGTAACCCATGGTTTTCTTATTTCCAATCATTTTGAATCATCTTTATTTTTCAAATAGGATTAATGATATTTTAAAAAAATTAATCAATGAACTTGGAATATGATAGTACCTTAGACTATTGACCTGCTCTTCTATTATGAGTATAGATGTTTATGAAAGGGGAGTTGCATATTCATCCATACCATGTGGTGTGATCCCTGAGTAATACCTTACCAAAAAATTTGAAAAGAAGTCAATGTATCATTAGTTTATTTTATTTTTATGTGTTTTTAGGTTAAAATAAAAATAAAAAAAAATAAAAAAAATAAAAGGACACATCGTAGGTCATGGGGAAAACCCCATCACAATTGGCGAAGCTGCAGGGACTCAAACTCGGGACCGAAGGGAGACAGGGGCACGCCCTTTACACTAACCTATGGATTATAGTGCTTCCTTATTATATAATTTTTGTATATATACTTATATTTTATTTTATTTATATATATATATATTGTTTTTTGTTTGTTTTTTTGTTTTTCCTTTTTCTACTATGGACCTATGCGAGTGAAATGGATATCAAAGGATTAAATTGGAGAAGAATGAACTTCAACTTCAACCACCAAGTGACTTAATTCAATTATTCTCAATTTCAATATCATCTTTGAACTCCTCACCTCTACCCCCTTCTAAGTTTTATATTCTTTAAACACCGGGGAGAGTGTTATTCTTAGTTGGGGGGGGGGGGTGAAAAGATAGAAAAAAATCCTTGTGAAATAAAAAATGTTGTGTAAATGGAAGGAAAAATTCATTTGATTTTGAACACAATAAAACACATTAAAAACTTTGAAACTGAATATCAAATAATTTAGCATTCCATGATTCTGATTTTAATCCATGTATAATTTCATGAGCATAGATTTTGCAAAGTGTGGCTGTCTAATGTGATATTTCATCGTTTATATTTTCATCCAAATAAAAAAAGATCACAATGCACATACTTTGGATAGTGGGGTTTTAGTTTAAGTTCATGGGGTCCCCCAAATAAATATCATAGGTTTGGTGATCATTTTAGTTTTAATATAAATAGTAAAAAAACTAAAAAAAATCAAAAAAATAAAACAATAAATTTGCGCGTAGAGCAATGAAATGACCTAATGTATGGATTTAGACACTTGGGGATCATGACTCCATATTTTTCTAGCCCAAAGTTAGTAATTGTATCTCTATTTTTGGTAATTTGACTTTGTTTTTGACTGAGTTAACTCGAGATAATTCCTGAGTATGTGGGCTTCACTTGGTTCCCTAAGGTCTTTGAGACTGGGAGTCATCGACAAAGTCTCGCTATATGGATTGACTCTATTGAATGAAATTTAAATTACCATGGAAAAATTGCAAAAAAAAAACAATATATATATATATATATATATATATAAAATTTAATACTCATCTTAATATTGAAATGTGATTTCACCTAGTGCTTCCATCATTTCTCCCTTGAATAAAGATGAACCCCCATGTTTATTGTGGTACACAACACATCATCATGCTTAATTAATATTGGATGAAATATGGTGATGAATTTGAACAAATTAATGTGATTGAGATTAGGATAGTCTTATGAAACTATCTTGTATTAAAATATTTTGATTGGTTTCATGATTGTTTCGTATAAGGGTTTTTGTTGATCATTTTGTATTAAAATGTTTTTGGAAAAGGGAATTCGAATTTCATATATTTTTCTTAGGAATAGAAAAACTCAAGTTGGGGGGGTGGTGTGATTATCCACTAAAATATGATAATATGTATTGTTTATATTATAATAATCATGTGATTTATTACTCATAAACACCATTTTTAGTGCATTTTACACTTTGAAAATTATTTCATATTATGATCGTAATTACTTCTTAAAATGCACTATTATATAGTACAATCATGAACACCTCATTAAACACAAAATGGTATTTATTTTATTTTAATTTCTTATTTTCAGGACTCCCATGGTATAAGGAACAATTCATTATTTTGGAGCACTTTTAGATTCACATCGGAAGAACACCAAAGTAGGGCTTGAACCAACAACATTCTAGGCGAAGTGAACTGGACAACAGCCCAATAAAGAGAATGTGAGGCCAAGAACCAAGCCCAATAAATATTAAAATTGAAATGAAGATAGAGGAAATCAAGGGGAGCATTTCATCAAATTGTGATAAGGGCTAATTTGGATGTTTTAATGGATTTATAGGTGGTCCAAGTTGAAGATGAAATTCTAGGATAGATTTTTCGGCCCAAAAAACATCTCACCATTTTGATCGTATCTCGAAACCCAAAATTCTATTTGGGGTGTAATTTTACAGGAATTTAGAAGACATCGGGAGATTCATTTTATTATTCTATGTCTTAATCTAATTTATCAATCTAGAAGTTCATTTCGGTGCCTCTATTCGGTGGATTAAAACTGGCTGTCACTTTGGGTCAAGGATAAATAAAGTCCACTCTCCCTTACTTTCCACCACCCTAGGCATACCATACTCAAGTGTGATGCTTTGTAATTTTGGTATCTCTACCCATTCCTCTTGAAATTCCTATTTAAGGTAGTGGTGGTGAAGTAGTTTATCATCTTGGAGATTTATTTTCATTGTAATGTTATTATGCCAATTTGTCTTTGTAACATTCTTCTTTATCATTTAAGTTGTTTAAATAACCTTAGTTTTTAATAAAATTTCTTCCTTTTCTATTATTATGTTTTTATTCATATCATGTTGATAGATTTTCCTCAAGGTGTGAACATATTTACACCAAACCATGTGATATTATTCACAAAACGATGGAGTGATCGTTATTTTGTGATGGGGGAAGTATATTTTGTAGATTTATCTTTGAAATTGGTTCAAGGAGTTGATGGATGCAGGTGTCAGATTGTTTAACCAATTATTTACTCGATAATTAAGTGATAAATTAAAGAGCCTCATCTTATCTAACTCAAGTTTATGTGGTGGGTACATGGTTTCAACAATGTCATTGAACTCTTTGTTATAAAGGTATGGCATTTCTGACTCCATCCCGTGGAAGGTTGGAAAGTGGTTTAGTACATGAGTTTTGAAGACATAGTGGGATTATAATAGGTAATAATTCCTAATGAAATAGGGTGAATTGGTCCTGGTAGGTGCGGGGTATTAATTCTTGGTTTTATCGACTGCATTCCCCAAGTTTGGGGCTGCCTCATTTGGATTTCCATTTTGGTTCCCACCCAGGTTTATGAGTTGGTTTCTTTGAAGAAATTCCATTGAAATGGGCTCAATTTTTTACTCTATAGTATTAGGAAAATTATTATCTAATGGAAATATTTACCTTGGTGTACTTGACTCCCCAACCACAAGACTTTACACCCTAACTAATCTGTTTGAGTTATCATGGGTATAGGCAGACATGCGCCAAAAGAAAAAAAAAGTGAGAGAGAAAAGATAAGAGAATTTGGGGTGAGAAAAGATAAATGGGGGAGAATAGAATGGGTGTTGAGATTATTTATATGGTTCCCTGTCAACGACTCCAAAATTTGGTCTCACCCAAATTTACCCATGATTTTAGGGTTAAACAGTCGCTTGTAGTCTAGCTTGGGTTGTTGAATCCTTAGAGACCTAAGAAGTAACCTACAGACACGTTCATTCTATGGATTATTTTTGGCTATAAATTGGAAAAATTGGGTTGATTTTAGATGGTTTTAATTGAACTCTAAGATACTTAAGTGAATTAAAATTAAAAGAATGAGTTGATCCCAGGTTATCACCTGGGGTGGATTGGATGAATTATTTTTTTAACAATTTCAATTTCATTAACTCGAGTAGGATTCATTCAATGAATTCAAAATAACCTCATAAATTAATGATTAAACAAATTCACAAACACATGATAATAACCTATACACTTGTAGGATAATTTTTATGATCACTCCAAGGTAAAGGATATTATTTTCACATAAAAGTGGGGCGCTAAAATTTAATGAAGAATAGGAAGAGAGAAAATCCTTGAATAAAAGAAACTCAAGTAAAAAAAATAAATAAAATTTATAGATTTAGAAATAAAATACAATAAATCCCCTTTATACTACATTGAATCAAACTATAAAAGATTTATCCCTCCATTTATGACATGTTATAAATGGAAACAGGAAGTAGACTCATAAGGGTGAAATAAAAGAAGTAAAAACAACAAAATAATGATCACTCCATTGTTCTGTGAAGAATATCACAAGGTTTGGTGTGAATAAGTTAAAATCTTGAGGAAACAATATCAAAGTGATATAAATAATAACATAATAAGAAAATAAGAAGAACATTTATTAAAAACTAAGGTGATTCAAAAAACTTAAATGAGAAAGAAGAACATTACAAAGACAAATTGTCATAATAACATTACAATGAAAAAAGATCCATGATGATAAACTCCTTCACCACCAATACCTTAAATAGGAATTTAAAGAGTCATGGGTCGATATACCAACAGTAAAAATCATCCCACTTGAGTATGGTAGGCCTATGGTGGTGGAAAGTAAGGGAGAGTGGACTTTTTTTATCCTTGACTTGAAGTGGTAGGCAACTTGCATCCACCGAACATAGGCATCGAAATGACCTTCTATATGACTGAATTAGAGTGGGACATAGAATAATCAAATAGATATTCAGATTTATTTTATCCACTTATAAAATTTCATCCCGGATAATTTTTTTAGAGATATGATGGAAATGGTGGGATGTTTTTCTGGGCCACAGAATCTGGTCCAGAATTTTATCTTCAACTTGGGCCGCCTAGAAATCCATTAAAACTTCCAAATTATATATTTTTAATGTTTTATGAAATTTTACCCTTGATTTAATCTATCTTAAGTTAATTTTTAGGATTTATTTGGATTGGATCTTGGCCTCTACAGTTTCTTTATTGGAATGTTGTTCAATTCACTTTGCTCAAAATGTTGTTGGTTCAAGGCCCACTTTGGTGGCCTTCCAATGTGAATCTTCAAGGGCTGCAAAAGAATGAGTTATTAATTATAACATGGGAGACATGAAAATAAAATATGAAAATAAAATCAATACCATTATGTGTTTAATGAGGTGTTCAAGAATGTACCATGTAATAGTGTATTTTAAGAAGAAATTACAATCATAATATGAAATAATGTTCAAAGTGTAAAAGGCACTAAAAATGGTGTTTATAATTAATATAGCACATGAATATTATAATATATAAAATTAATATTAGCCTCTTTTAGTTACTAATCACATGGTCTTTCCCAAATTTACCCAAGATTTTAGGGTTAAGCGGTCGCTTGTAGTTTAGTTTGGGTTGTCGAATACCCAGAGACCTAAGAAGTAACCTACAAACACATGCATTATATGGATTGTTTTTTCCTATGAAGTGGAAAAATGGGGTTGATTTTATATGGTTTTAATTTAAAGATAATTTATTTAAGTTAATTAAAATTAAAAAACGAGTTGATCCTAGGTTATCACTTGGGGTGTATTGGATGAATTCTTTGTTTAAAAAAAATTCAATTTCATTAAATCAAGTAGGATTCATTTAATTAATTCAAACTAACATCATAAATTACTGGTTAAAAACCTTCAAAAACAAATTATAATCATCTATACACTTGTAGGATAATTTTCATGATCACTCCAAGGTCATGGATCTTATTATCACAAAAAAGTGGGGTGATAAAATTCAATAAAGAAGAGGAAAAGAGAAAATCCTTGAATAAAAGAAACTCAAGTAAAAGAAATCAATAACATTTAGAGATTGAGAAATAACACCCAATATATTCACTTTATAATCCCTTGGATCAACCCATAAAATATTTATCCCTCTATTTATGACATGTTCTCAACAAAAGCGGGAAGTAGACTCATAAGGCTAGAATTGAAGAAGTAAAAACAAAAAAATAAAAATCACTCCACCGTTGTGTGAAAAATATCACAAGGTATGGTGTGAATAAGTTCAAAACTTGTGGAAATGATATCAACTTGATATTAATAATAATATAATAATAGAATAAGAATAACTTTTATTAAAAACTAAGGTGATTTGAACAACTTACATGATAAAGAAGAACATTACAAAGACAAATCGGTATAATACCATTACAATGAAAACAAATCTTCAAGATGATCAACTAATTCACAACCACTACCTTAAATATTAATTTTAAGAGTCATGGTTCTATATTATAATAGTACAAAGCATCCCACTTGAGTATGGTAGTCCTAGGGTTGTGGAAATTAAGGGAGAGTAGACTTTGTTTATCCTTGACCCGAAGTGGCAACCATCTTTAATCCACCGAACATAGGCACCAAAATGACCTTTTATATGGAATAATTAGAGTGGTACATAGAAGAATAAAATGGATATCCATATGTCTAATAAACTTCTATAATATTTCATCCCAAATATATATATTTTTCAAGATATGATCGAAATTGTGGGATGTTTTTTTGGGCCTCAAAATCTGGACCAGAATTTCATCTTCAACTTGGTCCACCTAGAACTCCATTAAAACATCTGAATTAGCTGTTTTAAATATTTTATTAAATGTTCCCATTGATTTTATATATCCTCAGTTCAATTTTAAGATATATTGGTCTTGGATCTTTGCCGCTACAGTCTCTTTATTGGACTGCTATCCAGTTCACTTTGCCCAAAATGTTGTTGGTTTAAGGCCCACTTTGGTGGTCTTACAATGTGAATCTCCAAGTGCTCCAAAATCATGAATTATTACTTATAACATGGTATACCTGAAAATAAAATATGAAAATAAAGTAAATAACATTTTGTGTTTAATGAGTTATTCAATAATGTACCATGTAATAATGCATTTTTAGAAGGAATTGCAATCATAATATGAAATAACGTTCAAAGTGTAAAATGTACTAAAAATGGTGTTTATGATTAATAAAGTACATAAATATTATAAAATAAACAATTAATATTAGCCTATTTAAGTGGATAATCACATTTTTTCTCCCAAATATATCCAAGATTTTAGGGTTAAGTAGTCGCTTATATTTTAACTTGGGTTGTCGAATCCTCAGAGACCTAAGAAGTAACCTACATACACATGCATTCTGTTGATTGTTTTTGGATATGGAGTGGACAAATTGGGTTTATTTTAGATGTTTTTAATTTAAATATAATAGAATTAAGTGAATTAAAATTAAATTAATGAGTTGATCCTAGGTTATCACTTGGGGTGGATTGGATGAATTCCCTTTTTTTAACAATTTCAATTTCATTAACTCGAGCAAGATTCATTCAATGAATTCAAACTAACCTCATAACTTACTGGTTAAACACCTTAAAAAAACATTCTAATCACATATACACTTTTATGATAATTTTCATGAACACTCTATGGTAAAGGATCTTATTAACACATAAAAGTGGGGTGATAAAATTCAGTAAGGAAGAGGAAGAGGGAAAATCCTTGAATAAAAGAAAAAAAAGTAAAAGAAATCAATAACATTTAGATATTGAGAAATAATATCAAATCCAAATCCTTGATACTTCCTTGGATAAAACCATAAAATATTTATCCTTACATTAATGAAATGTACTCAATGGAAGTGGGAAGTAGACTCATAAGGGTAGAATTGAAGAAGTAAAAGCAACAAAATAACGATCACTCCACCATTGTGTGAAGAATATCACAAGGGTTGGTGTGAATAAATTCACAACTTGAGGTAAAGGTATCAATGTGATATGAATAATAATATAATAATATTTTAATAACTTTTATTGAAAACTAAGGTGATTTGGAATACTTACATGAGACAGAAGAACGTTACAAAGACAAATTGGCACAATAACATTACAATGAAAACAAAGCTACAAGATGATCAAATACTTCACCACCAATACCTTAAATAGACCTATCAAGATGAATGAGACGATATAAAAACAATATAGAGCATATCACGTGAGTATAGTAGGCCTAGGGTGGTGGAAAGTAAGGGCGAGCGAACAATTTTTATCCTTGAACCGAAGTGGCATCCAGATTGCATTCTCCAAAAAGAGGCACTAAAATGACCTTCTAGATGGCCAAATTTTATTGATACATAGAATAAAAAAATGGATATCATGATGTCTTATAAACTCATTTAAAGCTTCATCCCAAATAGAATTTTTTTGATATATAATCTAAATCATGGGATGTTTTTCTAGGCCGTAGAATCTGGACCAGAATTTCATCTTCAACTTGCGCCGCCTAGATTTACATTAAAACATCAAAATTAGTTATTTTAAATGTTTGATGAAATGTTAACCTTGATTTAATATATATTCAGTTCAATATTAATATTTATTGGGATTGGATATTTATAGCATCCCGCCTTTTTAATACATAACTTTTCATTACAATTTACATACAAAGGATCTTTAAAGTTTAGTGTCTTAGAAATCAGGAACTTAATACATGAAGACATAAAACATTATTCATAAAAAATTGAAAGGATTATTCATTTTTCATCATAATTTCATTACAGTATCTCATAACCTGGGTGCATAAATCAAAGTAAAGGGTGAGAAGAAGGCCCAATAAGGGAAACAAGAGAAACATTTTACATGTGAACTTAAAATACATCAATAAAGTCATGATAAATAACTATAAGGTATGATAAAGAGATCACGAGGCATATAATAATAAAAATAACATGTTTCATAACTTGAATATTTGGCTACAACATTTAACTTAGACAATCATGAACATATCACCAAGGTCCATCCCCAAGGTGTCATTGAAAAAAAATTTACCAAGGTTAGTCACCAAGGTATCGTTAAAATTGTAATCCCTAGAGATTACATCATTACCCAATGCATTGGAGCGCTATCAAGGAACACCCTTAATTTTCCTTTATTATCATGTGAGCCACATATATCATTATCAAATATTTCATAAATAAACCATATAGCATAAAATAAATGGGTTTCATTTCAAAATCACAACGTTTTAAAAACAACTTTAAAGACATGATCTTTATGTCACTTTAAACCCATGGAAAAGGAAAGAGGGTTTCATGTATGTAAATCACATAATTAAAATAGAAAATTTTTATATATATGTGAATACCCCTGTATAAGAAATATCTTTGATTATTCACTTAATAAAATAAAATGATTTGAGAAAAAGGGAAAGACATTTTGAGTTGAAAATTCTGCAGCATAACGGCTATGTTACAGGGTTTTAGAAAACATTGAAAAGAGAGGGGACATGGGTCACAAACTCATAAATGATCCATAAAACAGTAGGGAGACAGAATATAAGGGATTTAAGAACATGTTAATGAAATTTGAACAATATACCATATGAAATGAAGAACTTGAAAGGAAGACAAAAATAAAATTTCTCTTATGAAAATTCGGCAGCCTAACGACGTTACTTAAAAATTTAGAAAACAAATTTATGAGAGAAGAAAGGGTATCTCATCATTTGGAAATGAAATGGGCAGTAATAAGAACATATAATTACATACCATCAACATAAAGAGATGTAAAATATAAGACACAACATAAAGGAAGTCATGACTTAAAAGAGGAGGGTGAAAGAATCCCTTACAAAAATTCGGCAGCCTAACGACGCCATTTAAACATTCATAAAACGAAATGATGAGAGTAAGAGGGGATATTTGATCATATTATCATGAAAAGGGAAGTAATAGGAATATAATAGAACATACCCCAACATAATAACATGGGGCTTAAATGAAAAGACATACAAAAGGGTACTTGAAAAGAAAGAGAGAGGTAAGATCCCTTACCTTGAAGAGTAACTTCAAAAGCTTGAAGGTAGGGACCTTGGGAGGCTTGAGGGAACCTTGGGAGGACTCATTGGAAGGTAAGGAGACAATAAATTCGTTGAGGAGGATTTTTCGAATGGAAAGGATGACATAATGGCTTGGTATGTATAGGGAAATTGAGGGTACAAGGCATTAATGGCCAAGGGACACCTCATTGGTGGTATTGGAAAAACCATGGGTTTTACCATGGTATTTGCTCATGGTATTGGCCACTTGGGACACCTCATAACTTATCTTACTATTCATAAGTTGACCAGAATTATTGAAAAATTAATACATCCTTAATGATGTCATTAAACACCTGAAACTCAAAAACTGTATTTTCACTATTCACCGAAAATTCAACTCTCTCAGAAAAATCCCAAAATTTCACCTTAACCAAATATCGATGCTCTGATTTCAAAAATGAACTCCATTTTATGAAAATAATTTTCTAAATATTTTTAATTTAATTTTTAAATAAAAACACTATTCACTGAAAATTCAACTGTTTGAGAAAAATCCCAAAAATTTACCTTAACCAAATATCGATGCTCTGATTTCAAAAATGAACTCCATTTTATGAAAATAATTTTATAATAATTTTAATTTAATTTTTAAATAAAAAACACTATTCACCTAAAAAAACTAATACTTAACCAATAATTTCCGAAACTGTTATTTACCTATTTTATTGAATCACATTACTTAATCAAGGTGCCTAAATTATATTAATACTTTCTTTAAGTGAGATTACTAATCCATTTGGTCACAATACTAATCCTAAGCGTAAAATCACTATTCATAATTTACTATTCATCAAAAATTAAGTTGATCTTATTAGACTCTAAATTACATACTAAACACAACTGTAGAAGACCATTTTTTTTAAAATCATTACACATTTTTAATTATTTAAGGTTTACATAAATATTATTAAAATATCCTTTTTCTAAAATTAATCAATAATATGCATACTATATTTATCCGGACATTTGAAAATTCAAAAAATTCATCATAAGAAGAAATCACAATTTTTATTTAAATCAAAGGATTACACAAGGCAGTTACGGTCTCGTTACATAATCCCTTATAACACCAACATAGGACCTAAGAGTAAGGTGTGCAAGGGTGATAGAATCTTGGGGCGGATCGGCCAAAATTGCCCGAGTAGTGATTTTTATCAGCTTGAACTTCTCGCTAAGGTGATTCCGTTCCAGCTTCACACGATGAAGTTCAGCTTGAGTTTGTTCTAGAGCAAATCCCAAAGGTGCTACCTCCTTCCCGAGTTCTGTCAGACGGGATTCGATTGGCCCGAGACTACTGGATGGGGCCATCGAATCTTCTTTCTATATTAATTAATCAGGATCACTTGTATTTATAGAAAATAATCATAACATATAGTTTCCAACGGTATCATTTTAATTATACTCATTTTATTAAATGAAATAGTTTTGTTGAGTATAAAATCAAATAACACACAATCTTAGGAAAAAAAATTTATTCAAAAATTCAGGTCGTTACAATCTTCCCCCCTTAAGAAATTTCATCCTTGCAATTTTAAAATTAGGCTTGGAAATTTCGTTTAATGTCCCACATCGAAAAAGAGTAAGTAAAACTATTACTTTAAAAGAAAGAAAGGGAAGTACAAAGGTCACCTAAGTTAACCCATACTAGGATTCCATGTAGGAAAACATGGATATGGAAGAGAAAACAAAGAGTCAAGTTCTGATGGAGATTGATAGAAAACATTATTAGGAGAAAATTAACCCTAATAAGATCACAAACTTATGATGTGTCAAACGGTCTTTGATTACCCTTTCGGAAAAGTAAACCAACAATGTTTTTGTTTTATGTTCCTTTTCAAAAATTTTAAGAATTCATTTACTACATAGAATAAAAACATAAGGAAATATATTTACCTTCAAGTAGAGTCTCATCCCTTAATAAGTTTCCACCAAGACTAATCTTTTCTTTAGACAATGAGTATTCAAAAAGACTTGGTCTCATCAAAATCACAAGAATCATCTTCTAGAGAATCACATAATCCACAAAAGAATAACTATATTTTTCCCTTTCCTTTAGTCATCAACTAAAACTAAAAAGGTTAGTACGAGATCATATAATACCCGAAAAGGATAATCCTTTATAAAAAGAAATATGACTATTAATCTCCAAAATTAAACAAAATTACCCAAAGTTCCAGAAATACCATTCAATACACAACCATCCTTAAAATTCATCAAAATACTCCAAACTAAGATTGAAACCCAAAACTCAGAAGGATTTAACCACATAGTCTTCCACAATAAATATTAACATTTATCTCCAAATAACATCAACTACTCTTAAATATAATACTAAAGTGTAATTAACCTATTCATATATTCTCTATGCATGGTTCATCATTTTCCAGAAATAACCCAAATCACCATATGTCCACAATAAATAAATAAATTCTTACAATAAAAATTCAACCATTCCTCCTCAATTTAAATCCTGTAGTATCTTAGGCATATAGTACTCCAAAATAGAAAACATTGTCCAAAATAAACTTTATCATTTAATCACCAAATCATTTTCCTATACAAAGGATATCCATTTGATATAAGTTTCTAAAATCAACTTATTCTTGATCCATAAAAATAGCAGGTGTATTAGTTCGAAGGGCATAACAACAAACTCATAATGCCCATATCTTTATCGAAAGGAAGTTTTTGGAATATCATCATTGATAACCCTCAATTGATAATAACCAGATTGAAGATCAATCTTAGAGAAGAATTGAGTCCCACGAAGTTGGTCAAATAAGTCATAAATTCTTGGAAGAGAGTATTTTTGTTTTTCACTGTGATCCCATTCTGTTCTCTATAATCACTACATAGCTGCATCGATCCATAGTTCTTCTTCACAAAGAGAACTGGTGATCCCAAGGAGACACACTTGGTCAGATAAACCCATTCTCCAAAAGATCTTGGAGTTGTTTCTTTAATTCCTCTAGCTCCACATTTTCCATCTTGTAGGGGGTCTTTGACATCAGATGAGATCTAGGTACGAGTTCAATAGATAACTCTACCTCTCTTTCTGGGGGAGGTCCGGGTAACTCCTCAGGAAACACATCAACGTATTCCTAAACGATGGGGACATTTTCTAAATGAATAAATCTTTCATGAGAAACTTATTTCATTTACGAATATTTTAACTAAAAAGGACTTTATGTCTTAAAACTTCATGCTTAGACAATTACATTTTTCTATAATTCCTTCATAATGATTCATAAAAGGTTTGCGATTAACCAAACATATCCCCCGGGAGTGTCGTAATCAAGAGTGTAGCAAGGCCCGTTGTCGTGTACCAGTTCCCGTTCAAGTATAGCTCAAAGAGGTGTTTTCGAGTTTTACCCCTATGTACATATGTGCCAGAGCCACCTCTACCTGCTCATATCCAAACAAGGATGTATTTGTTTGATAAACCACTAACTCTATACTCACCAAAATACCAGGAAGTTTTCCTAAAGTTAAACTTTTCTATAGGGTTATTCTTAAACTTTTCCTAGCCTAATTTCCATAAATAACTAAACTATCCTTTGAAACCAACTATAGTATCCCGCCTTTTTAATACATAACTTTTCATTACATTTTACATAAAGAGGATCTTTAAAGTTTAGTGTCTTGGAAATCAGGAACTTAATACATGAAGACATAAAACATTCTTCTTAAAAACTTGAAAGGCCTTTTCATTGTTTATCCTAAGTTCATTACAACATCTCATAACCTGGGAGCATACATCAAAGGAAAGGGTGAGAAGACGACCCAGTAAGGGAAACAAGAGAAACATTTTACATTTGAACTTGAGATACATCAATAAAGTCATGATAAATAACTTTAAGGCATGAGAAAGAGATCATGAGGCATATAATAATAAAAATAACGTGTTTCATAAATTGAAGATGTGGCTACAACATTTAACTTAGAAAATCATGAACATATCACCAAGGTCCATCCCCAAGGTGTCATTTAAAAAAAATTACCAAGGTTATTCACCAAGGTATCGTTAAAATTGTAATCCCTAGATATTACATCATTACCCAATGCATTAGAGAGCTATCAGGGAACACCATTAATTTGAATTTATTATCATGTGAACCACATATATCATCATCAAAAATTTCATAAATAACCCATATATCATAAAAGAAATGGGTTTCATTTCATAATCATAACGTTTTAAAAACTGCTTTAAAGACATGATCTTTATGTCACTTTAAAACCACAGAAAAGGAAAGTGGGTTTCATGTATGTAAATACCAGAATTAAAATATATAATTTTGATATATATTTGAATACCCCTATAGAAGAAATATCATTGAGTATTCACTTAATAAAATAAAATAATTTGAGAAAAAGAGAAAGACATTTTGAGTTGAAAATTCTGCAGCATAACAGCTATGTTATAGGGTTTTATAAAACATTGAAAAGAGAGGGGACATGGGTCACCCACTCCTAAATGATCCATAAAACAGTAGGGGGACCGAATATAAAGGATTTAAGAACATGTTAATGAAATATGAATGATATACCATATGAAATGAAGAACTTGCAAGGAAGTCAAAAATAAGATTTCTCTTATGAAAATTCGACAGCCTAATGATGTTACTTAAAAATTCAGAAAACAAATTGAAGAGAGAAGAAAGGGTCTCTAATCATTTGGACATGAAATGGGCAGTAATAAGAACATATAAGAACATACCCTCAACATAAATAGATGGAAAATATAAGACACAACATAAAGGAAGTCATGACTTAAAAGAGGAGGGTGAAAGAATCCCTTACAAAAATTCAGCACCCTAACGGCGCCACTTAAACATTCATAAAATGAAATGATGAGAGTAAGAGGGGATCAATCGTCATATGATCATGAAAAGGAAATTAATAGGAATATAATAGAACATACCCCAACATAAGAACATGGGGCTTAAATGAAATGACATACAAAAGGGTACTTGAAAAGAAAGAGAGAGGTAAGATCCCTTACATTGAAGAGTAACTTCAAAAGCTTGAAGGTTGGGACCTTGGGAGGATTGAGGGCACCTTGGGAGGAGTCCTTGGGAGGTAAGGAGACCATAAATTCGTTGAGGTGGATTTTTGGAATGGAAAGGATGAGATAATGTCTTGGTGTTTATAGGGAAAGTGAGGGGACAATGCATTAATGGCCAAGGGACACCTCCTTGGTGGTATTGGCAAAACCATGGGCTTGCCCTTGGTATTTTCCCATGGTATTGGCCACTTGGGACACATAATTCCTTATATTACTATTCATACGTCGACAAGAATTATTGAATAATTAATACATCCTTAATGATGTCATTAAACACCTAAAACTCAAAAACTATATTTTCACTATTCACCGAAAATTCAACTTTCTCAGAAAAATCCCAAAATTTCACCTTAACCAAATATCGATGCTTTGATTTAAAAAATGAACTCCATTTTATGAAAACAATTTTCTAAATATTTTTAATTTAATTTTTAAATAAAAACACTATTCACTAAAAATTCAACTGTTTCAGAAAAATCCCAAAAATTCACCATAACCAAATATCGATGCTCTGATTTCAAAAATGAACTCCATTTTATGAAAATAATTTTCTAAATATTTTTAATTTAATTTTTAAATAAAAAACACTATTCACTCGAAAAAAACTAATACTTAACCAATAATTTCTGAAATAGTTATTTACCTATTTTATTGAATTACATTACTTAATCAAGGTGCCTATATTATATTAATACTTTCTTTAAGTGAGATTACTAATCCATTTGGTCACATTACTAATCCTAAGCGTAAAATCACTATTCATAATTTACTACTCATCAAAAATTAAGTTGATCTTATTAGACTCTAAATTTCATACTGAACACAACTGTAGAAGACCATTTTTTGAAAATCATTTCACATTTTTAATTATTTAAGGTTTACATAAATATTTTTGAAATATCCTTTTTCTAAACTTCATCAATAATATGAATACTATATTTATCCAGACATTTGAAAATTCACAAACTTCATCATAAGAAGAAATCACAATTTTTATTTAAATCAAAGGATTACACAAGGCAGTTACGGTCTCGTTACATAACACCTTATAACACCAGCATAACACCTAAGAGTAAGGTGTTCTAGGGTGATAAAATCTTGGGGTGGATCGGCCAACATTGCCCGAGTAGTGATTTATATCAGCTTGAACTTCTCGCAAAGGCGATTCCGTTCCAGCTTCACACGATGAAGTTCAACTTTGGTTTAGTCCAGAGCAAAGCCCAAAGGTGCTACCTCTTTCCCGAGTTCTTTCAGATGGGATTTGATCGGCCCGAGACTACTGGATGGAGCCATCGAATCTTATTTATATATTAATTAATCAAGATCACTTGTATTTATTGAAAATAATATTAACATTCAGTTTTCGACGGTGTCATTTTAATTATACTCATTTTATTAAATGAAATAGTTTTGTTGAGTATAAAATCAAATAACACACAATGTTAGGAAACAAAATTTATTCAAAAATTTGGGTCGTTACAATCTTCCCCCCTTAAGAAATTGCATCCTCGCAATTTTAAAATTGGGATTGGAAATTTCGTTGAACGTCCCACATCGGAAAAGAGTCAGTAAAAATATTACTTTAAAAGAAAGAAAGGGAAGTACAAAAGTCACCCAAGTTAACCCATACTAGGATTCCATGTAGGAAAAAATGGATATGGAAGAGAAAACAAAGAGTCAAGTTCTGATGGAGAGTGATAGAAAACATGATTAGGAGAAAATTAACCACAAGAAGATCACAAAATTTTGACGTGTTAAACGGTCTTTGATTACCCAGTCAAAAATGTAAACCAACAACGTTTTTTGTTTTACGTTCCTTTTCAAAATTTCGAGGAATTAATTTAATACATATAATAGAAACATAATGAAATATATTTACCTTCAAGTAGAGTCTCATCCCTTAATAAGTTTCCACCAAGACTAATCTTTTCTCCAGACAATGAGTATTCAAAAAGACTTGGCCTCATCAAAAGCACAAGAATCATCTTCTAGAGAATCACATAATCCAAAAAATAATAACTATATTTTTACCTTTTATTTAGTCATCAACTAAAACTAAAAATGTTAGTATGAGATCATATAATCCCCGAAAAGGATAATCCTTTATAAAAGAAATATGACTATTAATCTCCAAAATTAAACAAAAGCACCCAAAGTTCCAGAAATACCATTCAATACACAACCATCCTTAAAATTCATCAAAATACTCAAAACTAAGATTGAAACCCAAAACTTAGAAGGATTTAACCACATAGTCTTCTACAATAAATCTTAACATTTATCTCCAAATAACATCGACTACTCTTAAAGTCTAATACTAAAGTGTAATTAACCTATTCATATATTTTCTATTCTAGGTTCATCATTTTCCAGAAATAACCCAAATCACCATATGTCCACAATAAATACATAAATTCTTATAATAAAAATTCAACCATTCCTCCTCAATTTAAATCCTGTAGTATCTTAGTCATATAGTACTCGAAAATAGAAAAAATCTTCCAAAATAACCTTTATCAATAAATCACCAAATAATTTTCCTATACAAAGGATATCCATTTGATATAAGTTTCCAAAATCAGATTATTCTTGATCTATAAAAATAGTAGGTGTATTATTCCGAAGGGCATAACAAAAAACTCATAATGCCCATATCTTGATCGAAAGTCAGTTTTTGGAATATCATCATTATTCACCCTCAATTGATGATAACTAGAATGAAGATCAATCTTAGAGAAAAATTGAGTCCCATGAAGTTGGTAAAATAAGTCATAAATTCTTGGAAGAGAGTATTTTTGTTTTTCACTGTGATCCCATTCAGTTCTCTATAATCACTACATAGTTGCATCGATCCATCCTTCTTCTTCACAAAGAGAACTGGTGCTCCCAAGGAGACACACTTGGTCAGATAAACCCATTCTCCAAAAGATCTTGGAGTTGTTTATTTAATTCCTCTAGCTCCATATATTCCATCCTATAGGGGGTCTTTGACATCGGATGAAATCCAAGTACAAGTTCAATAGAGAACTTTTCCTCTCTTTCTGGGAGAGGTTCAGATAACTCCTCACGAAACACATCAACATATTCCTAGACGATGGGGACATTTTCTAAAAGAATAAATCTTTCGTGAGAAACTTATTTCATTTACGAATCTTTTAACTAAAAAGGACTTTATGTCTTAAAACATCATGCTTAGACAATTACATTTTTCTATAATTCCTTCATAATGATTCATAAAAAGCTTGCGATTAACCAAACATATCCCCCTGGAGTGTCGTAACCAAGAGTGCATCAAGGATCGTTGTCGTGTACCAGTTCTCGTTCGAGTATAGCTCAAAGCGGTGTTTTCAGGTTTTACCCCTATGTACATCTGTGCCAAAGCCACCTCTACCTGCTCATATCCAGACAAAGATGTATTTGTTTGATAAACCACTAACTCTATACCCACCAAAATACCAGGAAGTTTTCCTAAAGTTAAACTTTTCTATAGGTTTATTCCTAAAGTTTTCTCAGCCTAATTTCCATAAATAACTAAACTATCCTTTGATACCAACTATAGCATCCCACCTTTTTAATACACAACTTTTCATTACATTTTACATACAGAGGATCTTTAAAGTTTAGTGTATTGGAAATCAGGAACTTAATACATGAAGACATAAAACATTCTTCTTAAAAACTTGAAAGGATTCTTCATTTTTCATCCTGGGTTCATTAAAACATCTCAAAACCTAGGAGCATAGATCAAAGGAAAGGGTGATAAGAAGGCCTAGTAAGGGAAATAAGAGAAACATTTTACATGTGAACTTGAGATACATCAATAAAGTCATGATAAATAACTTTAAGGCATGAGAAAGAGATCATGAGGCATATCATAGTAAAAATAATTTGTTTCATAACTTGAAGATGTGGCTACAACATTTAACTTAGATAATCATGAACATATCACCAAGGTCCATCCCTAAGGTGTCATTTAAAAAAAATTACCAAGGTTATTCACCAATGTATCGTTAAAATTGTAATACCTATAGATTACATCATTACCCAATACATTGGAGAGCTATCAAGGCACGCCCTTAATTTGCATTTATTATCTTGTGATCCAAATATATCATCATCAAACATTTCATAAATAACTTATATATCATAAAAGAAATGGGTTTCATTTCATAATCATAACGTTTTAAAAACTGCTTTAAAGACATGATCTTTATGTCACTTTAAACCCACGGAAAAGGAAAGCGGGTTTCATGTATGTAAATCCCAGAATTAAAATAGAAAATTTTGATATATATATGAATACCCCTATAGAAGAAATATCTTTGAGTATACACTTAATAAAATAAAAGAAATTGAGAAAACGAGAAAGACATTTTGAGTTGAAAATTCTGCAACATAACGGATATGTTACAGGGTTCTAGAAAACATTGAAAAGAGAGGGAACATGGGTCACCAAATCATAAATGATCCATAAAATAGTAGGGGGAAAGAATATAAAGTATTTAAGAACATTTTAATGAAATTTAAATGATATACCATATGAAATGAATAACTTGAAAGGAAGAAAAAAATAAGATTTCTCTTATGAAAATTTGGCAGCCTAACGACGTTACTTAAAAATTCAGAAAACAAATTGATGAGAGAAGAAAGGGTCTCTCCTCATTTGGACATGAAATGGGAAGTAATTAGAACATATAAGAACATACCCTCAACATAAAGAGATGGAAAATATAAGACACAACATAAAGGAAGTCATGACTTAAAAGAGGAGGGTGAAAGAATCCCTTACAAAAATTTGGCAGCCTAATAGCGCCACTTAAACATTCATAAAACGAAATGATGAGAGTAAGAGGGGATCTATCGTCATATGATCATGTAAAGGAAATTAATAAGAATATAATAGAACATACCCCAACATAAGAACATGGGGCTTAAATGAAATGACATACAAAAGGGTACTTGAAAAGAAAGAGAGAGGCAAGATCCCTTACCTAGAAGAGGAACTTCAAAATCTTGAAGGTTGGGACCTTGGGAGGCTTGAGGGAACCTTGGGAGGACTAATTGGGAGGTAAGGAGACCAAAAAATCATTGAGGATGATTTTTGGAATGGAAAGGATGAGGTAATGGCTTGGTATTTATAGGGAAAGTGAGGGGACAAGGCATTAATGGCCAAGGGACACCTCATTGGTGGTATTGGAAAAACCATGGGCTTGCCCATGGTATTGGACACTTGGGACACCTCATTCCTTATATTACTATTCATAAGTCGACCAAAATTGTTGAATAATTAATACATCCTTAATGATGTCATTAAACACCTGAAACTCAAAAACTGTATTTTCACTATTCAGCGAAAATTCAACTTTCTCAGAAAAATCCCAAAATTTCACCTTAACCAAATATTGATGCTTTGATTTCAAAAATGAACTCAATTTTATGAAAATAATTTTCTAAATATTTTTAATTTAATTTTTAAATAAAAGCACTATTCACTGAAAATTCAATTGTTTCAGAAAAATCCAAAAAATTCACCTTAACCAAATATCGATGCTCTGATTTCAAAAATGAACTCCATTTTATGAAAATAATTTTCTAAATATTTTTAATTTAATTTTTAAATAAAAAAAACTATTCACCCGAAAAAAACTAACACTTAGCCAATAATTTCTGAAATAGTTATTTACCTATTTTATTGAATTAGACTACTTAATCAAGGTGCCTATATTATATTAGTACTTTCTTTAAGTGAGATTACTAATCCTTTTGGTCACATTACTAATCCTAAGCGTAAAATCACTATTCATAATTTACTACTCATCAAAAATTAAGTTGATCTTATTAGACTCTAAATTTCATACTGAACACAACTGTAGAAGACCATTTTTTGAAAATAATTTCACATTTTTAATTATTTAAGGTTTACATAAATATTTTTAAAATATCCTTTTTCTAAACTTCATCAATAATATGAATACTATATTTATCCAGACATTTAAAAATTCACAAACTTCATCATAAGAAGAAATCACAATTTTTATTTAAATCAAAGATTACACAAGGTAGTTACGGTCGCGTTACATAACACCTTATAACACCAGCATAGGACCTAAGAGTAAGGTGTGCTAAGGTGATAAAATCTTGGGGCGGCTCGGCCAACATTGCCCGAGTAGTGATTTATATCAGCTTGAACTTCTAGCGAAGGCAATTCCGTTCCAGCTTCACACGATGAAGTTCAA
The DNA here is from genome assembly GCA_963277665.1 of Viscum album. Classification (NCBI taxonomy): domain Eukaryota; kingdom Viridiplantae; phylum Streptophyta; class Magnoliopsida; order Santalales; family Viscaceae; genus Viscum; species Viscum album. The sequence goes on along the minus strand of OY728119.1, from coordinate 19,083,879 downwards.
CTTGGGTTTGGTCCAGAGCAAAGCCCAAAGGTGCTACCTCCTTCCCGAGTTCTTTCAGATGGGATTTGATCAGCCCGAGACTACTGGATGAAGCCATCGAATCTTATTTCTATATTAATTAATCAAGATCACTTGTATTTATTGAAAATAATATTAACATTCAGTTTCCAACGGTGTCATTTTAATTATACTCATTTTATTAAATGAAATAGTTTTGTTGAGTATAAAATCAAATAACACACAATGTTAGGAAACAAAATTTATTCAAAAATTTGGGTCATTACAATCTTCCTCCCTTAAGAAATTTCTTCCTCACAATTTTAAAATTGGGCTTGGAAATTTCGTTGAACGTCCCACATCGGAAAAGAGTCAGTAAAACTATTACTTTAAAAGAAAGGAAGGGAAGTACAAAAGTCACCCGAGTTAACCCATACTAGGATTCCATGTAGGAAAAAATGGATATGGAAGAGAAAACAAAGAGTCAAGTTCTGATGGAGAGTGATAGAAAACATGATTAGGAGAAAATTAACCACAAGAAGATCACAAAATTTTGACATGTTAAACGGTCTTTGATTACCCAGTCAAAAATGTAAACCAACAACGTTTTTGTTTTACGTTACTTTTCAAAATTTCGAGGAATTAATTTACTACATAGAATAAAAAAATAATGAAATATATTTACCTTCAAGTAGAGTCTCATCCCTTAATAAGTTTCCACCAAGACTAATCTTTTCTCCAGACAATGAGTATTAAAAAAGACTTGTCTCATCAAAAGCACAAGAATCATCTTCTAGAGAATCACATAATCCACAAAAGAATAACTATATTTTCCCTTTTCTTTAGTCATCAACTAAAACTAAAAAGGTTGGTACGAGATCATATAATCCCAAAAAAGGATAATCCTTTATAAAAGAAATATGACTATTAATCTCCAAAATTAAACAAAAGCACCCAAAGTTCCAGAAATACCATTCAATACACAACCATCCTTAAAATTCATCAAAATACTCAAAACTAAGATTGAAACCCAAAACTCAGAAGGATTTAACCACATAGTCTTCCAAAATAAATCTTAACATTTATCTCCAAATAACATCGACTACTCTTAAAGTCTAATACTAAAGTGTAATTAACCTATTCATATATTTTCTATGCTAGGTTCATCATTTTCCAGAAATAACCCAAATCACCATATGTCCACAAGAAATACATAAATTCTTACAATAAAAATTCAACCATTCCTCCTCAATTTAAATCCTATAGTATCTTAGGCATATAGTACTCGAAAATAGAAAACATCGTCCAAAATAACCTTTATCATTAAATCACCAAATCATTTTCCTATAAAAAGGATATCCATTTGATATAAGTTTCCAAAATCAAATATTCTTGATCCATAAAAATAGCAGGTGTATTATTCCGAAGGGCATAACAACAAACTCATAATGCCCATATCTTGATCGAAAGTCAGTTTGTGGAATATCATAATTATTCACCCACAATTGATGATAACTAGAATGAAGATCAATCTTAGAGAAGAATTGAGTCCCATGAAGTTGGTCAAATAAGTCATAAATTCTTGGAAGAGAGTATTTTTGTTTTTCACTGTGATCCCATTCAGTTCTCTATAATCACTACATAGTTGCATCGATCCATCCTTCTTCTTCACAAAGAGAACTGGGGCTCCCAAGGAGACACACTTGGTCGGATAAACCCATTCTACAAAAGATCTTCGAGTTGTTTCTTTAATTCCTCTAGCTCCATATATTCCATCCTATAGGGGGTCTTTGACATCGGATGAAATCCAAGTACGAGTTCAATAGAGAACTCTTCCTCTCTTTCTGGGGGAGGTTCAGGTAACTCCTCAGGAAACACATCAACGTATTCCTAGATTATGGGGACATTTTCTAAAAGAATAAATATTTCGTGAGAAACTTATTTCATTTACGAATCTTTTAACTAAAAAGGACTTTATGTCTTAAAACATCATGCTTAGACAATTACATTTTTCTATAATTCCTTCACAATGATTCATAAAAAGCTTGCGATTAACCAACAATATCCCCCTGGAGTGTCGTAACCAAGAGTGAATCAAGGGCCGTTTTCGTGTACCAGTTCTCATTCGAGTATAGCTCAAAGCGGTGTTTTTGGGTTTTAACCCTATGTACATCTATGCCAAAGCCACCTCTACCTGTTCATATCCAGACAAAGATGTATTTGTTTGATAAACCACTAACTCTATACCCACCAAAATACCAGGAAGTTTTCCTAAAGTTAAACTTTTATATAGGGTTCTTCCTAAATTTTTCTCAGCCTAATTTCCATAAATAACTAAACTATCCTTTGATACCAACTATAGCATCCCGCCTTTTTAATACACAACTTTTCATTACATTTTACATACAGAGGATCTTTAAAGTTTCGTGTATTGGAAATCAGGAACTTAATACATGAAGACATAAAACATTCTTCTTAAAAACTTGAAAGGCTTCTTCATTGTTCATCCTGGGTTCATTACAACATCTCATAACCTAGGAGCATACATCATAGGAAAGGGTGATAAGAAGACCCGGTAAGGGAAATAAGAGAAACATTTTACATGTGAACTTGAGATACATCAATAAAGTCATGATAAATAACTTTAAGGCATGGGAAAGAGATCATGAGGCATATCATAGTAAAAATAATTTGTTTCATAACTTGAAGATGTGGCTAAAACATTTAACTTATACAATCATGAACATATCACCAAGGTCCATCCCCAAGCTGTCATTTAAAAAAAATTACCAAGGTTATTCACCAAGGTATCGTTAAAATTGTAATCCCTATAGTTTACATCATTACCCAATGCATTGGAGCGCTATCAGGGCGCACCCTTAATTTGAATTTATTATCTTATGATCCAAATATATCATCATCAAACATTTCATAAATAACTTATATATCATAAAAGAAATGGGTTTCATTTCATAATCATAATGTTTTAAAAACTGCTTTAAAGACATGATCTTTATGTCACTTTAAACCCACGGAAAAGGAAAGCGGGTTTCATGTATGTAAATCCCAGAATTAAAATAAAAAATTTTGATATATATGTGAATACCCCTATAGAAGAAAGATATTTGAGTATACACTTAATAAAATAAAAGAAATTGAGAAAAAGAGAAAGACATTTTGAGTTGAAAATTCTGCAACATAACGGCTATGTTATAGGGTTTTAGAAAACATTGAAAAGAGAGGGAACATGGGTCACCCAATCATAAATGATCCATAAAACAGTAGGGGGACAGAATATATAGTATTTAATAACATTTTAATGAAATTTGAATGATATACCATATGAAATGAATAACTTGAAAGGAAGACATAAATAAGATTTCTCTTATGAAAATTTGGCAGCCTAACGACGTTACTTAAAAATTCAGAAAACAAATTGATGAGAGAAGAAAGGGTATCTCCTAATTTGGACATGAAATGGGAAGTAATAAGAACATATAAGAACATACCCTCAACATAAAGAGATGGAAAATATAAGACACAACATAAAGGAAGTCATGACTTAAAAGAGGAGGGTGAAAGAATCCCTTACAAAAATTTGGCAGCCTAACAGCGCCACTTAAACATTCATTAAACGAAATGATGAGAGTAAGAGGGGATCTGTCGTCATATGATCATGAAAAGGAAATTAATAGGAATATAATAGAACATACCCCAACATAATAACATGGGGCTTAAATGAAATGACATACAAAAGGGTACTTGAAAAGAAAGAGAGAGGCAGGATCCCTTACCTAGAAGAGTAACTTCAAAAGCTTGAAGGTTGGGACCTTGGGAGGCTTGAGGGCACCTTGGGAGGACTACTTGGGAGGTAAGGAGACCATAAATTCATTGAGTATGATTTTTGGAATGGAAAGGATGAGATAATGGCTTGGTATTTATAGGGAAAGTGAGGGGACAAGGCATTAATGGCCAAGGGACACCTCATTGGTGGTATTGGCAAAACCATGGGCTTGCCCATGGTATTGGACACTTGGGACACCTCATTCCTTATCTTACTATTCATAAGTTGACCAAAATTGTTGAATAATTAATACATCCTTAATGATGTCATTAAACACCTGAAACTCAAAAACTGTATTTTCACTATTCACCGAAAATTCAACTTTCTCAGAAAAATCCCAAAATTTCACCTTAACAAAATTTCGATGCTCTGATTTCAAAAATGAACTCAATTTTATGAAAATAATTTTCTAAATATTTTTAATTTAATTTTTAAATAAAATAACTATTCACTAAAAATTCAACTGTTTCAGAAAAATCCAAAAAATTCACCTTAACTAAATATCGATGCTCTGATTTCAAAAATGAAATCCATTTTATGAAAATAATTTTCTAAATATTTTTAATTTAATTTTTAAATAAAAACACTATTCACCCAAAAAAAACTAAAACTTAACCAATAATTTCTGAAACAGTTATTTACCTATTTTATTGAATCACATTACTTAATCAAGGTGCCTAAATTATATTAATACTTTCTCTAAGTAAGATTACTAATCCATTTGGTCACATTAATAATCCTAAGCGTAAAATCACTATTCATAATTTACTATTCATAAAAAGTTAAGTTGATCTTATTAGACTTTAAATTTCATACTGAACACAACTATAGAAGAACCTTTTTTGAAAATCATTTCACATTTTTAATTATTTAAGGTTTACATAAATATTTTTAAAATATCCTTTTTCTAAAATTCATCAATAATATGCATACTATATTTATCCGGACATTTGAAAATTCACAAACTTCATTATAAGAAGAAATCTCAAATTTTATTTAAATCAAAGGATTACATAAGGCAGTTACAGTCTCGTTACATAACCCCTTATAACTCCAGCATAAGACCTAAGAGTAAGGTGTGTTAAGGTGATAGAATCTTGGGGAGACTTGGCTAACATTTCCTGAGTAGTGATTTATATCAGCTTGAACATCTCGCGAAGGAGATTCCATTCTAGCTTCACACGATGAAGTTCAGCTTGGGTTTACTCCAGAGCAAAGCCCAAAGGTCCTACCTCCTTCCTGAGTTCTGTCAGATGGGCTTAGATCGGCCCGAGACTACTGGATGGGGCCATATAATCTTCTTTCTATATTAATTAATCATTATCACTTGTATTTATAGAAAATAATCCTAACATTTAGTTTCCAACGGTCTCATTTTAATTATACTCATTTTATTAAATGAAACAGTTTTGTTGAGTATAAAATCAAATAACACACAATGTTAGGAAACAAAATTTATTCAAAAATTCGGGTCGTTATAATCTTCCCCCCTTAAGAAATTGCGTCCTTTCAATTTTAAAATTGGGCTTGGAAATTTCGTTGAATGTCCCACATCGGAAAAGAGTCAGTAAAACTATTACTTTAAAAGAAATAAAGGGAAGTACAAAGGTCACCCAAGTTAACCCATACTAGGATTCCATGTAGGAAAACATGGATATGGAAGAGAAAACAAAGATTCAAGTTCTGATGAAGAGTGATAGAAAACATGATTAGGATAAAATTAACCACAAGAATATCACAAAATTATGATGTGTTAAACGGTCTTTGATTACCTAGTCGGAAACATAAACCAACAATGTTTTTGTTTTACGTTCCTTTTCAAAATTTTGAGGAATTCATTTACTACATAGAATAAAAACATAAGGAAATATATTTACCTTCAAGTAAAGTCTCATCCCTTAATAAGTTTCCACCAAGACTAATCATTTCTCCAGACAATGAGTATTTAAAAAGACTTGTTCTCATCAAAAGCACACAAATAATCTTCTAGAGAATCACATAATCCACAAAAGAATAACTATATTTTTCCCTTTTCTTTAGTCATCAACTAAAACTAAAAAGGTTAGTACGAGATCATATAATCCTCGAAAAGGATAATCCTTTATGAAAAGAAATATGACTATTAATCTCTAAAATTAAACAAAAGTACCCAAAGTTCCAGAAATACCGTTCAATACACAACCATCCTTAAAATTCATCAAAATACTCCAAACTAAGATTGAAACCCAAAACTCAGAAGGATTTAACCACATTGTGTTCCATAATAAATCTTAACATTTATCTCCAAATAACATCGAATACTCTTAAAGTCTAATACTAAAGTGTAATTAACCTATTCATATATTCTCTATGCTAGGTTCATCATTTTCCAGAAATAACCAAAATCACCATATGTCCACAATAAATACATAAATTCTTACTATAAAAATTCAACCATTCCTCCTCAATTTAAATCCTGTAGTATCTTAGGCATATAGTACTCCAAAATAGAAAACATCATCCAAAATAACCATTATCATTTAATCACCAAATCATTTTCCTATACAAAGAATATCCATTTGATATAAGTTTCCAAAATCTACTTATTCTTGATCCATAAAAATAGCATGTGCATTAGTCCGAAGGGCATAACAACAAACTCATAATGCCCATATCTTGATCAAAAGACAGTTTTTGGAATATCATCATTCTTCACCCTCAATTGATGATAACAAGAATGAAGATCAATCTTAGAAAAGAATTGAGTCCCAAGAAGTTGGTCAAATAAGTCATAAATTTTTGGAAGAGAGTATTTTTGTTTTTCACTGTGATTCCATTCAGTTCTCTATAATCACTGCATAGATGCATCGATCCATCCTTCTTCTTTACAAAGAGAACTAGTTCTCCCAAGGAGACACACTTGGTTGGATAAACCCATTCTACAAAAGATCTTGGAGTTGTTTCTTTAATTCCTCTATCTCCACATTTTTCGTCCTATAGGGGGTCTTTGACATCAGATGAGATCCAGGTACGAGTTCAATGGAGAACTCTACCTCTCTTTCTGGGGGAGGTCCGGGTAACTCCTCAGGAAACATATCAACGTATTCCTAGACGATGGGGACATTTTCTAAAAGAATAAATATTTCATGAGAAACTTATTTCATTTACAAATCTTTTAACTAAAAAGGACTTTATGTCTTAAAACTTCACACTTATAAAATTACATTTTTCTATAATTCCTTCATAATGATTCATAAAAAGCTTGCGATTAACCAAACATATCCCCCAGGAGTGTCATAACCAAGAGTATAGCAAGTCCCATTGTCATGTACCCGTTTTCATTTGAGTATAGCTCAAAGCGGTGTTTTCGGGTTTTACCCCTATGTACATCTGTGCCAGAGCCACCTCTACCTGCTCATATCCAGACAAGGATGCATTTGTTTGATAAACCACTAACTCTATACTCACCAAAATACCAGAAACTTTTCCTAAAGTTAAACTTTTCTATAGGGTTCTTCCTAAAGTTTTCCAAGACTAATTTCCATAAATAACTAAACTATCCTTTGATACCAACTATAGCATCCCGCCTTTTTAATACATAACTTTCACTACATTTTACATACAGAGGATCTTTAAAGTTTAGTGTCTTGGAAATTAGGAACTTAATACATGAAGACATAAAAAATTCTTCTTAAAAACTTTAAAGGCTTCTTCATTGTTCATCCTAAGTTCATTACAGCATATCATAACCTGGGAGCATACATCAAAGGAAAGGGTGAGAAGAAGGCCCAGTAAGGGAAACAAGAGAAACATTTTCATGTGAACTTGAGATATATCAATAAAGTCATGATAAATAACTTTAAGGCATGAGAAAGAGATCATGAGGCATATCATAATAAAAATAACATGTTTCATAACTTGAAGATGTGGCTACAAAATTTAACTTAGACAATCATGAACATATCACCAAGGTCCATCCCCAAGGTGTCATTTAAAAAAAATTACCAAGGTTATTCACCAAGGTATCGTTAAAATTGTAATCCCTAGAGATAACATCATTACCCAATGCATTGGAGAGATATCAGAGCGCAACCTTAATTTGAATTTATTATCATGTGAGCCACATATATCATCATCAAAAATTTCATAAATAACCCATATAGCATAAAAGAAATGGGTTTCATTTCATAATCAGAACGTTTTAAAAACTGCTTTAAAGACATGATCTTTATGTCACTTTAAACCCACGAAAAAGGAAAGCGGGTTTCATGTATGTAAATACCAGAATTAAAATATAAAATTTTAATATATATGTGAATACCCCTATAGAAGAAATATCTTTGAGTATTCACTTAATAAAATAAAATAATTTGAGAAAAAGAGAAAGACATTTTGAGTTGAAAATTCTGCAGCATAACAGCTATGTTACAGGGTTTTAGAAAACATTGAAAAGAGAGGGGACATGGGTCACCCACTCATAAATGATCCATAAAATAGTAGGGGGAAAGAATATAAAGGATTTAAGAACATGTTAATGATATCTACATGATATACCATATGAAATGAAGAACTTGAAAGGAAGACAAAAATAAGATTTCTCTTATGAAAATTCGGCAGCCAAACCGCGTTACTTAAAAATTCAGAAAACAAATTGATGAGAGAAGAAAGGGTATATCATCATTTGGACATGAAATGGTCAGTAATAAGAACATATAAGAACATGCCCTCAACATAAAGAGATGGAAAATATAAGACCCAACATAAAGGAAGTCATGACTTAAAAGAGGAGGGTGAAAGAATCCCTTACAAAAATTCGGCAGCCTAACGGCACCACTTAAACATTCATAAAACGAAATGATGAGAGTAAGATGGGATCTCTCATCATATGATCATGAAAAGGAAATTAATAGGAATATAATAGAACATACCCCAACATAATAACATGGGGCTTAAATGAAATGACATACAAAAGGGTACTTTAAAAGAAAGAGAGAGGTAGGATCCCTTACATTGAAGAGTAACTTCAAAAGCTTGAAGGTTGGGACCTTGGGAGGCTTGAGGGAATATTGGGAGGACTAATTGGGAGGTAAGGAGACCAGAACTTCGTTGAGGAGGATTTTTGGAATGGAAAGTATGAGATAATGGCTTGGTATTTATAGGGAAAGTGAGGGGACAAGGCATTAATGGCCAAGGGACACCTCATTGGTGGTATTGGAAAAACCATGGGCTTTCCCATGGTATTTGCCCATGGTATTGGCCACTTGGGACAAATAATTCCTTATCTTACTATTCATAAGTTTACAATAATTATTGAATAATTAATACATCCTTAATGATGTCATTAAACACCTGAAACTCAAAAACTGTATTTTCACTATTCACTGAAAATTCAACTTTCTCAAAAAAACCCCAAAATTTCACCTTAACAAAATATCGATGCCCTGATTTCAAAAATGAACTCCATTTTTTGAAAATACTTTTCTAAATATTTTTAATTTAATTTTTAAATAAAAACACTATTCACCGAAAATTCAACTATTTTAGAAAAATCCCAAAAATTCACCTTAACCAAATATCGATGCTCTGATTTCAGAAATGAACTCTATTTTATGAAAATAATTTTTTAAATATTTTTAATTTAATTTTTAAATAAAAAGCACTATTCACCTGAAAAAAACTAATACTTAACCAATAATTTCTGAAACAGTTATTTACCTATTTTATTGAGTCACATTACTTAATTAATGTGCCTAGATTATATTAATACTTTCTTTAAGTGATATTACTAATCCATTCGGTCACATTACTAATCCTAAGTGTAAAATCACTATTCATAATTTACTATTCATCAAAAATTAAGTTGATCTTATTAAACTCTAAATTTCACACTGAAAACAACTGTAGAAGACAATTTTTTGAAAATAATTAAACATTTTTAATTATTTAAGGTTTACATAAATATTTTTAAAATATCATTTTTCTAAAATTCATCAATAATATGCATACTATATTTATCTGGACATTTGAAAATTCACAAACTTCATCATAAGAAGAAATCCCAATTTTTATTTAAATCAAAGGATTACACAAGGCATTTATGGTATCGTTACATTACCCCTTTTAACACCAGCATAGGATCTAAGAGTAAGGTGTGTTAGGGTGATAGAATCTTGGGGCGGCTCGACCAACATTGCCCGAGTAGTGATTTCTATCAGCTTGAACTTCTCGTGAAGGCGATTCCGTTCCAGCTTCACACGATGAAGTTCGGCTTGGGTTTGGTCCAGAGCAAAGCCCAAAGGTGATACCTCCTTCCCGAGTTCTGTCGGATGGGTTTTGATCGGCTCAAGACTACTGGATGTGGCCATCAAATCTTCTTTCTATATTAATTAATCAAGTTCACTTGTATTTATAGAAAATAATCATAACATTTAGTTTCTAATGGTCTTATTTTAATTATACTCATTTTATTAAATGAAATAGTTTTGTTGAGTATAAAATCAAGTAACACACAATGTTAGTAAACAAAATTTATTAAAAAATTTGGGTCGTTACAATCTTGGCCTCTACAGTCTCTTTATTTGGATACTATCTTGTTCACTTCGCTAAGAATGTTGTTGGTTCAAGGCCCAATTTGGTGGTCTTACAATGTAAATATTCAAGTGATTCAAAAGCATGAGTTGTTCCTTATAACCTGGGAGACATGATAATAAAATATTAAAATAAAATCAATATCATTTTGTGTTTAATGAGGTTTTCAAGAATGTACCATGTAATAGTTCATTTTAAGAAGGAATTACAATCATAATATGAAATAATGTTCAAAGAATAAAATGCACTAAAAATGGTGTTTATGATTAATAAAACACATGATTATTATAATATAAATAATGAATATTATCCTATTTCAGTGGCTAATCACACCCCTAGCTTGAGTTTTTCTAGTCTTGAAGAAAATATATGAAATTCAAATTTCCTTTTCTAGAAACATTTTAATACACAATGATCACAAAAAACCCTTATACCAAACAATCATGAAACCCATCAAAATATTTTAAAAAAACATAGTATCATAATAATATCCCAATACCAAGCCCATTTATTTGTTAAAATTCATCTCCATATTTCATCCAATATCAATTAATCATGATGATGTGTTGTGTACCACAATAGACATGGGGGTTAATATTTATTCAAGGGGGGAAATGATGGAAGATATAGGTGTAATAACATTTCAATATTAAGATGAGTATTAAATTATATATATATATATATATTGTTTTTTTCATATTTTTCATGGTAATTGAAATAGCACTCAATAGAGTCAACCCATGTAGTGAGATTTTGCTGATGAATCCCAGGATCAAAGACCTTATGGAACCAAGGGAATCCCACATACTCGGGCATCATCTCGAGTTAACTCAGTCAAAAACAAAGTCAAATTACCACAAATAGAGATAAAATCACTAAATCCAGGCCAAAAAACTATGGAGTCACGATCCTCAAGTGCTAAAAGCCACACATTAGGCCATTTAATTGTTCTACATTCAAATTTATTGTATTCGTTTTTTGATTTTTCTTAATTTTTTTGAATAATCATATTAAAACTAAAATGATCACCAAACCTATGCTATTTATTTGGGTGACCCCATGAACTCAAAATAATACCCCACTATCTAAAGGATGTGCGTTGTGAATTTTTTTTATTTGGATGAAAATATAAATGATGAAATATCATATTAGATAGTAAAACTTTCCAAAATATATGCTCATGAAATTATACATGGATTAAAATCAGAATCAGGGCATTCTAAATTATTTGATATCCAGTTTCAAAGTTTTCAATGTGTATCATCGTGTTCAAAATTAAAGGAATTTTTCATCCACTTACACACATTTTTTATTTCACAAGGATTTTTTTTCTTTCTTTTCACCCCCACCCCAACTTAGAATAACACTGTACCCAGTGTTAAAAGAAAATAAAACTTAGAAGGGTGTAGAGGTGAGGAGTTCAAAGAGAATATTAAAAATGAGAATCATGGAATGAAGTCACTTGGTGGTTGAAGTTTACATTCATGCTTCTCCAATTTAATCCTTCGATACCCATGTCACTCATAGAGGTTCGTAGTAGAACAAGGAAAAACAAATAGACAAACAAAACAAAACAATATATATATATATATAAATAAAATAAAATATAAGTATTTATATAAAAATTATAGAAGAAGGAATCACTATAAGTCTTAGTTTAGTGGAAAGCACGTGCCCCTGTCTCCCTTCAGTCCTGGGTTCGAGTCCCCGCGACTTTGCCAGTTGTGAGTGGATTTGACCCACAAACTATGACGGTCCTTTTAATTTTTTTTTTAATTTTTTGTGTTTTTCTTTTAACCTAAAAACACATAAAATAAAATAAACTTGTTATACATTGTCTTCTTTTTAAATTTCTAGGTAAGGTATTACTCAGGGATTACACCACGTAACCCATATGAATATGGAACTCCCCTTTCATACCCATCCATACTCATAATAGAAGATAAAGTCAACATTCTATGGTACTATAATATTCAGAATTGATTGATTAATTCATTTTTTAAATATCATAATAATTCATCAATCTTATTTGAAAAATAAAGATAATTCACAATGATTGGAAACATGAAAACCACAGGTTTCTAACCATACAATGAATTTGTTTAATGTTGCTATCCCGACATGGATCCTAAATCTATCAATTTTCCTAGTTCATAGGTTGTATTAGTTAATTCAACCTTTGTTTCCTGTTTATTGAATGATTGAATGAATGGTTTTAACCTTGGACCATTGACTTTGAAAATGTGATCACTTGTGGGATCCTGGATCTCTACTTCCCCAAGGGGGTACACCTTATGCACTATGTATGGACCTGGCCATATGGACCTCAACTGTCCGAGGTGTAAATAAAGTTTTGAACAATAAAAGAGCACAAATTTTCTTGGTTCAAATTGTTTGAATTTGAGATTCCTAGATTGGTAGGATTGAACTCTATATTTATTTATCCTTGAATTTTCATAAGCCTCTATCCTAAGTTCCTCAAGTTCATTAAGATCTAATTCTCTCTTTTCTTCGGCCAAGTAAATGTCAAAGTTCATTTTTTTGATTTTTCAAAAGGGCTTATTCTCAATTTCAATAGGTAAATGACATTATTTTCCATAAACCAACCTATATGGTGACATTAATAGGATGTTTTTAATGTTTTAAAATATTCCCAAAGGGCATCCAAGAGTTTCTTGGACCAATCTTTCCTAGATGGATTGACAACTTTTTCAATAATTTTCTTAATATCCCTATTCGTTAAGTCATCTTGACCATTGGTTTGATGATGGTACAAAATTGAATATTTATGAGAAATCCCATACTTATAAATGAGTAAAGAGAATGGGTGGTTGCAGAAATGAGTTCCTTGATCACATATTATAGCCCTAGGAATTCCAAATCGATAAAATTTGTGCCCTTTCAGAAATTGGATCACAACATGATGTTCATTGGAGTTGGTGGTAATGGAATCAACCCATTTTGAGAAATAATCAACACCTAATATGATGTATAGGTATCCCCTAGAGTTTGGGAAGGGTCCCATGAAATCAATCCCCCAACAATCAAAGATTACGATGACCAGAATGGGAGTGAGGGGCATTTGATTCATTTTGGTAATGGATCCTAAGTGTTGACATTATGGAAAACTTTTTAGAATTTGAAGGAATACTTAGTGAGGTTAGGATAGTATAAACCACTTTAGAGGACCTTTTCAGTTGTTTTATTTGTGGAAAATTTGCCTCTACATGCCTTTCCCTGACAAAATTTTAAAATGGACTCTTTCTCAGACTCAGTAACACATCTCCCAATGATTTGATCAGGACAGAACTTGAAGAGGTTAGGATCATCAAACACATAGTGTTTGACATCATAAAGTAATTTCCTTTTAGCTTGGGTCCATAGGAATTTTGGAATGTCACCCATCACCAAATGGTTTTCTATGTCAGTATACTATGTCAAATCACTCATAGAATAGAGGTGTTCATCGAGAAATGAATTAGACACTGAAAAGTGATGTGAGTTGTCTTTTAATTTCATCCTAGGGAGGTGATCAACTACAAAATTTTCAACACCCTTTTTATCCTTAATGGTTAAATCTAACTCTTGAAGAAGAAGGACCCACCTAATCAATTTAGCCTTGGAATCTTGTTTTAGGAAAAGGTATTTTAGGGATGAATGGTTGGTGAAGACAATGATGGTTGATCCTAAGAGATAAGACCTGAATTTTTCTAAGTAAAAGACAATATAAATCAAATCTTTCTCAGTGTTGGTGTAGTTGATTTGTGCATCATTTAAAGATTTTATTGAATAAGAAATGGCATGTGGAGTTTTCTCACACCGTTATCCTAAGACTGCTCCTACAATAAAGTCACTCACATCACACATGATCTCAAAAGGAAGTTTCCAATTTGAAGATTTCATGATAGGTGGAGAGATAATAGATGACTTCATTATAGAGAATGATTCCTCATAACTTTCTATACATAAAAATGGATCATATTTCACTAATAGAGAAAAAAGTGGTTGAGAAATAGAGTTGAAATTCCCAATGAACCTTCTATAAAAACCATCATGTCCTAAGAAGGAACTCACTTACTTAATAGTTTTAGGAAATGGAAGGTGACGAATAATATTGAACTTAGATTCATCAACTTCAATCCCTCTACTAGAGACCAGATGGCTTATAACTAGTCCCTCATTTACCATGAAATGGAAATTTTCTCAATTTAGGATGGGATTCTTATCATCGAATCTTGAAAAACCCTTTAAACATTCAGAATTAATCCCTCAAAATTATCCCCAAAGATGGAGAAGTTATCCATGAACACCTCTAAACAATCCCCCACCATGTCTGAGAAGATTCCCATCATGCACTGCTGGAATGTACCAGGGGAATTACATAACCCAAAGCACATGCATTTGAAAGAAAAAGTGCCTAATGGAAAAGTGAAGTTTGTTTTTCCTTGACCCTCTAAGGATACCTCAATTTTATTATACCCTGAGAATCCATCTAGGAAGAAATAGAATTGATGACCCGCCACTCGCTTGAGGACTTGATCAATAAAGGGCAGGGGGGAATAATCTTTCTTGGTATACGAGTTGAGCTTCCTATAGTCAATGCAGACTCTCAACCCACTACAAACCCTTTTGAGGAGAATTTAACCATCTTCATTGGTGATGACAGTGATTTCAGATTTCTTTGGGACAACTTAAATTGGGATTACCCACTCACTCTCAGCAATGGGGTAGATGATACCCGCTTTCAACAACTTAAGAAGTTATTTCCTTACCACATCCATAAGATTTGGATTGATTCTCTGCTGAGGTTGATGACATGGTTTGGATTCAAATTCAAGAACAATCCTTTGAGTTTCAATGAGTGGTAAAATCCCAGGAATATCATAAAGGGTCCATCCAATTGATTTCTTATGCTTTCTTAGGACATCCAAAAGCATAAAATCTTGATTAGATTCAAGAGAGGAAGAAATGGAAATAGGAAAAGGCTCAATTGTCCCCTAAGAACACATACTTGAGTGATGAATTTAGGACCTTAAGTTCAAGATTATATTGGTTATCACTTTCCAAGGAAGGATGGGACTTTGTATTGAACTCGTCTTCTTTGTCCAAATTTCTTGACAGAATTGGTTCCTTGTGAAAAGAATTTTCATCCACTAAATTGGCCAAATGAGTGTCATGAATGGGTATGGACACAATTTTATTTATTTCACCAATGGTATCATTGATTTATGATTTGGTAAAATCATCAAATGAGCTATATGAAATAGATTCAATATAAGGAGACAAATTTAACTTAGGTGAACAAATAAAATAAATATCTTCTTGAATTAAACATCCTTCAATAATTAATTGATGTTACTCGCGTTCACTATCAAAACTACCAATCAAATTAATCTCATGTATCTCTTCCTCATCCCTAATTTGAGAGTTTTCATTGTGGATGTTTAGATCAAGGATCATGTTTCTAAAGGATATTTCCATGTTCCCATTTCTAACTCGGATGACTGAGTTGATTGTTGATAAGAAGGGATGACCAAGGATAGTGGGGGTTTGATCCCTAAGACCTAAGATTGGGTGATTTTCAAGGAAAATTAAGTCAATGGAGTAAATAAAATTTTCAATTTTCACTAAAACATCCTTTAAGATCCCCTTAGGAACTTAAACACTACAATCAGCAAGTTGAAGAGTGACAGATGTGGGTTGGAGTTCTTCAATCCCTAATTGGAAATTAATGGAACAAGGAATGAGGTTTACACTGGCTCCCAAATCACAAAGGTCCTTGACAACTTTGTTCTCTCCTAACTCAACATTGATGTATGGACATCCTGGATCTTTTAACTTCAAAGGAATGGTCCCGAGAATGGTGGAACTCACATTAGCCGCCAAAAGGACTTGGTTTTTATGTGAAAATTTCCTTTAAAAGTGAATAATTCCTTAAGATACTTTGATTAGGTAGGAATGGTTTGAATTTCATCTAGAAGGGAAATGTTCAAATTAACCTGAGAGAATATTTCCCTCTAAGTCTCATTCAGTTATAGTTTAGTTTTTACTCCCATGCGTTGATGGAGGGGAGCATGTTGTTTGATTGTTTGATGTGGTTGTGTTCCTTCACATTATCATTGGGTTTTTGAAAATCTATTGGTGTTTATTTATCACTTTCATGCATTTTTCATGATTTTAATGGTTTTATAATGTCTTGTTCAAGTTTCTCAATGGATTTACCACTTCTTAAAATAGTCACTACTTTGAGTTGTTCATGATAGGTTTGTGTGTAACTACATTCTCCCCTTAAAGTTGAGGATGGTACTGCCTGAGTAGGCATGGGTGCCTTCCTTGTTTTTATGGTTTGCAGTTCATGTTTAAGGGATGAGAATTCTGAGTTCATTTTCTCTATTTTTTTACACAACTGTTCAAGGATTAGAAGAGGGATAAATTGGGTAGGGGATTATGCTGATTGGTTTATCCTAGGAGGATACTCCTATTATTGTATTGGTTGTTGAATGGGTTTCTAGATGGGTTGTTGGTATTGGATAAGATTATGTTGGTATTGTATTGGTCTTCTTTAGAACTGGTTATGGTGTTGGAAATTTTGTGGAGGGTAGGGGTTTAGTCCTTGCGACTGACTAGGTTTTTGGATGGGTTGGTGGTTATCTTTCCAATAGAATCTTGGATGATCATTGTACCTTGGATTGAAAGTTTTTTGGTACTTTTTCTTTTGAAATTTCAGAGCACTGAACTTCATTGGTATTCCTCCTAAAAGAACATCTTTAATGTAAGGGTTGGTTGGGGAGTTTTTGGTGTTGTGGTCATGTTTGTCACAAATTGTGAAAATAGGGTCAACAGTTTGAATTTCATGAACCTTGCTAGGATCAATCTCCTCAAAATTCCTAGTGAGAGAAATAAGTTTTGATCTAAGGCTTTCCACCTCCCCAAGTGTGTGGATTACAGCAGATTCAGGTGGCTTCTCATAGTAAGGTGATGTTCTCCATGTTTGGTTTTGTTCGTCCAGTCCTTCTAGATACTTGTAAACATCATTTGGGGCTTTGTTTTTGAATATTCTATTACAAATCCTGTCAATGGATTGTTTGTTTCTCGGACCCAACCCTTCATAGAAAATTAGAACTTGTTCTGAGATTGAAAATCCATGGTGAGGTACCATGTTGAGTGTGTCTTTGAACCTTTCCCATGTTTCATAAAATGACTCCCCTTATTTTTCAAAAAAGTTTTGGATGATCTTTTTTAGTGAAATTGTTTTGTGATGGGGGAAGTATTTTTTGTATAATTCTCTTTAAAATTGGTCCTAGGAGCAGATTGATGCAGTTATAATATGGTTTAACCAATTCTTTGCTTGATCCTTAAGTGAGAAAGAAAAGCGCCTCATCTTTTCTGAATCAAGTTGATGTGGTGGCCACATAGTTTCAACAATGTCGTTGAACACTTTGACATGAAGGTTTGGCATTTCTGACTCCATCCTGTGGAAGGTTGGAAGGTGGTTTAGTACATGAGGTTTGAAGACATAGTGGGATTCTTCTAGGGTATCATTCCTAATGAAATAGGGTGAATTGGTCCAGGTAGGTGTGAGGTAGTCATTCATGGTTTGATCAACTTCATTTCCCAAGTTTTGGGATACCTCATTTGGATTTCCATTTTGGTTCCCACCCGAGTTTATGAGTTGGTTTCTTTGAAGACCTTCCATTGAAATGGGCTCAATTTTTGACTCTAGAGTATTAGGAATATTATTATTTAATTTAAAGAGTTCCCTTGGTTTAATTGACTCCCCAACCCTAGAACTTTCCACCCTATCTAATCTGTTTGAGTTATCGCGAGTGTAGGCGGACATGCACCAAAAGAAAAAAAGAAAGAAAGGGAAAAGATAAGAGAATTTGGGGCAAGAAAAGAGAAATGGGGGAGAATAGAATGGGTGTTGATATTACGTACTTGGGTCCCCGACAACGGTGCCAAAATTTGGTCTCACCTAAATTTACCCAAAATTTTAGGGTTAAGCGTTCTCTTGTAGTTTAGTTTGGGTTGTCAAATTCTCAAAGACCTAAGAAGTAACCTATAGACACATGAATTCTATGGATTGTTTTTGGATATGAAGTGGAAAACTTGGGTTAATTTTAGATGGGTTTAATTGAATGCTAAGCAACTTAAGTGAATTCAAATTAAAAGAATGAGTTGATCCTAGGTTATCACTTGGGGTAGATTGGATGAAATCATTTTTTTCACAATTTAAATTTCATTAAATCAAGCATGATTCATTCAATGAATTAAAACTAACATCATAACTTACTATTTAAACACCTTTACAAAGATATTATAATAACCTATACACTTGTAGGATCATTTTCATGAGCACTCCAAGGTAAAGGATCTTATTAACATATAAAAGTGGGGCGATAAAATTCAATAAGGAAGAGGAAGAGAGAAAATACTTGAATAAAATAAACTCAAGTAAAAGAAATCAATAAAATTTAGAGATTGAGAAATAACAAACAATCTATCCCCTTTATACCCACTTAGATCAGCCAATAAAAGAGTTATCCCTCCATTGAGGACATGTTCTCAATGGAAGTAGGAAGTAGACTCTTAAGGGAAGAATTGAATAAGTAAAAACAACAAAATAATGATAAATCCACCATTGTGTGAAGAATATAAAAATGTTTGGTGTGAATAAGTTCACACCTTGAGGAAACATTATCAACATGATATGAATACGAATAGAATAAAAGAAGAAGACAAACTTTTATTATAAACTATGGTGATTCGAATAGCTTACATAAGAAATAATAACGTTACAAAGACAAATCATCAAAATAACTTTACAATGAAAACAAAGCTCCCATATGATTCTTGTGAGTATATAGAAGGACTGGCCAAACAAAACAAAAAATGGGGAACACCACCTTAATATGAAAAACCATCAAAATTTGGTGGAATTTACACAATTAGGGAGGAGGAAATCCTTATATCAAAACTTGCTGCTCTCACTAGGAAGGTTGAGGATATCCATATTAGGAAGGTCCATAAAATTCAAACTATTGACCCTATTTGCACAAGTTGTGACAAACATTACCACAAGACCCACAAATTCCCAACCACCCCTTCCATTAAAGATGATATTTTAGGAGGACCACCAGCGGAGGTCAATGCTATGAACTTTCAAAAGTAATAGTTCCAAGACACTTTCAATACATGGTATAGTGATCATCTAGGATTCCATTGGAAAGATAACCAGCAACCCATCCAACAACCTAGTTAGCAACAAGGACAAAACCCCTACCCTCTAAAAAAATTTCAACACTATAACCAGTTCCCTCCATAAAATTTTCAACACCATAACCAGTTCCAACCAAAACTAGTCTAATACCAACATCCTCCTGTCTAATACCAACAAACCATCTAACAACCCATTAGACAAAAAATCTGACAATAAAAGTATCCTAATGGGTTAAACCAACCAGAACAAGCCCCTACCCAATCTTTATCTCTACCAATCCTTGAACAGTTGTGTAAAAAATAGAGAAAATGGACTCAGAAGTCTCATACCTTAAACATGAACTACAAACCATAAAAACTGGGAAGGCACCCATTTCTACTCAGGAGGTACCATCCTCAAATTTTAGGGGAGAATCCAGTTACACACAAACCTATCATGAACAACTTAAAGTAGTGACTATTTTAAGAAGTGGGAAATCCATTAAGAAACCTAAACAAGCAATTATAGAACCATTAAAATCATCAACAATGCATGAAAATGATAAAGAACCACCCACATATTTTGAAAAACCCAATGAGGATGTGAAGGAACTACAACCACACCATACAATCAAACAAGATGCTCCCTTACCTCAATGCATGAGAGGAAAAACTAAACCATAACTGAATGTTAATTTGAGGGAAATATTCTCTCAGGTTAAGTTCAACATTCCCCTTATAGATGCAATACAAACCATTCCTACCTACTCAAAGTACCTTAAGGACTTTCTCACTTTTAAGAGGAAATTTTCACATAAAAAACAAGTCCTTTTGGATGTTAATGTGAGTGCCACCATTTAGGGGACCATTCCTCAAAAGTTGTAAGACCTAGGATGTTCATACATAAATGTTGAGTTAGGAGAGAACAAAGTTTTCAAAGCCCTTTGTGATATGGGAGCCAGTGTGAAACTTATTCCTTATGACATTTTTTTTCAGTTAGAGCTTGAAGAACTCCAACCCACATCTGTCACTCTTTAACTTGGTGATCATAGTGTTCGAGTTATTAAGGGGATCTTAAAGGATGTTTTAGTAAAAGTTGAAAATTTCATTTACCATGCTAACTTCATTTTCTTTGACAATCACCCAATATTAAGTCCTAGAGAGAAAAAACCCATCATCCTTGGTCATACCTTCTTAGAAAAAATCAACTCATTCATCTGAGTTATAAATGGGAACATGACAATAACTTTCAGAAACATGATCCTTGATTTGAACATTTACAATGAAAATTCTCAAATTGGGGATGAAAAAGAGATACATGAAATTAATTGGATTGGTAGTGTTTATAGTGAACTCTAGGAGCATCAAAGAATTACTAAAGGATGTTTAAGTCAAGAAGAGATTGATTTTATTTGTTCACGTGAGGTAAATTTGTCTCCTTGGATTGAATCTCTTTCAGATAGCTCATTTGATGATTTTCCTGTACCACCAATCAATGATACCATTGGTGAAATCAATAACATTGAGTCTATACCCATTCATGACACTAATCTATCCAATTTAGTGGATGAGAATTATGTTCACAAGGAACCAATTTTGTCAATAAATATGGACAAAGAAACCAAGTTCAATACAAAGTCCCATCCTTCCTTGGAAGGTGATAACCAATCTGATCTTGAATTTAAGGTCCTACCTTCATCACTCAAGTATGTGTTCTTAGGGGAAAATTGATCCTTTCTTGTTGTCATTTCTTCCTCTATTGAATCCAATCAATAGATGATGCTTCTGGATGTCCTAACAAATCATAATAAAGAAACTGGATGGACCCTTTATGATATTCCTTGGATTATCCCACTCATTGTAACTCATAGGATTGTTATTTAATCTAAATCCAAACCATGTCGTCAACCTCAATGGATAATCAATCCAAATATTATGGATGTGGCAAGGAAATAACTTCTTAAGTTGTTGAAAGTGGGTATCATCTACCCCATTACTGAGAGTGAGTTGGTAAGCCCAATTCAAGTTGTCCTAAAGAAAGTTGGAATCACTGTGATCACTAATGAGTATCGTGAACTTCTCCCCAAAAGGGTCAGTAGTGGATGGAGAGTCTGCATTGTCAATAGTAAGATCAACTCCAATACCAAGAAATACCATTTCCCCTTGCCCTTTATTGATCAATTCCTCAAGCGAGTGGCGGGTCATCAATTATATTTCTTCCTAGATGGATTCTCATGGTATAATAAAATTGAGGTCTTATTAGAGGATAAAGGAAAAAAACTTCACTTTTCCATTCGACACTTTTTCCTTCAAGCACAAGCCCTTTGGGTTATATAATCTCCCTTGCACCTTCTAGAAGTGCATGATGGGAATCTTCTTGGACATAGTTGCGGATTGTTTATTGGTCTTCATGGATGACTTCTCCATATTTGGGGATACTTTTGAGGGATTAATTATGAATTTTGAAATGGTTTTTTCAAGATGAGTGGATAATAATATCATCCTAAATTGGAAGAAATGCCATTTCATGGTAAAGGTGGTACTAGTTCTAGGACATCTAGTCTCTATTAAAGGGATTGAAGTTGATAAAGCTAAGGTTGAGATCATTTTTCACCTTCCATCTCCTAAAAATTTCAAGGAAGTGAATTCCTTATGAGGACATTCTTCTTTCTATAGAAGGTTCATTAGAAATTTCAGCTCTATTTCTCGACCACTTTGTGCTGGATTGGTGAAAGATGCTTCATTTTTATGGACAGAAAGCTATGATGAATCATTATCTTCCCTCAAGTCATATCTTATATCTCCACCTATCATGAAATATCCAAATTGGAAACTTCTTTTTGAGATCATGTGTGATGTGAGTGACTTTTCTATAGAAGCAGTATTAGGGAAACGATGTGAGAAAACTCCAAGTTTCATTTCTTATGAAATAAAATCATTAAATGATGCACAAATCAACTACACCACCATTGAGAAAGATTTCTCTACTGTTTTCTTTGCCTTAGAGAAATTCAAGTCCTCTCTCTTAGGATCACCCATCATTGTCTTCACTAACCATTTGGCCTTGAAATAACTTTTCCAAAAACAAGATTTCAAGGATAGATTGATTAGCTGGGTCCTTATTATTCAAGAGTTCGATTTAACCATTAAGGTTAAAAAGGGTGTTGAAATTTTTTTAGCTAATCACCTCTCTAGGATGAAATTCAAAGACAACTCACATCCCCTTTCTGTGTCTGATTCATTTCACGATGAGCACCTCTATTTTGTGAGTGATTGCCCATGGTATGATAACATAGAAAACCATTTGGTGACAGGTGAAATTCCAAAATTCCTAGAGACACAAGAAAAGATGAAATTCCTTTATGAAGTCAAATAGTATGTGTTTGATGATCCTTACCTCTTCAAGTTCTGTCCTGATCAAATCATTAGGAGATGTGTTCCTGAGTCTGAGTAAGAGTCCATTATAAAATTTTGTCATGAAGAGGCATGTGGAGGCCACTTTTCTAAAAAGAAGACCCCTGAAAAGGTCCTCCAAAGTGGTTTCTACTAGTCTAACCTCACTAAGGATTCCTTCCAATTCTGAAAAATTTGTCCTCAGTTTCAACACTTAGGATCCATTACCAAAACGAATCAAATTCCCATCACTCCCATTCTAGTCATAGAAATATTTTATTGTTGTGAAATTGATTTCATGGGACCCTTACCAGAATCTAGGGTATACCTATACATCCTATTAGATATTGATTATATCTCAAAATGGGTTGAGTCCATTACCACCAAGTCTAATGACCATAATGTTTTGATCCGATTTCTGAAAGAGTTCATATTTTCTCAATTTTAAATTCCTAGGGCTATAATCAGTGATTGAGAAACCCATTTTTGCAACTTCCCATTCTCTTCACTCATTTCTAAGTACGGTATTTCTCATAAAGTTTCCACTGCATACCGTCCTCAAACCAATGATCAAGCTGAGTTAGAAAATAGAAAGATTAAGAAAATTATTAAAAAAACAATCAATCCATCTAGGAAATATTGGTCTGAGAAACTCTTGGATTCCCTTTGGGCATATCATACAGCCTTAAAAACCATCCTAGGAATGTCACCATATAGGTTGGTTTTTGGAAAATAATGCCATTTACTTTTTGAAATTGAGCATAAGGTCTTTTGGGCAATAAAAAAATGAACTTTGACATTTCTTTGGCCAAAGTAAAGAGGAAATTAGATCTTAATGAAATTTGGGAACTTAGGATGGAGGCTTATGAAAATTCAAGGATAAATAAATCTATAGTTCAAGCATACCAATCTAGGAATATCAAAGTCAAACACTTTGAACCAGGAAAATTTGTGCTCTTGTATAGTTCAAAACTTCATTTACACCTAGGAAAGTTGAAGTCCAGATGGTCAGGCCCATACATAGTGCATAAGGTATAACCCATGTGGTAGTAGAGATTCAGGATCCCATAAGTGATGACATTTTCAAATTCAATAGTCATAGGTTAAAACCATTCATTGACTCATTTAATAAATAGGAAATAGAAGTGGAGTTAACTGAGCCAACCTATGCACTAAGAAAAAATTGATAGATTTAGGATCCATGTCGAGGTAACGATGTTAAACAAAAGAATTGCATGGGAGGAAACCCATGGTTTTCATGTTTCAAATCATTATGAATCATCTTTATTTTTAAAATAGGATTAATGGATTATTTTTATATTTAAAAATAATAATTAATTAATCAACTCTGAATATGATAGTACCTTAGACTGTTGACCTGCTTTTCTATTATGAGTATGGATGGGTATGAAAGGGGAGTACCATATTCATTTGTGTCACATGGCGTGATCCCTGAGTAATACCTTACCTAGAAATTAAAAAAAAAGACAATATATTATCAGCTTATTTTAATTTTATGTGTTTGTAGGTTAAAAGGAAAATAAAAAAATTAAAACAAATTAAAAGTTCACATCATAGGTCATGGGGAAAACTGCATCACAACTGGCGAAGTTGCGGGGACTCAAACCCGGGACCGAAGGGGGACATGGGAACACACTTTACACTAACCTAAATCTTATAGTGCTTTCTTATTCTATAATTTTTGTAGATATACTTATATTTTATTTTGTTTTTATATAAACATATATATATATATATTGTTTTGTTTGTTTGTTTGTTTTTCCTTTTTCTACTATGGACCTCTGCGAGTGACATGGATATCGAATAATTAAATTGGAGCAGCACGAACATCAACTTCAACAACCAGGTGACTTCATTACATGATTCTCATTTTTAATATCCTCTTTGAACTCCTCACCTCTACCCCCTTCCTATTTATATTATATTTTATTTTTATATAAACATACATATATATATATATTGTTTTGTTTTGTTTTTTTGTTTGTTTTTCCTTTTTATACTATAGATCTCTACAAGTGACATGGATATCAAAGGATTAAATTGGAGTAGTACGAACGCCAACTTCAACCACCAGGGACAATGTTATTATAAGTTTGGGGGAGTGAAAAGAAAGAAAAAAAATACTTATGAACTAAAAAATGTGTGTAAATGTAAGGAATAATTCCTTTATCTTTGAACACAATAATACACATTGAAAACTTTGAAACTGAATATTATATAATTTAGAATTCCCTGATTTTGATTTTAATCCATGTATAATTTCAAGAGCATAGATTTTGGAAAGTGTGGCTGTCTAATGTGATATTTCATCATTTATATTTTCATCCAAATATAAAAAGATCACAACACACATCCTTTGGATAGTGGGGTATTAGTTTGAGTTCATGGGGTTCCCCAAAAAAATAGCATAGGTTTGGTGATCATTTTAGTTTTAATATGAGTATTAAAAAAAATCCAAAAAAAATCAAAAAAATAAAACAATAAATTTGCGCGTAGAGTAATGAAATGATCTATTATGTTGCTTTCGGCACTTGGGGATCATGACTCCATAGTTTTCTGGCCTGGAGTTAGTAATTTTATCTCTATTTGTGGTAATTTTATTTTTTTTGACTAAGTTAACTCAAGATGATGCCTGAGTATGTGGACTTCACTTGGTGCCCTAAGGTCTTTGAGCCTCTAAGTCATCGAAAAAGTCTCGCTACATGGGTTGACTCTATTGGGTGAAATTTCAATTACCATGGAAAAATTAATATATATATATATATATAATTGAATACTCATCTTAATATTGAGATGTGATTCCACCTATCACTTCCATCATTTTCACCTTGAATAGGTATATAAACACAGTGGACCCCGCTACAGGGTCCGAGTGTTGTCCAAAGTATCAATCACCAAGAATTAAATAAATTCATTAATATTCAAGTTATGAATATTTGGGATTGATTTTTTTTAATGTATTTACAATTTTAGTAAATACAAGATAATATTAATCAAATGAATATTATTTTAATATTCAAGGTTCATTTAATATTATGCAGGATAGTGAGTCGATCTAAATGGCTCAGTTTTTATCATGTAATATTATATATATATATATATATTACAAGTATGTGATAAAATAATAAATAGTATTGACAGAGTTTAGTTCTTCAAAATTATTTATTTAATGGATGTTGAAATAAACAAGGGTCGGGGAACCCAAATAGGTATTTATCAAGTCCACTATAAATAAAGGTGGAGGATCTATCTCATGTGTGGAAATTCTTACCTTTCATTAATTTTCATGGAATGAAATCTAGAGAATCTCTCTCCTCTCACTCTCTAGAGAGAGAAGCTCTAAATCCAAGAAATTCAGATCAAGAAATCTCTCAAGCATCGAAGGCATCTCGATGTGGTGATTATCGGGATGTCAAAAACATCGTTGGATCTCCACTCTAGCACCTATAATTTGATGATTTATGCAGTCGTGGGTTTTTGAATCATGTGTGGATGATCTATAGGGTTCATACTATGGATCATTCAAGTAATGATCACCACCTAAGAGATACAGTCAACCACGAATTCAAATTTAAAATAGGTATGTTTTCTATCTAAGTTTTTGCACACTTTACAATTTACGTGAGATCCTAGGAACTTTATGAGGCTTGGATCATCACTGTCGATAAGTCTCACCGACCCATTAATAAAAAAATTATAAAAAATCCCCAGCCCACCAGCTTCTGTTGCGGGCCCTGAAACCTTTCAGTGGTATCAAAGTGAGGTTCAGGGATCCTTACCACTAGAATACACTACTGGAAATTCGGGCTATAGCCACGGACCTATAGCCACGGTTTTTTAGGTCCGTGGCTATAGCCATTATATTGCCACGCTTAAATTTTTCTTCCGTGGCTAAATCCGTTTCATCCTTTTTTTCTCCTATCTTTTATCGGGCTCCTCCTCCCGCAGCCCTCCTCCCCCGATTCGCACACCACCCTCCTCCCGACCACGTCTCCTCCTCAGCCCTCGCAATTCCTCCTCGCCGCGCCCTCCTCCTCCCCGACGCCTCCTCCTCGCCGCGCCCTCCTCCTCGCCGCGCCCTCCTCACCGCGCCCTCCTCGCCGCGCCCTCCTCCTCGCCGCGCCCTCCTCCCCGACGCCTCCTCCTCGCCGCGTCCTCCTCTCCGCGCCCTCCTCCTCGACGGCTCCTCCCCGACGGCTCTCTTCCGACGCCGAGGTCGACACCCCCATCTCCCTCCCGACACATTTTCCTCATCTGCAGCTGTCTTCCTCGGTAATTTGTTTTTTTTTTCTACAGTTCATCCACCTCTTCAAACCCCCTCCTCCTCCTCCTGTTTGCGATTTCCGTCAGGTGTTCTAGGGTTCTTATCATTCCAGGTGAGGGTATCACAATTATTTGATAAATGGTGTCATTATATCATGAATTAATGATGATTTTTTTTTGTGATTAGTATGAACCATGATAGACTATAGACTATTCATTTCAAAGTTTTCGTGCATCTGTTTCAGTTATTTCTAACATCTCTTTCTGATACTCATGCTAGAGGCTAGGATTGCTGGATGATTATCATTATGTTGGATAATTCTGCTACAAGATTTTAATGTTGGATGTTTTAGCTACTGGAAGTTTATGCTGGAGGTTTCTGTTGCTGCACTGTTTCAAATGTTTCTTAGAGATTGCTTAACTTTCTGATTTCATGCTGGACGGTATATCAATCTGGGCCTTTTGTTGTATTCTGCATTTTCCTAGATGCTATACGGTTTTCTTCACTTTTCCATTACTAATTTATCAGATTTTGCAGGACGGTTTTACATTAATAGGTATTTCTATTATACTGGATGGTTTTCCATGACGATCTTTCAGGATGCTGGATGTTTTTTCATGTGGCCGAATCTAATTCAATTGTTTTTAAATTTCAGACTTTTATTATGTCACCATTATTTTTGCAGTTATATTAAAGTTTCACTTTTTATTCAACAGTAGCAAATTGGTGAACCATTCAACTGTGATGGTGCAAGGTTTTAAATTTCATACTTTTTATTATGTCACTATAAGCACTGGAACATGCAGTTTTTTGGGTAGTAAATCATGATTTCTGTAGTGGGTCATATTTTATAGTAGTGGATCATGTATTTTAGAGCAGGGTATAATGTATTATAGAGATTGGACATGCTTATCTCATAAGACGGCCTATGATCCAAACATCGGGGCATAACGACTTCCAATTTTCCTTTAGTGCCGACCGTTGCTGATTAGAAGGTGATGTTTCAGTTCTATCTTCTACATGTACTTCTCACCTCCAGGATATTCTTCTACATGTACTTCTCACCTCCAGGATAATCTTCATCAAAGATATTTACTATAGTGTGGTTGTGCTCCAGGGTGATGGAATTTGTCATCAGGATGTCTGTGATTGCGGCTTTGATACTGCACTTACCTAGGTGAACTCTACTACTTAAGGATAATTTTATATGTTCAATTTTCAATGCCTGAATTATTATACTGCACAAATACGACATGTTTGTTGCCTCCTATCATTACAGTTTTCTGTTTGCATACTGTACATACACACCATCATGGAATGTATTATAGAAATGCCAGATTATTCATTTTTATTTGAACTCCATGTTTCAATGGTATTGGTTTGTAATCATGTCATTTGATGAAATATGTCATTCTATCTTCCGATTATTCATTTTGTTTCATATGCATTTTTAAATATTTGTAATTGTCAGTCATTTATTTGATTCTGATTTCTTTATCAAACACCGTTTTTGAATTGTGCATTATACATAATTTTGTGCATTATACAGAATTGGTCATTTTTAATCAGTTCTATTACATAGCCAAACTTCTCCTCTTCGTTATCTACTCCACTACTACTCTCCTCAACCGTTGATCTTCTTCGACCAATCATGGAGACCAGGAACCAAACGTGATTCGACGGTGCCAAGCAGCACCTTGGACGCGTCGAGACAGCTCTCGCAGATTTGACTTCGCAAGTTCACAGCCTCTTGCAGAGCCAACAGCGGCTGGGGCGGGAGTGGGTCTGTGAACTGCAATAGAAACCAGATTTCCAGAAAATTCTTACACTTTGTGTTTCGCCTGGAGAAGATGAAATAGAAGAAATAAGTGAAGCCCCCCTATTGTAGAGCCAACGGCTGGGAAGGGAGTGGGGCTGTGAACAGCAACAGAAACCATAATTCCAAAAAAGCCATACACTCTGTGTCACCTGGACAAGATGCTGCCCCCTTTCACCCGCATTCCAGCCTCCTCCCGCTCCCTTCGCTCCTGGTCGGAAGATGCTGCCCCGCGGATGTTGCTGGATCGGGCCAACACGCTGCGGTCACGCCGCGGTCACGCTGCGGTCACGCCGCGGTCACGCCGCGGTCACGCCGCGGTCACGCCGCGGTCACGCCGCGGTCACGCCGCGGTCACGCCGCGGTCACGCCGCGGTCACGCCGCGGTCACGCCGTGATGTGGCCCTGCTCCAGCCACATCCAGCAGGGGGGAGGGGTGTCCAGCGGGGGGGAGGGGTGTCCGCGGTCCCGCCGCAGTCACGCCGAAATATATCTATACATTTGTAATCAATCTAAACAAAGAATAAGAATGGTGTACCTTACACCATTCGATCCAGTCTTTCGAAGCTTTTCACAAGTGTTTGATTGTGATCACTTAGAAGTCACTGAAAGACTCCTTCAGAGGTATCCACAAATCATGGGAATCACCCGACACTTAGTAGGACCCCCCTTTCACCCGCATTCCAGCCTCCTCCCACTCCCTTCGCTCCTGGTCGGAAGATGCTGCCCCGCGGATGTCGCTGGATCGGGCCAACACACTGCGGTCACGCCGCGGTCACGCCGCGGTCACGCCGCGGTCACGCCGCGGTCACGCCGCGGTCACGCCGCGGTCACGCCGTGATGTGGCCCTGCTCCAGCCACATCCAGCAGGGGGGAGGGGTGTCCAGCGGGGGGGAGGGGTGTCCGCGGTCACGCCGCAGTCACGCCGAAATATATCTATACGTTTGTAATCAATCTAAACAAAGAATAAGAATGGTGTACCTTACACCATTCGATCCAGTCTTTCGAAGCTTTTCACAAGTGTTTGATTGTGATCACTTAGAAGTCGCTGAAAGACTCCTTCAGAGGTATCCACAAATCATGGGAATCACCCGACACTTAGTAGGACCCCCCTTTCACCCACATTCCAGCCTCCTCCCGCTCCCTTCGCTCCTGGTCGGAAGATGCTGCACCGCGGATGTCGCTGGATCGGGCCAACACGCTGCGGTCACGCCGCGGTCACGCCGCGGTCACGCCGCGGTCACGCCGCGGTCACGCCGCGGTCACGCCGCGGTCACGCCGTGATGTGGCCCTGCTCCAGCCACATCCAGCAGGGGGGAGGGGTGTCCAGCGGGGGGGAGGGGTGTCCGCGGTCACGCCGCAGTCACGCCGAAATATATCTATACGTTTGTAATCAATCTAAACAAAGAATAAGAATGGTGTACCTTACACCATTCGATCCAGTCTTTCGAAGCTTTTCACAAGTGTTTGATTGTGATCACTTAGAAGTTGCTGAAAGACTCCTTCAGAGGTATCCACAAATCATGGGAATCACCCGACACTTAGTAGGACCCCCCTTTCACCCGCATTCCAGCCTCCCCCCGCTCCCTTCGCTCCTGGTCGGAAGATGCTGCCCCGCGGATGTCGCTGGATCGGGCCAACACGCTGCGGTCACGCCGCGGTCATGCCGCGGTCACGCCGCGGTCACGCCGCGGTCACGCCGTGATGTGGCCCTGCTCCAGCCACATCCAGCAGGGGGGAGGGGTGTCCAGCGGGGGGGAGGGGTGTCCGCGGTCACGCCGCAGTCACGCCGAAATATATCTATACGTTTGTAATCAATCTAAACAAAGAATAAGAATGGTGTACCTTACACCATTCGATCCAGTCTTTCGAAGCTTTTCACAAGTGTTTGATTGTGATCACTTAGAAGTCACTGAAAGACTCCTTCAGAGGTATCCAAAAATCATGGGAATCACCCGACACTTAGTAGGACCCCCCTTTCACCCGCATTCCAGCCTCCTCCCGCTCCCTTCGCTCCTGGTCGGAAGATGCTGCCCCGCGCATGTCGCTGGATCGGGCCAACACGCTGCGGTCACGCCGCGGTCACGCCGTGATGTGGCCCTGCTCCAGCCACATCCAGCAGGGGGGAGGGGTGTCCAGCGGGGGGGAGGGGTGTCCGCGGTCACGCCGCAGTCACGCCGAAATATATCTATACGTTTGTAATCAATCTAAACAAAGAATAAGAATGGTGTACCTTACACCATTCGATCCAGTCTTTCGAAGCTTTTCACAAGTGTTTGATTGTGATCACTTAGAAGTCGCTGAAAGACTCCTTCAGAGGTATCCACAAATCATGGGAATCACCCGACACTTAGTAGGACCCCCCTTTCACCCGCATTCCAGCCTCCTACCGCTCCCTTTGCTCCTGGTCGGAAGATGCTGCCCCGTGGATGTCACTGGATCGGGCCAACACGCTGCGGTCACGCCGCGGTCACGCCGTGATGTGGCCATGCTCCAGCCACATCCAGCAGGGGGGAGGGGTGTCCAGCGGGGGGGAGGGGTGTCCGCGGTCACGCTGCAGTCACGCCGAAATATATCTATACATTTGTAATCAATCTAAACAAAGAATAAGAATGGTGTACCTTACACCATTCGATCCAGTCTTTCGAAGCTTTTCACAAGTGTTTGATTGTGATCACTTAGAAGTCGCTGAAAGACTCCTTCAGAGGTATCCACAAATCATGGGAATCACCCGACACTTAGTAGGACCCCCCTTTCACCCGCATTCCAGCCTCCTCCCGCTCCCTTTGCTCCTGGTCGGAAGATGCTGCCCCGCGGATGTCGCTGGATCGGGCCAACACGCTGCGGTCACGCCGCGGTCACGCCGCGGTCACGCCGCGGTCACGCCGCGGTCACGCCGCGGTCACGCCGTGATGTGGTCCTGCTCCAGCCACATCCAGCAGGGGGGAGGGGTGTCCAGCGGGGGGGAGGGGTGTCCGCGGTCACGCCGCAGTCACGCCGAAATATATCTATACGTTTGTAATCAATCTAAACAAAGAATAAGAATGGTGTACCTTACACCATTCGATCCAGTCTTTCGAATCTTTTCACAAGTGTTTGATTGTGATCACTTAGAAGTCGCTGAAAGACTCCTTCAGAGGTATCCACAAATCATGGGAATCACCCGACACTTAGTAGGACCTCTCTCAATACCAGTCCTTCCTGCTTGTCGAAGTTTTCACAAGCGTTTGATCGAGATCTCCGAGAAGTCACCGAAAGACTCCTTCTGAGGTATCCAAGGTTCATGGGAATCACCCGATGCTTAGGTAGGGTCTCTCTCAACACCACAGTCTGTTAGAACCTTGTTTAAAGGTGTGAGAGAAACAAGAGCTAGAGAGAATCGGCTTTGAGGAGTTCTAACGATCACATGATCTCATCCATCAAGTGCAACCACTTGCATAGGAATTGAACCAATTCATATAGGCCTTCGAGAACCTCAAAATGTTCAGCCTATTCATGGTACGTTACACAAATGTCCCAAACGTTTCAGCTCATTTGAAGCATACGACTCAATCCCATTAGTAATCGTTTAACATTTAAATTAAACGATTATGTGAGATGTTCAAACTCCCCAAATCCATCGAAACAGAAAGAAGCTTCGAGCCGAAAGGCTCTAAAGCCATTTTATTAAAAACAAAAGATGACATAAGAGAGGAGATGGGGCTAGACATTGATAAAACTGCCTTCATAATAAAGCATTTCGTTTTCATAACCCCCCTCCCCGACATCATCATCCCATTCAACCACAAAAGGATAAAACAGATCCATTAAATTGCAATTTGAGATTACCAGAATCAATTTTACTAAACAATTTCTAGGAGATATATGTTACTTGAGTGCTTGGTACATCCATTATTAGATCTTAAAACTCAGAGGCGCCATCTTTTCCTAAGACTAGATGTACTCCTCAAGGCTTATCTTCCCTTTTTTGAAGCCCCCAACAAGAATTAGGTCCTTCTTGCCAATCCAATCGTATTTCTCCTCATTGAGAGTCACCCTTAGTGAACTCCCCATCATTTTAGATGCCTCCTATTTAGTATCATTGAGTAAAAAAACCTACTCAACTACTTCTTCAGAACTCAATAGAAAATCCAAGGATTGATCATTCATGTAACCTGGTATCTGCTGGCACACAGCCTCACTGTCTGTCTTCTTGGTGATTATCTCTTTTTCTGATCAAGTCTCAAAAGGAGGTGGTAAATAGGATTAGTCCTTCCTACCCTTCCTCCTCTTATTACTCCTCAGGCTTGAATCTTCACCTATAGAATGACTGGGACCATTTTCATTGGGTTCATTCACACAGACCTCATCTGCATAGATTGAGTCGGTTTGGTCAGATCTCAAACCATCCAATACAAGGCCTTCAAAACTATTTTTCAAAGGAATTTAAGTCCGGATCATTGGTTTCGAACCCCCTGAATTCCCAATTGAGGTTTTATAGGAAATGTCCAGAGTAGACCCCTGCCTTCCCTTGCACAAATCACCACTACTCAAACTTAAAACGTCAGCAAAAGAAGTATCAGGAATATCCTCCTCACTTCCATCCACCTGTACCATAGCAGCTTTACTCACCTTCACTTGGGTTTCTCCTCAAGCAGCATCATTCTGGACAAATCCAGCACACACTCTAGCACTGTCAATGGAGTTTTGTGCATTACAAGTGGAAGGACTAGCTAGGTCCTGTCTCAACCTATTAAAGACCTTAGATACCTTCGGTTTATCCTAAGGCACCACTTCCTACTTCACCAAAGCAGCGCCTGACCAACTCAAACCAGCATCTTTTCCATAATTTTGAATCAAACCATCACAGGCCTCAGTTTACACATTGCAGTCACTAATACACCGGTGGTTCGCTCCTCCTCCACAAGTAGTAGCGAATGAGGAGCACCCAGGTCATTCTAAAATCTACAGGAGACATCAGTCGCTATAGGATAAACACCCCAAACTCTACAATCCATACTCATTGGCATCTATTTTGAAGAACCAGCCTCATCAAAAACCTCTGATTCATTTCCACTACTGCTGTCCATCTTCTTTGCGAGAAACTGAGACCCCTACCTAAAATTCTCTATCGAGTGTCCCAGCCACATGCATATAGAAAAAAACTCAGTCCATGATTCGTAGATAATACATTACTTGCATCAGTACTCCTCACTAACAATAATCCAAACATAGTCAAACGAAACTCTTGATACATCCATCTAAACACACACACACTGGTTAACAGGATGGAAAAGAGACCCGGTGCGGCTATCCAATCACAAATATCTACAAACAAGGTTACCAATCATTCTAATGACATATGGGTTTTGGAACAGTAAGGGGAGATTGGGAAAACTCCCCGACATAAGAGAGGAGATGAGGCTAGACATTGATAAAACTGCCATTTTAGGACTGTCTTCAGCTCTAAAATATATGCTTTGTGAGCACACTTACCCCATGGATTGTGTCTCCCCTTCTTTAGGTTTGTTCTCTTCTTCACAACCCAAAACACAACCTGTTTTTCCTTGGACAGCTTTACCACCAAGGATTTTTCTTTTCACTATAGGTTGATTTTTCTTTCTCCAAATCACCTTGCTGCTTGGACTGTCCCTGCAAGCATTTTCAGTACATACCTTGCCTTGGGGCACCCCTTTCACATGAATCCTTCTAGTTTTAGGATCATGTGAGTTCTTCTCATGCTTCCAAGCCCTTTTTGTGTCTTTCCAGGAGGTTTGTGCTTCATAACTAGTCTTGGAGTTTTTTTCTACATTACTCTCAGCATAGGAGTTTTCTACATGTAGCCCCTGAAATCTGTTCCTCAAAGGAACATATTTGTCGTTGTATTCATGTTGATTTCTTCCATTAATCCCTACTGAATGCTTGTAGCCTGCAACTGTCGCGGATGAGGATTTTGTTGGATTGGTGTTGCCCGATCTGGTTGGGCCGAATGCTTGTTGCCCGCAACTGTCGCGGGTCAAGCTCCGCGGTGAGCTCGTTGGGGGTTGCAGGGGGCAACGCGCCCCTGCTCCGGGGGTCCGGGGGCCGAAGGCCCCCTACCCTTTTTTTGGGTACTGTAGCAATGCTGACTACTGTAGCAATGCTGACAGACAGGGGGGGTGTCCAGCAGGGGGGGTTGTCCAGCAGAGGGAGGGGGTGTCCAGCAGGGGGGTGTCCAGCAGGGGGGAGGGGTGCTAAACATGGTCTGTAAATCTGATGTAGTTCAGTCTGTTCCTGTCTTATCTCATGCTGCTAAACATGTCAGAATTGGTGAATTGGTACCTGTTAAACCTGAATCTGGCAGTGCTGAAGATGTTGTGGTTATCAGATCAGATAAACTTGGTTATCAGATCAGGGGGCAGGGGGACTAGCAGGGGACTGACAGGGGGCCTAGCAGGGGGCAGGGGGCAGGGGGGCTAGCAGGGGGACAAGCAGGGGGCAGGGGGGGGGGGCTGGCAGGGGGCAGGGGGGGCTGGGGGTGGGGGCTGGCAGGGGCAGGGGGGGCAGGGGGGGCTGGCAGGGGGAAGGGGGGGGGGGGGGGGGGTGGCAGGGGGGCAAGCAGGGGGCAGGGGGGGCTGGCAGGGGGACAAGCAGGGGGAAGGGGGGGGGGGGGGCTGGCAGGGGGGCAAGCAGGGGGCAGGGGGGGCTGGCAGGGGCAGGGGGAGGCTGGCAGGGGGAAGGGGGGGGCTGGCAGGGGGGCAAGCAGGGGGCAGGGTGGGCTGGCAGGGGGACAAGCAGGGGGGCTGGCAGGGGGGCAAGCAGGGGGCAGGGGGGGGGGGGGTGGCAGGGGCAGGGGGAGGCTGGCAGGGGGAAGGGGGGGGGGGCTGGCAGGGGGGCAAGCAGGGGGCAGGGGGGGAGCTGGCAGGGGGGGACTAGCAGGGGGCAGGGGGGCAAGCAGGGGGCAGGGGGGGGGGGGCTGGCAGGGGCAGGGGGAGGCTGGCAGGGGGAAGGGGGGGGGGGGGGGCTGGCAGGGGGGCAAGCAAGGGGCAGGGGGGGAGCTGGCAGGGGGGGACTAGCAGGGGGCAGGGGGGCAAGCAGGGGGCAGGGGGGGGGGGCTGGCAGGGGCAGGGGGAGGCTGGCAGGGGGAAGGGGGTGGGGGGGCTGGCAGGGGGGCAGGGGGGGCTGGCAGGGGGACAAGCAGGGGGAAGGGGGGGGGGGGGGCTGGCAGGGGGGCAAGCAGGGGGCAGGGGGGGCTGGCAGGGGCAGGGGGAGGTTGGCAGGGGGAGGGGGGGGGGCTGGCAGGGGGGCAAGCAGGGGGCAAGGGGGGGGGGCTGGCAGGGGGACAAGCAGGGGGGGGCTGGCAGGGGGACAAGAAGGGGGCAGGGGGGGGCTGGCAGGGGGAAGGGGGGGGTGGCAGGGGGGCAAGCAGGGGGCAGGGGGGGGGGAGCTGGCAGGGGGACAAGCAGGGGAAAGGGGGGGGGGGGCTGGCAGGGGGGCAAGCAGGGGGGCTGGCAGGGGGGCAAG
Source organism: Viscum album (assembly GCA_963277665.1). Taxonomy (NCBI): domain Eukaryota; kingdom Viridiplantae; phylum Streptophyta; class Magnoliopsida; order Santalales; family Viscaceae; genus Viscum; species Viscum album. The sequence goes on along the minus strand of OY728119.1, from coordinate 19,047,297 downwards.
CAGGGGGGCAGGGGGGGCTGGCAGGGGGACAAGCAGGGGGAAGGGGGGGGGGGCTGGCAGGGGCAGGGGGGGCTGGCTGGCAGGGGGACAAGCAGGGGGGTGGCAGGGGGACAAGCAGTGGGGGGTGGGGGGGGGGGGGGGCTGGCAAGGGGACAAGCAGGGGGGGTGGCGGGGGGGGGGGGGGGGGGACTAGCAGGGGGCAGTGGGGGACTAGCAGGGGGCAGGGGGGTGGCAAGGGGGACAAGCAGGGGGGTAGGGGTGTCCAGGCAGGGGGCAGGGGGTACTGGCAGGGGGGGACTGGCCGGGGGGTGGCAGGGGGGGTGTCCAGGGTGTGTCCAGGGGGTATTTTTTTTATGGATTTGGACACCCTATAGCCACGGTTTTAAACCGTGGCTATTGATTTATTGCCACGGTTTTAAACCGTGGCTATAGACATAATGCCACGGTTTTAAACCGTGGCTATAGATTTTGTCCGGCCTTTAGTATAGCCACGGTTGAAACCGTGGCATTAGGTATACAGCCACGGTCCAAACCGTGGCTATAAACCTATAGCCACGGTTTGGACCGTGGCTTTAGAGTTAAAGCCACGGTTTGGAACCATGGCTATAGGTCTAGACCTATAGCCACGCCAAACTTAGCCACGGTTCCTCAAACCGTGGCTATTACCTATAGCCACGGTTTGAGGGCCTATAGCCACGGTTTAGAACCGTGGCTATAGCCCGAATTTCCAGTAGTGATACTCAAATGACATAGTATTCTGATTCTAGTACAAAGGGTTCCTAGAATTTGATAAATTAGTGGGAGAAATTTAATGATTAAATTAATCGATAATTTCACATTCGATAATCAGTATAGAAGTACAAATCTGCTAAAGATTATTTTTGTGGAAAATGGAAAGTAATACCACAAGTAAAAACTGTGATAAATATTGGACAATGTGAATGTACAAACTAGCATGAATTTCAAGTATAGTTCAATAACTTTCACTCATTATTGCTACATCAGAAATTCAAGGTGCTAGTGTCCCTACCTGTTAATCCACCTCAGGAAGTGTGGGTGTAAATGCTTATAGGAGACTCTTGAATCAAGAATATGATGGTTCTGTTATAGTGCTATCATCAATGTCTAATGTTAGATGTGGTTGCTAAATCATGAAATGGATGATTTTACATGTAATATCATATCCAATAAGTTTCTGAGGAGAAAGAGAAGCATGTTTTTAATGTGATGTTTGCACTCTCTTAGTGTGAAGTGAAAGAAAGTTCATAATATTTTATGGAATTCTAATCTTAAGCCTTTTATACCCAATTAATCTAGTTTCATTTAAGGATACAAACAAACGGTATAGATTAATCACTTCATTACCTTTAAGGTAACATTCACCAAGTAATAAGAATATTAAAGATATCACCATATTTTGTTCTTATGCAGAATATATTGAAAGAAAAGGTGAAAAGGCCTATGAAAAGTTACACCAAAGGGTCCTTCATCATGTCCTTCAAAGAAAAGAGGTTGGTTATTTAATAGGAGGTTATTTTCATCGCATATTGAAATAAATTTATGGATGTTTAAAAGTACAATGAACTGAAATACAAGAAGAAAGTACCCACTTCTCATTCAGTTTATATTCATCAAATAAAATTATTGTTTTCTCACATAATTCTTGGGTATTAAATACAATATTCTTTTCACATATATGTATTGAAATACAGGAATCAAGTAAGTAGATAAACATTACTAGTAGTAAGGTGTCTTATCCAAGCAGCTGATAAAGCATGATTCCTAAGTTAGTGGTGAGAAACACATAACTTCTAATTACCAAGTGAATGATTTTAGTTAAACAAGTTGTTGAGTGTAACCAAGACATTTATCACAAGTTCCCTTATGTACGTAATGGAACCTTGTTCTAATTTCAGGAATGAATGTTATTTATGGTATAGCATACTAAAAAAATAGTTCAAACATACTTGAATCATAGGCAATACATGATGAATATAAAAATGTAAGACTTATCCAGTTGGGGAAAGATGATTATTTTTCAATTAAAACTAAAAGTGGACATCAAGAATGTACCCAGTATGGTATTTAGGCTCGACATATCTAAACACATTTGGTATTGTTGACATCTTTAGTTTAGACAAATAAACCTTTAGAAATAAAGGTATTCCACAAAGCTTCTGGGGTTAGTTCAATAAAAGAGAGTGAACTATTCTAAAGGAAATCTAGAGGTAAAGATACTTCATAAGTTTCCTTTAATTTATTAAGGAATGTAATAGTAAAGTATATGCATGGTTAAAAGATATGAGTTTATTCGGATCATCATGCTGAGGAATATCTTGACCAAACATCTATCGTCAATCATGATAATGTAGTGTAGAGTAATTCTTAAACGCATGTTACCTTATCTACATCATGATATTGATGTTCATAAGGAGGATCGATGATGATTATTATATATTAACATTGATCAACAAAATGTAGCGTGGAGAAATCCCTAAAAGCACATTTTATACATCAAAGTTATGATGTAAGGAGTATCAATGTTGTAACTTGCAGAAACTCCCATTATATTTCAAGATGTGTTTTTAAAATAAATGAATAAAACCATAACTAATATGACAGAAAATGAAAAATGGATATCATATGATTCCTAGTATGATGAAAATCCATTATGTCATAGGACATGTGTTAAAGATGAAAAGTGTTTGTTTAGGATTTAAACAAACATGAATCAAGTTAAACACGTTGTGAATATAAGGTAATTATCCTAACAGTTTATTTGGATATTACATAAAACCATAAGATATAAAATATGTGGTCAAGTGATAGACTAAATTTCTATATAAGGGTACACATCTCTATTAGAGATATTGGGAGCAAGATTGACTTGGACTTAGTCAATTATTGAGATTCACAAATGGTTGACATAGGAATAAGTTCCACAAGTTCATGTGGAATAAAAATGTTTCAGAGACACATACTACGTAGGAAGGATTAAACCATGGTGATGGTTTTAATTTCACCATAGCTGGTGATACATTATTCATTGAGAATATTAAATCCTATAAATAAGAAATATATTAGAAAAATATAAGATTTATGAGATCAATTAAAATTAAATAATTTATTCCATGTATCAAATTATAAAGGGGATTATAAATTGAATACTATGGTGGGTATTAAAATGAGGTGATATATGGATGGTACAAGCCTGGTACCAATAAGTCTTGATTGGTTATACCAAGTCGGTATTCCTAAATCAATTAGAATTTTACTTGTCATAGCTAAACTTATAACATCATTCTATTGATAATTGGATGTCATGATCATATTTTCATGGAATTTGTCTATACGACGCAACCATAAAGGGATGATGACACCATCAAATACCAATGAAGGATACAAGTTACTGAAATCTAGTTCTAGATTAAAGTAAGCAACAAGATTTAGAGCATTCGTTTTGAATAAATCTTTTCCTTGTGTTTAACAAAGGTTAGTGTGAGCGATGATGTTTTCCAGGAGAAATATGTTTGGAAACATATGGAAAATAGATCTTGATCTTACAGTTAGATAAGACCAAGTTAAAAATAATTCTCCATTGGTTGACTTAAAGTAGCAACCTAAGTTATAGGGAACTGGATCTATCGAGGTAGATCTAAAAGTTTCTTGGACCTAGTCAATCGTACATAAAGTGACATTGTATTGAAAAAATACAAGTTGGAACAATTCAAGTTAAGAATTGTTGTCAATGTCACATATCTTAAATCTCTCCAGGTTGACATGTTCGGAACATGGTAAGAGATTAAAGTTGTGAGTTGAGTACAATAAGCTTCAGTGATGGATCAATCACATATGCCATAATATGTACAATAATTGATACTTCCAGGATATAAATTATTTTAGACAGAAATCAATTATATCTAGGATCATTGCAAGTGATGCATTCCAAACTATCATCTTGTACTTCAGAAAGTACAAACGATATATACCTAGTATATGGAGAAGAAGGTATACTAGTTTTTGTGGGACACAAACTAGTAATCCTTAAATCAATTTGATCTAGTATCAAACTTAGGGAAAGGTGATGAGTGAGTCAGGATCATAATATCCAGTGGTTGCCATACCTAAAAATACCCAGTACGTTGCAGCTTTTAAGGAACCTAAGAAGTAGTTAAATGAAATGATTTTTTCCAGTTCTTGGATTCTCACCTAGTGAGAAAATTATTATCATAATGATAATTATGACATTCTTACTATACAAGTTTTCAATGGACAAAAGTGATATATTTTGGGATAAATTATCTTGAGAAGTTTTACTCAAGGGTATGAGGTAGAATATAACAGATATGTCACATGGAAAATCATAGTAGGCCCAACAGTTAAATCCATAACTCAGAAGAATCTTGATTTTATCATGTGAGTAGCTAACAAGTTTGGTTAGTAAGTTTGCTCTAGTGAAAGTGGGAGTGTTGAAATAGTGGATGAACTAGACCTAACTATGTAGTAATTTTGATTACCATATCATGTGTACAGTTAGTTATACATGATTCCATCTTACCATTATAGTGTAGAGAGTTCTGCATCCACTAAAAAGTGGTCAGTCCAAATATTAATTGTCGTGTCAAGAGGTTATAGAAGATCCAAAGCTATAATGAGAACCTTGAGATACTATGACATTAATATTAAATATATGTTCTATGGTATAGATACATATTACTGACTAGAAACAATAGATGTTTGACTATCAAGTGTTAGGGGCTCATAAGTATTAAGACTTTTTCTCACGAAGTTCGCACTTGGTGATCTCCAGTAGTGAGATCATGAGGACATGTCTGCTAATAGGAACACAACATGCTTTGGGTGTCATTCGTTATTCCTATCTACGAACATGTGTATTGGTCACTTGACTTGAGACCATTACCAATGAGTATCATTTAATTTCATACTTTTATTCAAGGAAAAAACCATGGTATTGAAATCGTGGTGAGGTATCTTGTGTTGGGTGCATCGTTGGTGGTATGAAATTGGTCGAATGGTCAAGAAAGGATTTGTTGCTTCCAAGTTTAAGAAGTTTTATATCTCAGGCCTGGTTAATTAGGATGGTGCTACCTTTATAAGTCTTTTTCCAAATTATTTGAACAGAAAATACATCTAGATAGATCAATAAAAGTTTTCCTCAATATCAACACTTAGGATCCATTACCAAAAGGAATCAAATGCCCCTCACTCCCATTCTGGTCATCAAAATCTGTGATTGTTGGGGAAATGATTTCATGGGACCCTTCCCAAACTCTAGTGGATAACTCTACATCCTATTATCTATTGATTATGTCTCTAAATGGGTTGAGTCCATTCCCACCTAGTCCAATGACCATCATGTTTTGATTCAATTTTTGAAAGAGAACATATTTTCTCAATTTGGAATTGCTAGGGCTATAATCAGTGATCGAGGAACCCATTTATGCAACCACCCATTCTCTTCACTCATTTATAAGTATGGTATTTCTCATAAAGTTTCCACTACATACCATCCTCAAACCAATGGTCAATATGAATTAGCGAATAGGTAGATTAAGCAAATTCTTGAAAAAACTGTCAATCCCTCTAGGAAAGATTGGTCCGAGAAACTCTTGGATGCCCTTTGGGAATATCGTACAGCATTAAAAACCATCCTAGTAATCTCACCATATAGGTTGGTTTATGAAAAATCATGCCATTTACCTGTTTAAATTGAGCATAAGGCCTTTTATGAAATCAAAAAAATGAACTTGAGGAACTTAGGATAGAGGTTTATGAAAATTCAAGGATAAATAAAGTTATGCTCAAGACTACCAATCTAGGAATATCAAAGTCAAAAAAATTGAACTGGGAAAATTTGTGCTCTTTTATAGTTCAAAACATCATTTACACCTGAGAAAGTTGAGGTCCAGATGGTCAGGTCTATACATAGTGCATAAGGTGTACCCCCATGGGGCAGTATAGATTCAAGATCCCACAAGTGATCACATTTTCAAAGTCAATGGTCATAGGTTAATACCATTCATTGAATCATTCAATATACAAGAAACAAAGGTTGATTTAACTGATCCAACCTATGAACTCGGAAAAAATTGATAGATCTAGGATCCCTGTTGGGCTAATGATGTTAAACAAACGCTCTGCATGGGAGTCAACCAGTGGTTTCCATGTTTCCAATCATTATGAATCATATTTATTTTTAAAATATGATTAATGAATTATTTTTATATTAAAGAAATACTTAATCAATAAACTATTAATATGATAGTACTTTAGACTATTGAATCTCTCTTCTATTATGAGTATGGATGGGTATGAAAGGGGTGTGCCATATTCATCCAGGTCACGTGGTGTGATCTATGAGTAATACCTTACCCAAAAATTTAAAAAGAATACAATGTATCATCAGTTTATTTTATTTTTATGTGTTTTGAGGTTAAAAGAAAAATACAAAAAAAATAAAAAAATTAAAAGGACACATCGTAGGTCTTGGGGAAAACCCTGTCACTACCAGCGAAGCCACGGGGACTCAAACCAAGGACTGAAGGGAGACAAGGGCATGCGCTTTCCACTAACCTATGACTTATAGTGCTTCCTTATTCTTTAATTTTTGTATATATAATTATATATAATAATATATATATATATATATATATATTGTTTTTTGTTTTTTGTTTTTTTACTATGGACCTCTGTGAGTGACATGGGTATCAAAGGATTAAATTGGAGTAGTATGAATGTCAACTTGAACCACTATGTGACTTCATTCCAGGATTCTCATTTTCAATATCCTCTTTGAACTCCTCACCTATACCCCCTTATAAGTTTTATTTTCTTTAAACACTGGGTACAATGTTATTCTAAGTTGGGAAGGGGGTGAAAAGAAAGAAAAAATCCTTGTAAAATAAAAAAATGTGTGTAAATGGAAGGAAAAATTCCCCTAATAATGAAAACGATAATAGACATTGAAATTTTTTAAAATAAATATCAAATAAATTAGAATTCCCTAATTCTGATTTTAATCCATGTATTATTTCATGATCATATATTTTGGAAAGTGTGGCTGTCTAATGTAATATTTCATCATTTATATTTTCATCCAAATAAAAAAGATCACAACGCACATCCTTTGGATAGTGGGGTATTAGTTTGACTTCATGGGGTCCACCAAATCAATAGAATATGTTTGGTGATCATTTTAGTTTTAATATGAGTATTGAAAAAAAATTCAAAGAAAAAAAATAAAAAAAAGAAAACAATAAATTTGTGTGTAGGGAAATGAATTGACCTAATGTGTGGCTTTCAGCACTTGGGGATCGTGACTCCGTAGTTTTCTGGACTATAGTTAGTAATTTTATCTCCATTTGTGGTAATTTTACTTTGTTTTTGACTGATTTAATTCGAGATAATGCCCGAGTATGTGGGATTCACTTGGTTCCCTAAGGTCTTTGAGCCTGGGACTCATCGACAATGTCTCACTACATTGGTTGACTCTATTGAGTGCAATTTCAATTACCATGGAAAAATTGCAAAAAAAAAAACAACAACAACACACACACACACACACACACACATATATATATTGAATACTCATCTTAATATTGAAATGTGATTCCACCTAGCACTTCTATCATTTCCCCCTTGAATAAAGATGAACCCTCCATGTCTATTGTGGTACAAAACACATCATATTTCTTAATTGATATTGGATGAAATATGGTGATGAATTTGAACAAGGGAATGGTCTTCGGATTAGGATATGTTTATGAAACTATATTGTATTAAAATATTTTGATGGGTTTCATTATTTTTTGGTATAAGGGTTTTTTGTGGTCATTGTGTATTAATTGTTTTTTGGAAAATGGAATTTGAATTTCATATATTTTTCTCGGGATGAGAAAAACTCAAGTTGGGGGGTGTGATTAGCCAATGAAAGAGGCTTATATTAATTGTTTATATTATAATATTAATGTGTTTTATTAATCATAAACACAATTTTTAGTTCATTTTACACTTTGAACATTATTTTATATTATGATTGTAATTCCCACTTAAAATTCACTATTTCATGGTAAATTATTAAACACCTCATTAAACACAAAATGGTATTGATTTTATTTTCATATTTTATTTTTAGGTCTCCCATGTTATAAGGAACAATTTATGCTTTGGGAGATATTCAAGATTCACATTAGAAGACCACAAAAGTGGGCCTTGAACCAACAACATTATGGGCAAAGTGAACTAGAAAAAAACCCAATAAAGAGACTATAGAAGCCAAGATAAAAGCCCAATAAATCATAAAATTGAATTTAAGATAGAGGAAATCAAGGGGAACATTTCATAAAATAGTGAAAAGAGAAAATTATGATGTTTTAATGGAGTTCTATGCAGCCGAAGTTGAAGATGAAATTCTGGGCCAGATTCTGCAGCCTATAAAAACATCCCACCATTTTGATCATATCTCAAAACCAAAATTCTATTTGGGATGAAATTTTATAGGTAGTTAGGAGACATCCATATATCCATTTTATTGAGAACTAATCCATTATGTTTCATTTATTTAATTAATTATTTTCACTGCATATGATTATTGTTATTAATTAAATAGATGGTCTGTGCATCGTATTTCTTTTTGGTTAAAATTTATAAGGAAATGCATGCCCAATATTTACATGATGTACCTTTATACCCCAGTCCCTCTCGCCTGCATGTGAGTATCTTTGTACTACGGATAAAGATGGTGAATGAAGTGGACCCCACCAAGATGAGGCGGTGTACGTTGATCAAGAGGATGCAAGATAACACATGGATCCCACCAAGATGAGTCAATACTCAAAGATGTGACGTCGTCCCCACCAAGACGAGACGAGACTTCAGAAGAGAAACGAACATAAAAGACAGAGGCTAACTGCTTTATGAGTCAAACTTTGACTTAGGTATGATTCCCTTAGGTTGTTTAGATGCTCAAGACCAGTCAGGCAGTAGTTAAACTTTATGCATTTATTTATTATTTTATGAATTTATAAAGAGTTAGAGAAATACATAAAATACTAAATAATAAAATGCATAAAGAAGCCGTGTATTTTTTTCTATTAATGTTCAGTTGTGAGCGTAGAAATATAGATGAACAAGATTAATAGAAATGGATTACATTCGTAGAGAGAAAAATATAAAACCCTCAAAGTAATATTAAGTCATTATAACCTTTCATCATTCAAGTTTGAACAAAACCGTGTGTTCAGGGTGTCGATAATTCCATAGATGAGGGAACCTCTTACTACTTGCAACCGTATAATCTATTTTGGTCAAAAAGCATGACCCAAACAGGGTGTGAAACGAATCCCAGTAGGTAACCACCAAATGATTTATTCCTAACTACCAGTGAATATATATAGTAGGTAAAATGTATAAATGAAGCAATAAACCAAGAAGTGCTCAAAAGTATACAATCCTACATTTTTCAATTACATTCATTTACATTTAATAATTATTCAAACCATTGAATAAAGAAAATCCCAGGATCTAGGCTAAGCTCTATATCCCCCGTGTAATAGAAAAAATAGATGTCTTAGAAGACCATTTACAATCATGTAATATCGAGTACAAGATTATGCATTGTCTTGGAAAACTTGTCACAATCAATCAATCATTCATAAGAAACCCTCTGGGAAAGTTCTCATAGTCTAACCCCTCTGATTCAACACATCATAAATTAAATAAATATATAATGACCCTCTAGGAAGCTCACACAGTCTAACCCCTTTGGTCTCACAAAAACAAAGACTCTCTGAGGAAACACTCACCATCAATTCCCCCTGTGGTCTTTTAATGATAAACTACAGGTTCTCTGAGGAAGCACTCAACGTCCATTCCCCCTATAGTCTCATAAAGGTATACTATAGAAAATATGAGGGAGCACTCACTGTTAATCCCCCTATGGTCTCGCAATGTAAATATAACACACTCTGGGGAAGCCCTCAACGTCAATTCACCCTATGGTCTAACTACACCAAGTTCTCACAACCCTGTGTAATAAAATCACACATAAACGATATCTAACAGCCCAAAGTAATCTCAAATACTATAAGGCTAAGCAACTAAAATGCATAACATAGTCATTTAACTAGCAGCAAAAGCAATAAATTCCAACCTAACAAGCAAGGAAAGGAAACAAGGTCTACCTCATGGGAAACCTAGAAAAAATGGATATAACCATTCAGACAAAGAAATTCACCCATGGGTGTCCCCTAAACATGAAATTTAGCATAATATATATCAATGAAACTCTTAGTCTAGAAATCAATCTAAGGTAGATGATAACATGGTTAAATTCCTTAACATGAAATACCCGAACCATGGGTAATTCGGCACTTAGGAATATATAACTCAAAGAAAAACTCTGAAAGGAAAAAAACCACCTAGCTCGACATTGTACGATGAACACTCTCAAACGTTGGCCCTTGAATCGGCCTAGAATTTCGTAGATCTACAAAAAGGTCAAAAAATGATCAAACTTGGATAACTCATGAGAGAGGAGAAATCAGGAAGAGAGGGTCAAGAAGAAGGAATAACTCACTGAGGTGATTCCAACTCACCCGCTGGAGTTCAGATCGGACTTCAGATGAAGAAATGGTGGCTTGGACTTTGATCATCGCTCTTGATCGCTCCAGGAAGAACCACGACTAGTAGAAGTTGAATCTAGAGATTAAACATGACCCCAATCCAATTATTCAAATAAAAATAAAATTGCTTTAAGTGTTCATTTAATGTACTTTCCATGTAAATTTTTCAATTGGCCCCCGCTTTAGGTGGTCCACACAGCTATGTACTTGGCCGTTATACGACCAATACATGACTACCCATGGAAACCGGGTACACAACGTGTACTCAATTTTTTTCCAAATTCTTCCTTTTTCCTCAAAAACAAATGAAATCAATATCCATACCTAAAATGAAGATTCAGGTTCTTAAAAACATCCACCCTTAAAGCAATTTGTCCCTGAATTTCACTTCCAAGGGTGGCGAAGAAGAAAATCCAAACAACTCTAGTCTAGCTACATGACATTAATCTTAAATTGGATATAGTAGATGTTTGAATATTAGGTTTTGGGGGCTCATAATAATTAAGGATTCTTCTCATGAAGTTATCACTTGGTGATCTCCAGTAGTGAGATCATGATGATAGAGCCATCAATATGAACACCACATGTTTTGGGTGTCATTGGTTGTTCCTATCTACAGACATGTGTATTGGTCTCCCGATTTGAGACCATTACCAATGTGTATCATTTGATTGCGTACTTTGATGCAAGGAAAAAACCATGGTATTGAAATAGTGGCAAGGTATCTTGTGATGAGTGTGTCGTTGGTGGTATGACATTGGTTGAATGGTCAAGAAAGGATATGTCACTTCCAAGTTTAGGAAGTTGTATATCTCAGGCCTGGTTAATCAGGATGGTGCTACCTTTATAAGTCTTTGGCCAAATCAGTTGAAAGGAAAACCATCCAGATAGTTCAAAAAATAATAAATCAAGAAAAGGATGATGACACAAGTGTGCATCCTGCTTTATGAGACATTTAAATGAAAAAGAGATTATAGTACACAGTTAGTGTACGTAGGTTGGTTGCCATTGCTATGAAAACCCTTATCTCTTTAGAGGCCATGATGGGTTGCTAGAGTCTGCTCTTGGTCTATGGATTTTATTCACTGCTATTGAGATAAGGGCCTAGAGGTTCACACGCAATAGTGTAATAAAAATCCTCCCTATTCAGTTGAATAGGTATATGGACATAGTGGTCCCCACAATGGGGTCCGAGTGTTATCCAAAGTATCGATCACCGAGAATTAAATAAATTCAATAATATTGAAGTTATGAATATTTGGGATTGAATTCATTTAATGTATTTACAAGTTTAGTAAATATGAGATAATATTAATCAAACGAATATTATTTTAATATTCAAGGTTCATTTAATATTAAGCCGGATAGTGAGTCGAGTTAAATGGCTCAGTTTTTATCACATAATATATTATATATATATATTACAAGTATGTGATAAAATAATAATTAATATTGACATAGTTTAGTTCTTAAAAATTATTTATTTAGTGGATGTTGAAATAAACATTGCCCGGGGAACCCTACCAGGTATTTATCCACTCCACTATAAATAAAGGAGGAGGCTCTCTCTCATGTGTGGCCATTATTACTATTCATTCATTTTCATGGAATGAAATCCATAGCATCTCTCACCTCCCTCTCTCTAGAGAGAAAATCTCTCGATCCATGAAACTCAGATCAAGAAATATCTCAAGCATCAAAGGCATATTGATGTGATGATCGTCAGGACGTCGAAAGTGTTTTCGGATATCCGTGCTAGAACCTGGAATTTAAAAATCAATGTTTTTGCATGTTTTTGAAGCGTATGTGGATGATCTAGAGGGTCCCTAATATGGATCTTTAGAGCAACGATCACCATCGATGAGATGAAGTTGACCACAACTTTAGATTTCGAACATGTATGTTTTCTATTTAAGTTTTTGTGCTCTCTACAATTTACGTGAGATCCTTGGACCCTTTAGGGGCTCAGATCATCGATGTCGACAAGTATTGTTGACCTGTCAATGAAATTTTAAAAAAAAATCCCCGGACCACAAACTTCTGCTGCGGGATCCAGAACCTTTCAATGGTATCAAAGAAGGAGAATTGCAAAAAAAAATGGGTGGGGAGAATTCAAAAGAATTATTTAAAAAAAGAAAAAAAGGAGGTGGGTGGGATGAAAATGTAAAAAAAAATAGAGAGAAAGATTTTTAGGGGGTCAACGCAGACCCCCCTCTTCTACCTTAGCTCAACCCTAGGGCGCCACCCCAAGTATGCCGCCAGCTCCCGTCAGAGTTGGCCTCTTTCTCCTAGGCCGGACACAAGCCATACCAGCCACAATAGGTCTCGCCACAACACTGGCCTTCCCAGCCTCCTCTCGACCTTCCCCGCGTGCTGGCTACCTCTCAACCTTGCCTCATGGCCACCGTTGCGGCCCAGATCGCTGGGTGCCGCTCCTCTTGATGGCTCCCCCCGCCTTCCACCAACCCGATCACCACACCGGCTGACCAATAGCGGGCCACCGCTGTTGGTCTCCACTCAGCTGCCGACTACTGCCTTAGCCTGATCTCGACTGACCGGTGGCTCCCCAGCGCAGCAGCACACCCTGGTCCTAGAGGCCGGCCACCCTCCACTGGAGTAGATCCATCCTGCCAACAGTGCCCAAGTCACCACTGTTTTGCTATCTGTCATCGGAACCACCGACTACTCATAATCCCGACTACCCTCCACTTGGTGCGCTCGGCTTTGGCCACCTCGAGGCCCACCGGTCACCATTGCTCTGGCACTGTCCACAACCTCGCCGCACCTCTGGTTTGGATCCGAGAGGTACCCCTTTTGTCTACAAGTCCTTCCACAGGGTAAAATTTCACCAGAAGCGGTCCGGGCGGACCTACCCAACCCGGAACAGGTTTTGGAGGATCGGCCCGACCCATTTTGTCCCTGCATGGCCTGACATGACCCTCCACGGGTTTGGCCCGACCCGCATAGGCCATGCAATGGTGTTTTGGGGACCGAGCAATTAAATTAATCAAAATTAATTAATTTAATTAATTTAATTTTAGTATCTAAATAAAATTAATTAAAATTAATTTTGGTTAATTATTTTAATACCCAGAGATATAAATTAATTTAATTTTGTAATGAAATTAAATTAATTAAGTAATTTAATTTTGGCATAAAAAATTTAAATTAATTAAAGAACCAATATTTAATTACATTATTTGAATTATTTAATTCATTTAATTTAATTTATAACCCTTGTACTTATTTAATTCATTTTAATTTTATCGCGCATTATTTACCCACATTATGGTCTTGAGCACCGACCTGTGTATGTTGAATTTATTTAATTAATTATTTTAACAATGTGTGATGATTGTAATTAATTAAATAGATGGTCTGCATATCATCTTTATTTTTTATTAAAATGTATAAGGGCATACGCGCCCAATATTTACATGATGTACATTTATACCCTAGTCCCCCTCAACTGCGCGCGAGTATCTTTGTATTACGGAAGAAGATAGAGAACGACGTGGACCTCGCCAAGATGAGGTGGTGTACGTTGATCAATACAATTCAAGATGGCATGTGGATCCTTCCAAGACAAGTTGGTACTCCAAGTCGTGATGTCTACCCCGCCAAGACGAGTCGATACTTCAGAAGAGAAGCAAACATACAAGATAGAGTAAAGCTCCATTATGAGTCAAACTTCAGCTTAGGTATGATTCCATTAGGTCATTTAGATGCTCAAGACCAGTTATGTAGCAGTTAAACTTCATGCATTTATTTATTATTTTATGCATTTTTAAATAGTGGGATAAATATATAAAATAATAAATAATAAAATGCATAAAGAAGCTCTGTATGTTTTTCTATTAATTTTCAGTTGTGAGCGCGACAACATAGATGGACAATATTAATAAAAATGGATTACATTCATCGAGAGAAAAATGTAAAACCTTCAAATTAATATTAAGTCATTACAGCCTTCCATCATTCAATTTTGAACAAAAATGGGTGCTTGGGGTGCCGGTCATACCATAGCTGAGGCTGCCTCTTACTACTGGGGAGTTCATATTAGGGTTGTGGGTTAACTTAACTAAAATTGCAGAAAAGAAATATCTATATCTAGCTTATTGTAATTTTAGAGTAAAACATTGAGTAATTCGGATTATGATTTTAGAAGTTGGGACTTCGCTCAACAGATCAAGGAACCGCGAGTTAATGCGGTTGGCCAGCCAAAAGCCTACCTCGGACCCTCCGAGTAGTGGAATAACCATAGATTATAGACTATGAGGGAGGTTCATGGACCCCTTCCACTAGAATAATCAAAAGATAGAGTATTCCGATTCTAGTACAGAGGGTTCCTAGAATTAGATAAATTAGTGGGAGACATTTAATGATTAAATTAATTGATAATGTCACAATCGGTAATCAGTATAGAAGTACTAATCTGCTAAAGTTTATTTTTTTAGAAAATGGAAAGTAATACCACAGGTAAAAAGTACGATAAATATTGTATGAAGTTAATGTATAAACTAGCATGAATTTCAAGTATAGTACAGGCACTTGCACACATCATTGTTATATCTTAAATTCAAGGTGTGAGTGTCCCAACCTGTTAATCCACCACAGGAAGTGTGGGTGTAAATGCTCACAGGAGACTCATGAATCAAGAATATGATGGTTCTATCATAATTCTATCATTGACGTCTGATGTTATTTGTGGTTTCTATATCATGAAAAATATGATGTTACATGTAGTCTCATCTCCAAGAAGTTTCTGAGGAGAAAGAGAAGCAAGTTTTGAATGTGATGTTTTAACTCGCTTAGTGCGAAGTGAAATAAAGTTTAAAATCCTTCATGGAATTCCATTATTATGAATTTTACACCCAATTACTCTAGTTTCGTTTAAGTATACAAATGAAAGGTATAGATTAAGTGCTTCATTAACTTTAAGGTAACATTCTCCAAGTAATAAGAATATTAAAGATAACACCATCTTTTGTTCTTATGGAGAATATATTGAAAGGCAAGGAGAAAAGGCCTATGAAAAGTTACGCAAAAGAAACCTTCATAATGTCCTTCAAAGAAAATATATTGGTTATTTAACAGGATGTTATTTGTATCACATATTGAAATAAATTTATGGAAGTTTAAAAACGCAATGAACTAAAATACAAGAAGCAAGTACCTGCTTCTTGTTCAGTTTATATTCATCAAAGAAAAGTATTGTTTTCTCACATACTTGTTGGGTATTAAATACAATATTAATTTCACATATATGCATTGAAATACAATAACCAAGTAAGTAGAAAAACATATTAGGAGTAAGGTGACTTCTCCAAGTAGCTGATAAAGAGTGATTCCTAAGTCAGCGGTGAGAAACACATAACTTATAATTGACAAGTGAATGATTTTAGTTGAATAATTTGTTGAGTATAGCCAAATTTTTTTCGCAAGTGACCTTTTGGAAATAATGAGACACTGATCCAAGTTCGTAAATGAATGTTTTTAATAGTATAACATACTCAACAAATACTTCAGACATACTTGAATCATAGGCAATACATGATGAATATAAAAATGCAAGACTTATCCAGTTGTGGAAAGATGATTCTTTGTCAAGTAAAACTAAAAGTGGACATCAAGAACATACTCAGTATGGTATTTAGGCCCAAAACATCTAAACACCTTTGGTATTATTGAAATCTTTAGTTTAGACAAAGAAACCTTTAGAAATAAAGGTATGCCACAAAGCTTCCAGGGTTAGTTCAATAAGAGAGATTTAACTATTCAAAAGGAAATATAGAGGTAATGATACTTCATAAGATTCCATTAAATTATTAAGGAATGTAATAGTGAAGTATATTAATGGTCAGAAGATATGAGTTGCTTCGGATCGGCATGCCGAAGAATATCTTGACCAAACATCTAACATCGATCATGATAATTTAGCATGGAGTAATTCCTAAATGCATGTTAATTTATCCACATCATGATATTGATGTTTATAAGGAGGATCGATGACGAGTCTTACATATTAACATTGATAATCAAAATGTAGTGTGGAACAATTTCTAAACGCACATTTTATACATCATAGTTATGATGTATGGAGTATCAATGTTGAAACTTGGAGAAACTTCAATTATATTTCAAAATGTGTTTTGAAAATAACAACGTAAACCCATAACCAATATTCCAAAAAAATGAAACATGGATATCATACGAGTCCTAGTATGATGAAAATTCATTACGTTACAAGACATGTGTTAAAGATGCAAAGTGTTTGTTTAGGATTTAAACAAACATGCATCAAGTTAAACACGTTGTGCATCTAAGGTAATTATCCTAACAGTTTCTTATGATATTACATAAAAACCAAAGATTGAAAGTATGTGGTCAAGTGATATACTACATTTCTATATAAGGGTACACACACTACTAGAAAAAAAGGTATTTGCGACGGGCTATTTGCGACGGGATCCCGTCGCAACTGGCCCGTTGCTGAAAACGCCGTCGCAACTACACTTATTTGCGACGGGCCCGTCGCTAAAGCCTTTTTTTGCGACGGTCATTCTTCCCGTCGCAAATAGTATTCCGTATTTTTGTAAAAAACTTTTAAAATAGTTTTTGCGACGGGTCCCGTCGCAAATACCTTATGCGACGGGTCCCGTCGCAAATACCTTTTGCAACGGTACCGTCGCAAAAACGATTTTTTAAAAAAATAAAAAACTATTAATAATACTAGTATTTGCGACGGTCATCGTATCCCGTCGCAAATACTGTTGATAGTATTTGCGACGGGACCCGTCGCAAATAATATTTTTTAAAAAAAATAAAAAACTATTAATAATACTAGTATTTGCGACGGGTATAGTATCACATCGCAAATACTATAAAAAAAATAAAAAAAATAAATTACTAATAAATTATTTTAATTAATATAATAATAGAATTATAATTTACAAATGAAAATAATAAATTATTTTAATTACTATAATAATAGTAGAATTATAATTCAAAAATAAAAAATAATAAAATATTAATAAATGATTTAATTAATATAATAATATTACAATTATAATTCATAAATAAAAAAATATTAATAAGTTATTTTAATTAATATAAAAATAATAGAATTATTTTACATTCAAATATTAAAATAATTCAAGTATTACAAAAAATATAATTAAATTATAATATTATAAAATTTTAATATATATATATATAATTTTAATATATATATAAAATTTAATATTATAAAATATAAATAATATTATTATTCATATTAATATTATTTTTTAAAAATATAATATTATTAATATTTTATAATGAGACAGAAACTACGAATAGAAAAAAAAATATTTTGATTTCACAAATTTTATAACAGAAATACAAACTCTAATCTGAAGGAGGGGGGGGGGAGGTGGAGGATCTGCAGATGGTGGTGGAGGAAACTCCATCCCTAAAGCATGAGTGAGTCGGCGCATGTACTCCATCTGCTCCTGATGCTGCTGCTGCCACTGACTCGTCTGCTCCTCGTACAGCTGCTGCTGGCGTCGACGCTCCTCCTCATGCTGCTGACGCATCTGCTCCTGCTCCTGTCGGAGACTCTCTATCTGTGCAGTCTGAGATCGTAACTGATCCTCATACTGTGTAGAAGAAGATGCACGAGCTCCTCTCGAGCTAGACGCCGACATCGCAGCACTGCCATAATAATCTCCGGGAGTCAGTCGAGAGCCGATACCAACTACCCGGCCCTTCTCGAAGGCATACTGGGTGGCCTGCATCCATGCCGCCTCATCAAAATGACGGGCAGTGGTCTGATCTGATGACTCGGCCTGACTCTCAGGCCGGGCCTGTGACGCTGCGGCCTCATATGACTCCTATAGTTGCAATTTAAAATTAAA
Organism: Viscum album; assembly: GCA_963277665.1. Lineage (NCBI taxonomy): Eukaryota > Viridiplantae > Streptophyta > Magnoliopsida > Santalales > Viscaceae > Viscum > Viscum album. Next base: position 19,028,756 of record OY728119.1, on the reverse strand, counting down.
ATTGTGAATATATTATATGCAGTTAATTTTTAAACTTGAAAACAAATAATACTGACCACGATGTGATGCTGACGATCACCTCTGAGCTCCCCAGTAGCAGGATCACTATACATCCTCCGATATACGTCGTACTCTGTAATATCGGGGTGCTCGACAGCCTGTAAGAATAAAAAATAAACTGTTAATATTTATAGTTATATAAAATATTTATAAAAAATGTACGTACCAGATGCTGTCTATGAGTACTGAAAGAACGACTCCCAGCTCGATGAGTCACCTCCTGTCTCCCCCGATTCTGCCTCCCCACCGATGATCTCCTCTGAAAGGCACCACTCAACCAGTGCGCACATAATCCATCCCATACATGGGATGAAATGTACTCTGGTCGGTGTGCTCTACATGACTCCTCAAAATCTGACACTCCTGCTTTCTTCATCGCAGCTTTTCTTAAATTGTGCAAAAACTGACGAAGGCGATCACGCATGGCCACCTCCCATGCCTCGTGGATGGCGTCACGCATGGTATCCTCGATCGGATACCATAAACCCTACAAATAAATCAAAATATCAAGTTAGAAATGAAATAATTTTCAAAATAAAAATTATTTATTTACATACGTACCAACCAATGGCCGAACATGGCCTGCTGCACATCAATGGGAATCTGCTCCCATGTGGTCCACGGCTGAGAGAAATAGTTGCGCAAAATAGCGCTGCCCTGTCCGACTGCTATATGCGGAAAACTGAAAAAAATAATAAACATTTATTATGTGAATAGATTAATGAAATCTTAGTCAAATCCACAGGTTATCACACAGGTTATCACACCTCCGGGTGCGCGGATCAAACCCAAGACGTGGACGTCGCTCGGGGACGGGGTCAGGAATCATCAATCGTGCAAGACCGCGCCCCCTCCGCGTACTCCCTGGAGCGCCTGCAGGCTGAGGGTCATCTGCCAGCAACTCATCCGCATCGAAAGGCAGGTCAGCCTCCACCAACTCACAAAATGTGGCCTCGTCCATCTGAAACAGAAAATGTTAATGTTAGCAAATAATTGATAATTACTATTATATATACATATATACATATTATGATTGTATATAAATACCATGGAATTCTATAAGTGTTCATCTTCATCATCATCTTCATATATGTCAATGTCATCTTCATATTCCTCCTCAACATCATCGATATCCATTCGAGTTGCAGTTGCTTCATCTCTTACCATTTCAAATTCATGTGTGACATCATTAACATCATCGTCATCACCGACTCTTAAATGTGGGGTGTCGTCATCGATACTCATGTCTCTTTGTAAAAAAGATTGATTTTGAGTACTCTCTTGAAAAACTTCAATTCTTTGCACATCAGTGAAAGCACATTCACTTTGACTAAACTGATTGTCTCGAATTTTGATTTTTATTACACTCCACCAATCAGTCAAGTCTCTTGATGTTGCACAGTACTTTGCATAATAAACTTGATATGCCTATTGAGCCAATAAGAATGGTTCATTTACTGCGAGAAAACTTTTACATTTAATATCGATGATTCCATGAGTCGGATGAACACGCACGCCTCTCTCTGTATCCAACCACCGACATTTGAACATGGTTATGTAATGTTGTCCAAGATAATAGAGTTCAATGATTTCATCAAGTATGCCATAAAAGTCAACTTCATTTTCTCGATGATGAGATCCTCTCAAGCTAACTCCACTGTTCATTGTTTTTTTCGATTCCCCATATGCATGTGTGTGGAATCGAAATCCATTCACCACATATGCATTATAAGTTTTAACTAGTTTGGAAGGTGGGTTACTCAATACACACAACCGTTTGTCAATTTTATCAGCATGTCGAGACACCTGAAAATTTGTGAAATAATTATCAATATAGTAAACTATACATTGAATGAGTTGCTAAAAGATAAAGAATTTATGTTACCAGTTTTTGAAACCACTGAGAGAAATTTTTCAGTCGACGTTCTTCGAGAGCAGCTGCTGTAATTTGTGGAATTTGTTTCTTGATATGATTATCATACAACCTATAAAAACCAAAGTTATTTATTGTAACATAAATGATAGAATAAGTGATATAAACACTTACAGTACAACCGATGTCATCTCTTCACAGTTGAGCAGAACATACGTATGAGCTCTATGATGTTCATCATCTGAAAGCCAGCGTTCAGAAACTCCACCAAAACCAAGCTCTGACTGGTTGAAAACAGATAATTGAATGTCGATTTCATCAATATTCCTCTCATTCCGTCCCATTCGGTTGTGTTTTGAAGGATACTCAGATTCAAAATAATGGGAGCAGAAAAAAGATATTTCCTCTTGCAAATAAGCTTCTGCAATAGATCCTTCAACAGATGCTTTGTTGCGTACTTTTCTTTTCAATTTTTGCATGCATCTTTCAAATGGGTACATCCATCGAAACTGTACCGGACCTCCACATTTGGCTTCATATGGCAAATGTAACATCAAATGTTCCATTGAGTCGAAGAAAGACGGCGGAAATATTTTTTCCAGTTTACATATAATTACAACAACATCTTTTTCAAGTTTGCCTAGAGCATCATAATCTGCCGTAGCCGCACAAATTTCCCGAAAAAAATGAGACATGTCTGTTATGGAATCCCAAATCACAGAATTCAACAGACCTCTTAATCCAATGGGTAGAAGTCTCTCCATTATAACATGACAATCATGACTTTTTAATCCAGTAATATGACCATTCTTTACACATCTACCCAAATTGGAAGCACAACCATCTGGAAGTCTCAAATCTGCAATCCACTGACAAAATAATAAATGGTTTTCTTTAGACAGTGTATAAGCTGCTTTTGGTTTCAGTAACCTTTCTGTTCTGACATTCTCAAAGAGTTCCAATTCTGGACGCCTGCAAATTTGGGCAAGATCTAAACGTGCATTTACATTGTCTTTGCTCTTTCCTGGTGTATCCAAAACTGTATGAAACAAATTATCAAAATTGTTCTTCTCAATATGCATGACATCTAACATGTGTCAGACCAATAAATCAGACCAATATGGAAAATCCCAAAATATGCTACGTTTAATCCAATTGTGTTCTTTCCCAAAACCAGAAATTTTCTGTTGGTTTATTGTGGGACCAAAAGTGATGGGAGGTAATGAAAATAAAACCTATTTTAACTCCGAACCTGATAGCATTTTTGGAGGTCCATCCCTTTCAGCTGTTCCTTTTCTGAAATGAGATCTGTTTCTGCGAAAAGGATGATCAGCTGGAAGAAATCTGTGATGACAGTCAAAATAACAAGGTTTCTTTCCATGAATGAGCATAAATGCTTTGTTCTCTACCATACAGTAAGGACATGATTTCTGACCATGTGTACTCCAGCCATATAACATCCCATAAGCCGGGAAGTCACTTATTGTCCACATCAATGCTGCTCTCAGTATGAAATTCTGTTTCGTTGCAACATCATATGTACTGACACCATTACTCCACAATAAATTTAATTCATCAATCAATGGCTTCAAATAAACATCAATATTTTTCTTCGGATGTCCTGGAATTAGTAAAGTCAAAAAGATATATGGCTCCTTCATCAACATCCATGGAGGTAAATTGTACGGAGTTAAAAAAACAGGCCAACATGAATATTGACTACCATAAGATCCAAACGGACAGAAACCATCAGTGGAAAGGCCCAGTCGAACATTTCTAGCTTCTAAAGCAAATGATGAATGCACTCTATCAAAATGTTTCCATGAATCACCATCGGCTGGATGATTCAAGCTTTTATCGGTTGAAATATTCTCTTTATGCCATGACATCATTGTCGCTGTATTCTTAGACATGAATAAATGCTGAAGTCTGGATGTAAGCGGAAAATATCTCAACTGTTTTACAGGAATCAAACCAGACTTCCCGTGTTGTCCTTCTTTATATCTCAGTTGCCCACATGTGGGACAACTATCCAACGACTAATTTTCCCCAGAATATAAAATGCAGTCATTTGAACATGCATGAATCTTCTGACAAGTAAGTCCCAAATTTCGAACCAACCTCTTACTTTCATAGTAATTTGCAGGTAAAACATTTCCTTCGGGTAACAATGTTTTCAGCAAAGAAAATATCTGGTCAAAACAGGTGTTTAACATTCCGTTATCTGATTTGATAGCCATAAATTTTGCAACTGCTTCTAATTTGCTCATCTTGCAGCCAGGATATAATGCATCCTCAGCAGACTTCAACAACTCATAAAATTCAGACGGTCCCAACTCAGGATTTGAAGCTATATCAACCGGAGTGTCTGTATGTTGAACAGATGAACCTGCAACATCATGTACTAAATCTTGAAACTGGGATGGATCCGGAATCAAGTTGGTATCACTTGCTCTGGAACTGCGTTCACCATGTTGATACCAAAAAACATAATCTGCTTGAAAACCAAAACGCAAGAGATGTTCCCCCACTTTGTCAAACGTGTCAAACGTTCTCAATGCACATTTTCTACAAGGGCATTTTATCTTTCCTTCTGAAACAAATTCTGGATTTGATGCCGCAAATGATAAAAAAATCTCCACACCCTCTATATATACTGGATTTAAACCAGAACCATTTGGATTTCTACGTTGATTTATCCATATGCGGTCATCTAATAATGACTGTTGACGACCTCGTTGTTCCATATTTTTCTATAAAATATAAAAGCATTACTGGTTTTGAATAATTTGTTAGAAAAAACACAAGCAAGGATTGAATATATTGAGAATAAAGCAAAACCTGTTACAAATATTGATAATTTTAATATTATATTGATTTTTTATTTTTTTTAATAATACTAATATAATTTTTTTCATAAATATTAATTATATAATAATAACATCATTACATTATTAGTATATTTTATTATTAATATTAAAATAATATAATTTTCTATATTATATACAATTCTCCTTTCATCTGTGTGTTTCACATTCTGTCTCCACATGTAATATTGGCATTCACTTTCAGCTCTCCATTGGCGAGTAGGTTGATAATTTTGAAAAAGAATGCCAATATTACATGTGGAGACAGAAAAAACACAGAAGAAAAGAGAATTGTATATAATATAGAAAATTATATTATTTTAATATTAATAATAAAATATACAAATAATGTAATAAGGTAATTATTCCTAATTATTGGTAATTATTTCAAATTATTGGTAATTATTTCAAATTATTGGTAATTATTCCAAATTATTGGTAATTATTCCAAATTATTGGTAATTATTCCAAATTATTGGTAGTTATTCCTAATTATTGGTAAATATTGGTAATTATTGGTAAATATTGGTAATTATTGGTAAATATTGGTAATTATTGGAAAATATTGGTAATTATTGGTAATTATTAGAAAATATTGGAAAATATTGGTGAATATTGGTGATTATCGGTGATTATTGGTAATTATCGGTGATTATTGGTAATTATCGGTGATTATTGGTAATTAATACTAATTATTGGTAATTAATACTAATTATTGGTAATTAATACTAATTATTGGTAATTAATACTAATTATTGGTAATTAATACTAATTATTGGTAATTAATACTAATTATTGGTAATTAATACTAATTATTGGTAATTAATACTAATTATTGGTAATTAATACTAATTATTGGTAATTAATACTAATTATTGGTAATTAATAATAATTATTGGTAATTAATAATAATTATTACTAATTATTGGTAATTATTGCTAATTATTGGTAATTATTGGTAATTATTCCTAATTATTACTAATTATTCCTAATTATTACTAATTATTCCTAATTATTACCAATTATTCCTAATTATTACTAATTATTGCTAATTATTACTAATTATTGCTAATTATTAGTAATTATTGCTAATTATTACTAATTATTGCTAATTATTAGTAATTATTGCTAATTATTACTAATTATTGCTAATTATTACTAATTATTACTAATTATTGGTAAATATTGGTAAATATTGGTAATTATTGGTAATTATAGGTAATTATTACTAATTATTGGTAATTAATACTAATTATTGGTAATTATTACTAATTATTGGTAATTATTACTAATTATTGGTAATTATTACTAATTATTGGTAATTATTACTAATTATTGGTAATTAATACTAATTATTGGTAATTAATAATAATTATTACTAATTATTGGTAATTAATAATAATTATTACTAATTATTGGTAATTATTACTAATTATTCCTAATTATTACTAATGATTCCTAATTATTACTAATTAATACTAATTATTACTAATTATTGTTAATTATTACTAATTATTCCTAATTATTACTAATTATTCCTAATTATTACTAATTATTCCTAATTATTACTAATTATTAGTAATTATTGCTAATTATGAGTAATTATTACTAATTATTACGAATTATTGCTAATTATTATTAATTATTGCTAATTATTATTAATTATTACTAATTATTAGTAATTAGTGATAATTATTAGTAATTATTGATAATTATTAGTAATTATTGATAATTATTGGTAATTATTACTAATTATTGGTAATTATTGATAATTATTGGTAATTATTACTAATTATTGGTAATTATTACTAATTATTGGTAATTATTACTAATTATTGGTAATTATTACTAATTATTCGTAATTATTCGTAATTATTATTAATTATTCGTAATTATTAATAATTATTGGTAATTATTACTAATTATTAGTAATTATTGGCAATTATTGGTAATTATTGGCAATTATTGGTAATTATTGGCAATTATTGTTAATTATTACTAAATATTGGTAATTATTGGTAATTATTACTAATTATTGTTAATTATTGGTAATTATTACTAATTATTGGTAATTATTACTAATTATTGGTAATTATTCCTAATTATTACTAATTACTGGTAATTAATACTAATTATTGGTAATTAATACTAATTATTGGTAATTAATACTAATTATAGATAATTATTACTAATTATTGGTAAATATTACTAATTATTGGTAATTAATACTAATTATTGGTAATTAATACTAATTATTGGTAATTAATACTAATTATAGATAATTATTACTAATTATTGGTAAATATTACTAATTATTGGTAATTAATACTAATTATTGGTAATTAATACTAATTATTGGTAATTATTACTAATTATTGAGAATTTTTCCTAATTTTTCCTAATTTTTCCTAATTTTTCCTAATTTTAGGTATTAATTACTAATTATTACTAATTATTGCAAATTATTGCAAATTATTGGTAATTATTGCAAATTATTGGTAATTATTGGTAATTATTGGTAATTATTGGTAATTATTGGTAATTATTGGTAATTATTCCTAATTATGGGTAATTATTGGTAATTATTGGTAATTATTCCTAATTATTCCTAATTATTCCTAATTATTCCTAATTATTCCTAATTATTCCTAATTATTGGTAATTATTCCTAATTATTCCTAATTATTGGTAATTATTCCTAATTATTCCTAATTATTCCTAATTATTCCTAATTATTCCTAATTATTGCTAATTATTCCTAATTATTCCTAATTATTCCTAATTATTTGTAATTATTGGTAATTATTGGCAATTATTGGCAATTATTGGTAATTATTACTAATTATTACTAATTATTACTAATTATTGGTAATTATTGGTAATTATTACTAATTATTGTTAATTATTGTTAATTATTCCAAATTATAGATAATTATTACTACTTATTGGTAATTATTACTAATTATTACTAATTATTACTAATTATTGATAATTATTACTAATTATTACTAATTATTACTAATTATTGGTAATTATTACTAATTATTACTAATTATTCTTAATTATTGATAATTATTGATAATTGTTCCTAATTATTAGTAATTAAATGAATAATTACCAATAATTAGGAATAATTACCAATAATTACAAATAATAACATTATTAGTATATTTTATTATTAATATTAAAATAATATAATTTTCTGATTTATATACAATTCTCCTTTCATCTGTGCGTTTTCTATCTCCACATACAAATAATACATGTGAAGACAGTAAACACACAGATGAAAACAGAATTGTATATATATAAAAAATTATATTATTTTAATATTAATAATAAAATATACTAATAATGTAATAATGTTATTATTCCTAATTATTGGTATTTATTACTAATTATTAATATTTATTCTTAATTATTAAAAATTATTACTAATTATTCCTAATTACCATTAACTCTGATCAATACTAATAATTTAAATTTATTAAGTAAGAAAACAATGTAAACATAATTAAATTACAACTAATTAAGAATAATTGAAACTAATAAAAAATTAAAAATAAATATTAAATTAAAATGAACATAAATACCTTGAAAATTGATCTGCTCTGATCGTTCTTCAAAACTTTAATATCAGCTCCGAAGAAAAAAATTAAACTGAAAAAAAACTCAACTTTAGAAACAGAAGTTTGAGAGCAGGAGAAGGTAGAGAATGAGAATGATTTGAAAAAAAATGGATGGGGGTATTTATAGGTTAGATTAGTTGCGACGGGTTTATTTGCGACGGGATTCCCGTCGCAAATAGTATTATTTGCGACGGGTACCGTCGCAAATACATTAGCCCGCATTAATTACGGTCAACGAGTAAATAGTTATTTGCGACGGGTCCTGTCGCAAATAACATACTATTAGCGACGGGAATACTTTCCCGTCGCAAATACCTTTTACCGCCGCCGGTTATTTGCGACGGGAAAATTTTCCCGTCGCAAATAGTTTTCCCGCGATTTGGCGCGCATCGCGGGAAAACTATTTGCGACGGGGAAAGCAATCCCGTCGCAAAAGCCTATTTATTTGCGACGGGTAAATACCCCCATCGCAAATACCCATTTTTCCCGTAGTGACATCTCTATTAGAGATAGTTGGAGAAATATTTACTTGGACTTAGTCAATGATTGAGATGAAATTTTTTTTGACATAGGAACAAGTTCCACAAGTTCATGTGGAATAGGAATGTTCTAGAGACACATACTTCTTAGGAAGGATGAAACCATGGTGATGGTTTTAATTTCACTGTATCTAGTGATACATTATTCATTGAGAATAATAAATCCTACAAGTAATCAGTATATGGAAATAATCTAAGGTTGATGAGATCAATTAAAATTAAATAATGGATTCCATGTATCAAATAGAAAAGGGGCTTATAAATTGAATACTGTGGTGGGAATTCAAATGAGATGAGACATGGATGGTACAAGCCTAGTACCAATAAGGATCGATTGGTTATACCAAGTCAGTATGCCTAAATCCATTATAATTTTACTTGTCATAGCTAAAATTCTAAGAACGTTCTATTGGTCATTGGATGTCATGATCATCTTTTCATGGAAGGTGTCTATACAATGCAACCAGAAAGGGATGATGACGCCATCAAATTCCAATGAAGGTTGGAAGTTACTGAAATCCAGTTCTGGATTAAAATAAGAAACAAGATCTTAAAGAAATCATTTTGAATGAATCTTTGCCTTGTGTCTACCAAATTTTAGTGGGAGAACCAATGTTTTCCAATATAAATATGTTTATAAACATATGGAAAACATATCTTTATCTTATAGTTAGATAAGACCGGGTTAAAAATAATTCTCTAGTGATACACTTAAAGTAGCAATCTGAGTTCTAGGGAACTGGATCTATTGAGGTAGATATTAGAGTTTCTTGGACCTAGTCAATCGTACATAAAGTGACATTGTATTGAAAAATACAAGTTAGAACAATTCAAGTTCATAATTTTTGTCAATGTCACATGGTTTAAATCTCTCTAGGTTGACATGTTTGGAACATGGGAAGAGATTAAAGTTGTGAGTTAAGTACCATAAACTTCATCAATGGATTAATAATGTATGCCATAATATCTACAATAATTGATACTAACAGGATATAAATTATTATAGGAAGATATCAATTATATCCAGGAGCACTACAAGTGATGAGTTAGAACTATCATCTTGTACTTCGACAAGTACAAATGATATATACCTGGTATATGGAGAAGAAGGTATACTACTTTTTGTGGGACACAAACTAGTAATCCTTATATTAATTTGATCTAGTATCATAACTAGGCAATGGGGATGAGTGAGTTAAGCTCATAATATCCATTGGTATCCATACCTATGAATACCGAGTACGTTGCAGCTTCTAAGGTAGATAAGAAGTAGTTAAATGAAAGTATTTGATATAGTTCTCAGATTCTCACCAAGTGAGAAAAGTATTATCATAATGTTAATTATGATATTATTACTAACAAAGCTGTCAATGGAAAAAAGTGATATACTCAGGGATACCTTATCTTGAGAAGTTTTACTCAAGGGGATGAGGTAGCATACAAAAGATATACCATGCAGCAAAAACGTGGCAGACCCAGCAGTTAAAGCCATAACTCAATAGAAGCATGATTTTATCATGTGAGTAGCTAACAAGTTTGGTTAGAAAGTTTGATCTAGTGAAAGTGGGAGTGTTGAAATAGTGGGTTCCCTAGACCCAACTATGCAGTACTTTTGATTACCATATCATGTGTACAATTAGTTATACATGATGTCATCTTACCATTATAGTATAAATATTTCTGTATCCACTAAATAATGCTATTGTATAAAGATTAATTGTTGTGTTGAGAGGTTATAGAAGATCCCAAGCTATAATTAGAACCTTGAGATACTATTCCATTAATCTTAAATATATGTTCTATGGTATAGATACATCTTACTAACTGGACATAGTAGATGTTTGACTATTAGGTGTTGGGGGCTCATAAGCATTAATAATTCTTCTCATGAAGTCTTCCCAGACCAAAACTTGGTCGGGTAGATCTAACTGGTTTGGTTTTGAGACAAACCAGACCCTGAAAATGGTGTTAGGGGTTACCTGCACCAAGGGAAGAGTGAAGGCGGGTGGAGACGCCATCTGCATGAGCTAGAGAGAGCGGGCTGGGGGCGGCGCCTTAGTAGGAGTGCACCACTGTAGGGAGGAAGCCGACAACGGTTTGGGCTATGACACTATGGCCATCGGAGGATGCGGGACGCTATAGGGGAGGGTGTCAGGATGGCTGGGTGGTTGGACAGGTGGGAGCTAGGCTAGAGGATGGTTGGCGCAATGCTCCGGGAGGTGGGCGGACTCGCCGCTCGTCAGATCCACTGGAAGAGGGTGGAGGGTCGCATTGCTTGGGGTTTCCAGTACAAGAGGCTAACGGACGGGAAAAAATAGGTGGTCCAGCAGTAAAGTGGTTGTAGGATCTGGTTGGGATAGAGGGTGGGAGGTAGGAGACCACCAGGTGGAACAACGGTGAAGGCCTGTTCTAGGTGGTAGGCAACACATATCGCCGACAAGGTGGGTGCGGCACTACTGCGGTAGAGGGGAGGTGGTCGGTGACCGAGACGGAGAGAACCAGTGGAGCATGGGAGGCCTGCTCCAATGGGATGAGGGTGCCGGATGGAAGCCTGGTGCAATGTCGTTCCATGCAAATGGTAGGGTGGCGACCTGCCTATGTTTGGAGTAAGGAGAAGGGGGTCCATGTGGACCCCTTATTTTTCCCTTTAAAAAAAAATTATTTTGTGTGTGTGTGTGTTTCTTCATGTACCCCCCGACACCAAGGTTTTTTTATTCCCTCTTGTGTCTCCTCCTTTAAAAAAAAGGTCTTCTCCTTTATTTTGTTTTTAAAGGAAGTCTCCTCCCATTTTTTTAAATTCAAGTCCCCCTTTTATTTTTGAAGGTCAAGTCTCCACCCCCTTTGCTCATTTTTTTCTTTTGTGCGTTTTCCCACACACAAAAATTTCTAAAGGCTGCTTAGACTTTAAAAGAGAATAATAATATTATTAAAATAAAATAATAACTTATTATTTTTATATCATTATAATAATAAAATAAATATCATTATAATAATAAAATAATTATTCAAATTATTAAATTATAAAATTATAATTTGCACAATTAAGATTATTTCTGATGAACCAATAGAAACTTGATCAGTTCCGCAGGATGAAACAAAATTTTAGAACTTGAAATCAAACCTCACACCATTCCATTCCATTCTATTTTAAAAAAATTTTCAAAAAAAGGCGAGGACCAAAGCATCCGCACAAGGAGAGAGAAAAAAAAAGAAAAAAAAGAGAAAAGAACCAGACAAGATAAAGGAAAAAGATAAAAGATAAAAGAAAGAAAAATAGAGGCTCGGGGGCCTGAAGTAATGGAGGCCGAGAGCATCCCCTCGTATCGACGTGCGGTTTGAACCGATGGGATCATTTCTGAACCCTATACTTAATTGTAATGAAAATATAATTTCTAAGATAAAAAAATCAACGTGATCCATCTGATAACACTAAAAGGTTTTGGGCACCACAGCGGATGCCGGTGGGCTGGGTATTTTAAAATTTTCATTGGAGGATCGACGATACTTGTTGACGCTGAAGATCTGAGACCCATTGAGCTCTGAGGATCTCACATAAATTATAAAGAGAAAAAAAATTAAATTTAAAACATACCTATTTCAATCTGAAGCTGTGGTCGACTGTATCTCATCGTTGGTGATCATTATTCAAAGGATCCATAGTAGGAACCCTCTATATCATCCACACATGCTTCAAAAACCCACGAATGTGTTGATCGTCGAATTTTGGGTGCTAGAGCGGAGATCCGACGACACTTTTGACGTCCCGACAATCATTGCATCGAGATCCCTTCGATACTTGAGGAAGATCTTGATCCTAGCTCTTAGATCAACGACTTCTCTCTCTAGGAAGCATGAGGAGAGAGAGGCTCTCATTTTCATTCCATAAATGTGAATTAATAGTTAGAACATCCACACAAGAGAGAGACAATCCTCCTTTATTTATAGTGGAGTTGGTAAAATACCCAGTTGGGTTCCCCGACCCCCGTTTATTTCAGCATCCACTTAATAAATACTTTTGACAAACTAAACTGTGTAAATATTATTTATTATTTTATCACATACTTTTAATATGTATAAAATATATTAAGTGATAAAAACTGATCCATTTAACTTGACTCACTATCCCACTTTATATTAAACGAACCTTGAATATTAAAATAATATTTGTTCAGATAATATTTTCTCATATTTACTAAACTTGTAAATACATTAAATAAATTCAATTCCAAATATTCATAACTTGAATATTAATGAATTTATTTAATTCTTTTTGTGATCAAAAAATTTGGACAACACTCGGACCCCATGGTGGGTCCCACTATGTCCATATACCTATTCAACTGAATAGGGAAGATTCTTGAATACACTATTGTTTGCGACCCTCTAGGCCCCTATCCTGAGGGAAGTGAATAAAATCCACAGACCAAGAGTGGATTCTAGAATCCCATCATGGCCCCTAAATAGATAAGGATTGTCATAGCAACGATAACCAACCTACGAACACTAACTATGTACTATAACATCTTTGTCATTAAATATCTCATAACGCAGGACACACACTTGTTTCATCATCCTTTTTCTTGATTTTTTATCCTTTGATATATCTGGATTGATTTTCCTTTCAAATTCTTTGGACAAATACTTATGAAGGCAGAACCATCCTGATCAACCATGCCTAAGATATACAACTTCCTAAACTTAGAAGCGACAAATCATTTCTTAACCATTCAACCAATTCATACCACCAACGACACACCCAACACATGCTAACTCGCCAACATTTGAATACCATGGTTTTTTCCTTGCATCAAAGTGTGAAATAAAATGATACACATTGGAAATGGTCTCAATTCAAGAGACCAATACACATGTCCATAGATAGGAATGACCAATGACACCCAAAAAATATGGTGTTCCTATTGGAAGGTCTGTCCTCATGATCTTACTACTATAGATCACCAAGTGTGAACTTCATGAGAAGAAGTCTCAATGCTTATGAGACCCCATCACCTGATAGTCAAACATCTACTATGTCCAATCAGTAAGATGTATCTAGACCATATAACATATATTTAAGATTAATGTCATAGTATCTTGAGGTTCTCATTATAGCATGGGATCAAGCGTAACCTCTCAACACGACAATTAATCTATGTACATCACCATTATAATAGTGGACGCAGAAGAGTCTACATTATAATGGTAAGATGACATCATGTAAAACTAAATCTACACATGATATGGAAATCAAAAGTACTGCATAATTGGGTCTAGGGCACCCACTATTTTAACACTCCCACTTTCACTAGATCCAACTTGCTATCCAAACTTGTTATCTACTCACATGATATATATCATGCTTCTATTGAGTAATAGATTTAACTGCTAGGCCTGCCATGTTTTCACCGCGTGGCATATCTGTTGTATGCGACCTCATCTCCTTGAGTAAAACTTCTCAAGATAAGGTATCCCTGAGTATATCACTTTTTTCCATTGTCATAACATGACAACTTGGGTAATAAGAATATCATAATTTATATTATGATAATAATTTTTTCACTAGGTGTGATTCCAATAATTATAAAAAATCATTGCATTTAACTACTTCTTAGCTACCTTATAAGATGTAACGTACTCAAAATCTGTAGATATGGCTACCACTAGCTTTTATGAGCTTAAATCACTCATCACCTTAGCCTAACTGCAATACTAGATCAAATTTATCTAAGGATTACTAGTATTTGTCTCACAAAAACTAGTATACCTTCTACTCCATATACCAGGTACATTTCATTTGTACTCGCCGAAGTACAAGATAATAGTTCAGATTGCATCACTTATAGTGATCCTGGATATAATTGATTTCTACCTACTATAAAGTATATCCTAGTAATATCAATTATTGTACATAACATGGAATACATGATTGATCCATAGTTGAAGCATGTGGAACTCAATTCACAACTTTAATCTCTTTTTATGTTCTGAACTTGTCAACCTGAAGAGATTAAGACATTTGACATTGACAACTATTCTAAACTTGAATTATTCTGACTTTTATTTTTTAATACAATTTCACTTTATGTATGATTGATTGGGTCCAATCAACCATTAGATCTACTTCGATAGATCCAGTTCCCTAGAATTTAGGTTGCTACTTTAAGTTAATCATTAGAGAATTACTTTTATTCTGGTATTAACTAATTTTAAGACCATAATCTGTTTCCATATGTTATACATATTTCTCTTGGAAAACTTTAGAGCTCCCACCAACCTTTAGTAGACACAAGAAAAATATTCATTCAAAATAAATTCTCTAAGATCTTGTTGCTTAATTTAATCCAAAATTGGAGTTTAGTAATTTGAAACCCTTATTGGCATCATATGACATCATCATCCCTTTCTGGTTGCATCGTATAGACACCTTCCATGAAAGATGATCTTGACATTCAATGACTAATATAATGATCTCATAAGTTTAGCTATGATAAGTAAAATTCTAATGGATTTTGGCATGCAGACTTGGTATAACCAATCGAGCCTTATTGGTACTAGGCTTGTACCATCCATGTGACTTCTCATTTGAATACCCACTGTAGTATTAAATTTATAATCCCCTTTACAATTTTATACATGGAATCCATTATTGAATTTAAATTGATCTTTTAAATCTTAGCTAATTTTATTATACTTCTTACTAGTAGGATTTATTATTTTCAATGAATAACTTATCACCAACTACAGTGAATATAAAACCATCACCATGGTTTCATCCTCCCTACACAGTATGTGTCACTGGAACTTTCTTATTCCACATGTACTTGTGGAACTTTTTCTTATGTCAACCATTTGTGTATCTCAAGCATTGACTAAGTCAAAGTCAATTCATCTCCCACTATCTCTAATAGAGATATGCACCCTTATATACAAATATAGTCTAATAATTGACTAAAAAATTTCTATCTTAGGTATTTATGTAATATCCTAAGAAACTTTTAGGATATTTACTCAGATGCACAATGTTTTTAACTCGATTCATGTTTGTTTAAATCCTAAATAAACACTCTTCATATTTAACAAATGTCCTATGAAGTAATGGATTTTAATCATACTAAGACTCATATTATATCCATTTTTCATTTTTTTGTCATGTTTTTTATAGTTTTACACTATTATTTTTAAAACACATCTTGAAATATAATGGGAGTTTCTGCAAGTTGCAACATTGATACTCCATACACCATAACTTTGATGTATAAAATGTGTGGTTAGAAATTGTTCCATGCTACATTTTTTTGATCAATGTTAATATGTAAGACTCATTATCGATCCTCCTTATGAACATCAATATCATGATGTAGACAAGGTAACATGCATTCAAGAATTACACCACACTACATTATCATGATCGATGATAGATGTTTGGTCAAGATATTCTTCATCATGCCGATCTGAAGCAACTCATATATTCTGACCATGCATATACTTCACTATTTCATTCCTTAATAACTTAAAGGAATCTTATGTAGTATCTTTACCACTATCTTTCATTTGGAATAGTTCACTCTCTCTTGTTGAATTAACCTCCAAAGCTTTATGGCATACCTTTATTTCTAAAGGTTTCTTTGTCTAAACTAAATATTTCAATAATACCAAAGGTGTTTAGCTGTACTGAGCCTAAATACCATACTAGGTATATTCTTGATGTCCAATTTTAGTTTTACTTGACAAAGAATCATCTTTCCATAATTGGATAAGTCTTACATTTTATATTCATCATGTATTGCCTTTGATTCAAGTATGTTAGAACTATTTGTTGAGTATGAGACACCACAAAAAACATTCATTCCAAAAATTGGAATAATGTCTCATTATGAACAAAGGGAATGTGATATAAATGTTTTGGTTATAATCAACAGATTTTTTATCTAGAATCATTCACTTGGTAAATAGAAGTTATGTGTTTCTCACCACTGACTTAGGAATCACCCTTTCTCATCTTCTTGGAGAAGACACTTTACTTCTTATAATGTTCCTATAATTACTTGGTTACTATATTTAAATACACATATGTTATTGGCATATTTTATTCAATACCCAAGAAGTATGTTAGAAACATTAATTTATATTGAAAAATATACCTGAACGAGAAGCGGGTACTTTCTTCTTGTATTTCAGTTCATTTCATTTTAAAATTCTATAAATTTATTTCATTACATGTGATGAAAATAACCTCCTTTTAAATAAAAAAACACTTTTCCTTGAAGGAAATCACAAAGGTTCCTTTGGCGTAACTTTTGATAGGCCAATTCTCTTTGTCATTCAATTTATTCTCCTTAAGAACAAATGATGGAACATTATTTAATATTATTATTACTTGGAGAATGTTAGCTTAATGGTAAGGAAGCACTTACTCTGTACCATTCGTTTGTATACTTAAATGAAACAAGATTAATTTGGTGTAAAAGGTATAAGAATGGGATTGTATGAAAGATTGTGAACTGTCTTTCACTTTAAACAAACCAAGTGCAATCATCACATTCTAATCTTACTAAGATTTCTCCTTGGAAACTTCTTGGAGATGAGACTACATGTAACATCATCCATGTCATGATGTAGCTACCTCAACTAACATCATACATTGATGATAGCATTATGACATAACCATCATATTCTTGATTCATGAGTCTCCTATAAGTAATTTTACACTCTCTCTTCTTGGGGTGGCTTAACAGGTTGGGACACTAACACATTGAATTTCTGATAAAGTATTATTATGCATGAGCACCTATACCACATTTTGGAAATTCATGCTAGTTTGGACATTAAATTTTTCCAATATTAATCATAGTTTTTTATTGTGGTATTAATTTCCATTTTTCTATAATATAAACTTTAGTAGACTATACTATTATGTTGATTACTGAATGTGACATTAAATGTCTCCCACTAATTTTTTGAATTCTAGGAACCCTCTGTACTAGAATCAGAATACTCTATAGTTTGATTATTCTAGTGGCAAGGATCCCTGAACCTCCCTCATATTCTACAAGCTATAGCTACGCCGCTACTTGGAGGGTCTAAGGTAAGATTTTGGTTGTCCAACCACATTAACTCGCAGTTCCTTGATATATTGAGTGAAGTCCCAGATTCAAAAATAATTTCTTGATTTACTCAACGCTTTCCTATAAAATTACAAAAAGATAGATATGGATATTTCTTTGCTGCAATTTTAGTTAAGTCAACCCATCACCCTAATAAGAACTCCCCGGTAGTAAGAGTCACCCTCAACTATGGCATGAACGACACCCCAAACACCCAGTTTTGTTCAAACTTGAATGATGGAAGGCTATAATGAATTAATATTTTTAAGGGTTTTGTGTTTTTCTCTCAATGAATGTGATCCATTTCAATTAATCTTGTACATCTATGTTGTCGCGCTCACAACTGAACATTAATAGAGAAACAAATGTCACTTATTTATGCGTTTTATTATTTATTATTTTAAGTATTTATCTCGCTATTTTTAAATGCATAAAATAATAAAAAAATGAATAAAGTTTAACTGCTACCCAACTGGTTTTGAGCATTTAAATGACCTAAGGGTTTCATACCTAAGTCAGAGCTTGACTCATGATGTAGCTTTCCCCCTGTCTTGTATGTTCGCTTCTCTTCTAAAGTATCACCTTGTCTTGGTGGGGTCCACATCACGTCTTGGAGTACCTCCTCATATTGGTGGGGTCCATGTCACATCTTGGAGTACATCCTCATCTTGGTGGGGTCCATGTCACATCTTACATCGTCTTTGTCCAAAGTACAAAAATACTCGCGCACAGGCAAGGGGGACTGGGGTATAAATATACATCGGGTAAAATTGGATGTGCATGCCCTTATACATTTTAACTGAAAAGAAAGATGATGTGAATACCATCTATTTAATTAATTACAATCATCCCATGTAGTTAAAATAATTAATTAAATAAAACTAACATACAAGGGTTGGTTCTTAAGACCATAATGTGGGTAAAATGCAAAATAACATTAAAATGCATTAAATAAGTATGAGGGTCATAAATTAAATTAAATGAATTAAAAAATTCAACTAATTTAATTAATTATCGTTCCTCTAATTAATTTAATTTTAACATCAAAATTAAATTAATTTAAGTTATTTTAATTTAATAATCAAATTGAATTAATTTTTATTAGGGTATTAAAATTTATTTATTTTCATCCACAATTAATATATTAATTAATTTAATTTAAATTATGTAATTAAATTAATTAATTATATTAATTGAAATTAAAACTTGGGTCTCCAAACCATGCTCTGTCCTGTCACGGGTCACGCTGAACCTGTGCATACCTGTAATGGGTTAGGCATAACTCGTGCATGGCTTAACTGGGCCAGGCAGGTCCACCGAGACCCAAACTTGGTCGAGAAGATCTACCTAGTCCAGTTTCAAGACAAATCAGACCCTGAAATTGGTGTTTGGGGTTACCTGCACCAAGGTAAGAGTGGAATCAGGTGGTGGTTCCATCCGTATGAGCCGACGAGAGTGGGTTGAGGGGCAGCGGCTCAATGGGAGTGCACCGCTGCAGGGAGGAAGCCGGCAATGGTGTGGGCCACGACACTATGGCTGGAGGAGGAGGCTAGACACTATAGGGGAGGGGGCTAGGATAGCCAGGAGCTAAGATAAAGGATGGCCAGTGCAGCGTTCCAGGAGGTAGGTGAACTCACCGCTCGTCAGATCCGCTGGAAGAGGGAGAAGGGTCGCACTAATTGGGGTTTCTAGCATAGGAGGTCGGTGGACAGGGAAAACCAGGCGGCACAATAGTGAAGCGGGAGACGGCTCCAGTCAGGACAGAGGGTGGGAGGTTGGATACCACCAGGTAGCACAATAGTGAAGGCCAGGTCTGGGTGGCAGGTGGCACAGATCGCTGGTGAGGTGGGTACAGCACCACTGCGGCAGAGGGGAAGCGATTGGCAACTGGGATGGCGAGACCCAATGGAGAATGGGAGGCCAAATCTGATGGGATGATGGCACCCGATAGTGACCTAGTGCAGCTTCATTCCATACAAGTGGTAGTGTGGTGACCTTCCCACGTCCAACGATGCTTTCGACGTTTCAACAATCACCGCATATATATTCCTTCGATGATTGAGGAAGATCTTGATCCTAGCTATTGGATCAAATACTTCTCTCTCTAGGAAGCAGCAGGAGAGAGAGGCTCTCATTTTCATTCCATGAAAGTGAAGTAATAGTTTGAATATCCACACAAGAGAGAGAGCCTCCTCAATTATTTATAGTGGAGTTGGTTAAATACCTAGTTGGGTTCCCTGGTCCCCATTTATTTCAATTTCCACTTAATAAATAATTTTGACAAACTAAAATGCATCAATATTATTTATTATTTTATCACATACTTGTAATGTATATAAAATATATTACATGATAAAAAATGATCCATTTAACTCAATTTGATATCCCACTTTATGTTAAACAAACCTTGAATATTAAAATAATATTCGTTCGATTAATATTTTCTCGCATTTACTAAACTTGTAAATACTTAAAATAAATTCAATCCCAAATATTCATAACTTTAATATTAATGAATTTATTTAGTTATTTTGGTGATCGAAAAACTTGGACAACACTCGGACCCTGTGGCAGGGCCTACTATGTCCATATACCTATTCAACTAAATATATCAGATTCTTGAATACGCTATTGTGTGTGACCCTCTAGTCACATATACTGATAGTAGTGAATACAATCCACAGACCAAGAACAGATTCTAATAACTCATCATGTCCTCTAAAGAGATAAGTATTGTCATAGCAATGAAAACCAACCTACGAACACTGACTGTGTACTATAATCTCTTTGTCATTTAAATATCTCATAAAGTATGACACACACTTGTGTCATATTATTTTTCTTTATTTATTATTTTTTGATCTATCTAGATGGATTTTCCCTTTGATTACTTTGTCCAAAGACTTATGAAGGCAACACTATCCTGATCAACCAGGCTTGAGATATACAACTTCCTAAACTTGGAAGCGAAAAATCCTTTCATGACCATTCAATCAAAATCATACCACCAATGGTGCACCCAACACAAGCTACCTTGCCACAATTTCAATACCATGGTTTTTACCTTTAATCAAAGTACGCAATCAAATGATATGCATTGGTAATGGTCTCAAGTCAGGATACCAATACACATGTCCGTAGACCAATGACACCCAAAACATGTTGTGTTCTTATTGGAGGGTTTGTTCTCATGATCTCACTACTAGAGATCACCAAGTGTGAACTTTATGAGAATAAGTTTCAATGATTATGATCCCCCAACACCTGATAGTAAAATATCTACTATGTATAGTTATTAAGATGTATCTAGACCATAGAACATATATTTAAGATTAATGTCAGGGTATCTCAAGGTTCTCATTATAGCCTGGGATCTGTTATAACCTCTCAACATGATAATTAATCTATGGAAATTAATATTATAATAGTGTACACAAAACATTATACACTATAATGGTAAGATGAAATCATGCATAACTAACTATACATGTGTTAAGGCCATTACCACCAAGTCTAATGACCATCATGTTGTGATCCGATTTTTGAAAGAGCACATATTTTCATGATTTGGAATTCTAAGGGCTATAATCAGTGATTGAGGAACCAATTTCTGCAACCACCCTTTCTCTTCACTCATGTCTAAGTATGGTATTTCTCATAAAGTTTCCACTATGTACCATCCTCAAACCAATGGTCAAGCTGAGTTAGCAAATCAGGAGATTAAGAAAATTCTTGAAAAAACTGTGAATCTCTCTAGGAAATATTGGTCCGAGAAACTCTTGGATGTGCTTTGGGCATATTGTACAACATTAAAAATCATCCTAGGAATGTCACCATATAGGTTGGTTTATGAAAAAACATGCCATTTACCTATTGAAATTGAGCATAAGGCCTTTTGGGAAATCAAAAAAATGAACTTTGACATTTCTTTGGCCAAAATAAGTAGGAAATTACATCTTAATGAACTTGAGGAATATAGGATGGAGGATTATTAATATTCAAGGATAAATAAAGCTAGAGTTCAAGCCTACCAATCTAGTAATATCAAAGTCAAACACTTTGAACCAGGAAAATTCATGCTCTTGTATAGTTAAAAACTTTATTTACTCCTGAGAAAGTTGAGGTCCAAATGGTCAGGTCCATACATAGTTCATAAGGTGTACCCCCATTGGGAAGTATAGATTTAGGATCCCATAAGTGATCACATTTTCAAAGTCAATGGTCATAGGGTAAAACCATTCATTGAATCATTCAATAAATAGGAAAAAGAGGTTGAGTTAACTGATACAACCTATGAACCAGGAAAAAATTAATAGATTTAGGATCCATGTCGGGCTAACGACGTTAAACAAAAGCGTTGCATGGGATGCAACCCATGGTTTTCTTGTTTCCAATCATTATAAATTGTCTTTATTTTTCAAATATGATTAATGAATTATTTTGATATTTAAAAAAATACTTAATCAATCAACTCTGAATATGATAATACCTTATACTGTTGACCTTCTCTTCTATTATAAGTATGGATGGGTATGAAAGGGGGCTTCCATATTCATCTGTGTCACATGGTGTGATCTCTTAGTAATACCTTACCCAAAAATTTAAAAAGATGATAACATATCATCAGTTTATTTTATTTTTATGTGTTTTTAGTTTAAAAGAAAAATAAATAAATAATTTTAAAAAAATTAAAAGGACACATCGTAGGTCATGGGGAAAACCCCTTCATAGCTGGCGAAGATGCAAGGACTCGAACTTGGCACCGAAGAGAGACATGGGCACATGCTTTCCACTGACTTATGGCTTATAGTGCTTACTTATTCTATAGTTTTTGTATATATACTTTTATTTTATTTTATTTTTATATAAACAAATATATATATATATATATATATATATATATTGTTTTGTTTTTTTGTTTGTTTGTTTTTTTTGTTCTACTATGGACCTCTACGAGTGACATGGATATCGAAGGATTAAATCGGAGCAGCACAAACTTTGACTTCAACCACCAGGTTACTTTATTTAATGATTCTCATTTTCAATATTCTCTTTGAACTCCTTACCTCTACCCCCTTCTATGTTTTAATCTCTTTAAACATTGGGGATAATGTTATTCTAAGTTGGGTGGGGGGTGAAAAGAAAGAAAGAAAAAATCCTTGTGAAATAAAAAATGTGTGTAAATGGATGGAAAATTTCCTTCAACTTTGAACATGATAATAAACATTGAAAATTTTGAAAATGAATATCAAATAATTTATCATTCCTTGATTATGATTTTAATCCATGTATAATTTCATGATCATAGATTTTGGAAATTGTGGATGTCTAATGTGATATTTCATTGTTTATATTTTCATCAAAATAAAAAAAGATCACAACACAAGTCCTTTGGATAGTGGGGTATTAGTTTGAGTTCATGGGGTACCCTAAATAAATATCATATGTTTGGTGATCATTTTAGTTTTTATATGAGTATTTAAAAAAAGTCAAAAAAAAAATCAAAAAAAGAAAACAATAAATTTGCGCGCAGAGAAATGAATTGACCTAATGTGTGACTTTCGGCACCTAGGGATCATGAATCCATAGTTTTCTATCCCATAGTTAGTAATTTTATCTTTATTTTTGGTAATTTGACTTTTTTTTACCTAGTTAACTCGATATGATGCCCGAGTATGTGGGCTTCACTTGGTGCCCTAAGGTCTTTGAGCCTGGGAGTCATCTGCAAAGTCTCGATACATGAGTTGACTCTATTGAGTGAAATTTTAATTACCATGGAAAAATTAAATTTATATATATATATATATATTTAATAATCATATTAATATTGAAATGTGATTTCACCTAGAGCTTCCATCATTTCCCCCTTGAATAAAGACGAACCCCCATGTCTATTGTGGTACAAAACACATCATAATGCTTAATTGATATTCAATGAAATATAGCGATGAATTTGAATGAAGGAATGGGATTAGAATTAGGATATTCTTATAAAACTATATTTTATTAAAATATTTTTATGGTTTTATGATTGTTTGGTATAAGGGTTTTTGGTGATCATTGTGTATTAAAATGTTTTTGGAAAAGGGAATTCGAATTTCATATATTTTGCTCGGGACTAGAAAAACTCAAGTTGGGGGTGTGATTAGACACTAAAAGAGGATAATATTCATTGTTTATATTATAATAATCATGTTATTTATTAATAATAAACACCATTTTTAGTTAATTTTACACTTTGAACATTATTTCATATTATTATTGTAATTCCTTATTAAAATTCACTATTACATGGTACATTATTGAACACCTCATTAAACACAAAATGGTATTGATTTTATTTTAATATTTTATTTTCAAGTCTCCCATGTTATGGGGAACAATTAATTCCTTTTGAGTACTTGGATATTCACATTGGAATACCACCAAAGTGGGCCTTGAACCAACAACATTCTGGGCCAAGTGAACTGGAAAACAACCCAATAAAGAGACTGTAGCGGCCAAGATCCAGGCCCAATAATTCTGAACATTGAACTAAAGATATAGGAAACAAAGGGTAACATTTCATCAAATAGTTAAAAGAGATAATTTTTACTTTTTAATGGATTTCTAGGTGGATTAAGTTGAAGATGAAATTCTGGGCCAAATTCTGCGGCCCAAAAACACATCCTACCATTTTGATCATATCTCGAAAAAAATTCTATTTGGGATGTAATTTTACAGAAAACTGGGATAAATCTGGATCTTCATTTTATTATTCTACATCCCACTCTAATTAGGCCATCTAAAAGGTAATTTCAATGACTCTATTCAGTGGATGCAGGCTGGCTGCCACTTCAGGTCAAGGATAAAAAATTTCATTCTCCTTACTTTCCACCACCCTAGGCCTACCATACTCAAGTGGTATGCTTTTTACTATTGGGAGACAGACCCATGCCTCTTAAAATTCCTATTTAATGTATTGGTGGTGAATAAGTTGATCATATTGGAGCTTTGTTTCCATAGAATTCACGTGTTGGTAGGTTACTTCTTAAGTGGTCGCTTGCAGTTTAACTTGGGTTGTCGAATCCTTAGAGACCTAAGAAGTAACCTAAAAACACGTGCATTATATGGATTGTTTTTGGATATGAAGTGGCCAAATTGGGTTGATTTTATATGGGTTTAATTTAACTCTAATATACTTAAGTTAATTCAAATTAAAAGAATGAGTGGATCCTATGTTATCACTTGGGGTGGATTGGATGAATTCCTTTTTTTAACAATTTCAATTTCATTAACTTAAGAAGGATTAATTCAATGAATTCAAACTAACCTCATACTTTAATGGATAAAATACTTCACAAACACATGATAATAACATATACACTTGTAGGATCATTTTAATTATTACTCCAAGGTAAAGGATCTTATTATAACAAAAAAGTGGGGTGATAAAATTCAACAAGGAAGAGGAGGAGAGAAAATCCTTGAATAAAATAAAATCAAGTAAAATAAATCAATAAAATTTAAATATTGAGAAATAACATCTAATCCTACTCCCTTGTATCAACCAATAAAATAGTTATCCCTCCATTAATGACATTTTATCAACGGAAGTGGGAAGTAGACTCATAAGGGTGGAATTGAAGAAGTAAAAACAAAAAAATAATGATCACTCCACCGTTGTGTGAATAATATCACAATGTTTGGTGTGAATAAGTTCACACCATGAGGAAAAAGTATCAACGTGATATGAATAAGAATAGAATAAGAGAATAATAATAACTTTTATAAAAAACTAAGGTGATTCAAACAACTTACATGAGATAGATGAATGTTACAAATAAAAATCGGCATAATAACATTACAATGAAAAAAAAGCTCAAATATGATCAACTAATTCAACAAAAATGACATAAATAGTCATTTGAAGAGGCATGGGTCAAGATACCAAAATTATAAAGCATCCCACTTGAGTATGGTAGGACTAGGGTGGTGGAAAGTAAGGGAGAGTGAAAGTTTTTTATCCTTGACCTGAAGTGGCAGCCCGCTTGCATCCACTGAACAGAGGAGCTGAAATTACCTTCTATATAGTAGAATAAGAGTGTTACATAGAATAAGAAAATTTAGCTACTAATTTCTACTAACTACCTGTAAAATCTCACCCAAATTGTAAGTTTTTTTCTAGATATTATTGAAATGGTGGGATTTTTTTCAGGGGCACATAATCTAGCCCATAATTTCATCTTCAACTTGGGCTGCCTAGAAATACATTAAAACATCCAAATTAACTCTTTTCACTATTTTATGAAATTTTCACCTTGATTTACTATATCTTATATTCAATTTTATGATTTATTGGGCTTGGATCTTGGCATCTACAGTAGTTTTATTGGGCTGATGTCCAGTTCACTTCGCCCATAATGTTGTTAGTTCAAGGCCTACTTTGGTGGTCTTACAATTTGAATATTTAAGTACTAAAAAATTATAAATTGTTCCCAATGTAATGAAAAAACTGAAAATTAACTATGAAAATAAAATCAAGATCATCGGGTATTTTATATGATGTTAAAAAATGTACCATGTAATAGTACATTTTAAGAAGGATTTACAATCATAATGTGAAGTGATGTTCAAAGTGTAAAATGCACTAAAATGGTGTTTATGAATAATGAAGCACATGAATATTATATATATTAACAATGAATATTAGACTCATTCAGTGTATAATCAGGTTTCAAGGGAGTTTTGTGATGTTTTTTATAGTATTTTCAGGGTTTTTAGTTTATTTAATTATAAATAATTCTATATTATTAAGTTTTAATTTTAATTTAATATTTCGACTAACGGAAACATGATATGATTTGATTTTAAAATTTTTTTCCACAAATAAATAATATTACTTATCAATTTTATTATTTTTATGAATGCTTTGAAAGTACTATTCATTTATTAATTATGATGTGTATCAGTTATATTTTCATATATATTGATTTTTATACCAGAAAATTATATTTCACATATAAGATATATTGTGAAACATATATATTTATATATGTATGTGTGTTGCAGATATATATATACTTATGTTTTAAAATATTACGAAATGTTTTTATTATGAAACATGATTATATATATACATATGTATATGTGTATATATTAATTATATATATACATATTTTTGTCTATATATATTTTTATATATTGTATCATGTTTTAATGGGGAATAAAAACGTGTGTACTTAAATATTTATATATGTATATATATGGGAGTAAAAAATGATGATTTAAATTTTTGTAAAAGGTATGCAATATGTAAAGATAGTTTAAGTGTTTTAAATGTATAAAATTTATGATATTTAAATATGTGGTGATTAAATATAATAGAGATAAATTGTAAATTAAATGTGTTACTCATGAATAGTGGGTGTGTGGGAGTTATGATTTTAGTGGGAGAAAAATGTGTGAATGAATATATTAGAGAGAGAATAATTAAAAGGAAGAAAAAATAGAGGTATTGTGAAAAAAGGGAACAAATCATGAGATAAAAAAGGGTAAAAGGTGATTAGAGATAGAAGAATAAATAGGGAAATAAAAAAAGAAGGAAGAATAAAAGGGAGAGTGAGGCGTTGAAGAAGAAAAAAATAAAAGAGAGGAGATATGAGAGAGGAGAGAGGGATAAAGTAAAGAGTGATAATTAAATGAAAAAATAAAAATAAAAATAAAATAATAATGTTAAGGTGGAGGCAGTTAAATAATGGGAGGCCTTGGGGCATGGAAAAAGGGAAAAAGGGGGAGTAGGTGTTGAAGTGTGAAGAGAAGAGTGTAATGTTGAAAAAATAAAGAAATTGAGGAGAGAGAAATACTTGAGGTGTTAAAAGTGGGAAATTGTTTTGAAATTAATTTAGTTTAATGATAATAAAATATGGGATTTTTAATTGGTAAAAATTTGTATAATTTAAATGCTGAAAAGAAGCGATTGAATAAGTAGGAAAGGGGAGGCGCTGCAGAGGTGTAAAAAAAATAGGTAAAGTAAATACCCTAATTATTTAAATTTTTATACTATATCTTTTGGAATAATAATCATACTGGTGAACCATCATCCTTGTTGTATTTTTATTGATGATTAAAATGTAATCTTCTAATTTTTTTTGAAGGCATCGAGTTATAATTTATAGTTTTAATTAAATTCAAATTTTATTTTTAAATTATTGATGATGGAGAATCAAATTATTATATATTCGTGTTGGGGCTTGTGTAATTTTTTTTCATCTTTGTTGGGTCTTCAAATCTAGGTAGGGGATCCTTCATTTCTCACCAAGTGTATCATGTAGGAGGAGATATTATTTTGTTTATCTTTGGGAAGTAGTATATTCATCCTAGTAAAGATAAAGAACCAATTTAATTGAAATTAAAGGAGAAAGAGATTCTAATCACATGTTTTTATAGATTTAATCATTATTTTTATATTGATATTATATAGTCTTGATTCCATACTAAAAATAATGTATGTTGGGAGCCTTTGTTTATGTTAATTCAATATGTATTTTGGAACCTTGTCTGTTGTGATTGTTTGACATCACTTTAACTGAAATTGGTCAATCACTTGTATTTGGTTAATAAAATGGTTTCCCTAAGATTTATGGATTGTGTGATAATTCCATTAAATAAATAAGTGGAATATGATGGAATCCACTTTTACCTAAATATAAAAAATATTATGTTTTTGTGATGTTTTTTGGTGTGACCGTGTTGTGGGGTGGTGAGGTGTGACCATGTTGTGGGGCAGCGATGTGTGGTTGTGATATGAGGTAGATGAGATGGTAATGGGTTGTTTTGTGTTATATTATAAATTAGTAATTGAATTAAATTATAATTTTAAGTTTTAATTGCATGGGTTTAAGTAGATGATGAATGATTTAAATGATAAAATAAAGTGTAGTTAACATGGTTGTTGATAAATGTAAAATTAAAGGGTTGAAATAATGAAGTGAATTGGTTGGTATGGATAATAGGTTGAAATGGTTAATAAAATATTATTTTTAAATGATATGTGTGGCTAAATATAGTTGAAAGTTAATGTAAAATAAATGGACTGTTTGTTTGGAATTTGTTAGTAAGTAGGAATCCTAGAAAGTTTATTGATTTGATAATAAAAAGGATGAAATTTGAAATGTGGTTTTTGGTTTTTTGTGTGATGTTGTTCATTTAGAGGCCATGATGAAAGTGGGTAATTTTGTTCTTTAGTTGGTACCTTTTTTTAACCCCAACATTGGGTTTGTTTGTGGATATTATATATATATATATATATATATTTGTATATTTCTTGTTATTTCTATATGCACTCCACTCACGTCAAGAACCTAGTACTAATAACTAATAGTTTTGAGGGTGTTTTTCCCAACATCTCAGTGGAAAGGATGGATGGATAACCGCTCTCTCTTCCCTAGTCCATATTCCAAGTGACAATGACATGAATAGGCTGTGATGAACAGAAGGTAAAATTTCACTATTAAGATGTGATATGATGAGATGGACTATGTGTCTTCGGGTGAGTTGTGATGTGATGACCAAGTGTTTTCAGGTGAGATGATGAGATGAATTATGGTGTGAGTCGTGCATGGAAGGAGGAGGGAATGAGGTTTATTCCTTTAGTGTTCATGATACCATTTTCTTCTGGTTATGGTTGTGATGTGATGGACTAGATGTCTGTGGGCGGTATGTGATGTGATGTTATATGGAAGATGTGGGAGCACCAATACATACATCATTAGGGTGAGAGTGGAAAATGAGTGGGAAAGTGGGGTGGGGTAAACTATTATCAATATTCTTATTATTATATCATTATACATAGAATCATTACTTGGTGAGAGTGTCTTGGTGAGTATGGGTTTGGTTAGTTGACCAATTTAGGTGTTTTTAGTTCTACTGTTCTCTCACTGGTGCATTAGTATGCACTTTTCACATGTGCATGAGATACTTTGGATATCTTACTAATTATACTGGTATGCTCAACCCATGAATTTATAATATGATTTTTAGGTTTCTAGGAGGAATTTTTGGACCATGGTTGACATTACTTGCTCAGACCTTTGGAACTGCTTCTATGTCGCTACCTTAGATTTTATTTTGGGTCTTTCATTTGAATACTTTTATCTGTATCTATTTTATTTATACATGAATTATGGGATGGTTTTGGTTTCCCTTTTATATTATATCACTGAGTTTATTGATAGATGATATTCTATCCCCTATTCCTATTTATTATAGTGGGAAAGGCCTCCCATTTTTGAGATTTTTATACTCTTGGTGATAGTCACCAACCCGAGGCCTACTGGAGGCAGGACTCGAGGGTCATTATACCTCTTCCTTCATTGTTGGCCCTGGAGGGGTACCTTTGGAGGGATGGGTTCATGCCATTTTCCTCATTGAAATACTTTATAGCTTTAATTCATAATATTCATATAATATTTAGTGGTAATAAACAAAAGATTTACTATTTTCTCTAATTAACTTATATTTACATAATTCTATAAGCTTTCCAAAAGTAAAAATATTATGAGAAACTATAGTGTGATTGAAAAAATTGCACATAATTCATTAAATTTTTATAGCACCCAAATTACCATTTTAACATTCTATTCATTTCAATAAAATGTAGATAAATATTCTAAATATCCATCCCACTAATATTCACACAATTCAAAGGTCACTAAATCAGTTTATCATTGAAAAACCAGGAGAAACTATAAACAAAAATTTGATTTATTAACCTTATTTAGACACTCCATTCATCTTTATACCTTTAAAAATACATTAATATACTTTCTATACATTTATATATGTACTCAAAATCAACCATTACCCTTTATTAAAAGAATCATGGTATTCATAATGTCCTCTGTTATTTTGAATTCAAACATCTTGAGTAAACATCCATGAAACCAATAATGAATATCCATTTCAATTCCCCAAATATCGTGACATGGATTGGGTTACCATTACATGGGAAATAAATTCTTTAAGTTTACCTTTACATACAATAAAAATACTATTGTGCACCTTTAATCATTCCACAAAACCATCTTAAAGAAATTTTAATTTTCAAAATGCATTTTAGCCATTACTTTAAAAGATCTCAAGAACATGATACCCAACCTATTACCAGCTATTATTCACCACTAGAAATTATTTAATCCCCTCTCTTATATATAAATCCAATAATAATTTCCATAATAAAACACCAAACTTTAAAAACACCATACTTCAATAGAACTTCACAAAACATATCAACCAACCACTGCTTCAATTCATTCATGAATATGATCACCATCCAATTCACTCCAATTCATCAAAGAACATTTAACATAATCAAATCATCTATAATCATAAAAACTATTTAGCTTTTTAAATCAATATGAAATATGAAATTAATATTTTCTTCTTCAAACCACCTCCATCAATCTCTTGAAAGTAATTCCTTGTAATTCATGTCATGAAATCAATATAAAACTCAAAAATCCTTCACACAACCAATAAACCTCTAAACAATACTTCTATATTATAAAAAATATCCAAAAAATAAAATAATGTTTTCAAATTTAGGGTGGATATGGATAAAAATGGAAAGAGTTGATGGGGGTGAATTTCACTTTAAAAAATTAAAGAGAAAAAAAATCCAAGTTTAAAAACTTCTTTATAAAAATTAAAGAAATAAAAAAAGAATCAAATTTGAAAGAAAAACAAGAAAATAAATTTGGAATATTAAAAACAAATAGTGATTTAAAATTATTAAGAAATTCGAATATAAAAATGATTAAGCGATCAAGAATCAATTAATGGATTAAAAATTTTGAATAAAAAAATAAAATAAACTGATAAATAACTAGAATTTCATAAAGTAAATGAGACAAGATATTTTTTAAATAAGTTTGAAAATATCTCTAAAATTACCCTTATGTCTACTACCTAAAATTCTAGAGGATTTGATGAATTAATTAATTGACATTAATGGTATTCAATATGCCAAAACTATCCCCTGCTTTTTTGGTTATAGTAAGAAATCAAAAATACAATATACACTAGCTATTTGATAAGAAAGATATAAAATTCAATAATAATAGTCTCTTTTTATATTAATTTAATTTTAAGAAAACCAAGTTCCCTCACTTTAATGGTAGAGAACACTAAATATAAAAGAAAGAGGAGGAAATGGGGATTTCTTAGGAGTAATATTATTTTCTTTTAGCCTTGATTATCCCAACAAATATGATAAAACAATAGCACAAAATGGGAAAATAGTGAGTGTAAGCCTATTAAAACTTGGAACACACTCTATATAGAAGAATATGATTTATAAAGAGGTATCTTTCAGATAAATTGAGAATCGTAGAGCATTGGCATTAGAGATTGGATGATCAAGTCAGTTTCTAAGAGAACCAAGGTCTCAATTTACAAGATCTAAAACATTTGGTAATATTATAGAATTAATAAGGTGTTTTAAGTCATTTGAGTCCTTATTAGAATTATTTTTAACACCATAAATTCTCATCTTGGATATGCTATATTGGAACCATCGGGTACCTGGTATCCTCTACCAGGTAGCTGATGGGCTACCTGAAAATACATGCATGCTACTAGATCCCAATGGATAGTCAGTGCACCTCCACCAGCTAGATTGTGGAATCCTAAATTATTTATGGATGATTTACATCAGTACCATCTATTTGGTTCTCTTAAAATGGGTATATATTGGGGTCCTTCTAGATGAGGAAGATCCTAGGCATGAAACTGGTTGGCTGGTGGCACTACACCGACTAGCCAGTTCTGCCCGCATTCTTTACCTTTATGTAGTGGATTTTCCAATTCCTTCATTGACTCTCCATATTTATTCTAGATTTATTATAAATATTAAAAAAATCTATTAATATATGTACTATTATCCTTCAAAGGGTTCTAAAAATGTGTCATCAATCTAGTTTTATATCTCTTAAATGAAAATATTAAATAATTCAAGAGTGTTTGTGACCATTAAAAAAATAACATTGATAAGAACATAAATATTTCAATTTTTATGACCACAAACACATAAATAATAGTTTAATAAAAACAATAATATAACATGGTAAAGAGAAATAATTATCATGAGACCTATATTTTCTTAACCTTTGAAAACTAAGAAACATCTCCCCACAAACATTTATTCATAAACATGATTAATATTTATAAAACTTTAAAATTCTCCCCGAAACAATAAACTTCTATCCCCCTTTGATATGAATTATAAAAACACTCTCCCCCTTTCTGAAAAATTCTAAAAATTCTATCCCACTTTTTGATTACTAGAAAAGAGTTATAAATGTGTTTAGATAATAAAGATGTAAATTTAAAAAATATTTTTATTATCATTAATGATCTTTTGAGAGAGGTAAAAGTTTTGAAAATATTTCAATTTTTTTAAAATAATTTAAATAGATATTTTCATTAAATCTAAAGATAAATAAAACATACATTTTTTGAAAGTACAGTTTAAAATTTAAATAAAAATTTGAAAAAGGTTTTTGAAAAATCTAAATAATTTTTTGAAAAACAAAATAAAATTTATTTTCAGAAATTGATTTTAAAAAAGAAATTTTTTCTTCTAGTATCATTTCAGTATTAACAAGATTATACCCCCCCTAAAATAATACATCATAGGATTTAATGGGATCATATACATTTAATAAAGACTAAAATAAAGAAATAAAAGAATTGTAAAATAAAATATTTTGACAAATAATTTCATCATTAAGATTTAGTAAATATTATATTAATAAACCATAGAAAATTTAATAAGTGTATCAAAAAAAAGTGTAAACTAAAGGCCCAATAACCATTATTAGGTTTTATAAAGAGTTAACAACTAAAACAACTATTTTTGGGATAAATTAATTATAGAATCTTCACTATAACCATATTTTCATGTCTGTATCGAGACATGAATATTTTTCTTGGAGTGTTATACTCAATTTACTTTTCCAAAATTATGAAAAGTTTTGAATTTTTTAACTTTTATATCAATTTATAAAAATAATATTTAAAATTTAATAAAATTTAAATCTTTCTAAGTTATTAAGAGTTAATAATCAAAGGATAATCATACTCAATTCACCTTTGATAAAGTCAAAGAGATCAGTAAGAAGGGGTTTAGTGAAGACACCAGCAAGTTGAAAGTTGGTGCTAACAAAGTCAATAATGATATCACCTTTTTGAAAGTGATCTCATAGAAAATGGTGTCTCAAGTAAATATTCTTAGTAAAAGAGTGTTGAATGGGATTTTTAGAGATAATGATCACACTATTGCTGTCACATTTGAGAGGAAAAAAAGAGTATATTATCCCAAAGTCCAATAAAGTTTTTTTCATCCATATAATTTGGGCACAACCAATCCCAGAAACTATGTATTTCACTCTATCTATAAAAAGAGAAAACAAATTTTGATTCTTACTACTCCAAGAGATAAGGGATTTTTATAGTAGATGACAAGTTCCACTAGTGATTTTCTTATCTAGTTGGCATCCACAAAAATCGGTATCATAAAAAAAGTTCAAAAGAGTATGCCTTAGGATAAAATAATCCAGGGTTTTTAGTTCTTTTAAAATAATAGAAAAATATTTTAAGGTATTTTAAATGTGATTCCTTTGGATTTTATTTAATGCAATCACAAAAAAATGATTTCTGTATGGGTTATAGTAAGGTAATGTAAACATCCAATTATACTATGATAAAGCTTGTTATCAACTGATAGATCCACTTCATCCAATATTAGATTACATTTTATATTCATGAGAAACCTAATTTCTTTATCATTATACATACCAAACATTATTAAAATTTCATTAGTGTATTTACTTTGGTTTAGAAAGGTTCCATGAGAAATTTAGGAAATTTTAAAAACCAAGAAAGAATTTAAGTTCTTCTATAAAAATCATTTCATACACTTCATTCATTAAATAAAAAAATTCATTTCAATGAGATATTTAGTTGATTAAAAAATAACATCATCAATATAAATTATAATGATTAATAAATCATGTGAAAATGTTTTGAGAAAAATGGTGGAATCATATTTTCTCATTTTTAAATAATTTGATAAAATAAATTTAGTTAAACTATCATAGAAAGACCAAGGGGTCAGTTTTAAAACATATTGATATTTGGTTAATTTGAAAATATAATTTAGAAATTTAGTATTTTCAAAACGAGGTGTTTGGTACAATTTTTTTTCCATAAATATAACCATTTATAAAATCACTTTTGACATCCATTTGAAAATGTTTGAAATTAAAATGAGTGAAGAATACCAACAAGATTATAATTGATTCGAGTCGAGAAACAGGTGAAAAGGGTTTATATATAATCAATACCTTATTATTAATTATAGTATTTAGTGAAAAGTCAAACCTTTTTATATATAACATTTCCTTGTTTATCAATTTTGTTTTAAAAAACCCACTTGGTTCAAATAATAGGATGATTATTGGGGTGTTCCATGAGAATATAAATGTTGTTCCTTTTAAATTGATTCAACTACTCCTACATGGTAACTTTCCAATTTTAATCATTAATTGAGTTATCATGGGAATGCGGTTCAATATGAGATAGAAAATATTGATATTAAACATCTTATAATATCGACCATCTAGTATGAGTTTCAAATTTTAATTTTCTGATAACATTTTCAAGTGGATGAACTTTGGATTGAATCCAAGTCTTGGGTAAAGGAGAGGATAGGGATTCTATAGAATCTTTGATTACTTTAAAAGATTTAGGTTTAAGAAGGGTCAAAATAGGTTGTCAACACTATCGTCAATTTTTGGTTATAATTTAGTAATATTATCATAGAAATTTAGGAAGATTATCATTTAATTTGATGTAAATTGGATCTTTTAGGGTCTTGATCCTCTTATTAAAGACATAACATGATTTAATTGAGTTATAGAACCCAATAAGAATTCCTTAATAGTATTTAGGGTAAAAAATTCCTATATTATCCTTGGTAGTAAGGATAAAGAATTTACAAATGAATACTTTTAAAGAATCCAACATTTGGAATTTTACCCAATGCATTGGAGCACTATCCGGGCACACCCTTCTTAAACATTTCATTTAATGCATAAGTGTTCCACATGGATCATATAACATGGAATCAATAAAAATCATAAGTTATTTCATGATTAAGTAATGTGTAATAAATATGTGAAATTACCATTCAATATTTATATGTGCATAAAGGTGAATAACCTTGATAGATACATGGGTATGTTATTCACTACACAATGATCTTGGCTTGAAAAAACACGGTGCAATTTTGGCAGCATAACGACATGACATAAAGATTCATGAAAATGGTTGATGAGGTAGAAAATGGTGTCTCATAATATGTAAATTAAATGGAAAGTTATAGGGTCATATAGGTACATGTCCCAACAAACGTAATGGAATTTAGATGCATAATACAGAAGAATTACTTGGATGCAAAAGAGGAGAGAGAAATCCCTCACAAAATTTCGGCATGGTAACGGGTGTACATGGGAAGAATTAATGAGAGGGAAAGAGGTCTCCCATAATCCAAACATAAAGAGAGAATTATGGTGTAGGTGCGAAATCATACCCCAACATTTTTAATTGAAAAAAAAATGGGAAACAACTTAAATAAAATTGACAAAAATGAGAAAGGAAGAAAACCCTTACTTGGAAGTGCGATCCCAAAGGCTTGGGAGAGGCTTATTGGGAGATTGCAAAACCGTGGTAGGATTATATAGAAATTAGGGTATGGGTTTTTCGAACTCCAAAGGCTTTGAGTGAATAGGAAGTGAGATCTTGGGTGGGTTTATATAGGAAATGAGACAGAATTATTTATTATTTAGGTTTGGGACACCTCACATTAAACTAATCAAAACCAAAAACCATCCCATGTTTTTTGACAACATTTTTTTCCAAAGGGGATTGGAAAAAAATATTTTATAAGGCCAATGGACGAACTTCTTAAAATAATTGGGTTAATTATGTGGAGGTGAGTCACACTCTCAAGGAAAACAATTTAAAAAGACAAAATGTTTTATTAGCCTTGAAGGGTCCACTAAAGCATTGTAAAATAAATCAAACAAACCAAAAATCAAATTATTTTAATGGTAAAACATATATTGGCCGAACTTAATGTTTATATTATTTTATTACATCACCATTGAGTCATTATGATTTCATAAAACACAATATATATTTAAACGACATTTAATTTTTACCCAAAAAATTCAACTTTCTCAGAAAATTATGAAAAATTAACCATTGGATAATTTCGACTTCCTGATTTCAAAAATAATATTAATTTTATATAAATAATTTTATAAATATGTGGATTTTTAGTTTTAAAATAAAAACCGACATTTACCAAAAATTCATGGGTTTTGACAAAAACAACTTTCAAACCTTAATAAAAATTACAATTTCATTCATAAAATTATATGATCATTAATAAAAATTAATTTAACAATAATAATAATATTTTATTAAAATAATATTTAATTGAAAAATCCATTAATTCATCAAAATAAATTTCTTAGTTGAATATTAACTAAAAATACTATTTGTGCTTTAAAAATTATTTACAAATTAACAATAATAAAATGAATGCACATTCTTTATACAAAAATAATGTACATAGTCATAGTGCTAGGGTATTGTTAAATAACCCCTTATACCACCTGCATACGACTGAAGGGTAATGTGTGTGATGGTGACACACTCTTTGGGTGGCTCAGATAACATCGCTCGGGTGGTAATATCTATCAACTTCTACTTCTCCTGTAGTCGATTCTGCTCAAGCTTATGATGTTCAAGATTGAATTGGGATTGGTCAAGAGTGAATCCCAATGACACCACCTCCTTTACGAGCTCCAATAAATGGGATTCGTATAGGGCAGGTCTACTGATGAGGCCATCACTTCCTTTGTCTGAGTAAGTTGGATTTGTTAAAGCCCTATATTTATACTAATCATGTGATCAATATTCAACGGCTATATTAGAAACGATCAAAATTCATAATGGTATTCTAAAATCAAGAAACATAAAACCAATGAAGTTCATATTTTATATAACCATAATAATACATTTAATTAGATCAAGAGGAATTTCCATTAATGAATGTTTGGGTCGTTACAATCTCCCCCCCCCTAAGAAATTTTGCCCTTGAAATTTCATTTTCCCACTCTAAAAAAATGCAGGTAACTCTTCCTCATCACTTCCTCTGATTCCCACGTTGCTTCTTCAAACTTGTGGGTTTTCCACAATACCTTGACAAGGGGCATTGTCTTATTTCATAGAACTTTTTCTCTACGATCAAAGATCTTCACTGGTTTCTCCTATTAAGAAATATCATCCTCTAGCTGTACTACCTATTAAGAGAGTAAATTTGAAGGGTGTGGTATGTACTTCCTTAAGAGGGATACATGAAAGACATCATGCACTTTGTCCATCGTATGTGAAAGTGCTAGTCGATAGGCCACAAACCCGACATGATCAAGAATCTAAAAGGTGTCGATGTACCTAGGACTTAACTTTCCTTTCATTCCAAACCTCATGAGCTTCTTCCATGGGGATATGCATAGAAATACCATGTCTCCAACTTTAAACTTAAGGTCTCATCGATGGTTATCTGTATAACTCTTCTGTCGACTCTGGGCTACCTTGATATGCTGCTGAATGGTTTTCACCTTCTCCACCATTTCTTAGACCATTTTTGGTCCTAGAGGATTATGCTCACTAACTTCATCTCAACATGTCGGTGTTCTGCACCTCTTCCCATATAGGGACTTATAAGGTTCCATTCAGATGCTCGAGTGGAAACTGTTATTATAGAAGAATTCAACTAGAAGAATATGTTGATCCCAACCTCCTTTAAATTCCATTGAACATGATCTTAACATATCTTCCAGTGTCTGAATAGTTCGCTCAGATTGGCCATCAGTTTGAGGATGATAGGCTTTACTGAAGTTTAGTTCAGTATCCAGAGAATGTTGAAGACTCTTCCAAAACATAGAGGTGAATCTTGGATCTCGATCGGATACAATAGATAGTGGTACTCCATGCATCCTTACCACTTTCCTAATATAAATCTGTGCTAGTTGATCCAATGAGAAATCCTCCTGAATTGCAATAAAGTGCGCAGATTTTTTAAGATGATCCAAAACAACCCAGATTGCATTGTTGCCTTTGGATGTCTTTGGAAGTCTAGTGACAATGTCTATGGTGATGTTCCCCCATTTCCATGCTGGTATGGGAAATGGTTTCATCATCCCCTTAGACTTATGCCTATCTAACTTCACTTGCTGACACACCATGAAATTTGATGTATACTCAACGATCTCTTTCTTCATATTATCCC
Organism: Viscum album; assembly: GCA_963277665.1. Lineage (NCBI taxonomy): Eukaryota > Viridiplantae > Streptophyta > Magnoliopsida > Santalales > Viscaceae > Viscum > Viscum album. The sequence continues at coordinate 18,989,284 of OY728119.1, read as the reverse complement.
ACCAATAATTCTCTCAGATATCTCAATACATCTTTGTGTTTCCTGGGTGAATAGAGAAATTTGAACTATGTGCATCATCCAAAAGTTCCATCTTCATATCTGGACTTGATGGAACACATAGTCTTTTCCCAAATCTTACAATTCATTCTTTATTAACATTGAACTCTGAGGATTTCCCTTTTTTTATAGCTTTCACTTTATTCTGAATTCCCACATCATCCTTTTGAGCATCCTTTAACCTTTCCAAAAGAGACAGTTGAGCAATCATTTTTGAGAGGATTGATGATGTTCCCTTATTTATGATCCCCATGTCCATATTCATCAATTATAAAAATATTGGATCCTTCTCAATTCTCATCAATGATAGAATTGCTGGGTCCTTTATTATTAGAGCATATTCCGCCTTGTTCGCTTTCCCAAGGTTGTAATGGATTGAGCAGTCATAGTCTTTGATCAGCTCTAACCATCTTCATTGGTGCATGTTCAACTCTTTATGTGTGAATATATACTTGAAGATTTTGTGGTCTGTATATATTTTACACTTCTCCCCAAAGAGATAATGATGCCAAATTTTTAAAGCGAATATCACCGCAGCCAACTCCAAATCATGTGTTGGATAATTATGTTCATGAACTTTCAATTGCCTTGAAGCATAGGTAATGACTTTGTCATTTTTTATCAACACATATCCCATGACCTTCTTCGAAGCATAACTGAATACCCCCAAAATTTCTCCACTTGTGGGTAAAGTGAGCATGTGCGCAGTGATAAGACTCCTTTTTAACTCCTTGAATATTTATTCACATTCTTCTCTCCAAGAAAACTTTAATCCCTTCCGAGTTAGCTTGGTAATAGGGTTGGAAAATCGTGATAAATTTCTCACAAATTGTTGATAATATCCAGCTAACCCCAAGAAGCTACGGATATCCATTACTGATGTTGGCCTCGAACATCCCTCAATTGCATCTTTTTTAGAGGGATCCACAAATATCCCATTGCTTGTGATTATATGGCCCAATAATGAGGCCTCCTTCAACCAGAACTCACACTTGCTGTACTTTTCATAGAGCTTCTCATTCCACAAGGTATTTAGTACAGTTCTTAGATGCTCCTCATGATCCTCCTTAGTTTTGAAGTATATTATAATATCATCTATAAATACTACCAAAAATTTGTCGAGGTAATCTCTAAAGACTCTATTCATAAAGTCCATGAAGATTATGGAGCATTATTGAGTCTGAAAGGAATTACTATGAATTCAAAGTTCCCATATCTTGTACGAAAAGCAGTCTTGGGAATATCTTCCCTCTTCACCCTTACTTGATAATATCCTGACCGCAAATCGACCATGGAAAAGTATTGTTCTCCACACAACTGATCGAACAAGTCATCAATTCATGGGAGAGGATACCTTTTCTTTATCGTGATTTTTTTAAGCTCATGATAATTGATTCAAAGGTGCATTGACCCATCTTTCTTCTTGACGAAGAGGACCGGTGCATCCCATGGTGAAGAACTTGGGCATATAAACCCTTTATCCAGATTCTCATATAGTTGTTTCTTCAGATTCTCAAGCTCCACAACAGCCTTTCAATATAGAGTCTTGGATATTGGAACCACCCCAAGTATAGGATCAATTGAGAATTCAACATCTCTTCTATGAGGAAGACCGAACAATTTCTCGAGAAACACTTCAATGAATTCCCTCACAATAGGAATGTCTTCAAGGATGGTTGCCCACTTAGACTCAATCATCTAATCCAGATACGCGTGCTCATAGTGTAGTAATATTCACACTTGAGATGATGGAGCTAAAGAAGATTCATCTTCCTCCTTGCACTTTTATAGAATCGGGGGTTGATTCTCCACATGGAGAGTGATTTTCCTCTCATGGAAATTTATATTGGATGTATACAAGGAAAGCCAATCCATGCCAATAATTTCATCAAATTCCACCAGAGGGAGTATGAAAAGGTTCTCCAGGAAATTCAATCCATATATTATGATAGGGGAGGAGTTATATTCATGGGATGTGATGATTTCCCCATTTTCCGTACTCATCGACATCTTTACTTCCATGATTTGTAGTGGTGCTGTTATTGTTATACTAAACTTTTGGGATATAAAAGAATTCATAGAACCTGAATCAAAAAATATGTTAGCTATTCTTGAATGAATAACTAGCGTACCTTTCACCACATCATTTTCAGGGTTCACTTCGGCAGTAGTGATGGAAAAATCTCTCACCTGCTGCCTTGGAGGTTGTTGGTTTCCTCCGAAAACCCTTGTCTTAGAGTACTGATTTGCAAGATGCCCTGGTTCTTTGTAGTTGTAGCAATGAACATCGCTTTGAGGTTCTAACGGAGTGTTCCTATCCTCTTTTGTAGCCACAAGTTTTTCTTGTCACCATTTAACATCTAGGTGCCATTATCTTCCACACCTAAAGCATTTTATCGTCCCCTTCAGGCAATTTGCAGTGTTCTTCTTTCCACACCTTTGGTAAGTGGGGTGATGGATCTTCTTAGCACCATTGGATTCATCTATTGGACTGCCATCATTGAAGTCCACCTTACACTTATTATCCCCATGATACCCCTGAGATTCTCTGATATCCATTTCGACCTTGAGGGCACATCAAACAATTTCCTCATAGTAGTTGAAGTCACGGATAGCCAGAGCTTTCTGTAAGCTAGGTTTCATCCCACCAAAGAAGCGTTCAACATTGTATTCGGGGGTAACGACAAATACAGAGGCATGTCGTGAAAGCCTTGTGAATTTTTCCTCGTACGATCCTACAAATTCTTTATCTTTTTTCTTGAGGTCAAGGGAGTCCCTTTCCATCTTAAGTCAGAGGGTGCGCGGAAAATATTTATCGAAAAACATCTTCCGGAAATCCTTCCATTTCAAACCCCTCAATCTCCTCCTTAGGCTTCATATTTTTTATCAATGTCCACCATTAATCATCTTCAACCCACATACGATAAGAATCCATAAGAACCTTCTCTTGTTAAGAACATTGAAGGATGGAAAGATATTTTCAATGGATTTGATCCATTGTTCGGCGATTAAGGGATCAGATGATACATTAAAAGTAGGAGGCCTTTGTCTCATAAATCTCTCGATAAAAAATTGTTCTTTCTTGGGGTGGGGGGGTGAAAATTCCTCTTGACCCATGTTTCTATTCAAATCATGAGTTAACTGAGAGAGAATCATGAAAAAGTTTGTGATTCCCGCTCCCATCATATTGGACATCTCATTAGCACAATCATCACATTGATCTTCACATCAGTTGTTAGCCTGAGTCCTCATATTACCGGCCATTAGCTAGAATAAAATGAATGTTAGGGGTAACACATAAAGGGTAATCCAAGGGAAAAAATAATGACTTATAAATAAATTTTATTTTCTTAACTTATGAATCCATATGCTTCAATCTATGCTATCCATGATCTACTTTCTAACATATATTCCTAGGGGAATTTTTTTAATTCTCTTAATAATGGTTTATACTAAGCTTGTGAATTTACTAAATCATATCTCCTGGGAGTGTTGTAACCAAGAGTACAACAAGGCCCATTTTCGTGCACCAGTTCTCATTTGAGTCTATATCAAAGCAGTGTTTTTAGGTTTTACCCCTAGGATACATCTCTGCCAGAGCCGCCTCTACCTGATCATATCCAGACAAGGATGTATTTTCTTGATAAACTGCTTAATCAATACTCAAAAATACTTAGGAATGTTTTTATTATACTTATTTTTGTCTCTATGTCTTCACTAGGTCTTTCTAATCATAATCCCAAAAATAACTAAACCTATCCTCTGATACCAACTGTAACGACCCAAAGTTTCATTAATGGAAATCCCTCTTGATCTAATTAAATGTATTTTTATGTTTATATAAAATGTCAACTTCTTTGGTTTTATGTTAAGAATTTTGACCATTGCTAATATAGCCATTGAACAGTGATCACATGATTAGTATAAATATAGGGCTTTAACAAATCCAATTTACTCAGACAAAAGAAGCGATGGCCTCATCCAGTAAAATTGCTCCATACGAATCCCATTTGTCAGATCTCGGAAAAGAGGTGGCGTCCTTGGGCTTCACGCTTGACCAAGCTCAAGCTGAGCTTCATCATGTCAATCTTTAACAAGACCGTCTACGAGAAATATGGAAGTTGATAGAGATTATCACTCGAGCAATGTTATCCGAGCCACCCCAAGAGTCTGTCACCATTGCACACCTTACCCTTAGGTCTTATGCGGCTGTTTTAAGGGGTTATGTAACAAATCGCTAGTACTATGTTCATGTATATTATTTTTGTATATAATAATGAATATACCTCCTTGTAATTTTTGATACATTGTAAATAGTTTTTAAAGTACAAATAGTGTTTTTAGTTATTATTTAATTAAGAATTATATTTTATTAAATTAAGGTATTTTTGAATTAAATAATATTTTAATAAAATATTATTATTATTAATAAATTAATTTTTATTAAATATAAATGATCTTATAATTTTATGAATGTAATTATAATTTTGTTAAGGTTTGAAAGCCATTTCTGGCAAAACCCGTGAATTTTTTATAAATGTCAGTTTTTATTTTAAAAGTGAAAATTAACATATTTATAAAATTATTTATATAAAATAAATGTTATTTCTAGAATCAAGATGTTGAAATTATCCAACGGTGAATTTTTCATAATTTTCTGAGACAGTCAAAAATTTGGGTAAAAATTAAATACCGTTTAAATATATAATGTGTTTTATGACATCATAATGAAAAAATAATGATGTAGTAAAATACTATAAGCTTTATATTCGGCCAATATATGTTTTAAAATTAAAATAATGTGATTTTGGTTTTGTTTTACCTACTTTTAAAAGCATTAATGGACCCCTCAAGACTTATTAAACATCTTGTCTTTTTAAATTATTTTCCATGGGAGTGTGACTCACCTCCACATAAGCAACCTCATTATTTTAAGAATTTCATACTTTGGACTTATAAAATATTGTTTTCCTATTCCCTTTTCCAAAAACCATGGGCAAAAAACAATGTGATGGTTTGTGGTTTGGATTAATTTAATATAAGGGGTCCCAAACCTAAATAATAAAGAATTCCCTCACCTTTCCTATATAAACCCACCCAAGATCCCACTTCCTCCTTACTCAAAACCTTTTTAGTTCGTCCAACCTCTGCCCTAATCTCTATATAATCCTACCAAGGTGCCCCAAGCTCCCAATAAGCCTCTCACAAGCCTCTCTCTAGCCTTTGGAAGCACAATTCCAAGTAAGAGTTTTTTCTTCCTTTCTCATTTTTGTCCAATTTTCTTTAAGTTGTTTTGACCTTTTAATTTCAATTATGAATGTTGGGGTATGGTTTTTCACCTCCCTCATACTCCCCTCTTTATGTTTTAATGATGGAAGACCCCTTTTTCTCTCATTAAATGCCTCCCATGTACACCCATTACTATACCGAAATTCCGAAAGGAACTTCTCTCTCCTCTTTTACATTCAAGCAATACTTTTATATCATGAATCTAAATTCCAATACAATTGTTGGGGACATGTATCTATATGACCTACTTACTTTCCATTACATGTAAATATGATGAGGAACCCCTTTCTCTCTCAACAACCATTTTTATGAATTCTTATGTCACGCCGTTATGCTGCTGAAATCGCACCAATTTTCTAAGCCAATGTCATTGTGTAGTGAATACCATGACCATTTATCCATCAAGGGTATTCAACTTTATGAACATTTACTTATTGATTATAAAGTTTCATGTATGAATTCCACATTCCTTTATCGTGGAATAAATGATTATATTTTATGAATCCATGTTTTATGATCCATGTGGCACACTTATGCATGAAATGAAATGTTTAAGAAGGGTACACCCTTATAGCGCTTCAATGCATTGGGTAAAGTATAGTATCATGATACGTCATGTTCAATGAGTGTTTAATCATGATAATTTAAGTTCAAAAAGTTTTTACTCATGCTTCATGTGCAATGAGGATTTACTAATGCTCTATGTGCAATGAGCCTTGGCTCATGCTAATTCCATGTTAAATGTTGTTGCCACATTTCCATGTTATGATTATCATGATTTATCATGAGTTTATGTTTAGGTTTCTCTTGTGCTCTATTGATATGCCTAATTTCTAACATGTATTGTACTCCTTAGGTTATCCCATGCAATACTAAGTACGAGGGAATGTAGTGGTCATGTAAAGGAAGTTTTCAATAAAGATGTTGTATTTCATGTTTCAAGTTTTTATGTAATGATCCTAATCCCCAAAGACACTAAACCTCTCGATATTATTTTTTGTATCAAGTGAAGTTTTATGTAATAAATCATGTTTAAGTTTGTAATAAAAGTAGGGTTGTCATAGTTGGTATCAGAGGGAGGTTTAGTTATTTTTGGGATTAGGATTAGAAAACCCTAGTAAATCCTTAGAGACAAGACTAAGTATAATAAAAACACCCCTAAGTTTTGGTAAGTACTGAGTAAGTGGTTTATCAAGAAAATACATCCCTGTCTAGATACGAGTAGGTAGAGGCGGATCTGGTACATATGTATCCTATGGGTAAAACCCAAAAACACCGCTTTGAGCTAGACTCGAACGGGAACTAGTGCACGACAACAGGCCTTGCTGCACGCTTGGTTATGACACTCCCAAGGGATATGTTTTGATAAATTCACAAGCTTAGTATGAACCCTTATTAAGGGAATTAAAACAATGCCCCTAAGAATATATGTTAGAAAGTAGATCATGAAAATCTTAGATTGAAGCCTATAGACTCATGAGTTAAGGAAATAAAAGTTTATTTATAAGTCATCAACTTTTGTATTTGAATTACCCTTTATGTGTTACCCCTAACTTTCCTTTTATTCCATCCAATGGTTGGTAATAGGAGGAATCGGGCTAATAATCATTGTGAAGATCAGTGTGATGACTGTACTAATGAGATGCCCAATCCAATGGGAGCAGGAATCGTGAACTTTGTCACGCTTGTCTCTTAGCTAACTCAAGTTTGGAACAGAAACACGGGTCAAGAGGAACGTTTAACCCCCCCTAAGAAAGAACAAGTCACTATCGAGAGCTTCATGAGACAAATGCCTCTTACTTTTAGTGGATCATCCGATCCCACGATCGTTGAACAATGGATCAACCCCATTGAAATGATCTTCTCCATCCTTCAATGTTTTTAATAAGAGAAGGTTCTCCTGGAGGCTTATCATATGGAGAGTGAAGCTGATCAATGGTGGACGTTGATAAAAAATACGAAGCCCGAGGAGGAGATTAGGCGTTGGAATGGAAGGATTTCCGGAAGATGTTTTTCGATAAATATTTTCTATGCACCCTCTGGCTTAAGATGGAAAGGGACTTCCTTTCCCTCAAGAAAAAAGATGAATAATCTGTTGGAGCGTATGAGGAAAACTTCAAAAGGCTTGTACGATACGCTTCTGGCTTTGTCATTACCCCAAAATGAAAAGTTGACTGCTTCTTTGGTGGGTGGAAGCCTAGCCTATGGAAAGCATTAGCAATCCGTGACTTCAATATATATGAGGAATTTTTCTGATGTTCCCTCAAGGTCGAAATGGAGATCGAAGAATCACATGGGTATCATGGGGATAAGAAGCGTAAGGTCGACTTCAACGCTGGTGGTCCAATGGATAAATCCAACGGTGCTAAGAAGATCCAGCACCCCACTTTCCAAAAGTGCAGAAAGAAGAACCCTAGAAATTGCCTCAAGAGGATGAGAAAACGCTTTAGGTGTGGAAGAGAAGGGCACCTAGCTATTAACTGTCGGCAAGAAAGACCCACGACTGCGACAGAGGAGAGGAACGCTCCGTTCAAACCTCAACGCATTGTTCATTGCTACAAATGAAATGAACCAGGGAATCTTTCAAATCAGTTCCCTAATCCAAGGGTTTTTGGAGGCAACCAACAACCTCCAAGGTAGAAAGGAAGAGCTTTTGACATCACTTCTGCCGAAGTGAACCCCGACAACGAAGTGGTGACAGGCACGCTAGTTATTCATTCAAGAATAGTGAACTTACTTTTTTATTCAGGTTCTATGCATTATTTTATATCTCGAAAGTTTAGTAGAACAGTCCCAGCACCATCAAAAATCATGGAAGTGAAGATGTCGGCGAGTACGGAAAATGGGGCAATCATTGCATCCCTTGAATATAAGTCCTCCCCTATTATAATCTGTGGATTGAATTTCCTAGAAAACTACGTCATACTCCCTATGGTGGAATTTGATGCAATTCTTGGCATGGATTGGCTTTCCTTATATAGAGCCAACATAAATTGTCGGGAAAGGGAAATCACACTCCATATGGAGAATCGACCCCCGATTCTTTACAAGTGTAAGGAGGAAGATGAATCTCTTTTAGCTCCATCATATCAAACATGGATATTACAGCCCTATTAGCACTCGTATCTGGCTCAGATGATTGAGTCCAAGGAAGAAACCATCCTTGAAGAAATGCCTATTGTGAGGGAATTCGCGGAAGCCCGAGGAACTGCCTGGTCTTCCTCCTCGAAGAGATATTGAATTCTCAATTAAACTTATACTCGGGGAATTACCAATATCCAAGAATCCATATATAATGGATGTTTTAGAGCTTGAAGAGCTGAAGAAACAACTACAGGAGAATCTGGACAAAGGGTTTATACGCCCAAGTGCTTCACCATGGGGTGAACCAGTCCTCTTCTTCAAGAAGAAGGATGGGTCAATGCGCCTTTGCATAGATTATCGTGAGCTCAAAAAAATCATGATAAAGAACAAGTATCCTCTCCCACAAATTGATTACTTGTTCGATCAGCTTCGTGGAGCACAATACTTCTCCAAGGTGGACTTGCAGTCGGGATATTATCAAGTAAGGGTGAAGATGGAAGATATCCCCAAGACTGAATTTCTCACAAGATACGAGCAATATGAATTCATAGTAATGCCGTTTGGTCTCACTAATGCTCCATAAATCTTCATGGACTTAATTAATAGAGTATTTAGAGATTACCTCGACAAAATTGTAGTAGTCTTTATAGATGATATTCTAATATACTCCAAAACCAAGGAGGATCATGAGGAGTATTTAAGAACTGTACTAGAGACTTTGCGCAAGGAGAAGCTCTATTCAAAGTACAACAAGTGTGAGTTCTGGTTAAATCAAGTCTCATTATTGGGCCATATCATCACAAGCAATGGGTTATCTGTGGATCCCTCCAAAACTGATACAATTAAGGGATGGACGAGGCCAACATCGGTAACAGATATCCGTAGCTTCTTGGGGTTAGCTGGATATTATCGACTATTTGTGAGGAATTTCTCAAGATTGTACAACCCTCTTACCAAGCTAACTTAGAAGGGAGTAAAGTTTTCTTGGAGTGATGAATGCGAAGAAATCCTCAAGGAGTTGAAAAGGAGGCTTATCACTACGCCCGTGATCACTTTACCCACAAGTGGGTAAATTTTTGTTCTATTCATTGATGCTTTGAAGAAGGGCTTAGGTTGTGTACTGATGCAGAATGATAAAGTGATATATTATGCCTCAAGGCAGTTGAAAATCCATGAGAAAAACTATCCAACGCATGATCTGGAGTTTGCAGCGGTGATCTTTGCCTTGAAAATATGGCAGCATTATCTCTATGTGGAGAAATGTGAGATATATACTGACCACAAGAGTCTTAAATATATATTCACACAGAAAGAGCTTAATATGCGCCAGAGAAGATGGATAGAGCTCATCAAGGATTATTACTGTTCAATACATTACCACCCTGGGAAAGCGAACAAGGTGGAAGATTCCCTAAGTAGAAAGGACCCAGCGATTCTATGAATGATGAGAATAGAGAAGGATCCAATATTCCTAGAGTTGATGAAGATGGAAATGGGAATCATAAAAAAGGGAACATCATCAATCCTTTCACAAATGATTGCTCATACATCTTTTTTGGAAAGGTTAAAGGATTCTCAAAAGGATGAGGTGGGAATTCTGGAAAAAATGGAAGCTATCAAAAAAGGGAAATCCTCGGAGTTTAATGTTAATGAAGAAGGAATTGTGCAATTTGGGAAAAGAATATGTGTTCCATTGAGTCCATAGCTGAATAAGGAACTTTTGGATGATTCACATAGTTCAAATTTCTCTACTCACCCAGGGAGCACAAAGATGTATCGAGATCTCCAAGAAAACTTTTGGTGGGATAATATGAAGAAGGAGATCGCTGAATATACATCAAAGTGCCTGGTGTTCCAGCAAGTAAAGGCAAAGAGGCAGAAGTCTAAGGGGATGATGCAACCATTGCCCATACCAGAATGGAAATGGGAGAACATCACCATGGACTTTGTCACCGGACTTCTGAGGACATCTAAAGGCAGCAATGTGATCTGGGTTGTGGTGGATCATCTTACAAAGACAGTACACTTCATTGCTATTCGGGAGTATTTCTCTTTGGATCAACTGGAACAAATATATATCAGGGAAGTGGTAAGGTTTCATGGAGTACCACTATCTATTGTGTCTGACCGAGATCCAAGATTCACCTCTAAGTTTTAGAAGAGTCTTCAACATGCTCTAAATACTGAACTGAACTTCAGTACGACCTATCATCCTCAAACTGATGGCTAATCCGAGAAGACTATCCAAACACTTGAGGACATGTTGAGAGCATGCTCAATGTAATTTAAAGGAGGATGGGATCAACATCTTCCACTGGTTGAATTCTCATACAACAACAGTTTCCACTCAAGCATCCAAATGGCACCATATGAAGACCTATATGGGAAAAGGTGCAGAACACCAGCATGTTGGTATAAGGTCGGTGAACATAAGCTGCTTGGACCAAAAATGGTCAAAGAAATGGTGGAGAAGGTGAAAACCATTCAGCAGCATATCAAGGTAGCCCAGAGTCGACAGAAGAGTTATGCAGATAACCGTCGACGAGACCTTGAGTTTAAAGTTAGAGACATGGTTTTTCTATGCATATCTCTGTGGAAGAAGGTCATGAGGATTTGAAAGAAAGAGAAGTTAAGTCCAAGGTACATCGGCCCCTTAGAGATTATTGATCGTGTCGGGGCTATGGCCTATTGACTAGCACTTCCACCTACCATGGCCAAAGTACATGATTTATTTCATGTATCCCTCTTAAGGAAGTACATACTGGACCCTTCACATGTACTCTTTTCTGAGGTGGTACAATTGGAAGATGATCTTTCTTATGAGGAGCAACCATTGAAGATCTTAGATCATAGAGAAAAAGTTCTATGAAATAAGACAATGACCCTCGTCAAGGTGTTGTGGAGGAACCACAAGTTTGAAGAAGTGACTTGGGAATCAGAGGAAATGATGAAGCTGAGTTACCCACATCTGTTTTAGTGTGGGAAAAGGGAAATTTTGAGGGAGAAATTTCTTAAGGGGGGAATATTGTAACGACCCAAAGTTTCATTAATGGAAATCCCTCTTGATCTAATTAAATGTCTCTTTATGTTTATATAAAATGTCAACTTATTTGGTTTTATGTTATGAATTTTGACCGTTGCTAATATAGTCGTTGAACAGTGATCACATGATTAATATAAATATAGGGCTTTAACAAATCCAATTTACTCAGACAAAATAAGCGATGGCCTCAACCAGTAGAATTGATCCATACGAAGCCCATTTTTCAGAGCTCAGAAAAGAGGTGGGGTCCTTGGGCTTCACTCTTGACCAAGCCCAAGCTGAGCTTCATCATGTAAAGCTTGAACGGGACCGTCTACGGGAAAAGTGGAAGTTGATAGAGATTACCAATTGAGCAATGTTATCCGAGCCACCCCAAGAGTCTGTCACCATCACACACCTTACCCTTAGGTATTATGCGACTGTTTTAAGGGGTTATGTAACAAATCTCTAGTACTATGTTCATGTATATTATTTTTGTATATAATAATGAATATACCTCCTTGTCATTTTTGATACATTGTAAATAGTTTTTAAAGTACAAATAGTGTTTTTAGTTATTATTTAGTTAAGAATTATAGTTTATTAAATTAAGTGATTTTTTAATTAAATAATATTTTAATAAAATATTATTATTATTATTAAATTAATTTTTATTAAATATAAATGATCTTATAATTTTATGAATGCAATTATAATTTTTATTAAGGTTTCAAAGCCATTTCTGTCAAAACCCGTGAATTTTCGAAAATGTCGGTTTTTATTTTAAAAGTGAATATTAACATATTTAGAAAATTATTTAGATAAAATAAGTGTTATTTCTAGAATTAGAATGTTGAAATTATCCAATGATGATTTTTTCATAATTTTCTGAGACAGTCAATTTTTTTGGTAAAAATTAAATACCGTTTAAATATATAATGTGTTTTATGACATCATAATGACCCAATAATGATGTAATAAAATACTATAAGCTTTATGTTCGGCCAATATATGTTTTACCATTAAAATAATGTGATTTTTGGTTTGTTTGACCTACTTTTCAAAGCATTAATGGACCCCTCAAGACTTATTAAACATCTTTTCTTTTTAAATTATTTTTCATGGGAGTGTGACTCAGATCCACATAAGCAAACTCATTATTTTAAGAAGTTAGGACTTTGGACTTATAAAATATTGTTTTACTCTTCCCTTTTCCAAAAACCATGGGCAAAAAAAGGGGATGGTTTGTGGTTTGGATTAATTTAATATAAGGTGTCCCAAACCTAAATAATAAATAATTCCCCCACCTTTCCTATATAAACCCACCCAAGCTCCCACTTTACCCTCACTCAAAACCTTTGGAGTTCATCCAGCCTCTGCCCTAATCTCTCTAGAATCCTCCCAAGATTCCCCAAGCTCCCAAGAAGCCTCTCTCTAGCCTTTGGAAGCACACTTCCAAGTAAGGGTTTTTTCTTCCTTTCTCAATTTTGTCCAATTTTCTTTAAATTGTTTTGACCTTTTAATTTCAATTATAAATATTGGGGTATGGTTTATCACCTCCCTCATACTCCCCACTTTATGTTTTAATGATGGGAGACCCCTTTCTCTCTCAATAAATTCCTCCCATGTACACCCGTTACTATGCCGAAATTCCAAAAGGAACTTCTCTCTCCTCTTTTACATTCAAGCAATACTTTTATATCATGAATCTAGATTCCAATAAAATTGTTGGGGACATGTATCTATATGACCTCCTTAATGTCCATTACATATAAATATGATGAGGAACCCCTTTATCTTTCATCAACCATTTTTATAAATTCTTATGTCACGCCGTTACGCTGTCGAAATCGCACCAATTTTCTAAGCCAATGTCATTGTATAGTGAATACCATGCCCATTTCTCCATCAAGGGTATTCACCTTTATGCACATTTACTTATTGATTATAAAGTTTCATGTATGAATTCCACATTCCTTTATCGTGGAATAAATTATTATGTTTTATGAATCCATGTTTTAAGATCCATGTGGCACACTTATGCATGAAATGAAATGTTTAAGAAGGGTGAACCCTTATAGCGCTCCAATGCATTGGGTAAAGTATAGTATCATGATACGTCATGTGCAATGAGTGTTGACTCATGCTAATTCAAGTGCAATGAGGGTTTACTCGTGCTTCATGTACAGTGAGGATTTACTCATTCTCTATGTGCAATGAGCCTTGGCTCATGCTAATTCCATGGTAAGTGTTGTTGCCACATTTCCATGTTATGATTATCATGCTTTATCATGCCATTATGTTCATGTTTCTCTTGTTCTATATTGATATGTATAATGTATAACATGTATTGTACTCCTTATTTTATTCCAGGTGTATTCCCTTACTGGGCTTTATAGCACACCCTTTTCTTATGCATGTCCTCAGGTTATCCCATGCAATACTAAGTACGAGGGAATGTAGTGGTCATGTAAAGGAAGTTTTCAATAAATATGTTGTATTTCATGTTTCAAGTTTTTATATAATGATCCTAAGCCCAAAAGACACTAAAACTCTTGATCTTATTTATTGTATCAAGTGAAGTTTTATGTAATAAATCATGTTTAAGTTTTTAATAAAAGCAGGGTTGTCATACCAACTATGACCACCCTTCTCTTTTATTACAAACTTAAACATGATTTATTACATAAAATCTTCACTTGATAGAACATGGAAGATTTATAGTTCTAGTGTATTTGGGGCTTAAGATCATTACATAACAATATAAAACATGAAATACAACATCATTATTGAAAACTTCCTTTACATGGCCACTACATTCCCTCGTACTTAGCATCGCATGGGATAACATGAGGACATGCATAAGAAAAGGGTGAGCTATAAAGCTCAGTAAGGGAATAAACATGAAATAACATGAGGAATAAAATACATGTTAGGCAATAGGCATATCAATGGAGAAAAAGAGAAACATGAACATAAAGGCTTGATAAATCATGATAATTATAATATGGAAATGTGGAAACAACACTTAACATGGAATTAGCATGAGCCAATGCTCATTGAATATAGAGCATGAGTAAACCCTCATTGCACATGAAGCATGAGTAAAACCTCATTTCACTTTAATTATCATGATAAAACACTCATTACACATGATGTATCATGATATTATACTTTACCCAATACATTGGAGTGCTATCAGGGTGCACCCTTCTTAAACATTTCATTTCATGCATAAGTGTGACACGTGGATCATATAACATTGAATCAATCAACATAATAAGTTATTACATGATTAAGTAATGTGGAATAAATATATTAAAGTACCATTAAATATGTATATGTGAATAAAGGTGAATAACCTTGATAAATACATGGGTATGGTATTCACTACACAATGATCTTGGCGTGGAAAAATGCGGTGCGATTTTGGCAGCATAACGGCATGACATAAGGATTCATGAAAATGGTTGATGAGAGAGAAAAATGTGTCTCATCATATTTACATGAAATTTAAATTAAGGGGGTCATATAGATACATGTATCAACAAATTTAATGGAATTTATATGCCTAATAAAAAATAATTACTTGGATGTAAAATAGGAGAGAGAAATCCCTCACAGAATTTAGGTCTGTTAACAGGTGTACATGGGAGGAATTAATGAGAGAGAAAGTGGTATACCATCATACAAAAATAAAGAGGGCATTACGGTGGAGGTGAGAAATCATACCCAAACATTTTAATTTAAAAAAAGGTCATTAATACTTAAAGAAAATTGGACAAAAATGAGAAAGGAAGAAATCCCTTACTTGGAAGTGCGATCCCAAAGGATTGGGAGAGTATTGAGAGAGGATTCATGGGAGATTGGGGCACCTTGGAAGGATTATAAAGATAGGAGGGAATGGGTTTGTCAAACTACAAAGGATTTGAGTGAAGATGAAGTGAGAACTTGGGTGAGTTTATATAGAAAAAGAGAGGGAATTATTTATTATTTCGATTTGGGGCACCTAACATTAAACTAATCAAAACCACAAACCATCCCATAGTTTTTTCCCATGGTTTTTGACAAAGGGGAGTGGAAAAAAATATTTTTTAAGTAAAATGGCCTAACTTCTTAAAATAAAAGGGTTTCTTATGTGGAGGTGAGTCACACTCTCAAGGAAAACAATTTAAAAAGGCAAAATGTTTTATTATCCTTGAAGGGTCCACTAAAGCTTTGTAAAATAAATCAAACAAAACAAAAATAACATTATTTTAATGGTACAAAATATATTGGCCAAAAATAATGTTTATATTATTTTATTACATCAATATTTGGTCATTATTATATCATAAAACACATTATATATTTAAACGGTATTTAATTTTTACCCAAAAAATTCGACTCTGTCAGAAAATTATGAAAACTTCACTATTGGATAATTTCGATGTCCTGATTCCAAAAATAGTATTCATTTTATCTAAATAATTTTATAAATATGTGAATTTTTACTTTTAATATAAAAACCAACATTTACCAAAAATTCATGGGTTTTGACAAAAACAGCTTTTAAACTTTAATAAAAATTACAATTGCATTCATTAAATTATACGATCATTAATAAAAAGTAATTTAATAATAATAATATTTTATTAAAATATTATTTAATTCAAAAATCCATTAATTAATCAAAATATATTTCTTAGTTGAATATTAACTAAAAATACAATTTGTTCTTTAAAAACTATTTACAAAGTAACAATAATAAAACGAATGTACATTCTTTATACAAAAATAATGTATATAGTCATAGTGCTAGGGTATTGTTAAATAACCCCTTATAACACCCACATAAGACCATAGGGTAAGGTGTGCGATGGTGACCGACTCTTAGGGTGGCTCGAATAATATCGCTCGGGTGGTAATCTCTATTAACTTCCACTTCTCCCGTAGTAGGTTCCGCTCAAGCTTAACATGTTCAAGCTTGGATTGGGATTGGTCTAGAAAGAAGCCCAATGACTCCACGTCCTTTCTGAGCTTCGAAAAATGGACTTTGTATGGGGAAAGCCTACTGGATGAGGTCATCACTTCCTTTGTCTGATTAAATTAGATTTTTTAAAGCCCTATATTTATACTAATCATGTGATCACTGTTCAATGACTATATTAGCAATGGTCACAATTCATAACTGTATTTTAAAATCCAGAAACATAAACCAATGAAGTTCACATATTATATAACCATAATAATACATTTAATTAGATCAAGAGGAATTTCCATTAATGAAAGTTTGGGTCATTACAAAATACATGAGAGTTTTCCAATAACCATAATTATTTCTATAAAATAATAGAGCATGAACAAAAGATTGACCTTCAGAACCACCATGGGTTTATGGAAAAACCATTTTTAAAAAATAAATCTTTATTTGAAAAACTGGTAAAATATTTTGAAAAATAAAAAATAATATTTGAAATAATTTAAAAAAAATCAATTAAAAAATAAAAAATACTTTGATACCAAATATAGGTCAGATATGGGTAAAAATGGAAAGAGGGAGGGTGAATTGACCTTTAAAAAATTAGAGGAAAACAACCCAATTTTACAAATTTATTTATAAAATATTGAAGAAATAAATAAAATAATCAAAGCTGAAAGTGAAAAAATAAAATATAAGTGTAAGAATAGAAATAAATAGTGATTTAAAATTATTAATTTATTTGAATATAAAAATGATTAAGTGGTTAAACATTTATTGATGGATTAAATAATTTTAATAAAAGAAAAAAAGAAAGTGATAAATAATTGAAATTGTGAAAAGTAAATGAGACAATATATTTGTTAAGGAATATTGAAAATAGATATAAAATATCCCCTTTGTATACCACTATAATTAATTAAGGATTTAATTTATTAGACTCTTAAATTTAACAATATTCATGATACGAAAACCATCCCTTAATTTTTTGGATATCGTAAGAAACCAAACATATAATAGACACTGGATCTTTAATGGGAAATCTAGAAACCAAAAAATTAATATTATATTTCCTTATTAACAAAATGAAAATAAAACCAAGGTACCTCACTTTAATGGTAATGATTACTAAATATAGAAGAAAGAGGAGGAAAAGGGAGATTTATTAGGAGAAATCACTTTTTATCATTGTCATGATTGTCCCAAAGAATATGATGAAATGCTAAAGATAATGATAAAATAGAGAGAGTGAAATAATATCATAACTTGAAACATAATATAGATAGAAGAAGAATATTTCTAAAGAGAGATATTTTAAAGAAATTGAAAATCATTGAGCATTGGTGTTGGAAATTTGATGATCAAGTCAGTTGAAAAGGCCACCAAGGTCTCTATTTATAGGATATAAAACCTTCAATAATTTTATAGAATTAATTGGGGGTATTTAAGTAATTTAAGGCCAGATTTGAATTATTTTTATCTCCATAAATGCTGGTCTTGGAGATGCTGGCACAACACCATTGGGTACCCAATAGCCTTCACTAGGTAGCCAGTGGGCTGCCAGAAAAAACTTGCATACTACCTGCTTCCATTGGCTAGCTGATGGACTCTAAGAGTATTTATGACTATTAACCATTTTCACAAGATATTTGATTCTCCTAAAGTGGGTAGATGATGGGGTCTCATTGGATGGGGAAGATCCTGGGCATGGCATTGGTTTTCTAATTGAACTGCATCAACTAGATGGTACTGCCTATAACCCTTTCCTCAATAAAGGGGCTTATCCACATCCTTCATTGAGCCTCCATAGTTATTCTATAATTATTATAAGGATTAAAAACACCTATTAAGACATTTTAAAGGATCCTAGAAAGGTTTTTAACAAGATTTCATCATTCTAGATTCACATCACTTAAATTAAATTATTAAACACTTCAAGAGTGTTTGTGATCATTAAAATAAAAGAACAGTGATAAGAACAACAACAATACCCCCCTTGAATTTTTTTACAATATTCAAGAAAACCCAAAACATATATATTTTATCCCCATTTTCAATAATATATAAATATTCTTCTCCCTCATTTTTTTGGGGTGTATCCTCGCCACATTTTATAAAATTACATGCACCTTCACCCGCCCTGTCTTAACGCACTTATTGCACCATGATGTTCATCGTAAGAATATGTACTTAAATAATTCCAAATGGAGTGAAAATTAATATCCCTTAATTATTACCTCAATGGTTCATATTTTTTCCATGTGTTGTCTTGCACTAAATCCTTGAACTCCATTCATTAAACTGAAATAAATTTATATATTTTCATACCTCTTTAGATAATTTATTACCCCAAAAATTAATGAATGAGCTTATCACATATAAATGTATTGTAAAAAAAATTCACTAATACAACTGATCCATATCTCAATGTAGGAAACAAGATTCATTTTTTACAATGAATATTCTATCCATAAAACTCTCCAATAACTGATAAACCAAATGTTGCCTGATCAAGTAAAAACTCCACATAGATCACCAAGGGAGACTGCTTTTCAAAATAAAACAAGTGATACCTCTTGATTACATATATTCAATATATTTTCAATCCATATTTATTCTTTAAAATGAGGCTAAATATCCAAGATATGCATGGATCCAACTACCCTTAACCTTGAACACCTATAATAATCATTTGTTGGAATCATTTTTTCATGGGAAGAACCTTTTTGAATATATTTTTTTCAATGCATCTTTATTGTTAGATATAAAACCACTAAACTAATACCATCAATATAGAGTATAATAAATACACATGTAATAATAAGATATTTTCTCCTCCTAAAGTAGTCTATCCATCAACTTTTACAAGGGTTTCCACTATTAAATAAGGCTTGAAATAAAATTTTTAGGATTCCAAACATATATTAATAATATTTTGAATATTGAGAAAAGTCTTTAACACTTGATACAATCCATATTAGCCTTATTATAGACTAAATTTTCACTATGACATCCATAATAATCAGTTTCTATAGGAAAATATATTTATCTATCATGCTGAACAAAATCTAATATAAGCACTACAATGTATTATATTCACAATTACTATAATATTAGATTCATCCTTGGAAATACACCTTGATATTTCATAAATTTCACATAGATTTCATCATCCAAAATCAGATTTTAGTTCCGATTTTTCAAGATAAAATCATTAATCACCATTTAATCAGAATTATTTTAACTTGTAAATGCTATTTTTTTTAAAAGGTTGGGGCCAAAGCCTCATTTATTATTAAAGGAAAGAAAAGACCTCTTTAACTAGGTAGAGGGAGACCCATTACAAAGCCCTAAGGCCTGGTGGGCATTTAGCCAATTACATGGCCCATATGCCCAATTTTTTGTCCCAAATCCCATTCTATGAAACTACCTTATATAAATCTAGACATGTCTTGTGTTTTTTTGAGAATGCATGTAAATTTTTCGACTTTTAAGGAAACATGAATAATCCTAGATATCCACTGGTTCATGAAACTTTAGAAGGTTATTATAGATTCATATCTGTCTTTGAAATCTATACTATTCAGGTAGAGCTTGATATAAACTAAACTTAAATAAAAATATTTTATAGATATATTTCAACATACATAATCATATCTAGATTTTATTCTTCATGTTGGAAGATTTAACATTACTTCCCCATAGAATTATAACGGAACATATTTTATCTCCTATTCATATAGATTCACATTGATTCTCCATTAAAGAAACTTTGATCAATTTTAGGTATTTTTAGTGATTCCAATTTATATATAATTAGTGAAAAAATTCAGATGAGATCTTTCATAGAGGCTACTTCTTCAAGCATGAAACTTCAAATTTAAAGGGATCCTTTTATAGAACACTTGGTGAAGATCCCCCTTATATGGACTAACCCTTTATTCTTATTTCTCTTCCATCTATTTTTAGTGGTGTTCTTCGGTGTAACACCACTTATAAAAACATCCTCTCAAATGTTTTATTTAGAATTTATCATCATCTTTGACTTAGCCTTTGATTATTAGATGAGAATCATCCCACTGTGGTAAAATCCATCCATTGGATAATAATTGTTGCATCTACCACTATCACACTTATTTCTTCATACAAGAGTTGTTCCACCTATTTTATATTCTTACTTTATTGTAGTATAAATGAACCCACTCAAGTAAGCCTCCTAATTTTCCTCTTTAATAACCATGAGTGCCACTTCTTCCATATTATTTACTCTTTAAGTTTGTTTTCTCTATTTCTTGGAAGGTTTATAGGAATGATCATTATTGTGTATATGACACAACTCTTTATGTCTTATTTAATATATTTATTTCCTTTGATTTTGAAACACTTTGAAACAAGACTAGGGTTAGCACAAATGTAACATCTTATTTATTTACTCAAAAAATAAAATGACTGTATCAATTATTTCACCTTCATATATCAAAATTTGAATTTTATATTTCAAGTCTTGGATATCCTCTTGTTGGTTTCACCAATAATCTCCAAATTTACCACATGAAATGGTTGATTCATCCACATTATATTTAGTTTATATAGAATCTATATCTTCAAATTTACAATAAGTATATTTTATAAGGTTACAATTAGATGTTCACAAGGAATCAATTTTTTTATCTGGATTAAACTTGAAGTATTGGCTACCATTTTCTAAATATCCTTCCCTTGGATTTTAGATAAATGACATTCTTCTTCAATTTAATGGACATCCTGAATATCAACTTATTTATGCACATCATTTGAACCAACATGGATCCTTACTTTTATCATAGATCTGTTTCCATAATTATAATCTTATTACATAAACATATCTTTAGAATATTTTAAATCATACACATCTTTGAATATACCTTTATTTATAGATTATTTTAAGGAATATCTTGTAATGCATCAATTTTCAACTTCTTTTGAAACGTTTCATATACAACTTCAGTTTTTCTTAGCCACACAAATCCATTTATCGTAATATCAATTGGAATTCCAATATGATCTTATAAATAATATATAAATTCATTTTCCAGTATAAAAAGGAACTTACATTTAAAAAATGATCATTCATAGTTATATCTATATCTTGAAAAAAAGGAAAATCTTCAAAACTTCACAAACAAGATGAGTTGGGTTGAATACTCATAGAAATTGGCTATGATACCACTTTTTGGTACTTGAGACACCCTAATAGTAGGGGTGGATCATGTTTCTTTCAACCTTTTACCTTTTCTATTCATTATTTATTAGGACCTTGTTCCCTTGTTAAAAGGAATATTTATTCAACTTGTTCTTTAGAAATCATCTGTAACACAAATGAAAAAATTAAAAATGAATAGGCACTAGATTACTTGGTTCACCCAAATGGTATACTCCAAGGATTAAACTCCAAGAATGTTTTAATGTGATAGATAATAACATTAATGACTGTGGTGTTACAGTTGTTTCAAAAAGTCATGCTACCGATCCAAGGGAACACCCTCATGATTTTTGAAAAGGCATTGAAATTTAATCAACTTATTGGAATATTATTGATATTCATGGTAATGAATTTTTATATCCTTGATTATAGATTAATGATCATTGATATTCTTATTTCACTCACCTTATTCTTCAATTTTGGATAAAATCAACTCCTTAAGATATGGGTTGAGTTTGTGTCTTACTTTTCAATATCCAAATGGGAGAATATACCTTTTGTGCGAATAAAACTTTTCCTTCCACCAATATATAAACAAAACCCTTATTCTATAGATGAATACAATTCCAAGATGGAAATAACTTATTAACTATTAATATTCTCCAACCATATGTATTAGTGGTATCATCTTCTTTTCTTCAGGCCACACTTCCTCTAAAGTGAACCTCATATAAAAATAATCTCCCACAACCTTTTATTCTCTAGATATAGTAGTATGTTCAATATCCCTTCCTATTTTTTATTCTTTAGAAAATTGGATGTTCAAAACATATTTCCCCTATCTCCCTTTATTCTTACTAGAATAAATTATAAAGTGAAATATGATGTATTAACCTTACGTAGAAACTCCATTAAACTTTATACCTTTATGAATCCTTCAATATTCTTCCCTTACCTTTATGCAGGTACTCAAAATCAACTATAACCCTTAATTAAAAGAACCATCCTATTCATAATGTAACCCACTATTTTGAATTCAAATATCCTAAGTAAAAATACATGAAACTAGTAATAAATATCCATTTGAATTATCTGAAAACAGTGACATAGATTTGGTTTCCCTTATGTGGGTAATGCACTCTTAGGGGCTACCTTCACATAAAACTAAAATGCAGTTGTGAACTTTTAATCAACCCAAAAAACCATCTCAAACCAATTCCAATTTTATAAATTCATTTCATCCACTAATTTAAAATATCCCATGAACATGATACCCATTCTATTGCCAACCAATATTAACTATCATAAATTATTTTAGCCCCTATTCTCTAGATAAATCAAAGAAAATTTCCCATAATAAAAAATCAAACTTCAACATCATCAAACTTTAATAAAACATTAGAAAAAATATCATCCAACCACTAATTCAATTCATTCATGAACATTATCACTGTCTAATTCACTCCAATTCATCAAAGAACATCTAACATATCCAATTCATCCATAATCATCAAACATATTCATCTTATTAATGCTTCATGAAATATGATTTTTTTATTTCCTTCTTAAACCCACCTCTATCAATCTCCCTTGATGAAATTACAAGTAATTCATTCCATGAAATCAATGCATAACTTACATACCTTGAATGCATCTAAGGTATCACTAAACATACCTTCCATATTATTAATAAATCCAACCAATGAACTCATGGTTGCAAGAATATCCATATTTGATTTTTTAAAAAAATATCCAAGTAATTGGTTGAAATCAATTATTCATCATGAAAAAATGTAATTGGTTGAAATCAATTATTCATCGTGATAGAAATAATTGTGGATTGATTATGAATTATGATAGTCACGCTAATGTGCATGATTTTTTTATAATGTAAATAAATGGAGTTGAGTTATATAAAATGTGTTAGGAAAAAACATATCTCATAAAAAATATTTTGAACTCATGTTTTAAAATAATGATGAAATTAATATTCAACAAACTAAATCATATGATAATATTACAAATTTATTCACAAATATTAAAAAATAATTTAAAAAATTAAAAATAAAAAACTTCAATGTATAACATATTTTCCTGAAAACAAAAAATCATAAAAATCATAAATAAATATAATTAAAAATGTTATAATTTACAAAAAATGACAATTCATATGAACATTGCACAACCTCATCCATCATTATATTTAATCCATGAGGATATGATATAGGAAATTGTATCTATCTTAGAAGATGGTTATTTATATGTACCTTTAATCTTATATTTTTATAATCTAAACATTTTTCTACCTCTCATATTATTTATTAGGTGTTATGTTTAACTTTAGAACACATTCTTAAAAACAACCAGTTTCCCCCTATAGCATAGGGTGTGGATTGTCTTAATGACACATGAGGAGATATTTATTTATAAAATCAATTAGTAGTAGTGAGGGATCACTGACTAGTATCCATATCCTCCCAGGGGGAGAATCACCTCATTATTAGCTTCAAATTCCTCCACACTCATGCCAGTATCCTCCAGCACCTACCATCACCAAAAAAACACAAGAACACACAACCTAGGTTAAAATATACATATGTATAAAAAAATTCATCGCAACTATAAATTGTGTGGAAATAGTCTTCCACTATGCATATAGTGACACAAAATTAGAAGCCAACATGTAGAAAGGGATTTAATAAACACAAGACCCATCACCTTCCATTTTTTCATTCTAAAAGGAGGAACTGAATTCACTAAACACATCATATTAAACAAATTCTCTTGCATTTAATCCACCCACATGGTATTTTTCAAATAAAAAAGGAAATATATATGTTGAGCCCATGTTTTTGTTTTTACTATGGTGAAAATTTTGATTTTTATTTCAGGATGATAGGAGTTGTGTTTGGGGGGGGGGTATTTTCTAACACCTGAAATTGGAAGTCATACATGTTAAATAGTAATGATGAATGTTGTTCCTCTAAAATGTGCATGTAAAAACCATATATGAAACTGTTGGAGTTATACATATCAGTTTTAATATTTATAATTCGTTCACCTAGTAAAAAAATTTATATCATTTATAATAAGTAGTCAGTGCATATCTAGAAGAGTAATTGATCATTATGGATTTGGTAGTCAATCAATTGAGAACCTTGTAATCTCATTAAGATCTCATTGATTTATATGAAAAATCAGGGAGGTGATAACATGTCATGTATGTAAACATTCATCTTGGGGTATTCTTTCATGAGATTATTTCTTACTTGTGTTCCAAATTTAGAGGATAGATCTAATATTAAAATAATGGTATTCCTAATCCAAGAACATGGTCATATTATGAGTATGAGATTAAAAATATAGAAAGATTAATGTGTGGAGTAAAATTATAACATGGTACATGTTGAATTAAGGATTTTAAATTTTAAATTAAATTT
This sequence comes from Viscum album, assembly GCA_963277665.1. NCBI lineage: Eukaryota > Viridiplantae > Streptophyta > Magnoliopsida > Santalales > Viscaceae > Viscum > Viscum album. The sequence continues at coordinate 18,964,250 of OY728119.1, read as the reverse complement.
CAATAAATAGGCCCATTAAATTCATTCACTATATAAGGCATTGTAAAATAAGTATGACAGTATCATAGATGAAACTGATATTTTCTCTAATATAGAAAAGGTGTTGGTATCCTGAGATCAGTAATTGGTATAAGTAAAGCTGAAGCAAGACAACCAGAAATAGTTTACTTACTTTCATAAGAGTGGCCATTGGGAAACATTATTTTCTAAAATCACTCCCTCCCATTGCCTAGAAAAAAATATTCATGGACACTTTCATCATATCCATATATATAACAAATTTACCATGAATTCACCATTAAAAATAGTTCATTCCACGTTTTTTTGAAAGGAGATAGCTGGAGAACATAAAACTAGAAGTGAAATGAAATCTAAAGGATGAAGTAAAATAATGTTCACACAAATTCTAACTAAAAACATTAATGTTAAGGTAAATAAATTTGGTGGAGTGTCATACCATGAATCCTTAGATTTAAACAAATAATTTTTCAATTCCTCTATCTTTTCATTCCATATGGGGGGGGGATATTTTCAATTTAAAAATAAAATCAAAACCATCCCTTTTCTCATGCATATGTGGTAGTAAAAAAATTCCATCTTTATAAACTAAAAAAAAACTAATTGATTAATAAATAATGTGAAGAGATCCACAAAAGAAACTATTACTCCTATATCTTGTAAATAAACTCAAGCATTCAAGGACATACCGACATCACCAACATTATCCAACCAAGATGAAACAACCTCTTTTTCTTTGCATAATGACACTATATAGGTTTTTGTTAATGAAATTTAAGTTGAATTATTATCATTTATCACATCAACACTATTTAATCTAATGAAAATTTCTTCTACAACTTTTGTTTCCAAAATCTCACAAATATTTAGGATATCTGGACCACCAGGCTTCTCATCCACTCAAGTGATATAGTGAGTTGATTTATTTACATCTATAGATTTTAGAGAGGATTTCAAAGTGGTTTTTCTTATTTAGAATGGTTTTTCACCAACAAATACTACTCTTTATTCTATATTTACGTAGGGTTTTAAAGATAATTTTGGGATTTTGACCTCTAATATTCCAAAAATTTGAGTCTTTTCATATTCTAATACTCTAATTTTTTATAATGAATTATTTTTGTAGGGAAGAATATGAAATTTCCAAAAACTTCATGTTACCAATCATAAAAATTTTCTTGCCCAGTCCCTTAAAATTCATCTACAATTGTTTCATTAGGAGCCTTTATTAAGCCTAACGTTCTTGAGAAGATATATTCATCTTCAGTTATAATAGTACTCATGAATTCAAAAACTTTTACACACTTGGATTTAAACTCTCAGATATAAAGAACAAATTTTACTATTAACATAAAAATAGCCATAAGAAAACTCATCTAAAGAACAATATGTAATATTATATAGTATACAATCTCATGTATATATTTCACATGATCATGAATATGTGAGTTATAAAAGTGCAACAAAAAGGATGAAGGGTGAATTTATTTACCAATTTTGGATGTTTTCACTTTAAGGGGATTAACAGTGCGATAACTTTGGGGGATATAGAATTTAATGGCATTGTAAGTGCCAATAAAATCCTATACAAAATATCCCATAACATTGAAATTTGAATTTTCTTGAATTTTTATGTTGGAAAGCCCTAAATTAACATTGTTTATTGAATCGACCTCATATTCCTAACTTAGATCCTTAAATAACTTCAGAATATTTTCAATTTTAGTTGGACTTATAGCTTGACACCTTTCTTTATACAAACCTAATGAAAAGACCCAACTTTTGACAACACAAGTAGAATATAAATGCATGTATGTCTTATGGAGGTCATAAACCTTGTGCTCCTTTAGAAAATTTCTATAAATATCCCTTTGAGGTCTCTCATGGGGCTAATAATTGCTGCAAATAGGATACCCAAAACGGTTTGAAATGGATATTTCAATAACAAAATCCTCATAATCAGCTCAAGATATCAAGGAATCTTCAAAGAAGGGGATTTTTTTACCTTAGAGGCCTTGGAGAAGGTAGAGTTTTTACATGTTAATAGAATTATTTACTGATACCATGTGATCCTTTTCCATCATTTTGTCTTGGGAAAAATTATTTTCTGAGATTATTCCCTCCCATTGACCAAAAAATAATCTTCATATCCACTTTCATGAAATTCATATATGTAAGAAAGAGGCCATGAAGTCATCCATGAAAAGAGTTCATTCCAAATTTTTGTGAATGGAGGTAGTTGGGTAACATAAAACATAAAGTGAAATGAAATCCAAAGGATGAAGTAAGTCAATGTTTACATAGATTTTAACAAAAAACTTATTATCAAGATATATCCATATGGTGGAGTTTAATACCATGAATCCTTAGAGTAAAAAAATTAAATTTTCAATGCCCTTAAATTTTCATGCCATGTGGGGTGGGGGGATATTTTTAGTTTGAAAGCATCATCAACACCATCTTACATTTCATGCACATGCATCCATATAACAAGTCCACCTTCAGACATTAAAAATTAGAAACAAAGTAATTGATGAATAAAGGATGTGAAGAGTTCCACAAAATAAATGATTAATCATTGATAGAGATAATATTTTTATTATTTTTTATATGTGTTTCAATGATTTAACCCCTAAAAATTAATCAAATTGAGCTGTTTTTGTGAATTATGGGTTTAATTATGGAAATTGGTTAATTCTGGAAATTTAGCAGTTTTGTTTAGCTTCTGTATTTCAAGAATGTCTTTTACATTTTTTACCCAAATTGTGTGATTCCTTTTTTGGTAGGATTTATATTCATGTGTGCTTCAAATTTGTCCTCTGAACCTTGATCCAATTATAAACACACTGGCCCAGATAAATCAATCAAGAGAAAACAGTTTTCTGGCCGACAGAATAGACCCCACCATAATTAATGAAGTATATCTCGGGCTACACATGTCCAAATGAGGTTATTCAAGCTGGAATAGAAATAGGACTCCTCTCATCATGCTTAAAATAAATTTAATGAATAAATTAGGTCATTTAAGCATCCATTGAATGCAGACAATGAGAGGATGTTGAAGAGTCACCTCAGGTAGAAAAAGATGTCATTAGTAATTTGAGGATAACTTTTGTGCCACGTGTCCGAATTCACTGAGATTTTGAGGAAGCATGAAAAAGACATAGGGGGAAAACATTTATAGAGAATCCTTCCTAATATTTGGCCATTTATTATACCAACTGGAATCATACTTTCGGTGGATTAATTTTGGAGGTAAATTCTCAACTCTAAAAGTCTATAAATAAGAGTGTTCACATCCATTGAAATGGGTTGAAGAAGGTGCAAGAGGTGCTGTGATGGAGGATTGATTTCTTGAATTTATTTTCATTTTCTATTTTCTTTTTAATTAGTTTCATCATGCTCTATTCTTCCCCTTTCAACTCTAATACCCTTCACATGGAGGGGTAAAACCTTTGAGTGATCAGGGAAGGGGGGGTTTCTCTTTTTTAATGTCGGAGTTTTGTGCTTAAATGTAAAAGCCTATTTTTCTTTTGAATGAAATATATTCTCAGTGTTTTCCAAATCTCTTAATGAGATCATGTTTTGAGTTTGGTGTATTCATTTTTAATATCATTGGTTAAAGACTTCTAATCTCCCTCCGCCTAGTGCAATTTTTCTCGATCGAGCAAATTGTGTTAGATGGTGAGTGTATAATGATCATTGGCATGTGTGTGGAACTAGTAAACTTTTTCTAGAGTTCTAAGGAGAAAAAATTTCCGATCGGGACTTGCCTTAGTTGTTTAGAGATTGTTTATGAACTTCCATTCACATAGGAGTGAAATCTATTTTCTTCTTTAACCAAGGGTGATAGATAACTCGATCGAGGAGTATTTAATTTTCCATTCAAAATGAAGAGAGGTAAGATGATCTTTTTGAATATGATGACATTACAAAAGGTGATCCTACCCTGACCCCATCACTCTATTCATACATTAGTGTTCAACATTTCTTTTTATTCCTTGCTTTATTTTTCAACTCAAACAATTTCAAAAACAACCTTTTATTCTTTCTTAATTTTAAGTGACAAACATTATTTTTGTGAACTCCTCTTTGAATACAACCTAGGTTACCCACTTTACTACATTTTAACTTAGGTTTTATTTGTTTTTGTCACACCCCATGACAGTCATGTGTCAAAACTTGGCGCCGTTTCCGGGGAGGTAGTACCAACAGTTTTTTTCCTTCTCTCTTTCTTTTCTCTTTTCTTATTTTCATTCCAAAGTTGCATGACTAGAACCTCAAACACAGAACCTTTCCCAATTGATCCTGAAATTGAAATAACTTTTTTGAATAGGCTCAGAAACCTCAATTTTCAACCTGAATTTTAGGAAATTTATCTTATAGACTCGAGTGAAACTTCAAGTGTTCAATCTAAGCCTGTCATAATGGCTGGAAATCAAAAGCCAACTCTCAGAGACCTTTGTGCCCCACAATTCCATAATCAGAATAATCAACTTGTCATGACAGTGTTACAAAATTATTTTGAGATGAAACCTAACATGATTTCATTGCTTCCAAAGTTTCATGGTTTGGCAGGTGAAGATCCCAACAAACCTATTAAAGAGTTCACACATGTCTTCTCAACCTTCATAACATATAGAGTAGATAAAGAACAAGTAAAGTGGAAGGTGTTCCCATTTTCATTGAAGGAGCTGCTAAAGAATGGTTGTATGGTTTAAAAAATTGAGATTTGGATGATTGGAATGACCTGGTGAGATGCTTCATGCAAAGATTCTTCCCCGCCTCCAGAAGCACAACCATCAGAAAGGAGATCTATGCCATCAAACAATCATCCGGAGAAACCCTTTACGAGTACTGGGAAAGATTTAAAAAGCTATGTGCCAGTTGCCCACATCAAGACATAGAGGAGCATTACTTTCTTGACTTCTTCTATCAAGGCTTACTGGACAATGATAGGAACCTTCTTGATGCATCATCTGGAGGTTCATTGATTGACAAGTCACCATAAGAAGCCAAAGATTTGATTGTCAAGATTTCTTAGAACTCGCAACAGTTTGGTACAAGAGGTATTGGAACAAGAGGTATTCATGAGGTATGAACTTCTCATCCATCAGCCTTACTAGAAACTATGATTGAAGATCTAACTAGTTCCGTGAGATAAATGGCCTTGAAACAAGTGGGTGACCAACAAGAACCGGCTAAGGTATGTGGTTTATGCTCATCACCTGATCATTTCACTGACCAATGTGATGACATACAGGGAATGGAAAATTGTGTGGTAGCTTTTCAGCAAAGGCAATTCCAACAAAATCAAGGATGGAGAGAGCCAAACCATGTTCAATATGGGTTTGAAAATCAGCAGAATCAAGCTAGACCCCCATTCCAGCAACAATTCCAAAACCCCCCACCATTTTAACAAAAGAAATCTTATAGCCATCCTTCTCACTACCAACCACACACTTTCTTAAAACCCTATGAGCAGCCATCAACTAGTACACAACCCATAATTTTGAACCAACAACATATATTTGATATTTAGGGGCTGAAAGACTCTATAAAAGAATTGTCCACCAAGTTTGAAGGTCTCATGGACTTCCTAACCAAAAATCCCAGGAAACTTACTTCTAAAAAAATACCAAACCCAAAGGAGAATGCCAACATGATAACAACAAGAAGTGGAAAATATCTCTCACCACCAGCATCCCATGAACCCGAAACAAGACCACCTAAGTTGAGGGAGAATGAAGTTGTAAACTCTGAAAATTTTGTGAAAATTCATTGTGAAGAAGAGAAGAAAGAGGAGGAAGAGAAGTATAGGCCAAGGAAAAAGAGACAAGAAACACCATTTCAAAGACAAAAAAAGGGAGAAGAAAGACATACCCCCTCCATTTCCAATAAGGATGATTGAATCAAATAAATTGCAGGAGGAAGCACTTCAAAAAGAACTTCTGGACACCTTTCAGAAAGTGGAAATCAATATCTCCTTACTTGAAGCATTCAAAAAAAATTCCCAAGTATGCTAAATTTTTTAAGGATCTTTTCACCAAGAAGAAGAGAATTCAAGGGAATGAAAGGATCAACTTGGGAAGAAGTGTCTCAACCCTTATCACACCATAATTCCCAACCAAATGTCAAGATCCAGGTATGTTTTCCATTCCATGAACCATTGGTTCTTTACATTTCTCTAATGATTTGTGTGATCTAGGTGCTTCAATTAATGTATTGCCTCACTCGGTATACACTTCTTTGTAGATGGGAGACTTGAATACCACAAGAGTGGTGGTCCAGCTTGTAAACAGATCCACAGTTTTTCTTGTAGGAGTTTTGGAGGATGTCCTTGTGAAAGTCAAAGATCTCTTATTCCCAGTTGACTTCTACGTGCTCAATATGGATCAAGATAGAAGCCCATCACACTCACCCATCATTTTGGGGATACCTTTCTTGAATACGGCCAAGACCATCATCAATGTCCATGAGGGGACACTCACCATTGAGTTTGGGGAGAGGACTATCCACTTCAATATTTTCGAATCCATGAGGCACCCATTGGATGATCACTCCCTCTTTTCAATTTCCCATGAAGTTTGTGCAGAACCCATTGAAGAATCAGTTATGTTATATGAATTATTAGACTTAAGAGAGACTTCTTCCATTGAAAATATCACTGAACACATGGATTCCCAACATGATGGAGATTCTGATTTCATCTGGGAGGAAGAGGTAAAATATGATTTCTTTGATGATTTGTTAAATGATGAGGAAGATGATATAGTTTCTTGCATGCAGGAGGTCTAAAATTTGGAAGTGGGAAATTTCAATTTAGTTTCATCCCTTGAGCATCCCCCTGATTTGGAACTCAAACCACTCCCCACTGAATTGAAATATGTATACCTTAGGTGGAGAGAGAAACTACCAGTAATAATTTCTAATAATCTCTCTGAAACATAAGATAAATAATTGATTGGTATTTTGAGAGAAAATATTCAAGCGATACAGTAGAGTTTAGGTGATATTCCAGGAATCAACCCAAAAATATGCTCACATAGAATTTTTCTTGAAGGAGATTCCAAAACTGCCAGGAAACCCCAAAGAAGGTTGAACCCCACTTTTATAGAGGTTGTGAAGAAGGATATTGAGAATCTATTGGAATATGGGATCATCTATCCCATATCAGATTCACAGTGGGTTAGTCCAATTCATGTAGTTCCAAAAAAACTGGCCTAACCATTGTGAGGAATGAAAAGAATGAATTAATCCCCGTGAGAATTCAAAATAGCTGGAGAGCGTGCATTGATTTTAGGAAGTTGAATCAGGTCACTTGAAAAGATCATTTCCCTATTCCATTCATTGATCAAATGTTATAGAGATTGGCTGGGAGAACTCATTATTACTTTTTGGATGGATTTTCAGGTTATTTCCAGGTACCCATTGCTCCTGAGGATCAAGAGAAGACAACCTTTACATGTCACTTTAGCACTTTTCCATATAAAAGGATGCCATTTGGATTATGTAATGCTCTAGGTAAATTTCATTAGTGCATGTTAAGTATATTTTCTGATCACATTAAAGATTGTTTGGAGGTTTTCTTGGATGATTTCATAGTTTTTAGAAATTCTTTTGACCATTGTTTGAAAAATCTGGAAAAAGTTTTGAAAACCTGCATTGGAAAAAATCTTGTTTTAAATTTTGAAAAGTGTCATTTCATGGTTGAGAGATGGATTGTTCTTAGTCATGTCATTTCCAAAAGGGGCATTGAAGTTGATATGTCAAAAATTTAAGTGATAAATTCTTTTCCTTACCCAACTTGTGTGAAGCATGTTAGATCTTTTTTAGGACATGCATGATTCTATAGGAGGTTTATCAAGGATCTCAGTAAGATTTATCTCCCTCTCTCTAGATCGCTTTTGAAAGATGCTGATTTTTATTTCAATGGTGCATGTAGGGAATCCTTTGATGAGCTGAAGAGGAGATTGATTGAACCACCAGTGATGTGGCCACCAAATTGGGAAGAACCATTTGAGCTACTTTGTGATGCTTCCAACCAAGAAGATGGAGTAGTCCTTTCTCAGCGAATTGAGGGCAGGCCACAAGTTATTTAATATGCTTCAAAAACCTTGGATGCGGCTCAATTCAATTACACAACCACAGAAAAGGAGTTTTTAGCAGTTGTTTTTTCTTTGGAAAGATTTAGATCATATATTCTTGGAACTAAAGTCACTATATTTCTTAATAATGAAGCTCTCAAGTACTTGATGAAGAAGGTTGAAGCTAAACCGAGGCTGGTGAGATGGATGTTACTACTACAGGAGTTCAACATAGAAATCAAGGACAAAAAGGGATCGGAGAACCAAGTTGCTAATCATTTAAGCAGACTTCCCAACACTGTTGAAGCTGAAATTCCAGAAAGAGAACCACTGAATGATCACCTTACAAGAGAGGAGTTGTACATGGTTAAAGTAAAAGTGCCTTGGTATGCTGACATGGTCAATTATTTGGTAACATTTCAGGTCCCATCTCATTTCAATTCTCATCAAATTCATAAACTGAAAGCTGAATCTAGATATTACATTTGGGATGATCCATTTCTTTGGAATATTTTCAATGGCAAAGTGATAAGAAGATGTTTTCATGAGAGTGAAATTGGTTCTGTCTTTGAGTTTTGTCACACATTATCTTATGGAGGACACTTTGGACCTCAAAGAACAGCAAGGAAGGTTTTAGAATCTGGACTTTATTGGCCAACCATTTTTAAATATTCTCATGATTTTTGAAAAAGGTGTCCAAAATGTTAGTTTTTTGGAAAAATATCAAAGAGACAAGAAATGACCCAACAACCAATTAATTGTTGTGAGATTTTTGAAGTCTGTGGGATAGATTTTATGGGCCCTTTCCCAATGTCATTTGGAAATTATTATATCTTGCTTGCGGTTGATTATGTTTCCAAATGGGTGGAAGAAAAAGCCACTGGGACTGATGATGCTAAAGTTTTTTTGTGATTTTGTCAGGACTAACATATTTTGTAGGTTTGGAGTGCCTAGAGCCATCATCAGTGATCAAGGGACTCACTTTTGTAATAGGAGAGTGGAGGCTTTGCTGAATAAGTATGGGGTGCATCATAAAACATCAACTACATATCACCCACAAAAAATGGTCAAGCTGAAGTGTCCAATAGGGAAATAAAAGAAATTTTGGATAAGACTGTTAAACCAAATAGGAAGGATTGGAGCCAGAAGATGGAAGACACATTATGGGCTTATAGGATAGCCTACAACACCCCAATTGGAATGAGTCCATATAGGCTGATTTATGGGAAAAGTTTTCATCTACCTTTGGAACTAGAGCATAAGGTGTATTGGGCTGTGAGGAAGATGAATTTGGATCTTGAAAGTGCTAGTAAAGAGAGAAGGTTGCAGTTACAGGAGTTGGAGGAAATTAGAAGAGAAGAATTTGAAAATTACAAGATTTATAAAGAGAGAACAGGATTGGATCATGACAAGCTGATCCAACCGAGAGACTTCCATCCTGGAGATAAAGTGTTTATTTTCAATTCAAGACTCAAGATGATGCTAGGTAAACTTTTTTTCAGATGGGAGGATCCATTTATAGTTACTCATGTATATCCTTTCAGTGTTGTGCAGATTGTGAAGGATGGAGATCAGGAGCCATTCACTATTAATGGGCATAGGCTGAAGAAATTCCAGGGGACCATTACATCAGATCCAGTGGAGAAGATCTCACTCCTCTAACCTATCTATCAATAAGAGACATCAGGTTGTACCTCCCCTTTACACTTTCTTACTGTTGTGATTCATTTTAAAATCTTCTTACATGTTAAATACATTTGAATTCATTGAGGACACTACATCATTTATGTGTGGGGGAGGGAAACTTTGTAGTTTAGGATTTTCATTTGTAGTTTGTTTTTCAAAAAAAAATAAAAAATAAAAAAAATTGTGTGTTTTCAAAATTTTGTGTGTTTATTTTTCAGTTTCTGGTGTGTTTTTGAATATTTTGAATTGAAATGATTATCATTTCTATTCTTGAAACCCATTTCATTGAGTGAACCAATTTATTCCATGAAACTGAGATAAAATGAATGCTGAAAATGATTTTGTTCCAAGTTCAATTCTTTGAGAATTTCAGGAAAAGTACTCAGATTTTTGAATCTCATGCCACATTTCACTGTCTTTATCTTTGAAATCACTTTCCCATGAGGCTTATGAATCATTTTTTTCATATTATTTTCATTCACCTCACTTCTTGAGAGAACCAGACCATGTGTGTCTTAACCATAATTTGATTTATTCCTTTCAAAACTTGAGGGTTTGGAGTACATGTGTTTTAAATGATTGAGGCATTTATTTGGTTTGAAAGAACCATTTTCAAGATAATCCCTTTAATTATGTCCTACCTTGTAAATTAATCCATGTATCTCATAGAATCCATAGATATCCTATTAGGTTAGCCAAATTACAAGCCAATTTTCCCTATCCAACCTGCTCTTGAAGTGAAATTGTATGATCTAATTAAACTTAAGTGTGGGGGAAGCTGTCTTGTGTTGTGAAAACTCATTTGGTGAAACTTTGGGTGGAAATTAAAATGCTGAAGAGATGTGTGTGCTGATGAAAAATCATTCTGTTTAAATCTGTGTCTTTTCTGGAGCTTTCATGATAAGTGAATCTCTGCCTTTCTGGAGCTTCTAATGGAGGAAGAAAGTTGTGCCTTTTCTAGATCTTTCACGAGAAATCATGTTTGAGAAGATTGAAATTTTTGCTGAAATGATGATCTATTTGAAAATTTCTTGAGATTTTATGATGATAGAGCTGAATTTCTACTATGGGGAGTTAGGAGGATACCATACTTGAGTGAAATTTAGAATTGTGCAATTTTTCTTCAAAAAGAGCCAAGCCCTCCTCATTCGGCCTCATATTTTTTTTTCACATAAAAATCCTACCAACAGAAAGCCACATAAAGAACATGAAAAGTCCTCATGATAAATACATGTCCTTGACTCACATTGGATGGATAATCAGGAGTTTTTCAACCCTATGGTTACCCTTTCATTTGTTTGGGTGAGAAAAACATTGTTGAAAATTGATATTTGTGAGATGAGAGAAAATTAATGTGAGGTAGGTGTCTTAGGCGCATGGGAGGATAAATGAATAGGAAAAATATTGAATGATCTGATTTGAGAACTTGTAATAATGGTTATGGATGAGTCATGATATCTTTTATTTCTTTGTGTGGAATTGGTGGATCTAAATGACATGTGTTTTGAATTTTCTTTGATTTGATTTTGATTTTGACTTTCCCGGGAGTCCAAGTGCTAAGTGTGGGGGAATTGATAGAGATAATATTTTCATTATTTTTCATATGTGTTTCAATCATTTAACCCCTAATAATTAATCAATTTGATGTGATTTGTATTATTTTTGTGTTTTTGTGAATTATGGGTTTAATTGTGGAAATTGGTTAATTCTGGAAATTTAGCAGTTTTGTGTGGCTTATGTATTTCAATCATATCTTTTACATTTTTTATCTAAATTGCATGATTACTTTTTTTAGGCTTTCTATGCTCATAGTATTAAAATTTTTCTTCTGGACCTTGATCCAATTCCAAACACACTGGCCCAGATAAATCAATCAAGAGAAGAAAGTTTTCTAGCTGACAGAATAGACCCCACCATAATTAATGAAATATATCTTGGTCTACACATGTCCAAATGAGGTGATTCAAGCTGTAATATAAAGAGGAATCCGATCATCATGTTAAAATAAATTTCATGAAGAAATTACTTCATTTAAGAATCCATTAAATTCGGACAATGAGAGGATGTTGAAGAGTCACCTCGGGCAGAAAAGGATTTAATTAGTAATTCAAGGATAACTTTTGTGACACTTGTCCAAATTCTCTGAGATTTTTAGGGAGCATTAACAAGACATATGGTAAAAACATTTATGAATATTTCTTCCCGATATGCGGCCATTTATTATTCCAACCAGACTCATACTTTTGATGGAGTAATTTTGGAGGGAAATTCTCAACTCCAAAAGTCTATAAATAAGAGTGTTCACATCCATTGAAAGGGGTTGAAGAAGGTTCAAGAGGTGCTGTTCTAGATGATTGATTTCTTGAATTTATTTTCATTTTCTATTTTCTTTTTAATTATTTTCATCATTCTCTCTTCTTTCCCTTTCAACGCTAATACCCTTCACATGGAGGGGTAAAACCTTTGAGTGATCGTGGAAGGGGGAGTTTCTATTTTGTAATGTTGGAGTATTGTGCTTAAATGTAAAAACCTATTTTTCTTTTGAATGAAATATATTATCAGTGTTTCCCAATTCTCTTAATACGATCATGTTTTGAATTTGGTGTATTCATTTTTAATATCTTTGGTTAAAGACCTTTAATCTCCCTCCGCCTAGTGAAATTTGTCTCGATCGAGCAAATTGTGTTAGGTGGTGAGTGTCTAAAGATCGTTGACACGTGTGTGAACTAGTAAAATTTTTCTAGAGTTATAAGGAGAAAAAATTAACAATTAGGACTTGCCTTAGTTTATTAGAGATTTTTTATGAACTTCCATGCACATATGAGTGAAATCTATTTTCTTCTTTAACCAAGGTTGATAGATAACTCGATCGAGGAGTCTTTCATTTTTCATTCAAAAGGAATAGAGGTAAGATGATATTTGTGACTATGATGACATTACAAAAGGTGATCCTACCCTGACCCCATCACTCTATTCATACATTAGTGTTCAACCTTTCTTTTTATTGCTTGCTTTATTTTTCAACTCAAACAATTTCAAAAACAACCTTTTCTTCTTTCTTAATTTTAAGTGACAAACATAATTTTTGTGCACTCCTCTTTGGAGACAACCTAGGTTACCCACTTTACTACATTTTAACTTAGGTTTTTTTGTCACACCCCATGACAGGAACGTGTCACTCATATATCTTGTAATTAAACTGAAGCATGTATAGACATACCTACATCAAAAAAATCATCCAACAAAGATGCAACAACCTATATTGCTTCACATAATTCCACTACAAAGGCTTCTTATAATGCAATTTTAGTTGGATTGTTATCATTTTTTATATCATAACTATTTAATACAACATAAATTTCTTCTAAAAATCTTGTTTTCTAAAATCTAAAAAATATTTTGTCTATCCAGAACACCTGGATTCTCATTTTTCCAAGTGATGGAGTGAGGTAATTTCTTTATATCCATGAATTTTAGAGAAGATTTCACAGTGGTTTTTCATGATTGGCATGGTTTTACACCAATAACTAGCATTTTTTATTCCATATTTTCATAGGGGTTTAAGGATATGTTTGGGAATTTTAACTCTAATATTCTAAAAATTTGATTCTTTTTAAATTCAGATACTCTTGGTTTTGAGAAAAAATTATTTTTTTATGAAATTATACACAGTTTCCATCACTAATTTTTTTTTATCATAGAAATTTTCTTGGATAGTTCCATCAAATTCATCTAAAATTGTTTCATTATGATCCTTTATTAAGTTAAATTATCTTGAGAGATTATATTAATCTTTAGTTATAATGGTAATCATGAATTATGAAACTTATACACACATGGATTTAGTATTTGTAAGATAGAAATGATAGATTTCACTACCAACATAAAAATAGCCATAGAAAACTTGTCTAAATATCAAGAGGCTGTATATTAGACAATCCCATTAAGATCTATTACATTATCATGAATATGTGAGTAAAAAAATGCAACAAAAAATATGAATGCTGAATGTATTTACCATTTTGTAGGTTTTCAATTGAAGGGTCTTAACAGTGTGATCACCTTGGGGGATATAACCTTCAATGGAATTGTAAGAGCCAATATAATATAGTATAGAGAGTTTCTTGATTATGACATCCATATTTTCTTGATTTTTTATGTTATAAAACCTTAAATTTACATTACTTATCTAATTAACCTCATATTCCAAACTTAGATCCCAAAATAACTATAGAATCTTGTTACTTTTTGATGGACTTACAGCACAACACCTTTTTTCCTACAAACCTAATGAAAAGACCTAACTTTTGACAAAACAAGAATAAGTACAATGAATTTAAGTCTCATAGAGGTCATAAATCTTGTTCTACTTTATAGAAATATTGTAACAACCCTTTCGAGGCCTCTCACAGGAGAATATAATTGCTACAAATAGGATACCCACAAAGGATTTCAACCGATCATTCAATAACCACATCCTTATAAATAGCTCAATATATCAAGGAATCAATAGAGAAGATAAATTTTTTTTATCTCAAATGCCTTGGATATTGTAGAGTTGTAACTTGTGAACAACATCCTTAAATGATACCATGTGATCATTTTCATCCATTTGAATCAGCACCATATGTACCCCCACTCTAAATATTTTTATTGTTATTTTCTTGGGGTTTGAATCAACACACCTAGAATCAAAATTACATAACCTAGGAGAAAGGAGAGGCTTCACCTACCTAAAATTGAGTTAAGGTCATCTTAACTCACAAGGAGAACTAATAAGGTTCAACAACATTGTAGAATGATAGCCCATGGTGAGTTTCTCTCACTCCTAAAAGTTTATTTATAGAACACAAACCCATACCATTTCATAACAGTGAAGCTTGGATAGAGGTACCACATATATTCACATTATGATAAAAAATAGAATTAAAATGATACTACATATTTTTTATATACACCGATCATATTCACCTTCCCACCGATCAAGTGATCCATCTCCCAACTAAATTTACTACAACACAACCCCACATCCAACACCCCCCAAAACATGTAGCTACTCACAAACCTAGTGGTAGAGATATTTGATACAGAGGAAGATGATGATTTGGGAATCCATTTGCATCGAGGAGGTAGAAATGTTCCAGGGAAGTGGACGACCTATATGAGGAAGTGTGACAGAATCAAGGCCCCGATGGGGGTGAAGGTGAGGTGTGTGGGGTGGGGGGAGGGTCGGTGAGGAAATGATTATGAGATTATATATATATATATATATTAATGAAAAACTACCTCATTACTCTATCTTGATCCTCATAAAAATACACCTAAACTAAAATTTAAAATATTATTAATTGGTAGAAATTAGTAAATGAATTGTCTAATGCATTCAATGATTCAAAACATGTTACAAAGTCCTAAATTCACATTCATAATGTACCAGTTAAAACAAATGTACTAAAAGGAAAATATAATAGTGTTATCAATGATACTTACAATCCATAGTTAAAGCATGATTGAACAGTTGGTCCAAAGGATAAAAATACTTCTCATATGAAAATAAATCAACTAATTCTAGTTGAGAAAGTAAATGAACTTTGGAAAAATAGAAATTTTATTTAACATGACATTCCGTGATAAACCCATGAACATATTAGAAATTTATATCCATTTTATTACCACCAGAAGTTATTAGAATTGAGTAAAGTACAATATTTATGACATATTTTCATATAATATGGCCCTTTATATTCTTAATGAGGATCAAGTACATACATAAATGGATAGATATCTTGATATAATATATTGATATAAATAGAAATTTTTAATTAAATTTGAATTATAATTTCTTGTTAAACATGATATTTTTGGGTCAATTGTGAAAAGTTTAGAAGATATTAAACATGTTAATTATAAATAGATGTTTCCATGAATCAAAAATTCATCTAATAAAGTTGATATGCATAAATAATAGTTAATAACTTGATATTTTTTCACACAAACCTGAGGTTGATTATCATAAAACATATTTTCCTATAATGGACACTATCATAACTTTTTGGTATCTCATGAAAATGGTTATAAATGAAAAAATTAAATGATCTTTCAATAGTGAGGATTGTATCTAATTTTTTCATTACTATAATATATGTTTATTATTTGAATATTTTTTAGAATTTTATTGAGTTTACAATTCAATAATATATTTTAAGATCTAATTTTAAATGAAAGGATTTAATAAGAAAAATCTCAAATTTGTTTAGATGTTGAACATTTAGAAGATAGAAATTGTGTTCATAAATTAAGAAATATAACAAAAGTTATACCACATTTTTATATGGATAAGTTGGATCCATTAAGTATATAAATTATTGTACAATCTCTTGAATGAGATAACATCTTTTCTTATCATAAGAGGACAATGGAAATATTCTTGGATCTGAAGTACCCCATCATAGTGATATAGTAACACTCATGTACTTATTAGCCAAAACAAGGCTAAATATATCTTATTATATGAATTTGTTGGTTGGATATAGTTATTTTGTAACTTGAATACATCAATATAATATTAAACATATAGTTTAATACCTTTAAAGATCTATTGATCAAGGATTATTTTATTTCAAGAAAACATAACCAAAATTGATTAGATATGTTGATGTTATATATTTTTCCTATCAATATGAAACTCAATATAAAGATGAATATTGATTCATAGATATTAAAACAATAATCTCATAATTTCATTTAAAAACTATTTTCTCAATGTCCTTTAATTAATTGCAATTCATAAGCCAAAAGTTAAGAATGTAATTCATTGACATCAATAATTCATCAAATTATAAATTACTGTGGATTGAATATGTATAATAAAATTCACACTAGTTTCCATGAAGTTTTTTATAATGTAAATAGAGTTGAGTTATATAAAATGTGTTAGGATGAAAAATCTCTCATCAAAAAAAATTTACCTCTAGTTTCAAAAGAATTATGAAATAAATATATAATAAAAAAAATAATATGATAATATTAAAAATTTATTCAAAAATTTAAATAACTAATTTATAAAATTAGAAGTTAAAAAATTCAAGGTATATTATATTTTTATGAAAAAAATTAAGAATAATATACTTTTTTTATTTAATTAGGTTTTTCAAAATAATTTTTTTTGATAAACTTTTTTCATCAGTAATATTTAAATCAATATGAAATTAAATAAATCATTTTGAATTAAATTATTTTTTCACAAAATTTTTAAAATTAAATTTATCATTAACTTTATGTCATTTAGAAAAGATACAATATAAATAAATAAAACTACAAATGTTTCAATTTCAAAAAAAAAATGATAATTCATATGAACATTTCACAACCTCATCCATCATTATATTTAATCCATGAGGATATGATGAAAGACATGAGATAATTCTTAGCATATAGTGATTGATCTAGTCCATTAATCTTATATTTTATAAATCTAAATATTTTTCTACCTCTTATCCCCTTTATTAGATGTTATATTAAATTTTACAACACATTCTTTTAAAAAAAATCAGTCCACCCTCACAAGTATAGGTCGTGGATTATCTTGATGACACATGAGGAGCCAATTTATTAATAAAATCAATTATTTGGAGTAAGGGATTCATCAATATCCTCTATACCATCTTAGAGGGATAATAAACAAGATTTTATAGTTTTGTTATTCTAAAGGACTATCAAAGTTTAGAATTTATTTTTACCCGACTTACACTAACTACAAAATAATAGAATATTAGAAAGTGTGGGGTTGATCCCATGAGGAAAAGGCTCAAAATATTAAATAGTTTCTAATTTTTCATGATTTATAAATTAGAAATAAATCAACAATATATAGGTATAGAAAAAGGTAAAGATTAAAAAACAAGGATGAAGAGAAAAGAGTTGATATGAAAGGATGGTTTTTTATAAATTAAAATACTTAAATCATTAATTGTGAGATTACATTAAATTAATATCATTAAACCGTCATAGAGTATATAATTCATTTTCACAATGAACTATTCATCTATTTATAGAGGTCATTCTATTAAGATTCAATTTTGTATCTATTATTAAACTCCATCACCTCCCTTGTCTTCACTATCTTTATCTTGTCTATATATCCTTCCATTTAAAATATTTAATTACCTATGTGAAAATCAAATCTGATAATATTAATTTGAAAATTAAGGAGAGAGGGAGAGTTTTGGCTCAACCAATATGAATTTTTTTATCTTATTTTGTATTGTTCCACTTTAATTCTTATCTCTCATCCATATCTTTACTTTAAATTCATATATCCTCTATGGTGTAGGGCCGTTCAATGTGGTATATCTAGTCCTCCATCCAAACCAACTCTATGAATACATACATGGTTACGTTGCAACATAATACCCATGGAGAAAATTTCTTCTTAACATAACTCATTACCACTACCAAAATAAACCCTTCCACAATGTGGGTGAAACCTCATGGTGTAGCCTTCACCCATACTTCAAAAAGTATTTTACCTTTTACTTCTATATAGTGAAAGTGAATTCTTCATGATGTATAATCCATATTTATCATTTAAAATATATCTTCACTAAATCACAGGTATCGACTTATGGAAAAGTGGAATCTTCTCCAATCCCCAAGCTATAGGGTATGTGGTACAACGTTAGGGCCACAATGAAGACTATAACATCATTTTGAGTTTTAAGGGTCACCAAGATGCAAAGGTGGACTTGTGGATCAGCTATGATCGATTCTCTAGTGGCTTGATATTTCATTTTGATTAGATATGGTAGTTCTATGGTGTAACACCGACATCTGCAACACAATAGTTGTGTCTGAGAGAGGTGATGCAGAACTGCATGCTAAATGAAATCACTTTGGAAAGTGCACAATGATCATAAGTGAGAACATCCCACATTGAAAAAAACTCATGGCCCTCACTTAAATTAATAAGACTTCCCATTTCAAAGTCTAACATTGAAGCTAGATGGGGGTCAGAGGGCCCCTACAACCACTATGTTTTTCCCCACACTGGTTAAATGATCCTCCCAACAATGCATGAACCTAGACATTGGGTGTTGGTGCATGATATTGTGTTGCATGTTTCACAATATCTACCTCCTCTTTCCATCCTATAAAGCTCTCCCTATGGTTGAGATTAGACAGATGACCCAAATGAGTCATCCAAGTGCCCGAATGGCCTGAAGGACTTTATTTTTATTTATTTTTTGATAACCACCATTTCAAGGGATGAGGGGGAACCCTTAAAAAGACTGTAGGCTCAGAGATTACATGGCCTATAGGCTTAGGAGATTACATGACCCGAAGGTCTTAGGGAATTCAACCAGACTATCTACAAGGAACTGCCCCTCCCCAGCATCTGCATCATGATAGTAGCTCTCCACCTTCACATGGTCGTCTGGATAGGCTTCCCATGCAAGAACAGGATAGAACTATGGCATAGCCATACCCTATCATTCTAACAAATCCATTTGGCTCTACTCTAGTGAGTGCACCTGCTCTGAATCCTCTTCCGGGGTTGCTCATTTTTTTATAGTGTGTCTGGGGAAACTGCATATGGCCCGAAGGCCTTTAGGTGGCCCAAAGGCCTTAAAGGTGGCCCGAAAGCCCTACTGACCTGAAGGCCTGGGTGGGCTGAAATCCTTAAGGACTCCAAGCCCAAATCGATGTCCCAAGGTGAATAGTTCCAGCTGCTATAGTACCAAACAGTACCTGCTACAGTGACTGGTACAACACCTGTACAATGTACATTTCTGCTACAGTACCTGTAAAGTGTACAATTCTGCTACAGTACCACACAATGTGCAGTTCTGCTACAGTACTGATCCAGTGCCCAGAAGTATGCATCTACCTGGTTTTGAACCTGGGTCTTGTGGATGCACTTAAGGATACCTCACCAACTGGGCTGAGGCTTATGTGCAAGTCATCCATGTGGATTTCTCCCATTTAATTAAGGGCTTTCTCGGTTTTGACCTATTTTTTCCTACAAACAAAAAAATTACTTATAAAAACATTCATTTTTCTTCTTTTTATTTTTTTTTATAAAAAATTATTCTAAAATATAAAATACCCAGAAAATTAACAAAATAATTAATGTATGGGCATACAATACTTAGAAATCAATGACATTTATCAATTAAATTTTCAAAAATTATGTACAATTATAAGGATATCGATCATCACCTCATTCATGGATTCATATTTCTCTAAACTCATTATAGAATCCACCAGCACCTACCCTCACTAATGAGATGAGGCTCGGTTTTTGTTCAAACATTGTCGAGCCATTGATAAAACCTCAGTGGTATGTGAACTGCAATAGTATGGAAAAGCAGGCTCTTGATGCTGCTATGAATGATGAAAATAGGAAGCTTGAAATTATTCCAAAACAATACATGGATGATTGGAGGAGATGGCTTGGGAATATCCGGGACTGGTGCATTTCAAGACAGCTTTGGTGGGGGCACCGCATTCCTGCGTTCCCACCATCACATTTCTAGCCTCATGATATGGCCAACTGGACAAGCATGACACCGGAGTTATTTCCCAAGGCAGGAGAAGGAAGAAGTCATGCCCATCCAGGGCCTGTGGGGATAAATCTAAAGGCACTTATGGCTGCGCTAAAACAATGATGCGCCAAACTGTGGTGGTGAAACCCACAAGTTCCAGGATTTTTGACGACGAAGGCTGGATTTGATATTGGCTTGCTCTGCTGGATTGTCTTGACTTCTTTATTTTTTATCTCTTTTATTCCCTGCTGGTGTAAGTCATTTACACCTCGAGTCTATAATGCTACTCTTATTTTTAATAAATTCCTTTGGGGGCATGAATTGGGGAACCAATTCCTGCCACCATCTTCTAAAAAAAACAAATACACACAAAAATGCATCATAAACTCTCCTTTCATAGTAATAATATTCCTTGACTCTGAAATTTGTATTTTCCTAAATTTTTATATTATAGATCCCTAAATTTAAATCATTTATCAAATCACCCTATGATTCCAAACATAGATCTCCACAAAACATCAAAATCTTGTAAATTTTTGTTGGACATATAGCTTAACACCTTTGTTCCTACAAACCTGATGCAAAGACCTGACTATTGATAACATAATTAGAAGAGTAATGCATTTATATATTTTATAGGTCATAAACCTTGTGCTCATTCATAAAAATTATGAAAATACTCTTTTGAGGCCTCTCATAGGGAAGATAATTTGTGAAAATAGGATAAAACTAAAGGTTTGAAATTGATTATTCAATAATAAAATCCTTATAATAAGCATGAGATATTAATTAATAAGTAAAGAAGATAATGTTTTTTCATCTCAGTGGCCTTGGAGGAGGTATAGTTGTAACTTGTGAACAACATCATTGATTGACACAATATGGCCCTTTTCATCCATTTAATTTAGCACCATTTTCTCCCATTCTCTAATTTTTTTTATATTTATTGTCATGGGGTATGAATCAACACATCATGAATCAAAATTATATAACCTAGGTGAAAGTATAGGCTCTACCTACTTTAAATCGATCCAAGGGTGTCTTAAATCACAAGGCAAACCAAAAAGGTTTAGTGGTGTTGCAGAATGATGGATCAGGGAAGGTTTCTCCCACTCCTCAGAGGTTATTTATATAAATTCATCTCTTTCCATTCGATAATGATGAATAATACATAAAGGTATCACACATGTACATATTATAATAAATAACTGGAATTAAAATTGCAGTACAAATTTTTTTTACGCCCTAATCAGGTTCCCCTCCCCACTAGTCAAGTGATTCATCTCCTATCTAAATATACAAAAAAATAACCCCATTTCAAAAACCCCCAACAAAATTTAGAGACTACAAAACCTGGTGGTAGTGATATGTGAGGTGATTTGATATAGTAGAGGCCCTAGTGGGGGTGAAGGTGATGTTTGTGGGGCAGGGGGTGGTACATTGAGGAAATGATTATAACATTATATATATATATATA
Source organism: Viscum album (assembly GCA_963277665.1). NCBI lineage: Eukaryota > Viridiplantae > Streptophyta > Magnoliopsida > Santalales > Viscaceae > Viscum > Viscum album. The sequence goes on along the minus strand of OY728119.1, from coordinate 18,942,438 downwards.
TTAGTTAAAAATAACACCATTATACCATCTTGATCATCATACCAATATGAGTGAACTAAAATTTTAAAATATTATTATTTAATAGAATTTATAAAATGATTTTTCTAATGCATTCAATTATTAAAAACGTGTTATAAATTCGTGCCTTCACAATCCTAATGTATCAGTTAAAATAGATGAAATAAAAGGAGAATATAATAGTTCTATTAATGATACCAATTGACCACAATTAAACCATGATAGAACACTTGGTTCAAAGGATAAAAATAATCATCATATGAAAAAAAAATCAATTCATTCTAGTTGATAAAGTAAATTATTGGGATTCGAGACACCTCGAGAGGGGTGAATCGTGATGATTTTCTCTCTCCATTAATTTACCCTCATATATATATATATATCATTTAAATAATATCCTATAACTTAATTCATTATTATATATGTAGTTTATATACATATCCATACTAAGTCTCCATAATTCCTGTATACCAATTTCCATAATAATAAGACTTTCTACTATTTACCACATACAGTGTTTTCATTTTTGAGAATATAGAAACCCCATGATAACTACTCTATATATAAATCTCCATATTATAATACCAAAATATAAATTCTTAAATTAATAATTAAATATCTACATTCAAAATTCAAATATCATTTTATAGAATCTCTATTTAAAACCTTTGAATATGGATGCATAACTCTATTTAAATATTCTTGAATAATCTGAAAAGATAATATCCTTTTAAAAACCATAAATATTTCCATATTTTAGAAATATTGAAACCCAATAATACTAAGATATCATCCATTTTAAATCCTTTGAATAACACATCATAATATACTCATTTTAAGATATTTTAATATCCATAAAATCAGGACTGTGTATTTTTACGAAAACCATATCATATGGGTTCTGAGAAAATTTTTCTTCATTGAAATTATATAAAACTTAAAGTCATAAGATTCAGAAAATTTTTATAGAAAATAAATATAATATTCATCATTTTACACTATTAACATATATTTATATAATTCCATAATATTTCTATAAGTAAAAATATTATAAGAAATTGTTGTGTGTTGGAAAAAATTATATATACTTTAGTCAAATTTTAGAGCACCTAAACGAACATTTCAACCTTCCATGAAATATAATAATATGTAGATAAATATATTAAGTATCCATAACACTAATATTCATGAAATTATGAGGTCTCTAGATCAGGTTATCATTGAAAAAATTGGTGCAACTATAAACTGAAATTTGATGTATTACCCTTATGTTGAAACTCCATTCACATTTATAACTTTACACATCTTTCAATATTCTTCTTGTACCTTTATATGGGTGCTAAAAAAAATTCCTTCATTAAAATAACCATGGTATTTATCATGTTCTATACTGTTTTGAATTCAAACATTCATAGTAAACCTCCATGTAACCAGCAATGAATATCCATTTGGATTCTCTAAATACTATATAATAGGTTAGGTTACCCTAATATGGGTAATGAATTATTTAAATTTATCTTTACATATAATTCAAATAATATTATTCACCATTACTCATCCCAAAAAACCATCTCAAACCAGTTCCAATTTTAAAAATTCATTTCAGCCATTAATTTAAAGGATATCATGAATATGATTGCCACCCTATTACCGGCCAATATTAACTAACAAAAATTCATTCATCCAATATTCTCTAGATAAATCAAAACATACTTTATATAATAAAACATAAAACTAAAATATCATTATAATTTAACATAACTTCCCAAAAAATACCATCCAACCACTACTTTCATTCATTTATAAACATGACCATCACCCAATTCACTCTAATTCATAAAAGAACATTTGAAATCACCAAATAATACATAATCATCAAACACATTAAGAATATTAAAGTTTCATGAAATATAAAATTAATACTTCCTTATTAAACCCACATCCATCAAGCTCCCTCCATGTAATTCCATATAATTAATGTTATGAAATCAATGTACAACTAACAACTACTTAACACATCTAATGCACTGAAAAATGTACCTTCTATATTTTCAGCATATCCAAATAATGAACTACCGGTTGAAAGTGTAGGTAGGGGGTAAATTTCACTTCAAAAATTAAATGAAAACAATACAATCTTAAAAAGTTCTTTATAAAAAATTAAATAAACAAAGAAACAAAATTGTAACACCCTGACTCAGGATCTACTAAAAAGGTTCCTCAAGTCAGTGGGTTATATAGCCTAAAGCGCACCTCCCCGTATTCCAGAGGTTTTTGTCTAGCAATGAGAGTCAAGGTGGTATGGTGGGGAGACTATACCATCACATCATAGTAACACATCAAATATAATAAATAGATAGAAATAGGTAAATCATGATATAACATAAATCATAACATAAACAAATACAATAACCAACTACTGAAGTGTAAACAACCAAGAAACTATAATAGTAATCAAAAGAGAAAGGCTGAGTCATATACAAAATTATTTCATGTAATGATGATATACCAAAGGGGAAAAATGGGATACATGTGATAGGAATATACCAAATTCTATAAAAAAAACATCTTGCCCATCACTCTAGATAGTGGGGTGAGTCATCATACCCAACACCCTAATTAAGGGAACATGGAGCATCATTCCCATTATCTAAATAAAAGTATAAAATTGTGACATGTCATGCCCATCACCCAACATAAGGGATAATGAAACTCCATGACCAATAGAACCCTTAACCATTATTCAACAACCATTATCCATGTTTTGATAATAATAAAAATAATGAGGGATTACCTCTAAGAAAATTATAATCATTTATTATAATTAACCAAGGGTTCACAATTCATAATTCACATTTATAAATATATATATATAATTTGGCGTGTCCTTACCACCCACTCTCATTAATTTAAATTAATCTATTAAATTTACAAGGTAAGGAAATTTCCATTTCAGAGTCAATCAGAACACATAGATGGTGTTTTTTCATTTAAAAATTTATATAATGTAGGGAAATTAAATTTAAAACTCCCAAATGGGTGGAACTCAATGAGGTCATAAACCTATAATAATTAAATATGAGTCTAAGGGAGTAATTAAACATAATAAAATTAATTAAATGGTTTTAATATATTTTAAGTTAATGCATGAAAATGTACAGTGTGTAGAACATCAACAATGATATTAAAAACACCTAAGATTTGAGGTAAAACTGCTAGACAACCAATATTCGGTCCGTGGATGACAAATCTTCAGGTACTACCCTTTGATTCAAAGAATAAAAAAATAAAATGGAATAATGGACCAATTCCCTGAAAATAAGGCATATGATCTCGCAGCAAAATTGCATAAGATAAGGAAAGATAAACTATAATAAGAAACAAGAGTATTAAAGAGATTATTGCTTCAGATCCAATGATTCTAATATTGATGAAAACATAGTTTGGATGGAGGATATATCTTGAAGCCTAACTATGGAAGAGAGTAAGATCCCATGGGAGAATAAATGAGGAGGTTGTCCACTAGAGAAGAAGGAAAAGAGATGAATGGGTTTAAAAAAATAATGGTGAAATCTTACAATCAACCTAAAAAACTAGGGTGCACGGGTGTCCAAATCATGTGCTAACCATGCTCCCTCAACTTTCCAAAGGAACCCCCGCACATAGGATAACCATACAGTTTGACTAATCCTTCACAACATAGGAAAATTTTCATTGTTAACAATGTTGGAAAAACTATACGAGAATGTGTCCTGACTCATAAGGTTGTAGACAAACTGTGTGGCCTCTCCATGCACTGGGTACCTCGTATAATTTAGTTGCATGATTAACACTAACCATGTGCTAACTATACGTCCCATTCAGTTTCTCTAATTTCAGAAACCTCATTCCAAAAAATCCCTAGATGCTCTTGAGAACTTCCTTGGGCCTTAGAGAATGTTTACTAAGATAAAACAAAGTATTTGAATTGAAAAACAAAAGATCCATATCTCCATGAAAAACCAGGTCATTAAAAAAAGAATCAAAGTTGAAAGAACAATAATAAAATAAAATCATTAGAATAAAAAAATATCAATTTAAAATGATTAATAAATTTTAATAGAAAAATGACCAAGTGATTAATAATTAATTTATGATTAAACAATTTGAATAAAAGAAAAAAATAAAGTGATAAATAGTTGAAATTGCATAAAGTAAATGAGATGAGAGATTTGGTCAGGAAGTTTGTAAATATCCCTAAAATTTCCCATACATATTCCAATATGATCACTTAAGTATTTGATATATTAGTCCATTTTCATTAATTATAGCTAAGATAATAAAACCATCCCTTTGTTTTTTAGTTATAGTAAGAAACTAGAAATATAATAGACATTATCTCCTTAATATAAAAAATAGAAACCTCGAGAATAATAGCCACTTTACATATTAATTTAATGTAATGAAAAGCAAGATCCCTCTCTTTAATAGTAGTGAGCACTCAATATTGAAGAAAGAGGAGGAAAATGGGGATTGATTATGAGAAATAAATTTTTATCTTAACATTGATTATACAAAAAATTATGACGAAACACTAGGAGAGATTGAGAAAATAATAAGAGTAAAATAATATTACAAATTATAAAACAATCTAGAAATAATAATACAATTTATAAAGATAGATATTTTAGATAAAATATGAATCATAGATAATTGGAATTGGGGATTAGATGATCAAGTAAATTATCAAGGCCACTAATGTCTCTATTACATGTTATAAAATATTCGGTAATATTATAAAATTAATTAGGGGTCTTTATTTTTTTTAATTCCACATTCTAAGTATTTTTACCACCATAAATGGTGGGCTCGGAGATGATGGCCTGATGCCATTGGGTACCCGGTAGCCTAAACTGGGTAGCTGGTGGGCTTCTTGAAAATACCTAGATGCTCCCTGCTCCCACAAACTGGTTGGTACACCTCCATTAGATATTTGGTGTACTATTAGAGTATTCATGGATAATTTACATTAGTACCAACTATCTGATGATCCTATATTCGGTATTTGGTGGGGTCTTTCTAGATGCGGAAGATCCTGGGAATGCCACAGGATGGCCAGTGGAACTAGACATGCTAGCCAGTGCCACCTATAGCTTTTTCCTCCATGAAGTGGCTTTTAAACTTCCCTCACTGAGCCTCCATGGTTCTTATATCCTTTTTATAAATATTAAAAACATGTATTAAGATATTTTCAAGTATATTTCAAAGGGATATAAAAAGATGTCATCAAGATAGCTTTAAATCTCTTAAATGAATATATTAAACACTCAAAGAGTGTTTTTTATCATAAAAATCAAATAATGGTGATAATCACAACAATATAACCCTTTTAGGATAAAAAATTGAACAATAATTGAATAAATACAAGAATATAACATTATAAAGATAAATAATTACTATGATAATGATATTTTTTAATCCTTTGAAAAAATGTGAATCATCTCCCCCACAAACATTTTTTTATAAATATACTTAACTTTTATAAAACTTAAAACTTATTCCCCTAATAATAAATTTATATCCCCCTTTGAGATAAAGTCTAAAAATAATATCCCCTTTTGAGATAAAGGATAAAAATTCTCTCCACCTTGTAGATTACGAAAAAGGAGTTATAAACAGGGTTAAATAATAAAGACATAAATCTAAAAACTATTTTGATCATAATTAATGATCTTTCAAGAGAGAAAAAAGTTTTGAAATATTTTGAAAAAATTTAAAAGATTTAAAAGATTTATTTTCAATAATTATCAAGATAAAATAAAATAATTTTTTTTAAAACAATGTTTTAAAGTCAAATATAACTTTGAAAATGGTTTTTAAAAAATCTAAATAATTTTTTGAAAATAAAAATAAAAATTATTTTTGGAAATTTATTTTGAAACAAAAATGTCTCTTCTAGGATTAGTATTACCGATATTAGATCCCACAAAAATAATTCATCATAAGAGTTAAAGGGATCATATCCATTTAATAATGACTAAAATAAAGAAATAAAAGACATAAAAAATTAAATTTTTTGACAAATAATTTCATCATTAAGGTTTATTAAAGACTATATTAATAAACTATACAAAATTCCCTAGGACTATCAGACTATGTGTGAAATAAAGGCCCACTCATCATGGCTAGGATAGAGAAAGAGTTAAAAACTCAACCAACTCCTTTTAGGATAAATCCCTATGATCTTCTATGCCAAAACCTCATCCACTTGTTTGTATCCAGACATGAATGTTTTTCTTAGAGTATTATACTAAATTTCCAGTTCCAAAATTCTGAAAAGTTTTGAAAAAAAATTATCTTAATTTGAAATAATTTTTTAAAAAATATTGAAAATTTAAAAACTTCTCCACCTTTCCAAGTGATTAATATATAGGAATCAAAAAGATAATTATACTCAATTCAACTTTGATGAAGTCAAAGTGATCAAGAGGAAGGGTTTTAGTGAATATATCATCTTATTGAAGGATGGTTCAAAAAAGTAAAGAATAATATCACATCTTTTAAAGTGATATCATATAAAATAGTGTCTCAAGTCAATGTTCTTAGTGAGATAGTATTGAATTTATTTTTTAGAAATTTTTATTACGCTAGTGTTGTCACACTTTTTAGGGGTGAAATAGTATGTTAGTCCAAAGTCCAAGAAAGCATGTTTCATCCATATAATTTGGTCAAAAATCCTAGTGGCTATGTATTCCACTTCAACTATATAAAGGTAGACATAATTTTTCTTCTTACTACTCTAAGAGATGATGTATTTTACATGTAGATGACAAGTTCCACAATAACTTTTCCTATCTTGTTGGAATCCTCCAAAAGCAGCATCAAGAAAGGAAGAATGTTCAAAATAGGTTTACTTAGGATAAAATATTATAGGTTTTTAGAACCTTTTAAATAATGTTAAATACTTTTAAAGGATTTTAAATTTTATTCCTTTATATTGGATTGAAAATAAGTACCAAAACATGATGTTTTCATGGGTCACAACAATGTAAAGTAGACTTCAAGTCATACATTGATAAAGAATGTTGTCTATCAATTGACCTACTTCATCCAGTGTTAGCTCACAAATTATACTCAAGGGAGTCCTAATTTACTTAGCATGATCCATACTATTTTTTTGAGGTTCATTAGTGTATTTACTTTTGTTTAAAAATTCTCCATCATAATTTTGAAAAATTTGAAAACCAAGACAAAATTTAAGTTCTCATATAAAACTCATTTAAAAATCTTTATTCACTAAATAAGAAAAATTATTAAAAATATATTATTTAGTTTATACAAAAACAACATAATAAATATAACCTTTAATTATTACTATATCATTTTAAATATTTTTGAGAAAAAGGGTGGAATCATATTTTTCCCATTTTGAAATAATATGATAAAAGAACTTAGTTAGCCTCTCATACCAAGCTCGAGGGACTTATTTTAAATAGTATAGAGCTTTGGTTAACTTGAAAACATAATTTTGAAATTTAGGACTTTCAAAACTGGGTTTTAGTTCCACAAAAATATTTTCAAAAGTAAAACCTTTTAGAAAAAAACTTTTAACATCAATTTGAAAAACTTTAAAATTAAACTGAGTTGTTAATTACAACAATATTATAGTGTATTCAAGTTGAGGAATGGGTGTAAAGGTTTCACTATAATAAATAAATTATTCTTAATTATAGTCTTTATCAAGAATCCAAGCCTTATTATAGATAAAATTTCATTTTTCATCATGTTTTTTTGAAAAAACCCACTTGGTTCCAATAATAGGATGATTATCAAGACGTTCAATGATAATATAAATGTTGTTCCTTTGAAATCAGCTCCTCTTGTAAGGTAAGTATTAAATTTTCATCATTAAAAGCGTTATAATGGTAATGAGGTTAAATATAATATATAAAATATTTTTTTAACCTCATTTAATACTGACCTTGTAGTATGAGTTCCAAATTGTAATTCCCTAATAACATTCACAATAGAATGGTCTTTGGATTAAATCTAAGACTTTGGTAAAGGAGAGGATAGATATTCTACAGAATACTCAATTAATTTAGAATATTGAGGCTTATAAAGGGTCAAACTAGGTTGTTCAATATCACCATCACTTTGTGGATGTGATTTAGGAATATTCTCATCGAGATTTAGGAATATTATCCTTGAATTTGATGTGAATTGGCTCTTCTAGGACCTTTATACTCTTATTAAAGATATGGAAGGATTTAATTGAGTTCCAATTCCTAAGAGGAATTACTTTATAATATTTAGGGTCAAAATTTCCTATATTATCCTTTGTAGTAAGGATAAATCATTTACAATTGAAGAATTTAAAGAAGACAACATTAGGAATTTTAAATTTTCTTAATTTATAAGGGGTTTTTCCTAAAACATGTCTCATGAGGACATGGTTAAGAATCAAGCATGTGATATTGAATAATTCGTTCCAAAATAATTGAGTAAGGGAAAATCATTTAGGAGAGTCCTAAACATTTCTTGGAGTATCCTATTTCATTTTTTACAACCCCATTTTATTGAGGTGTTATAGGGGAGGAAAATAAGTTATGATAACTTTATGAAGCACAAAATTCATCAAAGTATTTGATATAAAATTCTTCACCATGGTAATTTCTAATTTAAATGAGTTTTTAGCCTTTTTAATTTTAAACTTTCCTTGAAAATTTCATAAGGCATATTACAAGACTCATTCTTAAAAGCTAAGAAGAAAACCCATTTAAATCTAGTATAGCCATTGATAATCACAAAAGTGTAATTTTTACGTCTAATAGAAGAAATTCAAGATGGTCCAAAAAGATAAAGGTGGACTAGGTCTAAGTCTTTAGAAAAGGAAAATAGATTTTTCGACCATAAATTGGATTTTTGTTGATTTCCAAGTTGGAAATATTCACAAACTAAGTTATATTTAGAAGAAATTTTCATTAAATACCATATTATTCAGTTACAGTTGAGCTTGAAAAGAGAATGAATATTATGATGGCCTATGAACTAATTCTAAAGCCAATAATAATTGTATTATACACTTAAAAACCTAACAATCTGACTTGATATAGATTTTAAATCTATATAAACATTTTGAAATCAATATATGATAAATAAAATATTTCATTTAGAATTAAAAACTTTACAAAAATCATTTTTAAAAGTAATTTGAAAACCATTATCACATAATTGACTAATACTTAGTAAATTATGATTCAAGACATTAAAAAATAAAATATATTTTATTAAATAATAGTTGGAGAAACCGATTGTAACTATATCGGTGATTTTTACTTTTTAATAATCACTAATTGTGAAATATCCTTAGTCAAATCCCTCAAGATTATTGAATTCGAAATGATCACCACACATGTACCTTGAGAACTTGTTATCCATATACCAAGAAACGTCTCAGGTTTTTCTATCAATTACCTTTTCCTATAAAATATTTAAGAGACTAAAGTTTTTGTACCCATATCTTGGGTCTACTTAAGTTAGCTAGTAGGGAGTTTGGAATCCAAACTTGTTTGGAACAAGTGTCTCTATTATAAAATTGAGAAGAGTGGTGAATGTTTTTTGGTCTACCATATCTAGAATTTATATAATTGAATTCATAAATAATAATTACATGATTTTTAAAATAAGTAAAAATTTTATTTTAAGAAATTTATTTTTCAAAATTAGTCTTTTTAGAATAGTTGTTAAATATAGATTGTTTTGAAAAACCAATCCCATTATTACTTTTAATAAAACATTGAGATCCTATAATTTTACTTAAATTTTCTTAACTATGAGTAAAATGAGAAATATTTGTTATTATATCTTTAATTTGAAATTCCAAATTTTTTACATTTTTTTCTTTTAATTTTAAAACCAAATCCTTCTTAATTTTAAACTTTTATCTTTTTCAAAAACAACTTTATTGAAATTATTTTTAAGAACTTTTAATTTTTAAAGAATTTCATAAAAACCATCATGAAATTTATCTCTAGAAAAAATAATACCTTAATATATTAAATAATATATATAAGAATAAGAAATATAATATTCATAATTTACTACATTGCATACCTTGATATTTGACATTAAGCACTTTTAAATTTCATTGATTGATTCATATGTTAAAATTGAATCTTCACTCACACTCCAATTTAATAACTTTAGATCTTTCTTATATTTATTCTTCTTTTTAGAATTTTTCTTAAAGGGACAATCTTGATTGATGTGAACCTTACTTTTGAAACCAAAGTAAGTGACTTCCATGTCTTGATTTTCCTTTATGAAGTGTTCGGAATTACTTTTTTTATCCATTTACTTGTTTACCATTTTGGAAATTTGAGCATTTTCGGATTCACTTTCAAAAGAGTCATTTTTGTATCTTTGAAAGTGACAGTATTTTTTAGTTTCATTGAACTAATTGGATTCCTTTTTATCTTTACTTCTCATAATAATATCATATGAAATGAGAGAAACAATGAATTCCTCAACTTCCATGTTGTTCATGTCTTCATCTTCTTGGATCACAGTGACTTTAGGTGCCCAGTTACTTGGTAAAAACCAAAGGATTTTATTTACTACAGTTTATACAGAAAGATAATCCCTAGGATATTTTCAACCATTAAAAATATCAGTAAATTTTCGAAAATATTTTGTGGTAGATTTTCTATTATGCATAGAGAAACTTTCAAACTCTTATATAAACATATCTAAATAGGTATCTTTAACTTTGTTAGTTCCTTCACAAGTTACTTATAAAAGTTTCCAAATTTCATGAGTGTTTTTCCATGTAGAAATTTGGTTAAATTAATTTTTATTAAAACCACAATGTAAGGAATTAATATATTTACCATATAATTCAAAAACATAGATATCATTTGGGGTTTATTTATCTTATTTTTTAGTTGTAGGATTATATGTATGTATCACAATTGTAAATACCCCATCCACATTAACCCAAAGTTTGTGTTTACTTTATTATATTGGCAATAGATATAAGGTATCACATCTTGAAGAACCAAATAGTTTAGTAGCCTTGGTAATCTAGATCCATAATTGAAATTCACATTACAATTGAAAACATAAAATACACAAAGTTTTTTCTTTGAGAACACCATATTTCACCATAACATATCCCTACATATCAATTATAAAACACTTCCTGGTACCCTAGGGAAAATAATACAAAAGAAAGGGTGATCTCATATGCTCAGTAAGGGTAAGAATATTTTGGAAGATATCATTAATAAATAAGAAAAATCAATATGAAAATGTGAATAACTGAAACACATTCCATTTAAATAATAAATTGAGCATAATATAGGAGAAATTAATGATGGTCAAATAAAGACATATAAATAATAACATGATCTTGAAAATTATCCATGAATATTATAACTAATATAATAATCACATGGACATCAATAATTGATCTCATAATTGGGGAATGCATAATGTTAGACGTATGAAACATACTTTCAAGACCTTTCATAAGATAATTTAAATATGTGGGTAAAACTCATATAATTTGGCCAACTAATTTGTCTTATGAGACAAGTAGATTCATTGAGGTGATATATATAACCTATCCCCACCCATCACTTACTAATTAAAATTAATTACTTATATGAAGGGGTGAAACATAATCAACATAACCATTCATAATGAAAATATAAAAATGAAATGTTAATACTTACCCCAATCAAATAAACATAATCATAAACCATCTAGAGTAATATGGTGAATGGTAATAAAATTGTGTATCCTCAATCAAACTAATCATAAACCATCCAAATAAAGAATAAGTATTATATAAATACATCATATCCATAGTATATCATAATTATAATAAAGGGTTAATGCCTTTGATGAATACAAATACCGTAAAAATGTCATTAAAAACATTCTTGAGTAAAATAACTTTTCGTCCAATGTTACCACATTTTCCATTACTTTTATTTGTAAAGCTTCCAACTCTGCATATTGATTATATGTTCTTAGATGAAAAACATTTCTCTTTATTGAAAACCATAAGAATAGAGGAAGGTTTTTTGGATAAGAAAATCCACTAAATATACAGTATTGGCAGTTAAACAAAGAAAGAAAATGGAAATCATGGCAACATTGGTAGTTCATATTATTTTTGTATTTTAATACAGTGATCATAAATTCATTTAGGACATGTAGTAATCAGAAACACCTCATTCCAACACATGGTGTGACTAGTATGACTCTAGGTGCATCCTTTTATTTAAAATTGACATTAATATTAGTAAAAAAGAAAACTAATATAATCAAAACCAAAAAAACACATTAAGATTACTTTAATAATTTATGAAAATGTTCAATGAGTCATTTATGTTTTTTAGGAATTATCCACACCTCAATCCTATGCACGATGTGACTAGCATGAATCCATGTGAATATTTTTATTTAAATTTAACATTAATTTTAGTAAAAAAGATAAATCACATACTAAAAACCAAGAAAAAAACATTCATATTGTTTTGATACTTTAAGAAAATGATACATAAGTCATTTTTGATGTGTAATAATCATCTGCACCTCAATTCGATACATGATGTTCTCGGTATGTATCAAATTGTTTGTTATCAGTTTGAAATTGACATTTTTGCTCAAAAAGCGTCACTCACTAAAAAATTCGTAAACATTCTTGGATTTTATTTATAACTTATTAAAAAAATTTATTTTTTATTTCTTCTTTGTAGGAATCAGTCTTTCATCAAAATGACACATGATGTGACTGCTATGACTCAAAGTATGCATTTCTAGTTTAAAATGACATTTTAGTTAAAAAGATATGTGACATACTAAAAACTGGGAAAATGTATTTGGGTTATTTTTTTACTTTAAGAAAAGAAATCCATAAGTCATTTTAGATGTTTAAGAATCAGCTTCACCTCAATCCGATGGATGGTGTGATCATTATAATTCCAAGTGTGTCTATTTATTTAAAATTGAAATTAATTTTAGTAAAAAGAAAAAGTGACATAATTAAAACTACTAAAAACATATTAATATTGTTTTTATAGTTTATAAAAATGATCCATAAGTCATTTTTGATGTGTAGGAATCAGCCACACCTCAATCTGATACATGATGTTCCCAATATTACTCAAAGTGTCTGTTATCAGTTTAAAATTGACATTTTAGTTCAAAAAGTGTCACTCGATGAAAAATATAAAAATGAATTCTTATTTTATTGATAATTTAGTAAAATTATTCATATTTAATTTTTGATGTATAGGAAGTAGTCTCACATAAAACTAACACACGATGTGACTTGTATGACTCAAAGAACATGTTTCCAATTTCAAATGAAATTTTAATAAAAAAACACAAGTGACATATTGAAAACCAAGAAAAAAATCTTATTGTTTTGATAATTTAGTAAAATTATCCATGAGTAATTTTTAATGCTTAGTAATCATCCAAACCTCAATCCAACAGACAGTGGGATCGGTATAATTCCAAGTGTGTCTATTTATTTAAAATTGACATTAATTTTAGTAAAAAGAACAAGTGAAATACTGAAAACTGATAACATGCATTAATATTGTTTTGATAATTTATCAAAATGATCTATAAGTCATTTATAACATAAAGGAATCAACCCCACCTAAATCTGACACATGGTGCGACCAGTATGACTCAAAGTGTCATTATCAATTTAAAAGTGACATTTTAGTTCAAAAAGTGTCACTCACTAAAAACCAAGAAAAAACACTCGGATTGTATTGATAATTTATGAAAACAATTAATAAGTAATTTTTGATGTGTATGAAGTAGTATCACATCAAAAAAACCCACAATATGACTAGTATGACTCAAAGTGAATGTTTCCAGTTATGAATGACATTTTAATAAAAAAAACACAAGTGACATACTAAAAACCACAAAAACACATTCAGATTGTTTTTATACTTTATAAAAATGATCTATAAGTCATTTTTGACCTGTAGGAAACATACTCACCTTAATATGATGTATGATGTGATCAGTATATTTCCAGTGTGGCTATTTATTTAAAATTGACATTATTTTTTGTAAAAATAATAAGTGACATACTAAAAACTAATAAAATGCATTCATATAGTTTTTATAATTTATGAAAATGATTTATAAGTCATTTTTGACATGTAGGAATCATCCCCACCTTAATCTGACACACGATGTGAACGGTATAACTCTAAGTTTTTATTTTTATTTAAAATTAACATTAATTTTAGTGGAAACAATTGACATACTGAAAACTAATAAAACTAATTTATATTGTTTTGATACTTTAGTAAAATGATCCATAAGTAATTTTTGACATGTAGGAATCAACCTACCTCAATATGACACATAGTTTGACCGATATGACTCTAAGTGTGTCTATTTATTTAAAACTGAATTTAATTTTAGTAAAAAGAATAAGTGACACACTGAAAAACTAAGAAAACACATTTGAGTTATTTTTATACTTTATAAAAATGATCCATGATCCATTTTTGGTGTGTAATAATCAATCACACCTCAATCAGATACATAGTGTGATCGGTATGACTCCAAGTGTGTCTATTTATTTAAAATTTACATCAATTCTAGTAAAAAGAACAAGTGGCAAAGTAAAAACTAAGAAAATGAATTTGGATTGTTTTGATACTTCATTAAAATTATCCATGAGTCATTTTTATGTTTTAGAATAAATCACACCTCAATATAGTGCACTATGTGACCAATATGACTCAAAGTGTGTATTTTTATTTTAAATTGACTTTAATTTTAGAAAAAAAGAACAAGTGACATACTGAAAACCAATAAAACACCTTCACATTGTTTTTATATGTTAGGAAAATGAACCATGAGTCATTTATGACATTGAGGAATCTCCCAAAACTCAATATAATTCATGATGTGACCTATATGACTCAAAGTGTCCATTATCAATTTAAAATTGACATTTTAGTTCAAAATGTGTCACTCACTGAAAGACATAAAAATTTTCTTCGATTATCTTTATAATTTAATAAATATATTCATAAGTTAGTTGTGACATGTAGGAAATAGTTTAACGTAAAAACTACACATGATGTGGCCAGTATGAGTCAAAGTGTGTGTTTCTAGTTTTAAATGACATTTTAATAAAAAAGAAATGTGAAATACTCAAAATCAAGAAAACACATTCAAATTGTTTTTATACTTTAGGAAAACGATCCATAAGTATTTTGTGACTTATAGAAATCATCTGAATCCCAATCTGATGCACGATATGACCATTATAAGTCCAAGTGTGTCTATTTATTTAAAATTGTCATTAATTTTAGTAAAAATAACAAGTGACATACTAAAAAATGATCAAACACATTTGGATTGTTTTTATACTTTAGGACAATGATCCATTAGTCATTTTTGATGTGTAGGAATCAATACCACCTCAATACAGTGCATGATGTAACTTTTATAACTCTAAGTGTGTCATTTTATTTAAAAATTTTATTTTATTAATGTATTCTTTCATATTAATGTTTAATTTATTTCGTTATAGTATTACTAATATAATATTTGTTTTCTTATATAGGTGGATTATTTTTCTATGGTTTAGGTGATTTTTTTAGTAATTAATACCATGGTAAGACTCTTCTAATAGGGGATCAAAGGGGACAAACAAGATAAAACATTAAATGTTTGTAGAAATTTTAAAATTTAATTATAAAAAACATTTTTTATTTATATATAGTGTTTTTTTGTATTCATGATGTGAAATTTATTTCAATTGAATTATATATTTTTTATACATAGGTTACATGTTTGTTCTATATAGGTTTTTATTGTAGTGGTCTATTATAAAAATAGTGCACTCCAACCGACTTGGCCTTTATTAGTGTTATTTCTAGCATTGAGAAAGTCCCCCATTTATTAGCACCATTGAAAGTTATTATAAAGGGGTCCTTTATCAAAACTAAAAAAGAACAGATAAAGGGTGTCCTTTATCAGTGCTTTTTGTATCACTGATAAAGGGACCCCTTTATCAAGGCTTTTTTAGCACAGATAAAGGGGTCCCCCCTTTAATGGAACTAAGAAAAAAGTGATTGTTTAGTGTTGTTAAAGGTCTTTATGTATGGTGTTAAAGAAAATACTTGTATTATTTTCGGTTAGGACTTAGTTTTCTCATGGTTGTTACCTATGATAAATTAATTGGTTTATTAAATATGGTAATAAACTAGTTGTTAGATAAAGATAAATGTCTAGGTTTGAGTGAACTCATTTTCTTATGAAGGATGGATACCTTGGTTTTAGGACCTAGATTCCATGTTGACTTTTTTAGTTTTCTTGTTGCCTTGTGTTATTTCTCTAGATTAGGATCCTTATTATTCAATATGATGTAATCCTCAAATAGATTATGGTATGGAGAGATATGGGTGATGAGGCCCAAGTTTTTAGAAGTATTTGATGTCTATAATGGTTGAATGTATGGTGATATACATGGTGGTGTTTTAGATGGAATTGATACTGATGGAGTAGGTTGAATATTGTTGTGTTAGAGGCTGAGATATTTTCTTATAGGAGAATCTATTTAAAAGGTTTTATGGATGGATTTCTTGTTTCTACATTCATTCCACCACTGCTTGAAGAGGCTAGTTCTTCTTGGACTATGCATCTTTTATGTTATCTTAGGATAAGTCTTGGAATACCTAGAATTTTGGAATGACTCATCAATGTTAAATTTTTTAACCCATATGGTTAGTGGCTTGATGGAATGTTAAATGATTATAACTCTTTAGGAACTATGTAATGGTTGGATTATTCTTAGAGGGAATGGAATCATTTGGTAAATAATTTAAGTGTAAAATGATTAAAATAAATAATTAAATGAAAGTCTCTTAATGGTTTTATTCTTAATTGTTATCCAGTCCTTAGAAGTTGAAGTCAGGTGTCCAATAGATGATAGTTATAGTTGAGGTTAAGGATGTGTAGTTTCCCATAGTGTGGTTGTGATATATGTATACTCTGTATTTTATGTGATTTCACATTCTACCCCACCCATGTCGGTAAGGAGACCAACACTAGTGGACACTAGAGGGTGTTTTCCCCAATATCTAGGTTAGAGAGGAACATATGGATGAATAACCCCTCTTACACCAATCTCTTCCCTTAGTAGTATTATGTTCCATTATGCATGGTCTGTATCTTTCATATATACATGTGAGTACAGGGCTATAAATTATTTGGGTTATTTCACATGCATGTATCTTCAGATATAGTATTCCAATGATTATTACAGGTATTTTAAGTATGGTATATGATGTCTTGAGGTATAATACACAATATATGGGATGTAACAGATCCTGAAAAATACTCGGTTACTATATAGATATGTTCATGTTGATGATGAGATGATGTAATTCACAAGGTGTATGGGATGTGATGATGAGATGATTTTATGCATAAGGTTCATGTTTTTTTATAGGTACCCAGGTGTCTTCGATCAAGCTTACTTTTGGAGAGCTATTTATTAGGATGTGTGACATTAGGGTAAAGTGGAAAACCAGTGGGGAAGTGGTAGTGGGGTAAATTCTTTTGATATTATATTGGTTATTATAAGATAAATTTTATGTGATACTTAGTGAGAGATCCATGGAGAGGTTGTAAAATTAGCACACCTATTTAGGTGATGAGTTAACTTCATTTTTTATTTACTAGGATTTAGTATGTTTTAATTATCTATTGAGTAAAGTAACAAAGGAGGATCCTATTTTTTATAATTTTAATGCTCACCCTACATATATATACTTTTTTTCAATTCTACAAGATCTGGTTTGGGATTGGGTTAGACATTACTATCTCATGTAGTTATTCTGGAGTTTTTTGGGCTTTTTCATCTTTGTTGGTGTTTTTCTTTTGGTAATTTTAGTTTAATTTATAGTTGTTATGGTTTTATAAAATTTCATGAATGTATTTGGAAATTTTATTCTTTATTATAATGATTTATTTATTGTTTTTGTCTTACTTATCATTCCTCATATCTATAGGTTGATGCCTCCTATTTGTGTGTATGATATATCCTTGGTGATCATCACCAACCCATGGCCTATTGGAGGTGGAATTCATGCATCATTGTCTTCTCACTCTTATTGTGGTCCCAATATGTGTACCTTTGGGGGGAGGGGGTCATGTCATATCTCCCAGATAGCTTGGATGGAGATGAAGATGAAATGAATCAATTGATTAATCAGATAATTAATCTAATTAATGTGAGAATTTTTATCTTAATAATAGAATGAATTGAAATAAATTTTATCTTGTTATTTTAAATATGTATTAATTTTGAATTTGGATTATCATGATCTTAGAATAACCTATGTGTATGTGTATGGTTTCTTTAATTTAATTATTTCACAGGTCATTACAATTATTTTTATTAAATTAAATTGATAGCCTATGAGTCAACCCTCCCTCTTTATTATGTATGGGATTATGTATCCATAATATATTTTATGTGAACAAACTATTCTAATTCCCTTAACCTATTTGTGAAGTAAATTCATTGTAAGGATAGATATCTTGGGCACATGGAGTTGGTTTAAGATGGAGCTAAGGGGAAACCAAACCTAGGAGATACATGGGAAAAAGGTGGAATGTTATAACTTGAGCCCAAATTGTATCAATAAGTTTTTCCCCATGGGATAATGGTTTACTTATTTTCTTCTCAATAAAGAAACTTATAGTTAAATCTAATTAACATTCCATGTTTTATTTATTTCATTTTTGTTTGATGCATGATTTATTTTATATATGCAAGGATACAATCACATAAATAAATGGATTAATATATAATGATGAAATTAAAATAAAATTATAATTCATGAATATTTTATCAGTATATGATTAAAAAATTAAGTAAAATCAACATAATATTAATAATTCATGTAAGAGATAAAATAATAAAATTTATTCATAGTCAAATAAAATTCAAACAAATATTAAGTCAGACTAAGTGTCCCATCATATGAATTACGATGAACCAATAGTTAAAGTGTAGGTTTGAATTCTATTTCGACATCTTTTAAATATGATGAAGTCTGAACTAAGAAAATGGATTAACTTAACCAAATATGTATTGGGTTTAATGGAATTAGTTTTTTCAACAAAAATTTGGAGTCAAGTGTTGATGAAATTTGAGTTAGTATTTCTATATTTGAGTGTCCACTTAATAGATCAAGGATTTGTTGGTTTGTAGTTAGAAATATAAACTACCTAAATACTATCTTATAATTATCATGACCTTAATCTATATTATATGAAAGAAAATATGGGTCCTTTCCACTATAATTTCCAAGTGATGAGAGAGTTCGAGTTCAATGGTGAGGGACATTGATACTTGATAAAATAATGGGATACTTAATAAAATTAATGTTATTATATATCATATAATACGTAGATAAATTAAATTACTAATAATATACTCTCTTATTATTATAGAATAATGAAAATACTATCAACCACATTATCACTATAAATAATTTTAAAGAAATACCGTCTTTTAACTATAAGTAACTTCTATGAATGGGTTGGATTCATATAGGTATTGTTATACTATGAATGGAAGTTTTATGTGATAGAATCCTTAATCAATGATCTACCTACTAATGATATGAGTGATGTAGAGTTCAATTTCTATGAAAAACACTTGAATTATGTGCTATATGTTTATTGTTTAATGTTTTCTTACATTCCTATTAAAATCATGTAGTTATATTAGAACTTGGATTCCAATATCATGCTTCAATATCTGCATGATCTTTATCATGAGATATCCATAATGAAATGGTTTGAGATATACATGAAATTGTCATGAGGATACATTAATAACGTGTGTTAGTTAGGCCTCACATAGTCAATTTCATTGGCTATATTGAGTAACTAGATGTTCTAGGGTTTAAGCTTCCTAAATAATTGTTAACCAATCTCATTCTTTCATCACACCCTAATAGATTCTCTAGTTTTGTTATAAATTTCAATATAAACAAGTTATATAAGTATCTACTAGATATGTCTACTATACTTGTCCATGTTGAAAAGGATATAAAGTGTGAAAATCCTTATGTTCTTATGGTGAATAAAAGGAAATGTCAGCAAAAGAGATCTAATAATAACTCAAAGTCTAAAGCTTATTGACAACACCCTTCCTAGAATAGGGGTATCTAGGGAAAATTAAGGGAATAATATTATATCTATTTTTCATATGGAAATAAGGACTACTAGAAAAAAACTTCACCCAGGATAAGAATCAAGGGGAATCTTTAGGTGCATTTATTATCAAGTTACATTTATCGATTTATAAAAATTGGGTATTATATAAGGTATTTAGTCCTCGCATATTTATTCAAGTATCATAACCATATAGATTATGAAAAATTTCCCATGGTAGGTGGATCTATAAGCATCCAATAGATCTAAACTTATTTTTGTGGCTATTTTAGACTACCACCTCATGTTGTCGGCTAAAATCATCTTGTTTTTGAAATATTTTTATTTTTTTCCTTTTATTACCAAAAATATAATTTCTATTTATAGACTTGATAAATATAGAGTTATTTTTAAATTTGGGAATAAGTGTATCTAATTTTAAAAATAAATAATTTTTTCTGGTAAGGAATCTTAAATAATGGTATTTATGTTTCAGATCACAAAAACCAGGTAATAGAAATCGATAATGAAAATAGTTCACATGAATCATACCACACCCAACTATGCCAGTTAGGTCATGTAAACGAGAAGAATTTAAACAAATTAAACCATGATGGCAATTTGGATTCATTTTAACTAAAACTATTTGTGTATTCCACACATTTTTTCAAGGAAAAATGACCAAATCCCCGTTTAGTGGAAAGGGTGAAAGTACTATAAAGTTTCTTGAGTTGGTTTATACTGATGTGTGTGGATAATTTCTAATTAAATAAATGGTCGGGTTCTGGTACTTTATAACTTTTACTAATGATTTTAGAATATATGGATATTTCTACTTAATTTGGCATGCATCTGTTATTTTGATAAATTCAAGGAATATAATAATTAAGTTGAGAATCAATTTCCAATAAGATTAAAAAAATCACATACCCTGGTGGAGAATATTTTAATAAATTATTAATTATTTATTTATTGGATTTTGGGATTCTATTCTAACTCAAACTTAAATATAAACAATAATGGAGTGTTGTAAGTGAAAGGAGGAAGCACACCCAGTTAAAAATAGTGACATCAATGATGAGTCATGCAAGTATTCCATTATCTTTTTGAGGATACACACTACTAAAAACAATAGATATTCTAAACCAAGTTCCAAGTAAAAAAGAAAATGGTATTCCATATAAATTTTGGTATGAAAATAAACTCATGTTTTCGCATGTAAGAGTGTGGGTTTTTGAAGCGTTTGTTAAGGATATTTTAGGCAACATACTTTCACCCCAAGGCACTAAGTTTATCTTTATCAAATACCCTAATAAAAAATGGGATATTATATATACCATCCTTTTGATAATAATTTTTTAGTTGATAGATATCTCACATTTCTTTATAAGGATTATATCTCTAAAAAAGATAGTGGTAGCAAGATAGACTTTGATAAATTAATGGATCATGATACACAAGAGTTGACACATGAATAGATTCCAAAATGATCCATGGAAGGGGAAGTTTTGAAGACACAAGTACTGTATAGGAGTACGAAAGAGGTTGGAGAACCAAAACAATATGGTTTTCTAGTCACTGAGGATAGGGACTAATTATAGTTGATAATAATGATCCTATAACCTACAAGAAAGTAATAACTAGCACAAAACATACTAAATGGAAAGAATCCTTGAATTATGAAATGGATTCCATATACCAAAACCAAGTATGTATTTCTGTAAATACTCTAGTGGATGTTATTTCCATTGGTTGTAAATTGATATTCAAGAGGAAATATTCCATGTATGGTCAAGTTAAAACCAATATGAATAGATTAGTTATAAAAAGGTTTAAATAGAATCAAGGAATTTAATATGATGAAAAATTTACACTGGTTTCTATGCTTAAATCCATTATAATTCTACTCATAATAAAGGAATTCCATGTCTATGAGATTTAACAGATGGATTTCAAAATATAATTCCTTAGGAACCTTAAGGAAGATGTCTATATGACACATCCAGAAGGTTTTCTAACACCAAAGGATGCTAACAAGGTATAAAAAATATAGAGTTCCATTTATGGGTTATATAAAGAATCCAGGCCATGTAACATTTTGTTTGATGAATCCATAATGAAATTTGGTTTCATAAAGAATTAATGTGAGTCTTATTTCTATAATAGGTTTAGTGTGAGTACAATTGTTTTCATGATAGTGTATGTAGATAAAATTATACATATTAGAAATTAAATATCAGTCATATAGTTCATTAGATCTTGGTTAAAAACATGTTTCTCTATAAAGACTTAGTAGTAGTAACATGTATTATTGGGATAACAATCCATCATGATAGATATAATTGTCTAGTTTCACTATGTCAAAGTACATATAAGATACTTAAGAGATTCAATACAAAACAATCAAAAAGGGGATAATTTATAATGTTAAAAGGAATTCGTCTTTCTAAGAAATAGTATCCTCAATCCTATGAGGATAAATAGAGGATGGTAAGGATTATATAAGTGTTAGTGATTGGTAATGTTATGTATGTTATGCTATTTACAAGGCTAAATGCCTATTACACCTTAAGCATGATTAGAAGACATCAAGATGACCCAAGTGGCCATTATTGGATTTCAGTCATGACTATCATTAAGTATCTTAGGTGTAATAAGGATATATCCCTACTCTATGGAGGATATGAAGAACTATTCATCAGGTGATCTGCATATGCTAGTTTCCAAAAAATAAAGTTGATATGAATTCACAATTTTTATATATCATCACTCTCAATAGAGGTGTTTTGTGTTGGAAGAGCATAATGAAAGTTGTGGTTACTAATTCTATAGTGGAGTGAGAATATATTAAGACTTCTTAGGTATCTAAATAAGTGGTTTGGATATGAAAATTCATCTAAAATATTGATGTGTTTCCTAGTAGTAATAACTCTATCACACTCTATTATTATAATACTACAATGGAATCTCTTCCAAAGGATCTCAGGTCACATGAACAGACAAAGAAAAAACTTCAAAAATATCATCACTTGATGGATTTTTTCTTAAAGAATTGACGTCATTGTGGTTGATTTTACATTTAATGAAACATGGAATTACTACTAAATAAAGGCTTAAATTAGTAAAAATATGATCAAAATGTGAGATCTAGCAGACTAAAAGTCATTAGAAGTCAGATCTAGTCCAAGTGAGAGTCTATTGGAGTTGGTTTCCTAGAAAAAAATGTTTGTAATTTATATAGAATATATATTTGAAATTTTTAATATTAATAAAATATCATATTACATATTGTTCATTGTTCTTCATGAATTTAATGTAATAATGTCTTATAGTGTCGGTTGCATTGAAAAGGTCATATCAGTTCTTTTTTAGGATGATAACCTTGAAATGTTATGAAAATATTATTAAATATTTTTCTATGGTTTATTTACATTTTATGGTGGGATACATATTATGTTGACTTTCGAGTGTGAGTACTCATAAGTGGATGAGACAATATCTCATGAAGTTCTCACTTGGTAATATCCAAGATGAGAGATTATGAGAACTAATTCACCAGTAGGAATTCCGTAGGTTTGTGCGTCATTGGATATTAATCTATATGGGTGTGTTTAACAATCCTTATACTTTAATATTATTATTAATGTATGATATGGATTGTGAACTTATACTTATTATCACAAATCATGAAAATATATGTTCACAACGAAGTTGTCTATGTTGGGTGTGTCATGAATGACATGTTATTAATGAATACGTTGAGGAATGATGTGTCTCTTACATATTTATAGAATTTTATATCATAAACCTTTTATTGAAATGGAATCTTCCCATTAAATTACATGTCCATGGTGTATATATGATTTTATTTAAAATAGTGAGCGAAATACCAATCAAGAATATAGGTTGATGATACAGGTGTGAAATTGTCTTGATTAAATATAAAAAAAGGGATTATATTACACAATAATTATTTGAATTTGGTTATTGTCATTATGAAATATCTTCTTTCTATATGGGTCCCTTGACCCATTTCTAGATAGTAATCTTGGACATTAGTCAAGTCTGCCTAATTCCACTAAGGAAAAGGGCTAGAGGGTCACACATAAAGTGTTTTTTTATCTTAGTTAAATATTATTTATTAAATCATTCGAATAAATATTATTCTCTAGACTGAGAAATATTACTTATCCAAGATTTATTAATTGATTGCAAATATTTAATAAATATTTATTCATGAGGTAATTTTTTTACTTACATGAATATATAATATTTATTTATCTGTTATTATTAGAAAGGTAATAAATAATTATTTATTTACCAATAAATAATTTATTTTATTATTAAAGTATTATATAAATATTTATTCACCAAAATATAAGTAGATATTTATTTATTTATTTAATGAATAATATTAATTCAAATATTTATTCTTGAATTCAATAAATTAAAAGGAGGCCAGACATACAAGATTTATTTATTCTAAAAAATATTTATGTACCATATCATAAAATTAATATTTATCATTGTGTGGGTTATCTCAAACCATGAAATAAAATAATAATATTATTTTATTACATGGAATAAGGATCATTTTAAGTTAAATATATCATTAAGTGTATTTTTCAATTAAATAAATATTAAACCCTAACCCTATGTTTAGAAATATAATGTTATATCATTTTAGATGAGGTTAATCATTTTAAAAATAATAATCTCAAGATCTTTCACCTCCTATATTTATCTCAAGACTGATGTTTCAGACTCTTTCTCACTGGGGCATGTGCAGACACACTTCCAAAGGTGGGTGGCCTCTAATGCTATGATTGGTGAGGTTGGATCCTTGATCAAAAAAGGATGATATGTTTTTAGTTTCTATTATTATGGATTACTCCTTGTAGCTCATAGCCTAGTAAGAGCTCCCTAAAATATCTAATTCATGTTCTTGAAACTCATTCTCAGTTCCATATCAAGGCAGACATAGGTTAATTACACGACATATTTCTTGATAGGGTAAAAATATGTGGTTAGAGTAGATGGTAGCATTAATAATGTCTGAGCATTTATAGACATTGGTTATATTGGGAACTTATGAAGTCTTCCCCTTTTAACAATGTTGTAATAAATCATATGAGATACATATTAGGTGAGTAACCCAAGGCATCATGTTTCGTCCATGAGGTAGTTGATTCTAGGGATGTAAGACTTCTACGGATTTTTTACCCTAGGCATCAAATATTTATTGTATAGGGTAAATATTTTGGATCAAGTCACGGGTTTAATGTTTTGTGAGGAAAAGTGATTCATTGGTTTAACGACTTGTGTACATAGGATTTCGGTGTATTCCCATGGGGAAGATGACCACACTTTTGGATATGATGGTTTAAAGAGAGATTTTCCCCCACAGGGGAAGATGATCAGACTTTTAGATTTGGTTGTGATGAGAAAAAGTATACCCCCATGGGGGGAGATGATCAAACCTTGGTTTTTAGTGTGTTCCTATGGGGAATATCACACTTTGGTTTTCAGTGTATTCCTGTAAGGAAGATGATCACATTTTGGGATTTGATAGTAGTGAGAGTGTTTTCCCCCATATGGAAAGATGATCACACTTCGATTTTTAATATATTCCCATGGAAAAGATGATAAAACTTTGGTATTTGATGGTAGTAAGAGAGTATTACCTCATGGTGAATGTGATCACACTTTGGTTGCTAGCGTGCTACTAGGGGGATGATGATAACAATTTGGGATTTGATGGTTGAAAGATAGTGTTCCCCATGGTGGAGATGATCTCAATTCATTTTTTGTGTGTTCCTAAATGGAAGATGATCGCACTTTGGGATTTGATATGAGTGTTGTAATGTTTGGATTAAACCCATGGGAGATACCCCATATGTGTTAGGATCTTGGGATTGAACCCCATAGATATGTCCTACATACCCTATTAGAAGAAAGGGATCAAAACCCACATAATTTGATGTTGTAGTTTAAGTTCATGTGATGAGACTAGTCCATTTAGTTTAACATGGTGTGGTAAGGATGCTCAGGTCACGAAAGGATAATCAATGAGGTATGGTGCGAGGATAACACATGGAATCATCCTATGTGTTTTGGGGATCTCATCCTAGGTCTAGATTTTTATCCCATGCATGGAGTTTCATCCCAAGGTTGTGGAAGATTATGTGGAGCTTTGACATTAAGTAAGCCCAATATAGGATTTTTTTTCCATAGTGGGGATGGATAGTGTGGGCCTTGCACATGGAAGTTTCCCAATTAAGGTGTTTTATCCCATAGTAGAGAAGGAGGTGTAATCTCATGATGATCATAAATGAGTCATCATGTGTTCATTACACAAGGTAGGAGGTGGGGGATCATCCCATATTAGTCATACATAGGGCATCCTATATTTACCATATAGGGTGAGGCTATAGTTTTACTTCATGTGTTGAGGATGTTTTTTGTGAATTGTATTTTCATATAACTAGGATGTTGGGATATGCATTTTTACATCATGAAACTCAATTTTTAGTGATACCTACAGAGACCACACCAAGGTAGGAGAGAAATATCCAGCATAAGACCTCCCTACCATGAAAGGTGAAAAGTTTCCCTTAATGATTACAACTACAGGGATTACTTTCATATTTCACATACACCATTCAGTGGTGTATAGTGTAAAAACATCAGTTGAGGAGTGGAAATCAGGGTTTTAATGTTATAGTGCCTAAGATTAAGTGAAATAATCATTAGGGTGTGAATTCTTAAGAGAAAAAGGTGAATAAATAGTCTATAATGTGCTTTAAGAAAAGGGTCTGAACATAAGTGTTGGTGATACTAGTCACAAAGGTGATTGAAGCACGGGTAGACGAGGTAGAATTAGGGAAGGGCACATAAACACTCGACTTGTGTAAAAACTTTGTTTGGTGGAAGGAGTAATAGAGGAAAGTACCCAATTTTTTTTGTAAAAAACTCTATATTTATGCATGAAAATGGAGTATCATGAACCATAGGTTCTATAACAAGACCCCTATATAGATTTTGGAGGCATATGTGTGCTCAACTTCGGAGGTTTCACACAATATGGGGTTCTGTGAAGGTAGATTCTATTTCATGAACCCGACTAGCCTTAAGGGATGTTGCATAAGAAGCTATCAAACATGGTCCAAGACACATTGTATCCCATGGGAGGTCAGTCGTACAAGTTTCCTACCTTTAGGAATCCATGAGGTGTGGAGTTGCGCGATATCCTAGAAGAAGATGTTGTGTGAGTGGGGGATAAATCTTTGACTTTTGGAGATCCATCCCTAAAGTTTGTGGGGGTCTATTTATAGAAAAATATGGTTGTAAGTATGCATGTAACCGCATATGAGTTGTGAAACTAGGTTATGTACTTCCAATTCCTTTTTCACGGGGATGCAACCACACAAGTTAACAGTTTGACATCGGCTTTATCGCAAAAAGGGATTTTGTACTCTAGCATCAATATTGAGTGAAAACATATTATGTTTCATGAAATAAACTTACCCAATTTTATAGGTCTCCTAAAGAACCTATGGAACTTTGATCTTTAGCATCACCTTTTTCACGCAAATGTGTTGTGTGCGTGATATGAAAGTTTTGTACAAGACATGAAAGTTGCATGCACCTGATTCCTAGGTTATGAAATGGTCCTTTAGTCTCGATTAGACCATTTTTAGGTAAAAATAACCTTTTGAGGATCAAGACATGTTTTTAGTTCCAAAAATACCCCCCCCCCCTTAGAATCAAAGTTGACAGGAGACTGGAAGGTCTAGTTTGGGGGAAACGCCGAAGTGTGGAGTGAATTTCTGCTATGTCGCGTAACTCTCCTATCATGCCACACATCCCAGTTTCATGAACAAGAAACCTAGGTCTATCATGTATATAAATAGGGTAAGGGGACCTTTTATGGTCACCAGAATTTTGTGTGTGATAATCCCTCTATCATGCATAGAACTCAACACTCTATGTGAACTTCTGATCATTCAGCCGTGACATTTGGGAAAATCCATCTTACATGACTGATCTTTCACACTCAACAAATAATTTTTCACAAACTTCTTATAATTTGTACAATGAAACATATTTTTCATGAAAAAAGACCCATTTGTGAGATATAGTGTTTGTGAACCCTCCGAACACCCTATAAATGGCCAATTATACTGACCAGGCCATTACCAATGTTTTTGCTACAACCCGAAGGGAGGAGATAGCCAAGAATCATAAAATCCCCCCATGCCAAGAGTATTTTCTCTAATAATAGATTATTTTTTGTCTTGTTTAATAAAACCCATATGGAATATCTGTTAAGAAATTTTCCACCACTATACAATTTTGAGCTCTTGGATGATATGGTTATCCTGACCATGAAATTCAACATACCACAATTCTATTTTTCCCATCATGATAAACCCAATCGCTGGAATATCACAACCACCATTAATATAGATAGGAAGTGAGAAGAAACTATTGTCTACACCTTGAGTGTAAGGATGAGTACAATAACAGGGGAATGACAGGAAGATGATGATTTCCCTACTTTCTATGTGAGTATCATCCAAAACAATATAAAAAACAATAGCATGGGATGGTATGAGGATCGATACTTGTGGTATAGGGTGACCATAGATGATGATCAGGCATGGTTGTCCTAGTTATTCTTTACTTTTCATAAGTATGGGGTCAAATTTCACTACATCAGTCTATATGATGTAGTGTGGATGTCCCAATTCCATGCCAATTGAAAACAGGAGCTGTTGTTAAGGATTTTTAGCCGATGGTCCCTAGACACAAACACCTTCCTCCTACATTATGAGGAAGTGGGAATCAGCCTAAGGGATCTAAATTTTATTTTTTAATCCCATTTATGGGGTTATAATATGATGAATTCCTTATATCACCCAATTCATAGGGGGATAGGGACCAGACCCATGTCAAAACATGAAATATTCTGGATAAATTGACCTGGGTTTTGAAGCATCTCCCTCCTTTCAATCAGGACATTTCATCCAAGACCTAGCTGGGAATGTTATTGAATATTATAGTAGTGAAGATAAAATTTCATCCAACTTATTCCTTGGAATCACATAATAGGATAATTCTAGGGTCATATTGGCTAATTCTAGAGGAAGGTTGCTACTAGGAATGGGGTTATAGCATGGAGGATTGGAAGTCGGTGATCTGATGTACAAAATTACTAGCCACCATCATAATCACTTGGATACTTCTAGTTAGGGACTCTGACATTGTATTTCACACCTAATTTTTTTTATGGTAGTGATCTTAGAATCTGGGAACCGGGGGAACCTAGGAGTCTTAGTTTTGGCCCGCCTCTATAGCCAATTGGGGCATGCCTCAAAAGGAAACATGCTCGGGCACATTTTGCAGTCCATTCTAATTTTTACACAAGTGGATCATAGAGAAATTTAGGGGTATGAATTTTATAATCCCATCACTCCCTTGAATTCCATACTGAATCCTTTTCTCTACATAATTTTTGGGGTTTGAAAGGTAACTCTCGATGAAACATGGTTTGTGGTCAGCATAAAAAAACATTGGAAACTTTCACATTCATCCATTCCTGAACCCTTTCAAAGAGATGGTTGATAATATAAAGGGGATAATAGAGAAGTAGGATTACTATCAGGCCTTTTGTGGTTGATTTTTGCTTTTCAGGATTTATAGGAACACTTATTGCGAACCGTATACTCCTTAGTTCATATGGTAGTTCAGATTCATTCAGCAGCTGATGAAATGAGTCTATATGGGGATCCATGAGGAAAGTAATCCATGTATCATTCATCAACTATGTTGGATGTTTACAACTAAATGCATAGGGGAGTTCATCATGTTTCCACCCACAAATCTCACTACTTTCCTCTCCCAGAATTATACGAGTAAATAGATGGTAGAATATCCAATCATAATCCTATGTTAGTGCATGAGGAGGGATTTGATATCGGAAAAACTAAATTATAAGTAGTTCAGTATACATGATTCTCTTCAAAGTGACCACTAGGCATCGAGGGATTAAGTTGGAGCATCAGTGGGTGTATCTCAGGGTTTTATTGCACCTCCACTTTTTAGTGGTGTGAGGCTCCCTAAAAAGTGACCATAAGAGCAGAAGGAGAAATCTAAAGCTGGGAAAATAAGGATTGAGGAGGATTTAGGGAAGTAACTATAGTATATAGTGAATCTATACACTTATTGCACCTATCCCACACTCTAGGAAGTATGTATCATGATGAGGTTTTCACTAGTGGTAGAGAAACTATAGAGGAGGCTCACCCGAGATGGGTTGGAGTTGCCGAAGGATGGGATCACTGGGATAATGGCCTGTGTTGACTTTCAAGAGATATTTTCTTAATTGGTTGAAATGGATGCCTTCATCCACTATTATTGAGAGGGTGTTCCTACCACCATATATATACAAGAAATTTTCAGTAAATAACCAGAATAGATAGTATCTGTTGTGGTTCCAACCCATGACGCATCAGTCTGTGGAACTGATACATAGGGTTTTGGTGATGATGAGTACCGGGGATCCTATTATTATTGGGAAAACTCTCAATAGAGCAGATATTTAACTCTTAGGGGTGATTATATGACCGAGATCTTATTTGGGGAGGTAATTTTAACTTTATTACCACTTCTATCCATTCTTTATTTTAATGGTTCTTTCCCAAGATTTTGTCTTGTATAGGAAGAAACTAGAGTGATCCAAGGGGCCTCTATTTAGGGGGAAAATAATGCCTCCATGAAGAATGAGGATCCAAACATGGAGTCTACTCCAGTAGTCTTGATAGGAAAAGTGCCTACAAAGGATGTCAAAGGGAGGTCTCTGATTCTCCAGCCCTCCCGGTCATCAATGAAGGACCACACCTTGAAATTTTGATAGTGGATCCTACCCCTAGTAAGGAAGATCACCCATGGTGACTAAGTATTGAAATCCCTACACCTCAGGGTTATAATTAATCTAAATTATCAATAATTATGATCTTATAAAACCTTCACAAGTCTATCTGGTTCCATTATATTAACGTGTTTGTTAATTTTATACAGCTTCAAGCTGTGTAGTATTGAGTGGCCCAGTGTTGGTAAATGTGGTGCCAATTGGTTCCCAGGGGTCCCCATTGGTGGAATTTATCTTCGAGGCCTTGATATTGGATTTCATCCAAACTATATCCTCTTGTGAGTTCTTTCTCTTACACAAGTCATGTTTTCATTGTTTGTTGCCACAAGTCAAATTGAGTGACATGTTTTTATTTTAAATAGTTCTTAAAAGTGTGTGTTACTAAGAAATAGATGTATCTAGGGGATTCATGGTGCTTCTACCAATAGATAATCCAAGATTTGGAGAGTCATCTATTAAGGGTGATCCAAAATCAATTTAAGGAGGGAAACCTATTGTAGACACAAATGTAGTTTCCCAGGAGGTAGTACCTAAGGATGGTGTAGATGGTTCCACTAATGGTGTTTCATATGGAGATTTTCCATCTCTCAACATGGATATCAGTTCATTTGAGAGGATCCTAGAGGAAGAGCCTTCTACCACTATTCTCACATCTTTTCTAGAGTATGAGTTAGTTCCACATAAGGAATTGGAATATTTCAGGTCTAATGTTTCCAAAG
Organism: Viscum album; assembly: GCA_963277665.1. Lineage (NCBI taxonomy): Eukaryota > Viridiplantae > Streptophyta > Magnoliopsida > Santalales > Viscaceae > Viscum > Viscum album. The sequence goes on along the minus strand of OY728119.1, from coordinate 18,910,554 downwards.
ATAATCGCATTATCCAACACATGGAATAGAGAATAATGATGATCTACTTCACCCACACTATGGATCCATAGCTAGTAATTTGGATGATATCTTTCTATAATTATCTGCTAAACCTAGGCACTAAAGGGGTGGATTCACATTCCCTCTATGAATTTTCTCACGATTATCTCACCGCGTGGGTGAGCATGGAAAATAAAGAACTCTATGTTTCCTAGCATAAGAAAAAATATGAGGGTAACAAGAATATCTTGGAAGCCGAACAATAACTTATGAAGATGAAATAGAAATAATTTGAGGATGTAATTATCTTCAATTTTCAAGCCAGTATAATCATCCAATTAAGGTCTCTGATGGCAGTGTATAAGGATATGGTAGAAGGGGCAACATCACTGGTGGACAAGTTCCATAAATAGTAGGAACATGTGTGAATTAGGGATGAATATATTTTCTCAATGGTCAATGAGTAAGTGATAGAGATTTCTTGGATGTAACAAGTTTTGGATACCACTATCCATAGTATGTATAGGTTGAATCACTCGTTTACTGAGGTATATCCTTGGGGAGAAATATTTTGGTTTAAATAAAGGAGAGGCTCCACCATGTAGATGGCCCTCCCAAACTTTCAATGTTTTTTCTTTAAATCCCCCGTATTCATGAGTACATTTCTCTTTCCTTCACCTAAATCACACTAATGATACAACCAACAATTAATACATAATCTCACATGAGTCATTCTCAGTATGGGAAAAAAGGGACAAACATGATATTGATCACTTATATGAGAGAGTCCAATAATGGATGAATACTTAGGGTTGGAATTTTTTATTGACTATCGTGAGTATTCAGATCAAGAAATATTTGGTTAGAGAGAATGAATCTCGACACAACTGACTTGATTTCTCAATATGCATAGGTTCATGAATGAGGTAATTCCAGTGGAATTGAATTCTACTTGAACAAAGGGGGGGGGGGGTGAATGGTGTGAATCGAGACATCTAAGATCTGGAGAAAAGAGAGTGACAAGATGATGGGGGTGATTTTTGACCATGTTTGAAACATATACTCCACCATTATATCACCAAAAATGGAGATAAAAAAATAAGGGTCGACTATTAACCATGTTCAAAACCTAAGACAAATCAAAAAAAAAAATTAGGAGTCTTTTAGAGAATGTTTCCAAGGAATTAGATGAGAAAGTGTGTTTATGAACTGTTACTGTTAGGGGGCTCATTTAGATGTGGAAGATGATGAGAATCCAAATCAAGGAATATGAGAAGAATGGGGATGAAATGAGGTGATGTTTGAATGGATTCGATTTCCTTAGAATTATGTAATGGTGGTTCTAAGCATGTTGGGTGGACATATTGGTCTGATAAAGGGATGTAATCACCTCTAAGGTGAGAATCATCTTAGATTCCAAGAAACAGTCAAAGAACATGAATGGTGTGTTAGGTGACATGAACTAGAGGGGGGAAATGTCTTCTCAGGTGAGGGCCTAATATGCTTCACAGTTTTATATCTTAAAATATGGATAAAGGGATTGTGGTTTAACTTCCCATGGAAAGGATGTTGAATATGCATTTTAGTGTCTTACGGTAAGGATGATGTGTCATGCAGTTTAATGTCTTGTAACTAGGATGTTCATAACACAATTTAGCATGTTGTGACTAAGATGTGTGAACTGAAAAGAAGAAATCCCACCTAGTCAGGTAGTTGGATTTTTTCAAAGGAGGAACAATGGGAAACACCAAGAAGAGTATATCATGAATAAAAGAGAGATAATATTTATCTTTAACTTCTTCTTGAACTGATTGGGGTCCAGCGAGCATATCTTAGTTTTTATCAGGACTCATGGTGGGTACCACTATATTTATACCTCTTTATTTACACCTTCACTTTTGTTCTTATCCGCTTGAGCAGTTTGGTGTGTGGATATATGAAATTTTCTCAAGATTCCCTCATAGGTTTTCAACTCGACAGATATTTTTACCTCTTTCCTTGGGCTGTTTAAGGTCATACTAGTTAGACCAAAAAGTTTCAAGTAGTTTAATTTCATAATGCTTGAACCCTATTGGGATTAACATCTTAAAGGATTTTTTTTATCATGGAAGAGAGATAACCCATCATGAATTGAGGTTCAAGGAGGCCTTTCACCACATGACATATCCCTAGGGTAAATCACATAATGTTCAAGGTCATGATTCTTTGACTTATAATCCGAGTTTATGGTTATAGAGTTTGTACTGAAAATTATGGAATTCCATTTTAAGGGATGCCAATGTTTCTCAACCTTACTTATGGAAATTCATACCTAACTCCTAAGCTAACATGTTTCATTCATGGTGTGAGAAACAAGGAGTGGTCATGAAGTTATAATTGTCATAAGGGATAGCATAATAAGGGGAAAACAAAGACAACCTAAAAATTCCAAAGGATTATGACTTACTTATTCATCATATGCGAGTGAATGAGAGTATGACATATGAGGTGTTTAGATCCCCACTAGAGAAAGGAGAGGTGGAAAGAAAGATAAATAATGAATTCTAAGACATGGATCATGAAAGGGGTGACCAATGTGTGGGGAATGACTACTTAACATGTTTTAAATATAGATTTTATAACCACACTATTCAAGGATGGGGAAGAAAAATTCAGGATAGACCTTTGACCATATTCGAAACACAGGAACTGTTATCTATTATTAGGGATTCTTCAAGGCATGTGAGTAGGATGAAAGGTGGTCCAGTGTGGATAGGGGCCATTTTCATTAGGGTTTGTTCAGATTGGGAGAATAATGAGGATCTAAACTGAAGGAATAATAAAGTGAAAAGTTATAAGTGGGGAGTGTCTTATGGGGACTCAAGTTCCCTAGGATTTATCCCTCTATGCACTCAAATGTGCAATATGGACATACCAGCAGGAAAGGACCAAGTTTTACCCATGGGGGGAAGACCCCATAATGATTTGGTGGAGGGGATAGACCCAGAATATGAGATCCATACATCTATACATATCCCACAAGTATGGGAATCAAGACACATATAGTTATATAACATAACATGGTATAATACCTACATTATAAGTGCAATGTCCTCTCTGGGGAGGATGATGGATCATCTCATAGTTATTATATCAGGCATCATATGTTCATAACATAGGGTAAGGATATAGTTTATTATCATGTGATAAGGGAATTGGTTTTCTTCATCACATATTTTTCGTATTGGGCATATCATGTTTATCACATGGGTTAGAAATATAGTTTCATATCATGTGCTAAGGACATTGGGATTTTTAGTTTATAAAGTCATACAACTCAGACTATGATACTACTAGTTTAAAGTCATGGAGCTCAGAACATGGGGGTGGGTGTCATAAAGAGGCTTGTGTATAATGAAAGAGTGGTAACCCAATGTGAAGGGAGGGCCACGAAGATTTGTTTCCACACAAGCTTCCAAGACAAGTAGTAAAAAAGTTAAAGTTAATATGCTTAGTGGGGAATCCCCTATAATGATTTGATAGTGGGTATGGGACTAGGATATGAAATAAGGAAATCACTACATATCCCATTAAGCTGGGAAGAAATCCACACATTTTTAAAGGAACACAATGTGGTGGGAGACTAGTATCGATAGGGGGTGGTCCTCTCGAGTAAGGATGTAAGGGAAACAAGAAGGGGAATTGGTTTGATAAAAAACTAGGTGTGAAACAAACTATGTAAATACAGGGTATCAAGGGTGTAGATTAACATACTTTAAGGTTGGGATGCATTTACCAAAAGTTTATTAGGTACATTTAGGATGTTCATGTGGTTAAAACGAGTTAAAAATTGACATAAAGGAGCCAAGTAGGCCCTTCACCACACAAGTAAATCCTAAAACCAGGGGTTAGGAAAAGACAAAATGAAATATGTCAATCAGTAAGGAACCCCACCAATATATGGAAAACGACAAATGGAAAAGCATGTCCGGAGGAACCAAAGGCGGCAGCGGGCAAGACCCAGCCCTACCTAGTGAAATGATTGCCCTATGTTGGAACTGTCGTGGGACTGGCAACCCATGAACGGTTCGCATGCTTCAGCGCAATTGCACTCAAAGCCGCCACGATATTGTTTTCCTATCTGAAACCATACTGGAAAACAAGGACACCAATGGTATTGCTATGAAGTTCGGATTCCAAGGATGATTTACAGTGCCTAGAAAAGACCATTCTAGGGGACTCTATCTCCTTTGGAAGGACAATATCGACATCAAAATTTTGTCCATTTCCTCACATCATGTGGCCTCGACTATTCGAACAGACTCTCAACCACCCTGGAACTTTGTGGGATTATATGGCTGGCCATATCATAATGATAAGGGGAAGTCTTGGGATCTGCTATGCAAGATGTGACATGATTTACTGATTTCTATCCTCTTTGGAGGAGATTTCAATGAGATTATGTTCTATAAGGAAAAGAGGGGCGGAAGCATCCAACCCCCAGCTTCGATGTCAAATTTCAAGTAAGCGGTATCTAGGGAGGACCTGGTCAATCTAGGGTACACAGACAATACTTTTACGTGGTTCCATGGAGATACTAAATGAAACCGCATTGCTGAGCATCTTGATAGATTTCTGGGTTCTTGTGATTGGATTAATTTGTTCAGCATGTTTCACATCGACCACATGACCCTTAACTGTTCGGACCATTGTCCAATTCTCATCGATTGCATGTGAGGAGAAAAAAATGGAAAACGGAGAAGACACTTCATGTTTGAGAGCTTCTGGGAAAAAGACCAGGATTGTTAAGAGGTGATCCGATCATGATGGAAAATCACCCATGTGGATGTTCGTCTCAATCTCCAATAGGTCGCTTCTAAGCTGAGGTCTTGGAGCAATAAGAAATTCCACCACCCCGACTGGCACTGTGATGTCCTTGAAAAGAGACTGAACAACCTCATCAAACAAACCACTTCTAATTTCATTCTCTCTAAGATTGGAGCCATGCAAAGAGATTTGGATATGGTTCTGTGTATTAAGGAAATATGCTGGGCTATGTGGCTGTAGGATAACCACATTAAAGAGGGGGATGCTAATACATGGTTTTTTCACCAGAAAGATTCAGCCAGACATCAGAAAAACTCTATTACCTGCATCTTACAACCCGATGGAATCAAAGTTTCTGACACCAATGGCATCTATGAGGCCTTGATTTGTTATTTTCAGAACATCTTAACTGCAGGAACCCCTTTCATGTCTGCTGAGGTAGAAGATTGTATCATACCTGTGATCACCAATGAGATCAATAGGCAGCTCACCAAAGATGTGTAAGATGATGAGATACACTTGGCTCTGAAACATCTTCATTCCACTAAGGCCCCAGGACAGTATGGGTTCCATGCAATATTTTTTAAACATTACTGGCACATTATTGGTTCTGACATCTGCAACATGATAAAAAATATCTAGGATGGGAATACTATCATTGCTGCCATCAATGAAACTGTCCTGGTCCTCATCCCCAAAATTAAGAAACCTATGGAGATCCCTGATTTCAAACCTATCAGCCTTTGCAATTTCTCATACAATATCTTCTCAAAGATCCTGGTCAATCAGTTGCGACCTTGGCTACCTGATATTATCTCATAAAATCATAACGCTTTCATGGCCAAGATACTGATCACTGATAATGCGATTGTGGCCCATGAAGTGTTCCATTCTATGAAATCATGATCCACCACAAAAATAGGAACCATGGCCTGGAAATTGGATATGACCAAGGCCTATGATAGAGTGGAATGGAACTTCCTTCGTGCTGTTATGCTAAAAATGGTGTTTTGTGCTAAATGGACAGATTTGGTCATGGAATGCATCTCGACTATCTTTTTTAAAATCAAGGTCAATGGGGAGCTCACCAGAGGATTCGCCCCATCCCAAGGCCTCTGCCAGGGATACCCTCTCTCCCCTTTTCTCTTCATTCTGGTGGCTGACGTGGTTTCTAATATTATTTCCAGGGCTGCATCCTCTAATTCTATTCATGGGTCAAAGGTCTACCATGTTGGCCCACCAGTGTCGCATCTTTTCTTTACTGACAACTGCCTCCTTTTTTCTAGAGCGACAATTAATGAATGCCGGGTGGTCTGACAAGAAATCCACCAATATGAGAGGGAATTTTCCAGTAAATCAATCATGGAAAATATGAAATTTGTTTCAGTGAAAAGGTGATTCTTTCTTAGAGGGATGATATATGCACTTCAGCTGGTATTGATATGGTTGTAAAACATCAGAAGTATCTTGGCCTTCCCATGGTGATTGGCCAATCCAAAAAAGAAATCTTTGCATCTATAGTGGATAGGATCGAGCAAAAAATTCTTGGCTGATCCCCTAAAATAATATCTAAAGATGGAAAAGAGACCATCATCAAAGATGTCATCCAGTCCATCCCCAGATATTTTATGTCCCTGTTTAAGCTCCTGTATTTCATCGTCGACCATATCCACACACGCATTGCTAATTTCTGGTGGGGTAAGAACACTGGAAGGAATCGACCACACTGGATGTCCTGGGAGAATATCTGCAAACCCAAATCAGTGGGAGGGATGGGTTTCCAGAATCTTCTTCTCTTCAATGATGCAATGTTGTCCAATTAAGGATGGCACCTCATTAACCACCCCTCTTCTCTTTGTGCACGGGTTCTCTAAGCTAAGTACTTTCCCCACTCAGACTTCCATGATTCCACTTTGGGGTCCTGCCCCAGTTTCCTCTGGAGAAGAATTTGGGGGGATAAAAAGATCCTGGATAAAGGACTGGGTTGGAGGATTGGGTCTGGCTCATCGGTCAATATCTGGACTAATCCTTGTCTTATCGATAAAGAAGGTTTGCGGACAACATCCCCAGTCCAACCAGGTCTTGAAGACGCCACTGTCAGCTGCCTCTTTTCCAACCAGGGAAAAGGGTGGTGTTTGGAAAAGAACCTTGATTGGTTTAATGAAAGGGACCAAAGAATAATCCTTAGCATTCCTTGGATCCCAGACGCAGGCCCTGACCATCTTTTCTAAACCAATGAAATCTCGGGCGAATACACAGTGAGATCTGGCTACAGACTGGCCCTTGGCAACCACCCAGTCTGCTGAGATGAGGACCATGGAAATCGATCTAGATACTCAATGCCCCCCTAAAATCTACCATTTTTTAGGTAGTTTTTCATGGGTACTCTCCCAACCATGATCCTTCTCACTTACCGACATATGGCCAGTTCTGCTTTTTTCCCTTTCTGCCCGAGAACTATTAAAACTCCATTGCACGCCATCATTCACTGCCCGGGAGCTAAGAAAGTTTGGAGTAAATGGGGATCGACCTCTACCACTTCACTGGAATTGGCGTCTGACCTTCCTAATCTTCTGACACGTTGGTCCTCCTATCTTTCCTCGAATCTTTCACATTCTCTTTGCACGTTGGCCTAAATTATTTGGGTCCGGAATAACGATACCGTTTTTCATAAATCTCGCAAACCCCCCAAATTATGGATTGAAAGGGATAATTCTTGGATTGAGGGCTAGAAAGACCATAATGATAATTTTATTCCAGGCGTTACACTCACCTCTCCCTCTCATTGGAATCCCCCAACGGGGGGGATTATTAAAATTAACGTGGACGCATCTCTCCCAAAGGATGGGTTGGTTTCCCTCGGCCTTCTAGCTCGTAATCATCTAGGGAAAATATCTGCTACAAAATATGATCCACATCAGGCTTTCTGGGAACCGGTGGTTGCTGAGGACATGGATATCCTTGTTGTTTTGTTGCTCTCTTTGGATTTTGGATGGATCAATATTGTTATTGAGCCTTATTTCCTTACCGTAATCAATTCTATCAACCACAACGATGTTGGGCTCTAGTATTTTGGCATCATCATTAGGAGAATTCTCTCACTCTGCCATCACTTCTCTACTTGCACCTTCTCCTTTACAAAAAGGTAAGGAAATAACGCAGCCCATTAGCTTACGGCCTCATGCCCTTTTGACTCCATCCAACTCTGGTTGGACAATTTCCCTTCTTGGATTTGTACTTGTACTTCTGCTGATATTCATCATTAATGATTTATGTTTTTTCAAAAAAAATGGGGGAGGCCTAAAAATAAGTTGGTGCTAAGGCCGGTACCTAGATATTATATCCAAGAATCCTTACATATCCTGTTAGGAAAGCGAATCAATCAATACGTAGTTTTAGAATACAGTGTGGTAGGAGACCGATGTCAGAAGGGTGGCATCCTCTATAGAGAGGACATTGAATCATATCATATTTTTCAATTGAGGAATCCTATATTTTTGACATAGGTTAAGGCTATAGTTTAACATCATGTGTTATGGAAAATAGTTTTGGCCATCTCATATTTTTCATATGAGGAATCCTATGTTCATTACATAGGGAAAGGATATAGTTTGATGTCGTGTGATGAGGACATTGGTGGGGATTATTCATTAATTTTCCCATTATTTATTCTTCAAGTCAAGTCATGAGGGTATCTTGATTTGAGGAATAATCATGGGATATGATTGGTACTTACACCTAATAAAGAGGCCTAAAGTAGTTTTTATCACCCTAATGTTGATGATAACCTTACTTTTGGAGAGAAAACTTGCAGCTTCCCTCAAATACAAGAGGTCTTGGAATCACTACATATCTCGTTAAGTTGGGAATCAAGACACATGTAGTTATACAATATGTCTTGGTAGGATACCATTTCCAAGGTAGAGAATGATATCCTCTCTAGTGAGGATCCATAATATTATGTAGTTTTATGTCATATGGTGAGGGCATGGAAACATATAATATTTATCACATAAAGAATCATATGTTCATTACATAGGGTAAAGCTATAATTTAACATCATGTGTTGAGGACATTAGGTTTATCTATTTTCTTACACATGAGTAATCCTATGTTCATCACATAGGATAAGGATACAATTTAACATCATGTAATGAGGATGTTTGGCTTTGTAGTTCATATTCATACATCTTGAACTAAGGATGCTGCTAGTTTATGATCATAGAGCTTAGACTAGGGGGAGTCCCCAAAATAGGTTAGCATTGAGGTTGGGCCTAGAATGTTGGATCGAGGCATCCCTATATATACCTTCAGGAATGGGAATCAAGACATATGTAGTTCTAGAACCCGGTATGGTGGGAAATCAGTGCTATAAGGGTGGAATCCTCTCTGGTGAGGATATTGAATAATCTTATATTTTTCATATGAGGAATCCTATGTTTGTAACATAAGGTAAGGCTATAGTTTAAATTCATATGATAAGTATTATAATTTTTTTAATCTCATATTTTTTATATGATGAATCATATGTTCGTCACATAGGGTAAGGAGATAGTTTAATGTCATGTACTGAGGACTTTGGTGGGGCTTATTCATTGATTTTTCCATTATTTCTTCTACATGCTGGGTCATTAGGTAACCTCGATTTGATAACAGATCATAAGATATGATTGGGGATTACACTCGATGAGTATTACTAAGGAATTTATTATCACATTAATGTTTAGGATAACCTTAATTTATGAGAGGGAACTTATTACTGGGCCTAAAGACAATAAGTCTAGGAATCACTACTTATCCCACTAAGATGGGAATTAAGACACGCATTGTTATTTCATATGGAATGGAAGGAGACCATTTCAAAAGGGGATAATAGTATCCCATTTTATGAGGACCCACATTATCATGTAGTTTTAAATCATACGATGATTACATGGAAGCATATCATATTTATCACATGATTTATCCTATGTTCATTACATAGGGTAAAGCTATAATTTAATGTCATGTGCTGAGGACGTTAGGTTCATCTTATTTTTTGTTGACACATGAGGCATCTGATGTTCATCACATAGGTTAAAGATATAGTTTAATATCATGCGATGAGGATTTTGAGATTTTTAGTTTAGATTCATATAACTCAAACTAAGGTTGCTAGTATTTTATTATCATAAAGATCAAACCATTTGGGAAGCTCCAAGTTTAAGGTCATAGATCTTGGACCATCGTGGTTCATGCATAATACTACTTGAGGAACCTATAAATTTGGAGGTTTAATGAGATCTCCACTCATGGTAATCATATGAACCATTAGAATAGTCATTATGAATAATGTAAGCTCCTTCCTATTTGTGTTCTAGCTTCATTGGATTTTTATCGAGTATTATCGGTGTTCTGAGAGCCATTACCATGCCACCTTAAAGGAAGGATCGGAGGTGTACCTTCTTATTGAATGATCAAACTAACCCATTTTGGTGTCATTCTAGTTTATGAAGTGCCTAAAGATTTTTTCCTTGAGGGCTTCCAACTCAGCTTGACGAACTTCTGCTACCCTGTCTGAAGTTTTCTAGTCATAAACAGCCATTCAAAGTGATGAAAACTAAAACTCTATATGTAAAAATGATTTTGTTCCATACAACGGGGAGTATGGGATCACCTAAGTGGAACTTTGAGTTTTAATTAGATATCCCCATAGGGTATTTGGGTGTTTTTTAAAGAAACTCATTTTTTATGGCCTACCATATTTTGCAAAATGTTAAGGAGGGTTTTCTTGAACAACTTGATCTTTTCATTTTTCTGTGCATGATAGTGAGGAGTGTGGTTAGATTAGTTGTTATAGTAGGAATAAAACTTTTTTATATTGGTAGTTCTAAAGTTAGTTCCATTTCTATGAGAATAGTGTGAGGAATCCCAAATCAGTGAATTATGTGGGAGTTCACGAACTCGATCACATTCTAGGTTTTAACTACTTTTAGGGGAACTAAGTTTTTCAACTTTGGGAAGAAGTGTGATGTGGTCAGAATGAATCTTCAATATTTATCAGTCACTAGTGGGTAAGGACAGACAATGTTGAGCCCCAAAACTGAAAAGGCAAAGAGTATTTGGTAGCACTACAAGAAAATAGTGTTTTAGATGTTGTTTTCAAAACTGCCACTAAATTTTTGATCAAAAAAAATTTAGCGGTGGTTTCAAAAACCGCTGTGAAAAAACCACCACTAAATATTTTTTAAAATATTGTTTATAATTTTTTTAAAATTTCTTCCAAAAAAAATTTACAGTTTTTTTAGCTGCAGTTTTTTCAAAACCGCCGCGAAATTGAAGAAAACAAATTATAAAAATATATTTATGTATTAATTATTAATTATTAATTATTATTTACAATAAAATATAATTTATTATTTATACTTTTAATTATTTATAATGTGTTAATTAATAAATATTTATAATTATTAGTTAATAATATATTTTAACTGAAAACAAATCTTCAATAAGTTAAAAAATAGACTTTGGTATCAAATGACCATAACTTCTAATCCGAGAGTCCATTTCAGCTCCACAACCATTCAAATCGAAGATTATCAAATGAGTTAAAACCCAGTGAGATTTAAATCATATGATAATCAAAGGAAACAATATATATTTAAATTTTAAAATTCAAAAATCAAACTTAAACTTCAAACAACTATAACTTTTAATCAAACTTAAACCCTGATTTCTTAAAATTCAAACGGTTATACCTTTCGATCCAGGTGTTCTTTCAGCTTGTACCATGTCATATCAAATCTCATTTCATGATATTCCATTTTACTAGTTGTGGCACTGAAAAAGGAGTCATGGGTTAGATTTTATGGTCATTTTAGTGTTTTTAGGGTTTTTATTGGTTCTTAGTATTTTATGATTTATTTAATTAATAAATTAATAAATTAATTGTTATTTATTTATTTATTTAATATTTATTTAGTTATTAATTAATCAATTTTTTATTTATTTATCTATTATTTATTATTATTTATTTATTTATTTATTGATAAGTGTATTTAATTAATTATATATTTATTTATTTATTTAATATTTAATATTTAATATTTTATTATTTTATTATTTTATTATTATGTACACATTAGTTATTGATTTATTTTTAATTTAATAATTCATTATTAATTAATTATTTATTATTAGTTTATTATTCACTTATTATTTATTTATTATTTATTATTTATTGATTCTTTATTCATTATTTATCAATTAATTATTAATTAATTGTTAATTATTTATTATTTATTATTTATTTATTAAATATTAAATATTAAATAATAATTATAAATTATTAATTATTAATTATCAATTATTAGTTATTAGTTATTATTAATTATTATTAATTGATTGATTGATTCTTTATTCTTTATTTTTTATTCTTTATTAATTTATTTTTAATTTACTAAATATCAGTTATTTATTATATTATTATTCATTCTTTATTTATTTATTTATTTATTTATTAAATATTTATTATTTATTAATTATTTATTAATTATTTATTTATAATTTATTTATAATTTATTCATTATTTATAAATTTTTAAATATTAATTATGAATTCTTAATTATTAATGATCAATTATTAATTATTAGTTATTATTTTTTATTTTTTATTTTTTATTTTTTATTTTTTATTTATTATTCTATTATTTATTAATTTGTTATTTATTTGTTATTTATTTATCATATATTAAATTATTTTTTAATTAATTTATTATTTAAACAATACTTATATATTATATGTTATATATATTATATATTATATATTATATATTATATATTATATATTATATATTATATATTATATATTATATATTATATATTATGTATTATGTATTATGTATTATGTATTATGTATTATATATTATGTATTATATATTATATATTATGTATTATGCATTATGTGTTATGTATTATATATTATGTATTATATATTATTTATTATATATTATTTATTATTTATTATAAATTATATATTATGTGTTATATATTATCTATTATATATTATCTATTATGTATTATGTGTTATGTATTGTATATTATGTATTCTCTATTATGTATTATATATTATATATTATATATTATATATTATATATTATATATTATATATTATATATTATATATTATATATTATATATTATAAATTATATATATTTAGTATTTATTATTATTTAATATTTTTTATTTACCATTTATTTCCATATTATATATTTCTTTATTTATTATTCATTTATATTCTATTTATTAATTTTTAATTTGTAATTAGTAATTATTAAATATTAATAATTAATTATTACTTATTAATTATTAATTAGTAATTATTGATTATTGATTATTGATTATTGATTATTGATTAATAATTTTTTATTAATAATTATTTATTAATAATTATTTAGTTTGTTTCTATTTGTTATGTGTTATTTGTTTTTCCAATTAATATATATATATATATATATAAGTGTATTAAATTTGATTTACTGACCACATGAAGTGTCTGTTGGAGTGGTAAAATATTTGGAGAATAAGCCAGAGGTAAGGGGTTCAAATCTCACCCAATGTAGAATTTCTATATATGGCATTGGCATATTCATGGACATGGGCATGGGTATAGACATGAGCTTGTGCATGGAGATGGGCATGGGCATGGTAATAATAAGTAAGAAAGTTAGTTAGTAAATAAATAAATAAATAAATTAGTAAATAAGTAAATAAATAATGTAATTATGAAAATAAATAAATAAATAAATAAATAATAATGAGTGGTAAATAATAATTGGTAAATAATAAATAAATAAATAATAAATAAATAAATAAATAAAGAGTAAATAAATAATAAATAAGTAATAAGTAATAAGTAATAAGTAACAAGCAATAAGTAATAAGTAGTAAGTACTAAGTAATAAATACTAATTGATTGTCAACACATGATTTAGCGTCTGTTTTCTGAAACTGTCGTTAATTGATTGCTGACACATGATTTAGCGGATTTTTTTTGAAATCGTCACAAAATCCCATGTTGTGATCCACAAGATACAACATGGTGGGAGAATTTGGTGGGAGAGATTCAATCCTATAGAGGGCCAGAAATAACCCAACCTTAGAATCTGGTGGGAGAGATTCAATCCTACTTGATGGGATCCACAAGATATAACTTGGACCTCTTTCATGACTTGAGGTATCTCTTCCCCTTGGATGCAATAGAGAATGACTTCATCAAACATGTTCCTATAAAGAGTCTTCTCAAGGTTAGGGCCACTCTAGAGGGTGAACTGTGTTGCATGTTAGTGGATTTTCTCACACTCAGCTTGTCCTGGTGGTAGAATTCCATGTTGGAGCTACTCTACAAAAGAAGTCATCCAATAAAACATTTGTTTAACCATGAGGAAATTTGAGGGGGCCATTGTAGAAGTTTCAGTAGCCACCTGATATACCATTGGTTTCCATCATCTAAATTATCTAGGGCGATGAACCTATGATGTGCTACCTAAATGACCTAGTCATCCTGGTTAGGCTCTATAAGGGATGAATCCAAGCTCGCCAAAAGCGTCGGCTGAGCCATTTTGCAATTGAGGAAAATGGGTCACCTTTTGATAGGAAAGAAATCGGGCTATTAACTGATGAGTTCGTTTTAATAGGGTCACAATTTCTTACTTTATGAATAATTATCCACCATTTATTTTCATTATGACCATATCAGAGTTTTCCTTCACATGTAAATAGGGGACATCAATCGCATAGTCCAAATTGAGACCAATATTAAGATCATGATACTCTACCCCGTTGTTAGTGATATCTTATGATAACAAGAATGAGTATGGTAAGATAACCTACACAGGAGTGATTAAGATGATCCCTAGGCCTACCCAGTTGATTTTAGGGTCATTAATTATTCTACTATTTGTACTCTAGGTGGAACCATCAAAATGTATCTTCCTGCATGGTGAAACCTAATCAACTGAGAGAATGACTTCATATAGGAAATGAACATACAAGGGGAGTTCCTCATGAGTCATATTCATATCTAATAAACCTATCAGAGCATGTACCTTAATAGATCTATATAGGAAAAACCAGATGTCGAACTCATGAAGGATTACTACCCAGTGCGCCAATCACTCTATCACCTTGGGATGGTTGAGAATCAGTGGGTCAACATGGGACACCAATTGTATCTTATGGTGATTCAAGTAATGCCACATATTTTTTCCTGAAAAGACCAGTCTGAGGCAACTCTTCTCAATAGGGGATTATTTGGTCTCCATTTTTTGGATCATTCGACTAAGATAATATAAACTATTTTCCCTACCCTCATTGTTCTTCTAGGCTAAGAGGGAGCCAAGGGAACATTCCAGAGCAGTCTCATAAAGGGCCAGGGGCTTTCCTAAGATGGGTAGCATCAAAACTGAAGGCTATTGAAGATACGTTTTAGTATCTTCAAAGGTAGTCTAGTAGTCCTCATCTCACTTGTAAATGGTGGATTTATTCATGATCCTTTAGAAGGTATTACACTTTTTGGATAGATTTTTAATAAATCATAAAATATAGGCTAAGTGGAATTAGAGGAATCTCAACTCCTAGAGGTTTCTTGGATGAGGAATTTGGTTTATAGCCTTGATTTTCTTGAGATCAATATTGATACCTATATATATATAAACAAATCCAAGAAAATTTTTAGTGGTAACCCTGAATGTAGAATTCAAAGGGTTTTTTTTCAAGTGGTGGGAACAGAGGAAGTTGAACACTTTCTTAGAATATTTTATATGGTCCTAGAACTAAATATATTTAACCAAAATATCATCTAAATAAAACTCCACTAATATATTGAGGAGAGGTTTTAATATATGGTATATGGCACACAGGTAAGTGGTTTATTCAAGATGAAAGGCATTACCCGATAGCATAAATTTCCTTGGGGTGACCTGAAGGAATTGGACTATTCATCCTTAGGTCCATCTAGATCTAATTATAGCCAGATTATCCATCCATTAAGGATATATCCAATAACCCACCTATAGAATCAATCAACATCTATATCACTGGAAGGGTAATGACATCCTTTGGACAATGGTGCTTGATGTCTCAAAATTCAATACAAACTATTATATGCCTGTTATTCTTTTTGATCGGGAGAGTTTTGAAAAACAATTGGGGGTACAAGACCTCCCTTATTAATTTGGAGTTAATAATGTTGTCAACTTAAGCCTTAACCGTGGAACCATGGGAGGGGTGCATCTTTTTGGGAGGTTATTTCAACCCATGGTGACCCATTGGGAGGTCAAGGCAATGGACATCAATATGGAGATCAGGGCCTAGAATCCTGCTATAGCTCCAAGAGAACACATCGTGGTGATTCTTCAATAAGGAAACATACTATTTTTGTTCCTATATATACATGGTTTCACTAATTAGTATCAGCCTTAGATATTCCACAATACTAAGGTTTACCTGATTCAAGTCATCGATGGTGGTGGAGACACCCTCTTCAAATGCAGGGGAGCATCTTTGAGACCCTCTTTGTCATCTAAGATGTGAGTATCATAGGGAGGAAACAAATCTCTTGAAACTATGATCCTGGGGATGACATAAAAACCAGATATGATGGGGTAATAGTCTTTAACTAAGGACTCTTTCTCTATAAAGACTGTAACAACAAAGGCTAGTGAGCCAATCACACATGTTTTACAACCGGGATGTCCATTTTTTATGTAAAATAAATGATGATGGATTGACTTCTATTGAGTCATCCCTTATTTTTGGAACATGTGAGAATATCATGTTTTTGTGGTCATGTGGTGAAATTATTAGTACATTACAAGGGTTGGGTTTTTAGGTACTATTCAGGCCTGACCATTGTAGAAGTATATGATAATCTATGATCACTCTTTCTTGGGGACTGTAAAATAACTTCTCAAGTCTAGTGTCATGGGTTCCAATAAATGGATTAGGAGGATAATGTTTTCTTTCAAGTCTGGAAAAGTATCTACTACAATGGATATCAGATCATTGGGGGGGGGGGTTGATACAATCAACCCCATCAATATGGGTTTATATTCCTTCCCTTTTGTAGTACTCAATATCCAAGTAAATGGATTCAAAAGAGACGAAGGGAGAAGTATCACCTTGGAGTACCCATACTCAACTTTCAAGGGAGTATTTAAGGAACTTATGATGAAAATAGGGGACCATTTCATGTGAATGGATACAAGCCCTTCCCAACATGTCACTACAAGTTGTATCCTCCAATACCACTATAAATTCAGTGCTCGCAACCAGGACACTAAATTGATTCTTTATCTAGATCTTTTCACATAGCTTCTACTCGCTCTTTTTGTGCCCTCAAATTGTTAGGTGACAGGGGATCAAATCCTCTTACATGAGTCCTATCATGTGGAGTGTCCATGTTGGGATGAGATTGATCTTGGATCTAGTATCCAGTAGGAAGTAGTGAACTTCCATGCCATTAAACTATACGGTGATGTACAACAGGCATATGTTTCCCTAAATTATAACACCCTCATATTCTTTAGAAAATTAAATTACGGCCTAAAATTAATCTCATTTGGATTCTATTGCATAATTGTCCTTGATGGAAGCTACCTTAACCTCGAATTGAAGAGGCATTTTCAAGTCTTAGATAAGGCCCTTGAACATCTCTTTTAGAAGGCAGATCACCTCGAGGATCAAGATCCTTAATGTTATGATAAAATGGTGCTTCAGTACATCATATTTCTATATGAAGGGTATATTTCTACCTATAAAGGGTATCTCTTTAGAAGAGATAATATCAAGTTTTATTGGATAAGGCAATTTGTACCACTACAAGAAAATCACTTCTTAGCGGTGGTTTTTTTATTTAGCGGTGGTTTAAACCATTGCCAAAATGGTTCTGGGACAGTTTTAAAAAACCATCGCTAATTTTTTTTACCATCCAATATGTACAGATTCCTTCCATTTAGCAGAGGTTTCTAGTAAGCATCATATAATATGTATCTAGCAGCATTATTCTTCATTTTTGTGGTGGTTTTATAGAAATAAATAAATATGATTTAGCGATGGTTAAAACATCGCATAAATTTTTTAGCCAGAAAACTACCTCTGAAATAAAGAAAACCAATACTTGATTAATAGTGCATCATATTTTGTGGTGGGTTTAACTTCCGTTAATAAAAAAACATACCATATTTAGTGACGGTTTAAACCACCTCTAAATGCTGATTTACAAAAAAATACAACTGTGTATTACGTAGCCTAGAACTAACCTAAAAAAAAGAATACATAAAACCCATACATTTCATCTTTCAATTAACAAAAAACTACACAATCGTACACTATAACACAACTATTTCACCATAGGCAGACAATCACAACTATTTTCACCACTATATGAAACAAAAAGCAACCATCACACAAACCCATACATTTCATCATTCAATTAACAAACCATTTTCACACATCAAAATACATCCCAAACTCATCATTAACCAAAAATACCAAACACCAATAAATTTTCAATGGAAGAACACATGTAACCAATGTGTTGTATGCTTCTTTCAGAACAACTCATCTAAAAATGATTCCTCCACCAACTTCTCAAAATGGATATCCTTGGAGAAAAGGAATCACTCCTTCAGTTCTAGATAAAGACCCCCAATGAAAATATAATATTTCAACTAATCGTGTGACACCACCTCAAGAGAAAAGGAAACCATCTCTTTGAAGTTTTCAACATAATCCTTCACCATACACTCATGAACTCTTTCAATTTCTTTTTCTTCACCTCTTAGAGTATAAACTATCAGAAAAATATAGATTTAAAAACTTCCCACTTCATCCCAACTTCCATCGTTGGTGGGGAAAACAACTCCCATTAATCAAATGTTGGACCCCCAAGAAGAACCAGAACAACACAAACTCTAATAGCTTCGGGAGTTCCAAACACTCTTAAGAAATGATCAACTTCCTCAAGACACTTCATTGCCTCTAACGAACCTCGATTTCTATAGAATATTGGAAGAAATTTAGGAGAACTAGAAATAGGGTGACACCCACTAGAAACTTTGGGGACCTTTCTGGGCTGCATATTCTAAATAACACAAAAATATTTATTTAAAAATATATTTTTAACATTATTAGTGGATATATAATATTAAATATATTCATTTTAAAAATGAGTGAAATTGAATAATTAAAATAATTACACTTTAAAAATATTGAAATAATGGATAATGAATTCCCTTATAATCTTAATAATATTTGTAGAGAGTTGCAGAGGTGGTTTATCTTTATATGAAACAAAAATCCTTGGAAAAATAAATGATATATTAAATATATTATTTTTTATCCTGAATATACAAATAATTAATTTATTTTCAATGGATTATCATCACAAAAATTTTATCAAAAAAGAAAGGCTATTGATGTGGAATTATTTTAAAAGGAAAATAGTAAATATATATGTGCTTATGGTTGGAGGAATTAAATATTTATGATGAAAAATGAATAAAGACAAACACAAGTTTAGAGACATTTAAAGATGGTCAGTTTGAAGACACTTTCAGGAAGACTAATAATTACATGCTCAAATATATACACATCCCCACTTTCATATCATTGTCTTCTATAAAATTCCTCCAACCAAGCCATGTTTTTGAACATTCATGATGCATAAATAAATTCAATACCCAATTTCTATAATGATGTGAAGTCCAAATGTTGACTAGGTTACATATTTTCTTGAAAATTCTCTTAGTGAATTGGTATGGCAATTGCTGCAAACATAGAGAGATAAGTAGAGGCACACAAACACAAGAGTGAGAGTGGGATAGGTAGCTTCACCTTGAGTGGATGATTAGGGTTCGACAACCCTATGTTCCTGGGTTTTTTGTGGGGGCTTACTAATTTTTTTCCCTACCTTCTAAAAGAGGGTAGGATATTTCTATTACCAACACATCGAATATGGTGACAACAACCATATAATAGCCTTGATATTTGAAGACAAGGAAGTAGTTATAGATGATCTTGTATAACTTGAAGAACTATATATAACCTTTCTAAAACCAAACCCGGTGACCAAGAATTCAGGGGGGGTCCTCTATTCTGCTAAAACTAGGATTTTTGGTCACCAGGTTTGGTTTCAATAAGGATGGAGGAAGTTCGTCATGTTCTACAATATCATCTATAGATACTTCCTCGTCTTCACATATCAATTCTATTTCAAGTTTATTTTCACCATGTTCAACATGTTAGCAACAGAAATATCCTACTCTCTTTTAGAAGGTAGGAAAGGAAATTGTAGTAAGCCCCCATCCAAAAAAACTAGGAACACAGGGTTTTTGAACCCTAATCTTCCACTCAGGGTGAAGCAATCTCTCCCACTCTCACTCTTGTGTTTTTGTGCCTCTACTTGACTCTCCATGTTTTTGGAAACTACCATAAAAGTTATCCAACTGAATTTTCAATAAAATATGTAACCCAATAAAAATTTGGGCTTCAGATCATTTTAGAAATTGGGCAGTGAATTTCTTTATGCGTTGTGAATGTTCAAAAGCAATGATTTTTGGAGTAATGTTATAGAATACAATGATCTGAAAGTGTTGGACGTGTGTATATTTGAGAATGTCATTAGTAGTCTCCCTAAAAGTGTCTTCAAACTGACTATCTTTTGATTTCTCTAAACTTATGTTTTTTGTTCTTCATTTTTCATCATAAATATTTAATACTTCCAACTATAAAAACATATATATTTACTATTTTACTTTTAAAATAATTCCACATCAATAGCCTTTCTTTTTTTGATGAATTGTTTTTTATAATAATGCATTGAAAAAAATTAATTAAAACACATAAGTATTACTACGTAGGAAAATAGATAAATGGAAGTAAAAAACACAATCTAGGTAATTATAAGAACAGTCATATAAGTACTAAAAAAGTCAAAGTAAAAAAAGGAAATAAATCATGGATAATATTATGTAAAATAGAATAAAAAATCATACATTTATTAATTTAAAACATGAATCATGAGAGAAACACCCTAGAGTCACTAGGTCTAGGTGAACCTAGTAATTCTCTATCACTAAAGCAGTGAGGCCACTGAGAGATGTGCAAGGGGCACCTAGAAGATGGCAGAGGAACCTAGAAGATGGAAGGGGGTGGCGCTCATTTTAATGCATAAAATTATGGATGATTCATACATAAATTGCATGTAGATAACTCATGATACATTAATCATTACCCTATTGGTTTGGGGATATATAATCCTAGGTCCACTCCATTCATCGTAATATATTATATGTGTGTGTGTGTGTGTTTCACATGAATATAAAAATAATCATAAATACATCAAAAATAAAAAAATGATAAACCATAGAGATAAAATGAAAATCAAATGAAATAAAGTAAAACATTAGGTAAATACACATCAATCATGATAATGAATAATATAGTATTTACAACATATTTTAAAAAGGGTATATATTTCGTTTGATAATTTCCCTGGTCATTAAAATATAAACTTTTCATTAAAATAATTATATTTCATAGTATAAAATGGTTATATAAAATAATATAAAAAATACATTAAAAAGAAATCTTGATAAGAACATATAGGAAACAAAATATATATTACGAAAAGAGAATTCATAACTTTATTTTTGAATTGTTTATAAAAATAGAAAATGAGTCACATCGAATAGTTATTTTTAAAAATTTATTAAAGGATTTTAAATGAACATTTAAACAATACAACTTATCCATTATGGAATCTTAAAAATAAATAGATTTTATATAGAAAAATATTGGGGGATAAAGTGGGAAAAAATGTAAATGTTTCTTTTATATAATTCATATGGTTTGAATTAATGGTTGAGTATGAAGTAAATCATAAATACATTAGTATCCCCTAAAAAGTAAGGATAATGAATCAAAAATAATATAAAGGAATTATATTATAAATATTGTAAGAGTATGAAAGAGTGATAAAGAATATATCATCAAGAACTAGAAAGATTTGGAATACCTCCTACAAACCATATAGGGTATGAACATTGAATATTCATAAGAGGAAAGGAGTGAAGTAACACTTTAAAAGTAAATGGAAACAATTAAGTTATTGTTATAATATTTTTATTATATTACATATAAAAGAATATATATCATAGATAAACAATATATGATAAAAAGGCTCGAAAAAGAAAATCTCTTACCTCGACTCTCGACTTGGCTTAGTACACGCATCTTAACCCCTAAATAATCAAAATAATTTTATTAAATACTTATTTTAGAAAAATTATTTATTTATATGTTATTTATTATTGTTCATTTATGTTCTATTATAATCATTTTGTTTAATATTTGTGTTCATTTCCCTCATCAGAGGTATATTTATTTCACAGTTCCAAGGATACATTAATTTATCATAAATGGTAAAAATTCATTACAAATGAGTCTATAACTTTATAATTTGGGTGAAATTGATTTAATTTCATTCCAACAGTTCAAATGGTTCTAAATAAAAAAAATTAATACAGGCTATACTAAATTAAATTAGTAAAATTTTAATCATTTATTGAATTGTTCATATAGGTTATTTACCATCTATTTTAAAATTAAAGGGGAACTAGTATGGTCATTGAGAGATCCCATGATACCTTAGTAGATACCTATGTTTATGGTGAAAAAATAGAAATACCATGGTCTTTATATATGTTCTATAAAATTAATCATGTTCCTTACTTATAATTCTTAGAGATTATGTCATTCCTATCATTAATGCATTGTTTATTATAAAATACATATCCTAACAAACATATTCCAAATATTAACATAAGCTTTCATAACAAAAAATGAAGTAGCTATATAATCAAATATTATAACTACCATTTTTTATTATTGATCGAACTATATGTAAATCTACCTCAATTGGGAGGTTGTGACCACAACGCAGACAAGGGCTCCGTGGATCCAAATCTGAGGGCTAAAGCTAGGGCTTGGCAGATGAGGGCTCGGCTGGAGAGGGATCGACCAGTGAGGCCTTGAAGGGCTCCATATCGGGTGACACTGGTGAGTGCTTTGAGGGTTCAAGCTTAGTCGATGAGGAATTAGAGGGATAGGGATTGGGAGTCGCTTGTAAAGGCTTGGAGGACTCGGGCTCAGGAGCCTCCGGTGATGACTTAGATGGATCAGTATCAGGAGATTCCAGCATGAGGGATAGCTAGGGGTCAAGGTCAAGGGAGTCTGGGGAGGAGGAAGGGGGTCCGAGGAGGAGGGAGGGTCGGGGAAAATGTGTGTTTTTTTATTAAAAACTGAATATTTAGAGGTGTTTTTTAAAAAATAGCAATTAAATCATGTATTTTTTTGGTGGTTCACTAAACTACTGATAAATAATGAATTTAGTGTAGTGTCCAAACTAGCGATAGAAATATGTTTCTATTGGTTAACTATTTTTCTCTAAATTCTTGGTGGCTGGGAACCAGATGGATGAGGTCGGGCCCTAGCTAGTGCGGAAGATCATTGAATGGTTATGGATAACTCATGTGGTCAACCAATTTAGTTGGTTGTAGAAGAGTGCCTAACAGAGAACCTTGGGAGGGATATGCTTGTTAAACCCTATGTGAGGACTTTTGTCTAGTTTTAGTAGCATGGACAACCTATTTTGGAGTGTTATCCCATATATTTTCCCTATTGGAATCTCCCCTACCTCTTCTTCAACAAGATAAACTAGAGGTTCTTGAGGGGTTCACATGGCATTCCTCATCACTAAACATCATATGGGGATCCACAAGTTTTAAAACATTCATGCAGGTTCACTCTTGATTCTTATTAGGGGAATACTATAGGGATGTACGTACTTTGGGAATATCTCCCAATTTAGGAGGCATGGAGTCACTAAGGGTGTACACTATTCTTATCACCGATTGGGGACTCTGATTCCTCTTATATTATTGATGCCTTCTATTTTGAGGCTTGGAATTATATGAAACAGACATCGATGTAGCAGTTAAAGGAGTTATGGTAGCCGCAAGAGGTTCAAGTTTTATCAAGTGAGAATGGATGATACTGTGGGAGTGAGTGACTATATTTCGATCCAACCAATCATTGTAATTATTTTTTCCATGACCAAGGTTCTACCTCCACTCACTAGTGTCTTCACTATCATTTTAGGAGTCAGTAGAGATATGTTCTACCTGATCCAAGACATCACCCAATTTTACTAAGATAGGGTGAACTTTTCCCCAGATCCTTGAAGAAAAAAGAATTGTTTGATGGTATTTATAAGAACCCTATGTTATGGGAGATGATTGGAATAGTTAGTAAGTTTATCCTCTTAGGGTATCTTAATTTTTTGAAATTTCTTGGTACATTGTTCCATAGTGTGTATGAAATACCCCAGGACCTGTGCATCCTTAAATTAGTAAGTCTTGTTACTTATCTATGTGAAATGAACCCTGGGTGTCTGTCCCTGATGAGGGGATGAGGAAATTTTCTCTTGTAAAGGATTTACTTGGAGAGTGTGTTCTTATAAAGGTTGTGATTAATGAGGTTACACTTGGATAACTTCTTCTGTTAAAGTGGCATGTAGGTAAACTAGATCAAAAGCCTTTTTATGAATGTTAGTGGTCGTTTCCTTTTTCATGGGAATTTGTACATGAGGTAAAAGGGATAATGGGAATAAAATTTACTTGATACTCTATAATTACACATCTATATGAAGATATATTTTCAGTGAACTCTCAAAATATGCTTGGATAATTCATATAGATGAGGGTAGGGACCAGTTCATCTTTGAAATTATCTACACACATTCTGAGCATCCGCTCCTGAAAAAGCTACATATCAAGAGAGTTTATGGTCTCATTCCATTGGAAAATGAAATAAACAACACAATCATCATCCCTTAGTTTTCACTTAGATAGGTTTATGACAGTGGTATTCTAGATGGTGGATCTGAATTGGTTGAAGAACTACCTAAGAAGATCCTCCCAACTGATAATAGATCATGGGGGAAACTAGTTGTACCAAATGAATATAGGTCATTCCATATTTTGGATTAAACATCAGATATTGGTGTATTTATACTATTACAAATTCCCCAACATTGGGATGCACCTTGAGGAAAAGTGGGTTAGATATTTTAGTGGATCATCCGTCCCATTAAACTCGGTGAATCTTGGATTTCAAAATTCTAATAATGGGAACATCTATCTTCCCTTACTGGATATGGATTTCCTTAAAGCATAATTGCAACTATCTAATTTACAAATCCTCAAGGTGGGTGATGAGAGTAGTTATCATGTCATCCTAGTGAGGATTGGTGGTCACCAATGCCCTAAATGGATCATTGAACCAAGCAGTGGGATGACCCTGATCTCAAGGAGAATAGGTGCACTGCTCATATGGGAAGGGTGAATCTATATCATTCATTTTTTATCCCCCATATTCTTCCCTAATTAGAATCATGGGCCTATTGGGTTTAAATTTGGGTTCTTGACCTAGAATTATTGGATGTTCAAATGGAGGAGAGACCAGGTCCCTTTTGATATTATCATGAATTGGGTGTTCCTAAAAAATAAGCTCGATAGTAAGCCTATGGAAGAACTCTATCTCCTAGAGAAAAGTAACCATACTAGAATCTAACTTAGTTTCTAGTGCGATCTCATATGGATTGATAATTTTATAAGTACCCTTTATTTTTTTTATCATTGGGAAGATATCAAAATCTCATTGGGGGGAATCCAAAGGATCAGTGCCAGTATCTGTTGATGAACACAAGAACCTATTGGTGGATCCACCTAGTATTGTGAAAATCCTTAGGGAGGGTTCTCCTTATAATTCCAAGTGTCAGTGACCTATTTTATCTGGTCTTCATGAGGGTCAATAGTAATGACATTCACCATAGTAGTGGTCAGAGAAGAACCCTCACTATTAGTGGGCATGCCAAACTAGAAATCCCATTGTTGTTGTGGGATAGGTTTGAAGTGGAGGGAAACATATTACCCCCAACCTCTGATCTTCACATTTTGGTATTCCTATTCCATGAATCTCTAAAGCATCATGGCCCTTTGAGTGAAATTATACTGGAAATTCTGATGGTATCCATACACATCAAGGATCCTAACTATTTGGAGTGATGTGATTTCATCCATCTTACATTTTTAAAGGATGGAATTGAGATTTTTATGGCTTTTTGGGTAGGTCAATTGACAATCCTAAGGGTGGTTGATCATTGCCCAACTATTTTTGGCATAAACATGTCGCTTGGTCCTCAGTGAGGGACCCCTGTATGACAAAATTTTGGGTCATGTGTGGCCAAAATGTGACTAAAAACTAGTCAGTGGATAGGATTCCCCATAAGTCCTCTTTATAATTTCCCATAAGATGATCCTATTCCTGAATGGCTCAAACTCTAACTGGTGTTGGCCTGGAAACTGGTGGTAGCACTGACGCAGACCTACTTTGTTACTGATTTATAGCAGGTGGTGCGTTGCACTGACCAATAATCTAATGAACATTTAAATTTCTTTCCTTAGTGGGTATAACTTCAATATCATTTCTATTTTGGATGATTTATTCAAAACTTCCTCATGATAAATAGCGGTAACATCTCTTTAGGTCCCAAAAAAGTGCTCACTGTCATCTGAGGGTGTCAATTTAGGCCTCAATATCTCTCCCAATTCTATTGTGGAGGATGAGAAGAGGGAATATGATGAAGGTAGATATGGGTTCCCTATGAGTCGTTGGAATGAGGCTAGAATATCCTCTGATTTCAGGTACCTATGAAGGTATTTAGTGATTTTGTGGACCTCATCTTTAGGGATTGTTCTCCTCAGCAGATAGGATTCTATCCCCATCTCTAGTAGGGGAGGTGAAGGCTCCTTCAATGATTCATACATCATCTCAAAGTGTGATAAATATATGGTGATATAGCATTTATTTTGACTCTATATCTGATAGAGTAGATGTTCCCCAAGCATAATTTGGTGGTAGTCACTGGGATTTCTTCCATGCACATTGAGACTTGAATTGCGAGCATGACCCCCACAACGGTTTTTTGTCCTCCAAACTCATGATAGGTCTTTATAGTAGGGAATGTCTTCATCATGGTGAAGACCTATATATTGATTTGTGATAGTATAAGTAGGACCTCAAATATGGAATTATTTCGCATGGGATAGACCGTGATGGTTGCAGGTGGTTCCCATAATTGGGAGAGTCAACCCAACCTACCTAAGAGGTATATGGGGTATCGATCTCAAGAAGGTGAATAAGGTGTCTCATGAAGTGGTCGTAGGGGAAAGATATTATGTTCTAGTGGTGGATAGGGGAACTAGAGCTAGAGAATAGGCCTCCTGAAGAGATGGTTTTATGGGATTACCCCAACGTCAGTGACAGGTATTCTGAACCAAGGTCGGCGGAGCATGGGTGAGATAGATATTCTCTTCTACCTATGGTGTTGGATGACACTGTTGGCATGGATGGGTGGGAAACCCCAAGGTAAGATCTTGTGTATTGGTCACTATGGGTGAAACTTGTATATCCCCCATATAGTCGGTGTAGGGGAGGAAGTTTTCAAGGCATTCTAGGGGGAGGCCCTCTAAATGGTTCTTCATCGTTATTGGGGGGGGGGGGGTTCCCCTATCATGACCCTCGTGAGAAGTAGTGCTAGTGTGGTGGTAGGTTATCCATGTCTTATTGGGATATATACCTGGATTGTATGACCCCTAATTGTTCATATTGAAGAACAAGGGCATTGGTGACCCTCCTCTAGAAAAACTTGAAAGGAAAGAGTATGAAAGGGCACCAAATAGTTGTGGATGAGGTATCCATCATGGAGAAAGTATAGTGGTATGGGATTATTTCATTATTAGTCCTCTTTCCCCATTCCTATTTGTGTTTTTTCATTATGCATTCATTCTTGCTTAGTTCATGTGGACATATTTGGAGCCATCCCTCAGTAAATACACCCTAAAAGAAATTCCAAATGCGCCCAAAAAAATTTCATCCATATCCACACCAGATGGAGGATCCACATCAAAAATTCCTTAGATCGTGGATTCCCAACATACTTCACTTTACCCCAATTACAGAATAATAATTTTTCATTGGTCCCACCATCAATTTGGTTGGGGTTTGGTTCTAGATATCTATATTCAGTCATGCTCAAATTTGATGGTACCCAACATTATTGATATACTCACTATTATGGAAGTATATTTTCATGTTGGGTTCACCATTTTTTATGATGATTTCTTTATAGGGAGAATATAGATGCACTGTTTTATCCTAGCATCCCCTATTTCCAATGGTGGGTGGACTCTGCCACTATGATTGGTAATGTTGAATCCTAGATCAAAACAGGGTGATGAGATATCAGTTTCTCCTTCCACGGATTCATACTTGAAGTTCATCACCTAGTTTAGACCACCCTAAAGAAATTAATTCATATTCATGAAGTTTATTCCCAGCGCCATCTCGTGGTGGACACAAATTAATTACACTACTTCTGTCTTGATATGGAAATAACTCGTGGTCAGATTAGATTGTGACATTGTGTATGTATGAGCATTTCTAAACATTGGAAATATTGGGAACCTATGGAGTCTTCCCCTTTTTAAGTAAGAGGCATCACTCATATGAGAGTCTTCTTAGGTGTGGAGCCCAAGGCATCCCATATCATCCATGGGGTCATTAATATTATGGGAATAAGATTTCTAAGGCTTTTTACACCAAAAATCCCATTTTTATTGTATAGGATAAATATTTTGGATTATGTCATAGGTTTAACATCTTTTGGGGATATGTGAGTTATAGGTTTAATGTGTTGTGTAGAAATTATGTTATCATTCTCCCATAGATAATATGATCACACTTTGTGATGTGATGGTAGTAAGAGAGAGTGTGTCCCCATGGGGGAGATGATCACACTTTGAGATATGGTGTTGATGAGAGAAAGTGTGCCCATATGAGGGGTAGATGATCACAATTTTGTTTTTATTTGGTTCCCATGGAGAAGATCACACATTTTTTTAGTGTTTCCCCGTGGAGAAGATGATCAAATTTTGGAATTTTATGGTAGTGAGCGAGTGTTCCCCCATGGGGAGAGATTACCATACCTCGGTTTTTTATGTGTTCACATAGGGAAGATGGTCACACATTGGTATTTTATGGTTTAAATAGAGTGTTCCCCCATGGAGGAATATTATCACACTTTGGTTTTTAGTTTGTTCCCATGGGGAATATGATAACACTTTTGGATTTAATGGTATAAATATAGTGTAATCCCATGGGGGAGATAATCACACTTCGGTTTTTAGTGTATTCTCATGGGTAAGATGATCGCACTTTGAGATTTTATAGGAGTGTTGGGGTGTTGGGATTAAACCTAATGGAGGTACCATAGATGTGTTAGGATGTTGATATTGAACCTCATAAAGGTTTCCTACATACCCAATTGAGATACATGGATCAAAACCCACATAGTTTAATGTTTTAGTTTAAATTCATGTGATAGGACCAGTCTATTTAGTTTAATGTTTTTTGGTAAGGACACATATGTTACGGAAGAATCGTCAATGAGTGATAGTGTGGGGATTATACATGTAGTATTCTTGGGTATTTTTGGGGTCACATCCTAGGTGTGGAGTTTCATCCCAAGTTTGGGGTTTCATACTAAGGTGGTGGAATATTGTGTAGGGAATACACTTAGAGGTGTCCTGATGTAGGATTTCCATCCCATAACAGGGAAGGATGGTGTGGGGATTACACATGGAAGCTGGCCATGGTAGGTGTTTCTTCCCATGATGAAGGAGGTAACATCTCATGATGATCATAAATGATGCATCCTATGTACATTACATAGGGTGGAGGGTTTGGGATCATCCCATGCTAGTCATATATGGGGAATCCTTTATTCACTAAACAGGGAAAGTATATAGTTTTATATCATTTGTTGAGTATGTTTTCATCCATTTTAAAATCACACAACTATGATGTGGGGTTAGGTAGTTTTATGTCATGTAACTCAGAATTTGGTGTGACCTACATCCATAGATACCACTTCTAGGTATGAGAGAAATATTTGGCATAAGACCTTCTTATCAGGAAAGGTGAGAAGTTTCCCTTGATGATGAAAACTTTTTGGATTACATGCTTACTATTTATACACATATAGGTGTTTTATGGTGTAAACACTAATATAGAGGAGTGGAAATCAGGGTTCTCCACATTATGGTGACTGTGGTTATGAGAAACATGTATTAGGGTGATAATTATTAGAAGAAAAATGTTGAAAAATGGTTTAGAATATGATTAAAGAAAATGGTCCATACATAAGGGTTGGTGATATTGGTCGCACTGGTGATTGAAGTACGGGTAGACTCATTTGAATTGTAGAAGGGAACTCGAACACTCAACTTGCACACAATTTTGTTTGGCAAAAGGAGTTATGGAGGAAAGTTCCCAAAGTATTTTGAACATAACTCTATTTTTTATGTATGAAAGTGAAATTTTACAAACTATAGGGTCTATCACAATATCCCTATATATATTTTGGAGTCATATGTGTGTGAAACATATGAGGTTATGAGAATCTTGGGGTTGTGTGAAAGCAAATTCTCTTAGAAAAATCTAACTATAATTAAGGAATATTTCACGAGGAGCTCTCAAACATGGTCCAAGAGACATTAGGGCCATGGGATGGAATTCATGCTTGTTTCCTACCTTTTTTAATAAATGAGGTGTGGAGTTTCATGATGTAATTGAAGAAGAGGATACATGAGAGGGATATGACACTTTAACTTCCTTAGATATATCCCTAAAGTTGGGGGTCTGTTTATAGATGAAATGGGAAGAAATATTCATGTAACCCTGGTTGGGTTACACGAATAGGTTATGCACTGCTCATGACTCTTCCACTAGAATGAGACCATTAAAGTTGATATTTTGATGTTTCTTTTCTCACGTAATGGGATTTTTCATGCCAAAATTGGGATTGTTCACAAACATCTGATATTTCATGTAATACACTTTCACAATGTTTCATAGATCCTGAATAACCCACGAAACATTTAACTTTAGAATCACCTTTAACACACAAATGGGTTTTTTATTTGATATGAAAGTTGCATGAAAGACATTATAGTTGCACACACCTGATTCCTTGGTTCTTAGATTGTCCTTTTGTCTAGAATGGACCTTTATTTTAGGTAAAACTAACCTTTTGGGGATCAATACATGTTTTTAGTTCAAAAAACCAAGAAGAAAAAGAATGATTCCTTCAAGAATGAAGGAACATGAAGTGATCAAATGAGGATAACACAAGATTATAAATCAGTCACAATAGCACATGAAGTTTCATTATCATTGTTTAAAGATCAAAGGTGTATGTGTAGATCAATGTTATAGGGGATCTACATTAGTTCCTCACAATAAAATGATGAAACTCAAATAAGGTCCAAAAAATCAACACTATCAATGAAGAAAGATATCATGTCTAAGGTATCCTTTCTTATTATGTTTCAAATTAATTATAAATTAATGTGAAAATATCCTCTATCTTAGTTTAAGTGAAATTATTTTTCAATATTCTTTAGAAAAAAAATTCATTAGTCCCAACTTTCACATCATGTAAATTGTGGATGATCCATTTAATATGATAAATCCAAGTTTTTTATAGGCCCAATAGGTGCCTCCACAACATCCAAAACCTACAATATCAACATCTCTAGTTTGAATTTATAAAACTAAAAATATGGTTGGATTTTATACCACTTTTAGGATTTTAAAGGATCTAATAACAATTATTAGACATATAATAATCAATCGTTAAACGTAAAAAATATCACCATGAATCAAAAAATGAAATAAAAATACAAGAAATGTAGGAAACTTATAAATGTGTACCTTACACCGAAGTTTTGGTAGTTTCTATCTTCTTCGTATGAGGTTAATGATGATAGAAAGTATTAAAATAAAAGTACTCCAACCTTTAGAGGTATCAATGGGCTTATTAATCACTTTTCATGCGAGTGGGGATCCCATTATTCATATGGGGGTTTTTCACCTCAAAATGAAAATTACAAAGATGAGAGAGAGCTACATGTCCTACAAAGATTTGAACAAGAATGTAAGAAAAATAAAACACCCACTTCCATCACATGTTACTGGGTTCTTATAAGTCCCTCATGAAAGATCCTCAAGAACTTGTACATTAAATCATGAATTATAATTCATAAGTTAATTCCTCATCCAACTCATGCATTGCATGCATGAATGAGTCTCCATCATAACACATATTCTAAAAATATTCTTTAACTAACAACCAATGTGGGTATATATCATTCAAACATTAATGTTAATCTTCCATAAAAGCTGTTATATGTTCAGTGTATATCATACCTTTCGATCACACACAAAATGATCCATACAATATTATATAATTGTACCATATTACTGGATGAGTTAGTGACATGAAATCACATTTCTTATCTTACGATATCAACATATCATATTATATGAAATTTTAATCATGGTATTTTGAACTTCCGTGAAATGAGGATATCATCTCTTACAGTATCCCCATATCATACACTATGATATAGGATGATATATATCACATAGATACTAGGTTTTAGGGAATATCTTATTCACTCGTGAGGAATAAAAGGAGTTTTCTGTTCTGTATGACCCACTGTTTAGACCACATGTAGGGTCATTAACTTTTTCTTTATTATATCATTAGTGAAATTTTTATATTTATTCTTCATATGTGAGGTTGAAAATATACTTATCATGAGAACCTTCATAATTTGGTACAT
Source organism: Viscum album (assembly GCA_963277665.1). Lineage (NCBI taxonomy): Eukaryota > Viridiplantae > Streptophyta > Magnoliopsida > Santalales > Viscaceae > Viscum > Viscum album. The sequence continues at coordinate 18,877,898 of OY728119.1, read as the reverse complement.
TTATAATTCCCTCCTTGAGGCTATGCTAATCATGGGATGGTTGTCTATGACTCTGATCATTTTATTAGTTTACATTTAATAAAGATGAGATTTTTCCTCTCATATGATGATTATGACATTGATTTACTCTATTGAGATAAATTGAGGAAGCTTATAACCATAACTATATAAGGTACATATGATATGATTTTATATTTTTGTGAGAGGAATTTGATATGATCATCCATTTAAGTCAGTGACATGTGATGTGTGTATCCATCTAGTTAGTCTATACATGGAAAATTGAGAATATATGAGCTGGCTATATGTAATTTTCATACTCTATGTCTCATGGTCACTCAATGTTTTGGATAAAGGAATTATATGATTATGAATACTTGAATACGATACAACTAGTGGAAATCATTATATATATACATGTTTTTGGTAGATATCACTTCAGATACCATTTTATCTTTGGTTGTATTAACACTTTGTTAGTGAGAATTATTTGATTGTAATGATGGATTAGAAAGTTCATAATTGTTTATAACGCGATAAAGACATGGGGGATCACACTTTATGGTTGTGTGAATAAATATGAATTGTTTTTACTAAGAATTTTAAAAAATCATTGATTTCTACACAAAAAGTGTTTTATTGGATATATAAAATAATTCTTGGATAATTTTTTACATTTTTTTACATATGATGTAACATGTAGTTAAAAAAAATGATATTTATTTTGACATGAAACACAATGAAATCATGCTTAATTTTGAAGTGATGAGTGTATCCACATGGTAATTATATTGGGACATTTTAAATTTTTAATGGGTTTCAATAATTTGGATTCATATAATCAGAAAAACACAATGGATCACGAATCCATGATATGATATGGACCTACTTTCTAAAGGTATGTGGTCATTAGGGTTTCATATTAATGATGCTTAGGAACTCTTATTGGTTGAGAGAATTGGAGGTCTGGATCATCATACCCTATTGGTGGGAATTATTGAATACTTCGGGACACTTATATAGATTTAATTTATATTCATGAATCCTTCCCAAATCCCTGTATGGGATTTTTTACCCTTATGAAAGAAATCAATAATTAGTATGTGTCGATGTGAACATTTGTATGTATCATAGGTAAACATGAACATATGTATGTATTAAAGGTTATCTATTGATAACACCATATATATGTATCATAGGTTCTCCATATTTATCTTATTGTTACTTAAAAATGTATATTTATAGGTTACTATGGTTTAAAGCTAAATGGCTCGGCACTCAAGATTTTATCATCATCCAAGACAATAATAGTTATTTTCCGTGTCGGGATTATCCATATGAAAGGGGATTTCTATATATCCTTTTTAAAGTAATTAGAATCCACAAATTTCATTTACACTTAATAGGGAATGACTTAACTTTTAAGGTCACATGACAAGGATTGATCCAGACTGTTTAACTTCATGTGGTAAGGTTGACTGGGTGAAAGATTCCTAGAAATGTTTGATGTGGGAATTTCATATGTGCATCCCTTTTAGGTTGACCTTGAAGGTAATATTACCATATGAGGATGGTTTATACTCACAAAAAATATGTCCCTTTGAAGATAAACATTTCTAGTGATATGGTCCAATGAAAATAATGTGAGAGACCTGGAGGGAATATGGCCCATTGAGAAGGAGAATATGGTTGTTAAGGATTACACCTAGGAAGGATGCCCATTGTAATGACCCAATGTTTTATCAATGGAATTCCATTTTTATAATTAAGCCTTATATTATAATCACATTAGGAACCATAATGAAATATAATGATAATAAATACTCTGTGACCATTAAACATAATTTTTACACTTCTATGTTTTGAATTTTGAAAATCAGATATACACAGTTGCAATAAGTAAGATTTTTGGAGTCTAATAGAACAAAATTAATTTTTGGTGAATTTTAACCTACCCTTATGAATAGTTACCTACCCTTATGAAAATTCACATACCCTTATGAATAGTATTATGACCCTTATTAATAGTAAATCTTCCAAAATAATTGTAACCTTACCCATGAATGATTAAATAAAATTTAGGTATCTTATAAGTGAAAATTTGACCATAGTAAAAGTATTGGTATTTTTATAAGTTATAAATAATTAATTATAATTAATTAATTAATTTAAAAAAATATTTATTTTTCTAATATATGTTCATAAATTAAAAATTATTTGTCTTCTGGTTTAAAGATAATTTTATAAGACCTTATGCAATTTTTGAAAGCATTATAAAATCAGTTTTAATTTTAAAAAAATTGTATTTTTCAAGTAAATTATGATTTTAATTAAAAATTCGATTAATAATATTTAGAAAATTATTTTTGAAAAATGGAGTTCATTTTTTGATTCTACCCATCAAAAAATTGTTAGGGTGATTTTTTGGGATTTTTTCTGAAATACTTGAATTTTTGTGAATAGTAAAATACATTAATTACTGTATAAATACGTTATAATTTAAATACACTATTGCTGACATCACAAGTGATGTAAGCACCCAAATCTCGAACTAAACTTCCTTATTTACTATTTTTGGTCATGTAATCATCACTATTTCTTATCTTTGTGTAAATTAATAAACTAATGATTAAAACATTAAGAGAACCCCTCTCCCCTCCACTATAAATACCACCCTTCACACCCTCGTTTCCTCACACCTCTCAAGCTTCAATACTTGTCTAAAATCTTCCAAAACATATTCCCTATACCCGCCCCCATGTAAAAGAGATTTTGTTCCCATAAAAAGACCAATCCTAGGTTCCTTAAGGAGGATCTCAAGAGGAGGATTCAAGAGGTAATTCCTCTCTCTCTCTCTCTATTTTCCTTTAATTTCCTTTCAATTTCAAGTTCTTTTCTTAATATATTCCTCACTATCCACATAAAAATGGTATGTTATCTCCTGTATCTTACATATAATGAAATTTTATTATACTAAAGGTATAATACATCATCCAATCCTTTTATCTTATTTTTATTTTAGAAAATAAAACGTTGTTCATGAGCTGTTAATTTATCACCTTCAAGAACGACATATTTTCTTTTTTCCTTTACTGCATTCAGATCTGGTCATAAAACCATTTTTATGGTTGAAACAGATTTTATTATATGTATTATATCCTATTTAATGTTCTGTAACTGACTTATTTACATATTACTAAATTACTAAACAAAACAAGTTCGTTGTGGTCGAAAAACCGCCCGAATTAACCCCAAACAATCATCATTAAATTATTATCTAATGATTCATTATCTTGGTATTTAAAAAAAATTATTTATAATATCATTTAATGTTTTTTAACATCAACAATAACATATAATTATGATTCTGTATGTTTATCCATGTCTTAAAGGAACTTCCATTCATGAATACAAGTGAACCGTTCAGGAAAACTATAAAAATGAACATTCCCAAACAATGAATTGATGATTTATAACTCATACAAAGTCCCACAAAAGAACTTAATGAAACCATATTAAACTATATTTATGTATAAAAGGTTATGTAATTTATAATTAATTAATATAATGTCATTATACAAGACATTAAAGTGAATAAAGCGTTCAAATACAAGGTAAGGGGAAATTCTCGAACCCAAATTTCTTTCTTCGGGTTCTCCCTATTTAACTCCATTTTTGGTATGGTAGCTCTTTAAAAACAATTTTTTCATCATTATAAAAAAATTTATAGGATATAAATGTTTTCCATTGGATTTTATGTCAAAAAAATGTTTTCCAAAAGAACTCTTCTTTCAAAAACACACATTTTACTTCTCACTCAAGGTAGATGGTTCTTATATCAAGTATGTTTTTTCCTCTTTATTTTGGAAACCCAAAGTTTATGAATGTATTATTAAGAGATAAAACCCATTAATTTACATGGGTTATTTATGTTCATTTTGATATATGTTCTATGTGTCATGCATGATAATGAGAATGTTATGATGTGAAGGGTGCACCCAGAATTATACAACTCTCCAATGCATTGAGTAAAGTGATGAATCTCACGAGTTAGAGTGAAATGATGTGTGAAAATGATGATATATTTATTAAAAACTATGGTTGGTATATTACCATTAATATATGATGTTTCATTTAATGCATTTACACATTTCAAGTTTTTATTATTGTGTCCTCTCATGATTTTGATGATGATGTTATGATTATACTCAACCCATGTTATATTGTTCTTTCCTATCCTATTACTAGGATTTTAAATCCCACCTTTTTTATGTTTATCCTCAGGTGAATATGAGTACTAAGGATATTACAAGGTACAATAAGAGGCTAGAGACAAATGAATTGAATAAATGTTTATGTTTGATGTTGTAAATGTTATATTTGGTCATAGTTTTTCCAAGACACCAAACCTTTGGATCCTCATGGTGTAATACTATTATGTTGTTTATCTTTTTTATGATGTAATAGTAATGTAAAAAAGGTTGGGTCACTATAGTTGGTATTAGAGTCAAGGTTTAGTTAATTTGGGAATTAGTATTTGTGAACCCTAGAGAAAACCTATAGTATTAGACTGAATACAAATATGCACACAAGAAGCTTTACATAGGGATCTGATAAGTTATGATTTTAGTGAAAATTATACAAATGAGTAAATTATTTATTAATGACTTGATGAATTATGTTTTTTTCAACCTTTTTTATTTTATAAAATGGTGGGAACCAGGAGAAACCAGGATAATAACCTGTGTAAGGGCCAATGTTGTGATTGCCCAAACGACATCCCCAATGCTTTGGGAGGTGGAGTTAAAAACTTCATGGTGATGCTTACCCAAATATATCAGGTTATGAACAATAACCAGAATAATGGGTAATGTCCTCCTTCATTGAAGAGGGAGAAACTGGTTATTGAGTGTTTTATGTGGAAATAACCACCGATGTTTAGTAGATCTTCTGATCCACCAGTTGAGGAACAATAGGTTAACTCCATGGAGAAGATATTTTCTATGATACACTATTATGAGATAGAGAAGGTGACACTATCAATTTTTCATCTATATGGAGAGGCCGATCAATGTTGGTATTTGATTAAGAACACCAATCCAAGAGACGAAATTGAAGAGATAGAATGGGAAGACTTTAAGATCATATTTCTTAATAAGTATTTCCCATAAAATTTTCATACAAATATGGAGAGGGAATTCATAGAGATCAAGAAAAAGGAAAGAGAATCTTTCATGACCTACAAAGTAAATTTCACAAGGATTTCAAGGTACGCTTGGAGTTTTGTTATTAACAATGATATCCAAATTGATTGATTCTTTAGTAGGTTAAAACCACACATTTAAAAGGATCTTGAAATTTGAGACTTTAATAGTTATGAAGAAGTTGTTTGATGTGATCTCAAAGTAGAGATGGAGTTTAGAGAATGGTACCATGACTATGTTGAAAAGAAATGAAATACGGAGTTTTAAGCTGGAGGATCTAATGATAAAGGTGGGAAGAAAACTCAATGACCCACATGCCAAAAATGTTGGAAGTTGCATCATGGGAACTGTCTCAAAGGGATGAGGAAATACTTTATGTGTGGGAAATAAGGACACCATTTTCAAGAGTGTAGAAAAAACATGATAAGGAAGAAAAATGTGGTAGAATAAATGATAGAACCACCCATGGTTCAATGCTATAATTGTAGGGAGAAAGGCTACTATGAAAACCAGTGCACTAAACCTCGAGTCCTTGAGGTTAATCAGTGTAAATAGCCACAAAATCCAAAGGAATAAGGGAAGGATTATTCTATCACTACTGTGTAAGTGGAGCAAGATAATGAAATTATACAAGGTACACTTACTATTCACTCAAGAATGGAAAAAATAATTATTTGATTTTGATTCTATGTACTCTTTTATATCTTGTAAGTTTTCTAGAACAATAGAATCAAATCCCCAAAACCTTTAAGTATATATATATGTAAAAACACCAAGTGGTGCAATCATTGCAACCCAAGTGTTTGAATCTTCTCCTGTTGGCATATGAGGGAATATTATTCTAGTGAATCTCATAATACTTTCCTTGGTGTAATGGATGCTATAATGGTAATGGAAGGTCTCTAGTTATATAGATCACATATCAACTATCAGGAAAAAGAAATATCTTTTCATATTCTGAACCATCCCATGCTCCTCTACAAATTCAAGGAAAATCATGAATAGTCTTTGGAAAATCCTTCAATGGTGTGGGTGTTTATTCTCTATGAGTAAGAATAACTAACCCAAATGGTTTATTTAAAGTAAATTTCCAACATTACAAAAATTCCCATCATGAGGGAATATGGGGATGTATTTCCCAAAGATTTACCTAAAATTCCCCTAGATCGTGAGGTAGAGTTCTTAATAGAACTCATACTCGGAGCTACTCCTATATAAAAGTGTCCCTATAGGATGGATCCTATAAAACTGAAGGAGTTAAAGAAGAATTTGCAAGAGAATTTGGAAAAAGGGTTCATACACCCTAGTGCATCACCTTGGGGTGAACAAGTTCTCTTAATGAAGAAGAAGGATGGAACAATGCGGCTATGTATCGATTATCAGGAACTCAATAAGATCACCATAAAGAACAAGTATACTATTCTAAGTATTGATGGATTTTTCGATATGTTAAGAGAATCTCAATACTTCTCAAAGGTGGATCTCCATTTTGGATATCATCCACTTAAGGTGAAGAAGTAATATGTTCATAAGACTGCCTTTTGTACAAGGTATGGGCACTATGAGTTTCTGGTGATTCCCTTTAGAATTACTAATGCCCCTGAAATCTTCATGGATTTGATGAATAAAGTCTTTAGACATTAACTAGATAAATTTGTGGTAGTTTTTATCAATGATATTCTCATATACTCCAAGAGAAAGGAGAACCATGAATAAAATCTAAGACTTGTATTAGCGATATTGAGAAAGGACAAGTTGTATGCCAAATTAAGAAAGTGTGACTTTTGGATGAAGCAAGTCGCATTCTTGGGACATGTGATCACAAGAGAAGAAATTTATATGTACCCTTCAAAAAAATGTGATCGAGGAATGGCCCAAACCCACTAGTTTCACAGAAATCCATAGTTTTCTTAAATTATCTAGGTACTACTGACGTTTTGTGAAAAATTTCTCATGATTTTCAAGCCCGCTAACTAAGTTAACAAAGAAAGGGGTAAAGTATGTCTAGACAGAAGAATGTGAGGGAAGCTTTAAGGAGATAAAGAGAAGGATGATCACTTCACCAGTACTCGCATTACCAAAAAGTGTAGAAATTTTTGTGATATACAGTGATGCTTTAAATAAAGGCTTAGGTTGTGTACTCATGAAAAATGATAATGTAATATCCTATGCCTCATGGAAGTTGAAAATCCATGAGTAGAACTACCCGACACATGATCTAGAGATGGAATCCATGATTTTTACCTCGAAAATCTATAAGCACTACCTTTATGGTGAGAAGTGTGACATATACACTGGCCACAATATCCTAAAGTATATATTCAAACAAAAGGAGATAAACATGAATTAAAGGATATGGTTAGATATAATCAAATATTATGATTTATCTATTCACTATCATCCTAGAAATGAGAATAAGGTAGCTGATGCTCTGTGCAGAAAATAACCTGCTACTTTATCTATGTTACAGATTGATAAAGACCCCATCTTCTTGGATATGGAAAGGATAGATTTGGAAATAGTAAGGGTAGGGGATACATCATACCTTTCCCAAATTATTTCACAACCATCAATCCTAGATATGACTAAAGAGGCACAAAGGGATGATTTGGAGTTACAAAAGATGGTGAAAGCAGTAAAGGAAGGGAAGCTGCAAGAGTTCTATATCGACGATGATGGTGTGATTCAGTTTGGAACGTGGCTTTTTGTGCCTTAATCACCCAGTATAAATAAGGATCTACTGGAAAATTCACATAGATCAACTTTTCCTATACATCCCAGTAGCACCAAGATGTATCGAGATCTTAGAGAACACTTCTAGTGGGATAACATGAAGAAGGAGATTGGGGAATACATATCAAAGTGTTTGGTATGTCAGTAAGTTAAATCATAGAGAGAAAAGTCCAAAGGGATGATGAAACCATTTCCTATAACCATGTGGAAATGGGAGAGTGTCACTATGGAATTTTTCATATATCTCCCAAAGACGTCAAAGGGAAATAATGCAATATGGTTTGTGGTTTAATGGATCACTAAGACTGCCCATTTTATCGCTATTAAGGAAGATATCTTGCTTGAACAACTGGTAATGATATATGTGAAGGAAGTGGTGAGACTACATGGTGTTCCACTCTCGATTGTCTCTGATTGTGATCCAAGGTTCACATCTAAATTCTGAAGAAGTCTCCAACATTCTTTGAGTACTTAATTGAATTTTAGTACATCTTATCACCCCCAAACTGCTGTCCAATATGAAAAGACTATTCAGATGCTTAAAGATATGCTAAAATCATTATTTCTAGAATTAAAAGTTGGATGAGATCAGCATATCCCATTAGTTTAGTTCTCATACAACAATAGCTTCCACCCAAGTATTCATATGGCTCCATATGAATCTTTGTATGGAAAGCGATGTATAAATCCAACCTATTAGGATGAAGTTAGAGAAAAAAGATACTTGGACCCGATATTGTAAAAGAGATGGAAGAAAAGGTTCGATTCATCCAGAAACACATCAAATCTATTCAGAGTCAGCAAAATAGCTATGCTGACAAGAATCAAAGGGACTTGGAGTTCTACATTGGAGATAAATTCATCCTTTCGAATTCACCATGGAAGAGAGTCACGCAGTTTGAAAATAAAGGGAAGCCAATCACATGGTACATTGGCCCTTTTGAGATCCTTGACCACATAGGAGTTGTGGATTATTAGCTTCCACTTCCACCAAATATGACTCAATTTCATGATGTATTTCACGTATAACTCCTAAGAAAGTACATACCAGATCCCTCACATGTACTAAACTCAGAGGTGGTACAATTGGAATATTATCTCTCTTATGAGGAGCATCCAGTGAAGATTTTGGACCAAAGAGATAAGGTTCTACACAACAAGACATCCCACCTTGTCAAAGTGTTGTGGAGGAACCATAAGTTTTAATAATAAACTTGGTAATCAAAAGAGGCAATGAAGGACAAGTACCCTCACCCGTTTGTGTAAAACAATATTTCAAGGGAGAAATTTCATAAGGGGGGAAGAATGTAAAGACATAATGTTTTATCAATGGAATTTCCTTCTTATAATTAATCCTTATAGTATAATCACATTATGAAGCACAATTAAATATAATGATATTGAATAATATGTGACCATTAAACATAATATTTCCATTTCTATGTTTTGAATTTTGAAAATCTGACATACACGGTTGCGATCAGTAAGATTTTTGTAGTCTGATAGAACAAAGTAATTTTTGGTTAATAGTGACCTACTCTTATGAATGTAACCTACCCTTATAAAAATTAGTATTCCCCTTATTAAAATTAAATCGTCCAAAATAATAGTAACCTTACCCATGAATGATTAAATAAATTTTAGGAATCTTATAAGTTACGATTTGACCATAGTAAAAGTATTGGTATTTTTGTAAGTTATAAATAATTAATTTAAAAGAATATTTATTTTCCTAAAATATTTTCATAAATTTAAAATTATATGTCTTATGGTTTTAAGATAATTTTATAATACCTTATGCAATTTTTGAAATCATTATAAAATCATTTTTAATTTTAAAAAACTGTATTTTTCAAGTAAATTTTGATTCTAATTAAAAATTAAATTAATAATATTTAGAAAATTATTTTTTAAAAATGGAGTCCATTTTTTGGATTCTACATGTCAAAAAATGGTTAGGATTAATTTTTGGGATTTTTCTGGAATTCTTGAATTTTTGGTGAATAATAAAATACATTAATTTACCATATAAATACATTATGATTTAAATCCACTATTCTTAGCATCACAAGTGATATAAGCACCTAAATATAGAACTTAAATTTCCTATTTACTATTCTTGGTCATGGAATCATAAATATTTCTTATCTTGGTGTAAATTAATAAACTAATGATTAAAATATTAAGAGAACCCATCTCCCCTCCACTATAAATACCACCCTTCACACTCTCATTTCCTTACACCTCTCAAGATTCAAGACTTATCTAAACTCTACCCAAAAATATTCCCTATCCCCTCCCACATGTCCAATATCTTCTGGTCTCATAAAAATACCAAGCCTAGGTTCCTTAAGGAGTATCTCAATAGGAGGATTCAAAAGGTAATTCTTCTCTCTCTTTTACTTTAATTTCCTTTCAATTTCAAGTTCATTTCTTAATATCTTCCCTCCATTCCTCATCCAAATGGTATGGTAACTCTATTATCTTACCTATAATATAATTTTATGATACTAATGTGATAATACATCATCCAACCCCCTTCTCCTCTTATTTTTATTTTAGAAAAGAAAATGTTGTTCGTGAGGTGTTAATTTCTCACCTTCAAGAACGTCATGTTTTATTTTTTCCTTTACCGCCTTTAGATATGGTCATGGAACCATTTTTATGGTTGAAAAATATTTTATTATATATATTATATCCTATTTAAAGTTATGGGGCCAACCTTTGTACATATTACTAAATGATTAAACAAAACAAGTTCGTTGTGGTCAAAAAACTGCCTGAATTAACCCCAAACTATCATCATTAACTTCTTATCTAATGATTCGTTATCATGGTATTTAAACAAATTATTTATAAGAAAATTTAAAGTTTTTTCACATCATAAATAACATATAATTACAATTTTGTATGTTTATCCACGTTTTAAAGGAACTTCCATTTATAAATACAAGTGAATTGTTCAAGAAAATTATAAAAACAAACATTCCCAAACAAAGAATTTTAGATTTATAACTCATAAAAAGGACCATAAAAAAACTTAATGAAACCATATTAAAACATATTCATGTATACAAGTTTCTGGAATTTATAATTAATTAATATAATGTCATTATACAGGACATTAAATTGAAGAAAGTGTTCAGATACAAGGTAAGGGGAAATTCTCGAAACCAACTTTCTTTCTTTATATTCTCCTTCTTTAACTCTATTTTTGGTAATTTCACTCCTTAAAAATAATTTTTTCACAATTATATTACATTTTTTTGTATATAAAATTTTTCCACTAGATTTTATTTCAAAAAAATATTTTCTAAATGAACTCTTCTTTCAAAAAACACACCTTTTACTTCTCACTCAAGGTTGATGGTTCTTGTATCAAGTATGTTATTCCTTCTTTATTTTGGGAACCCAAAGTTTATGAATGTGTTCTTATGATATGAAATACATTCCATTCAATGGGTTATTTATGTTCATTTTGATATATGTTTTATGTTTCATTCATGATAATGAGAATGTTATGATATGATGGGTGTGCCTAGAATTACACAGTGCTCCAATGCATTGGGTAAAGTGATGAATCTCATGAGTTAAAGTGAAATGATGTGTGAACAAGATTTTAGATTTGTTCACAACTATTTTTGGTATATGAACACTAATACATGATGTTTTATTTTATGCATTTACACATTTCAAGTTTTTATTAATGTTTCCTCTCATGATTTTGATGATGATGTTATGATTATGATCACCCCATTATATATTGTTCTTACCAATCCTCTTAATATGATTTTAGCTCACCCATTTTTTATGTATATCCTTAGGTTAATATGAGTACTAAGAAGATTATAAAGGAAAATAATAGGATGGATATGATTGAATTAAATAAATTTTTATGTTTGATTTTGTAAATGTTTTGTTTGGTCTTAGTTTTCCCAAGACACTAAACCTATAGATCCTCATGGTGTAAACTACTATGTTGCTTATCTTTTTTATGATGTAATAGCAATGTAAAAAAAGGCTAGGTCACTATACCCATAATGGAGGTATTTTAAATATACTGATGACATGATAATCTCAGATCTTTAATCCCACATGATCCTGATTTATGTGAGAAAACAGAGATAGTATAAGAATAGACACATTTCATGAGAGTGTAAAATTAAATTCAAAAGGGGATTACACACTAAGACTACTAATAATGAATCTACTCCATTTACACTAAGGGAAGAGGGAGGGGAAATATAATAAAGTTAAGATATGGAATCTTCTAATAAAATCTAGGGGATTACTCTAGGGGGGATACCCATTTACGCTTAGGAGTGGATGAGATAAGGTTACAGGGCGGTCACCATTAATAGTTCCACCATTAAGGCTTATACATCTACTGTATAGGTGTGATTTAAAAGTAGAAGGTGCATATTCTACCTGTTTCAAGAAATATATAGGAATACTACTCCTAGTTATTGGATTGTAAGGATAGATATACGTATTATGCAAATTGTGGTTTCCTCTCTCCTTAGGTAGACCGAGGAATCCACTATTCACATAGGCTGATAGAACTCAAATCTAGATTATCCATTTTTTGATGTATGTCCTTGGGTAATTCACACTGGTGGCCTTAAGATTAGGCCCTCCATTATCAACGGAATACATGATTGAAAACCCCATGTGGACCCTATCTTTTAAGGACACATATAGGAGACTCATTTTTCAATGTAATTCATGATAATAAGAGGGTCATGTTGGTTCTAATACCTTGATTCCATGCATTTGATGTCTTTAGAGTACCCCTTAATAATTGGGGTCAGAATGGAAAATTTTGGTGAAGGAGTGATCTATCATTGAATATAGGTTGTTCCTGGTTATTTATTAAAATAGTGGGGGAGTATGGTTTTCCATAGTAAAATATATAGAATAATAACTCTCTTAAGGTATGTGATCAAATTTAGGATTTTCCTTACCTTTAACACTTTGATGTTAGGTGCATATGTTTAGTGGAAATATTTCATAAGGTCTTGAACTAGGCAATAGAATATGGTGAGGGACATAATAAAATAACTTAGGAAAATTTAATGCTTGGGATAATATGTTGGGTGAACTACGTGGGCTAGAAAATTTGGACTTCGTAAATTTTAATCCAGTGTTTTTTCATTTATTTTTCTTCACTTGGGTACTTTATCCTTATATTAGTATTTTTTTAATGATCCATCATGTTTTTATTGAAAATTTATGGTTTTAAGGAATATTATTCTCATTTTAGTGGATTAGTCTATTGCTCACATCAAGAAAATGATTATGGATTCTGAGCCTAAGTCACTAAACATAACCACCCTACTCAATAAAAATCTAGAAATATTTCTAAAGCTATATTTTATCAAATATAATCTATTGAATATACTTACCTTTTGTGTTTTTATAATCATGATCGATACTACACTAATTGAAGTGTACCACTCTGACATTCAGGCTCTTTTGACTCAGGGTACTGATAGAGTTAATATTTCTTTGCACAAGATGGTCGTTCATGAATCTAGAACAAAAATATAGCATAATCTCATATATACTCAAGAATCAGTGAAGTATTAATTCAAATACAATTTGATTATTATTAAATAATATGTGTTGAGACAAAGAGTGTATGGGGTATTCAATGAGACCTTAGTCCCAAAGCGAACTTCTCTCGGGAATGAGAATGAGCTTATTTGGTGAAAAAAATGTATCATACAAGAGGACATAAAACTAGCCATTGGACTTTATGAGGCTATATTGACTTCACAATTTTATATTTACCATCATCCATATTTCATTCTTGAGTTGGCTAGCTAGTGGTTTTCCAAGACCAACATGTTTCATATTCTACATGGGGATATTGGTATCTATCTCTGGGATATCCATGACATCAAGGTAATACCTATCCTAGGGGGTATGTATAATGAATCCTTTACTCATAAAATTGTTTTGGAGGATTTAATTTTAACACCTATGCTTAATAGGGGCTTGTGATCATTGGCTAAAATGGAGTTGAAGAAGGAAATTCATCCCTCTCTTAACATTCCTTTTCATACATGGATCAAAATATTCATGTTTCCCCCATGGATAGAGACTTGTAAAGAAAAGGTCAAGGGTATGACCTACCCAAAAAGTTAGTGGGTCTTAAAATAATTACTATTTTATCCATAATTATGGTTATTCTAGATCTTGGGGATACTGAATCAGGCCAGGGATGAGCTCATATCTTCAACTGGTAGGACTACTAGCCATGTTTTTCAGTGGATGGATGTTACCTACTCGAGACACACATAACAGGGTAAGTACAACCAATTTAGTAAAAAATCTCAAATAGAATATGGAATACCAGTGAATCTTGTTGTTTCCTCTTTGGGAAGGCTTTATGAATTTTTATCTCAAGTTCATTGGGGTGAATCTCTTCACAAAACCTTCAACTCAATCCAACTCTTTCATGGGTGAATTACAGTAAATATTGGTGGTTATGACACGATACATACAATTTAGACTCTAGCTTTATTATAAAACTACATTGTTGAATATTATAGGAATATGTCCAATAATAATGGATTATTAGGATCTATATTTCCTTTTGGGATATCCTTCCTTGTTTTCCTTCACCCATTCTTAAACTTCCATAAGCATGTTGATGGCCAGTATCAATGACTCAACCATCACCCGATCATATTAGGTTACAATATAGGATAGAATTTGGGAGCCAATTTATTTGTGTTTATGGGTGAAAGGGTATCCTTTTGTTAGACACGTGGTGAGAAACACCGAATGATCTGGCGTTTATTTTGGATAATGTTAATGTGAATTGATAAAAACATACCAATTACTCTACCACCAATTGAGGATGAAATTTTCCTTTCCTTAGAGTATTCTCAAGTGTTGATTTAATTTTATCAAAATAAGGCTATAAGTGGATTCACTCCATGAATACATGTATCATCATTTAAAATTAAATGGGAAAACCAAAAAGAAACATCATAGAATGATGAAATCGTTAGGTTGGGATCCATATAAAATAAAGTGAAGGACCTTAATCTATGTCATAGTCCCATAATTTATAATCTTATACGTAAATGTATGTACACATCACCTATGGAGGTATATTTAAATATTTACATTCATGACACTAGTGTTTTCCAAGATTCTTTGGGGAAATTTTATATTGAAAGAGAAATACTAAACCCTATCTTGATTTCCTCTATTATAGTTACATGGAGTGAATTAATGAGTGATTACATCCCATAATAAATTCTGGTTCATAAATATGAGGTTGTTCCCAATACTAGAGTCACATCCATGAATCGGTCAACTCGTGACAGGTAATGTAAATACTTATACTCCTTGATCACTTGGACCTCAATTTCTAAGATAAAGAGCAAGGTCATCCATCTTCATCAACTTTTCATAGATCTTGGCATAGGTTTCTTTGATTATTGAGGGTTATATTTGATTACACATCATATGGTGAAAATCTATGAGAAACTAATTACTCAAGGGGAATATATTTGTGAGTTCAAAACTGTGAACCATCAGAAAAAACTTATGAAGATAATTACTTAAGTGTTGACTCAATAGACTAGTGGGGAATCCAGACTATATTGGAGGGTTTCCAACTTAAGTATGAAATTAAATCAATATTATAACCTCATTATGAATACATGGGTCAAAATATCAAAATAAACTACTAATCTTGAGGTCACTAGGATAAATAAATATGAGTTGACTAGTCAAGTGGAAGAAATATATTCTTTAGATAAGGATGAAGCTACACAATGAACATTTATTTAATAATAAATCGATACTTCTCATTAGGAATTAATAGATCTATGGGATATATCAAATTAGTTTATATCTTATATGTTTTCTGAAATTACGTTTATCCTAAAGAGATAATTCAATATGCGGATGCTCCTCTCATTTTTTAATAATGAATAGAAAACATTTTGTTATTTATTTTGCATTTTCCTTATTCCTTTTCAACTTTAAAAATAACTAATTAAATTTTTTAAATAAAAACCTATATGACTTAGAGTCATTTAAACATTGAGTTTGAATGAAATAAGTCAATAATAATTTCCAAGAATTTGATCTAGATAATTTCTTTTTGGGCATGGATCATGTATGAGAATAGTCATAACTACCATCACCATAAGATTAGAGTTCATTTATTCATATGAAAGAGTTGAATTAGTGGGATAAGGATAAAAAATGGAGAATTTTTAATGTTGGTTCCATTGTTGAAAAGGGTTTAATCACTATGAAATTATGCCTTTGCATGTTTCATTTGAATCCTTTGAACTGGTAAACTAGGTAAGAGAGAAAAATTGAATGATCTAAACTAGTCCTTAGCAAAGGGGACTAGAAATAATATCCTTACTTCTATTGGAGTCATATTATGGATCCCAAAATATTTTATTCTTTTATATTATCGCCCTATTTTTTCCTTAAGCCTATTATTTGAGAGGCTTATCGGGAAAGGATTCGGCTTTTTGTTAGGTTTCCCTTTACATTTTTTAAACCTAATATGTTCTATGACCTTTTTATTTGAAACTCTCAAATTTTCCTTTAAAACATGAGACACACGTCTATAGATCAGAGACTCAACTTTTTTTCCAGAGTTTCCTTTGTGAGTTTTCAAATTAGTGAGTTTTGTGTCCCTTTTTTGGGAAATTTTAGTTCATTAACTTAGAAATATATGACTGATGTTTAAGGTTAGAAAACTTTGAATAGGGTGCACACATTATTTGGTCATGATTAATGGACCGTTTATTATTGAAATGTAATTTTGTATATCTTAGATCATAGGTTTCTATTTTTTAAGGTAATATAACTTTGACCATAGGTTGCTATAATTTAAGGTTGTATAGATTTGAAACTACATTGTTACAATTTAAGGTTGTATAGATTTTACCATAGGTTTATGTAGTTTAAGGTCATATAACATTAACCATGGGTTTTTATAGCTTAGTTTCATATATCTTTAACCAAATATGTGGGAAAATTCTCCTAGCAGGAGAAAGGAAAAAATCAGTATGAATGGAGAGCATAATACCAAAGTAGACTACACTAGAAAAGGGGGAATCTATTTTATGGTAATAAATCTCATACCATAACTTCATTTTATATATATATTAATTACAATTACTAATATTTTCAAGGGTGATTTGTTATATTCTCGTGTTAGAAAATGAGTTTGATGCACAAATGCATAGCATCGAAGTTATCAAATCCACTTGAATAATTAGATTATAGATTGTGTAAGTAATAAACCAAGGATTTTTAATCAGTTTTGATGAGATAAGACACTATAAAACCCCATAATTTTAAAATAAAACTATGTTCTATAGCATTTTGGATTCACAACACTGAGTTTAAGAGAACCGAAATATACTATTAAAATATTATTATTTAATGTAATAGTTTTCACCTAACTGTTGAATTGACATGTATGAATATTATTAATAAAATTAAAATATATATATAAAGTACCTAACCAATAAAAATTAATTGATTAACTCTTATAAAATAAGTACTCAATTTTCTGTAAGGTTATTTTATGCTTCAGAAATACATTTTCTTAAAAAATTATTTTTATTGAGAAAATATTATAATTTGTTTCAGAAAATTCTATAAATTTTATTTTAGAAAAATAATATAAATTTTTAAACCATTATATAAAATTTATATTAGGTTTAAATTTTCATATTTTTCTAAAATGATTTATTTTTCAATGATTAATGAAAAATACCATTTTTTATTGAAAATTATATTTTTCTTTCAAGGATTTACAAAGTTCCATTTTGTTTTAAAAATATTTAAAATTAAAATTAGTTTTATTTTAATTTAAATAATACAATTAATTATATTTTATTTAACATTATGTTTTAATTTGGTATTAAAAAAATTATACCTAAAAAGGCATTTTTCTAAGAAGGAAATTGTTTTTATGCATGCAATGTATTTTTACCTTAATAAATTAAATTAATTACTAACTTATAATTGTTTTTATAAAATTTATAAATTATATATATACAATAAAATTCTTTAAATATTCATATAATATTTTTATTATGCAGGAGATAAGAATAAATCCATTTTTATGCTTAAAATTGTATTTTTTTTGAAAAGCGATTTTAATCGCATTTTGTGAACTTATTTTGAAATTAATTTCTAACACTTATAGGTATTGAATTTTATAAAATATATTCCATATTTTGAATTATTATTTTCAAAATTTTCAAATATGATCCTTTTATTTTTTCTCAATATGAATAGTAACCGTTGAAAAATTTATCGCCTTAATAAAGGGTAAATCAGGTTAATATTGATTAAAACTAAGTGATAAGGCCATAATTTTACATCATAATTCTTAATTAATAAATTTAATTTGTCATTTATAATCTTATTCTTGAACATTATTTTTTAAGGGATACCTTTCCATAAAAATGACCTATATAATATTGAAAGCAATGAAAGTTACAAAGCGTCACTCTCTTAGCTTTAAATATATATTATGTGTCCACATATAAAAAAGAGAAAGTTATGAATGAATATAAATGTATATTTTTAAATTAATTAAATTATTTTGATTATATATATTTATTTCTAATTTTTAGTGATTATATAATTATCTTAAATGTATATGCAACACTAACACAATATTTCTTCAATTAATAGAAAAATAGAATAAATGATTTTACAAATGTTAAAAGTGATATAATTTGAATGAGTTAATGTTTACCACAAATTTTATAGATCTATATGAAATTTTAGGGAGTTTTTTAAGGATTATATTTTAATTCCTACTTTTTATTGATTTATTTAAATTAAAATTAAATGAAGAGTGTTAGAAATGACATTAATGGTACTGTATAATAAATATTGTTTTATTGAATGATTTAAAATTAATAAAAATATTTTATTCTACCAAAATAATGGGATATTATTTTAAATATAAACCATGGTCCATTTTAGGGTCTTTTTTCTTCATATAGTAACATTCTTGACCCTTAAGGGGAGCTTTAATATTACAGAAATTTTCAAAAGGATTAATGAGAGGTTAAAACTAAAATATAAGGGTGAAAACACAAATAAAACTTTTATAAATTTTATTGTATGAGATTATTTAAACTCATACTCATAATATATTCTTATTATATAAATTTGGATCCATTTATACATGAATTATAATTTATATTAATTTAATACTTTAAGAAATTCCAAGAAAGTATCTCCCCACTCTTATAAAAGGACACCCATTCTCTCAAATATTAACACTACTTTGAGACATATATATAGACAAAACCCTAACCATTTATCTTATAAACATTTTTATTTAATTTATAGAGGTTCTTCTCATTCTAAAAGTCCATCCCTAGGTCCCTTAAGAAGATATTTAATTAAATTTTACTAAATAAGAGGTAATTGTCTTTATCGAGTCTTTTAAGTTTATTTCTCATCCTACTTCCTCTTAATGTTTTATAAACATACTAAAATAATAAATATAGTATCATTAATATTATTATATTTTTATTATTATGTCATAAAAATTTTCCATCTCTTTTCTATCCTATGATAATCGAGAACATCACTCGTGCGTACGTACAACTTATCGTAACCACAAATCGGCGTAATTCGTTTTTCATAACCATTTAAATTTTGTGGTTTTAAATTTTAAACTGATGTTTAATTATGATATTTATAAACTAATTATGTTTCTATAATTATAATATCATATATACCTTCTTACTTTCCAATATTTTGGAAAACTTTAACCTCGCTCGTGTGTATGTGTAGACTACTACTTCTATAAAGAAATGTAAACCATTTTTTATTTAAAATTTACATGGATAGTAATAAGGTTATATTTAATGGATATATATGATATAAATGACATTATAATTATTTTTAAAGGTTAATTATTATTTAAATTTATTTTTTCTATCAATGAAAAAATGAAAATAGCGTTTATGTGTTTGTACGACCTACCGTCTTTATGAATGGTGTAATTAATTTTTTTATCTCTATATTTTATATATGATTATATTTATATATATATTTAATATATATGATATTCATATCTTTAATAAAATTATAGTGATGAGGGAACAATGATAAAGGAACATTGACCAAGACTACTGAATCAAAACATACTGGAAAAACAAAGTAGTTAACACCGAAATAAAAATAATATTAATATTTTATTAACAAATAGGTAATAAAATTTTATAAATTGATCATATATGATATTATATATATTAATATGGTTATTTTATGCATGTATAATAAATTTAAATTTATTATAAATGAGGTTATAACACCAATGAGGCAAGTCAAACATGAGGTTAGGGTTCTTCATCTCAAATTGTCTTCTTTTGGACATATGTTATATTATACACCTAACTTCTTTTATGAGGTGTATATACTGAACATTTTATATGTTATATAATTTATCTATATATACAAATACTATTTAAAGTTTCATTTTAAGTTAATTATTTCATGTGTATTATGATTCAAAAGTTACCAAGTGGTAAATTTTTATTTCACAATCTCATCATTATTTGAGATTGCTTATGTTTAAGTATCTATTGGGAGAATTATTTGATCTTTATATCATAAACCCAATATAGTTTCTTATCCTATGGTTATTTATTCAAAATAAATGTTTTCCTTTCATTTTCCTTACCTTAAGTACTCAATATTCTAAAAATATGTTTTAGAAGAAAATTGAATTAATTCCTCTCATTTTTCAAAAAATTTGTTTCTTTCATATCCATGTTTTATTAAAAAAAATTCAATATTGTTTTAAAACTTATAAAAAAGTTTTATTAAATACATTTTTACCCGTGTTTTAATGTTTATAAAATGGTTTGAAAGGAGTCTTCTTATTATTTTCTGAATGAGGTAATTTTGATCTTTTTTTAAAAGTTGATACAGATGTTTTTTAACTTATATAGTATGAAAAAATTCCATACCATCGTGAACAATAATTTATTTTAAGATTAATTTACAAGTTCATTTTTAAATAAATTTTTTTCTATAATATATTGTATTTTTTTAGATTTTTTATAATTGTTTTTAAATTTAAAAGGGTATTTTTCTCCAAGAAATTTTTTAGTGATATTTTGAAAGTATTTTTATCGATATCAACATAATTTGTTAAATATTATGATTTAATAAGTTTATAATCTTATGATTACATCCACTATATTTTGTTATATATGGTTTATGATCAGTTTTACAGGGTAAAGTATTGATAATTTGTATGCTAGTTCTTTTGATATGAATAGTTATTTACTTTTAAGGCATGTTGATTAAATTATGTTGTTTATTCATTTGATGAATGAATTAGACTTATTAAGTGATAAATGTAGTCTATAATTACATAGTCCCTTGATGCATTAGTAAGTCTCACAAGATAAACTACATTGGATATTTGGTCGAGGATTTTCTTATTTATTTTTAAATATATTGGCTCGAGGACTCGATGGTAAGTTTAGATGTCTGAAATTATTCATTACATCATTATGAAATTATATATTGAATTATATATGATTATTTGATTGTTTTTATATTTATGTATAAGTTTACAGCTCATGTGATTATTTATATTTAATTATTTGATCATTATTTATTCTTTCTATATTATTTGTGCCTTATTTATCTTTCATTGTATGCATGACCTTAATGAGAATATGTTCTCACCCCTTTCTTATGTTTCCTTTACATATGATTCTATTAAGTTTTTTGTGTTTGATATGTAGGGAAGGGAAAAATGGTGTTCCTAAATAAATTTCTATATTTTATTTTAAGTTTTCAATTGTAGTGTGAGATTTAATTATTTATCTAGTTTTCTGAGAATACTAAATTATTTGTTCCTTTAGGATGTGATTCCATATATCTAGTTATAATGTAGTAAATTAAATAATGAATCTGGGATACTATATTCATGTTCTTTATATTTGGTATCAAATTTTAGTAGAAACCTTGGGAACTATATTTTAATTAATCATAACTAACATGATAATTATGATAATAATCTATAGTATTTGAGAACTTTTTACATTAAAGGGATTTTATTTTATGAATCAATATTCATGATTATTATTATATAACTAATTTTTTTCAATTATTTAGCAATGGTGACTAATGGAAGAAATGGAATCAATACTTGTAGGCAATGTAGGGATTTCACTACCAATAAAACCAATACAACTTGTGTTATAAATATAAATATCATGGATATATTAGGGAATTTGACTCTGGTTATGAGAAATAAAATTCCCATATAGAATAACCCATTGGTCCAATACATGATTTGTAACACCCCATGATTTTAGGAAATATTGTTTTCCAAATAAATTTAATTTCTTTGATAGATTGTGTTACATGCAACAATAAGTTTAGACTAACCGTGATATACTATTAAAATGTCATTATCACCTAGCCATTAGATTGGTGGGTATGAATATTATTAAATAAATTATAAAAATATATATTTTACACATGTATAAAATAAATACATTAGTTATCAATTAATTATAAATGAAAATAAAAATCAATTGAAAAAAGGGATAAGTTTTTCTGGAAAAAATATTTTTATATATGCAATGTATTATTATCTTAATAATTTAAATTGATCATTATTGGTGAATTATTTTAATTAAATTTATATATTTAATGAAAAATTTAATATTCATATAATATTTTGTATTGTGCATAGGATAATAAATCCAATTTTATTTATAAATATATATTTTTCTAAAAATTGGTTTTCATCACACTTTGCGCACATAATTTAAAATTAATTTCTACTACATATAAGTATTAAATTAGAAAAAATTAATTACATATTTATAATCAAGATATTAAAATTTTGAAAACATGCCTCTTATTTTTTTGTTAATATAAATAGTAACTGTGGTAAAATTTATCACCTTGGTAAATGGTATATCAGGTTAATCTAGGTTAAAACTAAGTTGTAAGGAAATAATTTTTTATCATAATTATAATTATATAAATTTAATTTGACCCTTATCACCTTATTCTCAAAATTTATTAATTTGATGGATACTTGTCCAGGAGAATGATTTATATAAAAAATAAATCAAAGAAAGTAACAAAATCTCACTCTATTTTTCATATCTCTTATGCGTCCACGTAAGGAAAAAATTAAGTTATGAATGAATATAAGTATATATTTTTAACTTAATGAAATTATTTTCCTAAAAGGAAATTAATTTTTAGTTGTAAAGACCCTAACCCCAGTAGCCTAGAACTGATTCCTTACTTAATTAGATTGGTACTATGAATAAGAAATCACATCCCAAATGACCGAATAGTTTAGTAACTTTGGATAACCCAATAAAAAAATTATTATTACATTAAAACTTGAAGTGAAATACAACATAAAAACTCTTTTGAAAGAATCCCTATACTTTTATATTATCCTTTCTTGTCAATTATAATATACATATTTTCATCCTGGGGAAAAATAAAACATAAGAAAGGGGTGATCTCATATGATTAGTAAGGGTAAGAATACAACAGAAGATATCATAAATAAAGATAAACAATATGGTAAGTTTAATAACTAAAAACACATTCCATTAAAACATAACTTGGGAATAATATGGAGGGAATAAAATATGATCAAATAGTGACATATAAATAATCACATGAGAATGAAACTTAACCATGGATATTATACTAGTAAAATAATCTCATGGAATATAAAGAACTAATATCATAATGAGGTAATGCATAATACAAGACATCATGAACATACCATCAAGGCTCCATGTCAAGAATATACATAAATGGGTAAGACCTCAGCCAAAACCCAGTCTAGTTTGTCTCATTAGACCAAATGATGAATCGAGGGGCTATATAAAGCCTTGACCGACACTTAATAAGTCTAATTCAATCCTCATATGAAATGGGTTAAACATAATCAGCACATACATTTATATAGAAACTAGAATATGAAATGTAAATAATTTCTCAATCAGTAAACATAATCATAAACTATCCAAATTAATATGGTATCAAGATAGTACATCTCTAGTCAAAATGATCATAAACCATTCAATAAATTATTTTAGATGGTATTATAAGATATCAAACTCAATTAATCACAATATTCAATAGAGGATGTTGACATAGATGAAAATTCTATAATAATATCATTGAAAATTTCTTGAGAGAAATACCCTTTTTACATTGGAATCATTTATTTAAAAAGATACAAAATTATAAAAGTAATATTTTATTCAAAAATAAAATTTTAAAATTGTAATTGATTATTCAGGTAATTAAGGTTTCATGTAAAAATAGTGTTTAAGAAACTTTATAAATGATCCACTTTGGTGCAGATAAAGGGAAAATATAATAGAGTCATTAAAGAAAAAAAGGAATAATTATTTTAGTAAAACTAGAAATGAACTAAGATAGTATTTCATTATAAATTTTTTTATTTTTAGTAAAATATTGGTGGCTTAAAATATATTATGGAGTGTACATAAAAATGGGTAATAAATTGATAAGTTCTCTTTAATTGAGCTTTCTTATCATGAGTAATTTTGAAGGGAACCTTATAAAATATGTATTTCTCCATAAAATAAGGATGGATTGATCTGGAGACATAATTTTGGAACATATACATATAATTCATAATAATTACATAAAAATAATTGAGAAATTAATTTGTGTAAATAAAGAGAAAGTGTAACCCAAATGTAATTTTGAGGTTCAAAGAGATTCCTTGACCCCTTGTAATCAATTGAATCACATTCCCCATAAAATTAACAATCATAAAATGAAAAATTGAATACCCAAAATATAGATAAATTAATTATATGATATATCAAAAAGAATTATACATACACCACACATAAGAAATAAGTTGTGAATAAGGCATATCTCACAAAAATAAAAGTGAGATGAGAAAAATAATACATTATGTCCGAAAGTGTTATGAACTTTCATTTAATGTCTTACATAATGAAATTAAATTCATTAATAATTTAATTAAAAACCTATTAAACATGTAATTTATTTATTATAATTTTATTAATTTCATTTATGTCTTTTTTGATGAGTGATAATATTCAATTTTGTCATTCAGGAGTGTTTGTTTCTTTGGTTTTAATGATTGGTTCACCTGTATACATGTATGAATGATCATGTAAAATGGGAATAATTATCCAAAATAAAAATTATATGTTATTTATGAGCTTAAATAATATTAAATGGCCTTATATATCATTTTTTTCTATATATGAGTATAATTCATTTGAAAAAACACTAATGATAACCGTTTAGATTATTTTCCTTCTTTTTTTGATCATCACGTACTAGTTTTGTTTTATTAATTAATATTATGTATATATGCAGGTTTTAATATAAATATTACAATATAGTTTAACCATTATAATGGTTTTATGACCATCCTTGAAGGAAGTATTTAAAAATGAAAAAATCATCATCCACAGAGGTGGTGAATCGACACCTCACAGATGATGTTTTCATTTTTAGAACAAAATGGGAAGATAAGAGAATTTATTATGGATATACCATTAACATTATAACATTAAAGTATATATATGATACTGGAGTTATCATGTTACTTTGGATAGGGGATGTTAGGTAAGAATAATAAAATAAAATAAATTGAAAGAGAGAGATAGGTGAGGTTTTACCTATGGAGTGTCGTCTCCTTAAGAACCTCCTTAAGGGACATAGAAATAGTCTTTTGGTGAGGAAGGAAATACCATAACATGGGGAATTGGTTTGGGAAATTAATTGGGCATAATATTATCAATATTCAAGGCTTATAAGGTGTGATGAGAAGAGGTGGTGAGGGTTGGTATTTATTACGAAGGAGAGGGGTGTTTTTTGATTATTTTATTCATTTTTATTATTATTTTGGATCAAGACTTTAAATAGTTTTGATTATTTTGACTAAATATAGTAACTATATAATGTGATTTAAAAATAATGAGTGATTACCTCATCCCTACATCATCCATGACTCAATAATTCATTTATTTATTTATAATGTTAAATATTGTAAATTATCATATTTCATTATTCATAAAAAAACCAACTATTTTAGAAAAATCCAAAAAATTAACCCTAACAATTTTTTGATGTTTATATTCTAAAAATGGACTGAATTTTATTAAAATATATAAATTTTATAAATTTTAGTTTTAAATAAAATCATCATCTATTCGAAAATACATATTTTAAAATTATAGACTGATTTTATGACACTTTTAAAAATTAATTAAGGCCTCATAAAATTATATTATAATCATAAGAAAAAATATATTAATTTATGAACCTATTTTCTTAAAATAAATTTTCTATTAAATCATAATATTAATTATAAAATTTTAAATTAACATTTATGTTTCACAGAAATACCAACACTTAATTTATCATTTTTAATACATTTATTAACTTATTTCGTGATATAAATATATCATATTTTTATTTATGAGATACCAAAATTTTATTTATAATTTTATATATGAGATAAAATTCAAATCATAAATAGAAATTTAATATAACTAAGTTAAAAGGTTTTTAAAAATTAGTATTTTTTACTATTCATTGAAAAATAAATATCTTCAGAAAAATTCCAAACTATCACACTAATTTATTTTTGAAATTATGATTTAAAAAATGAAGTTTATTTTGTTCAATTTAATTCCACCAAATTAATTTCTAGGTTATAATGGTCACATTTTTAAAAGTATATCATGGTTTTAAACTCGGTGTTTCATGCAACATGAGCTATTGAAGTTGTTAAATTTAAAAGAGACATACTATAAAATATTGGGGTGTTACATTCTCCCATACTTAAATAAATTGTTTCCTCACAATTTAAACATGATATTGGTAATCATAGAGTTGTTACTTTAGAATACCCTTGTGGAAATCTCATATCTTAAAAGTTTTAACAAAAATTCCTCTTAAAAAGAGGGAAAGGAAAATGTGATAGTTACCAAAAAACTAGGTTTCCCTATATGTGAACATTAGTGGGAAGTAAAAACATGGGCATAGAAAATAAATATAACTAGTAAGTTATGATGGAGAGTGATAGAGAATATGGCCATCAAAAATTTAACCATCACAAGACCTTAAATTTGTGATCAGTTAAAAGACCATTGATTTCTTAGAAGTAAAAGTAAAAAAAATAACATTTTTTCCCAAAATACTTTTCCAAAAGTAGAGGGATTATTTTACTATATATATAAGTACTTGATAAAATAAAATTACATTATTTATTTCCATTTCATATGCATAATTTCATCCTTTTGTTGTTCTTTGATCTATTTTCACTTCATTTTTTACATCAAGAGATCGATATTCAAGATGAATATTTCATACCTAAAAAAATATTAATGAATCATTTAGTCCTTAATTCATTCTTTCATCCTTTAATTTTTTTACTAAAACCAAGAAGGTTAGAACATTTTATCAATGAAAAATAATTCCCAAGGTTTAACTTGATCTATTCCAGAAGTATTTAATCTTAAGTCTCATTCAAAACATGTATGTCCACATTCAATGATAGAAAATTTAGAAGTAAGGTCACTAAATTTAAAAAAAACTTAACATTAGATTATACAAACATAATGTATCTCTTAATCTCACATAATAAATATATGAATACCTTGATCACCTTAAAAACTTAATGGAAACATGAATTCTCCCAAATATGTAAATAAGAAGTATTGAAGTACAATACTTATATATCTTGTGATTCTTATAACAATAATATAATTTTATAACATAATTATTGAACAAAAATACTTTAATTATTTCACTTCTACTGTAGTAATAGCATAAGATGGACCTTGATCTCTTCGCTTCATCTGAGCTATATTCTCTTGATGCTTGATACATTCATTTATATAGTGCCACATCTCCTTATAGTTGAGAAATTGGAACACTTCTTTCTTTGCTTTACAATCACTAGTCTGGTGGCCCTTATGTCCACACTTGTAGAATACTCTCATTCCATTCAAGTAAGAACTAGGGTGTTTCCTTTCACAATTATCGCATGTGGGAAAATCCTTCTTTACCTTCTTCCCTTTATCTATATTTTTCTCTATCGTACTATTATTCTCTTTCTTCCTTTCGGATTCATAAGACTTGGATAATTATTTATTTTTATTGATATCACATGATACTATATCTGCATACGATGAGAATGTTTGGAAGACTAGTTCCCTTTGAAGAATTGGCTTAATCCCATCTAAGAAATGGTCAATCTTACTCATTGGGTTATGTATGTAGTCTGAAGTATTCCTTGCTAATATTGTAAATCTAGCTTCTTATTTTTCAGCATTCTCTTCCTTATATTGTCTCAGACTCAAGAATTTTCTCTCCATATCTACTCTCAGTTCACGAAGGAAATGTTTTTTTGAGAAAATTTTATTAAAATATTTCCATTCCATGTTTTCTATTTCCTCATCCACCTTAGTGTTTTTAATCAATGACCACTATTGATCCGTGTCTCAAAAAATACGATAAACTATCATGAAAACCTTCTCCCTTTCATTACTTTCCAAAGTGAGAAAAAAATCTAAGGAACATATTCATTGCTCAGATACAAATGGATTTTTAGTCCCATTAAAATTTGGAGGTTATTGAAACATAAAATTTTCTAACATTGTTACAACACATTATAGATCAGTAAGATGATCCATATGAGCATGGTTTATTATCATACTTGAGTCAGTTGTCCTAATATATTTATAATTTGTTCATCTCTAGCTATAGATCCAGCTCTGTCATCATTATCTTGCATATGATGGAAATCCCCGCATGGAATACCTGCATTGATTTGATTTATATTCCTTCCACTAGGCGTTATTTATAAACAATAGAATACACTATATTGGATCATAAAATTATGAAACATAATGTATAATCTAAAATTAGTGAACCACTTAACAAAAATTGAAAATTTAGTTACAACTAATCTCTAAATCATAATCTTGGTTAATTTTGGACTATTCTCAAAGTCATTTATAGGTTTATATTTCACTAATCTATGTTTTCCTAAATATATTTTCCAAAGTTTATACTAAACTTGCTTTGATACAAAATATAAAGACCCTAAACCCAGTAGCCTAGAGTCGGTTCCTTAATTTATTACATTGGTACTATGAACAAGTGATCGCATTCCACAGTATTGAATAGTTTAGTATCTTTGTAAAACCATATACAAACATAATTATTACATTACAACTTTAAATTAAATAAAACATATAAACTTATTTGGAAATATCCCTATTATTCTATATTATCCCTACATATCAATTACAACATATATATTAGAATACTGTGGAAAAATAAAACATAAGAAAGGGGTAAGATCAGATGCTCAATAAGGGTAAGAATATAGTGGAAGCTATCATAAATAAACATAAACTGTAAGGAAAAGTGAATAACTAAAAACACGTTCAATTAAAACATAAACTTGAGCATAATATGGTAGGAATAAAATTTAATCAAATAGTTATATATAAATAATCACATGGGAATGAAAATTAAACATGGATATTCTACTAGTAGAATAATCAAATGGAATATCAATAAACAATCTTATACTGATGGAATACATAATGTAGGACATCATAAACATACTGACAAGGCTCCATAACAAGAATCTACATAAATGGGTTATACCTCATCCAAAACCCAGACTAGTTTGTCTCATGAGACCTAATGATATATCAAGGGGATATAGATGTCCATTTCCAACACTTACTAAGTTCAATGAATTCTTTATATAAAAGGGGTGAAACATAATCAACGTATACATTCTTATAGAAACTATTATATGAAATGTAAATAATTTCCAAATCAGTAAACCTAATCATAAAATATCTAGAGTGATATGGTATCAAGTTAGTACATCCTTAGTCAAAATGACCATAAAACATTTAATAAAATATTTTATATGGTATCATAATATATCAACATCAATTAATCATAATATTTAATAGAGGGAGTTGACGTAGTTGAAAATACTCTAACAAAATCATTGAAATTTTATTGGGAGAAATATCCTTGTACATTAGATTAATTTATTTTAAAATCATTGAAATTATAAAAGAAAACATTTTATTTGAAAATGAAATTTTAAACTTGTGAAGGATTCCTCAATACATTAAGGCATCATGTAAAAATGTGTGTTTAAGAAAGTTTATAAATGAGCCACTTTGGTGCGATTAAAAGGAAAATATAAGAGTCTTTAAAGGGGAAAAATATATAACTATTTACATAAAACCATAAATGAACTAATATATTATTTCATGATCAAAATGGTGATGTTTAGAAAAATATTTGTGGCATAAAATAGATTATGTAATATACTTGAAAATAGGTAAGAAATTGGAATGTTCTCTTTAATCGGGCTTGCTTATCGGATGGAATTTAGAAGGAAACCTCATAAAATATGTATTTACCCATAAAATATTAATAAATTGATCTATATAAATAATTTTGGGATGTATAAAAATAATTCAAAAGAAATACATAATAATAATGAAGAAATACATTGGTGTAAAGAAAGGGAAAGTGTAACCCAAAGGTAATTTGGAGGTTCAGATAGATTCTCTTACCCCTTGTAATCAATCGAATCGTATGCCCCATAAAATAAAAAATCATCAAGTGAAACATTTAATACCATGAATATAGATAGATTAATGATATTATATATCAAAGGGCAGTATAAATATACCACACATTAGAAATAAGTTGTGAATAAGGCATATCTCACAGAAATAAAAGTGAGATGAGAAAACCCTTACCTTATGCCAGAAAGTGTTATGAACATGCTATTAATATCCTAGATAATAAAATTAGATTAATTAATAACTTAATTCAGAACCTATTAATCCAGTATTTTATTTATTATAATTTTATTAAGTTCATTTATGGCCTTCTTGATGACTTATAAGATTCAATTTCATCATTCTGGAGTGTTTGTTTCATAGGTTTTCATGATTAGTTCACTTGCATACGTGTATGAAAGATCATGTAAATTGTGAACAGTTATACAGAATTGAAATAATATGTTATTAGTGAACTTACAGAATATTAAATTGTATTATATATCATATTTTCAGATATAAGGATGATTTATTAAATAAAATGTTAATGATAACTATTTTGATTATTTTATCATTTTTTCGATCATCACGCACTAGTTTTGTTTTATTAGTTAATATTATTTATATATACCGGTTGAAGAACACTAAATAATTTGTAACACATTTTAAAATTTTGTTTAAAATTTATAATGTCTTTATGACTTACTTTGAAGGTGGTATTTGAAAATGAAAAAATCATCATCCATGAAAGTGGTGAATCGACACCTCATGAACAATGTTTTCATTTTTAGAACAGAGGGGGAAGAGAAAGGAATCGATGGTGGATATACCATTAACATAATAAAATTATCATATATATATATATATGATACTGTATTTATCATGTTACTTTTTATATGGGATGTTAGGGAAGGATAAGAAAATAAAATAAATTGAAAGAGAGAGAGAAAGGGAAGGTTTTACCTCTTGAGTGTCGTCTCCTTGAGAACCTCCTTAAGGGACTTGGAAATGGTCTTTTGTAGTGACTAAAAATACCAGAACGTGGGAAAGAGGTTAAGGTGAGTAATTGGGTAGATTATCAGCAACATCCAAGACTTATAAGGTGTGAGGAGAAGTGGTGGTGATGGGTGGTATTTATAGTGGAGAAGAGGGTTGTTTTTTGATTATTTTATTCATTATTTTATTATTTTGGCTCAAGACTAACAATATTGTTGATTATTATGACTAAATAAAGTAAATATAGTTTTTTATTTTAAAATAATGAGTTATTAACTCATATATACATCATCCATGACTCAATAATTCATTTATTTACTTATAATATTAAATATCATAAATTATTGTATTTCACAATTCATCAAAAAGTCAACTATTTTAGAAAAATCCCAAAAATTTACCTTAACAATTTTTTAATGTTTATATTTAAAAAATGGATTCCATTTTATGAAAATAATTTTCTAAATATGATAAATTTTATTTTTAAATAAAATCATCATCTATTCAAAAAATACATATTTTTAAATTATAAATGATTTTACGGCACTTTAAAAAATTAATTAAGGTCTCATAAAATTAACTTATAATTATAAAACAAAAAAATACTAATTTATGAATAATTTTTTTAAAAATTAATTTTCTTTTAAATCATTATATTAATTATAAAATTTTAAATAAACATTTACATTTAACAAAAATACCAATACTTAATTTATCATTTGTAATACATTTATTTACTTATTCCATTATATAAATATATCCAATTTTTATTTATTAGATACTTAAATTTTATTTATACTTTAATAGGTGAGATATAATTAAAGTAAAAAATAGAATTTTAATATAATGAAGTTGACAGTTTCATAAAAATTGTTATTTTTCACTATTCATTGGAAAATAATTTTTTTCAGATAAATACAAAAAATTCCCCCTAAGATAATTCTGACATTCCAAATTTAAAAACTAATTTTATTCTATTCAATATAATTTATAAAAGTTTCAAATTTTAATTTTAAAACAAGTGCGCCATTAAAAGGTCTTAAAACTATAATTAGGAAAATATAGCCTTTTATGCATAAAATTTGATTTATTCTTATATTATACCTATAAAAATAATTTGGATGAATTTCAGAATATAAATTTCATAATGTGGTTTATACTATTAATTCCCACCAATTTAATGTCTATGTTATAACAGTCACATTTTTAATTGTATATCATTGTTTTAAACTTGGTGTTGTGTGCAACATAAGATATCGAAGTTATTTAATTTAAAAGAGACATAGTATAAATTCTTAGGCTGTTAAATTATTTTTTAGAAATTATATTTCTTATTAAACATCGATACAGTATTTCTCCATTTAATAAAAAATATTATAAATGATTTTAAAAAAAATAAGTGATATAATTTGAATGATTTAATATTTCCCAAAAATTTTATAGATCTATATGACATATTTGGAAGGTTTTAAATCATTATATTATAATTCCACCCTTTTCTTGATGTAATTAAAATTAAATTAAATGAATATTGTTAAAAATGACATTGATGGTATTTTATAATAAATAATTTTTGATTAAATGATATAAAATTCATAAAAATCTTATACTCAACCAAATGAATGCGATATAGTTTCAAAAATTAACCATTTTCTATTTATGGATCGTTTTAAATTTTGTAGTAACACTATTAACCCTTAAAAGGTATAAAACTCTAATATTACATTAACTATCAAAAGGGTTAATCGGAGTTAAAACAAAAATATAAGTGTAAAAATGTGATCCAAACTTATCCAAATTTAATTTTATGAGAGTATTTTGGATCATACTCATATTATATTCAAATATTAACAATTTGGATCCATTTAAACATCAAAATTAATTTATATTAATTTAATATTTTAAGAAATTCCAAGAGTACCCCTCCCCTCAATTATAAAAAGGAAGCCTCCTCTCTCTTCTTCACACCACTTTGATCCTTACAGATCAACCAAAACCTAAATATTACTCTTCTAAAATTCCCTATCCACATAATATAGTTTTTTTCTTCCAAAAATACCAACCCTAGAGCCCTTTAGTGGAGATATAAATGAGTCGTTTCAAAGAAGTGGTAACCGCCTTAACTGATCTCTTTCTTTTAAATTTTTCTTTTACCTCATCTAAATCTATTATATTATTTATAAAATATTAAATTAAGTATCCTAAATTTAATTAAATTTTATTAATATTATTAAAACACAATTACAAACCATTTTTCATATCAAATGGAAAGTGAAAGTATCGCTTGTGCGTACGTACGACTTACCGTCTCCTTATAGCAATACAATTCATTTTTCATCACCATATTTTATGGATGAGTATTATGATGGTTTTAATATTTATATAATATATTTATTACACAATTATAATTCTATAATGATAATATAATTTCTACCTTCTTACCCTCAAATATTTTTGGAAATGATAATGTCGCTCGTGTGTACGTGTGGATTACCACCCCTACGAAGTGATGTGATTTGTTTTTCATTTATGTTTTACTTGGATGGTAATGAGGATTAATTTGATTAATATATATATAATATAAGATATAATAATTATCTTTTAAATTTTAATTAATATTTACCTTTCTTTTGTTCCATCCACTGAAAAATGAAATCAATTTCCATGCATACGTACGACTTGCTATCACTACCCATGATGTAATTCATTTTTATATCCTTAAATTTTATAGATAACTGTATATATATATAATATTATATTTATAACATGATTAAAATTATAGAGACTATGTAACTATTATCAAAATATAAGGACCAAATCTACAAAACTAAAACTTACAAGAAAAACAAAGCAATTGTCACACAGAATAGTGCTTGTAATAAAAAAATGATAATAAATGTTTTATAAAGTGTTAAAATTAAATAATATATTGTTTTATATATATTAGTATGGTTATGGAATAATGTGTATAATAAAACTATATTTATTATAAAAGGTGTTCGAAAACATATGAAGAATGTTAGACCTGATGTAAGGGGTTTTATGTTACAATCTCTTTGTTTAGAAGGATTATTTATGATTATGTTTACAATGATAAAATATTATGACATACCACTCAATATAATCATTTATTTTTTTTATTTTTTTATTTATTTAGAATTAATGTTTTCCTTTCATTTTACTCATCTTAAGTAATCAAGATATTGAAAAATTATTTTTATGTAAAATCATATTTATTTCTCTCTTCGGTCAAAAAACATTTTTATTCTATATCCATGTTTTATAAAAAAGTTTTAATGAAGGTTTAAATATTCTCCATTGATTTTTTAAAGTCATTTTTACCCATTCTTCAATTTTTTTAAAAAAATGAAAGGAATCTTCATGTCATTTTCCAAACGAGTACTTTGTGACTTTTTTGACAAAAGTATAGAAGAAATGATTTTTTAACTTATACGGTATGGATAAAATTTCACATTTTTATGTTTTCTAAATGTTATGAAGTTTTCTTTACAAGTTACCATGGTTATTTTCAATGAATTTTTTCCAAAAATATTTTGGAATTTTTTAGATTTTGAAGAAGTTATTTTAAAATGGAATGGTAATTTTCATCAAGAATGTTATAATGATATTTTGATTCATCGACCAAAACAACCATAAATGGTTATTATGATTTACTGTTAATATTGTTATTTATGAGGAAAATGAAATCGTGCAGTGGTTGGAGATATATTATTTTTTTATATTGAGTTTCCTGAAAGCCCGATCAAGGATCTTGAACATAAAATTTATAATTAATTAATTTAGTATTGAAAATAAAAAATACCTTGGATTTGGAAATTTATTTTATGTGGATGTTGATCATTTGAAAGGACCATTTTAGATTTCCTTTTTTTCACTGTGATTATCCAAGGATAAAATCCCTCTATCTGTGATCCACAGGTCCTCCTTTTATCTCCTAGAAATAATAATAAACCTCTGGGTGCTAGTGTGGTGAATCGATTGACTTCAATTGTTATTGTTATCTCTCATTCTTTAGTCTTCAAGGAATAAATCGTGCATTCCTCATTCTTGATAGGGAGAGAAAATAACGAGTTTAGAGAGAAGTTGTTGTGCAAAAAAATTCTCTAGTTTCAGTTTTTTGATGTAATACCGAAAATACATAACCAATAATTTATAGAGCTAGAGTTTAAGTTAATATTTTAAATAATTTCATGATAGATCTTATATAGTATTATAATCTTTAATAAACCTCATCTAACATAATAATAGTAATAATATTATTATTCTATTGTGCGATCAAACTTGAACGATAAAAAATATTATTCAAGTTGATTTTTAATTAATATTTGTCACCAGAAACAGTCATGGTATTTTTGAAATCCTCTAGAATTTATTGAACACCTGAATAAATATTTAATTTAAATATTCTATTCATCAATAAATATTTTTGATCAATAAAACATGAATAAAATTATCCCTCATTCTTGAGAATAATATTTATTCAATTAATTAAATTGAAATATAATTTCATCGAGATCATTGGAAACACTTAATGTGTAACCCTATAGGATTATTTTTCATTGGAATTAAACATACTTTCCTCAAGTCCAAGATAAATATCTAAAAATAGGTCAAGTCACCAAATAGAAATAAATTAATGTCACAATAATGACAACCACTTGTGAATGTTCACTATGTTATATAATCCATTTATCAAATATCTCATCACGATGGTTTCACATATGTGTTACAAATGTATATGCTTGATATTTATTTCTTTTTATATCTAAAATAAACACATCGTTACACCATATCCATGGAATTTATGGAGATGGTAATATTCCAATCAAAGGACTAAGATATCAACTTTCATAAATATAGAAGGTAAAAACCCTTCTTCAACTTATCCATTAATGACATATTAATCATGATACACCGAATGTACCATACATCTCCATGAATATAAAACATCATAGTTTTCATAAAAAAATATAATTATGTGATTAATTTCATGCATTAATGATAATATTAAATTATAATGAACATTATAAACACTTAGAGATAAGAATATCTAAGGATGCACAAACATATGGAATTTCTTCTAGAGGGTCTTTTCTCGTAATATCATGTATTATAGATTACTAGTTTAAAAAATCTTAAGAAGAAGCCTCATTCACTTATAAGTAATCACAATGGATAGTTTGTGTACTATTTTTCCCATCATAGTACGTTATCTAACCACTGAACATTATTTAAAAATATCATCATATCACTTCAAGGTTCTCATCATGACGGGGAACTACTATGACCTTATCAATGTGATGTATAATCTAGGGCATTATTTCATCATATTCATGAAGAATAATTAACAATATATGATAATTGTTTTTATTCATAGTAAATATATCCAATATACATGTAATTAAAGTAAAAACATTTGGTCATACGACACTAACTCCAATAAACTCCCACTTTTACTTGAGACAACAACTTACAAGTTTCAGTTTGCTAGACCTCACATGATAATCATGTTTCTGATGAGTCAAGGATTTAGTCAAAGGTTATTCCATGTTGCCTTCCATGGAAATATTACTCACTGCAACTTCACCTCTCTATGAAAAATCCCTCAAGAGATTATACTTACAAATTATTTTCTTCATCCAATGATGTGACCTTATCTCTTTTGATAAAGCCACCACTTTAGTTTTATCATAGTGGAGTGTGATAGGATCTTTATTACTGGGTACCATATTAAGAACTTAGATGAATTTTCATATCCATACTGCTTCTTTAGCTACCTTAGATCCAAAATATACTCATAATCTGGTATAGAATCTATGAACACATCTGGATTTGATCACTTACATTTCACAACACCCCAATTTAAAATGAATGTGTATCTCGTTTGTGAATTTATGTCATACTGATCATTTTAGAAACTAGAATTTGCATAACCTATGATGACTAGTTACTCATCTCTTCTATAATCTAGGAACATAACCTTAGTGAGCCTCAGATAATTTAGGATAGTCTTGACCTCCATCCAATGGTGGTCACCTAGATCGACTTAATTTCATCCTACCACACTTAATGAGAAGGAAAAATCTATCCTAGTACATAGAACAACATACATAACTGAACCAATCATTGATGCGTATGGAATCCTTTCCATTCTATTTATTTCCTCATGTGTCTGGGGAAACATTTTCCTAGAAATATGGATTACATGTGACAATGGAAACAGGCCCCTAATATATTGTTCCATACCGAATCTCTTCAGAATCCTGTCAATGTATGTACTTTGACTTAGGCCGATAAACCTATTAGATCTATTACAATGGATCTTGATCCCAATAATATATATTTCCTAACCCAATTCCTTTATAAAGAAGAATTTATTCAACCATTCCTTAATAGATTGTAATACTGGTATTTTATTTATAATGAGTAATATATCATCAACATATACTATTAATAAAATGTCTGCATTGGTACTAAAACATTTGTAGACACAATTATCAAACTCATTCTTTATGAAACAAAATTCTATTATGGATTCAATAAAACTAATGTTCCATGATCTAGATACTTTCTTTAATCCATAAATGGAATTTTGAAAATATCATATCTTGTTGGAATCCTTTGGAGTTAGAAACCATCCAGGTTGTGTCATATAGACATATTCCTGAAGGTTTTCATTAAGAAAGGTTGTTTTGACATCTATTTTCCAAATCGAATAGTCATGGTAAGCTGCAATGACAAGTAGAATTATGATGGATTTCATTATTAAAACTGGTGAAAATGATTTATCATAGTCAATGCATTGATGTTGTTTAAACCTTTTTGAAACTAGTCATTCCTTATAAGTACTGAATTTTCCTTACATTTTCATTTTCTTCTTTAATACCCATTTGAAACCAATAGGATTTATATCCATTGGAGGGTCTTCCAAAAACTAAAAATGGTTTTGGTACATGGAATCCATTTCATAATTCTTGGATTCTTTCCACTTGTAAAAATATGTGCCATTTACTACTTTTTTATAGGTTAGAGTACCATTATTAACAACTAATAATGAGTCACCATCCTATGTGACTACAAAAACATACCATTATGGTTCTCTAACCTATCTAATACTCCTACATAGTACTTGTGTCTCTAAAATAGCTTCTTCTTCCATGGGGATTTGTTGAATTAGATCTCGTGCCAACTATTGTTTATCTTTATCCTAGAATTCATTGAATTATAAATTTTTACCACTATCTATTTTAGAGATAACAACCTTCTCAGGAAATATGGGTTATATATCAAAAACAACCTTTTTGTATGAAGGATTTTATAGGTAATATATCCTTATTTCATTAGGATATCCTATAAAGATACACTTTGTTCCTCTGGGTGAAAGTTTTCTACCATAAGAGACCTTAACAAACACTTTGAAACCCCACACATGTAATTAAGAAAACAAGGGTTTCATTCCATTCCATAACTGTTAGGGTATACAATCTATCACTTTAGTTGTAACTTGATTTAGTAGGTATTTTTTTGTTTGTAACCCATATCCCCAAAATTATTATGGAAGAATCACATAACTCATCTTGATCTCACCATGTCCAACAAGGTTTGGTTCCCCCTTTCTATTGCACCATTCCACTAATTCATATAAGGAGGAGTTATTTGAGATAGTTGAAAGGCCCAAAGGGAATCATTATTTCCTTGTGATTATAATCAAAATAAAAAATTATAAATCTCAATAGATGCAACTAATTATTCAAAACGAGTAAATAATTTGGTCAATATCAAACCCATGGAGATAGTGAATTAGTTTATTTAGATTTTAAAAATATTTAATTTTAATTAAAAATGAATAAATAGGTAAATAATCATATTGGTTTGATTAATTTAAATAAAGTATAATGAAGACGAAGCATATTCATTATTTGGTTTTGAAATTAGATTTGAAAGAACATTGTTATAGTTTCAGGGTTCATTTGTAATTAATTTTTTATAAAACAAATTTATTAATCCATTTTTGGTGTAAATATCAAGATGAGGAAGATACAATGGTCATAGTATCCCCTCCTTGATGCGACAATCCCCTATTTACCTTCATGCTAGTAATTTAGGGTTTTATCGAATACAGTTTTTCTCAATACCATTTTTGAATCTAGTCATCCTAAATTCCCCAATAGTCATACATTGATTAAGGGTAACCAATTTTGAAATTTATAATGTTTATTTCATATTAAAAAACTAATGGTCTTGATAAAATTAAAATAAACACATTAGAGATTGATTCAATAAACTGTGGAAATCAAAAATAATTGAATAAAGAAAATGGAATAAATCCAATGACACCTTCCCCCATTGGCTACATAACCCTAGAAAAATATGGTTTTACCCCCTCATCCAAGTGATGAGATAATAAGAGGGAATTAAATAATAATAAAGTATAATGAGAAAACATAGATAAACTAGTGAGGACCCGGCACAATGTAGCTTCTCACTCCAGGATTTGGTATCTCAGATCCCCCTGATAGCAACAGCCTGACCCTCTATTTATAGACTCCATATTGGATAATGAAGCAATTAATGGAATCAAAGATGGGTCAAAAGGTGGTCATGGGTGGGTATTAGGTCTTAAAATAGGTCAAAATAGTAATATACACCAAATATGTCCATTCTCTACCAGCTGTTGTACATCATGTAGTGATTAAACGAAGTTTAAATCTTTCACCACATGTATCAAATTCATGACATGTGATATTTTTGAGTCATCATCACATGTTTCATGGAATGATACATGTATGTCATGTCGTGACACATGTCAACTTCACTTCAATATTCTTTCCTCCACTTCATGATGTGTATTACTTTCATTACTTGCACTGGTTCA
The DNA here is from genome assembly GCA_963277665.1 of Viscum album. NCBI lineage: Eukaryota > Viridiplantae > Streptophyta > Magnoliopsida > Santalales > Viscaceae > Viscum > Viscum album. The sequence continues at coordinate 18,837,405 of OY728119.1, read as the reverse complement.
CAATGTGTAATGGTTGCATGACATGTAAATTTGATTTTCCGCTCCAAAACCCTTATTTAAACCTGGTTCTTTAGTTTCATGCCACTAAATTGTTTCATGATCAAAATAATTTGTTAAAAAACTTCTTTTGATGAATTATTTTTCATTTAGGAACCTTGAACTCAGGTTTCATAACCTATTGTATCTTAAAAAATATGAGAAAAACATCAAGGACACAGGCATGGATTAACAATTAAATAATAAAAATCAATACATTTTAATATCAAAAATGTATTCAATAATTTGACTTATAACCACCCTCCCTCACATACACTTTGATTTATACTTGTTGTCACGACCCATCCTCGGGGCCCATGTCGTGACTACCCCAAGCCCGCCTTCCATAGGCCAAGGACTGGCGACTAGCACCAAAGGCATAAATCCCAATAACTGGGAAGGCATTGCCTTTATAAAAGTAAACAAAACACCACAGGGTTCAAGCGGAAGTAAAACACTAAGTACAAAAGGAAGTGCTGAAAAGTAAATGGGCCAGAATACAAACCCAATCGAAAGTTCAGCTACAACTGAACAAAAGTACAACAGAAAAGACAAATAGCTGGAAGAAAGGAAGCAGCTCCTAGGTCGTCCTCCTCAGATCCTACCTGAAGGGTAGGTACAGATAGCTCAGCTCCTGGATCGTCCACTACAGATCCTACCTGAAGGGTACGTACAGATATCCTCTACAACGGTCTCACCCGTCAACCTCCTCCAAGTGTCGTCTCGTCGTGAATTCCACCACTGGATACTGTCTCGTCGTGAGGTCCACCTCCGGTACCGTCCAGTCCTCGAATACTTGGCCTCTGTCTGCGCTGCCCGTCGTCTGCAACCAACACAACGAGGTGTGGGCATATCCCATGTAGGGGTGAGTATAACGATACTCAGTAGGGACACCGAGACCCTCAAGGTCTCACTAAATCTAACAAGTTTAACCACAAATAAGATCTCAACAGGTAACCTCTACTTAGGTATATGCCCATACATATTCCCAAGTTATTAAGTAACCCATCTCAATCATGAGGAAACACAAAGATTATGAAATCAACGGATAACCACTACCCAGGTATATGCCCATACATATACCTAAGTTATCAAGTGACCCATATCAATCATGAGGTAAACACAAAGATCATAGACTCAGCTCAAACCAGGATTTTCATTATCGAAACCATAACTACTGAAGAGCCCCGTCTCTAGAGTGTACAGTGGTCCTGTCACGACTCCGAGGTACTGCTCACTAACCTAAGACTACTGAGGTACTCCTCCTATCGAGTACCGCGGGTCAGCCACCCAAACACAGTAGTGCTTCCCGTCGAGGTATGCCACCCAGACACAGTAGTGCACACCCCCTAATAACCTGCAGAGGTACTCTCCGGATGAGTACCACAGGTTTGCACTGTCACACAGTAGTGCTCTGTCTTCCATGGGTCTGCACCCAAACAAAGTAGTGCTTCGTCCACTGGGCTAGTCGACTCACTCCAAGTCGAGTCGTTCAAGCAGTCGTCAGGTCTTAGCCGGCTACACGGTCTCCGTACTCCGTATGCTCGTCTCCGGGAGGGTCCACTCCATGAGCTACAGGTCGATACTCCAAGTATCCCAAAGTACCAAGAAGAATTATCTCAAAGGACCGCCTTGTCATAGGGGTCTCAACGCAACAGACGGCGCGTCAATCGGATGCCCAATCTGTGAGTTATTAGCCTTTTTGTCCTAGGGGCCCGGTTGGTTTCGTGTACGAACCAACCCGGCCATATCTCAACTGTACCCCGAACTCTCATATGATATCCTCATAGGGACTATTTCTCAATGTGATCACCAACGCCGCTGATGGTTCGTCAAACGGACGTCCGGTCTGAAAGTTATCAACTTTTCCGCTCCAGGGGCCCGGTTGGATTTCGGGTACAATCCAACCCGTCCATACTCCAACTGCGTCCAAAACTTAGGAGAAGTATTCCAAAAGTTCTGTCTCAATAAGAGGAATCCAACAAAGTCGACGGCACGTCAATCGGACGTCCGGAGCTCAAGATGTAAGTGTTTCCGCTCCGAGGGCCCGGTTGGTTTCGTATCCGAACCAACCCGGACGAACCCAAAGTTCTCCGAAACCTTGAGTGTAATATAAATAAACGACCGTCTCAATCCAAGGATCGCTACGCAACTAACGGTGCGTCGATCGGAGGTACGTAGCCCAAGTTATGGGAAATAGACCGAAAAGTCTGGTATTAGGGGGGTTCGGGCCCGGTCCGACCCGACCCGGTACCCCATGGGTCGGCCCGAACCGGGTCGACCCGACCCATGTCCGGGTCCGGCCCGCTTGGGAGTCGCCCGGCCCGGCTGGCATGGCCTGGACTGACGGTCCGGTCGGGCGGCTCGGCCGTTTCGGCTGAGCGGTGCGGGGTGGCACGCTGCCCCCCGCCCGCACGTAACGGCGGCCCCATGGGGGGCCGCTCCTTGTCAACGGACACGGCCGAGCACCGCGTCCCGCCTCCTTCGGCCCCGCGCGGTCGCGGGAACAGCGGCCTACCGCCGTGGCTTCAGTCCCGGCGGCCCTCCCCGGCGGCGCGCCAGGCGCCGCCGCCTCCTGGCGGCCGGTCGGTGTCGGCCGCCGCCTCCGGCCGCCGGCTCCACCGTGCCGGCGAGGCACGCCCGCAGTGTTTTCCGCGGACCACCGGTCGTGCTCCGGTGGTCCGTTTTGCTTGCCACCTTCGCCAACGGTCCTCCCGGGACCCGACCTTCACTGTGGAGGATTTAAAATTACCTTGCGGCCTCGTTTTTCGTCGCTCGTCAATCCACGCTCAACGTTCAACCAGCGGAGTCTTTGAATCACCTCAGCGGCCCCGACTCCAGCCCCGGTTTCATTCAGCCTCAACGGCGTGGCACGACGGCGTCGTGCATCCTTGCTATATTTCTCCAAGATTCCACGTGGTGCTGTTGCACCGTGCCGCCTTCGTTCGAGCCGCAACATAATCAACAACAAGGGGGAGGGGGGTCGGTCGTGTTTGTGCGGTCCGACCTCCTCCCGTTATAATGATAGCAAGTGGCCATCAAATAGAAGTCGACATACGGCAAAGAAATAATTCACGGGAAAAAATAATAAACCTCAACATCAACCTGCATGAACGAACGATCCGCGGATCAACCTGGAAATGTTTGGTCTGCGCTCGTCGTTCTTTTCTCAAAATATAAGAGAACACCAAATAAATTCCCCTACCTCAAAGAAAAAGTTGAACGAAGGTTTGTCGCGGAATTGCATGTCGCACGCCATCGAGTCACGGAAGTCGAACGTCACGGTAGAACAGAGTTGCGAAGAAGGAATAGAGAGTGACGACAGTCGTTGGTGTTCGTCGCTTCCGTCGTTGTAGAAGTGCACCCGAAGAAGAATCGACATCTCCTCTCTTGTCGCATGAAGAAGAGGATAGAGGGTGCATCGTCCCTCGCCTGAGGTTTCGATGTTCTTCAACGATGGAGGAAAACCCCTCTTCCTTCACAAAGCTCTCTCTCAAGAGGGTTCTCCCCACTAAACAAATGCCAACCTTATTAAAATAAGAATCCACCTTATTTTAATTAATCTTCCAAGCCATCCAAAATTTGAATAACTTAATTCATTAATTGTGTAGGATTCATTAATTAAAAAAAGGAGTTTGGAAGAAGTTTAAAGTGAAAGAGGAAGAGGGAAGAGGAAGAGTCACATAAGTTAAAGTGGAGTTACAAAATTAAAGAGGGAAGTGAGTTATGGGAGGTCAAGGGGGTTATGGGAAGATCAAGGGGGTTTAGGGTCTCATGTGGTCCCCACCTCCCACATATCCACACATGGGAAGTTGGGTAGTTGTGGGTCCCACCAACAACTTCCCATGGTAGAATTTAACTCCCTTGGTTAACAAAAATAAAATTGTTCATAATTTTATTTATTTCTTCCTTAAACCCCAAAATTTAACTTCTTCTCCCAAGAAAACGCACCTAAGGTAAAAGTCCTCTTAAGAAAATACCAGCGCTGCGAGTTCATCGGTGTCCTCGGATTTCAATTCCGAGTACCAGTTCAAAATATAGAAAAACCCGCTCGTTCGTTCACTGAACGTACCCGAGCTAAACTTTGGAAATTGATTCCGGGCACACTGGGCCTCAGAATTAGGTGCCGTCAGAAACTGCGTTCTTGTAAAATCCCAAAAAAAATTAAGAAAAAAAAATTCCCTTTAATTTTACGGGTCTTTACATTACTCCCACCTCAGGGATTTACGTCCTCGTAAAGCTTTAACACAAACTAGGGATACAAAAGTGGTACTGAGCACGCATCTGAGCCTCCCACTCTCATGTGCTCACTTGGAGGTTCCCTTACTGCCAGTGAAAGTGCACCCGAGAAATCGACCGTCCTCGTAGGATCCGCTCCTGTCGACCCTCTATCCCCACTGGAACCTCCCCAAAAGTCACCTCATCGCCAACGTCCAGCTCCTCATGGTCGATGATATGCGAAGGGTCGTGCTCGTATCTCCTCAGTTGAGATACATGGAAGTCGTCGTGCACCTGGTGCAACTGAGGTGGATGGGTCAAGCGGTAAACCACCTCGCCTACCCTGCTGAGTACCTAGAAAGGTTCGTTGAACCTCGGAGATAACTTGTCGCCTCGGCCACATCTCCATAAACCTCGTCGAGGTGAGACCCGTATAAGGACGTGATCGTCATCCTAGAACTCTAGAGGTCTCCAATTCCTGTTAGAACTGAAACTCAAAATGACTGCTGCCACGAGGGTAAGGTTGACCAACTCAAGAGTGATCGGTCGCACCCTCTTGTGAATGAGTTTATCCTATGATGCCTGGGGTTTCCTTTTCGCCGACCAAGGAAAACCCAACCTGACATCGTAGTTAAACCACAACCTTTTTGCCTAATACCGTCAATCTATGTATGAACTGTGATTGCCCAGTCCATACTCAAACCAACGTCGTAAGGCCTCGACGCTGCCACCAAGAGATTCTAACCAAAACTCTCGCCTCGAGGGTCTAACCACACCGTCAGCATAAGTGTGATTATCGAGTCTTCTCCCAAGGTATCTCCAGACGTGAGGGTCAAGTCTACAGCTTACCGGAAACTCTAGGTCTGGGATAAGATTTGTGAAAGGAAGGAATGATTCATATCGACGTCTGTTACTACGGCAGCTAGTAGTGGATACAGATTGTCTCTTTAATCATTTTTTAGAGCTATTGGGTCACACTCCTCGACCGCATGCAGATTCACTCTTCCTCCGCCCTCCAGATCCCTAACCCTGGCGGGGACAACTAAGGCAGGTGGTTGTAGCATGTTAAAAAGTACACCACCTCATGCTTCTATCCTAACTCTGCCTCCACGTCTGCTGCTTCGCAGACTCATCTCTCCTTAAAGCTTCCTCTTATTCAATCATTTAACACGCCCGAGTCTCAAAGACTGGCGCCGATTTTCTGTTTCTTACTGCACTGTGCAGTCTTCATCTGCTCCTGGATGATCTGCACCTTCTTTGCCTACGATCTGAAAGAGCTGCTAAAATTTCTCCTTTTCCGAAAAAGAGAAACTTGGTCTCATCCCCTGGATGAACCACGCCCATTGCCTAATACAGTCAATCCTGACATGAATGATGTATGCATGCCAGGGATGATGTCGTAAGGCCTCGACGTTACTAGCAAGAGATCCAACTGTCACTCTCGCCTCCAAGGGTCGAGTCACACTGTCGGCATCAGTGTGAGGTCACTAGGTCTCCTCCAGTAGAAATATCAAAAGTGAGGGTCAAGTCAACAGTTTTAACCGGGACCACTCAGTATCAACCAAACAAAAGGACAGGAAAGAAAACATCACTAAGATAAGTGTCTTTTTATTATTGCAGCTCATAGTACAAAGACACAAATACAACAAAAACATGGAACTAGAAGTACAAGGTAAATATCCACAAGTTCCGCTCCTATCCACCTACTCCTGGAGCTCTACTGCCTTGTCCACTGATCGGCTGTTGCTCAAGCACCCACCGCTGCTTCTGCCTCGATGGCTCCTCCAACGCCTACGGATCGACTGTGCAGGGGGTCGGACAGTCACGTGCCGGGTGACCCTTCCTGCCGCATTCATAACACTTCCCGCTCCTTGTACGGCTGGCTCTGGTCTTCTTGGACCTCTGCATCATTTGTCCGCTGCCCACAGATGACTCGTCTACTGATCGAAAATCTTTCGGCAAAGGCAGCAGCTCCTGTACACGCTCAGGGTGTAGAGATACTGGAACAAACTCCACCATGAAGAAGGTCTCAAAGTCTTCCCATGTGAAGGTCATCATGTCGCAAAACTGGAACAAGTGGTTCCACCACCTTCATGCTACTTCCTGAAGAAGGCTGGAAGTAAAGATCACCATGAAGTCTGCTGGTGTCCCCACTAGCCTGAAGACTCTCACCACAGCCACCAGCCAATCCTCAGCCACCTGCGGATCCATCTCTCCCTAGAACCTGGGTGGCCTCTGGCGCTGGAACTCATGCAGCGTGCTCAAGTGGCGTGCATTGCCTACTGCTAGGGCTGGTGGCATCGGTGGCCCAACGTATGGTAGTACCGTTGGTGCCTCCGCTGGTGCCTCAACTGCAAGAGGGCCATGTACCGAAGCCTCGTTGCTTGGCAGGCTGTCAGTACGCACATCCTTCTGGGCTCAAGCTGGTCATCCGTGGAAAAGAATCCTGAAAGAAACAATGTTCCATGGTCAAACGTTTATACCAGGTGAGCTGACCTGGTTTGAGTTGACTTTTAAAAACTTATGGAAACACACACGCAATCAATGTTTTCATGCACAAAGTCGGAAATCAGTTGTCAAGGTCCTGGTGTATGGATACGTCGGCCGCCCGCACCAAAACTGGACTCCCTGAACTGAAAACCACACTCGGTACTCTTAACATTATCGCTTCACAGAAATAAAATATCAGAGTTATAAGTTATGCGGTAGAACCGACTCCTCTGATACCAATTTGTCACGACCCATCCTCAGGACCCATGATGTGACAAACCCAAGCCCTCCTTCCATAGGCCAGGGGCTGGCAACTAGCACCAAAGGCGTAAATCAAGATAACTGGTAAGGCATTTCCTTTATAAAAGTAAACAAAACACCACAGAGTTCAAGGGGAAGTAAAACACTAAGTACAAAAGGAAGTGCTGAAAAGTAAATGGGCCAGAATACAAACCCAATCGAAAGTACAGCTACAAATGAACAAAATTACAACAGAAAAGACAAACAGCTGGAAGAAAGGAAGCAGCTCCTGGGTCTTCCTCCTAGGATCCTACCTGAAGGGTAGGTACAGATAGCACAGCTCCTGGATCGTCCACCACAGATCCTGCCTGAAGGGTAGGTACAGATAGCCTCTACAATGCTCTCGCCCGTCAACCTTCTCCGAGTGTCGTCTCGTCGTGAAGTCCACCACCAGATATTGTCTCGTCGTGAGTTCCACCTCAGGTACTGTCTAGTCCTCGAACACTCGGCCTCTGTTTACACTGCCCGTCATCTGCAACCAACACAACGAGGTGCGGGCATAGCCCGTGAAGGGGTGAGTATAACGATACTCAGTAGGGACCCTGAGACCCTCAAGGTCTCACTAAATCCAACAAGGTTAACCACAAAGAAGATCTCAACAGATAACCTCTACTTAGGTATATGCCCATACATATTCACAAGTTATCAAGTAACCCATCTCAATCATGAGGAAACACAAAGATTTTGAAATCAATGGATAACCACTACCAAGGTATATTCCCATACATATACCTAAGTTATCAAGTGAACCATATCAATCATGAGGTAAACAAAAATATCATAGACTCAGCTCAAACCAGGATTTTTATTATCGAAACCGTAACTGCTGAAGAGCCCCGTCTCTGGAGTGTACAGTGGGTGGTCCTGTAACGACTCTGAGGTACTACTCACTAACCTAAGACTGCTGAGGTACTCCTCCTGTCGAGTACCGCGGGTCAGCCACCCAAACACAGTAGATCTTCCCGCCGGGGTATGCCACCCAGACACAGTAGTGCACACCCCCTAATAGCCTGCAGAGGTACTCTCCGAACGAGTAACGCGGGTCTGCACTGTCACACAGTAGTGCTACGTCTGCCATGGGTCTGCACCCAAACAAATTAGTTCTCCTTCCACTGGGCTAGTTGACTCACTCCAAGTCAAATCGGTCAAGCAGTCGTCAGGTCTCAGCCGGCTACACGGTCTCCGTATTCCGTACGCTCGTCTCCAGGAGGGTCCGCTCCACGAGCTATAGGTCGATACTCCAAGTATCCCAAAGTCCCGCGAAGAAGTATCTTAAAGGACCGCCTCATCATAGGGGTCTCAACGCAACAGACGACACGTCAATCGGATGTCCGGTCTGTGAGTTATTAGCCTTTTCGTCCTAGGGGCCCGGTAGGTTTCTTGTATGAACCAACCCAGCCGTATCTCAACTGTACCCCGAAATCTCATAGGATATGATCATAGGGACCATTTCTCAACGTGATCACCAACGTCGCTGACGGTTCGTCAAACGGACCTCTGGTCTGAAAGTTATCAGCTTTTCCGCTCCAGGGGCCCGGTTGGATTTCGGGTACAATCCAACCCGGTCATACTCCAACTGCGTCCAAAACTCAGGTGCAGTATGCCAAAAGATTCGTCTCAACAAGAGGAATCCAACAAAGTCAACGGCACGTCAATCGGATGTCTAGAGCTCAAGATATAAGTGTTTCCGCTCCGAGGGCCCGGTTGGTTTCGTATCCAAACAAACCCAGCCGAACCCAAAGTTCTCTAAAACCTTGAGTGTAATAAATCGAAACGACCGTCTCGATCCAAGGATCGCTACGCAACTGACGGTGCGTCGATCGGAGGTCCGTAGCCCATGTTATGGGAAACAGACCGAGAAGTTCGGTATTAGGGGGGTTCGGGCCCGGTCCGACCCGGCCCGGTACCCCCTGGGTTGGCCCGAACCGGGTCGACCCGACCCGGGTCTGGGTCCGGCCTGCTTGGGCGCGGCCCGGCCTGGCGGTCCGGTCGGGCGACTCGGTCGTTTCGGCCGAGCGGTGCGGGGTGGCACGCTGCCCCCCCGCCAGCACGTAACCGCAGCTCCATGGGGGGCCACTCCTTGTCAACAGACGCGACCGACCACCGCGTCCCGCCTCCTTCGGTCCCGCGCGGTCGCGGGACCAGCGGCCTGCCGCCGCGGCTTCAGCCGTGACGACCCTCCCCGGCGGCGCGCTGGGCACCGCCGCCTCCTGGCGGCCGGTCCGTGTCGGCCGCCGCCTCCGGCCGCCGGCGCCGCCGTGCCGGTGAGGTGCGTCGGTGGTGTTTTCCGCGGACCACCGGACACGCTCCGGTGGTCCGTTTTGCTCGTCGCCTTCTCCAACAGTCCTCCCGGGACCCGACCTTCACTGCGGAGGCTTCACTATTACCTTGCGGCCCCGTTTGTCGTCGCCCGTCAGTCCGCGCTCAACGTTCAACCAGCGGAGTCTTCGAATCGCCTCCATGGCCCCGACTCCGGTCGCGGTTTCATTCAGCCTCAACGGCGCGTTGCGATGGCGCCGCGCATCCTTTCCATATTTCTCCATGATTCCGCGTGGTGCCATTGCACCACGCCACCTTCGTTCGAGCCGCAACATAATCAACAATAAGGGGGAGGAGGGTCGACCGTGTTTGTGCGGTCCGCCCTCCTCTCGTTATAATGATAGCAAATGGCCATCAAATAGAAGTCGACGTACGGCAAAGAAATAATTCACGGGAAAAAATAATAAACCTCAACATCAACCCGCATGAACAAACGATCCGCAGATCAACCTGGAAATGGTTGGTCTGCGCTCGTCGTTCTTTTCTCAAAAGATAAGAGAACACCAAATAAATTCCCCTACCTCGAAGAAAAAGTTGAACGAAGGTTCGTCTCGGAATTGCACGTCGCACGCCGTCGAGTCGCGGAAGTCGAACGTCGTGGTAGAACGGCATTGCGAAGAAGGAATAGAGAGTGACAACGGTCGTTGGTGTTCGTCGCTTCCGTCATTGTAGAAGTGCACCCAAAGAAGAATCGACATCTCCTCTATTGTCACATGAAGAAGAGGATAGAGGGTGCGTCGTCCCTCGCCGGAGGTTTTGGTGTTCTTCAACGATGGAGGAAAACCCCTCTTCCTTCACAAAGATCTCTCTCAAGAGGGTTCTCCCCACTAAACAAATGCCAACCTTATTAAAATAAGAATCCACCTTATTTTAATTAATCTTCCAAGCCATTCAAAATTTGAATAACTTAATTCATTAATTGTGTAGGTTTCATTAATTAAAAAAAGGAGTTTAGAAAAAGTTTAAAGTGAAAGAGGAAGAGGGAAGAGGAAGAGTCACATAAGTTAAAGTGGAGTTACAAAATTAAAGAAGGAAGTGATTTATGGGAGGTCAAGGGGGTTATGGGAAGATCAAGGGGGGTTAGGGTCTCGTGTGGGCCCCACCTCCCACATATCCACATATGGGAAGTTGGGTGGTTGTGGGTCCCACCAACAATTCCCCATGGTAGAATTTAACTCCCTTGATTAACAAAAATAAAATTGTTCACAATTTTATTTATTTCTTCCTTAAACCCCAAAATTTAACTTCTTCTCCCAAGAAAACACACATACGGTAAAAGTCCTCTTAAGAAAATACCAGCGCTACGAGTTTATCGGTGTCCTCGGATTTCAATTCCGAGTACCGGTTCAAAAGATAGAAAAACCCGCTCGTTCGTTCACTGAACATACCCAAGCTAAACTTTGGAAATTGATTCTGGGCACACCGGGCCTCGGAATCAGGCGCCATCAGAAACTGCGTTCTTGTAAAATCCCAAAGAAAATTAAGAAAAAAAAATTCCCTTGAATTTTATGGGTCTTTACACTTGTCCTCAAGTATGGAATCTCAACATACTACAATGGACACTTAATCTATCATAATTTAAATTTAATATAAAAAAACAACTGATCAAATGAAAATTGAATCATCACACATAGAAAATTTCTCAGTGCTTCATTTTTTATAGAATACAAATCAAACATGTATTTTAATTTTCCTCTTTAAAAATATTTGAGCCTTTCCATTCATCCATTCTCATTTTTCAATTCATTATTAATATGAACACCATTTTTAATATACCTCACATCAATTTTTTCTATCATCATAAAGGTATGCATGAATAGATTGATGCACATACCTCAAGAATATGTTACCTACCATAGTCTCTTAAGGAATCTAACATCTCCACCGTGTAAATACAAAATTAAAAATAATGAAGAGGGATTCACTATTTTGGATCAAACTACTCTAAGTATTAGGGTAGGTAAGTAAATGATGTAACTTAAGTAAGGATAAAAAAGGAGGTTTGTATATAAATTACATTGCATTATAATTAAAAATAGCTCAATGAATGTCTCTATTTCCCCCATTATCTTAGAGAAGGCTCATAAAAATTGAATTTTAATAAATGAAAGACCCTCTTTTATTTTATCTTTATATTTTATTTTTTGAAATTTGTATTGGGGAAACATATCACAGCCACCACCAAACCCCAAATTATCTTCTCGTGACACTATTTGTGATAGTTATAACAAGATCTTTGGTCAATAAATGGTGATTTTTTAATTTTCCTAGAAACAAACTCTTTTTTATTTTTAATTTTTTTGTTTTTTAAGATGGTGTGAAATAATTACAATGAATATACATTCCCAAAATATCATAACCCTCCCTTCCCTACCCCCAATTATTTATTGAAAAAATTAATCCCTTCCACCAGTCTCCATCTCCCATAAATTATATTTTTTATAATCATGAAAAGTATTTAGATCAAGGAAAGAAAGGATAGATGGGTTTGTAAAATAGATCTTCTCTAGCGAGGCTGCTAATGGATTCTATGGGATTTAAAATGTATTAATGTAAGTTGGTTCTTAGGATAATGGCTAAAATCAGTGGCCTCTATCATATTATAAATTCTATTTTTCAATCATAACTTTGATAAGATAAAATGAAAGTTTTAGAAGAGAACATGATTGAGTTTCACAAGAAATATACTATAAAAAGAATGGAAAATATTAGCTCAGTGGATGTCTCAAGAATGAGATGAATGTTGGTAAAATCACTCATGTTAATTAATAAAAATAATTAAATTAATGAATGAATATGTCATAAATTAAAATAATGGCCAAATATCATAAAAAATTAATTTATAAGAATTAAAATTCACCCCAAATAAAGATTCTTCAAATCTAAATTCACATACTTATCTTCACTAATTATTTTCCCCATTTTTATCAATCAAATTTTTGGACCAAGAAATTTAAACTCAGGGCATGATAATTATCCTAGGTATTTTATTTCTCCAAGTTTAGTTGATTAAAGAATAAATCAAGTAAGGGAATTAAATTGGCAGTTAAAGCTCTAAAATAGTTAAATGTGGGGAATATAGTGTAAAAATTCAAGATTAAAAATTGTACTACCCTCTTCAATTATTATTTAAATTTGTTTGTATATGTTCTTTCTATACTGGTTTACGGTGTGTACTTCTCTCATGACATGTAATTGTTTGGAAGCTTATTTTTGTGTTTCCTACAGATTTTGGTCAGTTTGGGTCTTAATGGTTCTATAATTTAAAAATAAATAGGTGAAGAAATAGTCCATTATCAATTAATTTTAAAATATTGGAAGAAAGATCATAAAATCCTAAAAAACAAAACAAAATAATAAATAAAAACAAAAAACTAGGGTTGACTCTCAAAAGATACTCTTTTTTAACATCTATTTAGCTCGACTATACCTGGTTTGACTGATTAGAGTATGATATAATTATAAATGTCTAGTGTTCACCAAATGTTAACTTCGAAATCGACCCAACTTATATCATTTTCTTTGCATTGAAATTAGAGTGGAACTTGAATGTAGCGACCAAAGTCTGAAGACATCTAATAGGATCTCATCATCTATCGAGACTCAGTAAAATTATTCCTTTTTAATGGATTCATGTGTTTACTTTCTTCAATGATCACCTCAGGTTCCACAACCAGCTCCTCAATTTTTTCTATTATTGATTATTCTTTATGTTCCTCCACATAGTCATCATAAGGTGCAGTTGGTTCCTCTTCTTCTTCTTCATTTGATTGTGGTCCTAGTTTTTGTGAGAAATCTTTGTATAAAATCAGTAGATTAGGTACCTTTTTCTTTTATTTCTTCTTCTTGTTGTTATTTTCTGAATTGTGTTTCATCCCACTCAAGATCTTCAGTAAGGTTACCTTCTCAATCATCTGAACCAGAAAATTTTATGGAATCATGGTTAGGATCAAAGTCAATTCTAGAAGAGGTAGGTACCTCTGCTTCATTATCCATGATTCATTTCTCATAATGCACATATTTAAATTCTAGGTCTAGACTATAGGGTTTTTTGTATTCAATGATTGTGTATGGTTTTAGGAACTCATTGGATTGATTTTTCATCATTATAACTTCTTTGAGTAGTTTTTCTATATCTTCTATAAGGAAGACAAACACATCCTTGGTAGACATCATGCCTTGCTGTGATGCCATCACAGCCAAAAATACCCGGTGTGGTAAATATATGAATTTAAATAAATAAAAAAATAAAAATTAAATTAAATTCCTAAAAAAGAAATTATCCCCTAAAATAGAGTCAGTTTTGATAGTCCCAAAGGGTGTATTCATTTCCCTATGAGTCTAATCAAAATAAAATTTAATAAATCTTAATAGATGAAACTAATTAATTAAAATGATTAAATAAACAAGCTAAGTTCTAACCCATAGAGATGGTTAATTATTTTATTTAAGTTTTAAAAATATTTTATTTTAATTAAAAATGAATAAAGAGTTGAATAATCAGATTGGTTTGATTAAATTGAAGAAATAAGAATAAATATTAAGCAAATTGTTTGTTTGGTTTTGAAAATAGATTTGAAAGCGCACCAGGTTTTTATAGTTTTAGGGTTCAAGTTCAATTATATTTTTATAAAAACATTGATTAATCCATTTATAGTGTCTTATTCAATATGAGGAAGATCCATTGGTCATGGAATACCCTCCTTGACATGATAATCCCCTATTTCCCTTCAAACCAATAATTTTGGGTTCTACCAAATCGAGTTTGTATCAATACCATTTTTAAACCCAGTCACCTTGAATATGAAAATGGTCATGCCTTGATTTAGGGTAACAAATTGTACAATTTATAATGTTTTATTCATATTTTAATACCAATGTTCATGATAAAATTAAAAGAAAGAGATTTTAAATTGATTCAATAAACTACGGTAATCCAAAATACATGAATAAATAAAAAGAAATAAATCTGACAGAACCTTCCCTCTTAGGATACATAAACCTAGAATAAATTAGGCTTACCCCCTCATCCTAATGATGAGAGAATAAGAGGTAAGTAAATAAAATGAAATCATAATGAGAAAACGGAGTTGAACTGGTGAGGACCCTATACGACACAGCCTCTCACTCAAAGCTTTAGTCTCTGGGATCTCCTTGACAACAACATCCTAGCCCTATATTTATAGACTCTATATGGTATTTTTTATAAATTAATGGAATTAATTATGGGTCAAAATGTGTTCATAGGCTGGTCCCATGTCTTAAATAAAGTCAAAATTTTAAGATATGCCAAATATGGTCATTTTCGACCATATTTAACATTACACACTATGTAGTGATTACATGGATGTAAATATTACACCAAATGTATCAAATTCACAAAATGTGTGATTTTTGATTCATCATCACATGTTTCATGGTGTGACACATATATGTCATATCGTGACACATGTCAAATTCACTTATGGATTCTTCCCTCCACTTAACTATGTGTATTACTTTAATGACTTGCACTGGTTCATGAGGAGTAATTGGTACGTAATGTGTAAAGTTATTTTTCAACTCTATAATCCTTTTTTATACATTGTTCTTTAGTTTTGTTCCCCAAAATTGTTCTATGATCATCAAACTTTGATGAAAACCTTCTTTTGATGGATTTATTTTTCATTTTAGATCCTTTTACTCAGTTTCAATAACCTGTTGCATCTTGAGAAATATGAGAAAAACATCAGGGACATTGGAATGAATTAAAAATTAAATCATAAAAATTACTACATTTTAATAGAAAAATGTATTCAATAAGTGAACTTATCATTAGTATCCCAAACTCCCATAAATAATCAATTAATTCTTGATTAAGATATTATCCACCTTGGTATGAGCGAGGTTTATTAATATTCTTACCAAGATGGTTCTCAAATTCATTCTTGTATTACTTGAATTTATCAAAAGTATCTAACTTATACCTCAATTAGTAGACATATCCATATCTATTAAAATCGTCAACAAAAGTTTTGAAGTATGAGTACCCACCCTTTTCTCAACAGAAAATGGTCTACACACATCGGTATGAACTAATTCAAGAAGCAATTTATCCCTTTCACCTTTCCTACTAAATAGGGATTTGGTCACTTTTTATTGTAAAAATTCATGACATACACCAAGTGTTTTTAGTTTAAAAGAATCTAAATATCCATCTTAATGTAATTTAGTCATTTTAATTTCATTTACATGGCCTATCTGGTTATTCCATAGCTGGTTGTGGTATGATTCATGCGAATTAGTTTCGTTATCAATTGACATTATATGGTTCATGTAATCCAACACATAAAGATCCTTATTTAAATGAAATTTATTGTAAATTTATTTATATTTATAAAATAAGAAAAATTAATTTTTGAACTTGAAAATAAATCCATCTGTATCAAGTCTGGATATAGAATAATGCTTTTGGTAACTAAAGGCACATAATAACAACCCTTTAAACCCAATATCATTCCAGCCCACAACTTGAGGTGGTAGTACCCAATAGTTATAGTGGAAAGTTTATCTTCATTGGTTGATTTTATATCTACCTCTCTTTAGTCAATATTTCAAAATATACTTGGATATTGCATTTTAATACATATGTGATCACCCCAAGCTATATATAATACCCAATTTGTAAAAACATATA
Organism: Viscum album; assembly: GCA_963277665.1. Lineage (NCBI taxonomy): Eukaryota > Viridiplantae > Streptophyta > Magnoliopsida > Santalales > Viscaceae > Viscum > Viscum album. The sequence goes on along the minus strand of OY728119.1, from coordinate 18,821,366 downwards.
AGTTTAACTTGATAAAAAATACACCTAAAGCTTCCCATTACTTGTTTGGATGGGTGAATTTTTTATTCCAGGGGGAATTCTTTCCACATGTGAAACAGACAAAATCATATCCCCTTTATTTCCCCTTGATCTTCCACTTTTTGGAAGGGAGTGAAGAAGCTTTTTAATTGGAGATCTTTGCTTTCCCTTTCTATTTGTTCACCATAAGAACAAAATGATTTGCAGAATTCATATCCTTATCTAATTAGTAAAGGAGAGTAAGAAGATCTGAAAGATACTTCTCAATGTTGTTCGTATTAAAATTTATAATAAAGAAGAAGAATCTCTAAGGGAGTGATGAAAGAATGAGATCGATGACTAGTTATTTGGGGATTTTACACTCTAGAACCTCTAGCTAGTCAATGTAGCCAATGAGCTTGATTACATGAGACCCGTCTGGGTCACCCTCTTTAAGATATCTCAAAAATAAAACATTGGAAATCTCAAAACATTTATGTATAGATCTCTCTTATAAAAGACCATTGGGGTGATAAATCATGCATACAAATCCATGTTTTCATGAGTCTTTATGATTTTACTAGACATAGATTAAATAATCAAACATTGAATGTCATAAACATCACTCAAATTGTTTTCATGGAAACAAGAACACTTCATCACTCATCTCTTTATTAGGTAGATCAGACATTGATGATTATATCACATAATATATTTGTTCATGGTGTAGCACATCCCGAAGGCATTTAAACCACTCCTGGAATTTACTACCGGTGATTAGGTTATCTTTATCCAATATGTATCATATGTATAACGTAAATGAAAAGATTATAATTTTATTCTACAATTAAATATCATATTATTAGTACATTTTCTTGATGAAAAACTATGTGATAAACAATAAATTTATTTTTTTTATTAATTAAATCACTCACTATTTTATCATGTCTCAATATCACTCACCATTGAACTTGTAATATCTAGTTGGTAATACATTATAGTAGAAAGAATCCCCATTATCTTTATTAATGACTTGGAATTTGGCCATCAAAAACTTAAGAAAGTAATTAGGTAGTTGGTCTTTTTAACTATGAGCATGCATATCCTTGATTTGTTGAATAATATGAAATGAAAATTCAACCATGGTTTTGTATTGATCAATAATAAAATAAATAATTCTAAATTTCAACATGAACCATATGATACCACTTATTGGTTTTAGGTGTAGTGAAATCATTCAATGGGGGGTGATATATTAGAATTCATTTTAATATTGATTTTCCCAAAATCCCGAGCGAGGATATTTCACATCAAATTTATAATTAATTTAATTAATATTAGAATAAATGAATACCTTGTATTAAGATATTTCTTTGATGTGGATGTTGATCATCCGAACTGACCCTTTCAAATTTCTTTCCTTATAGTATGAGGATCCCAGGATAGAATCCCTATAGCAGTGATCCACATGTTCTTTTTTAATCTCTAAGAAATGTCAATCGATCTTTAAGTGCTAGTGAAGAAAATCAATTGCCTTTTTTTTTGTTTTTTTATCACTCATCCTTCAGTCATGAAAAAATATCTCTTACATTTATCATTATTAAGAGGGAGAGAGAAGGAGTGGAGAGTGAATTCATTGTGTTCAACAATTCTCTAGTTTTAATTTTTATATGCAATACACAATAAACTTAACCATTTATTTATAGAGCTAGGGTTTAGGTTAAAATGTTATTTAATTGAATTTTGACCCTTAAATTAGATTATAATATTTAAGAAACCTCATGACACATTATATTATTATTATTATTATTTTGTGGTGCATGCCAACTTGCATGATAAAAAATAATATTTAACCAGCTTGTTAATTAATATTTTTCACCGAACACGGTCTTGGTCCATTAGAATATATCTAGAATTTATTGAACACCCGAATAAATAATATTTAATCGGCTTGTTAATCAATAGTGTTGATTCTTGGGACTAAATACTGTAACTAGAGAATGTTATTTAAAAATAATGAGTTATTACCTCATCCCTACATCATCCACGACTCAATAATTTATTTATTTATTTATAATGTTAAATACTGTAAATTATCATATTTCATTATTCATAAAAAATTATACTATTTTAGAAAAATAAAAAAAATTAACACTAGCCATTTTTTGATGTGTATATTTTAAAAATGGGCTGCATTTTATGAAATATTTTTTATTATTTTTTTTTTAAGGGTAATGCTTTGGTCAAGGACCAAAGCACAAATTATTATTAAAAAAGACAAGAAAGTTACAAGAGTCTGAAATAGGGGATTTTTTTACAATCTCTATCAAATAGTTCAAATAAATCAGCGGGCAAGGAGTCCATCCAAGTCATCTGCTGGTGAACTCCTTTATTGGCAAGAGCATCAGCGACAGAGTTCGCCTCACGGTAAGTATGGGTGGCGATAAAATCAATCTTGTGGAGAAATAAAATGAAAGCATAATGAGAAAATGGAGTTTAATTGGCGAGGACCCTATACGGTGCAGCTTTTCACTCCAAGCTTTGGTCTTTAGGATCTCCTTAACAACAGCAGCATAACCCTATATTTATAGACTCTATATGGGATTTTTCATAAATTAATGGAAGTAATGATGGGTCAAAATGTGTTCATAGGTTGGTCTCATGTCTTAAAACAAGTCAAAATTTCAAGATATACTAAACATGGTCATTTTGGACCATATTAAACATTACACACAATGTAGTGATTACATGGCTATAAATATTACACCACATGTATCTAATTCACAACATGTGAGATTTTTGGTTCATCATCACTTGTGTCGTGGTGTGAAACATGTATGTCATATCGTGACACATATCAACTTCACTTATGAATTCTTTACTCTACTTAACTATGTGTATTACTTTAATGAATTGCATTGGTTTCTGAGGTGTAATTGGTATACAATGTGTAAAGTTATTTTTCAACTCTAGAACCCATTTTTATCCATGGTTCCTTAGTTTTGTTCCCTAGAATTGTTCCATGATGATCATACTTTGATGAAAACCTTCTTTTGATGGAATTATTTTTCATTTTAGATCCTTTTACTCAATTTCAATAACCTATTTCATCTTGAAAAATATGAGAAAAACATCAGGTAAATAGGCATGCATTAAAAGTTAAATCATAAAAATTACTACATTTTAATATATAAAAAATATTCAATGATTGAAATTATCATTAGTATCCCAAACTCCCATAAATAATCAATTAAGTCTTGATTAAGATATTATCCACCGTGGTATGAGTGAGGTTTATTAATCTTCTTACCAAGATGGTTCCCAACTTCATTCTCATATTACTTAAATTTATCAAAAGTATCTGAATTATACCTCATTAAATATTCATATCCTTATCTATTAAAATCATCAATAAAAGTTTTGATGTATGAGTACCCACTCATTTCCTCAATATAAAATGGTCTACACACATTGGTATGAACTAATTCAAGAAGCACTTTATCCCTTTCACCTTTCTGATTAAATGGGGATTTGGTCACTTTTTATTGTAAAAATTCATGACATACACCAAGTGGTTTTAGTTTAAAAGAATCTAAATATCCATATTGGTGTAATTTAGTCAATTTAATTTCATTTACATGGCCTATCTGGTTATTCCACATTTGGTTGTGGTATGATTCATGTGAAGTAGTTTCATTATCAATTTTCATTACTTGTTTCATGTAATCCTACACATAAAGACCATTATTTAAATGTGATTTATTTTAAATTTATTTTTATTTATAAAATAATAAAAATTTATTTTTGAAATTGAAAATAAATCCATCGGTATCAAGTCTAGATATAAAATAATGCTTTTGGTAACTGAAGGCACATAATAACAACCCTTTAAACCAAACATCATTCCAGTCCACAACATGAGGTGGTAGTCCCCAATAGTTATAGTGGAAAGTTTATCTTCATTGTTTGATCGTATATCTACCTCTCCTTAGTCAATATTTCAAAATATACTTGGATATTGTATTTGAATACATATGTTAGCACCACAAGCTGCATATAATACCCAATTTATAGAAATGGATAAATTGCACTTGATAAAAAATACACCTGAAGTTTCCCATAACTTCTTTGGATGGGTGAATTTTTTATTCCAGATGGCCTTCTTGCCACATGTGAAACAGACAACATCATATTACCTTGATTTCCCCTTGATCTTCCACTTCTTGGAAGGGAGTAAAGAAGCTTTGGAATTGGAGATCTTTTCTTTCCCTTTCTATTTGTCCACCATAAGGACAGAATGATTTTCAGACTTCATATCCTTATCTACTTAGTGAAGGAGATTAAGAAGATCTGGAAGATTCTTTTCAATGTATTTCATATTAAAATTTATAATAAAGAAGGATAATCTCTAAGGGAGTGATTAAATAATGAGATTTATGACTAGTTATTTGGGTATTTTAAACTCTATAACCTCTAGCTGCTCAATATAGCCAATGAGCTTGATTGCATGAGACCCATCTGGGTCACCCTCTCCAAGATTTCTCAGAAATAAAACATTTGAAATCTCAAAACATTTATTTCTAGATCTCTCTTTTAAAAGACCGTTATGGTGATAAAGAATGCATACACATCCATGTTTTCATGATACTTTATGATTTCACTAGACATAGATGAAATAATTAAACATTGAATGTCATCCACACCACTCAAATGGTTTTCATGGAAAAAGAACACATCATCACTCATCTCCTTATTAGGTATATTGATCATTGATGATTATATCACATAATATGTTTTTCATGGTGTATCACATCCTGAAGTCATTTAAACCACTCCTGGAATTTACTACCTATGATTAGGTTATCTTTATCCAATATTTATCATAGGTATAATGTAGATGAAAATATTACCATTTTATTCTATAATTAAATATCATATTATTAGTACATTTTCTTGATGAAAAACTATATGATAAACAATAAATTAATTTATTTTATTAATTAAATCACCCACTATTTTATCATGTCTCGATATCACTCACCATTGAACTTGTAATATCTAGTTGGTAATACATTTTAGTGTAAAGGATCCCCATTACCTTTATTAATGACTTGGAATTTGGCCATGAAAACCTTAAGAAAGTAATTAGGATGGTGTTCTTTCTAACTATGAGCATGTATCTCCTTGATCTGTTGAATAATATGAAATGGAAATTCAACCATGGTTTCGTATTGATCAATAACAAATTAAATAATTATAAATTTCAACATGAACCATGTGATACCACTTTTTGGATTCAGGTGTCATGAAAGCATTCAATGGGTGATGATATATTAAAATTTATTTTAATATTGATTTTCCCGAAATCCTGAGTGTGGATATTTCATATCAAATTTATAATTAATTTATTTAATTTTAGAATAAATGAATACCTTGTATTAAGATATTTCATCAATGTGGATGTTGATCATCCTAAATGACCATTTCATATTTCTTTCATTATACTATGAGGATCCAAGTATAGAATCCCGATAGGAGTGATCCACATATTCTTCTTTAATATCTAAGAAATGTAAATCGATCTTTGGGTGATAGTGAGGAAAATCTATTGCCTTTTTTTATCACTCTTACTTTAGTCATGAAGGAATATATCTTGAATTTATCATTATTGAGAGGGAGAGAGGAGGAGTGGAGAGTGAATTCATTATGTGAAACAATTCTTTGGTTTTAATTTTTGGATTCAATACACAATATATATAACCATATATTAATAAAGCTAAGGTTTAGGTTAAAGTATTATTTAATTGAATTTCAACCCTTAAATTAGATTATAATCTTTAATAAACCTCATTACACATAATAATATTTTTTGGTGCCAAAATTCGGGACAAAGAGGAGGCCCAAAGAAGGCCTCAAAGAACTGTATCGTGAAGCTCCTTCGCGGAGTTCCCCCAACACCACGACCGCCGCAAAGTGAGGAGGCGGCACTCTCCACAACCGATGTTGACATTCACGAGCCCATCGCGAAGCCAGTAGGCGGGATGCTCCGAGACCGCATTTGACGTTCGCGACCCACCGCGAGGCAACCTAGCCCTTCTTCACACCGCGTGAGCTCCACTCCGCGGCGCCTCTTGCCTATAAATACCAGGCTCCCCCTGATCCCAAAGGATGTACAATCCGACATTTTGACTTCTGGATCCCGAATCGTGAAGCATCTTTCCGCTCTACGAACCATGAGCTGTGCGAGGTACTTCCGCTTCGCGAAGTGCCTCCCGTTTGTCTTGTCCTGATCCCCTCTTTCGGGAGGGATGCCTTTCGCAAAGCCTAAGTGATTTCATGAAGGAAGGGGATCCCAAAGGGGACCCGAGTTGTCGCGGAGCATTTATGCTTCGTGAAACACCCTTCATGTACACATGATCCACATGCTAAGGCAGAGTCATTGTACTTCGCGAAGCACATTGCTTCCCAACACCTTGCTTCGCAAAGCACCTTTGCTTCGCGAGGCAGTGATCCACGAATGACTCTCTAATTTTCAAATCACATCCCATATGCACCTCCACCCCATGCTAAGGCTAAGGCACCCCACTTCACCAAGCACACCCTTTCGCAAGTACCCTCTGCCACGCAGAGCGACATAATTTCACAAGGCCCCTACCTATGGACCCCTCTACTTGGAAATTCATTTTCCCGTGCGACCCTCCAGGTTTGCACGATGTGACTTCAAAGTCCCCTGGACAATAAAACCTATTGCGTTGCTTCTCCTAATGCTTCTTCACATATTCACACTAATGTCTATTTCTTCTTTGCATAGCCACGCTAATGTGGACCCCTCGATGGTTCGCTCTATGAAACCCCCTCACCACGGCATTTTCGGTGCCTTCCCTCCCACAAGGAATAGGGGGTAATGGTTATGTAAGTCCTAGGGGTGTAGATCACACCCACATCGTCCGAGCTGTAGGATGTTAAACTGCCAAGCAACGTCGTCCTCAACACATGACATTAAACTGTGACTTGGCCACGTGCCTCGCACGCGGGGTGCCCCCACCTTGGACATTCTACATGCCTCCTGGTATCCACAGGGGATGATATCCTCCTTATGGGAGTGGCGTTTGTTCGTGGGGGAAGGGAATCCACCTTGGTGTAATCCCCATCCCTTCTTGCAGGAGGTAGCATCCATACTCCTCCTCACTTCCTCGTTGCCAAGGACCATGAGGGGAGATAGGGAGAGGGGTTTTTGTCACCCTTTCCCTCTCCCGCTGGGCTTTGTTGCCGTCAGGCCTCCATCCTGGAGTAAGTCCCGATATTTCTCTCCCTGGGCCTCTCCATGCATAAGCCCCACTCCACATCCCACGGATGCACCTTTCGCGACGTGATTGTCAGGTCTCTGCTGCCTCTTATTTCTCACACCGAGCACGACTCGCATGGGCTTAGAGTAAGCACCAACCATAACACCATCCCGAACTACAGGGACTTTGATCCATGTCAAGGCATGGTATGTAGGAATCCTCCACGAGGTTCAAGCCCCAATCCATCCCGAACTATGGGGACTTTGATCCATGTCAAGGAATGGTACGTAGGAAGCCTCCACGAGGATCAATCCCCACACAATCTCAAACTACGGGGACTTTGATCCATGTCAAGGAATGGTATGTAGGAAGCCTCCACGAGGTTAAAGCCCCAATCCATCCTGAAATACGGGTACGTTGATCCATGTTAAGGTATGGTACGTAGGAAGCCTCCATGAGGTTCAAGCCCCAATCCATCCCGAACTACGGGGACTTTGATCCATGTCAAGGCATGGTGCGTAGGAAGCCTCCATGAGGTGCAATCCCACCACTCGGTCGTTCCGACCTCCTTCACGTCGGTTCACCCTCGTCCAGCATGATGTTAAACTATATCCACCATCCCGAACTATGGGTACTTTGATCCATGTCAAGGCATGGTACGTAGTAAGCCTCCACGAGGTTCAAGCCCCACACCATCCCGAACTATGGGGACTTTGATCCATGTCAAGGCATGATATGTAGGAAGCCTCCACGAGGTTCAAGCCCACCACTCAGTCATTCCGACCTCCTTCACGTCGGTTCACCCTCGTCCCGTATGACGTTAAATTGTATTCGCCTCCTGAACTATGGGGACTTTGATCCATGTCAAGGCATGGTACGTAGGAAGCCTCCATGAGGTTCAAGCCCCAATCCATCCCGAACTACGGGGACTTTGATCCATGTCAAGACATGGTACGTAGGAAGCCTCCATGAGGTTCAAGTCCCAATCCATACCAAACTACAGGGACTTTGATCCATGTCAAGTCATGGTACGTATAAATCCTCCATGAGGTTCAAGCCCACCACTCGGTCGTTCTGACCTCTTTCACGTCGGTTCACCCTCGTCCCGCATGACGTTAAATTGTATCCACCATCCCAAAATACAGGTAATTTGATCCATTTAAAGGCATGGTACATAGGAATCCTCCACGAGGTTCAATCCCCACACCATCCTGAACTACGGGGACTTTGATCCATGTCAAGGCATGGTATGTAAGAAGCCTTCACGAGGTTCAAGCCCACCACTCGGTCGTTCCGACCTCCTTCACATCGGTTCACCCTCGTCCTGCATGACGTTAAATTGTATTCGTCATCCCGAACTATGGGGAATTTGATCCATGTCAAGGCATGGTATGTAGGAAGCCTCACAAGGTTCAACCCCATCACCCATCAGACCCCCGGTCCATCTTCACGTCAGTTTGCTGATGACTCACCACCTAAACTACGTGGACTTTGATCGTTGTCAAGGCATGGTACATAGGAATCCTCCCTAAGGTTCAATCCCACCACCTGGTCATTCCGACCATGTCGGTTCACCAACACCTTGGGCCGCTTAGAGCATAAGCCCCAAATGCCCTCATCCCGCATGATGTTAAACTGTACTCGCCACCCAAACTATGCGGACTTTGATTCCCCATCATGAGGATACGTAGGAAGTCTCTTCGAGACTCAAGCCTGAAACCATCATCCATCTTGATTATTAACTAGACCGCCACATCCCAAAGAGATCATGCCACCTCATTCCCCTCCACAACATTCAGGGAGCCGCCCACGTGTTGGCCCCAATATCAGTGTTCCCTCCAGGGGGTTATTCAATATGATCCACTCTAATCATTGTTCTGATCAGTCTGATCCATCTTCGTTGGACGTTAAACTTGCGGCATACCCTGTGTTAAACATAGGAAGCTAAGGAAAACCTCAGACACATGCCCATGGCATATGGTTCCCCACGTTCGATGTGGGATGCCTCAGGTTTCCGTGACCTCGAGAAGCCCTATAATAAGGGACAAAAGACAGACACACCAATCTCTAGTGCCCAGACATGCCAGTGATGATCAGTGTGACTACTCCCCTAACTGAAGGTTGCTTCTCTGACCGGACCCCTTGGAATGTCCCTATAGAAGCAGCATAATTAACTGGTGTCCATGAAGATATGGCACCAGGAAGAGATTCACGAACAACTTATTAAATCTATGATGGAGAGTTGGACTAGGTAACGAATTCCGAGGAGGAATCCACAGAAGGAAGAACCAACATCCCATCATCCCATTTCAATCAAGGATAAAATGTCCCTGAATAAGGAATGGATGTCGCCCACCTTTGGAAAGTGGGAATGTGGGGTAACAAATCTGCTCCTATCGCACTCAAGCGGACGGACGCGCGTGCCCTGGTGAAAGCGTCGGAAACAGAAATGGTGAACTCGACGTGAAGGACTTATCCTCAATATGGAGATTAGTATCACTCGAGACATCAATGGATTTAAGTGTCACTAGATCCAGACATCTGGCACTGGGTCCTGCCAAGAAAATAGTGGGCCTGGCGTGAAACTCATCAGAAGTTGGTGTAGTATAACATTGGACATCCCTTTCTATGATGTTGTCAACTTGGATCCCTCTTATCGGTCACGGAAGATGGGATGGCGTTGGGGCATTGGTCGTCAATTCTGTTTTCCTTTCAGCATTGACGAGTTCATCTCTCTACTTCTCAGGAATCAGGTTGCTGCCACTCAAACGCGATCACCGCCCACCTATCAACGCAAGGGCAGGGGAAATGCCAGCACAGCCGCTCCAGGTGGCTTCACCGCTTCTACAATGACTTCTGCATCCATGACCATGGGGTTCCCACACCCCCTCTACCCATCAGAAATTATCCATTGAAGGGTAATTAATGACCTTGTACGCAGGTACAAGGAGAAAGGGGTCATCCCCACTAGGGATATGGCTTGCCTGAATCTTGAGGCAGCTGCACCTCACCATCAACGCCACCCCCGAGGGCCACGTAGGGAGCCGCTGCTACCCACCCCAAAATTCAATCGTTTTGGGAGCCTTTCCCTGTAGCACTTTGACAAATCCCTTCCTTACGCTAATGAGGTGGGAGACGTCCGACCCGGCCCGGTTAGAGTCCCAATCCAGGGGCCACCAGCAAGGGCTCCCACCCGGTCGCATCAGCGCCACCGTCCGGCCTTGCCGGAGGAGGAGCAGGTAAGCTATGCACCTGCGCCACCAGCCCCGGTTTGTCTGACCCAACACCAGCATAGGGCATGAGCTAAGAAGGAAACCCACCAAGGGTCGTCAATGTCGACAGCTACTATGGCCCGATCCACCGCTGATGGATATCAGTAAGTCCCTACACACACTGAGTAGGGGTGCTTATATTCCCAATCGGGATCGAGGCCCCAACCGCCCCATGGGTAGGCTGGGTCGACTCTCCTGGTCACAGGCATGATCAGTGGTCGTTGTGAACCAACCCGCAGCGATGCCACCCCGTACGGAGGTCCCCCCCGTACGACTACCACACGGAGCGTGGTCCTTCCCTGCTCTGAGGCTTGGCATGGAGGTCTGCCTCATGCTACCCCCAATCCAAATGAAGGTATGCCCCATGACGGTGATGTTCGGTACGGGAGCCTCTCAGGTGCCCATCACACTGGGTATGGAGTCCTTCCTCCTACCCTCGACCGTCGATGTGGAGGTGTTACCCATCCGGCCTCTCTCCAACATCGGGATCCTCCCTATGTCCTCTCCACAGCTAGTGAAGTTCCTCCTCACCCCGGAAACTAGAGGGGTGAAGGTTAGCCTCGCTCCACCCGCACTAAGAATGAAGGTCCTCCCCATGCTCCTTTTCATCCTGGTGGAGGTTTTACCTACTCTGGTGCTATTCATGGAGGTCCTCCCCATGTACCCTTTGAAATTTGTCTCGGTGCTCCTCGCACCCCGGATTTCTCAAATGGAAACCCTCTCCGCCATAGAACCAGTGCGACTGAAGGACCACATGTCGGAAACCAGCCCTATCTTGAGAAGCCATCCAGGGGTAGGAAGATGGGTCGTTGCCGACACAAGAAGAATCCTGGGAAGGCCTGGATAGAGATCAAATATGTCCTCTTCTCAAACTCTAAAGCGGAGTGTGACTCAGCTCAGGAACCCTCCCCTCGCTCATCTGAGTCAAGGGCCCAGGCAGGAACAAGGCATATTAGCCTGGTGCTCCCAGAATGAGAGGTCCACAGGATTCTCGCTTCCCTCCGTAGGTTCATCCAGGAGGATAAAAATCTGGAAACCCTGCAGGTTACAGTTGTGCAGTCACCACCATCATCACCAGAAGCACTTTCTACCTCCATAAGAGATCACGGAGAGATATTCTGAGGAGAAATGGCGGGTGAGCAGCAGTGCAACCCACCACCGACAGCCCTAGCCCCTGATCCAAGAATGGTGTCCATCAGACCCTCCTATTGTGACGTAGCGTCCAGGTCTCTACACTCCTCGGAGGACATCCTGAGAATCGACGGCCAGTCAGCCTGTTCGCCGTATTCTCCACCGGTCGACCTGCCATCCTGGCAGTCTGCCTCAGTACCGCTACCAGTTCCTCAACCACCCCCAGTTTGCGAGTAGGGAAATCAAGGGCCAGACCCTGAATTTGAACCGAGGAGCTTCTGGAGCATCCTTGCAGCGGACCATTTCCCCAATAAGTTCTAACATGCAGCAGCGTGGGATTTCAACATACTCAAGTCCCTCACCCCAGAGGAAGTTGAGTGTCTCCGCTACACCCTCTAGGAGACGCATTTCAGTCTTCATCATCAGTGCATGGTTTATCCAAGGAGCCAAGCACATTTTGAAGACATCAGTGAGTAGTGTCGTCTAGTCGATCTGGACACACTCCCTATGGCCCAGCGCCCCGAGTCACCAGGTCCTCGTGATGCCCTCCACCAGCAATGCCTTCAGAGTATCAAGGTACTCCGCAAAATTATCAGGGAGGCTACCACCACGTGCAAATCCGTGGTTGGGGTAGTATGCTTCCCTCCTCTTCAGTTCTATCTGGTGGCAGTCTGACTCGCTATGAGATATTGAGGACATGACCCCAGGGAGGTTCATGGTCAACATGGCCGATGTAGTGGAAAAAGAGGATGATCTGGAGCTTCTCGATAGAGAATTACCCCCTGAGGTTCTTCCACCACTATTGGAACCATCAGGGAGGATTACACATCAGAAGAGGAACCTCATAGATCTCTCTGCGCCCACCGAGGCGTTGGTACTCAGCTGGAATACTGGTAAGGGAAAATAGCATGTCGGAGCTGTCAAGAACTCAGACCCATCCGCCTCAGTGTAAAAGATGGAGGAGGACCCCAAAAGGCCACATTGCACCAACAACTTGTTGAGTAGAAGAGTTTGGTTGACGAACTCCTGGATAAACGTGATGTAGAGTGACGACCCAACTATGGTGATCCTAGGATAGGGCAGTAGGGGCAGGAACAACTCCTCTTCAGTGAGTTTCCCCCAGGCAACCCTGATCATGCCACATTCGCTGACAGGGTGGAGGTTGGAGATCACAGTAAGAGAGAACGTTATGTCTCGCCAAACCCACCTGAACGGCGCAAAAATACAAGGAACCCCACTTGAGCTCCTTCGGCAGCCCCAAGGTTCGCTCCACCAGTCTCTCTATGAGCCGCTGAACCTGTCTACTGCATTGAAGAACCTGGAAACGTGCTCGTGGTTAGGGACCCTCGTCAAGACAGGGATCCACATCCAGATGATCCAATGGTGGCACTCATCGTCCACCTAGAGGCATTGGAAATGCGGCAGGTGGCGATCCCACCAGATGGCATGCCATACCCGGCATGGGTGGATGATATGCTAACACCTCCGAGTTTCAGGAATCCCACCTTCTCCCCCTTCAATGGGACGGGGGACCCGCCACAGCATCTGGCCCACTTCAAATCAAGGTGTGGGTCCATGTTGGGGATTCTAGCATAGCAGGAGACTACCAAGTTCCATTGTTTTGTTTAGACACTGGAGGGGAAAACATTCATCTGGTATAGTCAGCTCCCTGTCGGATCCATGAATAGTTGGGAAGACCTTCACAGGCAGTTCCTCTACCAGTTTAGCTCTACCACCTGGAAGACCAGCATCACAGACCTCTTCAAGTGCAAGTAGAGGCCTGATGAGGGAGTCGTGGACTTTATCACCTGGTGGAAGGGGCTCACATACTCCTTAAACATGCCACTGACTCCGGAGAAATTACTAACGATGTGCGTAGGGAACATCAAGATGGAATTAGTTCCTTCTCTGATCACCCAAAACTACCCCGGAGGGTTCTGATACTTCTCATATAAGGCTTAGCACCTCGAATAAGCCCTGAAACAGGCCATCCATGCATGTCTTCTTCCCCCTATGATCCCAATGAGAAGGGATAACAGAGCCAATCCCGCTGTGGTGGCTCAAATAGAATCCCCTAGAGAGCTGGAATTGCTAACAGTGGAGCCAGATCCACAGCCTCGTAGAGGCCCTCCCCCTCAGGAATAGCGTCTAGCCCCGCAGCATCCTCAAAATCAGTCGGCGCCTCCGTGTAATGCGTCGCCACTGCCCAGGTGGGACAATCAGGGTCCACCTTCTCGACAGGCCCCTCCGGCCCCTCGTCAGGGCCAGGCTCTAAGGGCTCCTTATCTAGAAATAAGGCACAAGGCTTACTCGTTCAACAAGAATCAGGTCCCTGGTTACTTCTGTAGTGCCCTAGAGCAAGGGATTGTATGCTTGCCTGAATGCAGAAGACCAACAGAGGCGAATCTCACTGACTTCCCCAACTACTGCCCCTATCATCAGATTATGGGGCACACCATCAAGCAATGTTATGTTTTTAAGGACTGGCTCTAGGACTAGGTTGATAACAACATAGTCAGGCTGGGTCCATCCCCAGCACAAGTAGCGGGTGTCTTTGTGAGGTCGGACAGTGGTAGCGACAGCGAAGGCGGTTGGCAGTAGGTTTCCAACCATGGTTCCCAGAAGTATAATGACTGGATGGCTCGTAATACGGTCTCCCTTTACCATGGAATGATTCAGGCATGCCTAAATCAGCCATATCCTTCAGAATCTATGACCAGCACTTCTACATCATCATCTCAGTCGGCCTCTTCCCAGAAGAGAAAGAATCAGTGGCACAAGAAAAAGAAACGCGCCCCACCAATGCCATCATCATCCTACAATCTCGATGACTTCATTCCCCCTGAGATGGGGATCCCCCCCAGAATCTGCCCAGTGGTGGATGATTCTTCAAGTGATAGTCAAGGGTACGCTTCGGTTAATACCATCGAGTTGGTAAACCCCTATATGACTCCCGATGAGGGGGAACGCCAGGCGAACCTCCCCAATGTCCCCGACCGACACTAATGTCGGAAAAGTCGTGGCTATATGGGTCGTCAAGGCGCATCAGTCGGCACATCCAGCCAGGTTGTACATGCCACTAAGACCAGGAAACATGCTCAGCAAAGAGCTCAACACTCGTAGCCACTTCATCTAGTGTTGTCAAGATCATATCCACCACCGTTTGTGCTACTGGATCAGGCAGAGCTACTTCGGTCATGCCACAACTAGCTTCACCCCGCTATAGGCTGATCTTAGTTGTCCAGACCTCATCTGGCAGCTACACTTTAGGCTTCAACGAGTGAACAGTGGGATATTCTCAGTACCAGTCAGCCGCCAGTCCAGTTGGCAGGGCCCGCCATGTCTCTAGTTGCGGAGCGACCTTCTGTAAGCAGAAGTTCGCACGTGGAATGAAAGTATGATGTACCAAGAACCTTTTCGGCATCCCAAAAAGGATTTCTATCCTTTAAGCCCTCCTCTTGTCATCAGATATGCACGAAGCACTCACCGAGGCTTTAAGGATCCCCCTCTAGTTTGAGACGGATGTGGCATCTGCAGAAGCCTTTCATGCTAAAGCAGTTGAGAATGCTGAATTCCAGACCATCATTTCGTTCTCCGGAGAAGATGAAGGCTCTCCCATATAGGGGCACATCTGCCCGTTGTACGTCACTAGCCAATTTAACGGTGTGGAGGTTCGCCATTGTCTCGTTGACACTGGCTCCAGGATCAACCTTATCCCGATGCGGACATTGTGAAAGATGGGGTTGTACGAGGATGACCTGACCCCCTCCGATTTAAGGATCTAGGGATATGACAGGATAGATCAAACCCCGATCAGAAAGATTTGTCTGAAGACCCAGTTCGGTGGCCTAGTTTCCAATACTGAATTTATGGTCGTCTCTTAGGACACAGCGTATAATGCATTGATGGGCAGGTCATGGATCCACCTGCACATGGCGGTCCCCTCATCGTATCACCAGTGCCTCAAATACTCACTAAATGGTCAAGTACGCATACTCCAAGGTGATGCATCTCCTTTCACCTCTTTTGAAGCCCGTTATTTGGACGCTGAATATTACAAGAGCAAGGATAAGCAGATTCTAGAGAGCGAGGTTGAACCCATCATGGTCACAACTGACCCCTGGGCTGGTCTGGATGACACCTATGTCTTCCCAATCCATCGATTGGAGGTCATGACCCCCAACATGGGGAAATGATTTGTCATCTCTGGTACAAGAGGAAGGCATATTCTCAAGTCCAAGAAATGGTGGAAGATCACCTCATACTCTTACACAAACCAGGATTAGGTGATCCTGGAACCTCCTAACCCCATATGATACCAGGATGTCCGCCCCCTAGCCACATAGATACGTCATACGTGTCTATTTTTCTGGGCTGGGATCAACCGTCTGAAGCCGACGCGCCACTATTGCTTTGATATCATCAAGCATGGCCCCTTGGGCTAAAGACCAGATAAGATCGGATTGACTTCCTTCGTCGCTATGGTCTCAGTGGCGCAAGAATCTTCTGATATACTGTCTACTGTTGTCCAGGATGGTACCAGCCTCTCGTCAGGATCATCCGACCCAGGGGAATCTCCACCCACTGGGAATCCCTCCTCCCCAAGAGAATAAGAGGATCTGGAGAATTCTTCCGATGCCTTTTAAGAAGGAGTCTCTACCACGGTCAATGAACTGGTACAGGTAAACCTTGGTAGTGAGGCAGATCTGAGACCCACATTGATCAGTGCTTCCATATCCTTCGAGGAGCAGCAGCGGTACGTGGACTTCCTTAAACAGCACCGTGAGATGTTTTCATGAGTTACGATGAGATACCAGGACTAGATCCTTATGTATCCTTCCACCGCCTCGGTCTCCTGACAAACCATCATGGGTTCAAGAAACCTCCCAGAAAGATGCACCCTTATCATGGTTCCATGGTCGAGGCTGAATTTGACAAGCTCATCAGGGCCAACTTCGTCAAGGAGGTCCAGTACCACCAAGTGGCTAGCCAACATTATGCCAGTCAGGAAGAAGAATAGACATATCAGAGTCTGTATCAAATTCCGATATCTCAACCTTCATTTCCTGAAGGATGATTTTACCCTTCTAGTGATAGAATTGTTGATCGACGCCACGTCTAGATTCTAAGCCCTTTCCTTCATGGACAGTTACTCTGGGTATAATAAAATCTGGATGTCCCCCGAGGACGAGGATTCCACCGCTTTCAGGGCACCCCAAGGTACTTTCTGTTACCATGTTATGCCCTTCGGCCTAAAAAATGCAGGTGCCACCTATCAGTGGGCCATGCACCGCATATTCAAGCCAATTATTGGGACATTGGTGGAATGCTATGTGGATGATCTGGTGGTCAAGTCTCACCAGCTCCAGGACCGTCTCAAGGATCTTGAGAAGGTGTCTGACTTCCTCTGCTCCCGCCACTTGAAAATGAACCCATTGAAGTGTGATTTTAGGGTCACCTCTTGGAAGTTTCTTGGATTTGTTGTTAGGTAACGAGGCATCAAAATCGACCCAGAGAAGATCAAGGAAATTAGACAGATGCCTCCCCCAAGAAATATTCAGGAGCTTCAAGGCTTCCAAGGCCACTTGGCCTACATACACCGATTCATTTCGAATATGGCTAGCAAGTGTGAGCCCTTTTCTCAGCTAATTAAGAAAGGCTATGCCTATGAGTGGAATGAGGAGTGTTAGACTGCCTTTGATGAAATCAAATAGTATTTTCTCCAGCCTTCGGTCTTAATGCCACCTGTCTCTGGGAATCCACTAGTCCTATACGTGACTGCCTTGGAATGATCTCTCGACACCCTTCTCGCCCAGAAGAACAATGAGGGGACGGAAAACAGTCTCTACTACCTCAGTCGTATTCTCATTGATACGGAGACCAAATACTCCCCCATCAAGAAGAGATGCCTTGCATTGGTATTCGCAGTATAGAAATTGCGACACTACCTACATCACCATGAGGTACAGTTGGTGTATCAGGTAGACCCGCTGAAGTACATTCTGAACCGCCCCATGTTGACCGGCTGTCTAGCACGGTGGGCAGTCATCCTCCAGAAGTTTGACATCAAGTTCGTGCCCTAGAAGGATATCAAGGGACAGACATTGGTGGACTTCCTGGATTCCCATCCAACCTCTACGGACCAGTCCTCGGACTTGGATTTTCCCGATGAGGTGATCCTCTCGGTAGATCATTCCATCCTGTGTTGGTAGATGCACTTAAACGGTGCCTCCCAGAGTCCCACTGGTAGGAGGCTCAATGATCCTCGACTCAATAGAGTGGGTCTGGGTATTGTCTTCATTACCCCGGCGCAAGCCATTATGCCATACTCATTACTGTTATCAGAAGGCTGCACGAACAAAGAAGCAGAGTATCAGGCTCTTATCACTGGCCTCAAGCTGGCCCTTGAGATCGATGTAACCCATTTTCATGTGAAAGAGGTTTCTGAACTAGTCATCAAGCAAATCAAAGATGGATATGTTGTTAGAAATCCAGAGTTCATATCCTTGTTGGAACGTACCCTCCAGCTAATGGCCCAGTTCCCTTCTCAACCGGAGGTTACCCATGTCCCTTGGTCACAGAATGGTCGAGCGGACGCCTTGGCCTGCCTGGCTACATCACCTGTAGAGCCCGAACAGGATGATCTGATTATACACGTGGCACACCAGATATTAATTGCTCCCGTCACCCCAGAGGATGACGACAGCCTATGGGTAAGCCATATTACCACCGGATCCTCCACGTCAGAACCTCTAGGGCCTTCAGATGCAATGGCTGAAGAAAGTCCTGACTGGAGGGACCCTTTTGTCAAGTATCTCCAAAATGGTAATATCCCGCCAGACTGGGCTGAGCGCGAGCGAATCCAATGCCGCACGCTGCAGTTTACCCTCCATAGTGGTCACAGTCTTGAGCAGATCCTCTACAAGCGCGGTTTTTATGATGTTCTTCTCCGTTGCATTCAGGGGATTAAGATTCCATAGGTCATGTAAGAGTTTCACGCCAGTTCCTGCGGTGCCCACCAAGCTGGGCCAAAGATGTCCCATCAAATTTGGAGACTGGGGTAATTTTGGCCCTCTATTATCCATGATTGTATCGAGTTCGCCAAGATATGTCACATGTTCCAAGTTCATGCTAACTTCCTGCATCGACCACCAGAACCTCTCCACTCCACCAAGTACTCTTGGCCATTTGAAGTGTGGGGACTCAATGTCATGAGACCATACCCACCGGCGACAGCTCGCCAGTGCAGGTTCATCCTAAACGCCATGTATTTCTTCTCTAAGTGGGTAGAAGTAGTTCCGCTCAAGGAGGTCAAGGCCCATTCTATCGTTTACTTCATGATCTCCAACATCATTCACCAGTTTTGAGTCCCTCATGTCGTCCTCACCGATAACGGCACTAACTTCCGAGCAGCTGAGCTGAAGAAATTGTACGCTAAGTACAATATTCATTCAAACCATACCTCCCTCTATCATGCATAGGCAAATGGATAGATCGAGGCATTCAACAAAACCCTCTCTAACATTCTGCAGAAAATGGTTGGTTATAACAAAAAGAGTTGGATGGATAAGCTCCCCAACACTCTCTGGGACTATCAGACGACGACTCGTAATTCCACCCAGGTGACCCCATATTCCCTGGTGTACGGAGCTAAGGCCGTCCTTCCCATTGATATCCAGCTGCCTTTGTTACGCACTGTGGTCTATGACTAGCAAGTGCCAGATAAGGTGGCCAAAATCCGTCTTGCTGAATTGGAAGCACTTGACGAGAATAGGATCTGTGCCCTGCACAATCTGGAAAGGCATCAGAATAAGATGTCTATATCCTTCAATAAGAAGGTTTTCCTTCACTCTTTTCTGCAAGGTGACCTGGTATTGGCCCTCCGAGTTCCAATAATCCCTGGAAGGAAACCACCCAAGTTGGATCCCAAATGGGAAGGACATTACATAGTCCACAGGGTTTACCTCAATGGATCATACTCCCAGTTAACCATGGATGGTGGGCATATAACTCCTCTCACCAATGCCAAGTTCCTCAAGAAATACATTTCCTGAGCCTAATGGTCCTGCACGACCTTAAACTTCCGGTCCCACATGACCCTAAATTGCACGATGGTCCAGCACGACCTTAAACTTTTGGTCCCACATGACCCTAAAATGTATGATGGTCCTGAATGACCTTAAACTGTCGGTCCTGCATGAACCTAAACTACACGATCATCTTGCACGACGTTAAACTATACTTCCGGTCCCGCATGACCCTAAACTGTCCAGTCCTGTATGACTTTAGAACGCGCATCATCCAGTATTAAGTAAAAATGTGTTTTAAGAACTACATATGGCTTGATTCCCATCCTGATGGGATATATAGGAATGCTCAGACGCCTCGTCTTGAGCCCAGCCTCGAGCTCTTCTCTTTGACTATCCCCCCTGGGTATAGTTCTCTTGGAGGATCCTTGAACGATATGGTGAGGGATTCCTTATCCCCACTCATGCCAGGATTGTAATGGTCACACCATGTGCCCACTCCTAGTTCTTCTATTCTCCCACATCCTCACTGCATGACGTTAAACTGCATGGCCTTCTAGAACTACGTATGGATTGATTCTCATCCTCATGGGATACGTAGGAAAGCCCGGACATTTTTTCTGTTGGCCCTGCCCAAATTCTAGAATCTTCCCCTTGGGTCAAGACATGTGGCAGGGGTGAAAACTTTTTCCCCAATTCACTTTGAGCTAACCTCGATCTGGCTGTACGTCCCACTCCCTAGAGATGTTCTTCTCTTTCAAAGATGGGTACAGCTATGCTTCACCCACTCTTTGATTGGAACTCTATCACCTTCCCCATCCGGAAGGGCCCCTGAATGGTATGGATGCTAGGCCTAAGGGCTCTCTTACCACTTCGATCCAACACTCTCGAGGATTTTGAGAAACAAGCCGATACAAGTCCCGCATTTCGAATATGGTCAGTGTTTGATGCTCATTTGTTGCTCCCATTTCAGGTTACTATAGGGACACTGTGTTTCGAACATGGTCAACAATTTTCCTGTGACATTGGAACCACCCTAAGATGTCCCAAATATCAAGTGTAGTGGTTCATTCTACTCGATGTATCTCCAAGAGACGAACTCCCTTCAAGAAAACCCAGGTTTTTGTCCCCCGTTTGACGGGGAGAGTCGAGATCGGTCCCTTGTTTCCCACATCGAGCACCTCTCACGTGGGATTAGGAGTTGTGATGAGGCAGTAACCGTACAAGAGGGCGTATGTTCTTCCATCCGAGGCCCAGCCTTAGGCCTCTTGGCCTTCTCGGGCCCCCAGCCCTCGTCCTCACTGCAAGACGTTAAACTACAGACTGGTCGGGCCTTCCTGACTGAGGCCTAGCCTTAGGCACCTTGGCCTTCTCGGTCCCTCGTCCCTCATCCTCACTGCAAGACGTTAAACTAAAAACTGGTCGGACCTTCCTGACCGAGGCCCAGCCTCAGGCCCCTTGGCCTTATCGGGCCCCCGACCCTCTTCCTCACTGGAAGAAGTTAAACTGAAAACTAGTCGAGCCTTCCTGATCGAAGCCCAGCCTTAGGCCTCTTGGCCTTCTCGGGCCCCCGACCCTCATCCTCACTGCAAGACGTTAAACTCCAAACTGGTCGGGCCTTCCTGATCGAGGCCCAGCCTCAGGTCCCTTGGCCTTCTTGGGCTCCTAGCCCTCATCCTCACTGTAAGACATTAAACTGCAAAATGGTCGTGCCTTTCTGACCGAGGCCCATCCTCAGGCCCCTTGGCCTTCTCGGGCCCCTGACCCTCGTCCTCACTGTAAGACGTTAAACTACAAACTGGTTGGGCCTTCCTGACCGATGCCCAGCCTAAGTACCCTTGTCCTTCTTGGGCCCTCGGACCTCGTCCTCACTGTAAGACATTAAACTGCACACCGGTCGGTCCTTCCTGGCCGAGGCCCAGCCTCAGGCCCCTTGGCCTTCTCGGGCCCCCGACCCTTGTCCTCACTGCAAGATGTTAAACTGCAGACTGGCCGGGCCTTCCTGACCAAGGCCCAGCATCAGGCCCCTTGGCCTTCTCGGGACCCCGACCCTCATCCTCACTGCAAGATGATAAACTGAAAACTAGTCGGGCCTTCTTGACCGAGGACCAGCCTCAGGCCACTTGGCATTCTCGGGACCCCGGTCCTCATCCTCACTGCAAGACGTTAAACTGCAAACTGGTCGGGCCTTCCCGACTGAGGCCCAGCCTTAGGCCCCTTGCCCTTCTCGGGCACTCGGTCCTCGTCCTCACTACAAGACCTTAAACTACAAACTATCCAGTCCTTCATGACCGAGGCCCAGCCTCAGGCCCCTTGGCCTTCTCAGGCCCCCGACCCTCGTCCTCACTGCAAGATGTTAAACTGCAAACTGGTCGGGCCTTCCTAACCGAGACTCAGCCTCAGGCCCCTTGTCC
Organism: Viscum album; assembly: GCA_963277665.1. Taxonomy (NCBI): domain Eukaryota; kingdom Viridiplantae; phylum Streptophyta; class Magnoliopsida; order Santalales; family Viscaceae; genus Viscum; species Viscum album. Next base: position 18,799,239 of record OY728119.1, on the reverse strand, counting down.
TTCTAGGGCCCCCGACCCCTATCCTCACTGTAAGACGTTAAACTGCACATTGATCGGGCCTTCCTGACCGAGGCCCAGCCTCAGGCCCCTTGGCCTTCTCGGGCCCCTAGCCCAAGTTTTTACCTGTATTGTATGGTGTGGTGTGGGATTATGTCCCCATTCACGTTGGGTTACTCGCCATGTCGTACACCCCCATCATTAGGGTATCTTACCCCTGGGTACCTTCAATAACTACGTTTGGCTTGATTACCATCTTCATGGGATATGTAAGACCACCCAAATGTCTAGACTTCAGGTCCAGCCCCATCTCCCAGAAATCTGCCTTTCATCTTAGCCCCTTGGCCTACCCTTCCCTGGGGAGGGGAGTATATGGAATGGCATGGGATTATGTCCTCATTCACGTTAGGCTTGTAATGACCACGCCATGTGCCTCTCCCTCCTGAGAACCCTTGTCAACCCATTTCAGCGGTTCATCAATGTGCCTAAGGGTACTCTGGTTTAGTACCTGGAATGTCGGACTCTGCTCGGACATGTTCCCACCCACTTTTCAGGCTTTGTGTTCCCCTTCATTAGGGCTTCCATCACCTTTCACACCCGAAGGGACCCCCAAGTGGCATGGATGCAAGGCCTAAGGGCTCTCTTACCATTACGGGCCAACGTCCTCAAGGGTTTCGAACAACAAGCTGATACAAATCCCCCGTTTAGAATATGGTCAGTGGTCGATGCTCATTTGTTGCTCCCCTTTTAGTCTAATGCGATATGGATACTATGTTTTGAACATGGTAAACAGTTATCCTCCATCTCCACGCCAACCCCATTAAGACCAAAATGTCAGTTACATGATTCACATCCTTCTCCGCCTCATTATGCCCAAGTAGAACTTCAAAACTCTTGGTACTATTCTTCAGTGTGCATCCACACGTTAGGAGGACCAAATCCCCGACAGGGGCATCATTCGGGGCTCCGCACCGATTTTCCTTTGGCATGTGTTCTAGGTATTTTAATATACATCTTCCTCCCTTGCTTCCCACACCGAGTTTAACTCATGTGGGGTTAGGTATCTGGTTGAGGTATGCACTTACTCGAAGGGTTTTTACCCCATCCATGGTCCGAGCTCTAAGACCTTAAACTAAGATCTCTTCTAGAACTATGTGTGGTTTGATTCCCATCCTTATGGGATAAGTAGGAACACCTGGACGTCTCGTTTTTGGGGTCCATCTCAGTTGTGAGCTAGTTTCTCTTACCCCATAGCTCCCTACTTCTATTCAGGCCCCTTGGCCAGAGGCTCCTTTCTCAGAATTGCATACGGTGGTGTGGTAACCTGCCCTCATTCACGCCAGGTATGCTCTATATCATCATGCACATTCCTTCATGTCCAATCCATATGACTTTAAACTATGTCACCTGGTCCTATCACATGACCCTAAACTGTGACATTATCATCTTGACCGCACGATGAAAAAAATGGCACTGCATCGTGATGTCCTCAAGGGGGCACCATGTTTGGTATTGGTCACATGCCATACCATTTTTCAATGCCTGATACGGTTTGATTCTTATAGCGATGCCAGAGCCTTCTACCCTAGGCCTATCGCCTCACAAAATAAAAACCACTTTCCTTAACGGACAAACAAGATTTATCAAATAGCGCTTCTTTTGGTGCGAGGGCCACGCCCGCATGCCCCTTTTATCCCTAGCATTGGTACCTTATCGTGCCACCTGAAGAACTATGTGAAACATGATCCCCATCCTCATGGAGTATGTAGGAACGCCTGTGCACTTTTCCTCAGGCCCATCTCAACTCTCGTTTTCAGTCCCTCGACCTAAAACCTCTCCAAGGAATGCGTGGTGGTCAGAACCCCCGGTTCCCATTCAAGTCGGGTTTATGTAATTACCCCACCATGTGTCTCTCGCATTTCCTACCATCCATGGTCCGAGTTCTACAAACCTAAACTAATATCTCCCTATGGGAAGGGACTCGAATCCCTATATCTAATACGTTTCATTATCGTATTTAGATGCATTTGACAAAGAGCCCGAAATGTGGAATTTTCATGGGGACATTCCCCCTATTCCATGTCCAAGATTCATGAGCTCTCTATTTGGATCCTCATCCTCTTTCGCATCCGAAGGGAACCCCTAACGGCCTGGTCCCATGCCACACCGGCTCACCTACCGTCCTGGGCCAACGACCCTAAGTATTTTGAATGACATTTGCGATAGTTCTCGTGTTTCAAACATAGTCAACGGTCGACCCTCACTTGTTTGTCCTCATTCTAGGATAACACGATGTGGATGTTGTGTTTCCGCCACGGTCAATAGTTATCCTCCATCGTCACACCACTATCATTGTGGTCCAGATTTTGAGCTTCATGATTCACACATTTCCACTTCCTCATGTTCAAGTGGAATTCTGACATACTCGACTTTATCTCTTCGCGTGTCTATGTGCGCTACATGGATGGGTTATCATCATGGGACTGGCATTTACTAAGCGTCCCTTTACCCTAACATGTTCCTTCCTATGTCGGGAAGTCCCCCATTACTTCTTGTCTCCCACATCAAGCATGACTCTCATGGGATTAGTAGTTTTGGTAGGATGTGCACTGGCGAAGATAGGCATCTCATCGTCCCACATGACGTTAAACTGTGCTTCCAGAACTACGTACGGATCGATTCCCATACTCATGGGATATGTAGGGACACTCAGGCATTTCACCTAGGATCCATCCCCGGGAATCATGGATCCCATCCTTTCCCATCGTCAGCCCCTCGGCCTAAATAAGTTCAGGATGCCTTAAGATGACATTGGGAAGGGATGACCCCCTCGCCAGAGAGGCCCTGTCTGAAAGAAGGAATGATCCATGATCAAACTGATGCGTCCATCCAGTGTGCTTCCACCATGGTGGCATAATTTCAAGAGTGTTGGATTCTATTTGAAAAAACCCTCACTCCACATTCCACACTATGTGTGCCCCTCATTTGGACCCTCGTCCTCTTTCACGTTTAGAGGAACCCCCTAACAATATGGATGCTCAGCCTACAGCCCGCCTATTGTCCTGTCCCAACATTCTGGAAGACTAACGGATGAAATTTTGAGTCTGGTACCATGTTTCAAACATGGTCAACGGTCGACCCTCATTTTCTATCCCCACTCCATGCTAATGTAATAAGAATGATGTGTTTCGAATGCGGTAAATAGTTATTCTTTATTGTCACGCCACCCCCACAATGTTCCAAATCCTGGGTCTCGTGATTCACACCTCCCATTACCATCTGTTCAGATTAATTTCAGCACCCCTGGAGTTACCCCGTTTGTGCACAAGAGCACACTAAGAAGATGGTAGTTCGGTTGTTCTGAAAGATTTTTTCTCCAGTCAGGCTCCCCCCTTTTCTCCCAGAAATCCAGAACATTTGTTCAAACCCCGAATGCCCGAAGGATGGCTTTCACTCCTACATTTGGATGGGGTGATAAGGTGGTCATACCTTGTTTCTCACATCGGGCCTAACCCACGTGATCTTATGTAATGATCGTTGGGCACTCCGCGAACATCATAAGGATTCAATAAACCAATGGAAACAATGGAACTCATGCATTATACGGCATTCAAACAATCAAAGAATGAAAGTACATTTAAGGGTTTTTAATCATTACAGTACCCAGGGGTAGACTCCCCCCATGGATGGATTGACCTCGTAAAAGGAACGTTGCAGCTCCGCCACCCTTCGGATAGTGGCGTCCAGGAGTTTTTGCAGCTTGTTTACCTCCTGATCTGCTAGACAGCGAGAGGGCGCAGTTCACTGGCCGCAACCCAAGCCCGCTCTACACCAATCCGAATGAAGTCCATCTCTTCAAAGGCTTGCTTCATGCCCTCTTCAGCCTCCTCCAGCTGGGCTTTCAGCCGTGAGACAAGATCTGATTGCGCATCAAGAGAAGCAGAATGCTCATCCGCCCGGGCCTACAGCCGCTCAACCTCGTTTTCAGCTTCCCGGAGCCTCTTGATATTCTTCGCCTTCCTCCGCTGCCATCCTATGCTGAGGCCAGAGTCATACTCCCAAATATTTTTCTCTATAAGATTTCAGATGATCATGTGAGGGAACTGGGCATCCACTCCCCCAACACATAGTTCACGTAGTCGCAAGCGAAGTCAATCCATCTCACCCAACCATAAATCTTGGGGTGTTATTGATGAATCATGTGATCATCTTCCATGATCGAAGGCAGACTATTTTTATCTCCTCCTCATTAGAGGCTGTCTCGTCCCAGTCAGAATGATTTTCAGGATCATACGCAGTAAATGCCCCCAGGAAATCCTCGGCCGGGTTCACATCTGGCGTTGGATTAGGTGTGGTGGGGTCGGGACTGTCTGGTCAGTCCTCATCATTGTATCATGCCTTGATAATCCCAGGCGTGGTCCCACTGGCATCCCCGCCATCAATCAGGAGTGCTGCAGTCTGGTCAGGCTGGATGTCCACCTCCATGACCCTTGGCATGCCCCTAAGAAGGGCACTTCCAGAAGACCTGACTAACTTCGCTGCAGCGGCCCAGTCCAATTGGAGAATTGTACATGCCAAAAGGGGATGTGAAAGTCAGTTAATGTGGTCAGGGGATGGAAGTTGTGAATTCAGTGGAGAAGACTTAAAAAGGTCAAATCCCAGGTATCACTCCTGGGATGATGTTGTCAGAACCCCAATATGTGGCCCCTCGTATATGGTTGGCAGGTCTAGAGACTCTAGGGGAGCCACCTCAAGTGTCCTAGCCCCGTTAGATACGAAAGTTGATGCAGCCATGGGCATGGATCCCAAAGGTCCTGCGTCGGCACCCACTGATGGGCGGGAACGATGCCTATGCACAAGGTCCTCCTGCACAGTGCAAACGCTGATAAAGAATCCAGAGTAACCTAAGGGTAGATTCTGAAGAAGGAACTTAGGATTTTACCTCGAGGGCCTCTGTGAAATCTTCGAGATCCAAGGACTGATCGCCGACCTCACCCTCCTCCAGCGGACTCCCTCTACCAGCCTCGTCTCCCCAGGAGGACTCGTCTGATTCTTCCAACAGAGGGAAGCATTCCCTCAAGTCAGCAGCTGACAGTTGCGGAGGGACTATATGACCCATAAACACCCTAACTCGATCTGTTATCGGGTACAGGGAACCCCAGGAATGGATAAAGTCCTCTAGCTCGGCTATGTATTTCTCTGCCTATGCTTGGGATGCTGCAAAACTGGCACTAATGGGGCCAATCCCTGGAAAGTCCATCCTGAGGCGGTTAAGATGCTGCCATAACTCAGACAGCCGAGGAATTTCCATTTGACTTCCCAGATGTCCCAGGCCTCTGGGAAGACAACGTTCTCCAGCATGTCAATATGGCGCAGCCTTTTCCCCGGAGCTTGAGTAGAAATCCTATGGAATCCCCTCGGTGGCTGCCCCTCTGGATAACTCTATTCTTCCGGGACCATCGGCTCCACTGCCGCTGTCAGATCCTCCACCACTGCATCCCCTCAAATAGCATGGGTGTCACTGTTATAGCAGCCCTGCCACGGCGGGACACCCCTTCTACCTTTCGGCCTCGGCCCCGAGGTCGGGGAAGCTCACCCTCACTGACCATAACGGTTGGCCGCTTCAGTATCTCCCCTGGGTAGGCCGCAGTTGGCAGAGGTAGTACATTCCGCATCTTCCCATCTTCCTATGTGAACATTAGCCACATATTCCTCGTCACACACAGGTTCTCCTTGTAGGGCACCCTCAGGTAGACCTGCAGGGTCAGGCGCTGCAGGCATCAGAATTTCCTTGCAAACCATTGTGGGGTGTATGGCTCACAGAGACGCTCGCAGTCCACCCTGGCCACCCGGACTCCACCTCGAAAGGCTAAGAGATAGGCCTGATTCTCTTATGTTCCCCGACCATCATCAGTAAATTCCCCCGTCGGCAATGGGAATGGGTGGAAATTGAATTCCTCCACCTTCCACACCCGGTTCAGAACCGATGGTGCGGTCAGCTTGGTCGGAAATCTCCCTGCGGCATTCAAGATCAAGGGATAGAAGTTCGACCCTAGAGGTGATATGTGGTTCAGATATTCATAGATCCCCCTGATGTGCACCTCCATCCACCCGTACAGGAGATGGAACGGCCTGCATACACTCTGTGTCCTTTTCCCCTCGCTAATGTTCCGCAACATTTTGTACAACTTGGCGAGCATCGGGATCCCCAGGTTGACCTGCCCTCCTGTCGCCAATAAGGATTCCATGATGAAAGTGCTTGGCCGCACTCCCATGTTTGTATCCCTCACTGGCAGAATCCAACCACACATGAGAGCTGTGATGAATGCCTCCAGCCTAACTATTGGCTGTTTTTCAGTCCTGACACTGAACCCCTAGGTCCTCTACTGGCTATTCTCCAACAGCCTCCAGTATGAGTTTTCCTTTCTCTGGGCCCCTTTTGGTCAAGTTCGAGGCCTCTTCGGGAACTGACGATCTACCGGGAAGTTCAGAAACTTCTTGAACCAATGCTTGAAGTGGACATCCCTCACCGCCTCCTTATCCTCCCCAGGCACGAGCTCCATCAATGCTATCGCCAAACATGGAATCTGCACTATATCCTCCCATGCCCTCATAGCTGGGAGGAATTTTTCATACATCTCCCCCAGTATCAGGACCCCCAAGATCTAATGAACATCCCAAAGTCTGATGCCGACCTCCCCGTGATGCTGGTGGAAGGTATTAGTCCCCGGTGACCACCGGCTCAACAGCTCCGGCATTAGCTGCTTTGGCTGATAGATATTGAACTGGGAAGCCCAAGCTGCCTCATACAGGCCCACTCTTCTCAGATCCGCTCTGAACTCCTCGCACAAGGAGCCTACCCAGTAGGCCTAGGCCCAATCGTCCGTAAAGTTTCCACCCTAGCGCAGGTCCCATTCCTCGGACTACCCCTTCTTCAGGTTCCCCAGCACCTCCTTGAAAATGGTTCAGTACATAAGAGGGGACGTCTCCAGCTGCAATCTCTTCCCGTCAGAATTGTTCATATGATTGTATAAACAGTCGGCGATGACAAGATTGAATTCCCCCCGAGCATGGCCATCGGGTGCCCTGAACCACCGGTGCTGGCATGGTGTGCTCCGGAACCATTAAGCTGGCTCGTCCCTACTTACTTCAGGGATGAAGACATCATCCCTCATCCCGAATCCATACAAGGGAAACCTCCTACACAACGAGTAGTTCTTCTGGCTCTCCGATAGCAGCTCCACCAATGAACTATGGTCCTAGTGGCTCCGAACAAACTCTCCTAGCCCCAGACTATTCGCCACTTCATCCCTCTAGGAAGCATCCGCAAGGACCTCCTGGGTAGCTACTTGGTGGGCCATTCAGTTCTGGAACTTGGATTTTTTTTTGGTTGGATCGCGAAGCTTGTCCACGGAGCACGTTCACGAAGTTCGCTCGCAAATACTGTTTGCAAAGAGCTGCCTAGGCGTTCAAAGCCGGATCTCGGAGCGCAAGCGCGGAGTTGAGGACTCATTGTGCGCTGTGAAGGCTCGATTCACAGAGAACACTCACGGAGTATGCAGAGCTTCACAAATTGAGAGCGCAAGAATAAAAAAATTTAGAGAAAGGAAAGGACAAAAAATAGGGCACACATTCTATTTATAAGCGACGACTTTCGGAGCTTTGCGGCACGTCTAGTTTTGGCGGAGCTTCACGGAGCGCTCGACATGCGTGCCCCTTATCTGCCTCACGAGCCTTCTTTGCGAGTCAGCACTGCGAACGGATAAAGATTTTGGCGATTTCCCTCAGACTTCGACCCTTGATCCCTCCAGGGATCCAAGTCTAAGGGGGGGGGGATTTGTTGGCACCCAAATTTGGGACAAAGAGGAGGTTGAAAGAAGGCCTCAAAGAACTGTATCGCGAATCCCCTTCGCGGAGTTCCCCCAGCACCACAGCCACTGTGATGCAAGGAGGCAGGATGCTCTGTGACTACCGTTGATGTTCGTGAGCCCGCCATGAAGCCAGGAGGCGGCACGCTCTTCGACTGCATTTGACGTTTGCGAGGCCATCGTGAAGATAGTAGGAAGGACGCTCCACGATCGCATTTGACGTTCACGACCCGTCGTGAGGCAACCTAGCCCCTCTTCGTGCCGCATGAGCTCCACACTGTGGTGCCTCTTACCTATAAATACCGGGATCCCCCTAAGCCCAAAGTATAGACAATCCGACCTTTCGACTTCTGGCTCCCGAATCGCGAAGCATCTTTCCGTTCTGCGAACAGTGAGCTATGCGAGGTACTTCCACTTCACAAAGTGCCTCCCGTTTGACTCGTCTTGATCCCCTCTTTTGGGAGGGATACCTTTTGTGAAGCCTAAGGGCTTTCATGAAGGAATGGGATCCCCAAGGGGACCCGAGTCGTCGCAGAGTGTTTATGATTTGCGAAACACCCTTCATGTATGCATGATCCACATGCTAAGGCAGGGTCACTGTACTTCGCGAAGCACATTGCTTCCCAACACCTTGCTTTGAAAATCACCATTGCTCCGCGAGGCAGTGCTCTGCGAATGTCTCTCCACTTCACAAAGTACCTCCCATATGCACCTCCACCCCATGCTAAGGCTAAGTCACCCCACTTCGTGAAGCATACCCCTTCGTAAGTACCCTCCGCCATGCGGAGAGATAGAGTTTCACAAGGCCCCTTCCTATGGACCCCTCTACTTGGAAATTCCTTTTCCTGTGCAACCCTCCAAGTTTTCACAATGTGACTTCAAAATCACATGGACGATACCACCCATTTCATTGCTTCACCTAATGCTTCTTCACATAGGCACGCTAATGGCTGTTTCTTCTTCACATAGTCACGCTAATGTGGACCCATCGATGGTTCGCTCCATGACACCCCCTCACCATGACATTGTCGGTGCCTTCCCTCCCACAAGGAGTAGGGGGTACCGGTTATGTAAGTCCTAGGGGTGTGGAGCACACCCACATCGTCCGAGCTGCAGGACGTTAAACTTCCAAGCACCGTCGTCCTCAGCACATGACGTTAAACTGTGACCTGGCCTTGTGCTTCGCACATGGGGTGCCCCCACCTTGGACATTCTCCATTCCTCCTGGTCTCCACTTGGGGTGATATCCTCCTTATGGGAGTGGTGTTTGTTCGTGTGGGAAGGGAATCCACCTTGGTGTAATCCCCAGCCCTTCTTGCATGAGGTAGCATCCATACTCCTCACTTCCTCGGTGCTAAGGACCAAGAGGGGAGATGGGGATAGGGGTTCTTGTTACCCTTTCACTCTCCCGCTGGGCTTTGTCGCCATCGGGCCTCCATCTTGGAGTAAGTCCCAATCTTTCTATCCCTGGTCCACTCCATGCGTAATCCCCACTCCACATCCAACAGATGCACCATTCGCAATGTGATCATTAGGTATCTGCTTCCTCTTATTTCTCACACCGAGCACGACTCATGTTGTCTTAGAGTAAGCACCGACCATGACACCATCCCGAACTACGGGGACTTTGATCCATGTCAAGGCATGGTATGTAGGAAGCCTCCACAAGGTTCAAGCCTCAATCTGTCCCGAACTATGGGGACTTTGATCCATGTCAAGGCATGGTACGTAGGAATCCTCCATGAGGTTAAAGCCCCCACACAATCCCGAACTACGGAGACTTTGATCCATGTCAAGGCATGGTACGTAGGAAGCCTCCACGAGGTTCAAGCCCCAATCCATCCTGAACTATGAGGACTTTGATCCATGTTAAGGCAGGGTACATAGGAAGCCTCCATGAGGTTCAAACCCCAATCAATCCCGAACTACGGGGACTTTGATCCATGTTAAGGCATGGTACGTAGGAAGCCTCCACAAGGTTCAATCCCACCACTCGGTCATTCCGGCCTCCTTCACATCGGTTCACCCTCATCTCACATGATGTTAAACTGTATCCACCATCCCGAACTATGGGTAATTTGATCCATGTCAAGGCATGGTACGTAGGAAGCCTCCACTAGGTTCAAGCCCCACACCATCCCCGGACTACGGGGACTCTGATCCATGTCAAGGAATGGTATGTAGGAAGACTCCAAGAGGTTAAATCCCACCACTCGGTCGTTTTGACCTCCTTCATGTCGGTTCACCCTCGTCCCGCATGATGTTAAACTGTATTCACCTCCCGAACTACGGGGAAATTGATCCATGTCAAGGCATGGTATGTAGGAAGCCTCCACGAGGTTCAAGCCCCAATCCATCCTGAACTATAGGGACTTTGATCCATGTCAAGGTATGGTACGTAGGAATCCTCCACGAGGTTCAAGCCCCAATCCATACCAAACAATGGGGACTTTGATCCATGTCATGGCATGGTACGTAGGAAGTCTCCATGAGGTTCAATCCCACCACTCAGTCGTTCCGACCTCCTTCACGTCGGTTCACCCTCATCCCGCATGACGTTAAACTGTATCCACCATCACAAACTACAGGTAATTTGATCCATGTCAAGGCATGTTATGTAGGAATCCTCTATGAGGTTCAATCCCCACAACATCCTGAACTACGGGGACTTTGATCCATGTCAAGGTATGGTACGTAGGAAGCCTCCACAAGGTTCAAGCCCACCACTCGGTCGTTCCGACCTCCTTCACGTCGGTTCACCCTCTTCCCACATGACGTTAAACTGTATTAGTCATCCCAAACTATGGGGAATTTGATCCATGTCAAGGTATGGTACGTAGGAAGCCTCACGAGTTTCAAGCCCATCACTCATCGGACCCCCGGTCCATCTTCATGTCGGTTCGCTGACGACTCACCACCTGAACTACGTGGACTTTGATCCATGTCAAGGCATGGTACGTAGGAAGCCTCCCTAAGGTTCAAGCCCACCACCCGGTCATTCTGACCATGTTGGTTCACCAACACCTTGGGCCGCTTAGAGCGTAAGCCCAAAATTTCCTCGTCCTGCATGACATTAAACTGTACTCGCCACCCGAACTACGCAGACTTTGATTCCCTATCACAGGGATACGTAGGAAGTCTCTTCGAGACTGAATCCCAAAACCATCATCCATACTGATTCTTACCCAGGCCGCCACATCCCAATGATATCATGCCACCTCATTCCCCTCCACAGTATTCGGGGATCCACTCAGGTGTTGGCCCCAATATCGGTGTTCCCTCCAGGGGGTTCCTCAATCTGATCCACTCTAATCAGTGTTCCGATCTGTTTAATCCATCTTCGCTGGACGTTAAACTTGCGGCATACCCTGTGTTAAACATAGGAAGCTGAGGAAAACCTCAGACACATGCCCATGGAATATGGTTCCCCAAGTTCGATGTGGGGTGCCTCAGGTTTCTGCACCCTTGAGAAGCCCTATAATAAGGGATAGAAGACAGACACACCAATCCCCAGTGCACAGACACGCCAGTGATGCTCAGTGTGACTACTCCCCTAACCGAAGGTTGCTGCCCTGACCGGACCCCTTGGAATTTCCTGACAGAAGCAGTGTAATTAACTGGTGTCCATGAAGATATGGAATCGGGAAGAGTATCATGAACAACGTATTAAATCTATGAGGGAGACCCGAACTAGGTAACGAATTCCAAGGAGGAATCCACGGAAGGAAGAACCAGCATCCCATCGTCCCATTTCGATCAAGGAGAAAACTTCCCTGAATAAGGAATGGATGTCGCCCGCCTTTGTAAAGTGGGAATGTGGGGTAACAAATATGCACCTGTCACACTCAAGAATACGGATGTGCGCGCCCTGGCGAAAGCATCGGAAACAATATTATTATTATTATTTTTTGGTACATGCCAACTTTCACGATAAAAAATAATATTTAGCAGGCTTGTTAATTAATATTTGTCACCAGACACGGCCTTGGTCCGTTTGGACATATCTATAATTTATTAAACTCCCAAATAAATATTTAATTTAAATATTTCATTCATAAATAAATATTTTCAATCTATAAAATATGAATAAAATTATCCCTAAATCTTGAGAATAATATTTATCCAAATAATTAAATTCAAATAGAATTTAATTGATATTATCAGAAACACTTAGTGTATGTACCTCTAAGATTATTTCTCATTAGAATTTGGTGGGATTAACTAAAGTACATGATTACTATATATAAATGGGTTAAGGAACCCAAGAGAAATAACTTAATGTCCCAAATACAACAACCATTTACAAATGCTAACTGTGTAGTATAATCCATTTATCACAATATCTCATCAAGTGGGTTTTACATCTGTGTCACCAACCTATATTCCTGATACTTATTTCTTTAACTATCTGAAATAAACACATCATTACACTATGGCCATGTAATTTAGGGTGATGGTTCTATTATAATCAAAGGGCTAAGATATAATCTTCCATAAAGATGGAAGTGAAAATTTCTTCCGTGGCTTATCTATTAAAGATATTTCAATTGTGATTCACCCAACATAACCTACCTCACTGAAAACATATCATATCACAGTTTTCATTAGAAAAACTAAGTGTGTGATTCATGAAATGAATTAATGATAATATTAAAGTCTAAAGACCATTACACATGCTCACAAATAAGATTATTTGATGACACCAAAACATGCAGATTCCTACTGGAAGGTCTTTTCTCATATTCTTCTATATTGGAGATTTCCAAGTGTGAACTTCAAGAAAAGAAGACACGTTAACTTATGATTACTCACACCTAATATCCTATGTATTATGTTTCCTATAATAGTACAATATCCAATCAAATAAAATTATTTAAGAATATATTCATAGCACTTCAAGGTTCTCATCATGGAGGGAAACTTCTATGACCTTATCATTGTGACATATACTCTAGGATATTATTACATCATACTAATGCATAAAAATGAACAATATTTAATAATATGTTTTATTAATATTAAATGTTGAATATACATGTAATAAAATCACAAACAGTTGGTCTTGGGACACAAACTCTAATGAATATGATCCAAGGATATCATCCTTATTCTTTCTCTAGATGATTTATGTTTATGAAGGCATGATTTTTATGAAACCTATTCATTTTCTATGGGTTATGATTTGATGATATTTTTATGAAACTAATTTATTTTCATGGGTTCTGATATAATGAATGGTTTGTGATATTATTGAACACATATGTATGATTTTCATTATCTAATGGATGAGAACTATATCTCCCTCCAATGCATTGGGTAATGATTGATATCTCAAGAGAAAAATAGTACTAGAATAGGGAGTGAACCTAGTTCAAAAAGGGTCTCTATCCACTGTGATAGTCTTGGGTGTGAACCTTGAATACTACGATGGTTTGGGGAGTGAACCCATTCCACTATGTTAGTCTTATAAAGGTTCCTTGACTTCTATGGAAATAATTTTCTATTCTTATTTTTATTTCACAATTCCATGTTTTATTCTTATATTATTCTCTCATAGATCATGTTCTTATATTACTTTATGATTCATGTCTTAAAAACTTCCAAGGTTTATTCCATGATTGAAGATAGTGATCTATGATAATAAGGGTATGGTTTCAAAATGTTAATCTCATGTTATCATACCATTTTTCTCATAGAATGCTTATATGATCATTAATATATCCCTTGTTTACCCTCGTTGAACATCATATATACCCTTTCTTATGTTTTTTTTCCAATGTTATGAAGAAAGGTTTTTTTTATTATATTTTTGATAAGGTTGATAGTTATGATGATATAAGTGGAAGATAATGTAGAACTATTATAAACCAGTTGTTTATGTTTCCATGTTTCTAAAGATATTAGACCAATACAATTTTTGTGTGGATCATTATGTTATATAAAGAATATTAATATACTTAGATGTAATATCTATGTATGAAAATTTATTTTCACTATATGATTCACCTATGTTGGATATCTTTATACATTAGCAACCTCCATCATTCAATGGGACTACAAATCCATTTGTAGCTGGTCGATGGATAATTTCATTAGAAAAGATATTTTTCACTTTGGGAAGTAATTAAAGGAATAAGGTTTTCATGGTGTCTTATCATATATTAGGGTATTTGGATCAATGGAGGTTATTAATTCAAAACATTAAGGGTGAGGATGAAATAATGAGCATGGAATAGAAGGATTTTAAGGAATTTTTCTTAGAAACGTACTTTACTCATGAACAATGAGTGGATATGGTGAGACAATTATTTACCATATCCAAGGTTATAAAGTCATTCTATGGACTATATAAGTAATCTAAAGTGTAATATTGACCATTTATTTGATGGTTTAAAACCAATAATTCAAAGAAAATAAGTATGAAAAACATTCTCAACATAGAAGGATATAGTATCATGTTCTATAAATATGGAGAAAGAATTATTCAATTCTTATATCATGAAAGGAAATAAAAATAATAAAGGGATGATAGTGAAAAAAACAGATAAGGGCAAGAAGGTTAAGAATGATTTTCCTATATTTGATAATTATGGAAAGAAATACCCCGATACTTTATTTAAGGGAATGGGAGATTACTTCAATCATATAGAGAAATTCCATCATGTGCATGAATGAAAGGGTAATAAAGAAACCTCTAATGTTTAGTGTTTCAATTATAAATATATGAGTCACTATGAAAATGAATTCCTCATGTTTAAAGATAATAAAACAAAAAAGAATCTAGGGGATCAAGGTCAATCTTATGTTATTACTTAAGATTAAGTGGAATGATTAAAGTGATGTTGTATTTGGATTCAAGAATTATGTTTTAGAATTATTTTATCAATGATATTCTAGTTTTACGAATCATAAAATTTATAATTATTATGCTATATTATTTTTTTTATTTAAGGGTTTGAAAGCATATGTTGAATGGTATTGATAATAAAGAAAATTTATTTAGTGGTAAAGTGATATTTTTGTAGAATACATGAATAAGGGAAAGATAACCCTTAATATGTTCCTTTTGTTGAGTTAACTAGCATTAAAGAAGTAAATATCATAGTACCAGTGACATTGAAAATAGTAATTTATTTAATTGAAAAGTAATTTGTGATGGAATTTACTGAATTTTTGGACTTATAAAATATATTAAATAATCAAATATTTTTTTAAGGAATAAGGAGAGATCTAATTCTTGGAAACAAGCATGTTTTCATTAAGGTTTTATGGTAATTCAAGTAATTACCATTTTTTAGGAGAATAATTTATCAAGGTATTTATAAGTGATATTAAGAGATGATTTATCAGGGATTAATGATAAGTTGATTTTTAGAAATTTAGTGACCATATTCCTAAATTTTTGGATTTTTGGATTTGGTTATACATATTTTAGAGTATCCTTACAGTTAACTACTTATCGAATAGATTAAGTTGAACTTTAAATATTATTATTTGATATTAAAGTGTGATTAATCATATTAGATAACATTTTCTAACCATTTTAGTTTTGGTAAATATTTTGAGGTCGAATGAATGATGTATGGATCAAATGATTCATTAAAAATTCTTTAGACATGAAAATTTCATCTCGAACATCCATTTCCTAGTGTAAGAGATTAAGTACTAAACAATAAAAGTGAAACAAAATGATGAGTTTATTATTATGACATGGAAATAAATCAAGTATGTTTATTTTCTTGAGTGGTTTATTTTGATTGTAAAAAAAATACCTCAACTTTAGGTAAAGTAACTTGAAATAAAAATATTTTCTATTTACTTTCCCTTATAATGAATCAAAGGTCTTTAAAATCATCACAGATTTATGGTTTTGTGCTGGTTAAATTTATCAATACCATGTTCTCTATAACTATATATTAATCCTTGGGAATCATTTTTTATCTTCTATGTCTATATTTTCACTTTCCATTGATATTATCCTATTTATAAACCTAGTTTTATAGTGACCTTCATATTTCCCTTTCCCTCTTTTTATGAGGAATTTTTATTAACCCTTTTTATTATGTGGGGTTTTCATAATGAAATGTTCAAATGTACAACCCTTGACTATCAAACAGAATTTAAAATTGCAAGGATGTAATTTATTTAAGTAGGTAGAATGTAATTCCCTGTGATTTTAAAATAATATTATGTTTGATAATGTAAAGGACACACAACACCGATTTTAAGAGAACCATGATATACTATTAAAATATTATTATTTAATAAAAAAATTATCACCTAGTCATTGAATTAGAAGGTATAAATAGTATTAAACAAATTAATATATATATATATATATATATAATTACCAGAAAAATAAAAATTCATTGATTAATTCTTAGGAAATAAGTACTTAATTTTCAATAAGGATGTTGTATGCTTTAGAAATACAATTTATTCAAAAATGTTTTTTATTGATAAAATATTAAAAATTATTTATAGAAATTATAGAAATTATATTTTATAAAAATAGTATCATTTTTTAAATAATAATATCAAAATTATCTTAGGGTTAAGTTTTTAGAATTTTATGAAAATTTTGACTTTTCAGGGAATAATGAAAAATATCAATTTTTATTAAAAACTATATTTTTGTTTCAAGGATTTGTACAATTAAATTTTGTTTTAAAAAATTTTAAAAATAATATTAATTGTGTTATATTTTAAATAATCCAATTAAGTTCATTGGAATCAATTTTATATTTTAATTTGGTATAAATACATAATTATACGAAAAAGATAGTTTTCTAATAAGGAAATCGTTTTTATGCGCACAATGTATTTTTATCTTAATAAATTAATTTAACAAATATTTTTGGAATAATTTAATGAAATTTATATATTATATATATCTAATCAAACGTTTTAAATATTATTTTAATATTTTTACTATGCATGAGATAAGAATAAGTCAAGTTTTATGCTTAAAACTGTATTTTTATAAAAGTGGTTTTCATTCTGATGTGTAAAGTCAATTTAAAATTAATTTATAACACTTGTGGGTATTTAATTTGATAAAATGGATTCCATTTTTTTAATTATAAGGTTTAAATTTGGTAAATATGGCCCATTTATTTTTTATCAATATGAATAGTAACCATGATAAAATTTATCACCTCAGTAAAGGGAAAATCAAGTTGATCAAGGTTAAAACTCAGTGATATGACCATAATATTTCATATTAATTTTTATTTGATGAATTTAATTTTACCATTATCATCTTAGGATCTAAATTTATTTTTTTAATGTGTTCTTGTTTAATAAAATGACCTATATAATATTTAATGCAAAGAAAGTTTCAAAGTGTCACTCTATTAGTTTTAAATATCTTTTATGTGTCCACATAGGGACAAAAGAAAATTATCAATGAATCTTATTATATATTTTTAGCTTAATAAAATTATTTTCTTTATGGAAATTTATTTATAATTTTTAATAATTATATAATTATCTTAAATTCTTACGCAACGTCGACGCAATATTTATTCAATTAAAAAATTAAAAAAAGTGATATGATTTGAATGAGTTAATATGTCCATGAATTTTATAGACCTATATGAAATTTTAGTGAGGTTTTAAATTATTATATTCTAATTCCATCTTTCTATTGATGTATTTAAAGTAAAATTAATTGAATAGTGTTAAAAATGACATTAATGTTATTTTATAATAAATAATCTTTTATCAATTGATTTAAAATTCATAAAAATATAATATTTAGTAAAATTAATGGGATATTATTTTAAAAATAAATCATGATCCCTTTATGGGTCATTTTTCCTCATATAGTAACATTATTGACCCTTAAAGGGTGGAGATCGTTAATATTGTGGTAGTTGTCAAAAGGGTTAATGAGGGGTTAAAATTAAAAGATATGGGTCAAAAAACAACTAAAACATGAAAAAAATTATTTTATGAGATTATTTCAACTCATAAATATTTTATATTATAATTATATAAATTTTGGTTCATTTAATCATGAAATATAATTTATATTAATAAAATGATTTAATAAATTCCAAGAATGCCCTTCCCCTCTCTTATAAAAGGACACCCCTTATCTCAATTATTCATACTACTTTGAGACATCTATATCGACCAAAACCTTCCCATTTATCTTATAAATTCCTTTATGAAAGTTATAGAGGTTCTATTCATTCTAAAATTCCAACCCTAGGTCCCTTAAAAAGATATCTAATGGAAGTCTACTGGAGAAGAGGTAATCGTCTTTATCGATTCTTTCAAGTTTATTTCTCCTTATACTCACTGTTAAGGTATTTTAACCATCCTGAAATAATAACTCTATTATCATAAATATTCTTCAATGTTATTATGATTATGTTACAATAATTTTCCAACTATTTTTCATCATATGAAAAGAGAAAACATCGCTCGTGCGTATATAAGGCTTACCATCTCCACGTAGCGCTGTAATTCATCTTTCATCACCATTTCACATGGATGTTTATAAAGATAAAACTAATTTTTATATGTTATATTTATTAAATAAGTATAATTTTATAATTATTATATCATATATACCTTCTTATATTCCAATCCATTGGAAAACTATAACCTCGCTCGTGTGTACGTGAGGACAACCACCACCACGAAGAGACGGGAACCGTCTATAATTTACACTTTACATGGATAGTACTAAGGTAATATTTAATAAATATATATGATATAAATTAATTAATAATTATTCTTAAGAGGTTAATTATTATTTACCTTTCTTTTATTCCATCAATTGAAAAATGAAAACTATGTTCATGCATACGTATGACCCACCATCTCCATAAATAGTGTAATTAATTTTTCTATCTCTATATTTTATGGATTATTATAAATATATATATATATATATTGAATATATATGATATTTATAACTTGAATAACATTTTTGATATTATTTAACAATGTAAAATATGCATGGACTATGAAAAAAAATCAAAATATACTTGAAAAAAAGCAGAAAACACCCAAAAATAATGGTAATAATAAAATATTGTTAACAAATGGGTGATAAAATGTTATAAATTGGTAATATATGATTTTATAGATATTAATATAGTTTTTTATTTATTTATAATAAATTTAAATTTATTATACATGAGGTTATAGAACCTACGAGACAAGTCAAACTTGAGGTAAGGGTTCTTCGTCTAAAATTGTCTTCTTTGGGACATATGTTATGTTATACACCCAACATATTTTATGAGGTGTATCTTTCAATCATTTGGTACTTTATATCATGAATATATTTATATTCATTATATTTAAAGTTTCATTTTAATTTAATTATTTTGTGGGGATTATGATTCAAAAGTTATCAAGTGGTAAGAGTTTATTTCACAATCTCATCATTATTCGGGATTTTTTATGTTTAAGTATTAATTGGGAGAATTGTTTTATATTTATATTTTAAACCCAATATAGTTTATTCTTCTATGGTTATTTATTAAAAATAAATTTTTTCCTTTCATTATCATCACCTTAATTACTCATGATACCGAAAATATATTTTTAAGGAAAATTAAATTTATTTCTCTCTTCAGTTGAAAAACCTTTTTTTCCATATCCATGTTTTCTAAAAACATTTTCAAGAATGTTTAAAAAAATTATACAAATGATTTAATAAATTTATTTTTACCATTTTTTATTTTTTATTAAATGGATTTAAATTAATCTTCTTTTTGTTTTTCGAAGGAGGTAATTTTTGAAATTTTTATAAAAGTGTGAACGGAATATTTTTAACTTATACAAATTGAATCAAATTTTACACCATCTTTACCTATCACTGGTTTTAAGTTACATTTAAATTTTTATTAGTTTATTTTTAAAGAAAATTTTTTCCTTAATATTTTAGAAACTTTTTAGATTTTAAATAAGTGTTTTTAAATTGAAAAAGGGTATTTTCTTTAAGATTTTTTCTAGTGAGATTTTGAAATTATTTTCATCTATGTAAACATCCTTTAATAAATATTTTTCTTTATTGAGGATATACTCTTATGATACCATCCACCATTTTTTCTCTAGATGGTCTATGATTAGTTTGATTGGGGAAAGTATTGATATTCTTATTCTAGTTATTCCAATAAAAACAATTATTGATTTTGTAAGGAATATTGGTTAAGTTATGTTATTTATTCATATAATGAATTCATTTAACTTATTAAGTGACATGTGGTGATTAGAATTATATAGCCCCTCAATGAATCGGTAGGTCTCATTATAACAACTAGATTGGGTATTTTGTTGAGGCCTTACACATTTATTTTTAGATATATTAGTGTGAGGCCTCAATAGTTAGTTTAGATGCCCAACATTATGCATTCCATCATTAAAAAATTAGTTATTGATATCCATGTGATTATTTGATTTTTTTTGTTATTATTAGATAAATTTTTATCTCATATGATTATTTATATTCCATTTTTTTACCATCATTTATTCTTTCCATATTATTTATGCCTTATTTAGCTTCCTCTATATGCATAAATTTACTAAGTATCTGAGCTCACCCCTTTATTAGGTTTACTTTCCCCAGGATGCTAAAAAGTGTTTTATAATTGATATATAGGGATATTATAAAGGTAAAAATGGAGTTAAAAATGAAATTTCAATGTATTATTTAATGTTTTCAATTAAAATGTGAGATTAATGTATGTATTTATTTTTCCAAGACTACTAAACTATTTGGGGTTTCAAGATAAAATTCCTTATATCTAGTGTCAATTTAATAAAGTAACCACTAACTTTATACTATTAAGGTGAGGGTCTCTATAGAAACATATGTTTGGGATAACTATGTACCATATTTGAAAGGTGTATTCTACTGTAACGGTGTTAGGGTGTACTGGGGTTATAGGATTCTCTTTTTAAGAACCAAGATTCCACTGGTTGATAGGCCATATCAAGGGTACTTATATAGAGCCATTTTGGGGGAATAGTATGAATAGTCAAGTCTAGGTGTCCTTTTAATTCAAATGTACCCATTACCAATATCCAAGGAAAGGTTTTTGAGGATTCAAACACTTATGAAATGATGTAGGTATATGGAAGGAAGGAATATCCAAGAAGGTTTTGGCACTCTAAAGGCTACACCATCATGTATATATAAAATAATAATGGTAAAATGGATATGATGTATCATCTATCTAACTTTTTCCTAAACCATATATCCTAGGGAGTATGGATTATATTTTTATAAGGTCATATGGTGGTCCCTATAATATTTTTCCACCTTTTTTTATTCACACTCTAACTTTTTCCTAAACCTTAAATGTGAAATGCTTAGCGAGCAAAGACTTGACTTTTAATTAGACTATTATTTATCAGGTTTTATCCTAACAAGTTTTATGTCCTTTTTACCTAAAATTTAAGGTCTCATATTTTGTTTCATAAAGGGGATATATTTTATGGTAGTAGAGATCTAAAAATAAAATATGAGGTTGGGGTTATGCAGTTTTGACTATATGTGAAGTGAGAAAACATATATGTAAATAAAGGTAAAATATGGATGTGAATGGAGAGCCTATTTCCAGTACAAACTATCCCATAGAGTAGGTTCATATAGTTTAAGGTCCTAGTTCTTGGATAAAAAGGGGTTGAGAAAATCTATTTAGTTGAAAAGGGGAAAGTTAATCCAATGTGAATGGAGGGCCTAATGCCACTATAGAGTGTCTTAAAGGGTGCGCGCACATAGTTTATGGCCAGGATGCATGAACCTAATGACCAATAATAACAACCCAAATGGTTCCTAAAGGCCAAGAATGTCCCAGTACCTTTTTAATTAGAAGTGATGTTATTGTAAATCACAATGTAAGTACCTTGGATTATGAATAGTGATGTGGAGAAAGAACAGAAGGGATAACCATGGACCATATTCAAAATATGGTTTTTGGTGTGCTTCTATGAAGGTGTATAGAAATTACAAATTATACTGTTTATAATGAAAATTCCTATAGTTGATAGGTCATATCAAGGATTCATATGCAGATCCATATCATGTGAATAGTATACATTGTCTAGAATAAGTTTCCTTAAGAATTGAATGTACTCATTACCATTATCCAAGGGAGGTTTGTAGAAATTCAAGCTTCTTAAATCAAGAAGTTTGTTTCATGAAAAGGAATCATTCAGAAAGAATGATGGAGTCATTTTTTTTATTATTCCTAACTATGTTTATATGATTCTCTTAAAAGGGGTAGAAATAGATGAGGACTTGTGGCTAGGTCTGGAATATATAGTCCAGAAATGTATCCTGAGATAGTAGGAGTGAATCCATTTATAGCCCCTTATATTGTAGGGGAATTTCCCAATGTCAAGTTATAATAATAAAAATATGTAATTTTATTCTGATGTTTTTTAGAGAACTACAGTATGATAGGTACTTTACATGGATCTAGATATCATGTTGGGAGACTGGGCCATGTTTAGGGAGCCACTATGAGTATTTTAAATTAATTTATGGTAGACTATGTGTCACATAGTTTAACATCATCTGACAAGGGCTCAAATAAAATTATCTTAAAATAGGTGTATCTTATCATAGAATAATTATGTGGATATATCACCAATTCTATGATGTGGACATTTTTTGTGTTCTATCCCTTCTTCATTAAGGTTTACAAATTATTTTGTACTGGAAACTCCTATGTGTATGATAGGAGTGCATTTTGGTTGATAGAATTTATAGATGGGACCTAGATATAGGATATAGTCATCACTACATGTCTGATTGAAGTTGGAATCATGTCATATGTGGTTCTTATAAACACTCCCTGTATTGATCTAGATTAAATATAGGAGAAAATATAGGGTAGTTTTGTTTTTGGGATTTTTGGTTGGACATAAGATCATAGATATTGGCACCATTATCTATCCTATCAGAACAATAATCAATCCACACATAGTTCTTGAAGATAATTCTCCCTGGAAAGATCTAACTAATTTTTAGGGAAAGGTTATTTTTAAGTATATTGTAAGTGAGGGAATTTTTATTGATGATTCCCATACAGATCTGGCTCATACAAGGGAGGGTCATTTTCATGTTTCTGGTTTTGAATGATCTTATTCATGTGTGAAATAAAATGAACTCTTATAAGTGATGAAAAAAGGAAAAGACTCATTGTGAATGAAGATTGATCTAGTCAAGAACCAATGTGAGGTTGGGGGATTTTTTATCTCTGTAGCTGGACCCTATTCAGAAATTCTGAGCATCACTATGTATCCTATGAGGATAGGAATCAAGACACATATAGTTATTATAGAGAAAGGTTCCTTGCATAAATCTGACTCATATTAAAGTAATATATTTCACTAATATCCTTTGGGCCTATGAATATTATGTTTTAATGATTCTTATATAGATATGGATCTTATGTGAAGAAATTGGGCCATGCATAAGAGGCCTCTCTAAGTAGTTTAAGGGCTTCTAGTTTAGACCATTTTTTATCTCGCCTTTGCTCATGGTGATCCAAGTTATGAAAAATGGGGTGATCATCCAAGACCTGTAATCTCATGTGAATCAAGATAAATTTTAGAAATAATAGGTAATTGAAGAATAAACTTCATCTTACTAGGGTACATGATAGGTAAATTTCAACACATGTCATTGGATTTGGTATCCATGATATGGAGGTTTTCACATAGTTTAATTTCTAGTGATGGGGAAATTTTCTCTGTATTTTAACACCTTACAATGAGGATGGTAACCATGTAGTTTATTGTCACATGGTGAAGAAATTTTATTCAATTTTATGTTATGCGACTATGATGAGGACAGTCTAGTTTAACATAATACAGTGAGGATGATGTACTTTTGTAGTTTAAATTCATAGATCTATGAAATATTTTTTGTGGTTTAAGTTGATATGGTAGGGATAATTATAACATGTAGTCTAACATCACATGAAAAGGACTTTAATGAACCAAAATAAAAATTGTATAACGTTTTTTAAGAAACTTTGAATTGGTGGTCGATGTATTATGTTCTCCATCCATAGAGTACAAGGATTAAGATCCATTATACTAGACCTTATTTATGATATAGAGTCCCTCCCATTCTAGCTTGAGCTTCAAAGGATTATTTTTTAGTATCATTAGAGTTCTAAGAACCAATACAATCTCTCCTTGAAGTAATAAATGAAGGAAAAATTTATTATTTAAATCATAAGAAACTCAGTTCTAATAAACTTCTAAGTTGCACAAAGTGCACAATCTATTCTCATCAATTCATTCCAAATCATTCATCCACTTTAGATACTATTAATCTTCAGATATATGGTCATATATAGTAATTTAAAGTGATAGAAGCTAGTACTTAATGGGAAATACTATATATATACCATATAAAAGTGAATATGGGGACTCTTATGTGGTAGTATAGATCATGGGGAGATAGGACCATGAAGTGTGCAAAATTTTATCAGGCCAAAACTTATTTTCATTACCCACCATATTCTAGAGTATATTATATAGATTCTTATTAAAATTATCAATCTTTATATTTTCCACAATATTGTAGTAGTATGAGTGGTTCGACTTAATTTCATATTGTTGATGCAACCTTTTCATCTCAGAAGAGAAGAAATTAGTGCCATTTTTCATCAATATTGTATTAGGGATGAAAAATCTTGTAATGATATTTATCTTCACAAAGATGATGATAGAATTTATCCCAACCACTGTAATGGATTTAGTCTCATTCTACTTAGAGAAGAAATCATTGGTAGCGAGGATGTACTTAAACTGCTAGACTATAGTTGGGGGATATGGGCCCATGATATATATTCCCCAATGGAAAAAGTCTAAGAATATTTGGTGCTATAAACCAATTATGGGGTTTAATGGATGAAGTTGAAGTGTATCTAATATGAATGAGCATAATTGTGAGATTATCTCCTCCTTAAATTCATATAAGGATGATTCCATAAAATCCTCATTTATAGAGGGTTTTATGAGCATTTGGGACACTATAGAGAGTAAAATTGACCACTTGACATTGGATCTATACTTTCTTTGATCGATCTGATAAAAGAGTGTCACTTTGGAGGTAGTTAAATATAGGGTAAATCTATCTAGTAGTAGTATCATTTGGTGAGGATATCGAATCAACTTGTTCAGAGGTGACATGGATCTCCCTAATCTATTCCCTATCCTTTTCAGTGAATAGGGATACTACCCTATGATGTGAAATGTTGATAACTATCTCATCTCAATTTGGATATAATGGGATGGTGGTTATATTATCCAACACATCTATCCTGGTTTTTTTTAAGCACAAACCATAAGAAAATATCAGCTCATGTGGGAATCCTACCCTCAACCCTCACACATAATCAAATAGGGGAATCAATTACTTTTTATAAATGGCATAGTTACCATTAATATTCTTGATCACTGACTCTAAATTTCCCTTGATAGTAGGCGAGTCACTAGTATTTTCAGAGCTAATTCTAAACCTACAATGAGGTCTTGGTACTCTGCTTCATTGTTGGTCCAACCTTCTAATAATAGGAAAGCATAGGCCAATACTACCTTAGTTGGGGAGATAATGTTGATACCCAAACCAAACTTATTGAGTTTTGGGTTCTCTATTCTTTTTACTACTGGGATTATGGACGTACCATCAAAATATATTTCTCAGGTTCGAGGGGTGTATTGAATGGAGAGTACCTCTTCATCGGGCAATTCGGTATCCATAGGTGTGATTCCTATGATGGGATGTACCATAAGGAATTATTATAATGCATTCTCATTGTCTGCCTTTTGTGGTATGAATTAGATATCAAACTATTACAAAATTACCTCCCATCATTCTTGTATTCTAGTTAACATTAATTCATTGAGTATGTACTTGATTGGGTTAATGTGAGAGACCAAACAGACCTCATGATGCAGCTGGTAGTGCTTCAATTTATAAACAGAAAAGATCAATGCAAAGAAATTATTTATGATATTGAAATATTAGGTCTCAGTATCTTTCATGGTTATATTGAGATATTAGAAACTATTTTATTTTCCTATATAATTATTTTGTTTTAGAATATCACCAAGCGACCAATCAAAGGATGAAATATATAAGATGAGTGGTTTCCCCTCTACTGGTGGAATCAACCTTGGTGAAATCGAGATGTATCACTTGATATTATTAAACACCTCCTAAAAATACTCATCTCACTAGTAAGTTACTCCCTTATTCATAAGCTTGGTAAAGGATAAGCACTTGCCAACAACGTTTTCTATGAAGCGACTAATGTAAACAAGGAATCCTTGAAGCCCTATTAACTATTTGAGATTATAAGGAGGTAGAATATTAAGGAACATAATAGTATTCTAAAGATCAAATTTGATTCCAAAATGGAATACTATTAAGCCACAAAACTTTCCTAAGGAAACCCCAATTGAATATTTCAGGGGGTTTATTTTCAGGCTATGATGTTATAACTTGTTAAATACTATATCTAAATTAATAAGATGTTCACAAATTTTTTGTGATTTAACCACCAAGTCATCTATATAACACTCCACATTATTACCCATAAATAGTTTAAAAATATAGTAAATAGAACATTGATATGTTGAATTATCATTCATCAAGATAAAGGGAATCACTCGATAACAGTAAACTCTTTGGGATGCCCTAAAGGAAGTCGTATACTTATATTTATGAGTCATTTTAATTTGTTTATATCCTGAATATACATACATAAAGGATAGGTTCTATTATCTTCTATTCACATTGATCAAAATTTTTGTAATTAGGGATGGGAAATTATCCTTTGATAAATACTAATCGAGATACTTCAAATCAAAACATACCCTAATATGTCTATTTTTCTTCTTAATAGATAAAATATTGGAAAGAAATTTTAGGTAATGAACCTCTTGAATGAATTAAAATTTGATAATCTTGTCGACTTCAGCTTCAAACTTGGTAACATGAGTTGGATTTATTCTTATGGATGCCTGATTATAACCAAAATTATCCTTGGGTAGGCATAGATGATGAGCATCCACAATGGGATCAAGTCTGAGAATTTTTGTATAATTCCATGTGAATACAAAATGATGTTTCTTCATAAAAGAGATATATATCTATTTTACATTAGGTAATTTGGAGGTAGTAATTATAGTAGGTCATAGGTCTTCCTTTATACCCCTTTCTAATCTCATCAATAGTGATGGAGACACCTTCATCAAATTCTAGAGGGGAATATCTGAGATCTTCTTCATCTTCCTTTTATAATTCAATATCAACAATATAGGATGATAAAGGAATGATTTAGGACTAAGAGACAATACAGGGAAATTATTTTCCTCTATAAATAATGGGGAGGAGACTCCATGTCCTGTGAGTAATGATGTATGAGCATTACGGTCTGAGGTACTCCAAATATTCTCTTATTTCTCAACATCTACCTTAACCTTGTTATAAGTAGGCAATTAAGGGACATTCTCAGGGACATAAGATTATATGAGATCATTTTTTATCTTCTATGAATGATGTGAGGAGGTGTATCCATACTCAAAAAGTGCCAATGCATGGGAATTATTATCAGAAATATTATAGATATCCTCTCTTTCTTTTCTTCTATTACTGGGGGTAGAAGAAATGTCAGCACTATAGGATTTGGGATATTTCTTAGGGGTTTTATATTTTCTACCATTGAAATTAGGAAATTTTCTGATTTGGATGGTGATACATGGGTATCCCTTTATTTTAGAGATAAATTAGGAGTACTTTTCCCCTTAGTATCATCATTATTATTGGGTTTAGATCTTTCTCCAGCATAGTTGGATTTATAAGGCATGAATGATATCATGAATATGGGAGGGAATGTTCCTAGGCTACGCATTTATATCTTACCTTGAGTTTTGAGGCTAATATGATCAAATATCTTTGTCTATGTGGTCTGAATATTGGTCAGACCATCCCTCATCTAGATATGTTCATGAGATAGATTAATTTTCATGGGTAGTATATTTGTCTCTTCCTCTATTAGTGGAACCCACTCTGTAATGGTAGTTGCTTGACCATAATATGATATGAAGATGATTGGATGCCCCATCCTTTTAGACGATATTCACATAACACGATGATTTCCTAAATCTATAGTGATTACCAAGATTTGATTAATGATATGTACATAATCTTTACTAAGTTTTTGTAATGGGTTAACATGATCCATATCCAAACCATTTGGATAAATGAATCGAGTGACCTCATTAGTCATGGGTTGTTTTCATTATATTTGGTAGAATCCTACATCAATGCACTATGAATTACAGGATTCAAAAGGTTATTTATCATCATAAAGGGTCATGATTAATCAATTAATAGATTATTTGAGAAACTGGTGATATGATGAGGGAACATTTTTATGATGATGCAAATAAAGCCTTCTTAAAAGGACATTGAAAGATGTGTTTTTTTAGACAATCATGAATTCAGAGTTAGGTATGAGATCCCTAAATTATTCTCTAATCTTGATTCATCTAAGAGGCTTCTATTAAATTTTTCATACACTTGTATCATCAAAGTAGAGGGAGATAAATTAGATTCGTTGTGTACTAATCATTAGAGTGTTCATACCAACGTGAGATTGAACCTGAAGCTATTATAAAAAAAACTCAATGGACATAAACATCATCCAACTTGTTAGATAAATATAAGGGCTGAATTTTCCCTTGGATAACGTTCTCCTTATCTTATTCTATGAAGGATATGATTACATAACATTCTTCAGAATCGATTTTTGCATGACATACTTCAATGGCAGCAACCTCAACTTCAAAATCTTTAGGGATTAAAAGGACCACTACAAGTGATTCTAAGATATATTTTGATAAATTAATGGCATCCTATATTAATATTTTTTATAAAAATACAACCAACTATTTAAAGATGTCATATTTCTGAGACAAGGGTCTACAATTCCCACCTTGAAGTTGCTCATTGGATTTAGGCTTGGGATGAAAAGTTTCTTATACTAGAAATTGTTTTTTATGATCTAAAATTGGGGTTTTTTTGAGTTGGATTGATCTCTAATTCCCATGTTATAATTCTAATTATGGGAATATTTTATTTCAATCGGTCTTCTTATATAGTCAAATTGGATCGAACTATCGATGACTCAATGGTAGGCCAGTGTTCCTCCGGAGAACATTGAAGTTATTATCATTGGGTTTTAATAGCATATATGGTTTTAGTGGGAAATTTTCTTGAATTTAAATATTTGTGTTGTCAAAATATTCCTTGAACCCATGGACTTGATGACCTCTCCCCTATATTCTTTTATTTTAAGGGGGAATCAGATTCATATGAATTTTCTACATCATCAGAGATCTGGGAGTGTTTGGACTGGTTTGGGCATCAATATAGGTTTACTTTATTGTAATTTATTCCTACCATTCCAGTTATTTTTTCTTTTATAGGGATGGTTCATGGGATATTGTGATGATTATGAAGTTGGTTACATTTTTGAAAAAGAAATTGGGGACTTTATTGTCTGTTAGAGCTATGCCTCGAGGATGGTGTATTCTCGGTTAACTTGTCATGAATCTACCATTTTCTAAAGGATGTATATAAAGAATAAACACTCCTAGATGGTATATCCTAATATGAGGTGGTGAGGAGAATAATTTAGGTGTCCATTAAGGATAACCTAAATAGAATACATGGGTTTTAGAAGCTTTAGAAAATTGTTTTCCTTGGATGTGATCAAATATCCAGGGACTTACTCATTTTGAAAAGAGTAAAATTTATTCTTTAATTTTTCATATGGATTATGTCTCTTCTATTTTATCCATTACTATTTAATATTATGTTGTTGTTGTTTTTTTCATTTAAGATGGGTAACCACATGATTTTTCAAAGGTTTAGGTTCTAAAACTAGTGTTAGATTTGGTTTAATCATAACAATTATTATTTTTTCTTTTTTAGTCCTATTTCCAAGAGATATTTTCATTGGATGATGCTTGGGATTTATCTTAAGAATATATTCTTCCAATTTATGTGCGACTATATAAATATCACATAACCCTCCCAACAACTTTACTGGGATTAGTGATGTTTTTAATTCATCACAGATATTTTCAATGAAAATACCTAGTAAATCTTCTTGAGGGAGATATGTGTTCAAAGAATAGGTTAGACCTTTACAACTATAAATAAAGTCTTTTACCATCTCATTTTTACATTTTTTGTAGTCAAGAGGTCAAGGACTATCATATTCCTCAATAGGGAGATTAATTGGTTGAGGAATTATTGATGGAGGTATTTCTATCCTATAATCAATCTGGATGGTAGATTGTTATACCATACAAATGTTGGTCTATATAGGGTCTATATGAAGCATCTGAGTTTTTTTACCTCCAATAATTTTAGGGTTCTCATCATGAGACCATATCAAGATAAAAAAATGTTTCAAATGCTATTCTAAGTCCCTAGTTCCATTAAAATATAGGAAAGTTATATTTTAAAAGTTGGTTAAAGGAGGAGTTTCACCCACCCGTTTAGGGTATGTCATTATTTTCAGTTTCACTGGTGAAAACCACCCCTCCATAAATTTCATTAAATCTCCCAATGGATCAATAGTGCCAATAAACTCTAGTGGAATATCTATTTGGGAATAAATTTTAGTAAGGGAAATGATTGGAGGATCCTGGCATGGTGGGCTTTCCTACGTTCATTGTTTATATCCATTGTGGATTTTCCTAGGGAATATTACTTGAAATGGTCTTGTATGATTCCCTAATGGAGGTAATTCTTGATATTTTTCAATCATTTGATCTATATAAATTAGTTTTCTAGATCCCACATTAGGTGTATGACTTGATTCTTCTCTTGTTGGTATGGCATACCCTTCTTATTGAGGGATTTTTTTTGAAAGTGGAATGTGAGTCTCCACTTAGAGAGTATACCCAAAGAGAATATTTCTTATGAGTAACTCAACATTGAGTATCCTTAATTACTTAATCTCTACCTCATAATAAGTGAATATTTCCTCAATTTTAGGTGGTTTAACTTCTTCGAGTAATGGATGGGACATATCCATGACCTTTCCCTTTTCTTCATTTGAAGCCTACTAGAGAGGTGGTAGATGATAATTTGAGGGAGATCTAAAATTTTAGTATGCCCTTGGTATTGGGTACAAACACCTCCTTCGACTACTTCATTTTGAACCATATTCTGAATATAATCATCATCTTACTACTCTTCTATATTGGATTAATGCTCCAAATTATCTGTGGAACCAACACTAATGACATTTACTGATGCATTATGTGTTACCATTATCAATTCCTCATTGTAAATTAAAGTTAATCAATTTCTTCTAGAATATCCATCAAGAGGTGAATCACAACTATCCTTTTCCTTTCCTCTATGGGAAAACCATTTTAGTTTGTGGCTTATACAATGCCTCACCTTCTCCTTCCATTATTCATCTTGAGATAGTTTTTAGAGAGTGATCCTAAGAGAATATCTAAACTTTTTTTTGATCGCATCCAAAAAAAGAGAGATGGGTCTCAATTTGAGAGAAATGTAGAGGTTCATTAAGTATCATGTCTTCTATCCTAGAGAATATTTACTTCCAAAGAGTAGTAAGAGGTTATGATAAAAATACCCCCATATCTATGGGTAAGGGATGAATTAGTCTCATCACTATAAATTATTGAATTCACTAACGATTTGATTATATTCTGGGTAGTAGTGGTGAAAAAAATTTATCCAATCCCTACAAGGTGGGGTTTCTCCTATACCACTGTCATTGTGACCACTGTTGTGGTTCTTATTATTTAGTAGGATTTTATTCGAACACGTGAAAGATATAGTGTATTCTCTATATATGAGATACTCTATGTTATAGGAAACACTTTAGCTGACGGTTTGGTCTTTCTCTAGTGAGATGCTTGTTTGACCTTTTCAAAATCCTAATGTAGGATTATTTTAATAACTCAATTTTATTGGGTTTTTTATTTATGATATTTAGAAATAACAGAACCCTATTGAGTATTCCAGGTATCAATATTAGGTATTATCCTTGAAATAATGACTTTACATGACATTATTCTTGGAGGTATCTATTGGTTGGAGAGAGGGTGAAATGAAACACTCCTTGTTTGACCCATCATATGATATTCACATCGGAGGGAGAATCATCAGTTATCTTATATATATTACTCAAAGCATAAAAAAAATCATATTATATATTATCATACTACTTTCCAAATTTAGGCGTTATGCCACTAAAGGGGTGTCTGAATCAATCTTTTAATGAAATTATTTTATTTACTTGACGTGGTTTGTGTATTCCGTGTAAGGTATAATTACTTCATATGATGAAGAATCATCCATTAATTTAGGGGAATATGGTGTATGCATTTCTTGGTCAATTTTTCTTGAATTTTTTACTCATAGGTGGATATAGGCCATAACATGACTTGTATGTTGTCTTTGTTCAGTTATTTTCTCATAAACAAGGTGTTCTGTTCATATTTTTTGAGTTATTCATCTACTTGTTCTGACTAGAGTGGTCATTTCCTGGCTTCCTTGTTTTGGAGAATAGGGATGATTAGAATCTTATATATTGTGGTGGAAGCTAAGAAATATAAGGGTGATTTGGATAATGATTGTTTCCTTGGGATGTATTCTAGTTGATAAAGAATATCACTAATTATATATAAGTAACTTCATGTATATGTCCTTAATATATCATGTGCCTCATGATATTAGGGATTTCTAAAAATTACTTCAGCAGGGGGAGGACCTTAATGTCAAATTAATATGTCACTATGGGGAGGACCTTCATAGTGAATGTTATTATAGATAGGACTACCATTATGGAATAATTTCAAAATGTGGTATACAATAGAAAGTACCCTCAAGGTGGATAGTGGCAAGGGGAGGACCTTATTATCATTTGATCTTCTGACCGTAAGGAGCATTTTCACTGTGATCATCATGAGAAAAGTTCATATGATCGGTCCTAATATTTCCATTAGGAGGATATTCATAGAGAGTGCTCTAGGGTTCACCTTCAAATCTACTTATAGTGATATTGAGATAAATACATTCACAACCATTGTTTCTTCCTCGATCTGACAATAAGTCACTTGTATCTTAGGCCAATGTTGACAAATGTTCAAGAGCCTCAAGAATTCTATAATCAATAAGGGCATAGATATGGGCCTTGACTAAATATTTAGGCTACCCTTGGTGGGATTTATTTTTGGATAATCTCTATTGGGAAGCCAAAGTCATGTTCTTAGCACAACGACTTTCATATATGGGAGCCTCCTTGGGTAACCCCATTGTTGTCATTGGACTAAGTCGATGGGTTTCTTTAAAATAAGAAAGATTATTCTCTAGAATTTTGGTTTCAATTAGGATATACTAATTACATTATGTGAACTTAATGGAAGTGGGAATATCTACATCATCCTTGGATACTGCTAGAATATATTGTCAAGTCTTTGTAAATTTGGTCAGAATATATGCCTACCCTAAAGTGGCCAATGAAATAGTTCATTAATCTCCAATTATAATAGGAATTTGTGCCTGATCCTATTATTCATTATTCATTAGTATATACTGATTATCCTCATAAATGGGAAAAGTTATGTGTTTCTTCTCCTAATTATCCCTTGATATATGTTTAAAAGCTGCTCTAGTAGTAGGTGTGGTAGTATGCACTTGTCCCTTGATGGTTTTTGGGGTATTTTAACAATAATTTATTAGTTATGCTTCTAATATATGTTAAAATCTCTATAATGTGGATGGGGGATATAGGTATTCCCATCCATCATCACAAAAAATGTGTTGATGGGCTTCTGTTGTGGGAATAGGTATATATTCATATTCTTTAGTGGGGGTCGGTATATGAGCCAGATCGTTTCCTCTAGTTTTTGCTAGAATATGCTGACAAGATTGATATGTGATTGTATTAATGTGTTTCATCCACTTGGTTGCATCTAGGATATTCCAAAAAGATTATTTTAATATTTCCAAAGTATTTTGGTAATCTTGTTATGTGTGGGTAGGGGTGTATCCCTATCATCCAGTTTCTATCAGGATATGTTGGGGGGATTCACTAGTGGAAGAAAATATATATTAATAATCCATATTATTGGAAGATCATTAATTCCAGTGAGATATACTAGATTCTTGGGTATAAATTATAGGATTGGGGGTTTCCTGTATGGTATCCTTAGTCAGCTCTTGAGTGGTAAGTGTTGTAAGGTGTTAATGGCAGTGGTTGTCAAGATCCCTCCTAAGTGTATCTTAAACTAGTGTGAAGTTATAGTTGACCTCCTGATCTGCCTTCCAAAGATAAGGGATCTATTTAGTTCTGTGATCTAAGGAGATACTCCCAAATTGGTTTTAGGTTGAGACAAATGACACCTTCTCCTTTATGACCTGTCATTGTGCAGACGGTCATTGAGTCTTTATGTCAAGTAGGTATTCTCATGCAACCTCCAGTGTTGGATTGGTACCTTTAAGGTGGTACTCTTAGATCAATGAATTTTTTACCTGGCATTGAAGGGGCTAGGTGGGTGACAAATTCCTTTGATTCGATGTGGCCCTAACTTGTTAAATTGCTGAGGTGAAGGTTTTTCAGTGAAAAGAAACTATTTGTATTAAATGGAGTTTTAGTGATGGAGATCCTAGGAGGGAATAAAGAACACCAAAAAAATAATTAATCAATGAGAATCACTAGTAATAAAACATTCTTAACTAATTTTGTGTGGGAAACTCAGTTATCTTGGTGATTAAAATATTCATGTTGAGTTCACACCATTTTTTGTTTCGATTCGAAACACGGTGACCTCACACTTGATTGTGAAGGGATAAGTGCGACCTCAAAATATTTTTTTGTCATTATTATTGTTTATAATGGTTTCTAATAGGTTTTACACATATAATATTAAACACCCAATGGGTCCCACATCTTTGAAAAGCTATGGAATTTCTCTCCAAAGGTAGGAATTCATTGGGGTTTCTTACCAATGATGCTTAGGAACTCACATTGGTTAAAAGGATGAGAGATCTGGATCATCACATTCTATTGGGGGGGGATTATTTCTTACTTTGGGATCCTCTTATATATTTATTTCATTTTATTGAATCCTTACCAAGTCCCCATATGTGACTGATTACCCTCATGAAAGTATTCATTTATTAGCATGTATTGATGTGAATGTCAGTACGTATTAGAGGTTTCCCATGGTCCTAAACATCTGTATGTATCAAAGGTTAAAAATTTATAACACCGCCTATATGTATCATAGGTTATCCATATTTATCTTACTATCACTTAACAATTCTTATTTATAAGTCACTATGGTTTAAAACTACACAGTTGGGGGCTCTAGAGTTTATCATCCTCTAAAAAGTCATCCTCCAATGGCCCAAAGGCCTTCATTTTTTATTTATTTTTGATAATCCACCTTTCAAGGGGTGAGTTGGAACCCTTACGAGGCACATGAAATGGGATCAAGCCCATGAAATGGGATCCTTATATATCATTTTTAAAGGAATCATAATCCATGTATTTTATTGTGGGGAATGATATAACTTTTAAGGTCATGTGACAAGGATCGATCCATGCAATTTAACATCATGTGGTAAGGATTACTAGGTGAAAGATGCCTAGTGATGGTTGGCATGGGACTTATATATAAGTATCCATTTTAGGTTGACCTTGAATGAATTGTTTCCCAAAAAGTATATGTTAGTCTCACAAGTAATATGAACCTATGAATATAGGTCTCCCCAAGAATACGTCCCAATGAGAATAATGTGATGTGACCCAGAGGGAATATGGATACCCATGTGGGGGAATGGTTTTATCAGGAATATGGAATGATAGAGGGGTGATCCATGGGTAATATGTCCATGGTGGAGGTGGATAAAATATTTTTGATATTCGGTTTTAACCTCAAAGAGGCATCTAACATATCCCATCAAAACATGAATCAAATTCCATGAAATTTAAAATGCACAATTTAAGGTCATGTGGAGGGACCGTATGATGTAGCTTAATGTCATGTGGTAAGAATGTTGTCGTGTATTTTAAGAACATGGGCCTTGGATATTGGCCATGCAGTTTAACATTATAATGTGGAGATGTTGGCTACACAGTTTAACATCGTTCTGGGTGGACTTTTTCCATGTATTTTAATATCATATTCTTGGGATGTTGGTGTCTTGAAAGGCATGAAAATAGATAATTAAATAGGGATTTCTCATATGAGGCTTTCATACAATACTTCTTTGGAAATATGTCCCTTTTAAGGAATGTATCATGGGGAATATGGACCTTTGAGGAGACAAATATGGTTTTTGGGGATTACACTTAGTAAGGAGGCCCATGATATAGTCAATTAAACGTACTAATAGCATGGTCTTATCAGATCTCTAATACCATGAGATTCATGATTGGTGTGATAAAAAAGAGATAACAGAATGTTAGGAACATTTCATGATATCCCAAAATTAGATTCAAAAGGGTCTTATTCACTAAGACTACCCATGAGGAATCTACTCCCTATCCACTTACAGAAAAGGGAGGGGATATGGATGGAAGGAGGATATGGAATCCCAGAAGAGAGGTTAGAGTCTTACTCTAGGTGGGATGTCCTTTTCCATATAGGAGTAGAGGATGGAATATTATAGGTTAGTCACTGTTAATAGTTCCGCTATCATGGCTTACACATCAGTTGTATAGGTGCGATTGGAAAGAAGAAGGTGTGGATTCCACCCGTTTCAGGCAACATGTAGGAGGCCTGCTCCCAATCAGGGGATTGCAAGGGTAGATATAGGGATTAAGTCAATTGTGGATACCTATATCCTTAGGTGGAATCAATCATCTATAAGGCACCTAGGATTATAGAACACAGATCTAGATTATCCATGTGTTTTTGTATGTTCCAAGGTAATTCTCATTGATTTCCTTTAGTGTAATGACCTAAACTTTTATAAATGAAATTCCCTTTTTGAATGAATAAATAAATTATTGTGTAGTGTAACTATAGAAAACACATGAAATAATTTGGTTATTTTGAACCATTATAAGTCATATCCTATCATATTTAAAATAATATTAAGAATCATAACCATTTAAAATATAGTCATTGTACAATGACCCTTAATATTACTATATTTAGGGTTATGATAAAGTACATTTGATACAGATAAAAGAAGAAATCACCCTGACCAAAAGGATAGTACCATATAAAACCCATTTGTAAAATCTTCTCAGGGAGATAGTATCATTAGCACTTTCCCTTAACCAAGGCCAAGATAAGACTCAATAACTAGAGCATGAGAGAAAACACTTACGAGATAAGGTCAAGCTTATGGAGATTAAGGCCCAAACCATGTTCATTGAACCACCCTAAGAAAATATCACCATCACACACCTTACCCATAGTTAATTCATTGATGTAATAAAAGGTTTATATATATAGACCTTGAAAATATTAATTTAAATATTTTTTAGTAAAAAAATGTTTATATTTATCTCTTTTTAATATTACTTTTTAAATGATTAAATAATAAATTTAATAAAAATTAGATTTTGATAAGAAAAAACAAAAAAATTATTTTTGAGAAATATGTAGTTTCAATCAAGACAATCTTTTTAATGAATTCAAAAAAAATATATTTTAATATAATATTAGTATTAAATAATATTTATTAAATATAAATGATTATATGTATTAAGGCATCATAAAAGCCCAAAAGTGATGCAATAAATACTATAAAGAGTATCCATGAACAAAATTATGTTTTTAATTTAAAATAATGTGTTTTTTAAGTTATTTAATAAATTTTATAAACCCTTAATGAATCCTCTAAAACCTATATTATATTTTAAGGTTTTATAATAAATTATTTATAAACATGAATTACTTCCACATCACCAAGGGAATTATTTTAATGTGTTAGATTATTAGAATTATAAAATAATGAAATCCAATCCTCTTTGGTAAAAACCATGGGAAAACCATCATAAGTTTTTCATCTTTGAATACTTTATCATATAGAGTCTAAAACCAATGTTTGAAAATTAATAAATAATTATCCTCTATTTTTTTATATAAACCCACACAACCTCACATTCATCTTTAATAAAAACTCTGGGATCATGAAATTACTCTTCCTTTACCACTCTAGGGTCCTCCCATGGTTTCATAAAGCTCTTAAGAAGTTCCTCTCAAGTTTTTAGAAGCATCCTCTCAGCGAAATGGAACCTCTCCTCCTCTTTATTCAAGAACCTTTCTTATATCATGACTTTTGATTTCCAATTTTTCAAGTTGGTATATTTTTTTACAAAACCCTCTTATTTTCATTATGATTACCAAGTAATTATATCCCCATTTATCTCTCATTCACCCCTTATATAAACATTTATGTACACCCATTTTGCTGATGAAATTATCCTATGATTTTCTATGCCAAACATTTGTATAGTGAATACCAGTCTCCATTTCCACTCAAGGGTATTCACCTAGTTGTACCAATCATTAATTTATTGGGTATTTACATGTATATAACCCACACTTCTTAATAATGGGGTAAAAATTGATGAAATACATCCTTATATTATATGATCCTTGTAGTAAACTTATGTATATACATGATATGAAAGTGATGGGGGAATAATTATAGATCCCTCCAAGGCATCGAGTAATGTTTTTATCTCATGAGGTTACATGTATGGTGAATGATAGGTTATTATAATAACGCTATGTTATGATTCCTTGTTTTTTTTCCTTGACTTATGTTTATGATGTCATGTTTTATGTTGTTTCCACATTCTATGTTTCCTTTATGTTATCATGATATATCATGCCTCATTATTCAATATTATGATCATCACCCCTCTTATATTACCTTGATATTCCTCTTGGATCACATGTACTTATTTACCTTGCACAACTATTTTTTATTCCCTTACCGGGATTTATATGTCACCCCTTTTTTATGTACATCCTCAGGTTATCTCATTCAAGTTTAGAAGAACAATGGAATTTTGAGAGCATGTTAAAGAAGTTTTCAATAATGTTGGTGTATTTATATTGAAATTTTCTATTCTATATAACTAATTTCACAATGAAACCATGTTTAATGATCTTCTAGGATTTCATCATGTGTACCATTATGTAATAAATCATGAATTAAGGTGTATTAGATATATGGGTTTTCATAGTTGGTATTAAAGGAAAGTCTAGTTATTTTTCATATTAGGATTAGAAAACTCTAGTGAATTCCTTATGGGATAAGTTTAAACATAGGAAAACAACCCTAAATTTTGGTAAATTATAGAGTAAATGGTTTCCAAGAAAATAAATCTTTGTATGGATACTACGAGTGGATGTGTCTCTGGCATAGTTATACCGAGGGATAATAACCCCAAAATGGGATCATTGAGCTAGGCTCAATCATCACCTGGTGAATGAAAATGAGACATGTTTCACATCTCATTTTTCACTCTTGGGATATATGTTTTGGTAAATTCATAATCTCATTACAAACTATTATTAAGGGAAAAATGCCTATAATATTTTATGGTTTTGAAATAGATCATGGATAACATAGATTGAAAACCTAGAAATTCATAAGTTAAAGAATATATGTCATTTATGAGTTATCAGTTTAATTTTCATTTTTTTCCATTTATGTGTTTAATAGTTTCAAAATAATCATCCCTAATTTTTCCTTTATTTTAATTCAATGACTAAAAATAGGAGAAACTGAGCCAACAAATAATGTAAGGGGTAATGTGATGACTTCCCAAATGAGATTCCCAACCTGATGGGATTAGAAATTGTGAAATTTCTTAAAATATTTTATTATTTAAGACATGTTTTGAAATTTTTTTAAATGAAACTTCAATCCTGAGGAATGCCTAAATCCTCTTAAGAAAAAGAAAGTTGCAATTGAGACCATTATGCGAAAAAGACCTCAAACTTTTTGTGGATATTTTGATCCCTTAATCACAAAGAAATGGATCATCTCTATTGAAAAGTTTTCCATACTTTAATTCTACATGAAAGAGATGGTTGTACTAGTTGTTTATAATATGGATGAAGAAAATGATCAATGGTGGATTTTGGTCAAAAATATGAATCTTGAGGAGAAGATCGAAGATAAGCAGTGAAAGGAAATCTAGAAAATGTTTTTCGATAAATATTTTCCTCACACTCTCCAACTGAAAATAGATAGGGACTTCCTTAGACTTAAAAAGGGATGATAAATCCTTTAGGGAATTCAAGGAAATTTTCACAATACTTACATGATATGCCTTTTGATTTTTCATTACCCTCAAAAGTAAAGTCGACTGCTTCTTTGATGGGTTAAAACTGAGTCTACAAAATTCCTTAGCCATTCGAGACTTTGAAATCTTTGATAATTTTATTTGATGTTTCCTCAAAGTCAAAATGGAGATCAGGGAATTTCAAGGGTGTATTGGTACTTGATACAAGAAGCATATAATGTTTTTTAATTCTAGCTATACGATGGAAAAAATATCATGGGGTTAATAATTTACACGATCCCACTTTTCAAAAGTGTGGGAAGAAATATCCCAGAAACTGCTTGAAGGGGACAAGGAAATGTTTTAAGCATGGAAATGAAGGGCGCCTAGCTAGTAATTATTTATGGGATAAACCCAATAATGTGATAGAATAAAATAATTCTCCATTAAACAATCATATTATCATCTAATATTTCAACTGCAAGGAATAAGGAAACTATATGAATCAATGACCTAAGATAAGGGTTTTTTACTACAAATGATAACAACAATATCCAAGGCCTAGAGAGCAAGGTAAAGTGTATTCCATCACAACTAATTAGGTGGATCCTGATAATGAAGTGGTGGTTGTTATTATATTTATTCATTCAAGGATGGAGATTTTAATATTTGATTCTATTTCTACACATTTTTTCATATCAGACATGTTTATTAGAAAGATTCAAGCAACACCTCAAAACATGGATGTTGAGTTATTGGTGAAGATGAAAAATGGGTCAATTATTGCATACCAAGCATACAACTCATACTATTTATAAATTTATGGGATGAATTTATATCAAAACTTTTTATACTCCCCTTAGAGAGACTTAATGATATTATGGGCATATATTTTCTTTCCTTGTATGTAGCCAACATAAATTTCCAAGAGAATGAAATCACCATCCTTATTGAAAATAATTATATGATTCTATACAAGTTCAAAGAGGATAATGATTATTATTT
The DNA here is from genome assembly GCA_963277665.1 of Viscum album. Taxonomy (NCBI): domain Eukaryota; kingdom Viridiplantae; phylum Streptophyta; class Magnoliopsida; order Santalales; family Viscaceae; genus Viscum; species Viscum album. The sequence continues at coordinate 18,758,054 of OY728119.1, read as the reverse complement.
GGTACCAAAATCTCAATCAAGGATATTATTTACTTATAATAAATCATATCTAACTCAAATTATTGATACTAAATAAAATATTATTCTTGATGACATTACCATTATAAGGTAATTTGCTGATGTGTTTCCCAAAAAAATCATAATCATCCTCTTAGACATGAGGTTGAGTTATCAATCAATCTAATACCTATATATTTTCTAATATCCAAAAATCCATATATAATGTACATTATTGAACTTGATGATCTGAATAAATAATTACAGTATAATCTAGACAAAGGGTTTATATGATCAAGCACTCTACCATGAGGTGCACTGGTTCTCTTAGTCAAGAAGAAGGATGGATCAATACACCTCTTAATTGATTATCATGATCTCAAAAAGATCACAATAAATAAAAAGTATCATCTTCCACATATTAATGACTCATTTGATCAACTACGTGGAGCACAATACTTCTCTAAGGTGGATCTTCAGTCAGGATATTATCAAGTAAAGGTGAAGAAGGAGGATATCCTCAAGACTATTTTTTGTACAAGGTACGGGTACTACAAGTTCATAGTGATATAATTTGGAGTCAATAATACTTTAGATATCATCATGCACATGATGAATGGATTATTTAGGGATTACCTCAAGAAATTTTTTGTAATATTTATAGACAATATTCTTATATACTTTAAAAGTAAGGAGGAACATGAGGAGCATTTGAATTTTTTGCTAAATTCATTGAAAAAGAAAAAGTTATTTGTGAAGTACAGTAAATTTGATTTTTTGATGGAAAAAGTAACCTTCTTGGGTCATTTTATCACCAATAAAGGGATATTTATAGATCCTTTAAAAACATAGGCAATTAAATAGTGCATGAGACCAACATTTGTGATGGAGATGCGTACTTTCCTTGGATTAGTTGGGTAATATCATCTATTTGTGAGAAACTTGTAATTATTGTAAATATCACTAAAAACTATTACTTGGAAGTGTGTCAAGTATGTCTGGACTAATGAATGTGAGTAGATCTTTAAAGATTTTAAGAATAGGCTAATCACTACACCTGTGCTCACATTACCCACAAGTGGGGAAGGATTTGTGATCTACACCAATGAGACCAAAAGGGGATATGGTTGTGTACTCATGAAATATGAAAATTTAATCACTTATACCTCCCACCAATTAAAGATCCATGAGAATAACTACCCAATGCATAATCTTTAATTAGTTGTAGTGATCTCTACATTTAATATTTGGAGACATTATCTCTATGGGTAAAAGTGTGACATATATACGGATAAAAAAAGCCTCTAGTATATATTTACACAAAAATAGATTAATATTCTCTAATGAAGGTGGTTAGAGCAGATCAAGGATTGTGATTTTCAATCCATTGCCATCATAAGGAGGAAAAAAAAGTGGTTGATGCTCAGAGTATAAAATATCTCACAACCCTATCCATGATGATGGTTATAAGGGATCTAATATTATTAGACTTCAAAAGGATGGAAAGAGAATAATAAAAGGATATTCATCTTACCTTTATCAAATAAATTATCAACCATACATTCTTGAGAGGATCAAGGAGTCTTAGAAAGATAATGAGTTACTTCATAAGAAGGTAGTGAATATTCCATAGTTTTACTTTGATGAAGATGAAGCTATAAGGTTTGGAATCCATATATGAATCTCATCAAAACCAAAACTAAATAGGGAACTTCTATATTATGTGAATAAATCATCCTTCTATATTAATCTAGAAATATATAATATGTAAAAATATTTTAACAAAAACTTATGGTGGGATAAAATAAAGATTTATATTTTAGAGGTTGTATCATGATTCTTGGTATGCCAATAATTCAAGGATGAATGAAATAATTCTAAGTTTATTATAAAATCATTATAAATACCAGTATGTAAATGGGAAAACATAACCATGAATTTCATCATAGGACTCCCCAGGACCCTTAAAGGAAATAACACCATCTGAGTGGTAGTCAACCACCTTACCAAGTCAGTACACTTCATTGCTATCATGGAATGTTTCTATCTTGACCAACTAACCAAGATATACATACTGGAAGTAGTAATAATTAATGAAGTCCTAGTCTCTATTATATATAATCAAGATCTAGGGTTTACCTCAAGGTTCTAGAGAAGCCTTTAGCAAGTGTTGGATACTGATATGATCTTTAACACTTCTTATCATCCTCATATAGATGATTATTCTGAATGAACCATTAAAACTCTATGGGATATACTGATATCATGGTCAATAGATTTATAGGGATATTGGGATCAACACCTTCCACTAGTTGAGTTCTTATATAACAAAGGATTTCATTCTAGAAATAAAATGGCACCTTATGAGGCTATATATGGGAAGAGGTGTTGGACTCCGACATAATGTGATACAGTTAGAGAGGGGAAGCTTATGGGACCTCATCTTATCCAATAGATGATAGATAAGGTTCAAACCATTCGATGTCATATGAAATATTCACAAAGTAAATATAAAAGCTATGCATACAATCATAAATGAGACTTAGAGTTTAAGGTCAAAGATAAATTATTCCTTTATATATCACTATGGAATAAATTCATGAGGTTTGGGAAGAATTTAAATCTTAGAACTATATACATCATCCCCTTTGAGATCCTTGATTGCATCGGAGCAGTGGCCTATCAACTAGAACTCCCACCTAACCTAACTCAATTACATGATTTGTTCCATGTATCCCTATTTAGGAAGTAAATTTTAGACCCCTTGCATATACTAAATCTAGAGGTAGTTCCATTGCATAATGATCTTTCATATAAGGAGCATCCAGTGAAGATATTAGATCTTAGAGATAAGTTTCTATGAAACAATACAACTAACTTGGTCAAAGTGTTATGGTAGAACCACAAGTTTGAGGAAGTAACAATAGAAATAGAAGGGGCAATAAAACAAAATTACCCTAATATATTATAGTGTAGGGGATGAAAATTTCAAGGGAGAAATTTATGAAGGGGGGATAATGTAACGACCTGAACATTTATAAATGAAATTTTATTTTTTAATTAATAAATGCATTATTAAGTATTGTAACTATAGAAAACACATGCAATACTTTGGTTATTTTGGACTGTTATAAGTTATATCATTTAATATTTAAAATACCATTAACCATAATAATTGTTGATAATATAACCATTATATAGTTACCATTAAGATAAATATATTTAGTTTTATGAAAAAATCCAACTGATATAGACGCACACCTTACCCTTAGGGTATTCACTAGTGTAATAAATGGTTGTTTATCTATACCCTAATAGTATGAATTTTTATATTTAATTTTTAATAAAAAATTATTATATTTATCCCTTTTTAATATTACTTTTTAAATGATTAAATAATGAGTTTGATAAAAAATAGATTTTGATATGATGAAACACAAATCGTATTTTTGAGAAATATATAGTTTTAATCAAGACACTTTTTTTAATGAATTAAAAAAATTATATTTTATTAAAACATTATTATTAAATAATATTTATTAATTTTAAATTATAACATAATTTTATGAAGTTAAATGTAATTGTTATAAGGGTCATAAAACTGTTATTATCCAAGAAACTAATATTTTTTAATAAATGGGAATTTTGGATTTAAAATTATAAAATATCATATTTATAGAATTAATTTAATGAAATAAATATTATTTTTTAAATCACACATTGGAATTATCTAATAGTTATTTTTTCATAATTTTTTGAGATAGTTGAATTTTTGGGTAAAATTTAAATACAATATAATTATCTGGTATGTATTATGACATTATAAAAGCCCAAAAGTGATGTAATAAATACTATAAAGAGTACCCATGAAAAAATTTATATTTAACCTTAAAAATATTTTTCTAATTATTTAATTAATTTTATAAACTCTTAATGAATCCTCCAAAACCAATATTATATTTTGTGGTTTTAAAATCAATTGTTTATAAACATGACTCCCTTCCACATCACCAAGGAAATTATTTCAATGTGGTTGGTACTTATAATTATAAAATAATGAAAATAAAACCTATTAGGTATAAACCATGGTCAAAAATCATGATAATGTTTTAGGTTTTGATTACTTTATCATATAGTGTCCATAAACCCAAGTTTAAATATTAATAAACAATTATCCTCCCTTTTTCTAAATAAACTCACCCAACATCCTATTACTCTTCACTAAAAACTCCTATAGAATTAAATTAATCAGAATTTTTCTCTATATAGTCATATCAAGGTTCCCCAATATCATATAAAGCTCCTATTAGGTGTTTAGAAGTGTTATCTCAAGGTAAGGGATCCTCGACTTTTTCTCTTTATTCAAGCACTTTATTTATGGAATGCCTTTTGAATTAGAATTGTTCAAGTTTTGATATGTTTTTAAAAATACCTATTATTGTACTTATGATTCCCAAGTATTGAGATCCCCATTTCTCTCTCATTCACCCCTTCTATAAACTTTTATGTACACCCGTTATGCTGCCAAAATTATCCTGTGATTTTTATGCCAAACATTTGAATAGTGAATACCCATATCCATTTACACTCAAGGGTATTCACCTAGTTTTACTTAGGCTTCATTGATTTAGGATATACATTTATATAACCTACACTACTTAATCATGGGATTAAAATTGATCAAATACATCTATATGTTATATGATCTATATGGCACACTTATGCATGTACATGATATGAAAGTGATAGGTGGGCCTGAAATTATATATCTCTCCAATGCATTAGGAATTTTTTTTATCTCATGATGTACCATTTATGGTGCATGGTAGGTTATCCTAATCACACTATGTTATTATGTCTTGTAAGTTATCCTTGACTTAGTTTTACGATTCCATGTTTTATGTTGTTCCCACATTCCTATGTTGTCTTTATATCATCATGTTATATGATGCCTCATTGTTTAAGATTATGATTCTCACCCATATTATGTTTCCTTGATATTTATCTTGGATACCATGTACTTTTTTACCTTATTTTAGGATTTTTCTATTGCCTTAATGGGATTTATAGTATAAGGACCCATCTTTAAAACATTACATAGTATTAAATTAAATGAATAATTCTCATTGAGGATCTTTTCAGGTTTAGAGTTTTAGAGAATTAGGACATAACTATTACATTTCAAAATATTAAAAAGTAGACACTTATACTCAGTTTCCATTTTTTTCATAAAATAAAAACTCTTAAAAATAAAGATGTCTAGTTCCATGTTTTAGACAGTATTTCTTTCCTTGATCCCATCCTTGAACCTATTCATCTTTAAGTCATGTGGGAAACATTTCAAAAACTTGGGATGAGCATAAAAATCTCAGTAAGGGATATAAAAATACAGAAAAAAAACATTATTCCATGTATAAATAAGAATCAATGAAATCATACTTTACTCATAAAACTTAAGCACTTTAACATACCTCATGAAATCATAAGATTTATGAATAAATCATAGAAATCATAAAACATAAAGATAACTTGAGGAATTAATAACATTTTTTCATAGGGAGTAACCCTCATGGTTACGTTTGGAATACCCATAGAAGTATATTCCCTAAATCTCTTCGGAGAAACCTTAGTGCTTAACTCCTTTGCGTTACCCAATGCATTAGAGAGCTATCTCGAGCTCACCCACCCTAGGTTTATCACGGAACCACCCTTATACGTAAACAATTCCCAATAACCATAACATAATCATAACATATAACACATGTATAAAGGAAATATAACATTTCCATATTCTAATATATCAAATCAAGATATTGAAATAAACAATGTTTTATCAAATCATTTTCAAAACCATTTAAAAAGAGATTTTTGAATCAAAGTGTCCCATACCACTTTGAAGCTTTTAAATGAATTATCATTTGAAAACATTAATTTCAATATAAATAAATCCTAAAACCCATTTTTAAAACATGGACATTAATGAGAAATATTTAGAAGAATAAATCTTTAAAACATTTAAAATGATATTTTAGTTAAAGAGTTTTTAATAAAAAGAGAGACACTTGAATACAAATAATTGAAGAATAACTTTTAATAATAACTTTATAATATCATGAGAATAAATGGATTCATGATATAATATGTCAAATGACAGTATGTACACCATATAAGAGTGAATTGGTGCATAACAACAATGAGTTCTCAGTGGAAACGTAAATTGAGGTGAAATCTATTATAAAGATGGTATCCTTAAATTAAGGATAAATCAATCACATAATTATGTGTGAAAAATATAAATACACCCAATATAAGTGGATATTAATTTTAAAAAAATCATAGGTCATTCAACATATTCATAGGATGACATATTCAAGAAAAATAAGTTGAAACCAAAGAATTGAAATTGGGTTAGGGAGTTCCCTTGTAAAAATTTGACAACCTAACAGCGTCACTTTAAAATTTAGAAAATGAGTTAATGAGATAAAAAGGGTATCTCATCACTTGGACATAAATTTTACATCAATAAGGATATAGAATAACATATCCCAACATAATAAGATTTAAATTAAAAGACATAACAAAAAGAAGTCTTTTAAAAAGAGGAGGGTGAAAGGTTCCCTTACTAATTTTGGTAACTTTCGAAATGTACACCCCATGAAAGAAGGGTCATACAATGAAGATTTAAATACCCATAAATGAAATTATTTTACACAAATAATACAATCATGGTAAGTACATACACCACAAAAAAATAAATAGTGGCAAATGTAGCATGAATCTCATGGGAATAAAAAGTGAGATAAAAACCCTTTACCTCGTTGTAATCAATCGAGTCGTATGACCAAAAGATAATATACACAAAATGAATCACATAATACCATGAATATAAATAGAATCATGATAATATATATGAAATGGCAGTACAAAATACACCACATTCAAAAAATAAGTGGCGAACAATGGAAATCTCTTGGAATTAAAAGTGAGATAAGAAATCTCCTTACAAAAATTCGGTAGCCTAACAACGCCACTTAAACATTCTTAAAATGAATTGATGAGAGAAATAGGGGGTCTCTCATCATATGAACATGAAAAGTACATTATGATGAATATAAAATAACATCCTCAACATAAGAACATGGAGCATAAAATAAATGACATAAAGGAGAATACATGAAAAGAAAGAGAGAGGTAGGATCCCTTACCTCAAGTCCGACTTGTCTTGTTCGTTTTTTTATATTCCTGAATAATAAACTTAGGTAAATTTATAATTGCTTAAGTAATTACTTTAAAGTTTATTATTCAATTCATATCACATATTATCATGTTATAATAATTAGTTAATTATGTGAGTTCATATCATACGTTTTGTCGATGTTCGGTACATGAGTCAAAAATAAACCGGTTTGAAGAGAATTGTCCATGTAGTTATAAGTAAATAATATCCAGAATGGTATTAATGATTTAAATATCATATATATCCAGTATATATTCAATTTATACTATTACATAATATTTGGAGATAAAAAATGAAATGCACTGTTCATGGAGACGGTAGGTCGTACGTACGCTTGAACGCTACTTTCATTTCTTTGTCATATTAAAGGAATTAAAACTAAATGAGACATATATATATTATAATTACATTATAATATATATGTTATATAGGTAACATAAGTTCATTAATTACATTCTTTATAAATTTCATGTTTGGTATGAACGAGTCACATCACTTGAGGGGGCGGTAGTCCACACTTCCTCAGATGAAATTATCACAGTTCCACAACATGAAAAGCATAACGATGTGATTTAAAAATAAAATTCAGAATCATATAGAAAAAATAAATACCATATATATCATATATAAATACAGTTACATCATAATGTCCACCATGAGAGGTGTTAAAAGAATATTGAATAATCATAATTTCGTGAGGCAGTAATTCGCCACCCACATAAACAGTATGTTCTTTAACCATTAGACAAAGGTGTATGTAAGTGTAGGTATAATCATTATCATGACAACATACTAGTATATTTAGGATACTGGTGTTATTATGGGATCAAATAATAAGAAGATAGTGGTGAGTGAAGAAGGAAAATAAAAGAAAGGAACTCGAGAGAAGACATTACCTCTAAATCGGGTAACTCTTTTTGATTTGAGCCAAAGGCTTCCTTAGAAAGACTTCTACCCAAAGTGAGGCTTCTAGAAATAAGAGAGGGATGTGGAGAGATAATATGAGCAGAGGTATGATGATCCAAGGGCTTGAGATGTGTGGGTAAGGGGGTAGAGTTGGGGGCCTTTTATAAGAGGGAGGAGGGTCACTTTTGGAAAGTCTTGAAATGTTACTTTATTATAAAATGATTTTCGGATTCAAAAGGTCAAACAATGATATATTTTGAGGATAAGGTGATAAGGGTTTAAAATCCACCCATCAAATAGGTTTTTGATAAGTTTAAGTTATATATTTTACCTTATCATTTCATTTTATTTAAATTGTTCATTAATGAGGTAATCACTGCATCATCATGGTGTCATAAATAATTTAATTTATTTGATGTCTAAAAATTATAAAACAAATTACCATGATGTAGGAAATATTTTTATATTTCTAAATAATATTTATAGTTAAAAATATAACTTATATAACCCCATGTAAAAATTGTTTTAATAAAACAATACATGTTTGTGACATTTTTATTTTTACTTTAAATAAAAAGTTATTAATGTCATTATCATACCCAAGTGGCTCCATGGGGTACCCAAATTGACCCATGTATTGTCTTGGTCGGCCATGACTCATTAAATAAGGGTAGGACAAGTGTAAAGGTAATTTCATATTATTATAACATTATTTTTACCTTAAATTACACTAATTACCTTTAATCGTGGTTAATAAGAGTCAAAAGTTACTATTCACCAAAAATTATTTTCATCCCATTAAACCACATATTACTTACTAATGAAAACCATGTATGTCGTATTTTTGAAATTCAATTCACAGAATTGGTAAAATTTCATTTAAACGAAAAATCAGTTTTTTAACTACCACTTAGTGGTTTCACTATTCATCAAAAATTGATGTTTTTCAGAAAAATACCAAAAATTCACCCTAAGATATATTTTATATTCAAAATTCAAAAATTATTTCCATTTTACCAAATTCAAAACATAGAAGTTTCATTAATAAATTATATAGTTAATTCTTGCTGTCAAAACAAATAGCGTGTTTTTAAGAAACAATATCTATCAAAAGATTGATACTTGTTTATGTCCATTTTCAAAATGAAATTAATTATAATGACCACCATTGGATTAAATGGTAAAAATATATTATAATTACACGTTAAACCCAATTAAAAAGATAATCTTACCATAGGAATAAATTAGATTAAAAAGGAGGCTTTGAATTAAAATACAACATTTTTCATTATTCACTAAAAAATGAACTTTATCAGAAAAATACCAAAAATTTACACAAAGTAAATTTTGATGTCTTGATTATAAAGAAGGATTATATTTTTTCAAATATATAATATAAAAGTGAAAAAAGGTAGATTTAAAAAGGGTTCACCATCAAAAGGCGGTTAATCGACCTTTTAAAGAATATTAGAATATTTATGCTTAAAATTAGATTCATTCGCATTTTAAGCCTCTATAATTTATTGGATAAATGTATAAATATTTACCAAACATATATAATCAATTTTTAGTTAGTTATTTTCATTCCCTCTATTACAACGTCTAGGTGTTAACTGCCATTTAAAATAATATTATTATACTATTAGTGTGCAACGTAAGATTTCAAAGAAACTCATTGTTGCGTATTGGGTATGCCATCAAACATATCATACCCTTTAAAGTAATATTAATATTTTATTCACAAATACTAATAAATATGAAAATTTCATATTCTTTATTTACCTGGGATGTTACATATAGATCACCCCTTTTTTATGTACATTCCCCGTGTTATCCTGTGTAGTTCTAGAAGAATGACAGAATTTTAGTAGCATGTTAAGAAATTTTTCTATAATATTATTGTATTTCCATTGAAAGTTTCTATTCTATGTTCCTATTTTCCCAATGAAACTAGGCTTCATGATCTTCTGGGATTGTATTGTGTACCTTTTATGTGATAAATTATGAATTATGGTGTATTAAAGATATGGGTTGTCATATTAAGATTTAAACACCCATTATCAAGGGAATGAAGTATTAAAAAACCCATAGAGACCTTATCTATTAAGGGATACACAATAGAGGAACTTTTTATGAAGGGAATGCGGGATCAAAATATGATCATGTTGGTGTTCATACCTTGATTCTATGCATTTGTTGGATTTAGAGGAGTCCTTGATAATTAGGGAACCAAATGGAAAATTTGGGAGAAGAAGTGTCCTACCATTAAATCCAGGGCTTTCATGGTGCTTATGTATGAGAGTGGGAGATAATTCTTTTTCATAGTGAAATGGAGAGAAGAATACCGCACCCAATTAATACTTTAGTGAGTGGAAAGGCTCCGCACAAGTAACAATAGGGTAAAGAGATGTGACCTCCGACCAAGTGATGCTAGGGTGAAGTAATGTGAAATTTTCTCAAGCGATGCTAGGATGAAGTGATGTTACCTTCACCCAATTTATGTTAGGGAAAAGTGATTATCCAGGTGATAGGTCTTAGGAGAATCTTCACCCTATCTAAAGGGGGTCTCTATGGACACATTTGGAAGAGGGGCATGCAAGTGTATATTTAAGTAAGGGTCATTCACCCTAGTGTTATTATACTAGGAAGGAAGTGGTTCCTTGAAAAGTTCCTAGGTGTTTTATACCTTTAAGTAACTCAAATAACTTATGTTTTGGTCAACTACCTTCACTTTAGGGATTGAATAAGCTACCTGGGGGGTTTGAGGACTTAGGTGAGAGAATAGGGTGAGCAAAGCTTCAGGTTATCTATTGGTCTTCAAAAAAGGTAAAAATGAGGAGCCTAAGGGTCATATAAATAGGAAAGTTCAGAACCATGGGTGAAGTTGGTATCTCATTCTAGTGAGTCACACAGCTAAAACATGGTTGAGGTACTTATTCATGCAAGTTTCATGTGTAGGGCCAACCTGGGCGTACTTCAAGAGTTTTAAGGAAGAGTTCATCACCTTTCTGAATGTATTTTCCTTAATTATATTGAGGTATTCCTTCTTCAAGATCTTCACCCTTTTCATAAAAGGAGAGTGATAATAACATATTTTTTCAAAAGGATTTTAGAATATATATGAAATGATTTTTAAATATGGTTTCACAAGTTTTCACATATGATATGATGTAAAGTTAAATATGATCTAAGTATATTAATATTCCATACAAGTGGGAGATTGTTTGAAATATTTACTAAAGTTAAAACCATAGTGTTGTGGTCAAAACAACATCATGGATTGTGCTAAGGTAAACCACGTCATGGTTTATATCGCCACTATTGGTTTTGGGAACAACAGAAGCGTATAGAGGTGGGTGATATATTAAAATTTATTTTAATAATCATTTCCTAAAACCAAGAGTGAGGATCTTACACATCAAATTTATAATCAATTTATTTAATATTTGAATAAATAAATACCTGGGCTTAGGAACTTTTTTCGTTGATGAATTTTGATCATCCGAAAGGACCATTTCAGATTACCTTCGTTGCATTGTGAGGATCCTATGATAGAATCCCTCTAATGGTGATCCACATGTATTCTTATGATCTCTGAGAAACACCACTAGGTCTACGGGTTCTAGAACAGCGTGTCAAATGTCATGGGTTTTCATTATTGATCACTTTCTATTTGGCCTCGAAGAAATCTCTCTTTCACTTCTCATTCTTGAGATAGGATATAATGAGGAGTTGAGAGAGAATTTTTTGTGTGCAACAATTCTCTATTATTAATTTTGGATATTGCATACAATAGACATAACCCTCTATTTATAGAGTTAGGATTCAAGTTAAAATATTATTTAATTTCATATTGTCCATTAAATAACATTTATTACCTTTAATAAACCTCATTCCACATAATAATAATTATATTATTATTATTTTGTGGTGCACGCCAACTTGTGTAATAACAAATATTATGTAATGGTCTTGTAAACTAATATTTATCTCCGGACTCAATATTGGTTTGTTCGAACTCTTATATAAATTATTGAAAAACCTAATAAATATTTTATTCACAGTCTAGAGAATAAATATTTATTAAAATATTTAATAAATAAAATAAATATTTTATTCACATGTTAGAGAATAAATATTTATTTAATTTATTTGATCAATATGACTTGAATAAAATTATTCATTGTACTTGAGAATAATATTTATTAAATTAATTAAACTCAAATATAATTTAATCAAGATCAATGGAAACACTTAGAGTGTGACCCTCTAGGATTCTCTCTTGTTTTCATTAGGTGGGCTTGCCTAAAGTCCATGATTACTATCTATCAACGGGTCAAGGCACCCAAGTGAAAGAACTTAATGTCACAATGTCGATAACCATATATTAATGCTCATTGTGTAATATAATTCATTTGTTGCAATATCTCATCAAGCATGTTTCATAACTGTATCACCAACCTATATGCTCAATAGGCCTTTCTTTGACTATCTGAAATAAAAATGTCATTATAACATGGCCATAGAATTTAATCTGGTGGTTCTATTCCAATCAAAGGTATGAGATTTCAGATTCCATTAATATGGAAGAGACAAATACTTTATTTACTTATTCATTAATGACATGTCACTCGTGACGCACCCAACATATCCAACTTTTTCATGAAATTTTATCATCATGGTTTATGAAATATATTTGTGACATGAATTAATAATAATCTTAAAGTCTAAGGATATAACAACCCTACTTTTTATTACACACTTAAACATGATTTATTACATAAAATTTCACTTAATACATCCCATAATATTGAGAGGTGTAGTATCTTTAGGGCATAGTAACATTACATGACAACTTAAGACATAAAAATACATCTTTATTGAAAACTTATTTTACATGACCACAACATTCCTTCATACTTAGCATTGCATAGGATAACCTGAGGACATACATAAGAAAAGGATGAGCTATAAAGACCAGTAAGGGAGTAAAAAAGGTATAACATGAAGAATACAATACATGTTAGGCAATAGTCATATCAATGGATCGTAAGAGAAACATGAACATAAAGGCACAATATAGCATGATTATCATAACATGGATATGTGGCAACAACATTTAACATTATATTAGCATGAGCCAAGGCTCTTTGCACATAGATAATTAGTAAACCCTCATTACACTTGAATTATCATGATTAAACCCTCATTGCACATGGTGTGTCATGATACCATTCTTTACCCAATGCATTGGTGCGCTATCAGGGCACACCCTTCTTAATCATTTCATTTCATGCATAAGTGTGCCACGTAGATCATACAACATGGATTCATTAAAAATCATAATTTATACCATGAATAAGAGATGTGGAATACATAAATTTAAGTCCTAAATCAAAAATTACATGTGCATAAAGGTGAATACCCTTGATAGAGAAATGGATATGGTATTCACTTACACGGTGATTTTAGCATGGAAATTTTGGTGTAACTTCGACATCATAACGACGTCAAATAGAAATCATAAAATAGGTTTATGAGAGAGAAATGAGTATATCATAATTTATAAATTAAATGGACAGTAATGGGTTCATGGAATATAATATACCAACATATGTAATGGGATATAGATGCATAATATAAAATAATTGCATGAATGTAAATGAGGAGAGAGAAATACCTTACGGAATTTCAGCATGGTAATGGGTGTGAATGGTAGGAATTTATGAGAGATAAAGGGGTATATCATCATTAAAACATAAGAAGTTAAGTATAGGGTAGGTTATAAATAATACCCCATCATTTTAAATTGAAAATAAAAGGTCATAACAATATAAGGAAACTTAGACATAAATAGGGAAGGAAGGAAGGTGAGGATCCCTTACTTAGAAGTGTGATCCCAAAGGATTGGGAGAGGATTAAGAGAGGCTTATTGGGAGCTTGGGGTGCCTTGGGAGGATTCTAGAGAGATTATAGAATAGATTGGTCGAGATAAAAATGGTTTTAGTGAAGAGGAATGGGAGATTTAGTGGGTTTATATAGGAAAGGAGAGGGAATTCTTTATTATTTAGGTTTTGGACACTACACATTAAACTAATCAAAACCACAAACCATCCCATGGTTTTTTCCCATGGTTTCTTCAGAATTGGAGTGGAAAGAATTATTTTATAAGTACAATGGCCTAACTTATTAAAATATTAGGATTTATTATGTGGAGGTTAGTCACACTCTCAAGGAAATCATTTTAAAATGATAAAATGTTTTGTAAGTCTTGGAGGGTCTTCTAGGGCATTTTAAAATAAATAAAACAGACTAAAATCTCATTATTTTAAAGGTAAAACATATATTGTCTGAATATACCTTTTATAGTATTTTATTACATCACCATTGGGTCATTATGATGTCATAAAACACATTATATATTTAAACGGTGTTTAATTTTTACCCAAAAATTCGATTGTCTCAGAAAATTATAAAAAATTCACTATTGGATAATTGCGACATCCTGGTTCCAAAAATAATATTCATTTTATCTAAATAATTTTCTAAATATGTGAATTTTTACTTTTAAAATAAAAACCTACATTTATCGAAAATTCATGGGTTTTGATAAAAAAAGCTTTCAAACCTTAATAAAAATTACAATTGTATTCATAAAAATTATACTATCATTTATATTTAATAAAAATTAATTTAGTAATAATATTTAATTAAAATATTATTTAATTCAAAAATTCATTAATTCGTTAAAATATATTTATTAATTGAATATTAACTAAAAATACGATTTGTACTTTAAAAACCATTTACAAAGTAACAATAATAAAATGAATGTATATTATTTATACAAAAATAAAGCACATAATAATAGTTCTAGGGTCTTATTACATAACCCCTTATAAAACTTGCATAAGACCTAAGAGTAAGGTGTGTGATGGTAACAGACTCTTGGGGTGGCTTAGATAACATCGCTCGAGTGGTAATCTCTATTAACTTCCACTTCTCCCATAAGCGAATCCATTCAAGCTTAACGTGTTGAAGCTCAGTTTGGGAATGGTCAAGAGAGAAGCCCAGTGACGCCACCTCCTTTCTGAGATTTGGAAAATGGGATTTATATGGAGCAATTCTACTTTATGAGGCCATCACTTCCTTTTTCTAAGTAAATTGGATTTGTTGAAGCTCTATATTTATACTAATCATGTGATAACTGTTCAACGGCTGTATTAGAAATGATAAAAATTATTAATGATATTTTAAAATCCAAAAAAATAAAATCAAAGAAGTGAATATGTTTTATATAACCATTTTACATAATAATACATTTAATTATATCAAGAGGATTTTTCATTAATAAAATTTTGGGTCGTTACAAAGGATCATCACACACACTCTTAGATAGAAATATCCAATGACACCAAAACATGTAGAATTCCTATTGGCAGGTCTAATCTCATAATCTCCTATCTTGAAGATAAACAAGTGAAAAATTCATGATAAGAAGACTCATATAATTACGAGTACTCGAACTTTATAGTCTATGTAATATGTGTCCTATCATAGTATGTTATCCAACCGCAGAACATTATTTGAGAATATCATTATAGAATATCAAGGTTATCATCATATTGGGGAAATGTTATGACCTTATCAATGTGACATATACTCTAGGTCATTATTACATTAGATTCATGTATAAAAACAAATAATATGTAGTAATTAGTTTTATTAATATTCAATACATTAAATATTCATGTAATCAAAGTACAAAAATTTAGTTTGAGGACACAAACTCTAACAAACTCCCACTTGTACTAGACATAACTACCTATGACCTTCAGTCTGTTAGACCCCACATGATAGTCATGTTTCTGCTAATTCAAGGATTTATTCAAGGGTTCCTCCATGTTATTTTCTGTGTAAATATTTCTCATTGCAACCTCACCTCTCTGAGAAAAATCCCTCAAGATATGATACTTATAAAGTATGTGATTCGACTACTGATGTGACCTTAGATACTTTTCAAGATCCACTACTATAGTATTATCACAATAGAGTGTGATAGGATATTTATTACTAGGTACCACATCAAGATCTTGGATGAAGTTGTGCATTCATACTACTTCTTTAGTTGCCTCATAAGTCACAACATACTTGGACTCTGCTATAGAATCTACAACCATAGCCTGATTTGAGATCTTCCAGCTCACATAACCTCCATTAAAAGTGAATATGTATCATTTTTTTGACTTCATGTCATCTTGATCAGTTTGGAAACTATCATCTGCATATCCTATAGTGACTATTTACTCATCTCCTCTATAAACTAGGAACATTTCCTTAGTATGCCTCTAATACTTAAGGATTGTCTTGATGTCATCCAATAGTGATCACTTGGATTATCTTAATATCTTCCTACCACACTTAATGTGTATGGGACATCAAGTATAGTACATAGAATAACATACATGACTGACCCAATCACTGATGCGTATAGAATCCTTATCATTCTGTTTCTTTCCTCATGTGTCTGAGGAAAAATTTTTCTTGGAAAGTTGAATGTCATGTGGTGCTGGAAACAATCCCCTCTTAGATTATTCCATACTAAATGTCTTAGGTATCTTGTCAATGTATGTACTTTGAATTAGGATAACAAAACTCTTGGATATATCATGATGGTTCTTGATCCCAATAATATATGTTGTCTCGCCTAAGTCCTTCATAGAGAAGCATTTATTCAACTATGCCTTAACAAGATGTAAGACTAGAATTTCATTTCCAATGAGTAATATCTCATCAACATGTGATATTAAGAAAAAAAATCCACTCCCACTATCCCATTTATAGACATACGGATCAAATTCTTTATTTTTGAAACCAAATTCCATTATATCCCCATCAAAATGAATGTTCTATGAGCTAGATGCTTTATTTAATCTATAAATGGATCTTTGAAACTGGTATACCTTGTTGGAATCATTTGGAGTCACAAACCCTTTGTACCATGTCATATAGACATATTTATGAAGGTTCCCATTAAGGAATTATATTTTGATATCCATTTTTCAAATCTCATAATAATGGAAATTCATAATGGAAAGTATAATTTTATGGATTTTTGCATTGAAACTGGTGAAAAGGTTTCATTATAGTTAATTTCTTGACATTGTTTAAACCCTTTTGAAACCAGTCGCGCCTTATAGGTATTGAATTATCCTTTCATGTCTAGTTTCTTCTTGAATACCCATTTGCAACCAATGGGATTTACATCTACCATAAGGTCTACCAAAATCCAAACTTAGTTTTGGTACATGGAATCCATTTCAAAATTCATGGATTCTTTCCACTTGGAAACATCTGTGCTACTTACCTCTTCCTTGTAGGTTAGAGGATCATTATTATCAACTAATAATGAGTCACCATCCTTAGTGACTAGAAAACAATATCGTTCTGGTTCTCTAACCTCTTTAGTACTCCTACACAGTAATTGTGTCTCTCGAACAACTTCTTCTTCCACGGGGCTTTGTGGAATTTGTTCCTATTACAACTCTTTTGTATCTTGAGCCTAGACTTAATTAAAGTATATATTAATCCCACTATCTCTTTTAGTGATAATATTAACCTCAGGAAATTGGGGGCTTCTATCAACCACAACCTTTTTCTCTGAAGGATCGTATAGGTAGTATCCTTTTCTTCTTTAGGATATCCTATAAAGATATACTTTGTGTCTTGGAGTGAAAGCTTGTTACCTGAAGAGGCGTTAAAAAAAATTCCAACCCCACACGTGTAAGTAAGAAAACAAAATTTTATTTCCATTCAATAATTGGTATGGTATACCGTATGTTTCTTTAGTTGGCACTCAGTTTAGTACGTATGCTACTGTTTATAATGTACATCCCCAAAAGAATAATTGAATACACGCATGACTCATCATTGATCTTACTATGTCCAATAATTTTTGGTTCCTCCTTCCACTTACACCATTCCACTAAGGAGTATAAGGAGGAGTGATTTTTGATAATATCCCGAACTCCCATAGATAATAAATGAATTCTTGGTTAAGATATTCTCCACCACGGTCTAAGAAAAGTTTCTTAATCTTCTTACTAAGATGGTTCTCAACTTTATTCTTGTATTCCTTTAATTTGACAAAAGAATCTGACTTATACCTAATTAAGTATACATATACATGTCTACTAAAATCATCAGTAAAAGTTATTAAGTATGAGTACCCACCCCTTTCTTCAACAGGAAATGGTCCACACACATCAGTATGAACTAATTCAAGAAGATATTTAGCCCTTTCACCATTCCAAATAAATGGGGATTTTTTCATTTTTCCTTGTAAACTTGTGTGACATACACCAGGTGGTTTTAGTTAAAAATAATCTAAATATCCATCTTGATGTAGTTTATTTAAGCGATTTTTATTTACATGACCTAGCTGGTGATGCCAAAGTTGGGTGTGGTATGAGTCATGTGAAATAACTTCATTATCTATTTTCATTATTTGGTTCTTGTAATCCAACACATAAATATCATTATTTAAAGGTGTATTACTATAAAAAATTATATCTTTATAAAAGAAGAAACATTTATTCCCAAATTTGAAAATAAATCCATCTGTATTAAGTATGGATACAAAAATAATATTTTTGATAACTAAAGGCACATAATAACAACCCTTCAAAACCAAGATCATTCTATTTGGAAATGTGAGGTGGTAGTACTTGATAGTTATAGTAGTAAGTTTAACTTCGTTGGCTACTTGAAGATCTAACTCTCCTCAGTCAATATTTCTGAATCTACATGGTTTCTATATTTGAATACATATGTGAGAACCACAAGCTATATCTAATACCCAATCTGTAGAAAGAGATAAATTTCACTTGATAAAAATGTACCTAAATATTCCCATTTCTTCTTTGGTTGGGTTCAGTTTTTCTTCCAGTGACCCTTCTTTCCACAAGTGAAACAAACAGCATCTTATTCCCTTCCTTTCCCCTTAATCTTCCTATTCTTGGAAGGGCGTAAAGAATATTTGGGCTTAAATCTATTTGGTTTCCATTTTTTTCACCATAATCATGGAAGGTTTTTCATGCTTCGTATCCTTATCTACTTGGTAAAGAAGAGTAATAAGATCTGACAGATACTTCTCAATGTTTTTCATATTAAAATTTACAACAAAACAGGACAAAGTCGGAGGTAGTGATGCTAGAATGAGGTTGGTTACCAGTTATTCAAAGATTTTAAACCCTAAAACCTCTAACCACTCAATGTATCCAATGATATTGACTACATGAAGCCTAAATGGTGCACCCTCTCCAAGATTTCTTTTAAAGAGTGCCTTGGAAATCTCAAAGTGTTCCTATTTATCTCTCTCTTGGTAAAGACCATGGAGGTTCTCAATCATGTTATACGCATCCTTATTTTTTGTGATACTTCATTAATTTACTAAACATAGATGAATGAATAAATCATTGAATGTAAACTGAATCACTCAAATGTTTTTCGTTGACAAGGAACTCTTTATCACTCACCTATTTAACAGGTGGATCAGGCATTGAGGATTTTAACATGTAATATTTGTGTTCATGGTGTAGCATAACCCGAAGGCGTCTAAACCAATTCTGGAAGTTACTACCAGTTATGAGGTTATCTTTCTCCAATTTTGATCATGGGGATAGTTTGGATGATGAACTTTTCATTTTATTCTAAAATTAAAAAGAGTATATTATTAGTATTGTGTTTGATTAAAAAATAAGTGAGATATAATAAATTAAATGTTTTATTTATTTATTTATTAAATATATCACTATTTTATCAAGTCTCAATATCCATTACCATTAAACTCAGAATGTCTAGTTACTTTAACATTCTAGTAGAAAGGATTTTCAATACTTTTCTTAGTGATATAGACTTTGGCCATGAAAACCATAATAAAGTAATTAGGTAGGTGGTCTTGCCAACTACGGACTTGCAACTGCTTGATCTGTTGAGTGGATTCACTATTACCAAACAAGATTTTAATAGTGCTGGTATTTATTAGTACTCTTTTTAGCCCTAATAAAGGGTACCCTTCATCAGTGCTTTATTTTTAGTGCTAATAAAGATACCCTTATCAGCACTTCATTTTTAGCACTGATAAATGACACCCTTTATCAGTGCTATATTTTTAGCACTCATAAAGGAATTATTTATCAACAGTTTTCTAGCACTGATAAAGGTCTAAATAAATAAAAAATAAAAAATGATTTTATAAAAAAAATATTACAAATTTTATTAATTAAATAATTATTGATAAAAATGAATAAATTGATTATACTATATATAAATTATAAATACTAATAAATAGTATGTATTAAATATATAGATATGTTCCAAATTAAAATTAAACAAATAAAAATTAAAAATAATTAAATTGAGAAAAATATTAAACATTTTATTAATTAGATAATTATTGATAATGTTAATAAATAGTATATATTAAATATATAGATATATATTAATATATATAAATATGATTTATATAATACAAAATATTATTTATGATTTACATTAAATATTAATATATTTAGTGAATAATGGTTTATAATTAAAAATTAATATGAATTTAAAATACTGACTAATTGCATGAGTAATGGATATAATTGAATGATGTTTGATTTTTCAATTTACAACATAGATCAAATATATTATATTGATTTTATATATATATATAATTAATGCATTTTTATATACATATGCACACACACAAATATTTTTTGAGGAATTTAATCAATTTATATTATTTATTTTATATATATTTATTTACTATATTTTAATATTTTTTATATGTATTCATCTTTATTTCAATATATATACAATTTTTTAATGGTTTATATTAATCAAAATTATCCAAATTTTCAATATTGTACTCATTTTTAATTTATCAATTTTACTCATTTTTAACATGCATGAATTTAAGATTAAATATTCATTAATAATATTAAAAATAAATCTTCAAGAAAATATTTATAAATAAAATATTTATAAATGTATATTTACTATTTTTATACATTTATAATTATAAAAAATAAATAATTTTTGTTTAAAAAGTATTTATATAATTATAAATAAATAATTATAAAATTATAATAATTTTTTTTTAAATAATGAATATATTTATTATGTTTATATATATATATATAATTATATTAATATATATAATGATATAAATATAATTTTTTTTAAAATTATTTATATAAATATAAATAAATAATTATATATTCAAAGAATTGTAAAATTATTATTTTATAAAAAGTATTATTATAAGAATTATAATTATATATAATAATTATAATTTTAAAAAAAAGTATTATTTTAAAGTATTGTAAGTATTTATCATCATTAAAAAGCACTGATAAAGATTCATTTTATCAACGCTTATTAACTTAATGCTGATAAAATTGACACGCCCGCACACATCGTTCAATTTGCACAGGTTACAGTCAAATTAGAATTTTTTTTGTTTTCCCAAACTTCACTTTATACTAGAGCATGGTATAGTGAAAAGTTCAGAGTCGGTCCCATGGGGAGAATAAGCTGGTACTGACAATCGATGTCTAAAGACCTTTTGGGGTAGGAGTCTTTTTGAAATAGTTTGAGTTTTGTAGTTCTATGTTTAAGAGTTGATGGTTTGCTTCAAGAATGAGAGATGGATCGAGATCAATTTCAGGTATCTATATAAAGTATGATCTTAATTCTAACTTGGTAGGATACTAAAGTTTAAGCTACAAAGAAATCAGAGGTCACTAGTTGATTTTGGTCAAATCAACTAGTTCTACCGAGGAGGTAACTATTCCTTGATCAGGAGATTGTGACATGAATTAAGCTTGGCTTCTAAGGAAGAAATCATTTGAGACTATTGGTTGTAACCTAATCTGCTCAAACCAGGATAGGGTTCTTCACTTCAATATCTCGTGGTCAGAGATGTTCAAATTAATTGGATAGATGAATATTATTTATCTATATTACTAACCCTTAAGGATACTAGGTTTAGAATTAAAGAGTTATAAATTTAGATATGCCTACTCTCGATCCCTACCCAGAGTGGTTTATCCACTCATAGTAGGATGGAATGAAAAAAAATAAAGAATGTTGTACTCAACATGCTAAGAACAATTGAATTTAAACAATTCACAATCATGCAATAATTTGGATTCACTAATGGGGATGTTCATGCAATCAGGGTTAAGAAATGAAAATCATAATTAACACAATTTCTTGATTGAAATGAGAAAGAAAATGGGTGCCCCACGAGCTCTTCGATGATTGATGTTGAAAGACGGAGGCAATGTGAAAAGGTAATGAAGGTAATGTTGAAACAAAATCCACGATGCTTGTATTAAAAAAATAATTAAAAGGTACTAAGATTTGAGTTTACGGAGGATGGAGTAATAAGAAACTCTAAGGGACTGAAAAACGTAGAAGTTTCTACTCTATAGGCTCTCTCAAATCTGCTATCGGGTTTCTTTATTTATAGGAAAAAATTATAAGACATGTAATGAGATTCATGTTGTGTAATGGAAAATCTGTATATATCTCTACAAATTTTGAATCTTACGCATATCTCACGCGTATCTCATCTGATATATAAGGTTTGACTTCTTTCACGTCATGTATCCAACTTTCACAACGTGTTCTGGCCTTCCATCTATATATTCAGAGTGAATTTCTCGTTCAAATGGTTCACAACGTGTATTGGTTATTAACTAATTGGTTCACAACTTGGTGGATGTTGTAAAACCCTATTACATGACATGAAAAGTTATTTCATGATATGTAATAGGCAATTTCAGATCTTTTTATGCATTTCCTCTTTTGAACCCTTGGAAGCTTTATTCCTGCAAAATTCAGCACATACCAAGTGAATTTTCAAATAAAGAAATAAAAATACTTTACTAAATAACAACAAAAAATATATATGATTTCAACTTATAAAATTCCTCCACACTTGAACAATTGTTTCTCCTAAAAAAAGTCTCAACAATGATTTAATAAATATAAGCAATTTTCAAAACAGGAAACATTCGTTATGTCCAAAAAATTGAAGCTAAGGGTAAGCAGAAAAGGTTAGTCTCCAGAATCATCCCTGCATAGAAAATCAATCATGCATCATATCTCAATGCAAGTTATGATAGGTTTTCATGTCCTAAGTATCACTAAAGAAATATTCTTAGAAAAGGATATGCAATTTCAGGATTATAATACTCTTGAGTAATGAGAATAAAAATAGAAATTGGAAATCACAATGGTTGTAAAACCAAATACTAAGTTAATTAACCATAATTTCAAAAATATTGAATTTGAATTAAATTTCTTAGCTCAGCAATTATTCTAAAATTCTAAACAGAGACAAAACATGGATTCTATCAATTCCAACTTAAATTTTTATTTTATTTGAATGGGAATGATTTTTTTAGTTTTAAATCGTGCTTATAATTTTAAAAAAATTCTCCTATATAGATGAGAACGGAATAAAAAGTTAAGTGTATCGAAAGTGAAACTTACAAAAATATTACCCCACACTTAGAAGGAGACAGTGTCCAAACTATCTATGTAATTATTGTGCAAGTGTTATAGAAAATAAATCTTAGAAAAAAATTAAATGGAAGTAGAAAATTATAAAAATAAGTTAATTGAATGCTCCCTGTAAGAATTGACATTCCATGAGGTAACTTAGTCTGTCTGTTGCTAAATTTGGTTCACCTGCAAAATGGGTTAGAAAACAATTCTTGCACTATATGAAACATTAGTCTACATGTTTAAAACATTGATAAGTAGAATAATAGGTAGTCGAATAGTATTATGAACATTAGAAATTAATTTTATTTAAATTTAGCAGAGTTTTAAAATAAAGTTCAAAGGGACTCAAAATGAAAAAGGACTCAAGCATGAAAACTCAATCTAGATAATGATGAACTATGGGTTGCCTCCCATAAAGCGCTAATAGGACTTCATCAACCAAATTAATGGACCAAAATATCCTACAGTGTGTTCCATTGGCTTAGTTTCTCCTCTTTTATTTATAGTTAGTGGTGGTAGTGTCCTCCAACTTGTGGGGTATCTTGATCAGATTAATGACTTCAGTGGAAGCGTTGGCATGAATCAGATGTGGAAGGAATGGTATCATAGATTGAGGTGGCTTCTGGTGGGCATGAATCTCTAGTGAAAGTTCCTGAAGTTGATGTTCTATTTATGTGACATTTTTGGTCTCCCTTTGTACTAGAATAGATGGTGGTACTGGGATATCGACAATCATAGATGACATAGAGGATCTAGACATGGATAATTAAAATATGAAAGATATGAAAATAAATCCAATTAGAAGTGACAAAAAATAAATTTCCATATCTATAAATGAGGAGTAAAATAATTGGGCATACACAAATGAAAAAATGAAAATAACAAGACATATCACAAAAAATCTATAAACAAAAAACGAGAAAAATAGCCAATAGAGATTAGTCGTTAGAACCAAATGTCTCCTCCATCATCGATCCTTTATATAGTGGTGATAATATTGGCCGGATCAGTGGTAGTGGCTTCAGTAGGTGCAGGTGGATCAGTGACATAGGGTGGGGTCATGACGGTGGAGAGTTGGGCTAGGGTGGGTGGTGGAGAGGTGATGATCTAAATTGGGGTTGTGCATTTGGTAGATGGATCGATGAAGGTCACCTTTGTGGATGAAGTAGTGGTCGAACCCTTGCCACATCAGGCCTACTCAACTAGGTACTCCTTCTGGGCAGTAGGGTTAGTGATATTTGTGGGTAGGTCGAGGTGGACTATGGGTGATGCAGGAATAGTAGAAGAGGAGGGGTCGTTCGGGGATGGTGGTGGTGGAGTGGTGAAATCAGGAGGCTTAGTGAAAGGAAGGTTCATATGGGTGGAGATCTAGCATAGGTTATCTAGGATGTATAACTGCATAGCCTAGAGATCCTCCAGGGTGGGATGGGTGGGTGGATGGATGGTAGATGTGGTGTTGGTAGGGGCAGGAATATGGGTGGGTGGTGGAGGTGGGGAAGTGGTGGATGGATCAGCTATTGGGTCTACTACTGCTAGTGATGGAGCCTCTACTGGCGATGTCTGATGAACTCCCAGTACCCAATGGTAAATATCACCCTCCCTCACCTATAGCTACATCTTGTGAAGCATCACGAAATCAATGAGCTTAATGGGTCCTAGGGAGGTAAGAGGTATGGATGCATCAAAAACACCAAGGAGTCTAGACATTTGGTTAATAAATGGTCCTCCTATAAAAGTACCTCGAATCCATTGTGCCTGAGTTTTGTAAAAGTTGGAAAACTATGCATCCATATTAACAGTGGGGCCACCCATGGATGGTTCTAGAATAAGAAAATCTACCTCCCTGATTCTCCAATGGGACTCATCCCTAGAAAACCACTCATGTGTCAAATCTCTATGAATAATCTGCAAGTCAGGGCTCTATAACTGGGTGTACTTCATGATTTGTGGTTCATGGGGTATCTCAGAATCCCATGCAATCATCTTCTATAGACATTGAAAATCAGATTGGGGTGGTTCCAACTAAAGGGTTGGATATACATATAATGTGACAAACTCATCTGTATAGATGTCGAGGCCAATACCGAACTTGGTGAATGAAAGATCACATGGTAAGTATCCTAGACAGAATAAAAGGATGTCTATGGTTATCTCAAATATAGATAGGAACTCTATAAATATATCCTTGAATGTATCCTCTCATACCTCAATGATGCAGTCCAGATATAGTGTCTCCAGGAGGTCGAGGATGACGTCGCTAATGTTCAGTCGGGCCAGGATGGGCAGGTCCAGGGTCTTGTTCATCCACATAGGCTTGGCCTGTGTCTTGATGAGGTTGAAACTATGATTTGGGTTGGAAAATCACAGGATGGGGTTTAGATAGAGGTTATTATCACTAGATGATTCCTCTAAGGTGGATGAGGATTCATTCTAAGTAGCTGGTGCAACACTAGCTGTTGTAGGAGGTGCATATGGTGTTGTAGGTGTAGTGCCTCATGAGAGATTGGGTGGCGGTTGTTCTTTATGGTTTTATGATGACTATATGGGTTTCAGATGTAGTGTTTTGGTCCTGAACATTGCATGAATGAGGTTGTTGGGGTAGGGTTCAGTGGAGACCAAAGGAGGGGTGGGGGGTTTGTGTTTGTGGTTATGGGGGGTGTGGGTGAGTGGATGAGAGAGGATGAGTGGGTTTGGGTCAGGGATTCTAAGAGAGGAGTAAGAGGTGGGGATCAGTTTTGGGTTGCCGAGTGAGAGGAAGGGGTGGGGTTGGTGTGATCATGGGATGTTGAGAGAGAAGGTGGAAGAGAGGTGAGGGAGGTCAGGTAGGGGGAAGGAGGTGGAGAGGGAGGATGGGGAGGTGAGGGGTCATGGGGTTTTCAAGTCATAAACCTAGGGTTTATAACCTCTGTTTTTAAAAAAATATTCTGTGAGTTACACGATGTGTAACAAGAGTTCACGTCGTGTACTGGTGTCTTAAAATGAAATTTTGGATGAAAAAGGTACACATCATGTAACAGGTTTACATGATATGTAATTAAGTATTTTGTCATAAAAATTTGTTCACCCTAGGCCTTCAACTCCTGGTAGAACCTAAACATTCCTAAGGATATCCTAATCTAATCTTGCCTAATATGACCTACCCTAGGTTTCCTCCCAGTCATCACTTCCTTTAACATTGATAGCTTGACTCAATTAAGGATCAATTAAACTTAAGGCTGATGACATATCCTTCATAGAAGTCTTCTTGAAAGATTTTCAATTTTTGACCATTCACATTAAAAGGTGGTCCACACTCTATGAATTTTTATGGTTCCATAAGGTAAAACTTGAATGACTTTGAAATGGATGGACTATCGATATTTCAGCTTAATAGGGAACATTTTTAGTATGGAGTTGAATAAGAGGACCTTATTCCCTGGAACAAAGATAGGACTTGCAATGAATTTTCATAGGCATACTTCCTGATTTCTTCTAACTCAGTCAACTTTATCATCTAAGCATCTCCAGCTTTCTCAGAATCCAAATTCATCTTCTTGATTTCTCAATATGATCGATGTTCCAGCTCAACTAGGAGATGAATGGTTTCCCATAAACCATTTTAAATTTTGTTGCACCTATGGGTGTTTTGTATGCAGTGTGGTATGCCCATAGTGCATCATCTGTTTTTAGGCTCTAATCACTTTGGTTGGTGTTAACAGTTTTCTCCAAGATTTTCTTGATCTCTCTATTTGACAATTCAACTTTCCCACTTGTTTGTGGGTGGTAGGGAGTTCCTATGTTGTACCATATTCCATAATTTCCAAGTAATACTTTCAAATATTGGTTGGTGAAATGTGTTCCTTGATTATTAATGAGTAATCTGGGAAATCTAAATCTTGAGAACACATTCTTTTTCAGAAAATTCATGACCAATTTTCTTGTTTCATGGGATGTTACTTCGGCTTCTACCCATTTTGAGATGTAGTCAATGCCAACAAGAATGTAGGACATGTCATGTAAAGTTGGAAATGGTCCCATGAAGTATATTACCAATAAATCTAATATTTAGTCTTCCATAATGGTATTTTGATGATTTTAATTTATTTTCCCAATATTCCCAGTTTTCTGGCACCTATCACAACTTTGACAGAAGTTCCTTGTGTCTTGGTGTAGTGTGGGCCAGAAAAGTACACTTTTTAGAATCTTTGCTACAGTACGCTTGAGTCCATAATATCCTCCTATTGGTGACTTATGACACATTATTATCACATTTTGGATTTCTTATTTGGGAATGCAGTGTCATAATAAGCCATCAATGGAATGCTTGAACAGTAGTGGTCCATCCTAGTAGTAATGTTTTGATTCAGCCAAAAATATTTTCCTCTATTGATATGAAAGGTCATGGTGAAAAAATTTCATGGAAATATAATTAGAAATATTATAAAACCATAGTTTCACTTTAATTCTTAACATGTTTTCATCAGGGAAATCAACTTCGATATCAGTATCATTGTCATCCTTGATGATGGGTAGAGGAAGTCGGGGTAAATGATCAGTGATTGAATTCTTCATGCCTTTAGTGTCTTTAATCATAATATTAAATTCTTGTTGTAGGAAGATCCACCTTATCAGCCTTATCTTTGCATCCTTTTTGTTCATTAATTACCTTAAGGTAGAATGATTGATGTGCACAATTACCTTAGATAATATTGGATAGGAATAGAATTTCTCAAAGGCATACACCACAGCTAAGAGTTACTTATCTATTGTTGTATAGTTGACTTAGGATTAATTCATTTTATGGATTAATAGTATATAGGACAGAATATGTGACCAATTTTTTGTCCTAAAATAGCACCAGCAGCAAAATCACTAGCATCACACATCAAATCGAATTCCTTGTCCCAGTTGGGTGAAATGATTATCAGGGCTACTATCAGGATTCTCTTCAATGTGTTGAATTATTTTTGACATTCTTCAATGAAATAAAAAGTAACTTCCTTTGAAAATAGGTTTTTCAATGGGAGATAAACTTTTAAAAATTATTTTATAAATCGCCTGTAGAATCTAGCATGGCCCAAAAAGTTTCTTATACCCTTAATTGTTAAAGGTTTGGGTAAATCATTGATGACCTTGATTTTGGTTGGATCGACTTCTATTCCTTCCTTGGAGATTTTATGTCTAAATACTATGACTCCTTGAACCATAAAAATACACTTCTCCTAATTTAAAACTAGTAATTTCTATTCATAGTGTTGTAGGACTAACTCCAGATTTCTAGGCAAACTTAAAATGATCTTCAATAGACTGAGAAGTCATCCATGAATATTTACAATAATTATTCTGCCATATCATGAAAAATATTCATCATTCATATTTTAAATTTATCTAGAGCATTAAAAATTCTGAATGGCATGTTCTTGTAGGATAAGTTTCCAAATGGACAGGTGATTGTGGTTTTCGGGTAATCAACTGGGTCAATTGCAATTTGATTGTATCCTAAATATCTGTCCAAAAAACAATAGAATTCATGTCTTACAAGTCTTTTCAAAATTTTATCCATAAAAGGTAAAGGAAAATTATCTTTTCTTTTTGATACATTCAAGCTTCTATAATCCATACAAACTCTCTATCCAGTGATGGTGTGTGTTTATATCAATTAATTATCATCATTAATTTCCACTATAAGCTTGCCTTTCTTGGGAACTACTTATAGCGGGCTCACCCATTCGCTATCAGATATGGAAAATATTATTCTGTCATCCAGAAGTTTCAGCACTTCTTTTTTAACAACTTCCTTCATTAGTGGTGGGATCCATCTTTGAGGTTGATGTTTTGGTTTTTCATCTTCCTTAAGTAGAATATTGTGATTACATATAGTTGGACTAATTCCTTTGATGTATGATACTCTCTAGGAAATTGACTACTTGTGTCTATTCAAGACTTTAACCATTTTTTCTTCTTGTTCTTGATATAGTTCAGAGTTTATGATCACTGGAAAGGAGGTTGAATATCCTAAGTATGAATACTTAAGGGTACTAGGAAGAGTCTTCAACTCCAATGTTGATGGTTGAATAACTGAGGGGGTGAACGGTTGAAATGTATCCCTCATGAGAGTTTCATTGAAACTCAATTCCTCAAAATAATACTCTTCTTCTGTATCTAAGGGAGACTCATAACTGTATTTTTCTATTTCCATGTATTCATTTCCTTCTTGAGTAAAAGATATGTCATTGAAATCAATGGAATCCTCTGCTTGTTTAGAAGCTTTGACAAGGTTGAAGACTACCTATTCTTCTCCAACTAGAAAGATCATATGTACTTGATTCACATCTATCATAGCATTTCTTATGTCTAAAATGGTCTTCTGATAATGATAAAGATGTTGCCTTCTTCTTTCATGTCCTGAACTAGGAAGTCTGTTGGAAATATTAATTTTCTAAACTTGACTAAAACATCTTCAAGAATTATTATAGGACACTTCACTGATCGATTTGAAAGTTTTATTATTACTTGAGTTGATTTAATCTCTTGGAGTCATATCTTTCAAAATACACTCATGGTAATTAATTTGATGTTTGCTCTGAGATCACACAAATCTCTTCTAAACTTCTATTCTCCAATAGCAT
The DNA here is from genome assembly GCA_963277665.1 of Viscum album. Classification (NCBI taxonomy): domain Eukaryota; kingdom Viridiplantae; phylum Streptophyta; class Magnoliopsida; order Santalales; family Viscaceae; genus Viscum; species Viscum album. The sequence goes on along the minus strand of OY728119.1, from coordinate 18,727,742 downwards.
GTGGGATCGAGAAACTTACTAGGTCTCTCGTATTTAGTGGAATTTTCTTATGAACAGTAGCATAGAATTATTCATTCAATTATATTACACTAAGATCTTCCATTTTATTTTGTTGGACAATAGATCTTTCTGAAATTTGGTATAATTTGGCATTTGAGCAATGGACTCTGCAAATTGTATGTTGATATGCAATTGTTTGAACATCTACAGAAATTTATTATACTCTACCTCATGTATTCCTTGTATTGATATTTCTAGTAAAGGAAGAGGAAGCTTTTATGGTGGTGGGGAAACATAAACTGGTTATTTTGTTTGTTCATAAGATTGGGTGTCTGTAGCTAGTGATGCTTTTTGAGGTGTCTCTTATGTTGTTTTATCAACTTCTTCTTCTACTGGTGGTTTCTTCTTAGGATCATTATTTTTTATTTCATCTCTTTCACTAGGTTGTTGAAAGTCCAATATCTTTTCACTTTTCAGCACTACAACTTTATCATCTTCCCTTGGGTACGTCTCTATGTTACCAGGTAGGGTACCTGGAAATCTGTTAGACAAGGTTTCTGGGATCTAACCCCTTTGAACTTCAAGATTTTGAAAGGTAGATCGCTGGTTCTTCATCTATGTTTCCTAAGTTTTCATTATATGGTCTTCATTTTTAACAAAGGTATCTAGGAGGTTTTCTAAGTTACTTTGGATAGGATCAGGTTCTTGTTGAGGTCTTAGCTAAGCTGGTTGAAACTAATACTATTATATTTGGGGGAAAGGTTTTTGTTCACTTGTTGTTGTGGTATTGGTGTAGGTTTCATGGGAGGATAACCTGGTGGTCCTTGATTTCAAAATGGTTCTTTTACACTTAATTGTTGATAGTATCCTTGATTATTCTAAGGTGGATGCTGAGTAGGACTCTGCTAATAATACTTCTATTGTTGTTGGAATGGTTGGTTCTATTGATTATAATTGATGTAATTACAATCTTGAGCTTGTGGTTATTCAACTCCTACCTTGCAGTCTGGGTATAAGTGGGGACCACCACACATTTCTCATAATTGTATTTCCATTACAGAATTAGAAGGGGGTTTTGTAGTAGGCAGCTAAAATGATTCTAGATTTTTTGTTAGCGCTTCGACTTGAGCTGCTAGTCTTGTATTTTCATCCACTTGGTGGATACCATGACAAGGTGGTCCATGGTCACTTTTCCATAGGCTTTCATTGTTTGATACATCATCTAAGATGGATCTTCTGGCTTCTAATGTTTTGAACATCAGTCCTCCATCAGCAACAGCATCGACGACTCTTCATGTGACTGGTTGGAGACCTTGATAGAATGTCTGTAGTTAAATCCACATGTCTAAACCATGGTGTGGGAACTTCCTCGTCAATTCCTTAAATATATCCCAATCTTCCCATGAAGATTCAATATCATTCTGAGTGAAGTTCTGAAAGTTGTTCCGGAGCTTTCAAGTTTGGATCGGTGGGAATTATTTATCTAATAACTTCTTGTCTAGATCATCCCAAGTCATGATTGACTCGGTATATTGAATCTTGATATAATATGTGGCTCTGTCTCGCAAAGATAATGGAAAGGCATAGAGTTTGATTGTGTCTAATGATACTCCTTAGTTTCTAAAGGTATCTCAAACTTCTAGGAAGTTAGAGATGTGCTTATGCAGATATTTACTCTAAAGTTAACTGAATTTCCCCATGTTCTAGATCATGTGAATGAGACCAAGCTTGATTTCAAAAGTATGGACTTAGATAGGAGGACACACTATGCTTGGTATCGTACCATGGATAAATAGAAATCCATAATCCATGATGTTTTTCTCTTGATGTGTTGGGTTCTCTCCAATAAATAATTGATGTATATTCAGAGGGTTTGGAGGGTTAGGTTCCGCTTGATGATTTTGATCGACCATGGTTGAACGGTGGTGTGAAAGAAGGTATCGTTCGATCTCGTGATCGAAGTCTAGGTGTTCTTTTGTCTCAAGGTTCTTTGAACGAGTCGAATGACCTTGTTACATGAACTATACCATGAATTAGATACGTAAGGTAATCTTGAAAAAGAGAGAGAAAGAAAGGGGTGAGGGAATGTTAATCTTGGGTATTTTTTTCCATAGGTTATGTGAAGCACAACGTTGAAACCCCAGAAATAGTGCCAAAATTTAACGTGCACACACACATCATTGAATTCATGTGGTATGTGATTATATTATAATTTTCTTGTTTTCCCAAACTTCACTTGATACTAGGACGTAGTATAGTGAAAATTCCAGAGTCAATGCCATGGGGAGTGAAAAATGGCACTGACAATCAGTGAATGAAAACCTTTTGGGATAGGAGTCCTTCAAAAATAGTTTGAGTTTGGGAGTTCTATGTCTATGAGTTGATGGGTTGCTTTAAGAATGAGATAGGGGTCAGGATCAATTTCGGTTATCTATAGAAAGGATGGTCTTAATTATAACTTGTTAGGATTCTAAGGTTTAGGATTCCAAGAAAGCAAAGGTCACTAGTTTATTTTGGTTAAATCAACTAGTTTTACCTAGGAGGTAACTATTCCTTGATTGGGAGATAGTGACAACTTGGCTACATTGATATTGGATTCTAATGAAGAAATAATTGTATAATATTGGTTATAGCCTAATCTACTCCAATAAGGATATGGCCCTTCACTCGAATATCCTATGGTCGGGGGTGTTCAAATGAATTAGATAGATGAAGATTATATATCCTAATTACTAACCCTTAAGGTTAGAAAGTTTAAAATTAAATAGTTGTGAATTTAGATACACCTACTCTCAATCCCTACCCCATGTGGTTTATCCACTCGTGGTAGGATGGAACACAAAAAAATAAAGAAATAAAATTGTAATCAACATAATAAGAATAATTTAATTTAAATAATTCACAATCATGAAATAATTTGGATTCACTAAAGGGGATGAGCATGAAATTGGGGTTAAGAAATGAAAATCAAAATTAACTCAACTGATTACTCGAAATGAGAATGAAAATGGGTTCCCCAAGAGTTCATCATTGATTGATGATGAATGACAGTAGCTATGCAAAAAGGGAATGAAGGTGATGTTGAAACACAATCCATGATGCTTGAATTAAAACAAAATAATTAAAAGGGACTAAGAAATTTGAGTTTAGGGAGGAGGGAGTAATAATAAACTCAAAGTGACTAAAAACATATAAGTTTCTACTCTATAATCTCTCTCAAATCCTCTTCTAGGATTCTTTATTTATAGGCAAAAAATTACACAACTTGTAATGACATTTACACCGTGTAATGGTCGATCCATGTATATCTCTACAAATTTTGAATCTTATGAATATCTCGTGTGTATCTAATTTGAGATATGAGGTTTGACTACTTTCATGTCATGAATCCATCTTTCACGATGTGTTCTGGCCATCCAGTTATATATTCAGAGCATATTTCTCATTCAAATTGTTCATGATGTGTATTGTCCATTCACAACATGTACTGTATTCTTCACTTGTAATATTCATGACTTGTTTCACGACTCACTGGATATTGCAAAACCCTATTACATGACGTGAACTTATGTTTCATGGTGTGTAATAGGAAATTTCTACTCTTTTTCTGCATTTCCTCCTTTGAAACATTAGAAGTTGTATTCCTGAAAAAGTCAGCACATAACAAGTGAATTATCAAATAAAGCAATCAAAATCCTTAACTAAATGATAGAAAAAAGTATATATGATTTTAGATTATCAAAAAATTATTTTTATCAGTTCATTTTTTGAAGCACTGATAAAAGTGTCACGATATATTTTAAGAACCCTAACCATCGCGAACTAGTTCGCGATATCTGAGGATCTCTATGGAAGAGACCAGTTGTCGACGCTCCTTGTTGTCAAATCCAAGCTCTAATATAGGCTATAATAAAGGCTCTAACTATTCCAAGTCTTAAATCCAAGTCTCAAGTGATTCAAGGGTTGAATGAAACCATGGCTCGAATGAAATCTAGGTTTTTGATATCTCTAATTTCCCTTGGTTATCCACTGAACCTTCTCATCCCACATTTTTGTATCCCAAAAAGTCTAGTTTCACTATTCTATAATAAAAAACCCAAAATTCATTATTTTTTAGATATATTGAAGTATCATCTTCCCCGATAGAATTTGGCTCTCCTTGGCACAACATTGGTACTGTGCGACTTGAAATATATCATCCCCAATGTTGGTTCATGTTGTTATGAGGTATAATATGATCCCAATACCTATATTCCATGTAATATACCTCTTTTCAATCATTAAATTTTTAAAAATTCATACATATAGAGATTGGTGAGGTCATTGGTTTGAAATATTATATTGTAAATCACTTGGGTGATAAAATATCTGACATCATTGGGGTCTTATATTATGTTGTGCAACAATTTGAATGAGAGGGTTGAGTGAGGAGGAAATGAAATATAGGGTTATCCCCTTTTATTTGAAAGGAAATTCTAGAATTTTTTTCCAAAAAATGGATGATGGAATATCTAACACATGGGAACAACTATATAATTATTTTTTCATGAAATTTTTTCCTAGGAAAATGAGAACTGAAATATGATGTAAAATTAATGGATTTATTTAGGATGACTGTGAACTATTTTATGAGTCTTGGGATTGATTTAGGGGTCACTTATGAAATGTAATAATCAATAATATAATCCAAAAATTCATATAGACACATTTTATGAAATTCTAATCCTATAACCATAAACTTTTGTGGATTAGTCTTCTAGAGGGAACATTAGTGATAAAATAGTGGAAGAAATCTAACATAGTTTTAACAAAATGGAACATAATTCATCTAATAAGTATTCTAGGTGGATAACCATTTCTAAGATAGAAACCAAAATTTCTCCCTAATATAAAGATCAATCTATTGAATTCTCTACTAAAAATATTAAAAACATCCCTATAGAGAAATGACACCACAGGGGAATGTTTTGGAATTAAAATTATCATTGTGCCACTTTTGATATACCTTCCTATGTCCCTAATAATTCCAAATTAGTTTGGAATTGAAATAAAATTAAAAAAAAAAGTAATATCCATTTTTTGATAACTATAATTAGGGCTACCATTAACAACCAAACCATTCCTAGTGAAAGAAAGAGGTGCATAGACCTATCGCTCCTCCTAAATTTCAACACTAATCTAGGAAACTATTCTAATTATAACCATAGGATGAAAATTATGGTTATTAATATTATGTTAAGGAAATGTTTCAAAAAATAATATGTAGGTTTGAATCACAAAATTATCTACATGATTCAGATAAATAAAAAATACATTACAAATTTAAAAAAACATGAGTCACAAATGAGTTAATTTTCATGACATCTCAAAGGTTGGGATATGGGTAAGCTATTGGGAACCAATAAACTAAATACTAAATATAATTATATTGATTTCAAAAATAGGAGTGGTATTCATAGTGACAAGGAATCTATAAATGATTCTAAATATCCCCAAAATGAAAATTTGAATAAAAAACCCAAAATCGTGAAAATGATTAATATGGAAACCATGAAAGAAACACTAAAAACGCCCTATCCATTCTTTATTTTGAGTCATTTTTCCAAAGTTAATGTATTTATTACTGAACACTCACTTGGTTCTGATAACATTTATATCTTCTAGCCTTGGAAAACTTTCCCATGTCACATTTTTCTTATTCAGATCAATCTCCTCATGCATATATTTCATCCAATTATCATCGTTGTCAGTGTTGGGTCGGAACAAACGAGGAATGATGGCAAGAGGGGGGTGAATTGCCTTTTAAAAAATTGATTAACAATTAAAATCAAAGTTGAAGAATGCAGCGGAAATAAATAAGGCAAGACACAAGAAATTGATAACGGAGTTCGGCCAAAACCCGGCCTACGTCTCCGCTCCCAACTCAACCGTTGAGAGATTCCTACCGCTTGCTTTTCAATGGTTTTAGCAAGAAACCCACTAGGCTTTGAGGTAGCACTAGGACCTATTACAGCTTTCTTTTGTGGTTAAGCAAGAACCCACTTGCTTTTGATGGTTGAGCAAGAACCCACTAGCCTTTTTAACGGGTGAAGGCTAGCTCACCGTGACACAAGCCTTTTAAAAGGGAAGGCTTGAAGAAACCTCTTCACACCTTAATGGTGGTGTGAGAACCCAAAGAAAGGGAGATGAGAAAAGAGTTTGGGGTTTGTAGGCACAAACCCAATTTTAAATCTCAAAATGAATAAAACACTAAAAACCGTAATTGGAGAAGTCTTGGGCGCCTTTGATTGATTGGAGATGTTGAAGGCCGCTTCCAAGCTTCTTTGGAGGAGCTCCTTGGGTGTGGAAGTTGTTGGAGCTAGGTGGGTTCCTTTGAGGAAGTCCGCCGGAGGTACGCCAAATGATCCAAAATATGTCCGTTGGCTTCGTATATGTTCCGGTTGGTTTTCGGGGCTTCCTTGTCCTTTATTTATAGGCATGGAACCCTTGGGGAGGCTTCGGAGCCGTTGGAGAGGCTAAAAGAGCCGTTGGGAGCCAAGTGGGCCAGTCTGGTCAAACTGCAACGGCTAGTTTGACTGGCTCCACCGGCTGGCCGGTGCAGGGCCACCGGTTGGCCGGTGTGTGCAAAAAGGCATAGGATTCTTGTCCAGGGGCCACCGGCTGACCGGTACAGCTCCACCGGCTGGCCGGTGCCTTGGTAGAGAAGAAGAGTCTTGATCCAGGCTCCACCGGTCGACCGGTGAGGAGCCACCGGCTGGCCGGTGGCAAGACAGTAGCAAACACTATTTGGGCTGGGTGCCACAGGTCGACCGGTGACAGAGCCACCGGTCGACCGGTGGAACCTGGCAGTGGGCAATCCCTCTGCCAGTTCCACCGGCTGGCCGGTGCTATCACACCGGTTGGCCGGTGGACTGAATTTCAGTCCATTTGATGTCCATTCTTGGGCCAACTTCTTGGCAACCTTGTGCCTTTCAATCAAAAACACTTCAAACAATGTTAGATAAACATGAAAGTGATTGTGATCATGAAAATTAAACCACGAGGGGATACGAGAGGTACAACAATCTCCCCCTATTTTGATGATCACAATCACCGAAACAATCAAAGTAAAATACTGAAATTAAAGACATTCTTAAAGGATAATTTGAAAATAAATCAAAGCATGATAGAGAAGACTCTCCCCCAATCAATCAAGGAATTTCTCCCCCTTTGTGATTATCAAAATAGAATGGGGCATAAAACTTGATTGAGGGAAATGAGATTTGAAAAACAAGATTTGAGATTTGAAAATCAATTGAAATTTTTAAAATTTGAATTGAAAGTTTTGAATCAAAAATTGAATAACAGTTTGAATTGAAAGTTTTGAATCAAAATTGAAATGAAAATTTTGAATGAAAATTTGAAACCAAGTGTTGAAATTGAAAGTTTGAAAAAATTTGAAATTGAAAAGCTTAAACAATCCTAACTCCCCTTAAATAAAAACAATAAATCACCGGGGAGAGGGATTTTGAAAAGAGATGATTTTAGGCCCGGAGAGACTCGCTAGAAGGGATTTTTCAATCCATACTTGTCTCATGGCGGGTCTTCTCCTATAAAATTCATCGGAAAAGAAAAAACTTTTGGGTTGACCGTACCGGGCGTTTTTACAATTACATTCATAAATGAGGTGCCCGGGTTTTTTGCAATAATTACAAAATTTAAAACTAGAGCTCCCCCTTACAAAAACAGTGGGTGCATGGGAGGAGGAGGCTTTATTGGTATAGCCAAGTCCATGAGTGGTCCTAGAAACCCTTTGAGAACCCAGCAAATTTGAAAGATTTTGTTCCCCTTGGGTGAACTTAGCTAGGGTCTCCCTTAGGTCTTTGATGGTTGATTCCATAGAATCAACATTTGGAAAATTTTGGATTTTAAGGGTGAGTTCCTCCTTCTCTTTGAGAAGTTGGTCTTTTTCAGAGGAAAGTTTTTTGAAAGATTTTTTTAAAGCGACAAATTTTTAAGAAAGTTCATGAAAACCATTTTCAAGTTGGTCCCTAACATGTTGGAGTTCTTCATATGACAAATGATTGAAAGAATTTGAAGAACTAGAAGACGAGGAAGAAGAGGAGGAAGATGATACCTCATGATTTGCCATTAGGAATTTTTTACCTTGGTTGCTCGAGGAGAAGGAGGAGAATGAAGAGGTGGAGCTATCACTCCATGTAGCCTTTGAAGCCTTCTTCTTCTCCTTTTTCTTGGCCCTTTTCTTGTGAAGTGGCCAAGCGGGTACGGATTTTTCGTCGAGTTCTTGCTCTTGAGCGGGTTCTTGCTTTGGAGCGGGTTCTTGCTTTTGATCCATGCTAGTACCTTCATGGGTTAGTTCTAAACATTTCCAAATATCATGAGAAGATGTGAAAGAAGAAATACAATCAAAAACATTACGATCTAACCCACAATGTAGAGCATTCATGGCTTTGCCATCAAGCTCGAAATTTGCAATGTCAGCGGGGGTCCATTGAGATTCATCGGGAGAAGAAAGGGTGAAACCATGCATGACAATTTTAAAAATAAGATAACCAATGCTTTTAAGAAATGTGGTCATGCGGGTTTTCCAAAAATAATAATCGGTTCCATCAAAGAATGGAGCACGATCCAAAGAAAATCCTTCGGGGGCGTAAGAGGTTGAAGCGGTAGAAGCCATCAAAAAAATAGGATCTTTAATTTGAAACCGGTTAGGGAATTATTCAAATACGCCCTCTGATACCAATTGTTGGGTCGGAACAAACGAGGAATGATGGCAAGAGGGGGGTGAATTGCCTTTTAAAAAATTGATTAACAATTAAAATCAAAGTTGAAGAATGCAGCGGAAATAAATAAGGCAAGACACAAGAAATTGATAACGGAGTTCGGCCAAAACCCGGCCTACGTCTCCGCTCCCAACTCAACCGTTGAGAGATTCCTACCGCTTGCTTTTCAATGGTTTTAGCAAGAAACCCACTAGGCTTTGAGGTAGCACTAGGACCTATTACAGCTTGCTTTTGTGGTTAAGCAAGAACCCACTTGCTTTTTATGGTTGAGCAAGAACCCACTAGCCTTTTTAACGGGTGAAGGCTAGCTCACCGTGACACAAGACTTTTAAAAGGGAAGGCTTGAAGAAACCTCTTCACACCTTAATGGTGGTGTGAGAACCCAAAGAAAGGGAGATGAGAAAAGAGTTTGGGGTTTGTAGGCACAAACCCAATTTTAAAGCTCAAAATGAATAAAACACTAAAAACCGTAATTGGAGAAGTCTTGGGCGCCTTTGATTGATTGGAGATGTTGAAGGCCGCTTCCAAGCTTCTTTGGAAGAGCTCCTTGGGTGTGGAAGTTGTTGGAGCTAGGTGGGTTCCTTTGAGGAAGTCCGCCGGAGGTACGCCAAATGATCCAAAATATGTCTGTTGGCTTCGTATATGTTCCGGTTGGTTTTCGGGGCTTCCTTGTCCTTTATTTATAGGCATGGAACCCTTGGGGAGGCTTCGGAGCTGTTGGAGAGGCTAAAAGAGCCGTTGGGAGCCAAGTGGGCCAGCCTGGTCAAACTGCAACGGCTAGTTTGACTGGCTCCACCGGCTGGCCGGTGCAGGGCCACCGGTTGGCCGGTGTGTGCAAAAAGGCATAGGATTCTTGTCCAGGGGCCACCGGCTGACCGGTACAGCTCCACCGGCTGGCCGGTGCCTTGGTAGAGAAGAAGAGTCTTGATCCAGGCTCCACCGGTCGACCGGTGAGGAGCCACCGGCTGGCCGGTGGCAAGACAGTAGCAAACACTATTTGGGCTGGGTGCCACAGGTCGACCGGTGACAGAGCCACCGGTCGACCGGTGGAACCTGGCAGTGGGAAATCCCTCTGCCAGTTCCACCGGCTGGCCGGTGCTATCACACCGGTTGGCCGGTGGACTGAATTTCAGTCCATTTGATGTCCATTCTTGGGCCAACTTCTTGGCAACCTTGTGCCTTTCAATCAAAAACACTTCAAACAATGTTAGATAAACATGAAAGTGATTGTGATCATGAAAATTAAACCACGAGGGGATACGAGAGGTACAACAGTCAGCCTCTCCAAATGATTTAGGATATACTTGGGGAAAAATGAGATTTTTTGTAGAGTCTTACTCCTTTGAGTTTTCACTGAAACTTTTTTATCACCAATGACATTTTATTCATTGATTTCATCCTTTCTTGTATTTCTTACACTTGATAAAAATATAGCCATCTTTTAAATGATATCTCACTAATTAATACTTATTAAAAATAACTTCATTTATTTCATCACACATCTAATAAAAAATATGTATGTTTTACTTTAATCCATCTAAAAATAGATCATTCTTTAACATTTCATTTTGGTTCCACTCTTAGGAATCTCTGATTACCATCCATGAAATTCTCAAAAAATGGAGGCATTCACCTTTTATAATGAATATCTTATGTAAATTTATTTATTTATTGTACAAAATTAATATTTTATGAACCCAATAAGATATATTTACTTTTTTCTGGATGATTCAAAGCTTCAATCCAATGTATCTTATTTTTTACTTATCCTCCTCACTTTTTGATTGATTATTTGGTGAGATCTATTTGCATTTTTTTATCATCATCCTTTCTTTACCATAGACATATCCCCGTGGTAAACATTTTTTTTATAGTAAAATCATTATCCATATAATTAATTTATTATTTTATATTTATGTTTAATTTATTTATTTTTAGTATTACTCATATAATAATTGTTTTCTTATACATGTAGATTCTTTTGTTTGATTTGGGGTGGTTTGTTCAAAGATTCTCATGCTCATGAGGGATTGGAATTTGAGCCTATAACTGATATAATGAAAAAAATGAAATACATCAATAATTCATACAACCATCCAAAAAAGGTGAATTCATACTACTTATTTAATTTATTTTGTCATCATTTTATATAATATTTGTAAGTTAATTTCCTTATCATTTTTATCTAATAATTATTTTTTTCATAGATATTTTGGGAAGTCATATTTTTCTTTCAAATATCTGAAATAATCCACAAAAGTGATAAAATGATTCTTTCTTCAAATTTAACCATGTTTTTAATATTTATTACCTTTCTTTGTTGAAATTAAAACATTTTATATTGATTTGATGTTGTTAGCCAAAAAAACTTTCTCATTATTGAAAGTTAAGAGAGTATAGGAAGATAATGTTCCCATTTTGGTGAATTCTTGTGATATAATTAGAATATGAGATTCCTCTTCTCTTCTGACTTTCAACAATGAGAAAAAGATTTCAGCTAAGAACATTGAGTTAATTTGCTGTGTTTGAAGACCAATATAAAAAAGAAAATATAAACTCAGTTACATTGGTAGTTAGGATTTTTTTGAGACTTTGGGATGTGTATGAATCAACCGAACCTCAATCCGACACATGGTGTGACTGGTATGACTCCAAGTGCTTCTTTTTATTTAAAATTGACATGAATTTTAGTAAAAAATACAAATTACATACTCAAAACCAAGAAAAAATATTCTGAATATTTTTATACTTTAGGGAAATTATCCATAAGTTATTTGGGAAGTATAGTAACTATCCACACCTCAATTCGATACATGATGTGACCACTATGATTCAATGTGTGCATTATTAGTTTAAAATCAATAGTTTAGTTTAAAAATTTCCACTCACTAAAATCAAATAAAACATGCTTGGATTTTCTTAATAATTTATTAAATCAATTAATAAGTCATTTGTAATGTGTAGGAATCAGTCTCACATCAAACCAATACATGATGTGATCAGTATAGGTCAAAGTGCATGTTTCCAATTTAAAATGACATTTTAGAAGAAAAAAAGTGATGTACTAAAAACTGATCAAACACATTCAGATTGTTTTGATACTTTATAAAAATTATCCATAATTTATTTTAGATGTGTAATAATCATCCGTACCTCAATCTAACACATGGTGGGACTGGTATGACTCCAAGTGCATCTTTTTATTTTAAAATGACATCAATTTTAATAAAAAGTAAAATTGATCTACTCAAAACTGAGAAAACATATTCATATTATTTTAATACAATATTGAAATGATCCATATGTCATTTGAGACATATAAGAATCATCCACACCTCAATCTGATACATGATATGCCTGGTATGACTCAATGTGTCCGTTATCAGTTTAAAATCGACAGTTTAGTTCAAAAAAATTCACTCACTAAAAATCGAGCAAAAATGCTCTGATTTTCATGATATTTTAGTACATTTATTAATAAGTAATTTGTTATGTGTATGAATCAATCTCATGTCAAACTGATACACAATGTGATCAGCATGATTCAAAGTGCGTGTTTCCAGTTTAAAATGTCATTTTAGTAAAAAATACAAGTGATTTAATCAAAACCAATTAAACACATTGGGATTGTTTCGATACATTATGAAAATAATCCATAATACATTTGGTATGTGTAATAATTATCCATACCTCAATAAAACATATGGAGTGACTAATATGACTCTGAGTGCATCTTTTTATTTAAAATTGACATCAAGTTTAGTAAAAAGGAAAACTCACCTACTCAAAACTGAGAAAAAACATTCATATTTTTTTATAATTTAGAAAAATGATTCATAAGTCATTTTTTACATGTAGGAATCATCTGCACCTCAATCTCATACACTATGTATATGGTATGACTCAATGTGTTCGTTATCAGTTTAAAATCAAAATTTTATTTAAACAAGTGTTACTCATGGAAAACCAAGAAAACCCGCTCGTATTTTCTTTATAATTTAGGAAAATGATTCATAATTTATTTATGACATGTATGAATTAGTATCATGTTAAACCGACACACGATGTGACCAGTATGAGTCAATGTTTGTGTTTCTAGTTTAAAATGATATTTTAGTAAAAAAGACAAGTGATTTACTAAAAACCAAGAAAATACATTCAGGTTATTTTGATAATTTAGGAAAATGATCCATAAGTCACTTGAGACATCTAAGAATCAGCCTCACCTCAATATGATGCATGGTGTGACTCGTAAGACTCCAAGTTCATTTTTTCAATAAATAAGTATCATTTTAGTTTAAAACGCACATCACATAGCCAAAACTAAGCAAATGATCCAAGATTGTTTTATATTCATTTAAATTATGTATTCATACTTGATTTTTCTGATTTTGTGGTGTTTTTGGTGTTGTGTTTTACTATTACAACACACTACATTGGTTTTGTAGTGTGTTGTTACATCACATTGTAGTATGCCCCATTATCAGTGCTTTTACAAGCGCTGATAAATGACTCGATCTTTTAATCTATCTTTAGTAGTCAGTGCTTCTCTAGCACTGATAAAGGAAATTTTTAGCACTGTTAAAGGCCTATTTTATAGTAGTGATTCCCCTATTATGAAATCCTAACTTGTATTTCCTCAATACTTGCCTCCAAATTTGTATTGAATAGACTTTTTTCCTTAAACTTAATACAATTTCAGTTAAGTCAACGCAAAACTCTCGTGTGAACTCCCCGATAAAATTATGTGTTCAGACTTTGGTCATGTACTACACTTAGTTCTATGGTTTCATTCCCAATCAAGTAATGGAAATCTTAGTCTAACTAAATATTTAATTGAGATATTTTAATTTATTATACATAAATTTTTATCTTGTTTTATCTTTTATGGGAATTTTTAATATTAAGTGGATGTTACTTAATTAATTAACCCTGTTGGATAAAACATTTACGTGTAATTCATTTATTTAATTTTAATCTTTGCACATTAATTAATTTATTTATGTGATCATGGACTTGAATCCATAAAATAAATAATTTCATAGATAGAAATAATAAATTAATTAAATGACTCATTCATAAGATTTATCTAACAGTTGATTTAATGAGAAGACATTAAATCAACCTTTGAACTAGGTGAAATAACTCTTATTGTCGGTCTTGGTATGAGTTATAGCATTCCTTCTATCCACCTTTGAATCACCTTGGTTGGAAACATTATGGTTTCCTCTTGAATTGTCTCCACGCGCCTTAGGATGCTCTATTAATTACAAATATTTATTACTCACATTCAGGTGAGGGGAACCAAAGTATTAGTTAAAGGGGATTACATAAATATCCTTGTACATGTAGGTCCTACATAATAATAGAGGGAGGGATGACTCACAAGACATCATTTAATTTAATATTAATTAATTGAAAACTTATGAAATAAATTAAATTAAAACATCCAACACATACACATGTCTTGGTCAAGTTTATGAACGGTCATACATGCAATTAATACAAAAAAGTAAATGGATATAATTCATTTATTTATTAATTTATTTATTATTTAAGGTAAAGAAGCTTTCATTAATTAATTAATTAATTTATTTATTTATTATCTTTCCTCTTAATGATAATCTGATCTTAATTGGACATACCCATTGTTAATGGAATCATAGAAAATAAACAATAGAACCAATAATGACATATTAATTACAATAAATTCATTGATTATTTAAAACTCTTTAAAACCATTATTAAATTTTCAAACACACAATGGTGTGCCAATCAATAAATTAAGTTTTTAATGCTGCAATTTAAAATTTAATGTAATTTATTTTTTTCTATTAATAGGATACTACACAATATGTACATTCAACTACACATCATGTAGGTCAGTTTCTGTATATCCAAGTCACACTCCTGGGGATTTGTTGTGTTAACTCAGCTAGATTATGTGGTGTGTACAAGTGAGCTACACACCCTGTATCCACTTTCAGCATGCAATGGTTGTCCTGGTCAATACGTGGTGTGAAATAAAATAACAATGTGTAATTAATTTCTCAGGGCATCTAGATACAATGTGCATGGGTATACAATGTGTGCTTCAACTGCATGTCATGTAACCATGTTTTACCAGCCAAATATTTGGCACTTCCCAATAGAATCTCTAGTCATTCTTGATTTATTCTTAAACCTTTAAGAAAATAAAACACTGAACAAATAAGATTAATATGTTGATAAAATGTTAATTCAGAACAGTTTTAAGAACAAATAAATTGAAATTAAAATTTAACCACAATTATTCATAGATCAATAATCAAATAAATAATTATAAATCTAAATATGACCTCTTTGATACCACTTTTTGGTTCCGAGCACAGTGGAAGCGTTCAGAGGTGGGTGATATATTAAAATTTCTTTTAATAATCGTTTCTCGAAACCAAGAGTGAGGATCTTACACATAAAATTTATTATTAATTTATTTAATATTTGAATAAATAGATACACAGGCTTAGGAACATTCTTCTTTAGTGAATGTTGATCATTTGAAAGGACCCTTTCGGATTACCTTCGTTGCGTTTTGAGGATTTAAGGATCGAATCCTTCTAGTGGTGATCCAAATGTGCTCCTTGAATAAATCTCTCTTGCACTTATCGTTCTTTAGAGGGAGAGATAATGACGAGTTGAGATAGAATTTTTTATGTGCAACAATTCTCTATTCTCAATTTTGGATATTTTACACAATAGACCTAACCATCCATTTATAGAGTTGGGATTTAAGTTAAAATATTATTTATTTGCATATAGACCATTAAATAATATTTTTTACCTTTAATAAACCTCATGCCATATAATAACAATTATATTATTATTATTTTGTGGTGTGTGTCAACTTGTTCAATAAAAAATGTTATGTAATGATCTTGTTATTTAATATTTATCACCGGAATTAGTCTTGGTCTCTTTGAACTCCTCTATCATTTATTGAACAACTGAATAAATATTTTATTCATAAATAAATATTTTATTCACAATATAAGGAATAAATATTTATTAAAATATTCAATAAATAAAATAAATATTTTATTCACATGTCAGAGAATAAAAATTTATTTAATTTATGGGATCAATATAACTTGAATAAAATTATTTCTCATACTTGAGAATAATATTTATTCCATTAATTAAACTCAAATATAATTTAATAGAGATCAATAGAAACACTTAGTGTGTGACCCTCTAGGATTATTTCTTGTTGGCATTAGGGAGGCTTTCTTAAAGTCCAATATTACTATCTAGCAATGAGTCAAGACACCCAAGAGAAAGAACTTGATGTTGCAACGTCGACAACCACATATGAATGCTCATTATGTAATATAATCCATTTTTCACAATATCTCATCAAGAAGGTTGCATAACCATGCCACCAACCTATATGCTCGATATGTATTTATTTGACTATCTGAAATAAACATTTTGTTACACCATGTCTATAGAAGTTAATGTGATAGTTCTATTATAATCAAAGGGATGAGATATCAGCTTCCATAAAGATGGAAGGGACAAATACTTCCTCAAATTATTCATTAATGACATGTTACTTGTGGCACACCTAACATATCCAACTTATCCATGAACTTATATAGTCATGATTTACAAAATGCATCGAAGTGTGTGAGTTGTAACATGCATTAATAATAATATAGTCTAAGAACCATCACACACACTCGTAGATTGTAATATCTGATGATACTAAAACATGTGGAATTCCTACTGGCAGGTCTGTTCTCATAATCTCTCATTTTGGAGATTACCAAGTGTGGACTTCATAAGAAGAAGGCTCATATACTTACAAGTATTCATACCTGACAGTCTATGTACTATGTGCCACATCATAGTATGTTATCCAATCATAAAACATTATTTAAGAATACCATCATAGTACATCTAGGTTCTCATCATAGATGGGAACTGCTATGACCTTATCAATGTGATGTATACTCTAGGACATTATTACATTAGAGTAATACAGAACAACAAAAAATATTTAATAAGAATTTTTATTAATATTTAATACATAAAATATCCATGTAATCAAAGTATAAACAGTTAATCTTAGGACACCGACTCGAACAACCATGTATTGGTTTAGTGCATGGTAATGCATGTGTTATGATATAATGAATTTCTTTGCTAGATTCTTCCACACAAGTTATCATATATCATTTAATTATCATACAATGATGATTTATAGGAGTTTTGATAATGGAATTTGAAATTTTTAAGTAGTTAAATGTTTCATTATTTATGGTTGTAGGTTACAGATAGTTTTTAATTATTTTATAGTTCATAAATTTTTCAAATATTTGGAATAATTAAATAGTCTCAAAGGAGAATCCTTAAATCCTATATAAGGAGGAAAATACCATGAGATGATTTTGTGTGATTCTTGCCATAGAAAACTCCTCAAATAAAATCTCTATTACCTCTCATTTACTTGAATACATTAAGAAAATTTTCTAATAAATTTTGGTTTGAAGGAAATCCTTTCCAAATGTTGGGATATTGACACACTCATGGATACCCTAGGTGGAAGGAGTCTTATTGGTTCTCAGTGATCTCTATCGAGCTTTTTTCAATGAGTTTCAGCAAACCAAAACAATAGATAAAAATTTATGCATTTTTTATTTAGTTTATTCAATCCAAATTAATAGAAAATGCATGAGGCATAATTAGTTTTGGTTGATCATTTCTACAACATTTGGATAAGTGTTTTCCCCTCCAAAACCAAACACATTCCACTATTTTCTTTTCAAATCCTTCAATTATTTTTAAATGTACAATTCAATATATGTTCTTTTCATTCTATTTATTATCCCAAAGGGACCTAACATGGATTAGCCTTCAACTTATAATCTAATAATCTTCGATTTATGATAATTATTTCATAAAGTGTGAAATCTTATTTAGATCATAAGTTGTCTTGAAAAAATCACTGCAATAAATTCCACAAGTACAAAATATTCAATACCGATCATATGAAACTTTGATCATCTAAGCAATAACTTAAAATTTCTCAATCATTCCTTTTTCCAGTAATACAATAATACTCACACCAGCTTAAAGTTAGGTGTTGAAGTTATAATTTTCTAAATAAATGATGTTTTCAACTGTACAATATATACCCTATAGTCATGGACCTATATCCATGGTTTCCCAAAACCATGGATATAGGTATTTATACCAAGTATATATCCACAGTTTTATATAAAACTATGTATATAAGTTATATTTTTAAGGCTATAGCCACAATTCAGTGAAATCATGGCTATAGAATTTTTTTTGAGATCTATAGACACAATTTGTGTAAACCCGTGGATATAGAGCCTTTTTTCAAGGTATATAGCCACGATTTGTGTAAAAATGTTCTTATAGATTCTTTTTCCCCTTAGTTATAGCCATGGTTTGCATAAAATAGTGGCTACATAGTCTTTTTACAAGGGCTATAGTCACAGTTTGTGTAAAACCCTGGCTATGGAGTCTTATTTCGAGGGATATAGCCACAGTTTGTGTAAAATTGTGGCAATAGAATAGGTCTATAGCCATGGTTTTTATAAACCATGGTTATAGAGTATTTTTTCCATTTTCTATAGCCACAGTTTCTCAAAACTATGGCTATAAGTCTCCTGCCCTTGCGTGGTAAAAAAATGAACCCGTGAAAAAAGAGTGGGAAGGGTTATAGCCACGGTTTACATTCTATAGCCATGGGTTTTAATAATATATATATATATATATATACCTGAAGTCATTTGTGGTGTTGTGGTTAGGCAACTGGTGTGTACAGCAGAGGTACAAAGATCGAATCTGCCTGGGAACATATTATTTTTGGGCTATATCCATGATATACTTGGGTTATAGACATGGTTTCCCACCATGGAAATAGATATTTTTTCATGGTGGACAATCGTGGATATAGCCCAACTGCCACGGTGGACAACTATAAGAGCTATTTCCACTGTTTGGAAAACCGTGTCTATATATTTTAACTATAGACACGCCAATACGTTCCATGGATAGGTGGAACCGTGGCTATAGCTTATATCCACGGTTTTGGGTTGTATCTATAGCCAAAAAAATTACTTATGTGGAAGTTACTTCTAGTTAGGAGGTTATCTTTCTCCAATATTGATCATAGGGATAGTGTGGATGATAAACTTGTCATTTTATTATACAATTAAAAACAGCAGATTATTGTACTTTGATTGATTAAAAAATAAGTGAGATATAATAAGTTAAATGTTTTTATATATTTATTTATTAAATATCCTACTATTTTATCAAGTCTCAATAGCCCTCACCATTAAACTTGGAATGTCTAGTTTTTTTAACATTCTAGTGGCAAGGATCCTCATTACTTTTCTTAATGATTCAGACTTTGGCTATGAAAACCATAATAAAGTAATTAGATATGTGATCTCGCTAACTATAGACTTGTGGATCATTGATCTATTGAGTGGATTCCCCTATCCCAAAATCCTGACTTGGATTTCCTCAACACTTGCCTCCAAATTTTTATTGAATAGACTTTGGTTGTTAAAATTAATACAGTCTCAGTTAAGTCAACCCAAAACTCTCACGAGAACTCCCTGATAGAAGTAAGTGTCCAGACTTTGTCCATAACTACACTTAGTTCTATGGTTTCATTCCCAGTCAAGTAATGAAAGGCTTAGTCTGACTAAATATTTAATTGAGATGTTTTAATTTATTATACATAAATTTTTTCTTGTTTTATCATTTACACATCTTGTTAATATTAAGTGGATGTTACTTAATTAATTAACAAGTTGGATAAAAATATTTATGCATAATTCATTTATTTAATTTTCGTCTTTTCACATTAATTCATTTATTTATGAAATCATGGCCTTGCATCTATAGAATAAATAATTGAATATACATAATTAATTAATTAATTAATTGACTCTTTCATGAGCTTTATCTAATGGTTGATATAATGAGTTGACATTAAATCAACCTTTAACCAAGGGGGGATAACTCTTATTATCAGTCTTGGCATGAGTTATAGCATTCCTCCTACCACCTATGTATCACTTTGGTTGGAATCATTATGGTTCTATCTTGAACCACCTCTATACTCCTTTAGATACTCCATTAATTAAAAAAAATTATTACTCACACCCAGGTGAGGGGAACCAAAGGATTGGTTAAAAGTAATTACATAAATATCCTTGGACACGTATGTCCTAAATAATAATTGATGGAGGGATGAATCATAGACCATCATTTAATTTAATATTAAACAATTGAAAACTCATTCAATAAATTAAATTAAAACATCCAAAACATACACATGTTTTGGTTAAGCTCATGAACAGTCATACATGCAACGAATATGAAAAAGTAAATGGCTAGCATTCATTTCTTTATTCATTCTTTTACTTTTTAATATAAATGTGCCTGAATTAATTAATTAATTTATTCCCTTTCATCTTAATGATAATCTGGTCTTAATTGGATATACCCATCATTAATGGAATTCATGAAAAATAAACGGTAGAACCAATAATAAAATATTAGTTACAATAAATTAATTGAGAATTTAAAATTATTTAAAACGATTATTAAATTGTTACATACAATGGTGTTCCAATAAATAAAATAAGGTTTTAATGCAACAATTTCAAGTTTAATGTAATTTTAATTTTTTCCATTAATGGGAGACTGTACGATGTG
This sequence comes from Viscum album, assembly GCA_963277665.1. NCBI lineage: Eukaryota > Viridiplantae > Streptophyta > Magnoliopsida > Santalales > Viscaceae > Viscum > Viscum album. Next base: position 18,707,214 of record OY728119.1, on the reverse strand, counting down.
TACATGCAGCTACAAACCATGTACCTCGGTTGTTGTATATCCAAGTCACAATCCTAGGGATTGGGCATGTTAACTCAGTCGAACTACATGGTGTGTACAAGACAACAACACCCTGTATCCACTTGTTGTGTTTCATGGTTGTCCCAAACAATATGTGGTGTGCAATAAACCCATAGTGTGTAATTAATTTCTCGATGCATCTAGATAAAATGTGCATGGGTATACGGTGTGTGCTTCGACCACACACTGCGTAACCCAGTTTTACCAGCCTTAAATTTGGCATTTCCCGATGGAAACTCTGGTCATTCTTCATTTATTCTTAAACCTTTAAGAAAAGAACACTAAATGAACATGATTAATATATTGATAACATGTTAATTCAAATCAGATTTAAGAAAAAATAACTTGAAATGAAAATATAACCACAATTATGCATAGATCAACAATTAAATAGATACATATAAATTTAAACATGACTGCTCTGATACCACTTGTTGGTTCCAGGCACAGCGGAAGTGTGTAGAGGTAGACAATATTTTAAAATTTATTTTAATAATCATTCCCCGAAACCTAGAGTGAGTATCTTACACTTCAAATTTATAATTAATTTATTTAATATTTGAAGAAATAAATACACATGCTTAGAAAATTTCTTCATTGGTGAATGTTGATCATACAAAAAGACCCTTTCATATTACCTTCGTTGCCCTGTGAGGATTCAAGGATAAAATCCTTCTAACAGTGATCCACACATGCTCCTATGATCTCTGAGCAACGCCACTCAAACTTTGGGTGCTAGCGTGGTGAGTCGAATGTCTTGGGTTGTTCATTCTTGATCGATCATTCTTCATCCTTGAATAAATCTCTCTTTCACTTCTCATTATTAAGAGGAATATAAAATGAGGAGTTGAAAGAGAATCCTTTGTGTGCAAAAATTATCTATTCTCAATTTTTGGATACTGTACACAATAGACATAGTCATCTATTTATAAAGTTTGGATTTAAGTTAAAATATTATTTAATTTTATACCGGACATTAAATAACATTTATTACCTTTAATAAACCTCGTTCCACATAATAATAATTATATTATTATTATTTTATGGTGCGCGCTAACGTGTGCAATAACAAATATTATGTAACAATCTTGTTAATTTTGTTTGTCAACGAACCCAGTCTTGGTCCGTTTGAACTCCTCTATTATTTATTGAACAACTGAATAAATATTTTATTCATAGATAAATATTTTATTCATAATCTAACAAATAAATATTTTTTAAAATATTCAATAAATAAAATAAATATTTTATTCACATACCTGTGAATAAATATTTATTTAATTTATGTGATCAATATAACTTGAATAAAATTATTTCTCAGAATTGAGAATAATATTTATTCTATTAATTAAACTAAAATAGAATTTAATTGAGATCAATAGAAACACTTAGTGTGTGACCCTCTAGGATTATTTCTAATTGGCATTAGGCAGGCTTGCCTAAAGTCTAAGATTACTTTCTAGCAATGAGTCGAGGCACCCAAGAGAAAGAACTCATTGTCGCAATGTCGACAACCACATATGAACGCTCACTATGTAATATAATATCTTTTTCATAATATCTCATCAAGAAGTTTACAAAACCGTGTCACAAACCTATCTACTCGATATGTATTTCCTTGACTATCTAAAATAAACGTGTTGTTACACCATGGCCATGAAATTTAATGCGACGGTTCTATTCTAATTAAATGGTCGAGATATCAGCTTCCACAAAGATAAAAAGGGAAAATCCTTCCTCAAATTATTCATTAATGATATGTCTCTTATGACACACCCAATGTATTCAACTTTTCCATGAACTATTATCATCATGGTTTATGAAGTACATCTAAATACACGAGTTGTAACATGCATTAATAACAATCTTAAAGTCTAAGGACTATCACACATGCTCGTAGATAGGAATATCCGATGACATCGAAACATATGGAATTCTCACTGGCAGGTATGTTCTCATAACCTCCCATTTTAGATATTACTAAGTGAAAAATTCATAAAAAAGGCTCATCTGCTTATGTACTCTCACTTGATAGTCTATGTACTATATGTCCCATCATAGTACGTTGTTAAATTGAAAAAATTATTTAAGAATATTGTCACAACACATCAAGGTTCTCATCATAGTGGGGAACTGCTATGACCTTATCAATGTGATGTATACTCTTGGACATTATTACATTAGATTCATGTAGAACAACAAACAATATGTAATAATAAGTTTTATTAATATTCAATACATCAAATATTCATGTAATCAAAGTATAAACAGTTGATGTTAGGACACCAACTCGAACTACCACGTCTTGGTTTAGTGCATGGTAATTCATGTGTTATGAGATAATGCTTGGATTTGTTAGATTATTCCACATAATTTATTATATATTGTTTAGTTATCATAAAATGATGATTTAGAGGAGTTTTAATGATGGAATATGAAAGGTTTAAGGAGTTAAATTTTTCATTATTTATGGTTGTAGGTTATAGATGGTATGTAATGATTTTATAGTTTAGAAATTTATTAAATGTTTAGAATAATGAAATAGTTTCCAAAGAGCATCCTCAAAGCCTATATAAGGATGAAAATACCATGAGATGACCATGTGTGATTTATTTCATAGAAAACTCCTCAAATAAAAGCTCTATTATCTCTCGTTTACTTGAAGAATTTAAGAAAAGGTTCTAATAGATTTTGGTTTGATGGAAATCCTTTCCATGTGTTGGGAGATTGACACACTCATGGATACCCTAGGTGGAAGGAGTCTTGTTGGTTTCTTCTTAGTGATCTCTATGAAGCTTTGTTCAATGAGTTTCATCAAACCAAAACAATAGATAAAAATTTATACGTTCTTCGTTTATTTTATTCAGTCCAAATGAATTGAAACTTCATGCGGCATAATCAGTTTTGGTGGATCATTTATATAGAATTTGGACAAGTGTTGTCCCCTCTAAAACCATACACATTCCACTACTACCTTTTAAAATCCTTCAATTATGTTTAAATGGACAATTCATTATCTGTTCTTGGAATTCTGGTCATTATCCCAAAGGGACCTGACATGGAATATCCTTCAAATTCCAATGTGATAATCTTTAATTTATTATAATTTTTTCATAAAGTGTGAAATATTATTCAGATCATAATTTTTATTGAAAAGCATTGTTGTAATAAATTCTAAAAGTCCAAAACTTTCAATATTGGTCATATGACATTTTGATCATCTAAGCAATAACTTAAGATTTCTCAACCGTTCCTTTTTTTCAGTTATATGATAATATTGACACCACGTTTAAGTAAGGTGTTGAAGGTAAAATTTTCTAACGAAATGATCTTTTGAACTGTCCAATATATAACATAGCTTCTGAAAAATGTTACACTAATTTTTAAAACATTTTTTCCAACATACTTAACTAAACTTGTTAGTCATGAGATAGTATTTTATAATTACCATTTATCTATCCATAAATATATATAAGAATAAAAGATACAACACTTTTAAATTATTTTAATATACAATAAATTAATATTAATAAGAATAATACATAAAATTAACTAAAAAATATTTTAAATAATCAATTCAAATGAAATTAAATTTAAGTCAAAGTTATATAAGTAACAATATAAATCAATGAAAGGAAATCACCAATGATTTCCATAAGAACAAGATTTTCCTTTTAAATGATGAAACTAGCTTGATTCCCTGAATACAATGTCCCTCCCTTCAATTTTTGAAATCAATCATGTGATCACATGGCAATCCAAAAACACCCTCAAATTCTTAACCATCCTAATGGTGGTCCCAAGGGCTGTACTGATGATCCCAAATCCAATGGCCAGATTTTCAAAATGCCCCATAAGTATATTCCCCTTCTCCTTCTCATCTACCTTCTATATTACCATGCCTATATTGGGAACATACCCATACACCTTCTTCAACCTCCCCATTAGGTTTTTCAAGTAACCGTAGATCTTGTGGATGGAAGGATGACAGAAATCACTTGGTTCAAAGCTATGAACTTCTCTATTTAACTCAATCCACATGTGTGGTTTATCTTTCCTTAGCCCTCCATCTATCATACACTTTTTGACATTAGCCACACCATCCAGGTCCCCAATAAGGCAATAGAAATTTCCCACCAATGCGTATGCCCCTGCTTCCCAAGGCTGTAATTCTAAGAGTTTCTTTCCAGTTCTCCTCCCCAGTTGCTCATTCTGGTGGAAGCTGTATGAACTTAGAATTGCAGTGAGAAGCTTCACATTTGGTGACACTGGAATCGTCTAAACAAAAATCATTAGCCTCATTGAGATGAACAACCCTAGCGAGGTTGTCCACCATGAAAGAGTAATGCTCCTTGAGAGGTGTGATGGAGTATTTATGCCTCATGGAATCAAAATACCTCAATCCTTACATGACTGCATACATATAGGCCACCAAAGAAGGTGACTTGGTTTGGCACAACACCCTCAGCTTCCATTTTCTCAAATGCCTTGATATCCTCATATCCAAGCCCTTGCTTCCCATAACCAACAATGAGAGAGGTCTATGAAATTACATTATTTGGATGAATGTTCTTAAAACATAACAATGCCTCATCCATGCACCCATTTTTGGAATACATTCCAAGAGTGGCATTTACAACCAGAAAAAAGAGCTCAAATCCATGTTTCATGGCTACACCATGAACCTGTCTACCATTAGATTGGGATGCCAAATCGGCACAAACATAAAGGACACTCACTAGATCCATCTGATTAAGTGCAACCCCTGCCACCCTCATTCTTTTGATGAAAGACAACACAGAGTTTCCATCCATGTTTTGTGCCAGAATGAAAATCAGTGAATTCAAAGACCCTCCATCTCTTTCGAATATATTGGAAAAAACTCGGATGGCATCTGGGGTCAAGTGACAACTACAGAGCCTGGATATCATGTTGTTAGTGGCAATAATAACTTTTTAGGTAATTTCACCGAATAGCTAAAGAGATTCATGGATGGCGCCGCAATTTGAGTACAAGTAGACTAGGGATGTCAAATAAATAAAAATTTCATTCCATCATTTTCATTTTAAGAATAAATTTTCTTAATAAAATTGAGATGGAATTTGATAGATTTATTTTTTGTTTAGAAATTATACTTTCCAAAAAAGAAATAATTATTATAATAAACTAATATATTATGAATAATGTTTATTTTAAGGAAATAGTATTATTAAAACACTCTTATTTAAATTTAATTGATAAAATATTTTTTTTTCAAGTGTCAGAAATATTACTATGCATTTTTTATCCTCTATTATTTTTAATAAATAATAATTTTTATTTTTAAAAGTTAAATTTCTCATACATAGAGAATTATTATGATAAAATAAAAATCATTTTTAAAATTATCACTTCGAAATTAGTTTAGGTAGAATTTATGAAAATATTCTAAAATATTTTGTTTTTCGATAAATAGTAAAAATATAATTTTGAGTTTTTGGTATGTTTAATGGATTCATAATTATGTCATAATGTTGTAATAAATATTTAACCATAATCCAAAACTCAAAACATGTTATTTTATTAATATTAACTATAATAATATATTTTAATCAATTTTAAAAAATATAATTTACTTTCCAAATTCTAAAATGGAAACTTTAACTTTAAAAATGTTATTTTGTGAAAACTTTAATTTCCCTTTCCAAAATAAGTAATATAAAATTATGGCTGACTAATTTGGATTAAAATATCATAATAGTTGTCCCAAGTGTCCAATATCATGGGAAAATACCATGGAAAAGCCCATAGTTTTTCATTTACCACTACTTAGGTGTACAAGGAAATTAATAAACAAATCTCACTCTTTTGCTATAAATACTCACCCATTTATCCATTAGATTTCATTCTCAATTCATCCTCCATGAAAATATGATAGTTTTACCTCTCAGAGATTCATCTCAAGGTTTACTTAATCCCCCAAGGTCCGAATCTTCGAGTTTTAGGAGTTACTCTTTAATGTAAGGGAAATCTCTACTTATCATTTCCTTTCAAGTTCCCTTTTTATGTGGTATGTCTATTAAATTTCCAAACTATGTTCTTCTGTCCATTTTATTCTATCTTTTTACTGTATTACAAATCTTTTATGAATGGGAGACCCTTTTCCCCTCTCTTTTTACCATTTTCTAAAACCATGTTTAATACCCGTTATGTTGTTGAATTTTCTTCTCAAAATTTCTCTATTTTTCTCAAGAAATTTTCTTATTTTCTTTTGTGAATACTCAAACATCTTTCTTTTCTATTGGTATTCACCTAGATTTCAAAATGATCTATTTTATTTTGGGATTAACATACATGAAACCTACCTTCCTTTTTTTTGGGTTAATAATGACATAAAGATCTTGTCTTTAAGCACTTTTTTTTTTAAAAACCATGGTTTTGATATGAAACTCATTTTTTTATTCTTCATAGGTTATTTATGAAATGTTTTTATGATATATGTGGCCCACGTTAATTAAGACATATGAAGGGTTCACCCTGAGAATTCTCCAATGCATTGGGTAAAGAATTACATGTTTTATGATACCTTAGTGAATAACCTTGGTAATTTTTATGACATCTCAGTGACAAACCTTGGTAATATGCTTATGAATGTCTAAAATAAATGTTGTAGCCATATTTCCAAGTTATGATTTATGTTCTTTTAGTTACGATATGCCTCATGTTCTCTTTTTCATGCCATAATTATATTCCTCATGTTCTTATTGATATTTCTCAAGATCACATGTAAATTGTTTCCCTTTCTTTCCCTTACTGGGCATTATGCTCACTCTTTCCTTTGATGTATGTCCTCGGGTTATGAGATGTAGTAAATGTACTTAGGATGAACCTATGATGAATCATTTCAAGTGGTTTAGAAGAATGTTCTATGTTTTCATGTATTATGTACCTTATTTCCAAGAAACAAAACATTAAAATATCATTTTTTTTGTACAATGTAATGAAGATTTTATGTAATAAAAAAGGCAGGATGTCATACCATGCCACATAATAATAATTATATTGTTATTATTTTGTGGTACACGCCAACTTGCGCAATAACAAATATTATGTAATGGTCATGTTAATTAATATATGTCATCGGAATCGGTTTTGGTCTGTTTGAACTCCTCTATCATTTGTTGAACAACTGAATAAATATTTTATTCATAAATAAATATTTTATTCACAATCTATCAAATAAATATTTATTAAAATATTGAATAAATCAAATAAATATTTTATTCACATGTCGGTGAATAAATATTTATTTAATTTATGTGATCAATATAACTTGAATACAATTATTCCTCAAACTTGAGAATAATATTTATTCCACTAATTAAACTCAAATAGAATTTAATCGAGATCAATGGAAACACTTAATGTGTGACCCTCTAGGATTCTTTTTCGTTGGCATTAGACAGACTCGCATAAAGTCCAAGATTATTGTCTAGCAACAGGTCATGACACCCAAGAGAAAGAACTTAATGTCACAATGTTGACAACCACATATAAATGCTCACTATATAATATAATTTCTTTGTCACAATATCTCATCAAGCAGGTTGCATAACTGCATCACCAATCTATATGATTGATATGTCTTTCTTTGACGATCTGAAATAAACACGTTGTTACACCATGACCATAGAATTTAATGTGATTGTTCTATTCTAATCAAAAGGTCGAGATATCAGCTTTCATAAAGATACAAGGGACAAATTCATCCTCGACTTATTCATTAATGACATGTCACTCGTGACGCACATAACATATCCAACTTCTCTATGAACTGTTATCGTCATGGTTTACAAAATACATCGAAGAACGTGAGTTATATCATGCATTAATAATAATCTTAAAGTCTAAAGATCATCACACACACTCGTAAATTGGAATATCCAATGACACTAAAACATGCAGAATTCCTACTGGTGGGTCTGTTCTCGTAATCTCCTGTTTTGGAGATTACCAAATGTGAACTTCATGAGAAGAAGTCTCGTCTGCTTATGAGTACTTGCACCAGACAATCTCTGTATTATGTGTCCCATCATAGTACGTTATCCAATCGCAGAACATTATTTGAGAATATCATCATAGCACATCATGATTCTTATCATAACGGGGAACTGTTATGACCTTATCAATGTGACGTATACTTTAGGACATTATTACATTAGAGTCATACAGAACAACAAACTATGTAATAAGAAGTTTTATTAATATTCAACACATTGAATATTCATGTAATCAAAGTACAAGGACACCAACTCCAACAACCACACCTTGGTTTAGTGCATGGTAATGCATGTGTTATGAGATAATGCTTGGCTTTGCTAAATTCTTCCACACAAGTTATCATATATCGTTTAATTATCAAACAATGTTGATTTAGAGAAGTTTTGACAATGGAATATGAAAGGGTTAAGGAGTTAAATGTTTCATTATTTATGGTTGTAGGTTATAGATGGTTTGTAATGATTTTGTAGATTTGTGAAATGTTTGGAATAATGAAATAGCCTCCAAGGAACATCCTTGAAGCCTATATGAGGAGGAAAATACCATGAGATGACCATGTGTGGTTCCTATCATAGAAAACTCCTCAAATAAAAGCTCTATTAGCTCTTGTTTACTTGAAGACTTTAAGAAAAGGTTCTAGTAGATTGTGATTCGAAGGAAATCATTTCCAAGAGTTGGGAGATTGACACGCTCATTGATACCCTGATGGAAGGAGTCTTGTTGGTTGCTTCTCAGTGATCTCTATCAAGCTTCTGTCAATGTGTTTCAACAAACCAAAACAACAGATAAAAAGTTAAGCGTTCTTCATTTATTTTATTCAGTCCAAATGAATAGAAAGTTCAGGAGGCATAATCAGTTTTGGTGGATCATTTCTATAGCATTTGGACAAGTGTTGTCCCCTCCAAAACCAAACACATTTCACTACTGCCTTTTCAAATCCTTCAATTATTTTTAAATGGACAATTCACTATCCATTCTTGGCATTTTGGTGATTATCCCAAAGGGACCTAACACGAAATAACCTTCAACTTCCAATATGATAATCTTCAATTTATTATAATTCTTTCATAAAGTGTGCAATCTTATTCAGGTCATAAGTTGTCTTGAAAAACATTGCTGCAATAAATTCCACAAGTCCAAAACTTTGAATACTAATCATATGACATTTTGACCATCTAAGCAATAACTTAAGATTTCTCAACCGTTCCTTTTTTTTCCAGTAATACAATAATATTCACACCAGCTTAAAGTTAGGGGTTGAAGGTAAACTTTTCTAAAGAAACAATGTTTTCAACTGTCCAATATATACCATAGCTGCGGAAAAATGTTACACTAATTTTTTAAACATTTTGCCCTACGTACTTAAACTAAACTTGTTAGTCATGAGATAGTATTTTATAATTACTATCTCTCTCTCTATAAATATATATATGGATCAAAGATCCAAAAGTTTTAAATTATTTTAATAAACAATAAATTAATATTATTAAGAATAAACACATAAAATTAACTAAAAAAATAGTTTAGAGAATCAATTGAATTGAAATGAAATTTAAGTCAAGTTAGAAGTAACAATATAATTCAAATGAATTGAAATCACCAACGATTTCCACAAGAACAGGCGCCTCCTTTGAAATGATGAAACCGGCTCGAGTCCCTGGCTACAATGTCCCTCCCTTCAATTTTTGAAATCAAGCCTGTGAACACATGACAATCCACACACACCCTCAAATTCTTAACCATCCTAATGGGGGTCCCGGGGGCTGTACTGATGATCCCAAATCCAATGGCCAGCTTTTCACAATGCCCCATGAGTATATGCTCCTTCTCCTGGTCATCCACCTTCTGCATTACCACGCCTGTATTGGGCACATACCCGTACACCTTTTTCAACCTCTCCACTAGGTTTTTCAAGTAACTGTAGATCTCGCGGATGGCGGGATGAGAGCTATCACTTGATTCAAAGCTATGAACTTCTCCATTTAACTCAATCCACGTGCGTGCTTTCTCTTTCCTTGGCCCTCCATCCATCATCAACTTTCTGACATTAGCCACACCATCCAGGTCCCCAATAAGGCCATAGAAATTGGCCACCAATGCGTATGCCCCTGCTTCCCGGGGCTGTAATTCTAAGAGTTTCTTTCCAATGCTCCTCCCCAGTTGCTCGTTCCGGTGGAAGCAGCATGAACTTAGAATTGCAGTGAGAAGCTTCACATCCAGTGTCACTGGCATCCTCTCAACAAAATCATTGGCCTCGTTGAGACGGCCAGCCCTAGCGAGGATATCCACCATGCAAGTGTAATGCTCCCTGAGAGGTGTGATGGAGTATTTATGCCTCATGGCATCAAAATACCTCCAGCCCTGCATTACAAGCCCCGCATGACTGCACGCATATAGGCCACCCAGGAAGGTGACCTGGTTTGGCACAACACCCTGAGCTTCCATTTGCTCAAATGCCTTGATAGCCTCATATCCAAGCCCTTGTTTCCCATAACCAACAATGAGAGAGGTCCATGAAATTACATTCTTCACAGGCATGTTCTTAAAACATAACAGTGCCTCATCCATGCTCCCGCTTTTGGCATACATGTCAAGAGTGGCATTTGCAACCGGCAAATAGAGCTCAAAGCCATGTTTCATGGCTACACCATGAACCTGTCTACCATTAGACAGGGCCGCCAAATCGGCACAAACAGAAAGGACACTCGCCAGAACCATCAGATTAAGCGCAACCCCCTCCACCCTCATTCTTTTGAAGAAAGACAACGCAGAGTTTCCATCGATGTTTTGCGCCAGACCGGATATCAGCGAATTCCAAGACCCGTCATCTCTTTCGCACATATTCGAAAAAACTCGGATGGCATCCGAGGTCAAGTGACAACTACAGAGCCCGGATATCATGTTGTTAGTAGCGACAACATCTTTCTGGGGCATTTCACCGAATAGCTGGCGAGCATCATGGATGGCGCCGCAATTTGAGTACATGGAGACCAGGGACGTCAAAAGGACCACATCGCCATGGAACCCATGTTTCCACGCAATACAGTGGGCTTGCTTTCCCTCTTCCAGAGCCCCAACCCTTCCACAGGCGGTCGCAACTGAGGAGAGAAGGAATTCAGATATTGGAGACCCGTTTCTGTGACCGTGACGAAGCTGGAATAGATTCTTACGGGATTGCCCACCATTCATTGACGTACTCATTCGTCGGGTGAACGCGATACATCGCTCCACCATTATTGACTGTTTCGCATTATATCCAATTCCGTTGAAATTACTCGAACATCGACGATTCTATCTTTTCACGACCAAACATCTTTTCCCGCAACTTCTATCTACAATGATATTTGTGCCGTAAAATATCAGTTTTGTAGGGACTATTAATTTCAAATTTGTTGATTCGGCATAAAAATTTAGAAATTTCCTCCAGAAAAATATAATTTAATAAACTTTTATTGTGGTTGAAAAATCACTTTTCATATAATATGTTAATAATCAGGACTGGCCAAGTCCAGCAAGCCCTGGGGTTGGGAACAGGATGAATTTATTTTAGTATACATGTTAGTTAACTTTATCTTTTATTAACATTCACCCCTCCTCTGTGCGCAACCCATCTGCAGCACTGTGATTCTCCTCTTCATGAGTTCCCTCACCCCTCACTATTTTTTTATAATCATTTTTTAAATTATGATTGTTATTATTTATTTTTATTAATAGTTTTGTTTCATTTTCGAAAATTATATGTAATGCAGATTTACTAGTGCCTTGTCGATCTCATTTGCGATTTGCAATGTGCAATTTGACAATAAAAAATTAATTTTGCATTTATATTTTATTTATTTTATGATTAATTAATTTGATAATCATATTGGTTTTTCAATTTTGAAAATAATCAATTTTTATTTACAAACTATTTAATCTTATACCTAATCATCCATGCAATTTTCATTTTATGACAATTTTTAGTTTTTATTGTATTTATTTATTAAATTGAAAATTAATAATATATTTGTTAAAATATAGATTATTATTAAAAAAATTATAGTTTGCATTTTAGTGTTTTTAACTCAACTAATATGTTTGGTTGATTGGTAATGTTTTTAACTATTTATTTGTATTTTTTAATTCAATTAATATGTTATTTTAAACTTGTTGGTTCAAATTTTTATAGATTAGAAAGAATAAGAGGGAGTAGATATGAAGATGAAGATGATGATGATTATGTGGAGAATTCAAATGATATTTGAATTGGTTTACACAACAAGGGTAAATTTTAATTTTGTTTAAACATTTACGATTAAATTCAAATGCAAAAAAATCATTTGTCATATATATGTTATGATTTATTGTTTAAACTTTGACACCATTGCCTGTTTTGGAGTTTTGAATAACACATATAAAGAGTGTTTGGAATTTATTTTAGTATACATGTTAGTTAACATTATCTGTTATTTTAAAAATCATTGGTGATACTAATTTTAACTTTATTCAGTTTCAATGGTATATGAATATATAGAGGCATTGAGACTTGTAATGTGTGGATTACCTAAGTTAAGTGAATTCACTAAGATGTTAAAAACAGTTTCTTTAATCCCACTGTTTTATATAAGTTGGATTTAAAATTGGCTTAAGGTTTTACTGTTATAGATTGACTTTGTTGTTTGTTAATGTATTTATTTGGTTAGTTTAGTTTAGTTTTTTAAATGATACAGAATAATTTTTAAGTTGGTTTTTTAGATGTTTTAAGAATTTTTTTTGCCATTCCTTTTTGTTCCTTTTCATTGGTAGAAAGTGCGCCGTTTTTATTTTTAATATAAAACTCTGTTTGGCTATGTTTAGAACACACTTTTCACAAATAGAAGAGAATGACTTTTAAATTTTTAAATCATTGTTTGGAACGAATTCAAGATGACATTGCATACCTAATGATGTATTGATTTTAAATGATTTAGTTCTCTATATTGGCTTCTTTTAATGATGATTTTCAACGGTTTAACAAACCAATTTTTAATAACATTAATGTCTTTTTGGATTGGTTTTGAAGTGATTTAAATTGCAAAAAAGTGTATAGTTTTGTTCTTTTAGCAAAAGGGTTGTTTAAAATTGTTTAAGTTGAACTTACATACATAGAAGAATGATGTTTTCAAATGATTTAAAGTCTTGTTTGACATTCTTTTTTAGTCGTTTTTCAAATGCTTAAGGTGCAATTTTAAACATATGTTTTTTTGTATTATTTTTTTTTAAATTTTTAATATTTTATGGCTTGCTCGTTAGTTGATTCAGTCTAGTGTACACAACACATTTTTTTGAAGTTCGTATATAATGTGGATTTAAATGTATTTGTAATTTTAGGTCCACCAAATGCAGGCTCCGATTCGATTTGATCAGGTCCAACCCGTTAATCATTCCCCGTTAAAAGGGCAACATTTCTATAATTTGTCTCAGACAACAAGAATCTGCGGGTCGGTCCTGTTAAGAATTGTATTTGATTTCAATACATCCAAGATTCCTGAAGGAATTGAAGCATCCTAAGTACAAAAGGAAATTAGAGGAGTATATTGAAGTGCCCCTGTTAAATCATATGAATTAATTTTATATTGATCAACCATTTGTGTTTCATGTGGAGGAAATAAACACTTTGGAATTAACAATCTAGATAAAAGGATTGATGAAGAAGATGACACCGATTCAAATAGAGGACCAAGATAAGAAATTATGGGTTTTAAATTCCAAGAAAACATCTACGAAAGAAAAATCTTTTAAGAAGAATAAATCTTTTGAGTAAGAAAATGAAGGGATAAAGTAGCATTGATTCTTTGAATTAGAAAAGAAAGAAGACTACATGAAGCAAAGACCATTCATTAAACATATTGAACAAAATATCAGTGGTTCAAGCTATGAGTATGCAGGAAATTCCCCTAGCAGTGAAGATGAGAAAGGGCGTGTTGGGTATATGCAGAAACTTGAACTTGAAACAAGCCTTTAGAAGGGGAAAACATTCTCAAAGTAGAGATTACAAATATGAAAAAATAAGTTGAAGAGAATCAAGACAAGAAAGTGATTGGATTCACCGGATATGTGAGTGGTCTATAACTTACAGTTAATGAGGAAAAATAATGTACCAAAACAGTTTTTACTAATTGTTCAAGTTTAAAAACAAATTCTAGAAAAAACAATGGTAAAGAAAGTTATGAAAAACCAATGGTTATATCGGGGGAAGGTCTTTTCACTCCCAAGAATTTTTTCTCCTCAAAGAAGGCACAAATTGAGACATATTTGGCCCCAAGACAGCAAGCTATAAAATATGGACCAAATCTAGATCAAAGTGGAAAATAAAGGCATAACGTTCATTGTTGGTATTGTGGGGGTATTTGGGAATAAAACATATTTTTTCTGGTAGAATATGTCTTTCCAAGGAAGACAAAAAAGGTCCAAAGCAAAGCTAAGTCAGCTAATGAGAATCATGAAACCCGTTGAAACAAATTATTTTGAAAAGAATCTGAATGAATCAAGTCTAAATCAAAACAACTTTGATTATCTGAAAAGGAGAAATGAAATATGAAACAAGTATAATTATGATGCTGGTAAATTTCATTATATGATCACTAAAAAATTTCAACATAATATTGAAGAAAAAAGATCTTTTAAGTCGAAGAAGAAAGTTATGTTGATAATTAGATCTTCTTGGGTTTAGTACTAGAAAACATGTATGAGCCAACTTTGTCTAAGAAAATTGCGCCACATGAATGGATAACCATGGGGAAAAATAAAATGATAAGATGTGACTTTTTATAGAAGAGATGGATTCTTTATGAGCTATTTCAAAGAAGCTAAAAGACTTGGAGAGGAAATGAAGCATGTGAGAATAAGGGATTCTATCCACACTAGAAGCATATTTCAAAGCATGGTTGAAGACACATATAAATATAAAGAGTGAAATTCAAAATATTAATTTCTTAATAAGTTGTATAGATGATGTCATCAATTTTATCACAATGTTGTAGATTTACTTACTATGCTTCCCACATAACTCTAATGGCCAAAGAACACCCATGATGGTGAAAGAACAAATTGAGATTGAAGTTAACATGAAACAATCATGAAAGTAAAGAACTAATTAAAACAAGAATAACCATAGATGAAATAGGTTTTTTTTGTGAAGAAACAATTTAGATAAGGAGAATAACATTTCCTTGAGAAAACTAACAATGGAAGTTTCAAAAAGGAAAGAGAGTTTTAGGTTGAGTAAACATTTTTATACATGTGAATTCTTATAAAGAATGTATAGAGAAACCAAACTTATTTCCATTTATTTTTTTACTATTTTTTAAGGAACTATTGGAAAGGGGGTCTATCCCCATGCATCTATACCCACGGTTTAGAAAAACCATCGGGATAAGTGTTTTTTATTATCTATACCCATTGTTTTATTAAAACCGTTGGTATTTAATCCCCAATTTCACCGCAGCATCAGGATTCTCCTCCTCCACTCTTCCATCACGCTCTCCCACTTGAACCATCACTTCCCCAACCTCCACCTCTCGAACCTCTCCTCCCCTCCCCGACCACCGCCTCCCGGCCATCCGACCTCCACCTCCTGACCCTCTCCTCCCCTCGCCAACCTCCGCCTCCCGTCCATCTGACCACCGCTTCCCGGTCATCTAATCCCCTCCCCGGCCTCCACCTCTCGGCTCCACCTCCGCTCCCGACCTCGACCTACCAGCCTTCACCTCCGCCTTAACGTCCCAACCTTCGCCTCCCTGCCCCCAGCTCTAGCAACGTCCCCCCTCCCCCCTCTCAGCTCCCTCTCCTCCGGCAACGCCCCTGACGATTCATTGCATCTAGGTTTTGAATTTCTTCTCCTTGATTTTTTATTCTTTTTTAAACTAATCACTTATTCTTATATCAACAACCTCAATAAGTTGACTACACAATTTATCTTTTTCATTTTTTATTTAATCAATAAGAATTCATCTTAGAGGTAAATTCTACTTCCTCTCATTGTTATTGCAACATCCTTTTTCATTTACAATGTTTTATACCACTACATTTTGTTCTTTGGATATAACCGAAAACACTACTAATTTAGGATAATGTTAACAGCCTCAAAAAATTTACTACACAATTTCTCCTTTGCATTGTTTATTCAATAAATAAGCATTCATATTAGAGGTAAATGCTACTTCTTCACATTTTTATTGAAACATCCTTTTTCATTTATAATGTTTTATACCACTGCTTTGTTCTTTGGATATAATCAAAAACACTACTAATTTAGGATCATTTTGTTGAGGTCCTTTATAATATTCCCTTACCACATAAACATTTCAATAAGTATCCCATATGTTCCTCCCTATTTTATGATCCATAAGTTATTTCATTGTAGTTGATTATTCATAGTAGTGGAAGTAAAATTTTTCATGGATTTCCTAACTGCTTGAGCCCCTATCATTGAATACAGGTAATTAAGAGACCGTTTTTTATTTCCCATTGGTAGCAATATTCTCTATCTAGGTCTTCTTCCATTCTTGGTTTAAATTGGTTCTCATATAATGTCAACCATATTCATTGCCAATTTTGAATTTAACTCTAGCATCTTGTAATCATCAACTGCACCTATTCACTCATGAGACTACTCTATAATCAAGTATGGATTTTTATTGTCAAGTTGTAGTTTATTCTCCAGGAACTAAGAAAATCCAGTGAAATACCTATAAAATTACACCATCTCTTTCAAATCTTTTTTCCAGTGCTAGTGTCGATTCATGACGTTCTCCACCACTAATTCCATCTTCTTTGTCGAGACATTCAATTCTTCTATAATTGCGACAACATAGTCTAGGAACTACTCCAATACCCTGATATAGAAATCATAAGTCACATATATATTTTATTGATCCCCACCTTAATTGATCACTAAAACTCCCTTGTGGTTCTTTTCTTTTCACTATATAGGATATATTATTCTATAAAGAAAAATATTTGGGTCCATACCATCCACAACACCAATAAAACCCTTGAAATGTTTAAATTTTAGGTTTATTCAAGACCAATATAGCTCCATGTTCTAGTTTTCATGATGTAGTGTAAGCCTACCCCACAATTGAAACAATATATTGTATCTCCACACATGGGTGTCTCTAAGATTACATCAAAACTCAGGGGCTACATGCTCATGCACAAACTTATCATGAAGACTTTATCCAAGATCCAACGACCCAAATTTAATCTATACAATGCCCATATGTCCCAGAAACTATACATTCCTATTCTATATTCCAATATCACCAAGCATAGAGCACCCTTATTATTTCTTGAAACCATAGGCATCTCACCATGTCAAACCATGTAAATGAAAACTCATAATTATATCATCATTTTATAATTCAACTATAGTTCATTCATAGTCTCACCACTGTTATAAAAGCTTATCCCGAGTTTATAGGGCCATGCACATAATCAAATTTCCATTGAAAACTGTAAACTCTATCGAAACACTAACTCACAAAGTGTATTCATATCAAGATCACCAGGTATCTCTATATACCTAAACCCAAACTCCTCCAAGAGTGTTACTACCCATGGGCACTTGACATTATATCCACCATGAATATAGTTGTTCTACCTGACATGTACCAATGTCACCTAGGCTAGGAATCTGAATGAGACTTCCCTTCCCGAAACCATCCACAAGGATGAAAGAACTAGCACATAAGTACTTATCTCAGAGAACCCAAGTCACCTAACACACCTATCAGAAATACACTCTCAAATTTGTGTGAATTGATATCATAAAACTAAGTTTTTACTTATGCCTCACACACCTAAATGTTCCTAAAAAATATCCATCCAGTCTGATGGGTTACCCTCAAAGGTCAGAATGTACTAAATTCCAAACCTAGAGTCATACTAAATAAGGTAACCAGTCTCTTAAACCTGCTCCACACATTATGCCTAACAATGATCATAACTATGGGTTTCACTTATCCCAATCTCAAGGTAATAGGGCATTTAATATTCCAAATACTTAATTTTATGTTTCAACCACCCATTGAAATTAATTTCAACCTACCCACTCACAGGTCAAGAATAAACCAACAGTTTCACAAGTAATCACTACACATCTCAGAACAAGCTCACTCACACTATGACCTACATAAAAATTCACTACAGTTTTAGAGCCTCTTCATCATAGGGATACCACATAACTCTGGAACTCTCAATACCCCCAACCACCCAAACATAGGGTCCACATCTGCTACCCACTATGTCACCAATATATATATATATATATATATATAATTCACAATTATTTTATATTAACCCAAAAATTCGACAATAAGGGCTTAGATAAATGAAATTTCAATTAAATTATATCAATTATAGAATAAAATAGTATAAATAAAAATTTAGTCCTAGATAACATGGAATTTCCTCATACATGGGTTAGCTAGTCCCAGTGAAAAGCTCCATACCATGTCTTGATACATTCTTATTCTATTTTGTACCTTTCCAAAATAGTAAGACTAAAAGAAACTCTAATAACATTTTACTAGGTCCTACCACCAATAGGTTCTTGGATCATTGGTTGATATAATACCCCAAGAATTCCACCCCATATGATGGAGTATGCTGACTAACAGTGAGGGTGTAAAGTAGTATGGTGGGGAGACTATACCCTCATATTGGATTAAAAAAATAGTAGAAATAAACATACTAATATAAAAATATGTAAATAATATATTTAATGACACAATGAAATGTTTCAATAATAATCAAAATAATCCATGCAATAAAAAATTAATTTTATGCAATACATTCAGGTAGTCATAATATAACAAGAATATGAGAAGATAAAACTATGAAAACTATGAAAAATGGTCTTGAGTATCAACCTGGACCCAAAACCCATGACTAGTCCTAGAAACCATGTAATAAAAAACATCAGGTGCTTCCCCAAATCTAAATATACAATATAATATTAATAACAGCTCAGGTGCCCAACTTCCATGGTAAAAAGTGCAGGGTTTTACTATAACTCAGTAAGACTCAAAAAATGGTGTCCCTAAAATTAAAATTCAATTGTTTTTTTTCATTGAGATGTGATTTAATAATAAATTATTGATTATCATATTAATATTTGACAAATTTATAATTTATGTTAAAGTGTAATAAAAATACTACTGATGCTTGATCACTACAATTACACTCAACATCATTTTGTATCTACTTTTTCCATCACTGGCGAGTCTATAGTTATGGTACATGTCAAATAGTAAATGGAAAAAATGTAAAAAACCAATGAAACCAAGGGAATAATAATCCAAGAGAATCTATATAGATCAATATAGCATTATATCTTAATAAAAATCATAAAAAATACAAAGGGGTGAGCCTTTCTATTCTTCCAAATCCATTCTTCCAGTCTAAACTCAAGGAACCATCCCTGGCATTTAGAAGAATGGTAGTATTATAACCCATAACTTACGATGGAGGTATTACAACCAAATAGATCAAGTCTAATCCAATTAACTCACCATTCAAAATTAAATGATGGTACGCCATAAGAACCAAAAATATTAATCGATGGCATTTGATACATAATACATTACCTAAATCCCAGGGGAGATTCCCCTGGTCATTTCACTTCAATTTTCCTCATTTTCATTTATTATGAGAACCCTAATCATGGTGTGTGTAAAATTTAGTGTTATATATTAATCTAATAATGTGTATTTTAATTTTAAATTGATTTTAAATTCATTTATTTTACCAAAATGACCTTTTCCTTTTTAAGAGTATTATTGTGACTTGTTCCAGTTTGCATACAGTAGGTGTTTCTAGAAAATTATTTTATTAAAAAAATTCATTAAGTGATTTAGTTTTTTAAATTCATCTTATCAAATATTTATACCAATATTTTATACCCATGATTGTTTTATATAAATTATCTAAATGATTTTCATTCTTGGAGATGAAGTGGGTTTCTTTAATTTTCTTTTCACTCTTTGAATTAAAATTTTACCCATGGAAAATATTTAATTAAATGAATACGGGGCTCATTTAAAATATTTTTGATAATGGGTGAATTTTTTCATCTCTACCTTGCTTTTTAAATGAAATAAACCATGTTTAAGGGTGTGTTTTAAAGTTAACATTTGTTTTTTTATGTTACACATAAGGGAGGACATAATTTTTTATCTCTCCCTTAGTTCAACTATAATGACACATACCATTCTATAATAGACATGAAAACTTTCTTGGCCCATTATGGTTTACCTTGTTGATCATCCCTTTATAGGATAGAGGTACGAATTTTATCTCTGATACTAAAAGGGTTGAAATTGGTTATAAAAATAAATGCACTTTCAATAAAAATTTGAATTAACTATTAAGTTTTTATGTTCTAACAGTTTTATTTTCTATAGTACATATACATTTTTTAATTATGGTTTAAATTGTTAACAGGAAGATAAATTTTTTTTCTTTTTATAAAATGGATAGATGTTGGATGTATCGTACCTATAGGATTTCAACTGCATTTCAAAATAATTTGGAGATTTTTTTAGATTTTTCATTTGACAATGCTTCATATGGAGGTCATATATAGTTTTTTTAAAAGGTTGGGGTTGAAGCCTCAATTTATTATTAAATCAAAGACCTCTTTTAAGTCTGGGTAGAGGGAGAATCATTATATAGCACGAAGGACCAAGGCCAAGTGTCCTGAATACAAGGCTCGAAAACCCATTTTTTGGACCAAAGGAACCCTTTGTGAACAGTACTACTACAATACCCGCACTGCTACAGTGCCTTCTATAGTACCACCACTACTACAATGCTACAGTGCCTATTCCACTACAAAACCACCACTGCTACAATCGCCACTGCTACAGTCTGCTATAGTGCCCCTACTATAGTACTGCTACAGTCATAATTTCATCCCTACCCATATTTGATCATGGGTCTTTTGGATTCCAAGCAAGAGCTTGTACCACTTGGGTACAAGCTTGTTGGCATGGAGGTTATATATAGTGTCCATGCTATAAATGTGTTGGAAGACCATGGTTAATCCAGGAAGAAGTTAACTACTATATAAAGAAATTTGGATTTCAAACAAACTATTATGATTGGTATCACCATGGAGAGATGAGTCAATATTCTACTGGCCATGAACAAAATGAAAGAGTGGAATGAAGAATTTTATATTTGATCGTTTTCTATTTTTCCATCATCGCGAGAGAGATAGTATGCCAGTGCAAGAAGACAATGATATCAATACACATGAGGAAAATACTAAAGATGATGATGAGAGGGGAAAAAATTTATTGGATGATGCCAGAACTCTAGTATATCAAGAATGTACTAAAATGACCATGTTGGAATTTTTAATGTGGTTATATCATGGGAAAACCATGTATGGAATTTCTAATATCGGTATTGATTATATTCTTACATTTTTGAAGGAATTGCTTCCTGATGGTGCATATATTCCCTCAAATCATTACAAGGCATGGAAGTTAATTAAGCATCTTGGATTTGATACTAATAAAGGCCTTACTTGTCTGAAATATTGTAGTTTATTTTGGAAGAAAACAGCTGGCCGTAATGATTGTAACGAATGTGGTACATCTCTATAGAAGACAAATACAGATGGAACACCATCTCGTGTGTCACAAAAAGTCATGTGGCACTTTCCATTGATTCCCAGACTTCAAAATATATTCATGTCTGCAAAAATATCAACCAATATGTGATGAAATGATGTTGAGATAATTAAAGGTAATGATGAGTTGGTTCATCCTACATATGGATTAGAATGGCAAACATTTAATGCACAATATCCTGATTTTTCAGCTGAGGTGCGTAATATCAGGTTGGGTCTATCCTATGATAGTTTTAATCCGTTTGGTCAGATTCTTACTTCTCATAGCATGTGGCCATTTTTTATCCATGTTTATAATATTCCTTTTTAGATGTTTATGAAAAACCTTTCACTTTATTGAGTATAATGATATATAGAATTTCTGATCCCATTAATGATATATATTTCTAATTATATCCTTTAATAAGATAGTTGAAACAACTTTGGTATTTGGGCGTGCATACATTTGATGATTCTTCAAAGAATACATTTCAGATGTGTGATGCCCTTCTATGGACCATAAATGACTTCCCTACTTATGAAATGATTTTTGGGTGGATCACAAAGGGAAAACTATCATGTCCCATTTGTATGAAGAATACACAATCAAGAAGGCTTAAATATCATTGCAGTTTCAGTTTCACGGGGCATTAATGATTCTTGATAATGGATCATTAATTCAAGATGAATAATCAGAGGTTTGATAATACCATTGAGACTAAATAACCACCTCAACGTATGTTAGGAAGTGATGTGTTTAATGAATTGAAAGATTTCATTTTTTCATTAGGTAAAGGTCAGTTGAAATCTAAAAAGATGAATAATGTCGACACTGAAACCACTTATAATTGGAAAAAGAGAAGTATTTTTTTTTGAATTTCCATATTGGTCTACCAATTTGTTACCTAATTGTTTAGATGTAATGCATATTGAGAAAAATATATGTAAAATTTTTCTTGTAATTCTTATGAATATCAAGGGGAAGACCAAAGATGAATTTCGATCCTATCAAGACTTGTTGGATTGGGGTATTCAACCAGAACTATATCCTGTGTGTATCGATGAAAATAAATGGAAAGTTCATTGTGATTCTTATGTGATGACACTATCATAGAAAGATCAATTTCTGGTAGTATTAGAGAATATCAAGGTTCCCAATGGCTATTCCAGCAATATATCTAAATGAGTCAATAGAAGAGATATGAAACTAAAATCTCTAAAAACACTGTATTATCACATCCTTCTTCATGAATTGATTCCAATATCAATTAAGAATTTTCTATTCAATAATGTAAGGGTGATAGTGATTTTATTATGTCATTTTTAGAGACCTTTATCCTAAAAGGATATCTAAGTCATTCTTGATAAAAATGAAGCAGGAGGCACCATTAATTTTATGTGAGATGTAAAATATTTTTCCTCCATCCTTTTTCTCTTGCATGTTTCATTTAATAGTTCATCTTCTAACTAAAAAACTTCTTGGGAGACCGGTTTCTTTTTGGTGGATGTATCCCACTGAAAGAAATATGTGCACAATGAAATCATATGACCAAAACAAGAATTATCCTAAAGGTTTGATTTTGAGGGGTTATCATGCTCAAGAATGTATGGATTTTTGTTCAATGTATTTGTCTAATGTCACCACAAGACATAACCAGACAATGAGAAATGAAGATGATAAGTATGGATAAATTGAGCCCTTGTTCCACTATCTTCCCCAAACTGGAGGAATTGTTGGGTCTTATACATTGGCTACATTGAGCCTTGAAGAGAGGGAGATGGCACATCACATGGTGTTGTTTAACTATGGTTTGTTTGATAAATATATCAAGTAATTAATTGGGATATTTATATGTTATCTCATATTATGAAATTTCACATATATCTTACACTTTTATAATCATTTTATGTAGGTAACATAAAAAAATTATTAGTAGAGTTCATCGATCTTTATCTTTGAGAAGGAGAGAAGCTTTAATTAGCCTAGAGTTTCCTACTTGGTTGAAATCAAAGGTATTACCATTACTTTAATTAGTTTAAAAAATAGATATCCATTTAATTTTATTATTCATATATATATTTCAAGTGTTGAGTTTACCTATTGACTTCGTTTCTAAATAATTAAGAGTTTTGGATTTTAGTCCTAATTATTTGGTTTTTGAATGCAAATATTTAATAATCAATGGGAATAAATTTGTTACAACGGATCAAGCGGTGAAAATGAGAACACAACATGATGGTGTTATGTTAACCACTACAACAGATTATTATGCCAGTGTATCAAATAGTCGGCCTCGATATGAAGATTTGTATTATTATGGAAATGTTGATAAAATATTGTTATTTGATTACTAATCTCAAGGTAGAGTCACTATGATGAAATGTAAATGGTTTGATTCAATGAGATGACAAGGTACATTTATTGATGACTGCGGATTTAGAGTTATTGATATGAGTCGACTCCTACGTACTGATGAGCCATACATTTTGGAATCAATGGTTCAAAATGTTTTTTATGTGAAAGATCATATGAGATCCAATTATAGTGTCATTAATGATGTAATCCTTAGACATATTTTTCATTATGCTAGTGTTGAAATTTCCACCATTGACGTCCCCATTGGTGTTGCCCAAAATATTGCATTTGATGAATCAAATTGGCTCATTGTGAGAGTTGATGTTGAACATGAAGTAGTGGTCGGTAATATATAGAAGCAACCATATATGTTCACTATTCATTCAGTTTACATTGACATGAGTTTCTTAGGTTAGTATTACTGTAATTACTTTAATTATGTTTCAGTTTGGAATGATATGTTTGTTTTTTGTATTTTTTTGGTGTTGTTTCATTAAATCAGATTTATTTCAATGTATAAAACATGGTTTAAATCTTGTTTTTAGAAAATGTATAACTTGGTAATGTAATTTTAAAAATTGTGTTAGTCATTTACTTATAATAATTTGTACAATTAGTAATTAAAAGAAGTCAAATTTGTTCCTCTCATGAATTGATGATAGATGTAAGTTGTATGCATGATTTGTAAAAACAATTTATAAAATTTTACATTTCATTCTAGTGTAGATTATACCAAATAATACAGAAGGGAAAAGGAAGTGACTATTTGATCCTGATCGACTGGGGTGTGAGCATAGTGAGTATTATAATTATAATTCTTTCCTTCTACATTACATATAATTTCATGTTAATATTTTTTATCAATTTTTTTAGGGACATTCAGTTCCACTGGATTTGAATCCAAATCTAGTTAGCATGGGTATGAGTGGGGATGCTCTTAGACCTAGACGGAGCACATGTCATACCCACTTACACACTGACCCACCATCAAACACACCTTCCACCACACCTTTCCATCCTCCTCTTGAGTCTCCGGGGATGTTTTTATCCATGCCCCCATCATCATCTCAGCTACCTTCTTATTCACATGCCATGCCTTTTCCGCCTTCAGGGATGATCCCACTGATGCCTCCATCATCTAATTTTGGTTCTTCTTCCCATACGATGACTACACCACCTCCATAGACGTTTCTACCTTTATCATATCCATATCTGATGATATATCCCCCATCCTACTAACCATATGATGCCATGTGTACACCACCTTCAATTACTACAATCCAGCCAACATCTAATGAGTTTGTTCCATTATCTTCCACTCCAGTACATGAATGTCACCCAGAGCATGCACTGAAACATACACTTCCTATAGAGGCAATTGACTTAGGATAGCCCACATATCCATTGTAGTCTATTAAGCAACCTGAAGATGGTTTTTTGATTATAACTGTTTCAAATTATATCACTTTATTTTTGTTGTGTTATACCATGACTTAATTCTTCTTTCCCCCTCCTTTTCTTATTCAGTGAGATCTTCTACTAGGTGACGTGGGCACACTCAGATGAAGAAAGTTTGTAATCACCATACATAGATAATGGTGGATTACAATCGACAAAATCAGATGGTAGGTACAAATGCAACACAATATAGATGTTTCATGGACAGTTTGGCCAAGTATCACGATATCATTCCGATGGAATGAGTGTCATGGAGACGTATCAGTAAAGATATCAAGAACAAATCATGGGAGAAAATATGGGTAAGAAAATTTTATAAAGTCGTATATATATTATTGGTGTATTTAAATGAAATAACATGTTCATTGCAGATTCAGTTTAACTTTCCTGATGGATAAGTTTCTAATACTGCAAGGTTGATGGATGTTGGGGAGTTATGGCACTCATACAAGCATGAGTTTTATATTGGTTGGAAGAGCATGGTTGGTACTGACATAGAGGGGTACCCATATTACCCAACTGTCCAAAAATCAATATGAAAAAATGATTGCACATTGGAAGATTGCTAAGTTAAATATAATCTCAATATTTAACGGTTTTCATATAAAATTTAATTATTATTACTTTTATTGGAAGTTTTTTAGGAAGTGTCATAGAAAAACATAAAGATTAAGGATTCAATGACATATTTTCACACATTGGGGTGCACTACAATGTTCAATCATGAAAAGCACCAGGTACTTTAATCGGGTATTGTGATGTTATACAGGATGTTCTACTGAAAATATTATTGAATAGACATAGGAAAGATTTGTGCATTTCTTATATATGGTTCTAATATAGATTTGTGCATTTCTCATTTGCAGAAAGCTACATTGGGAATCAAAGGTCTTGTACCTCGTGCCAAATTATTTTTCCCTAGTAGAAAGAAAAAGGATGGAAGTGCAGTAAATACACAGACACAAGATAAAATTGTAAGGTTTTTATTTTATTTTAAATATTTATCCAAAATTAATAATTTAAATTGTTTATAATTTCAAAAGTCTTCCTTGGAGACCCTATATGGTAAGGAAGATGACAACTTCAGGCCACATGATCATGTAAGTAAGGTATTAGGTGAGGAGCACCCGGGGAGAGTACGATGTCAACCAGGGGAAAAAAACATCCCCTTTAGGTATTGTTCATCATAAAACTTCTATCAAGACTACCATAACTATGATTGGGAAATAACTCATACTGAAGTAGCTGAGGCAAAGAAAATATCTTTAGAGGAGCATGAAATAAGTAAGCTAATGGCCGACCATTTCATGAAAGCTATGGCAGTTTTGAGTCAGTCGCTTCCATCAGAGGCTATTGCTACTTTTGAATAATATATGGAATAAATGCACTATTTAAATTATGCATTGGGTGATACCAATGAGATTCATAGTGGCGATGAATGTGGTGTCAATAGATCTATTGGTGGTGAGGATGTTTCTGATGCTGTTGTTGGTGATGAGGTTGCTGACAATGTTGTTGTTGCTACTGTTGATGTTGATGATGATGGGCATGGACATAGGGATGTTGGTAATGGGGGGGGGGTGATATTAATCCCCTCCATTTTTTACTTAGAAGGGAGAATTATGTATGTACTTTAAGAACTTGAATTGAATTCTTGTATAGATGAGAATGGTTAATTTATTTTCTTTTGAAAAGTTTTGCATAAATTTTCGCATGAATTTACATAAATCTAACATTAGAATCCTTAGTCATGAATATGGGTAAGTGATGCCCTTACTAATATAGAATACTTATCTCTAAATGATATACCATATAGTGACATTGGATCCCATTTATTATCTCTTTATTTTTCATAAATTATGGAATTGAGAGGTCTAAATTAATAAAGGTAAAAAATGAAAATATTCCTTATTTATTTTTTCTAAAATTTTCATTTTGTGAAATATGAAGTTGTTCTATTTATTAAACTAGTTGGGTTTTTTGAGATCCCAAGTCCCTGAATGATATGGTACATGCTATATATTTTTTTGGGGTTTATAGGTATCTTTGTAAAAAGGGTGTGACATTTCAATAGAGTCATAAATCATTGGTTCAGGATAATGGGAAAGTTACTACATGAACTTCTCCACCCCATGATATGTCTAAGTGGGGTAACATGTAATAAGGGAAAATACAATAGTCATAAAAACCATCACCAAGGTAGGTATCTAAGGCATAAGGTCATCATGATAGATCTAGATTGTTTTTTTATGCTTGAGTAGTTGATGGATGATAATGAACATGATCCTTAGATGATGCGAGGTGTTTTTCTAATATCTTATACACTCATCTATGTTTTATTTGATATTATAGCTTTCCATTTTTTTATTTCTAAGAAACTAGTGTATCACCTGTGACTAAAAGTGGAATTAACTTAGAGTATCATGAGTATATATTCACCTTTTGGTAAGCGGTTACAAAGAACTAAAAAAGTTTCACTCAATTACTATTTCTATATTATTGTTTTGACACATTTTAGACTTTTATACTTTATATATGATCATATTCAACGTGCATCCCCCCCTCCTCCTTTGGTCGAGCATCCCCTCATAAGTCATGCACCCCCCCTAGGTCGAGCTTTCCCTCACCTGTCGAGAATCCCAATATGTTACATTTTTCTGATTCAACTATTCTTTGACAGCGAGTCGCTAATATTTTTCTATCATGGTTAATTGATTCATTGTTTAGTTTGGGTTAATATTTTTCTGATTTGTTTTGTTTATTCATATATTCATTTTGTTTAGTTTGAGTCACTATTCTTTGTTTAGTTTGAGCTTTCTCTCACCCTATAGTTTTTATAGAATGGTTTGAGTTTTTTTGATTCATTATTTAGTTTGATTCATGATTTAGTTTGATTCATTGTTTAGTTTGAGTTTTATTCCATGGTTAATTGATTCGTCTATTCATTTTATTGATTCATTGTTTAGGTCGAGCATCCCCTTCTACGTTTTGTTGATATATTTTTCTAGCTATTGATTCATGGTTAATTGATTTATTGTTTAGTTTGACTGTGAGTTGCTAATATTTTTCCTGGCATCCCCTTGTATTCATTTTTCGTACTTGGTTAATATTTTTCTGGCATGGTTATTCTTTGACAGCGATTCACTAATATTTTTTGTTTTTCCAGCATGGTTAATTGAATGGGTTATTGATCATATCAATATTTCATTGACAACAAGTTCTCCAATATTGATAATAAATCCTCCTTGATTAATTCTAGTTTCTTATTAATTACATGTTATACAAGGAAGAGTAGGCTTTGAACCCATACCATTCACAACAACAACAATAGACACTCAACATGAGTCTTCTACCTTTTATGCATTTTATCTAGACACTTTTTGTTGATGTACATATTTAAACTGAGTCTAATTTTTCATAAGGGAAGTGATTTTATTGACAGATTTATTTCTCCATTAGACAAGAGATGGGATCTAATTTTTTCCCTTATTCCAATTTTTTTAGGTTTATGTTTTTCACCTACACTATTGAAAATAATAGTTTTTATTTGAGATAGGTTAGTTTCATATCTAATTGATTTTTTAAATCCTTCATTACACTGAAATTTTATGATTCACCTTTAAATATATTTTTCCTAGTGAAATCTTATTTACCTCTATTATCATATGCTTTTCCCCCTATATTGAAGCCCTATACTATTTTATTTAATTTTATTATTATGCCAAAATTTTAATTCCATATTCTCAAACTTCTAGAAAGATCATCAATATCTTATGAATATCTTTCTATTCTTTCTAAGTGTAGTCTAGATAAATTTCACAGATTGTGAAACTTTTTATTTTAAAGTGGAGAACCAACCCTTTAGAAAATTTCTTGGGGGGAAATTCTTTATACATTTTTTTTCACATTCACCATTAACATGGTGGGATAATGAGTATTTTTTAATATCCATACTTTCCAAGAGTTTTATTTAAAACATGTACTAGAAACTAAAATATCATTAGTATGTAAGATATTATCTCAATTATGTGAAATAAAATGATGGAGAGTATTCATAGAAAGATGATCTCAAGATATTATAATTGATTGAATACCATCAACCCCTCGTGCCTTAGAATAGTGCATGAAACTTAGAACATTTAAAACCTAAACCTCATGTATATCAATAAGTAATTTATTGTTCATATTCAAAGATTCCATCAGTTGGATACACTCATCCACTTTTGGAGAGATGATAAACTATTCAAATTTGAACAATGAGTCATAAAAACCTATGACTAACCATTTAATAACACTTATAGAATCCATACACTACTACTCTGAACTCTATATCTTGTGAATAAAATTCATTCACCTCCTAGAAAATGAATTTTGATGAAATAAAATAGTATTATAGTATCTTCCATCAAGATTCATTTTGAAAAAATAACACAGTATTCTGGTCCCCCTCCTACAAGAGCATATCACTTGATCGAACCTTCTAGTATTATGCCTTTGGATCAATGCATCAACATGTTGCTCCAAAAAATGAAATAACTCAGGAAAAACACTTCAATAATCCCCGCATAATCCTATAAATTCATTAGATTTCAATTTCAAGGTTCTAATTGTTTATATTCCCCAAGGATATAAATCAATATCTCCAAACTTTAGCTTATGAAGTACACCTTCACACCCTCGGATCCACACCTCCTTGATAATATGTTTGTAGTTTTTATATTTTAACTACAAAGTATCAATTTTAAAATTACTCTTTATAGGATGGGAAACATTAACACTACTGGAATTCAACAGAATTGGCTTATATTCCAAGGTAACAAAAAAATATGATTATATCGTTCACTATGTATTGGGAACCAATACCTTCTTAGTAGATGTACAACTGAACAATGTCTAGTTTTATATGTCTTTAGGAATAAAATAAATTGTGTGCTTTAATATCTTGATACTATAATTGTGAAGGCATAAAAACATAAAAAATAATATGTTCTAAAGTTCCATGAAGTGTATGGAATCTAAAAAATTAATTAATATCTAAGAATCCTAATATTTCAAGCATATAGAGTATGATATATCAAATGATTCTATGATAAATATAGAGAATTAGAGTTTTTGAATTAGTTAACAATATTAGTAATATACAAAGTGGAATAATTTATCAAAACTTATTAGAAATCATTCTCTCACCAAAACAACCTCCAACGACATGTGCTCAACCTTCCAAGTCATCCTCTATGAAAGATGAGAAAACTACCCATAATCTTCACCAAATTCCACTATGATAAGTTGGAATCAGACCCATTCCCTGCCAAAATCTCACTAAAATTACCAGCCATTAATTAAATGATATACAGATGGTTAATAATAGAAGAACACAACTTAAATTACCATCAAAATACTCTAATAACCATCCCCTCTCTAGAAGAATCAATGGAAGGTTGTAGGTGACCGTGATAGGATTAATCAATAATCATGATGAAGCTGAATGCAGTGAAATAGGGCGGAGGAAGGTGGAAGGGAAGCTTCTATAATGTTATAACTGCATATGAATTGAAATATTTAATCTCTCTTCCTATTCAAATCTACATATATTATCATGGAAAATGGATAATTAAAGAATTCCTACAATAAAACCATCATGTGAAAAGTACAAAAACCATAAAAAAACATTCCAAAGACAAAGAGAAATAGATATAGAAGCATTACATATTCATATTTGTTACCTGCACATGCTTCAGCCCTATTCCAATGCACCACTTTCATCCACTGTTAAGCTCTCTGAATTAGGCTTGAAAATTTTTAGTCAATGGAATTGAATGCTCAGTTTATCTATTCTTTTTGCTTTCATCCACTGGTGTATGAAACATGCATTCATAAGGAAATCATGAATAAAATCATGTATGGATTTTTACTAAAGGTATCATGTACCTCCAAAATGATGTTTACATCCCCACTAATCTTCACAGAACCACATTCAAGCCCCTTCATGCCTCATCCAAGTTTTATTGCCACATGAGCAAATATCTAATGTCATACACCAAAAATAAATAATTATTTATTTTATCCAAAGTGGAAAAATTTATCAAAACTCACCAGGAATCATTGTCGCACCAAAATAGCACCCAAAGACATGTACTCAACCTTCTAAGAAATATTCTATGAAATCTGGGAAAACTCCCCATCATCTTCATCAAATTCTGCTATGATAAGTTGGAATAAACAACTATTACCCCTAAGAAAATCATGTTGAAATTAACATCAACCAATAAAATGATATACAAATGTAGATGAATAGAAGAACTCTCTATAAATTACCATTGAAAAAAACTAATAACAGTAGGATAATGCTTCAAATCATAGTGTAGAAACTCTAATTTTATAATTTTATCAATGCTTTTCAAAAGCATAATCAAAACCTTCTAATTTCACATTGGAGAATTGAACATCACTACATTTATAAGTTGGATTCCTAGAATGCATCAAGAAAAAAATAAAATAGTGAACCTATAAGATGTATGTTGTATGGTTTTGCAAATATGTTTCAATGTTACCTTGGAAATTCAGTAGTGTTCTAATGATGCATTGAAAATCCAACCATCCATCAATGATTCTTTGGAGCATAGCTTTGATAAATGATTTCATTCCAAGATAGATGGATTATTTTGATAAATCACATTTTTAGTATGTGTTCTAGATGTACCTAAAATTGGTATTAGAAATATTTATCTACCATACCAAAGAAATATCTTGGTCTTCTGACAATGAATTGTAAATCCAACATTTGCTCAATGATGACTTTGATAATATCTTCAAAATATGGTGCCTTGTGAAGATTGAGGGGTATATAAAGGAAAGAACTTTCTAGGTTACATTTTATAAGGAGCATGAATATGTATCATGGTAGTAGATCAAAGATAACAATTTCAGTATTTGAAAAACTATAGGTTTTTTAAAAAATGGATGAAAGGAGATTAATATTTATGGAGGGAGATGAGATTCCAAGAATCGTTTAACACATACTTGGAGATTGTGGATATAAAATCAATGAAACTCTACCTATCATGAGAAATTAGATGCGAATTCTAGGAGGTATAACTCTTAAAGAAACATAAAGATGTTTACTCAGGATAAAACTATAGTGTAAGGATGAAAACTATGCCATGGAACACCTAGTCAAAGCTGAATCTAACCAACACGGTGAAGTCCATTTCATAGATCCTATAATTCAAGGATATGACCACAATGCTAGGTAAAACACCATGCTACAGATTTCTAACACCAAGAATAATGATATATCATAACTCAACTCCACAACATAGTAACCCATAAAAATGAAGAACCAATGAAACTCAACTCATCCCCCTGCACCCAGCCCCCCCCCCCACACCCATCCCCACCCCCAACACCTATCCCCCCTCCTCCGACACCCAGCCCCACCCCATACACCCATCCCCCTCCCCCCTACACTCATCCCCACCCCTTGCACCCATCCCCCACCCCCTCCACCCATCCCCCACCCCCTGCACCCAGCCCCTCCACCCCCCGCACTCAGTCCCTCTCCCCCTGCACCCAGCCCCAGCCCCACACCCATCCCCTCCCCCACACCTAGCCACACCCCATTCACCCATCCCCACTCTCCCTTGCACCCCATCCCCCCCACACCTAGCCCCACCCCCTGCACCCATCCCCCTCCCCCCTGCACCCAGCCCCACCCCCTACACCCACCCCTACACCCAGCCCCACCCCCTGCACCCAACCCCCTCCCCCTAGACCCAGCCCCACCCCCTGCAACTAGACCCACCCCCTACACCCATCCCCCCCCTACACCTAGCCTCACCCCCTATATATAGATCATAACTCCCTATACCTAGAGGTACTATACCTATCCTACATACTTTGATACATAACTTAGAAAATGTAATTATAGTTCAGGTCTACCCCCCATGGAAGGCTATATAAGTAGGATTAGTTAAAAGGGTTTGAATATCC
The DNA here is from genome assembly GCA_963277665.1 of Viscum album. Lineage (NCBI taxonomy): Eukaryota > Viridiplantae > Streptophyta > Magnoliopsida > Santalales > Viscaceae > Viscum > Viscum album. The sequence continues at coordinate 18,673,672 of OY728119.1, read as the reverse complement.
AACACTATCAAAGACTTTTGAATGAAATGGATAAAATAATTTATATTTGTAATGTAATATATTTTTATGTTACTAAAGAATTTCAATGTAATATTTTTGAGAAATATATCCTTGAGATTATTTTTAGATAATCCTTCCATGATCTTGAATAATTACTCAATATTTCCATCAATGTCAATTATTTTCAACAATATGTTAATGAAAAAAGGTGATGTGGCATGAAAAATATTATAAGAATCATGAAAAATTTCTAAATAAGAAATGAAAAACTTAAAATAGGACTATGAAGACAAGACATGAGTTATTGATACTAAGAATAACATACTAAATATGAAGTGTTTAGATAAGGATGTTAAATTAAAGAATCTTGAATCATAAAATGCCGGAACTTCCAAAATTTAAAGAAAAAGAGATACTACAACACAATTTTCCATTTAAGATCATGACACCAATAAGAGCATGATATTATCTTTCAAATGAAGGGAAATGACTTCCAAGAATATTGTATCACATAAGTGAGAAACTATCTTACATACTACTGCTATTTCAATTGCTAGTACATGTTTTAAATCAAACTCTTGGAAAGTATGGATGTTGAAAAATACTCATTATCCCACTATGTTAATGGTGAATGAGAAAAAAAATGTATAAAGTATTTTTCCCTAAGAATTTTTTCAAAGGGTGGGTTCTCCACTTTAAAATAAAAATTTTCAAAATTTATGAAATTTATATAGACAACAATTGGAAAGAAGATAAGGAGATTCATAGGATATTGATGGTCTTTCTAGATGTTTGAGAATATAGATTTAAAATTTTGGCATAATAATAAAATTAAACAAAATAGTATAGGGCTTTAATATAGGGGGAAAATCTTATGATAATAGAGTAAATAATATTTCACTAGGAAAAATATATTTAAAGGTGAATCATAAAATTTTAGTGTAATTAAGGATTCAAACATGTAGTTAGATATTAAACTAACCTATCTCAAATGAAAACTATTATTTTCAATATTGTAGGTGAAAAACATAAACATACAAAAATTGGAATAAGGGAAAAAATTTAGATCCCATCTATTATCAAATGGAGAAATAAATATGTTAATAAAATCACTTCACTTCTACAAAAGAAGCCTCAGTTTGAAGATATACATCAACAACAAGTGTTTGGATAAAATGAATAAAAGGTAGAAGACTCATGTTGAGTGCTTATTATGGTGTTGTGAATGGTATGGGTTCAAAGCCTACTATTCCTTGTATAACATGTAATTAACATGAAACTAGCATGAATCAAGGAGGATATATTATCAATATTGGAGAACTTGTTGTCAATTAAATATTGATATGATCAATAACCAATTTAATTAACCATGATAGAAAAATGAAAAATATTAGAGACTCACTGTCAAAGAATAACCATGCCGGAAAAATATAAACTATGCATGAAAAATGAATAGAAGGGGATTCCAGAAAAATATTAGCGACTCACAGTCAAACTGAATAATCAATCAATTAACCATGAATCAATAGCTAGAAAAATATATCAACAAAACATATAAGTAGATGCTCAACCTAAACAATGAATCAATAAAATGAATAGCTGAATCAATTAACCATGGAAGAAAACTAAAAAAAACAATGAATCAAACTAAACAATGAATCAAAAAAACACAAACCATTCTAGAAAAACTATCAAGTGAGGGAAAGATCAAACTAAATAAAGAATAACAACTCAAATTAAACAAAATGAATAACCAAATAAACAAAAAAAATCATAAAAATATTAAACTAAACTAGACAATGAATCAATTAACCATGCCAAAAAAATATTAGCGACTCATTTTCAAAGAATAACTGAATCAGAAAAATGTAGAAGGGGATGATCAACCTAGGGGGGATTCACATCAGGTGAGGGAAAGCTTGACCTAGGGGGGATGCACGACCTAGGAGGGGATGCTCGACCAAAAGAGGAGGATGGGGGGATGCACATTGAATATGATCATATTTAAAGTATAAAAATATAAAATGTGTCAATACAATCTTATAAAAATAGTAATTGAGTGAAACTTTATTACTTCATTATAAAAATTTACCAAAAGGTGAATATATACTCATGATACTCTGATTTAATTACACTTTTAGTCACAAGTGAGACACTAGTTTCTTAGAAATAAAAAAATGGGAAGCTATAATATCAAATAAAACATAGATGAGGGTATAAGATATTAAAAAAACACCTATCACCATCAAAGGATCATATTCATCATCATACACCAACTACTCAAGCATAAAAAACATGATAGATCTATCATGATGACCTTATGCATTAGATACCTACCTTGGTGATGGTTTGGATGATTATTATATTTTCCCTTATTACATGTTACCCCACTTAGACATATCAAGGGGTGGAGAATTTCATGCAGTAACTTTCCCATTATCCTAAACCAATGATGTAAGAATCTATTGAAATGACACACCCTTCTTACAAAGCAACCTATAAACCCAAAAAAATCTCTATCATGTACCATATCATTCAGGGACTTGTGTTCTCAAAAAACTCAATCTTTTCAATCAATAGAACAACTTCAGATTTCAAAAAATTAAAATTTTAGAAAAACAACTGAGGAATATATTCCTTTTTTACCTCCATTAATTTATACCTCTCAATTAAATAATTTATGAAAAATAAATATATAATAAATGGAATCCAATGTCACTATATGGGATATCATTTAGATCTAACTATTATATGGTAGTAAGGGAATCACTTACCCATATGCATGACTAATGATTCTAATGTTAGCTTTATGTAAATGCATGTGAAAATTTATGTAGAAATTTTCAAAAGAAAATAAATTAACCATTATCATCCATATAAGAATTCAATTAAAGTTCTTAAAGTATAGACATAAGTCTCCCTTATATGTCAAAAATGGAGGGGATTAATATCCACCCATCACCAATATCCCCATCCTTATGTCCATGTCCATCATCAACATCATAATCATCATCAGCAACATCATCAGCAGCCTGATCACCACCAGTAGCATCAGCAACATCCTCACCACCCACAAATCTATCACCACAACCTTCATCGCCACTATGACCCTCATTGGAATCACCTGACACATCATTTAAAGAGAAAATTGATTCCATATATGATTAAAAAGTATCAACAACATCCGATGGAAGCGAATGACTCAAAACTGCCATAGCTTTCATGAAATGCTCAGTCATCAGCTTACTTCTTTCATACTCCTCTAAAGCTATTTTCTTTACCTCAACTGATTCAGCATGAGCGATTTCCAGCTCAGAGGTTTGGGAGGCTTGAGAGGATCCCGATGATGACCAATAACTATATGGGATGATGTTTTTCCCTAGTTGAAATCGTACTCTCCCTGAGTTCTCTTCACCTAATACCTGACTTAAATGATCATGTGGCCCAAAGTTGTCATCTTTCTTACCATCAAGGGCCTCCAAGGTTGACTATTGAAATTATAAACATATTAAATTATTAATTTTGTATAAATATTTAAAATATAAATAAAAAATCTTACAATTTTATCTTGTTTCTGTGCATTTAATACACTTCCATCCTTTTTCTTTATACTGGAGAAAAATAATTTAGCATGAGGTAAAAGACCTTCGATGCCCAATGCAGTTTGCTGCAAATGAGAAATGCACAAATCTATATTAGAACTATATATGGTAAATGAAAAAATATGGCCTATGTCTATTCAATAATATTTTGAGTAGATTATCATGTATAACATAACAATACCCTTTTAAAGTACCTGGTGCTTTTCATGATCGGGCATTGTAGTGTGCCCCAATGTGTGAAAATATGTCATTGAATACTTATTCTTTATGTTTTGATCTAACACTTCCTAAAAAAATTCCAATACAAGTAATAAGAATTAAATTTTATATGAAAACCATTAAATATTAAGATTACCTTAAACTTAGCAGTCTTCCAATGTGCAATCATTTTTTCATATTGACTTCTTGAATATTCAGGGAATATGGGTACCCCTCTAAGTCAGTACTAACCCTAATCTTTCAACGAACATAAAACTTATGCTTGTATGAGTGCCAGAACTCCCTAACATCCCTTAAACTTACAGTATTAGCATCTTCCCCATTGGGAAAGTTAAACCAAATCTGCAATGAACATGTCATTTCATTTAAATACACAAATAATTTAGATATGACTTTATAATTTTTTCTTACCCACATTTTCTCCAATGATTTGCCCTTGATCTATTTACTGATATGTCTCTATGACATCGGTTCCACCGGAATTATATCATGAGACTTGGACAAAGTGTCCATGAAACTTCTACAATGTGTTTCATTTTGACCTACCATCTGATTTTGTCGATTGTAATCCGCCATTAGCTATGCCTGGCGATTCAAACTTCCTTCATATGAGTGTTCCCATGTCTCCTAGAAGAATATCCCACTAAATAAAAAAAAGAGGAGGAAAGGAGTATTAATTCATAGTAAAACATGACGAAAATAAAGTGATATAATTTGAAATAGTTATAATCAAAAAACCATCTGTAGGTTTCTCAATAGACTGTGATGGATCTATGGGCTATCCTAACTCAACAACCTCTGCAGGAAGTGTCTATTCCAGTGCATGCTCTGGGTGACCTTCATGCACTGGAGTGGAAACTAATGGAATAGAATCATCATATGCTAGAGGGATGATAGTAATTGGAGGTGGTGTAGACATGGAAACATATGGGTAGTAGGATGGGTGATACATCATCAGATATGGATATGGTAAAGGTGAAAAAATCCGTGGAGGCAGTATAGTCATCATATGGGAAGAAGAGGAAAAATCAGATGATGGAGGCATCAATGAGATCATCCTTGAAGGTGGAAAATACATGGAATGTGAATAAGAGGGTAGTTGAGATGATGATGGAGGCATGAATAAAAACAACCCCAGAGACTCAAGAGGAGGATGGAAAGGTGTGGTGGAAGGGGTGTCCAATGCTGGGTCAGTATGGAAATGGGTATGATGGGTGCTCCATCTTGTTCTAGGAGCATCCACACTCATACCAATTCTAACCAAATTAAGAGTCAAATCCAGTGGAACCAAATTTCCTAAAAAAAATTGATAAAGAATAATAACATGAAATTATATGTAATGGAGAAGAAAAAAATTACAATTATAATACTCACTGATGGAAGTGAAGGCAACACACGCTCACTCCCCGATCAATTGGGATCAAATAGTCACTTCCTTAGACCTTCTTTAGTATTTGGAATAATCTACATAAGAATGAAATGTAAAGTTTTTAGAAACAGTTTTTACAAATCATGCATACAACTTACATCTATCAGCAATTCATGAGGGGAACCAATTTGACTTATTTAAATTACTAATTATACAAATTATTACAAGGAAATTACAGAAAAAGTTTTTAAAATTATATAACCAAGTTATAAATTTTTTAAAAACAAGATTTAAACCATGTTTTGTACATTGAAATAAATCTAATTTAATGAAATGACACCAGAAAATACAAAAAACAAACATATCATACCAAACTGAAACTAATTAAAGTAATTATATTAATAATAATATGAGAAACTCATGTCAATGTAAACTGAATGAATAGTGAACATATATGTTTTCTTCAATATATTACCGACCACTACTTCAGGTTCAACATCAACTCTCACAATGGGACAATTTGAGTCATGAAATGAAATATTTTGGCCAATACCAAAGGGGACATCAATGGTGGAAATTTCATCACTAGAATCATGAAAAATATTTTTGGGGATTACATAATTAATGACACAATAATTGGGTCTCATATGATCTTTCACATAAAACACTTATTTAGCCATTGATGCCAAAATGTATTGTTCATTGGCACATAGGAATCGACTCATATCAATAACTATGAATCCACAGTCATAAAAAAATGTACCATATCATCTAATTGAATCAAACCATTTACATTTTATCATAGTGACTCTACCTTTAGAGTAGTAATCTAATAAAAATATTTTATCAACAAGTCCATAATAATACAAATCTTCATATCAAGGTCGACTATCTGATACACTGGCATAAAAATCCATTGTAGTAGTTAACATAATGCCATCATGTTGTGTTCTAATTTTCACCGATTGATCTATTGCAACAAATTTATACCCATGGATTGTTAAAGATTTTCATTCACAAACCATAAAATTAGGACCAAAAGACAAAGCTCTTAATTCTTGAGAAATGAATTCAATAGGTAAACTAAACACCTGAAATATATATGAATAATACAATTAAATGGATATCTATTTTTTAAACAAATTAAAGTAATGGTAATACCTTTGATTTCAACCAAGAAGGAAACTCTAGGCTACACAAATCCTCTCTCCTTCTCAAAGACAAATATCGATGAATGCTACTTATAATTTGTTTATGTTCTCTATATAAAATGATAATAAAATTGTAAGGTATATGTGAAATTTAATAATATGAGATAATATATAAATATCTAAATTATTTACATGATATAGTCATCGAACAAACCACAGTTAAACAAGACTATGCGATGCAGCATCTCCCGCTCTTCAAGGCTCAATCTAACCAATGTATAAGACCCAAAAATTCTTTGTATCTGGGGAAGAGATGGAAACAAGGGATCAATTTTCCCATACTGATCATCTTCATTTTTCATTGGCTAGTTATGTCTGGTGGTGATATCAGACAAATACTTTGAACAAAAATCCATACATTCTTGAGCCAGATAACCCCTCACAATCTAACCTTCTGGATAATTCTTATTTCGGACATATGATTTCATTGTGAACATATTTATTTTAGTAGGATACATCCACCAAAAAGCAATTGGTCCCCCAAGAATTGTTTCAGTTGGAATATTAACCATTAAATGATACATGAAAGTGAAAAAGAATAGAGGAAAAATATTTTTTATCTCACATAAAATTGGTTGTGCCTCCTGCTTCATTTTTATCAAGAATGAATTGGATAACCTTTTATCACAAAGGTCTCTAAAAAAATGGCACAAGTGAATCACTGTCACTCTTAAATTATTGGATAGAAAATGCCGAATTTCTATTGGAATAAATTCATGAAGAAGGATGTGATAATCACGAGTTTTTAGAGATTTTAATTTCACATCTATTTTATTGATTCGTTTAGATATGTTTCTAGAATAGCCATCAAGAACCGTGATATTATCTAATACTGCCATAAATTGATCTTTATCTGACAGTTTCATCACATAAGAAGCACAAGCATATTTCCATTTCTTTTCATTGATACACACAGGATGAAGTTCTGGTCGAATACCCCAATCCAGCAAGTCTTTTCAAGATCGGAAGTCATCTTTGGTCTTCCCCTTGATATTCAGAAGAATTGAAAGCAAAATTTCACACATATTTTTCTCAATATGCATTACGTCTAAACAATGACATACAAAATTGGTAGACCAATATATAAATTCAAAAAAAAATACTTCTCTTTTTCCAAATGTAAGTGGTTTTTGTGTCAACATTATTCCTCTTTTTAGATTTCAACTGACCTTTACCTAATGGAAAACTGAAATCTTTCAATTCATTAAGCACATCACTTCCTAACATATTTTGAGCTGGTTGTTTAGTCTCAATTGTATTATCAAACCTCTGAGTATTTGTTCTATATTGATGATCCATTGACAAGAATCTTCGATGCCCCATTAAACTGAAACTACAATGATATTTAATCCTTCTCGATCATTTATTCTTTATACAAATGGGACATGATAGTTTTCCCTTCATGCTCCACCCATACATCAATGCATAAGTAGGGAAATCATTTATGGTTCAAAGAAGGGAAAAACGCATTTGAAACGTATTCTTTGAAAAGAATCGAATGTATGCACACCCAAATACAAAAGTTGTTTAAACTATATTATTAAAGGATACAAGTAGACATCTATATCATTATTGGGATCAGAAGGTCCAAATATTAGTATACTAAAGATAGTGAAAGGTTTTTTCATACACATCCATGAAGGAAGATTATAAACATGAATAAAAACTTTCCCTGTGCTATGAGAAGTAAGAATCTGACCAAACAGATTAAAACCATCACAGGATAGACCTAACCTGACATTACGCACCTTATTTGCAAAATCAGAATGTTGTGCATCAAATGTACACCATGCTAATACATTTGCAGGATGAACCAACTCATCATTACCTTCAATTCTCTCAGCATCATGCCATCACATATTGGCTGATATTTCTACAGACATGAATATATTTTGAAGTCTAGGAATCAATGGAAAGTACCACATGAATTTCTATTCCACACGAGATGGTGTTACATCTGAATTTTTCTTCCATTGAGATGTACCACATTATTTATAGTCATTACAGTTAGCTATTTCCTCCCAAAATAAACTGAAATCTTTCAAACAAGCATGGACTTTATTAGTATCAAATACAAGATGCTTAATTAACTTCAATGTCTTGTAATAATTTGAGGGAATATCAGCACCATTAGGAAGAAAGTCCTTAAAAAATGTAAGAATATAATTAATAGCAGCATTATAAATTCTATACATGGTTTTACCATGATATAACTACATTAAAAATTCCAAATTGGTTATTTTAGTACATTCCTAATATACAGAAGTTCTGGAATCATCCAATAAAATTTTCACTCTCTCATCATCATATTCAGTATTTTCCTCATGTGTATTGTTATCACTGTCTTCTTGAACTGGAATACTATCCCTCTCGGGATGATAGAAAAATGGAAACAGATCAAATATCAAATTCTCTATGCGAGTTCTTTCATTTTTTTCATGACCTGTAGAACATTGAATCATCTCTCCATGGTGATACCAAACATAATAGTTTGTTTGAAATCCAAATTTTGTTATATGGTAGCTAAATTCTTCCCAGATTAACCATGGTCTTATAACACATTCATAGTATGGAAACTATATACAACCTTCATCTGATGCATTATCAAATGAAAAATCTAAAAAATTTACCAAATTATTTTGAAACGTGGTTGAAATCCTATCGGTATGATACATCCAGCCTCTATCCATTCTATAATAAGAAAAAAAAAATTTCCAATAAAAAATGTAAACCATAATTAAAAAAGGGATATGTACTATAGAAAATAAAACTATTAGAACATATAAAATTAATATTTAATTCACATTTGTATTTCAAGTGCATTTATTTTTATAACCAATTTCAACCCTTTCAGTATCAGAGATAAAATTATTACTTATATCCTATAAAGGGATGATCAAAAAGGTAAAATATAATGGTCCAAGAAAGGTTTCATATATATGATAGAGTGGTATGTTTCATTATAGTTAAACTAAGGGAGAGATAAAAAAAAGTTTGGCCTCCCTTAGGTGTAATATAAAAAAACCAAATTTTAACATTAAAACACACCCTTAAACATGGGTTATTTCATTTAAAAAGAAAGGGAGAGATAAAAACATTCAACCATCATCAAAAATATTTTAAATAATCTCCATATTCATTTAATTTAATATTTTACATAGGTAAAATTTTAATTCAAAGAGGGAAAAGAAATTTAAGGAAAACCACTTCATCTCCAAGAATGAAAATCATTTAGATAATTTATATAAAACAATAATAGGTATCAAATATTCATATAAATATTCTAGAAGATGAATTTAATAAAAAAAATCACTTCATTATTTTTTTAATAAAATAATTACCTAGAAACACCTACTGTATACAAAGTAGAACAAGTCACAATAAGACTCTTAAAAAGGAAAATGTCATTTTGGTAAAATAAATTAATTTAAAATCAATTGAAAAATCAAATACATGTTATTAGATTAATATCAAACACTAAATTTCCCACACACTATTATTAGGGTTCTCATAAGAAATGAAAATGAGGGAAATTGATGTGAAATGACCAGGGGAATATCCAATGGGATTTATGTAATGTCTTATATATCAAATGTAATTGATTACTATTATGGATTCTTATAGCATACCCTTATTTAATTTTGAATTACGAGTTAACTGGATTATAATTGATCTATTTGGTTGGAATACCTTCATCGTAAGTTATGGGTTATAATACTATAATTCTTCAAAATTTCAAGGATAATTCCTTGAGTTTAGACTAGAAGAATGGATTTAGAAGAATGGAAAGGCTCACCCTTTGTATTTTTTATGAGTTTTATTGAGAGAGAATGCTATATTGATCCATGTGGGTCCTCTAGAATTATTATTACCTGGGTTTCCTTAGGTTTTTACATTTTTACCATTTATGATTTAACATGTACCATGACTATAGACTTGCCAGTGATGAAAAAAGTAGATACAAAATAATGTAGATTTTCATTGTAGAGATCAAGAATCAGTTGTATTTTTATTACAATTTAACTTAAATTATAAAATTTTCAAATATTAATATGATAATAAATAATTTATCATTAAATCACATCTCAATGAAAAAAAAATTGAATTTTAATTTTAGGGACACCATTTTTGAGTCTTACCAAGTTATAATAAAACCCTACACTTTGTACCATGGAAGTTGGGAACCTGAGCTTTTATCAATATTATATTGTATATTTAGATTTTGGAAAGCACATGATGTTTTTGATTACATGGTTTCTAGACTAAGAATGGGTGTTGGGTCCAGGTTGATACTCCAGACCATTTTTCATAGTTCTCATAGTTTTATCTTCTGATATTCTGGTAATATTATGACTACCTGAATGTATTGCAAAAAATTAATTTTTTATTTTGTGGATTATTTTTATTATTATTGAAACATTTCATTTTTTAATTAAATATATTATTTACATATGTTTATATTAGTATGTTTATTTCTACTTTTTTTAATCCAATATGTGGGTATAGTCTCCCCACCATACTACTCGACACCCTTACTGTTAGTAATCATCCTCCATCATATGGGGCAACATTCTTGGGGTATTATATCTACAAATGGTCCAAGCACCGATTGGTGGCATGAATTAGTAAAATGTTATTAGAGGTTTTTTAGTCTTACTATTTTGGAAAGGTACAATATATAATAAGAATGTATCGAGACATGGTATAGAGCTTTTCCTAGGGACTGGCCAACCCATATATGAGGAGAGTCCATGTTATCAAGGGATAAATTTCTATTTATACTATTGAATTATATAATTGATCTAATTTCATTGAAATTTAATTTATCTAAGCCTTTATTGTTGATTTTTTGGGTTAATATAAAAATTTAAAGTGTAATGAAAATAATTGTGAATTATATATATATATATATATATATATATATATATATATTGGTGACATGGTGGGTAGTAGATGTGGAACCTATGTTTGGGTGGTTAGGGATATTGAGAGTGCCAGAGTTATGTGGTATCCCTATAACGAGGAGACTCTAAAACCATAGTGAATTTTTATGTAGGTAACAGTGTGAGTGAGATTGTTTTTAGATGTGTAGTGATTACTTGTTAAACTGTGGGTTTATGCTTGACCTATGAGTAGGTAGGTCGAAATTAATTTCAATGGGTGGTTGAAACATAAAAGTGAGTATTTGGAATGTTAAATTCCCTATTAACTTGAGATGGGGATAAGTGCAACCCATAGTTATAACCACTGTTAGGCATAATGTGTGGAGTTGGTTTGAGAGACTGGTTACCTTATTTAGCATGACTCTAGGTTTGGAATTTAGTACATTATAACCTTTGAGGGTAACCCATCAGACTAGTTGGAAATTTTTAGGAACATTTAGGTGTGTGAGTCATAAGTAAAAACTTCAGTTTATGATATCAATTCACACAAATTTGAAAATGTATTTTTGATAGGTGTGTTAGGTGACTTTTATTCTCTGAGATAAGTGCTTATGTTCTAGTTCTTTTATCGTTATGGATTGTTTCAGGAAGGGAAGTATCATTAAAATTCCTAGCCTAGGTGACATTGGTACATGTCAGGTAGAACAAATGTATTCATGGTGGATAGAATGTTCGATGACCATGGGTAATAACAATCTTAGAGGACTTTGGGTTTAGGAATATGGAGATACATTGTGATCTTGAGATGAATACACTTTGCGAGTTAGTGTTTCGATAGAGTTTACAATTTTCAATGGAAAATTGATTATGAACATGGACCTATAAACTCGGGATAATATTTTATAACAGCGGTGAGACTATGAATGAACTCTAGATGAATTATTAATTGATGATATAATTATGAGTTTTCATTTACATGGTTTAACATGGTGAGACACCTATGGTTTCAAGAAACAATAAAGGTGTTCAATGATTGGTGAGATTGGAATATAGAATAGGAACATATATATTTTGGGACATGTGGGGATATTATAGATTAAATGTGGGTCATTGGATCTTGGATATAGTCTTCATGATAAGTTTGTGCATGAGCATGTAGCCGTTGAGTTTTGATGTAATCTTGGATCAACCCATGTGTGGGGAAAAAATATATTGTTTCAATTATGGAGTAGGATTACACTACATCATGAAAACTAAATCATGTAGCTATATTGATCTTAAATTAACCTGAAAGTTAAATATTTCAAGGGTTTTATTGGTGTTGTGGAAGGTATGGACCAAAATATTTTTCTTTATAGTATAATATATCCTATATAGTGAAAATAAAATAACCTAAAATGAGTTTTAGTGATTAATTAATGGGGGTGGATGACTCAATAAAATATACATATGAGTTATGATTTATATCTTGGGGGATTAGAGTAGTTCCTTGACCATGTTGTTACAATTCTAGAAGAATTTATTGTCTCAACAAAGAAGATGGAATTAGTGGTAGAGAACGTCATGCATCAACACTAGCACTAGAAAAAAGATGTGAAAGAGATGGTGTAATTTTATAGGTATTTCACAAAAGTTTATTAGTTACTAGATAATAAACTTCAACTCAACAATAAAGGGACATACTTGATTATAGAACAGTCACATGGGTGATTAGGTGGAGTTGATAATTACAATATGCTAGAGTTAAATTCAAAATTATAAATGAATATGGTTGAAATTATGTGAGAACCAATTTAAACCAAAAATGGAAGGATACCTAGATAGAGAATATTTCTACCAATGGGAAATAAAAATCAGTCTCTTAATTACCTGTATTCAATGATAGGGGCTCTAGAAGCTAGGAAATCCATGAAAAATTTTACTTTCACTACTATGAATAATCAGATGAAATGAAATAACTTATGGATCATAAAATATGGAAGAAAATATGGGAGACTTCTTGAAATTTTTACGTGGGAAGGGAATATTATAAAGGACCTCAACAACATGATCCTAAATTAGTAGTGTTATTGATTATATCCAAAGAACGAAATGTAGTGGTATAAAACATTGTAAATGAAAAAGGATGTTGCAATAAAAATGTAAGAAATTATAATTTACCTATAAGATGAATGTTTATTTATTAAATAAACAATGAAAAAGAGAAATATTGTAGTCAACTTGTTGAGGATATTAACATTATCCTAAATTAGTAGTGTTTTTGGTTATATCCAAAAGTGGTATAAAAAGATGTAAATGAAAAAGGATGTTGCAATAACAATGAGAGGAAGTAGAATTTACCTCTAAGATGAATGCTTACTGATTAAATAAACAATGGAAAAGAGAAATTGTGTAGTCAACTTGTTGAGGCTATTGATATAAGAATAAGTGATTAGTTTAAAAATAACAAAAAATCAAGGAGAATAAATTCCAAACCTAGATGCAATGAATCGGTGGGGACGTTGTTAGAGGAGAGGGAGCCAAGAGGGGGGAGAGGGGATGTCACCAGAGTAGGGGGAAGGGAGGATGAAGCCGAGACATTGAGGCGGAGGTGAAGGAATGGAGGTTGAGGTTGAGAGAGGAGGCATAGCTAGGAGGAGGAGGCCGATGATGGGAGGAGATGGTTGAGAAGTGGTGGTCGGATGGTCGGGAGGCGGAGGTCAGCGAGGGGAGGAGAGGGCCGGGATGTAGAGGTTGGATGGATGGGAGGTAGTGGTTGGGGAGGGGAGGATAGGGTCGGGAGGTAGAGGTTAGGGAATCAAGGGTTCAAGAAGGGGAGTGTGATGGAAGAGTGAAGGAATAAAAGCATGATGGTGTAGTGAAATTAGGGATTAAATACCCACAATTTTAATAAAACCGTGGGTATAGATAATAAAAAAACACCTATCCCCATGATTTTTCTAAACTGTGGGTATAGATGCATGGGGATATAACCCCTTTATAGTAGTGTCAGCCTATTAGGATCAGGAATGACCTTCAATCATAGTGGAAAGCCAGGTCAAATGACACATTGGGTTAGTCCAGTCTAGTTCTTTACATATTGTATGAAAGACTGGGTTCTGGAAAATCCTAGGTTCTTAAAGAGACCTTTTGTTATTTGGAAAGTCTAGTAGTATAAAGATGTAAATGTCAGGACTTAAGGTGTAGGTATTAGGAGAGTCTAGAAATATAACAACCCATACTTTACATACATTGTTAATACTTCAAAATTGAAGCACACTTATTACAACATATGACAAAATCACAAAGGACCGTATAGGTATAGTGTCTTTAGAAACTGGGAAACATAAACAACTGGTTCATAAATATTCTACAGTGTCTCCCATTTATTTCATCATATCTAGGGTCCCTTTTAGCATATTCTACTTAATATCCATCTTCCTGACCCGGGGAAAAGAAAACATACAAAAAAGGGTGAGCTCAAATGCTCAACAAGGGCAAATAAAGGAAATAAAAATCATATCATATCTTTTTGAAAATCATAACCTACAAAAGAGATCATAATATCTTAACATGGAATAAATTATAGAAGTGATAATGAGATCCCCATAATTATAACATAAAACTTGAAACTTTGTGGCATGCACACATAATCATGGAAAATCATTTCTTGTTAGTCATGACTCATTGCCAAGACTATCTTAGCGGACAAATTCCATTTTTGAACCGAGTTCACTCCTCGTTTCAGTCCTGTATCATTGAACCGAAATAACATTCCGTTCCAGCCATGTCTATCTCATGAGATATAAATCTTTACCCAATGCATTGGAGGGAGATATAGGTCCCACCCATCTTATAATGAATCCTTTCTTATGTGTGCCACATAATCATAAATCATACATCATCGCATAACACATGTAACAAAAATGGGATTCTTGAAACATCATGACATCATAAAACAAATCATATAAGGTAAATGACTTCATAAAAATAATCCCCTCACAACATAATCAAATCAATGTAATAATAGGGATAAAAACAGAACCCTTTATTATCTTAGATGGAAAATAATTTTGATAAAACACTTGAACTCCATTCTTGAGGAAAATATCCTTTCTTCTTCAAAAAACACTTTTCTTTTCTTAACATGTCATACAATTATAAACATTAAGAAGTTGATTAAAAATAAACTTGAAAACATGTAAAGGAAGCTTCTTGGAAATAATGTTTTAAAAATCCATTCATGTCGTATAAGTTAAAAAAAACATTCTTCGTACTTTTGTCGGAAAAGTCAAAAAGTACCTCGTACGAAAAAAATGACAAAAGATTCCTTTCATATTATTTACTAAAAACTCACCAAAGGGTTAAATTGGATTTAAACTATTGTAAGTGGATGGAAGCAATATTACATATTGAGGGAACATGGATGTGGATGATAAAATACACCCCAGTAAATACCAAAGTATAAACAATCTCAGATAAAAATGAGATTGTGATATTTCCCCTTACCTTAGGTCCGATTTGCTTTGTACATGTCCGAATATCCTGTATAATGGTTTAAATAATGTTATTGACTTATTAAAGAATCATACATATTGATATGATATCATATATGGTCATATTCTTAGCTTCTTATTAGTAATATTTCATTGTTACTTGTTACTCGGGTCTTTATTGCCTTTTGTTCTTATGCGTGTTTTGCCGAATATATTCTTATTATTATTTTAAGGTTATAGATACCTTATATCCAGAATGGTATTAGTGTAACATATATCATATTTATTCAATCAATTAATTTATATAATTACTATTTAATGATGATAATGTAGAACGAGTCGCATCACATCCTGGAGACGGTATTCCGTACGTACGCACGAGCGATGATATTGTTCCCATGATCGTGGAATTGTATTTAAGTGTATTTATACTATTTCAGTATCAATATCACTTTATAATAATCATATATAGTTACTCATTACACCATTATACCCATCCTTGTAAGGTGATGGTGGAAAATAGATTACACCACGGCATGGAGACGGTATTCCGTACGTACGCACACACGGTGATTTCATTTTTCCGTAGGATGGATAGAAGGTGAATTAGGGTTGTTTCATATTTATAATAACATATCAGTATGTAAGTAATACTGATGTTATTACTTTATCATGAAACAACTAAAGAAGAAGAAGTTGAAGAATAAAGAAATTGAAAAGATCGGTAATGAATATTACCTCTTCTTTGAAATGCCTCTTTGAATCCTCCACTTAGGGAACTAAGATTGCTCTTTGAAGAAGACCAGGACCTCTAGGATTATTCTAGGGAAGTGGAGAAGAGATTTTGACAGGGTTTGGCCAAGCTTGAGTTCTCAAATTAGTGTGAGGAGGAGGGGGAGGAGGTTCCCTTTTATAAGGGAGGAGAGGGACACTTTAGGAATATCTCAAAATATTATTTTATATTAAAGTCAAAATCGGTTTATAATGGTTCCAAAGGGTCTTATTTCGAAGGTAAAGTGGGGATGGGTCGAAATCCTATCAAACAATAGGATTTAGACAAGTTTAGGTTATTATTTTAACATTATCAATTAGATTTAACTCTAAGTTAAATAATTTAACTTTTACCGTGACTTTTTGTTTTCTTACACTATATGCTTAATACACTTACTATAACATGCCAAACGAACCCCAAGTTGTTTATTATTAATATATATATCCTTATCTAAGTCATTTGGCCGAACCTTAGATTTTTAGGAATAAAATAATAATTAATAATATAATATTTGATTTAAAAACTATTTTGTGTCAATTTTGACACTATTTGATATATGATTTTTGTGAAAGTCATAACATAATTATATGTTCAAACCAAGTTGATTAAATCAACACTAATATATAATAGTAACCTAGAAAATTATTGTAATTCATAAAAAGTATGAAATTACATTTATTTGGGCATTTATAACATCAATTATGTTAACATTTCCTTAAAAGGGTAATTACTGCATCATCGTTGTGTCATAAATAAATTAATTTATTTAAAGTCTAAAAATTATAAATAAAATATCATTATGTAGGAAATATTTTTAGCTTTCTAATGAATATTTATAATTGAATTTATATTATGTATAAACACATATTAAAAATGTTTTAGTTATTAAACTTTGATTTTAACTATTTTAACTATTCATTAAATAAAATAATATTAAATGTCATAATCTAATCCAAGTGGACCTAAATGGTCATATTATATTCATAAGGTTGTTTTTGGTCGAATTACACTTATACAATTGAATTAGGACATGTGTTAGGGTAATAGTAATATCATATTTACCCTTAGTTACTCTATTTACTATTAACCGCGGTAAAAAAAAGTAAAAAGTTACTATTCACCAAAAAAATTATTTTTATCTCATTGAACCACATTTCACTTACTGATATCAATCGTGTCTGTCGGATTTTCAAAATTCCATTCACAGAAGCGGTAAAATTAAGTTTTATGCAAAATTCAGTTTTTAACCTACCACTTAGTGGTTTCACTATTCATCAAAAATTGAAAGTTTTTAGAAAAATACCAAAATTTCACCCTAGGATAATTTCGGTATTCCGAATCCAAAAATGAAGTCCATTTTGAAAGATAAAATTTCAAAAAGTGGTTATTACTATTCATAACGGCTATTTCAAATAATATTTTAATAGCATATCGTCGTTTAGTGAAACTCGGTATTGCGTACAATGCAAGCTATCGAGGAAGGTCGCGATTGCGTGTAAAGTAAGTCAAGCTAGTGTGTAGTGAAAGATTCCTTTGATGATATATATATAACATAAAAACAAAATATTACTCATAAAAATCTTGAGTGTTACATTCTACCCCCCTTAAAAAGAATTTCGCCCTCGAAATTCGTCACTTTGTAACAAACAGATGAGGATACTTCTCCCTCATGATATCCTCAAGCTCCCAAGTAGCTTCTTCAAGTTGGTGGTTCCTCCATAAAACTTTCACCAATCAAGTGGTCTTGTTTCGTAGGACTTTTTCGCTACGATCCAGAATCTCTATCGGTTGTTCTTCATAAGAAAGATCTTGCTCCAGCGGTACAACTTCTGAGCTGAGTACATGTGAAGGATCAGGTATGTAATTTCTCAGGAGAGATACATGGAACACATCATGAAATTGAGATAGATTCGATGGAAGCGCCAATCGGTAAGCTACCTTTCCAACACGATCCAGTATTTCGAAAGGACCGATATATCTAGGGCTCAACTTCCCCTTCTTTCCAAATCTCATAACCCTCTTCCAGGGAGATATTCGTAAGAACACTTTATCACCCACTTCAAACTCTAGGTCTTTTCTTCAGTTGTCGGCATAACTTTTCTGTCGACTCTGAGCTGCTCTTATGTGTTGTTGAATAGGTCTGACATTTTCTGCCATTTCATCAATGAGATCAGGTCCTAATAGCTTTCTTTCCCCAACTTCATCCCAGCAAGTTAGAGTCCTACATTTCTTTCCATATAGATCTTCATAAGGAGCCATATGAATACTGGAGTGAAAGCTATTATTATAAGAAAATTCCACCAAAGGTAGGTGTTGATCCCAACCTCCTTTGAAATCCATAGAGCAAGCTCTCAACATATCTTCTAGGGTTTGAATTGTTCTCTCAGACTGACCGTCTATCTGAGGATGATAAGCAGTGCTGAAACTCAACTCTGTATCCAGAGTATGCTGAAGACTTCGCCAGAACTTCGAGGTAAATCTCAGATCCCGATCAGATATAATAGAAAGTGGTACTCCATGCAATCTTACCACTTCCTTTACATATATCCTGGCAAGCTGATCTAGAGAGAAATCCTCTCTAATAGCAATGAAGTGTGCAGACTTTGTAAGACGATCAACTATGACCCAGATAACATTATTGCCTTTGGATGTTTTAGGAAGTCCTATGACAAAGTCCATAGTGATATTTTCCCATTTCCATTCAGGTATGGGTAATGGTTGTAACATCCCCTTAGACTTCTGTCTCTCAGCTTTAACTTGTTGACAAACCAAGCATCGAGAGACATATTCAGCAACATCTCTTTTCATGCCATCCCACCAGAAGTACTCTTTCAGGTCCCTATACATCTTTGTGCTTCCAGGATGAATAGAGAATGAAGAACTATGAGCCTCATCCAGTAGCTCCTTCTTTAATTCAGGGATGGGAGGAACACAAACCCAATTCTTGAACTTTATTATCCCATCAAAATCAAGGTTGAATTCAAGAACTTTCTCACCTTCTTTTGTAACTCGACATCTTCTTTCTGTGCCTCTTTAATCTTCACATGTATAGATGGTTGAACATTCATTTGAGAAAGATAATATTTTTCCCCTTCCATTATAATTCCAAGATCCATCCTTTGTAAATCCATAAATATTGGATCTTTTGTGATCCTCATCATGGAAAAACTAGCATGGTCTTGTCAACTTAATGCATCTGCCACCTTGTTTGCTTTCCCAGGGTGGTAATGGATTGAGCAGTCATAATCCTTAATCAGCTCCAACCATCTTCTTTGACGCATATTCAGCTCCTTTTGTGTGAAAATATACTTTAAACTTTTATGATCAGTATAAATATCACACCTTTCACCATAAAGGTAATGCCTCCAAATCTTTAATGCAAAGATTACTGCAGCTAACTTCAAATCATGAGTTGGGTAATTTTGCTCATGGATTTTCAACTGTCGTGAGGAATAATCTATCACCATATCATTTTGCATAAGAACACACCCCAATCCCTTCTTGGATGCATCACTGTAGATCACAAAACTTTCTCCACTACAAGGCAGTGTGAGCACAGGTGCACTGGATAACCTTCTTTTCAACTCCTTGAAATTCTCTTCACATTCCCTTGTCCAAACAAACTTAACTCCTTTCCGAGTCAACTTGGTGAGTGGGTTAGATAATCGTGAAAAATCTTTCACAAAACGTCGATAATATCCAGCCAAACCAAGAAAACTTCGGATCTCAGTTACTGTTGTTGGTCTCGACCATCTTTCGATAACCTCTGTTTTTGCTGGATCCACAGATATCCCCTCTTTTGATATTATGTGACCCAAAAATGCAACTTTTTGAAGCCAAAATTCACACTTGGTAAATTTGTCATAAAGCTTCTCATTTCTCAGGGTCTTCAATATAATTCTCAAGTGATCTTCATGCTCTTCCTTGCTTTTTGAATAGACAAGAATATCGTCTATAAAGACTACCACAAATTGATCAAGATAGTCTCTAAAGACTCTATTCATTAGATCCATGAAGATAGTAGGGGCATTAGTAAGACCAAATGACATCACTATAAATTCATAGTGTCCATACCTTGTACGGAAAGCCGTATTTGGTATATCCTCCCTTTTGACCCTTAATTTATGATACCCTGAATGAAGATCAATCTTGGAAAAGTATTGAGCTCCGCGTAGTTGGTCAAATAAGTCATCAATGCGTGGGATAGGATATTTGTTCTTGATAGTGATCTTGTTAAGTTCTCGATAATCAATGCAGAGTCTCATTGATCCATCTTTATTCTTAACAAATAGAACAGGTGCTCCCCAAGGTGACGCACTAGGGCGTATGAATCCCTTATCAAGATTCTCTTGGAGTTGCTTCTTCAATTCCTGCAACTCAATTGGGGCCATTCTATAAGGTGTCTTTGAAATAGGCAAAGCACCCGGTAAGAGTTCTATTGAAAACTCAACTTCACGATTTGGTGGAAGACCCAGTAATTCCTCCGGAAAGACATCATCAAACTCCCGTATGATGGTCATATTCTTAATCGTGAGTTTCTCACCAACCATTTGAGATAAATAACCTTCATTTAGTGGAATCAATACCCATAAAATGGAAGAAATTTCCACTAGAAGGTTATGTTCATCCTTGCATTGATAGACGATCATAGATTGATCTGGAATATGAAATGTGACTTCCCTTCTTTGGAAATTGATATGAGCTCCGTATAAAGAAAGCCAATCCATGCCAAGAATTACATCGAATTCCACTAAAGGAAGGATCACAAGATTTGCAGGAAGCACTTTCCCACAAACGTCAATTGGAGAAGAATTATAAACTTTTGATGCGATTGATGTGCCATTAGGTGTTGTCACAGCTAACTCAACATCTAATTGTTGAGGTAATACAATGATACCCTTAGAAAATTCTTCAGAAATAAAAGAGTGGGTGGATCCAGAATCAAATAAAATATTTGCTACTTTAGAGTGGATGGTAAGTGTACCTTTCACCACATCGTTATCGTACTCCACATCGCTGATA
Organism: Viscum album; assembly: GCA_963277665.1. Lineage (NCBI taxonomy): Eukaryota > Viridiplantae > Streptophyta > Magnoliopsida > Santalales > Viscaceae > Viscum > Viscum album. Next base: position 18,652,119 of record OY728119.1, on the reverse strand, counting down.
GAAATTGCATGTGACTTTCCTTTGTCTTTAGCCTTAAGAGTTTATTGACGTCGACCATCATCATCAACCCTTGGATTTGGGCATTGATTGGAATAATGCCCCATCTCCTTGCACTTAAAACATTGAAGTATAGTAGGCTCATTCTGTGTATCCCTTCCTTTGTTTGCATCATTAGACATCTTCTTCCCATTATCGTGGCATTCAAATGCCCGATGACCTTCCTTTCCACATTTGAAACATTTACTTGTCCCTTTAAGACAACTCCCTCCATGTTTCTTTCCACACTTTGAGCATAAGGGAAAGCTCATCTTCTTTTCAGTGTGCTCTTTAGATTTTCCTTTGAATTCCATTTTCCTCTTCTTATCAAACCCATATGATTGATGGGTTACTCCAATCTCCATCTCAAATTTGAGAGCACATCGAACGATTTCCTCGTAGCTATTGAAGTACCTTATGGCTAAGGCCCTTCGAAGACTTGGTTTTAAGACACTAAATAATCGATCGATCTTACTCTCAGGTTGGATAATAATACCAGAAGCGTACCTTGCAAGTCTTGTAAAATTTGCTTCATAGGTACCAATAGATTCATCATCCTTTTGCTTCAGTTCGAGAAACTCTTTCTCCATCTTTGTTCGGAGAATACGAGGGAAGTACTTATTGAAAAATAAGTTCTTGAACTCGTCCCATTCCATGGACTCAATTTCATCCCTTTGCCTCGTATTCTTAATAAGATTCCACCATTGATCAGCATCACCTTCCAAACGATACACCGCTAAGATGACTTTATCATGCTCAGAACATTGAAGAACTGAAAATATATTTTCAGTAGTAATAATCCATTGTTCAGCAACTAATGGATCAGTAGACCCACTGAATGAAGGTGGATGTTGTCTCATGAAGGATTCAACAGAATGTTGCTCCTTCCTTTGCTCGTTTGGAAATCCTGCATGATTCATAGCTTGAGAAATTTTTGTGAGCATGGCTACAAGATTTTGCATTCCATCTCCCATAACGTTTGGTTGCTCAGGGGGACAATCATCGCATTTCCCGTCGCATTCCGTATTAACACGGTTCCTCCGGGTTCCAGCCATTGACTAAAACCAAGAAGAATAGTGTGAGCAACACTAATTATAATAGGAAAACCACATAATCAAGAATAAAATTTCACACTTAAGGTCTTATCCTAGGGTATTCATGGCCATTTCTAAAACACTAAGATTGTGTTCTATGCTTAGACTTATCCTTAGGGTTCTTACGAAGGCTTTCACATCCTAGTTTCCAAAGGTTGACTATACCTTTCCTCTGATACCAACTATAATGACCCATACTTTACATACATTGTTAATACTTCAAAATTGAAGCACACTTATTACAACATATGACAAAACCACAAAGGACCGTATAGGTATAGTGTCTTTAGAAACTGGGAAACATAAACAACTGGTTCATAAATCTTCTACAGTGTCTCCCATTTATTTCATCATATCTTGGTTCCCTTTTATCATATTCTACTTAATATCCATCTTCCTGACCTGGGGAAAAGAAAACATACAAAAAAGGGTGAGCTCAAATGCTCAGCAAGGGCAAATAAAGGAAATAAAAATCATATCATATCTTTTTGAAAATCATAACCTGCAAAAGAGATCATAATATATTAACATGGAATAAATTATAGAAGTGATAATGAGATCCCCATAATTATAACATAAAACTTGAAACTTTGTGGCATGCACACATAATCATGGAAAATCATTTCTTGTTAGTCATGACTCATTGTCAAGACTATCTTAGCGGACAAAGTCCATTTCTGAACCGAGTTCACTCCTCGTTTCAGTCCTGTATCACTGAACCGAAATAACCTTCCGTTCCAGCCATGTCTATCTCATGAGATATAAATATTTACCCAATGAATTGGAGGTAGATATAGGTCCCACCCATCTTATAATGAATCCTTTCTTATGTGTGCCACATAATCATAAATCATACATCATCGCATAACACATGTAACAAAAATGGGATTCTTGAAACATCATGACATCATAAAACAAATCATATAAGGTAAATGACTTCATAAAAATAATTCCCTCACAACATAATCAAATCAATGTAATAATAGGGATAAAAACAGAACCCTTTATTATCTTAGATGGAAAATAATTTTGATAAAACACTTGAACTCCATTCTTGAGGAAAATATCCTTTCTTCTTCAGAAAACACTTTTCTTTTCTTAACATGTCATACAATTATAAACATTAATAAGTTGATCTAAAATAAACTTGAAAACATGTAAAGGAAGCTTCTTGGAAATAATGTTTTAAAAATCCATTCATGTCGTATAAGTTAAAAAAACATTCTTCGTACTTTTGTCGGAAAAGTCAAAAAGTACCTCGTACGAAAAAAACGACAAAATATTCCTTTAATATTCTTTACTAAAAACTCACTGAAGGGTAAAATTGGATTTAAACTATTGTAAGTGGATGGAAAAAATATTACATATTGAGGGAACATGGATGTGGATGATAAAATACACCCCAGTAAATACCAAAGTATAAACAATCTCGGATAAAAATGAGATTGTGATATTTCCCCTTACCTTAGGTCCGATTTGCTTTGTACGTGTCCGAAGCTCCTGTATAATTGTTTAAATAATGTTATTGACTTATTCCATAATCATACATATTGATATGATATCATATATGGTCATATTATTAGTTTCTTATTAGTAATATTTCATTGTTACTTGTTACTCAGGTCTTTATTGCCTTTTGTTCTTATGCGTGTTTTGCCGAATAAATTCTTATTCTTCTTTTAAGGTTATAGATACCTTATATCCAGAATGGTATTAGTGTAACATATATCATATTTATTCATTCAATTCATTTATATAATTACTATGTAATGATGATCATGTAGAACGAGTCGCATCACATCGTGGAGACGGTATTCCGTACGTACGCACGAGCGATGATATTGTTCCCATGATCGTGGAATTGTATTTAAGTGTATTTATACTATTTCAGTATCAATATCACTTTATAATAATCATATATAGTTACTCATTACACCATTATACCCATCCTTGTAAGGTGATGGTGGAAAATAGATTACACCACGGCGTGGAGACGGTATTCCGTACGTACGCACGCGCGGTGATTTCATTTTTCCGTAGGATGGATAGAAGGTGAATTAGGGTTGTTTCATATTTATAATAACATATCAGTATGTAATTAATACTGATGTTATTACTTTATCATGAAACAACTAAATAAGAAGAAGTTGAAGAAGAAAGAAATTGAAAAGATCGGTAATGGATATTACCTCTTCTTTGAAACGCCTCTTTGAATCCTCCACTTAGGGAACTAAGATTGGTCTTTGAAGAAGACCAGGACCTCTAGGATTATTATAGGGAAGTGGAGAAGGGATATTTTCAGGGGTTGGCCGATCTTGAGTTCTCAAATTGGTGTGAGGAGGAGGGGGAGGAGGTGCCCTTTTATAAGAGAAGAGAGGGGCACCTTAGGAATATCTCAAAATATTATTTTATATTAAAGTCAAAATCGGTTTATAATGGTTCCAAAGGGTCTTATTTCGAAGGTAAAGTGGGGATGGGTCGAAATAATATCAAACAATAGGATTTATACAAGTTTAGGTTATTATTTTAACCTTATCAATTATATTTAACTCTAAGTTAAATAATTTATCTTTTACCGTGACTTTTTGTTTTCTTACACTATATGGTTAATACACTTACTATAACATGCCAAACGAACCCCAAGTTGTTTATTATTAATATATATATCCTTATCTAAGTCATTTTTCCTAACCTTAGATTTTTAGGAATAAAATAACAATTAATAATATAATATTTGATTTAAAAACTATTTTGTGTCAATTTTGACACTATTTGATATATGATTTTTGTGAAAGTCATAACAGAATTATATGTTCGAACCAAGTTGATTAAATCAACAATAATATATCATAGTAACCTAGAAAATTATTGGAATTCATAAAAAGTCTCAAATTACATTTATTTGGGCATTTATAACATCAATTATGTTAACATTTCCTTAAAAGGGTAATCACTGCATCATCGTTGTGTCATAAATAAATTAATTTATTTAAAGTCTAAAAATTATAAATAAAATATAATTATGTAGGAAATCTTTTTATCTTTCTAATGAATATTTATAATTGAATTTATCTTATGTATAAACCCATATTAAAAATGTTTTAGTTATTAAACTTTGATTTTAACTATTTTAACTATTCATTAAATAAAATAATATTAAATGTCATAATCTAATCCAAGTGGACCTAAATGGTCATATTATATTCATAAGGTTGTTTTTGGTCGAATTACACTTATCCAATAGAATTAGGACATGTGTTAGGGTAATTGTAATATCATATTTACCCTTAGTTACCCTATTTACTATTAACCGCGGTAAAAAAAAAGTAAAAAGTTACTATTCACCAAAAAAATTATTTTTATCTCATTGAACCACATTTTACTTACTGATATCAACCGTGTCTGTCGGATTTTCGAAATTCCATTCACAGAAGCGGTAAAATTAAGTTTTATGCAAAATTCAGTTTTTAACCTACCACTTAGTGGTTTCACTATTCATCAAAAATTGAAAGTTTTTAGAAAAATACCAAAATTTCACCCTAGGCTAATTTCGGTATTCCGAATCCGAAAATGAAGTCCATTTTTAAAGATAAAATTTCAAAAAGTGGTTATTACTATTCATAACGGCTATTTTAAATAATATTTTAATAGCATATCGTCGTTTAGTGAAACTCAGTATTGCGTACAACGCAAGCTATCGAGGAAGTTCGTGATTGCGTGTAAAGTAAGTCAAGGTAGTGTGTAGTGAAATATTCCTTTGATGATATATATATAACATAAAAACAAAATATTACTCATAAAAATATCGGGTGTTACAAGAAACCTCATTCTTTCTTGGATCTTTGAGTTACCTTAGGTAGTCTAGATTTGAATCTTGAAATTTAGTTTCATTTTTGGTTATTATTTATGGTGTTGATGTCACGACCCATCCTCGGGGCCCGTGCCGTGACTACCCCAAGCCCGCCTTCCATAGGCCAGGGGCTGGCGACTAGCACCAAAGGCGTAAATCCTGATAAAAGGGAAGGCATTGCCTTTATAAAGTAAACAAACACCACTGAGTACGCAATCTAAAGTAAACACTAAGTAAACTGAGTACAAAAGTAAGTGCTGGAAAGTAAATGGTCCAGAATACAAACCCAACTGAAAGTAGAGTACAACTGAAAGAAAGTACAACAGCAGAAAAGTAAAGCAGCAACATCGAGCCATCCTCTGGAACTCCCACCTGAAGGGTGAGTACAGATAGTCACGTCGTATCCTCGTGTCCGGTCGTCCAATCCGTGTACGTTCCGCCTGATAGTCCACCTCCGGGTACCGTCCCGCTCCACAAGCCTCAACCACGATCATCGCTTCCCGTCATCTGCAACCAACACAACGTAGTGCGGGCATAGCCCGTGCAAGGGTGAGTATACGATACTCAGTAGGGACCCCAAGACTCCCGAAGGTATCCCAGAATCCACGAAGGATAAACCAAAAAGGAAAGATATAATCATGAAGTATCAACCAACACTACTTAGGTGTATTCCCATACATATACCTAAGTCATCAATTCCAGTTCTTCTTCAACTCACGTTCCCAAGTTCAACCCAGTCCACACAAGAAAGTACAAACCAATCCACACAGGAAAGCACAACCCAATCCACACAGGATAACAAGTCAATCATATCGAAGATAATGATTGAAATTCAAGACTCATCTCACACAGGTATACTATTCACAAAGAGGGGTAGAGATGATTGATGTAGCCTCTGAATCATCTCCTCTACCGAACCCACGTAGGATCCAAGTACAGATGTCGTCATGGCCGAACCCACGTAGGATCCAAGTACAGTAACCATCACTACCGAACCCACGAAGGATCCAAGTACAGTCGTCATCACTGCCGAACCCATGGAGGATCCAAGTACATTCGTCATCACTGCCGAACCCACGGAGGATCCAAGTACAGTCGTCATCGTTGTCGCACTCACAGCTAGCTCTAGGGTTCCCGCACAGAGCATGCTCGATTTTGGGAGGGTCCGCTCCATGAGCCAAGGGGTCGATACATCAACTGTCACAAAGTCTAGAGTTGATTATTACAAAGTTCCGTCTCGTCAATAGGAACTCAACGCAACAGGCGGCGCGTCAATCTGACACCTGGTCTGAGAGTTATTGGCCTTTTTGTCCCAGGGCCCCGGTTGGTTTTTAAGCTAAAACCAACCCGTCCATACTCCATCTGCATCCAAACCTTGAGCGGATTAATCCAAAAGAACTGTCTCACTAAGAGGAACCCAACAAAGTCGACGACACGTCAATCAGACATTCGGAGCTCGAGTTATAAGCGTTTCCGCTCCGAGAGACCGTTTGGTTTCGTGTTCGAACCAACCCCGTTGTACCCAAAGTTCTCCGAAACCTTGAGTTTAATATACTGAAATGACTATCTCGATCCAAGGATCCCAACGCAACTGACGGTGCATCGATCGGTGGTCTGTATCCCAAGTTATGGGCGTTTGAACGGATCTGTCCGAAAATAGGGGGTTTGGGCCCAGTCCGACCCGGCCCAATACCCCCTGGGTCAGCCCAAAATGGGTCGACCCGACCCGGATCCGGGTCCGGCCTAGTTGGGCGCGGCCCGGTCCGGCCCGGTCCGGCGCGGGCGGCCCGATCCAGTGCGGGCAGCCTGGCCCAGCGTGGCTGGCCGAGCGTCGAACGAGCGCGAAGGGGGGGGGGACTTGTTTTGAAACGGCGGCCCCCTCTCGGTGGGGCCTGCCCTTGCCTGCTGGCTGGGGGTTGTAACGCCTGGTCTTCCCGAAAATGGCTGGCCGTAATGGCCGGCCGGTGAGCTGCCGCGGGACCCCCGTGGGTCCTGCCTCCTGGTGTGTCGGCGGGCGGCCGAGCCCGACCACCTCCTACCGAACCGCCGTGGCTTCCATCCGCCTGGCATGGCGCGACGGTGCCGCGCCCCTCCACCGCGGCACGCTCTTGGCCTCGGCCTCCTTCGGCCTCTCCGGCACGGCGTGATAGCGCCACGCTCCACCACCGCGGCCCGCTCCAGCTGCGGTCTTCATCATTCCCGCACGGTGAAACGGCACCGCGCCGTCTTCGCCTCAAACGCCATTGTTAATAAACAAGAGACGGGGAGGATAATCGGCCGTGTTTGTGTGGTATGATTTCCTCCCATTACGTTGGTAACAATTGGTAAAATTAAACGAGATACGTCAATGTTAATTCAATGCACAATCTTAATTCACCAATAATGAATTTAACCCCTACCACAATTCAATAAGGTTGATCACTTGACGAAGGATGGAGATGCTTTCGTTGTTCAATTGATGTTTCCACGGAATGACGGAGTCACTTCATCAACGTCGAGAAGAAAGAAGCCGAGGTTGGCACCGACGTTCTTGGCGTTCTTCAATGAGAGAAAGAAGTGGAAACGTTCTTCGTGGAAAGAATGAAGTTCTTTCTCCTCCAATCCCCAACATAACGAGCGAACCCCAAATAAAATAAGTCTACCCTTATTTTATTAAAGAATGGAATGTATTTAAAAATACAAAATTCAAAAACAACTCACCTAATTAATTAAACATAAGTTGTCTAATTAATTAGGTGTTTAGTTGGCAAGAATTAATGTGGGAGAGTTACATAACTTATGAGGGGTTTAGAGGAGTTAGGAAATGCGAGGGGTTGGGCTAATGTGGGCCCCACATCACCTTTAACCACTCAAGGGTGGTTAGTATCTAGCGGGTCCCACCCCAACTTCCACACCTAGGATTTTAACCTCTTAGAAAAGAAATAAAATTGTAACACAATTTTATTTTACTCTTCATTTAAACCACATTTTTTAACAACTCCTCCCAAGAAAATGCAACTCCAATAAAGGTCTTCTTAAGAAATTACCGGAACTCATCGGTGCCCTCAGATTTCGATTCCGAGCACCGGTTCAAAAGTTATAAAAACCCGCTCGTTCGTTCTCTGAACGTACCTGAGCTAAACTTCGGAAATTGATTCTGGGCACACCGGGCCTCGGAATCAGGTGCCGTCAGAAACTGCGTACTCGTAAAATCCCAAAGAATTTAAGAAAAAAATTTCCTTGAAATTTACGGGTCTTTACATTACTCCCACCTCAGGTCTTTACATCCCCGTAAAGATACATCACAAACTAGGGAAACAAATGAGGGTATTGAGCACGCATCTGAGCCTCCCGCTCCCATGTGCTCTCCCGGAGGTTCTTGTGCTGCCACCTGATGTAAACTAGAGTAATCGACCATCCACGTAGGACCCGCTCCTGTCGATTCCCGATCTCCACTAGGACCTCTGCAAAAGTCTCCCCATCATCGATGTCCAACTCTCCATGGTCGATGATATGCGTCGGGTCGTGCACATATCTCCTCAGTTGAGATACGTGGAAGACGTCGTGCATCCAGTGAAACTGAGATGGAAGAACTAAGAAATAAGCCACTTCGCCTATCCTGTTGAGAACCTGGATTGGTCCGATGAAGCACGAAGATAACTTACCGCCCCGACCAAATCTCCATAATCCACATTGAGGTGAGACCCATAAGAAAACGTGATCGCCATCCTTGAACTCTAGTGGTCTCCGCCTCCTATCAGCATAAGACTTATGTCGGCTCTGAGCTGTCCTCATATGCTCCTGGATGATCTGTACCTTCTTCTTCATGGCCTGGACTATCTCTGGTCCTACGAGTGCTGACTCCCCAGGGTCATTCCAGCACATAGGTGATCTGCAAGGTCGGTCGTACAATGCCTCGTATAGTGCCATCCCGATGGTGGAGTGGTAGATGTTGTTGTACGCAAACTCCACCAAGGGTAGGTGATCCTCCCAGATGTGACCAAAGTCGAGGACACATGCAGGGAGCATGTCCTCGAGAGTCTGGATGGTCCTCTCCGTCTGACCATCCGTCTGTGGGTGAAAGGTGGTGTTCAGGTGTAGCTGCGTCCCAAATGACTCCTGAAACCCCTTCCAAAGCTGGGAAGTAAAGTGATCATCTCAATCAGATATGATAGTCGATGGCACACCATGAAGCCGTATGATCTCCTAAACATAGAGGCGTCCCAAGCTCTCCACTGATCCCTGCTCTCTGATGGGTAAGAAGTGGGCCGACTTGGTGAGTCAGTCTACGATCACCTAGATAGAGTCATGTCCTCTGGAAGTACATGGAAGCCCTATCACGAAATCCATAGATATCCCATCCCACTTCCACTCTGGGACCTCTAAGGGATGTACCAAGCCTACTGGTATCTGGTGCTCTGCCTTCACCTGCTGTCATGTGAGGCATCGTGAAACAAACTATACCACAACCTTCTTCATACCTGACCACCAGTGCTATCGTCTGAGATCCTGGTACATCTTCGCTACTCCTGGGTGTACCGCTAAAGGGGAAGTGTGAAACTCTCTCAACACCTCCTCCTATAATGTAGCTGGTACCATGTTACGTCCTCTGAAAAGGATGATGTGCTCTCCTCCTACAGAAAATCCATCAGGTGCCTGTCCTGTGGAAATATGTGCACGCCGCATCTCACAGTCAATGTCCCCACGCTGTGCCTCTCTGACCCACTGAAGAATTGGAGGTATGACTGTGAGTGACTATAGAAAGTATGCCCCATCTCTATCCATGAAGGATATCTGCAAAGCAGCTAACTGCTCTGTTGCCTCTCCAAGTAGCTGAATGACCATCCTCCTGCTGAGAGCATCGGCTACTACGTTCCCCTTTTTAGAAGTATAGACTATCTCAAAGTCATAGTCCTGGAGGAACTCGAGCCATCGCCGCTATATCAGGTTCAGGTCATTCTACGAGAAGATGTACCTGAGACTCTGGTGGTCAGAGTAGACTGTAAAGCGCTCTCCCATAAGATAGTGCCGCCACATCTTCAAGGAGAAGACCACCACTGCTAACTCCAGGTCATGGGTAGCGTAGTTATGCTCATGCTGTCTCAACTGTCGTGAACCATAAGTGATCACTGCCTGCTCCTGCATCAGGACACACCCAAGTCCGGTCCCTGATGCATCGCAGTAAACTACTTACCCTACGCCCTCCTCCGGTAGCCTCAAGATGGGTGCACTGGTCAATCTCTGTCTCAGCTCCTGAAAGCTCTGCTGACATCTATCTGACCACACAAAGGGTTCCCCCTTCTTCGTCAAAGCTGAAAGTGGTGCTGCAAATCTGGAGAAGTCTGGCACAAATCTCCAATAGTACCCAGCCAATCCTAGGAAACTCCGCACCTCCGTCACACTCCTGGGTGGATCCCAAGAAAGCACTGCCTCGATCTTCGTAGGATCCACCACAACTCCCACCTCAGAGATGACGTGTCCTAAGAAGTGGACTTATCGAATCCAGAACTGACACTTCGAGAGCTTACCATAAAGCTGGTGCTCTCGGAGTGTGTCTAGTACAACCCACAAGTGGTAGGCATGCTCCTCCTCAGTAGTCGAGTAAATCAATATGTCGTCGATGAAGACTACGAAAAATCGATTGAGGTAAGGCTGGAAGATCCTGTTCATGAGGCTCATGAACACTGCTGGAGCGTTGGTTATGCTGAAAGGCATAACCAAGAACTCATAGTGGCCATACCGACACCTGAAGGCTGTCTTCTGTACATCCTCATCTTGAACTCTGAGCTGATGATAGCCTCACCTAAGGTCTATCTTCGAGAACCACCATGCTCCCTTGAGATGATCGAAGAGGTTTTTAATCCTCAGAAGTGGATACTTGTTCTTCATGGTCACTTGGTTCAGGAAATGGTAATCGACACACAGTCGTAAGCTCTCGTCTGCCTTCTTGGTGAACAAAATTGGGGAAGCCCAGGGTGAAACACTGGGTTGACTGAATCCCTTGCCCTGCAAGTCCTCCAGCTGTACCCGTAGCTCTAGAAGCTCAGTGGGAGACATCCGATATGCTAGAGTAGATATCGGTGATGTACCGGGGTACAGGTCGATGTAGAAGTCTACATCTTTGCAAAAAGGTAGTCCTGGAACGTTGTTAAGAAAAACGTCCGCATACTGATCCACCACAACAGGAAAACTTGGACTCCGCACGTCAACTGCTCCTAGGACGAGGCTAGCCAACTGATGAGTGATCGACTGTCCTCTCCTATGCGTGAGTCCATCCTGTGCTACAAAGGCTCCCTTCTCGCTGGTGAAGGTGAACCTGCTACCATCGGTGCGAACACACCGCACCTTACGCCCAATACAGTAGATCTGAGCATGGACCGTAGATAACTAATCCATGCCCAAGATGACGTCGTAAGTCCTCGATGCCGCTACAAGAAGATCCCAGCCGAAGCTCTCGACTCCTAGAGTAAACTCACACTACTGGAACCAGTGCGTAATCGTCGAGTCTGCTCCCGTAGGAGTCTCTAGTCGTAAGGATCGAAACAACGGCTCTGTCGGAATCTCCAAGCTCCGAACAAGGGCAGCGGCAATGAAAGAATGACTCACTCATGTGTCTATAAGAACTAAATCAAGGGTGGAGTAGACATAGATAGTACCTCGAATCATCTCAGGTGCACCATGGTAGTAGGCCTCCACTGCCTGAAGCTGAGCCTGCCTCTATCCGCCAGCTCCCTGTGGTCGGGGTGGACCTCCTGGTAGTGGTGGTGGTAGAGCCTCAAAACGTCGTCCACCACCTACCGCTCAGCCAGCTCCTCTACCTCATCCGCCTGCTCCCTGTGGACTGGCACGGTCGAACCTCTGCCTCTGCCTGGGTGGTCCCTCAACCGTCTGTTGCTCCTCTGCATGGCGGGTCAGGCAGTCATGATCCATGTGGCCCTGCCCACCGCATGCATAGCATTATCTGCCTCTCATATGACTGGCTCTACTATGTGTGCCCCGCACCTCCAAGCCAGTATCCTGAGGTCGCCCACCTAATGGTCTGGTCCGATTGGACCCCTGTGACATCCGTCGACTGCCAGCTGTAGAAGAATCCGCTATGTGCCGCCCTGCGGTAGGTCTCGCTGCTGGTGTAGGCTCAGTAAGAAAGATCTCTAAAAGAAGGGCTCACTCCAGTACTCCTGCCTACGTCGGAATACTGAGGGAGATCATCGAATCCCTGATCTCATGCCTCAGTCCCTTCTCAAAGGTCCGAGGCCAGAAGAATGGGTCCCACACCATGTCCGTGGAGTAGCGCGAGAGATCAGTAAATCTCGCCGAGTACTAGGCTACTGACATGCTGCCTTGCCGCAGCTGTAGTAACTCCTGAATGCGCACTGCACAGAGGGTGGTTGGAACGAACTCCGGGCAGAAAAGGTCTCGAAGTCCGACCAATGGAGGGATGCCTCGTCATGCACTTGGAGCATCATACTCCACCATCTACCTGCTGCCGCGTGTAGGAGACTTGCTGTAAGGATCACCATGAGGTCTGCTGGTGTCCCTACCAACCTGAAGACTCGAACAACAGCCTCCATCCAATCCTCGGCTGCCTGAGGGTCCGTCTCCCCGCTGAACCTAGGCGGTCTCTGACACTGAAACTCGTGCAGTGCACTATGGAGATGTGCACCCTAATCTACTGGGGCTGGTGGCATCAGTGGCTAGGCGGATAGAGGTACTGCTGGTGCCTCCCCTGTAATGGGGCCCTGCACCGAGGCCTCATCACTCGATGGGCTGCCCTCTCGCACAAAACTCGGAACCCTAGCTGGCTGCCATCATGGGGCCATCCTAAAAAGAAATAGGTGCGCCATGGTTAATACAGTATACCTGGTGAGCTGACACAAAGTAATCACAAAGAAAACTTTTGAAACACCCATGCAATCAATGTTTTCATGCACTGAGTCAGAAATCAGCAGTCAGGGTCCTTGTGTATGGATACGTCGGTCACCGCACCAACACTGGACTCCCTGGACTGATAACCACACTCAATACCCTAAACACTATTGCTTCACACAGAAGAAATTATCAGAGTCCTGATTTCTTTGGTAGAACCGACTCGTTTGATACCAATTTGTCACGACCCGTACTCGGGGCCTGTGTCGTGACTACCCCAAGCCCTCCTTCCATAGGCCAGGGGATGACGACTAGCACCAAAGGCGTAAATCCCGATAAAAGGGAAGGCATTGCCTTTATAAAGTAAACAAACACCACAGAGTACGAAGATGAAGTAAACAATAAGTAAACTGAGTACAAAAGTAAGTGCTGGAAAGTAAATGGGCCAGAATACAAACCCAACTAAAAGTAGAGTACAATTGAAAGAAAGTACAATAGCAGAAAAGTAAAGCAGCAACACCGAGCCGTCCTCTAGAACTCCTACCTGAAGGGTGAGTACAGATAGTCACGTCGGCTCCTCATGTCTGGCCATCCACTCCGTGTACGTTCCTCCTGATAGTCCACCTCTGGGTACCGTCCCACTCCACAAGACTCAACCACGATCAGCGCTGTCCGTCGTCTGCAACCAACACAATGTAGTGCGGACATAGCCCGTGCAGGGGTGAGTATATGATACTCAGTAGGGACCCCGGGACCCCCAAAGGTCTCCCATAATCCACAAAGGATAAACCACAAAGGAAAGATACAATCATGAAGTATCAACCAACACTACTTAGGTGTATGACCATACATATACCTAAGTCATCAATTCCAGTTCTTCTTCAACTCACGTTCCCATGTTCAACCCAGTCCACACAGGAAAGTATAACCCAATCCACACAGGAAAGTACAACCCAATCCACACAGGATAGCAAGTCAATCATATCGAAGATAATGATTGAAAGTCAAGACTCAGCTCACACAGGTATACTATTCACGAAGAGGGGTGGAGATGATTGATGTAGCCTCTGAATCATCTCCTCTGCCGAACCCACGTAGGATCCAAGTACAGTTGTCGTCACTGCCGAACCCACGTAGGATCCAAGTACAATAACCATCGCTGCAGAACCCACGTAGGATCCAAGTACAGTCGTCATCACTGCCGAACCCACTGAGGATCCAAGTACAGTCGTCATCGCTGTCGAACCCACGAAGGATCCAAGTACAGTCGCCATCGTTGTCACAGTCGCAGCCACCTCTAGGGTTCCTGCACACAACACGCTCGATTCCGGGAGGGTCCGCTCCACGAGCCAAGGGGCCGATACATCAACTGTCACAAAGTCCAGAGTTGATGTATCACAAAGTTCAGTCTCGTCAATAGGAACTCAACGCAACAGACGACGCGTCAATCGGACATCCGGTCTGAGAGTTATTGGCCTTTTCGTCTCAGGGGCCCGGTTGGTTTTTAAGCTAAAACCAACCCATCCATACTCCAGCTGCGTCCAAACCTCAAGAGTAGTAATCTAAAAGAACCGTATCACTAATAGGAATCCAACAAAGTCGACGACACATCAATTGGACGTCCGGAGCTTGAGTTATAAGTGTTTCCGCTCCGAGGGCCCGATTGATTTCATGTTCGAACCAACTCAGACGTACCCAAAGTTCTCCTAAACCTTGAGTGTAATATATCGAAATGACCGCCTCGATCGAAGGATCCCAATTCAACTGAAAATGTGTCGATCGGAGGTCCGTAGCCCAAGTTATGAGTGTTTGAATGGATCTGTCCGAAAATAGGGGGTTTGGGCCCGCGGCCGGGCGGTCCGGCCCGGCCGCGGGCGGCCCGGCCCAGTGTGGCCGGCCGAGCGTTGAGCGGGCGCAAAGGGGGGGGGGGCTTGTTTTGAAACAGCAGCCCCTCTCGGTGGGGCCTGCCCTTGCCTGCTGGCTAGGGGTTGTAACCCCCGGTATTCCCGAAAACGGCCGGCCAGTGAGCTGCCGCGGGACCCCCGCGGGTCCCGCCTCTTGGTGTGTCGGCAGCAGGCCAAGCCAGGCCGCCTCCTGCCAAACTGCCATGACGTGGCACACCGGCTCCGCACCTCTTTACCGCATCCCGCTCTTGGCCGCGACCTCCTTCGACCTCTCCAGTATGGCGCGATTGCGCCGCGCTCCACCACCGCGGCCCGCTCCGGCCGCAGTCTTCATCGTTCCCACGCGGTGCAAGGACACCGCGCCGTCTTCGCCTAAAATGCCATTGTTAATAAACAAGAGATGGGGAGGAGAGTCGTCCGTGGTTATGCGGTCCGATTTCCTCCCGTTACGTTGGTAACAATTGGAAAAATTAAACAAGATACGTCAACGTTAATTCAAAGCACAATCTTAATTCACCAATAATGAATTTAACCCCTACCTCAATTCAAGATGGTTGATCACTTGATAAAGGGTGGAGATGTTTTCATTATTCTGTTGATGTTGCCGTGGAATGACGGCGTCGCTTATTCAACATCGAGAAGAAAGAATCCGAGGTTGGCACCGGCGTTCGTGGCGTTCTTCGATGAGAGAAAGAAGTGGAAACGTTCTTCTCGGAAGGAATGAAGTTCTTTCTCCTCCAATCCCAAACACAATGATCCAACCCCAAATAAAATAAGTCTACCCTTATTTTATTAAATCATGGCATGTATTTCAAAATAAAAAATTCAAAAACAACTCACCTAATTAATTAAACTTAAGTTGTCTAATTAATTAGGTGTTTAATTGGAAAGAATTAATGTGGGAGAGTTATATAACTTATGAGGGGTTTAAAGGAGTTTGGGAATGTGAGGGGTTGGGCTCGTGTGGGACCCACCTCACCTTTAACCACTCAAGGATGGTTAGTAACTAGCAGGTCCCACCGTAACTTCCACACCTAGGATTTTAACCACTTAGAAAAGAAATAAAATTGTAACACAATTTTATTTTAGTCTTCATTTAAACCACATTTTTTAACAACTCCTCCCAAGAAAAAAAAACTCCAGTAAAGGTCTTCTTAAGCAATTACCGGCACTGCGGTTTCATCGGTGCCCTCAGATTTTAATTCCGAGCACCGATTGAAAAGTTTGAAAAACCCGCTCGTTCGTTCACTGAACGTACCCGAGCTAAACTTCGAAAATTGATTCCGGGCACACCGGGCCTCAGAATCAGGTTCCGTCAGAAACTGCGTACTCGTAAAATCCCAAAGAATTTAAGAAAAAAATTTCCTTGAAATTTATGGGTCTTTACAGTTGATACCCTTTGATTTTTATTAGATACTTTCAGGGTTCCTCATGAGTTTTGAGATGAAAATGGAGGAAGAATGAATGGTGAATGGTTAACTCTCACAGTCTTAAAAACCATGCATAAACCATTCAACTAATTCTAGAAATGTTTTATAGGCTGTAACATTATTTACATAAAGACTATCAAACCATGTTACCAAGCCATGACGGTTCAACATTCAAATTTCATTTTTTTAGTCTCATTTCACACTCAAATTTAACATAATGTCATTTTCATTCATTTGATGTGGATTGAAGGGAGTTTTTGTGATATTTTAACATTTATGGGTTATATTATGTTTGATTTTTTTTGTATTTATTTATGTGGTTGACATAAAAAATGTTTTTGAGGAAAAAGTGATTTTATGAAATATTTCAGTTTTAAAACCCGATTTTGTGGTTATTTATAAAATACATTTTTTAATGAAGTTTTCTAAAAATAGGATCTATTAAAAGTGAAATCATTAAGTGTTTTCAAATAAATGAGGGTTTTATGAAAATATTTTTAGAGGAAACTTTGGGTATCAACTTGTTTGTGGTTTGTAAAATGGATTTCGTTTAGTTTTTTAATGAAAATATAAATTTTAAAAAGGATGACCATGTTTTAAAACTGTTCTTACTTTTAAAAATTAGTTTTTTATACTCTATCAAGAGGCTTGTGGTGATTATGGTGAGTGTTCTTCTTTAAAAGGATGTTTTTGAAAGTGTTTTCTTTTAGTGATTTATGATTTTATATTTTTACCTTGGTTGATAATGGGTATATTTTTTTTATTGAGGAATATGAATGGGTTGGTTTTATTTAACAACCCCAACTATAGTAATCAAAAATCAATATCTACTTTATTATATAGGCATATGATATTTATGAGATATCATCTTAAAGGACTAACCATTTTAGTAGTCTTGAAGAACCAGATACATATATACTTCCCATTTTACATTGGAAATAAAATATAAAACATAGTGAAATTAATTATTCTACATCCTTGAACTTATTCAAATATTCCATCATCATATCCAAAGAAAATGAAACAAAATAAGGGTGAGTTCAAATACCCAATAAGGGTTACATACGGTGGAAGATATAAAGATTAAATAAGGTATAATTAATATTGAAATGTAAATAACTTGAAATACATGTCATTTAATCAATAATTTGAACAAAAATGCTTCCATGGATAATATTAGTGAAATAATATTATGGATAATAATAAATAAATTATTAATGATGAAAATTCATAATATTGGACATCATGATCTCTGACCTCATGATATCTTTACAAAAAATGACTTGAATTAAGATAGTTTAAACTATGGGTAAGTATACACCCACAACCCATTTAATCTGTTTTCCCAACTGGTTTATCTCATGAGACCTGTCGATGCATTGAGGGGCTATCTATAACATGGAACCACATGTTACTACATTTCCAATGCATTTACTATATATTTAATGAACAAATCAATTCATAGACAACATGTATTCTAAAAAAATATCCATATTGATTAAAGAATAAGGAATATCAATATTTCTTCAGTCAATCAAATAACTATCATAGTAAAACACCGTATGCATAAATAGTATACAGTTTAGGAAATACGAATATCCATGATAAAAAGAATATGGATATTTAATATAAATGAAATTTCCAATGAAATATGATCATAATAAATTTAATGTTTTAAGAGAAAGGTAATGAACAAAAAAAATAATAAGTGGTAAAAATATAACAATTGATTCATCAGAAATACAAATTTTGTAATAAATTCAAGACTTTTAAAGAATGAAAGAAAATGGAAGGGGAAAATTAAAATAATATTTCACTAAATATTTTTATTTTTAAACCATGAAAAATTTATAAGAAGATCAATATTTTAAAACAGTTATAGTGGTAGGAAAGTCCGTTAACGCCGTATAATTTAAAAAGAAAACATTCGTTTTGATGTTTCATAAATAAAGTTAAAACTGAAACTTTCTTAAAACATTAGAAAAATTCCATTAAAACCATGTAAAAATACGAGGATAACATAAAATTTCCGTAATAAATCATTTGATTAAATAATAACGCTTTTTGTATTTTTTTAAAAAATATGGACATGGAAGAAAAATATACGTTATCCAAAAGAGAAATAAGATAATTTTTTATTTTAAAAATTTCTTTACTTGAATTAAGTTCCAAAAAAAGGAAAAAATAGAAGAAAATAATGAAAATCATTAAATATATATAGGATAAGAAAATAAGTGGAGTTTTTTAGGATATATTATAAGATTCCTTCAACAAAAAACTATAAGCAATCTGAGAAAATGAGATTGTAAAATAAATTCTTACCTCTTTGGAAACTTTTAAATTGTAACCCCATAAAAGGTAAAAATTAAATTGAAACATTAATAATATAGAATGAATGGATATTAATTTTAAAATGGGAATTATATACACTACAAAAAAGTAAATAGGTGAATAATACCAAATATGTCTTAATGGATTGGAAATTGAGATGAAATACCTTACCTCATGATTCCACTTTATTAAATGTTATTTAGCCTTTTTTATAATAGTTTTAAAATTGTTATTAATTTATAAAATAATCATAATCATATTTACATATCATATATTATTTACTTAAAACATATTATCACCAGTTTATAGACAATCATTCATTATTATTATTATTGTTTTTGGTGTTAACTGCTTAGTTTTCTCATGTATGTTTCATCATGGATGCTCTAGTTCTTTCACATAGGTTATATTTTCATCATATAAAAATTATATTAATATTATAAATATAATATTTATTTATTAAATATAATTTTAAAATCATTCTTGAATTTTTTACATGGAAAATAAATTGTATAACTTCATGGATATGGATGGTCGTACGTATGCACGAGCGATGTTATCATTTTATAATGGGTGAAAGGGTAAGGAAGAAGATGATATATTAAAATTTTATAATAAATATTATGTTTTAAGTATCATATATATATATATATTTATCAGTTCCATCATTTTTAATTTCCATGTGAGACAGTGATGGAAAATAAACTACATTGGTTCGCGATGCAGTGATTCGCCATACACACGAGCAATGTTTTTTTCAATTTGATGGAGAAGAAGATGGATAAATATTATGCCTTAAAATTAATAATATATAATTATATGGGAGATAATAGTTTTATTATATTATCATTTTATGATATAATTTGAGGTGATAAAATAATGAGTAAAATGAAAGAGTTTAGTGAAGATGATTACCTTCTCTTAGAAAAACCTCATTTGGATCTCTTATAAAGAACCCTAGGATTGGTATTTGTCTAAGGTTATTGGGGAGATATTTTGGTAGTTTTCGTTTAAGATAAAAGTCTTAATAGGTGTGAATTAATGAGGGAAGGAGGTGCCCTTTTATAATTGAGGTGAGTTACACCCTTGTAATTTTTCAAAGTTTTAAAATATTATTATGTCACTTTGCTGGATAAATGGATAAAAAATGAATCATATTAAAATTAGGCAAGGTTATTTATAAAATAAACCCAACCAATTATGTTTAATCATGTTTTTAGTTCATTTTAATGCTTACGTTTTTAGATTAATCCCCTGGTAAACCCATTTTGACCTTAACTGTGTCAATTAATTTTTACTGTTTTCAATATTAATTATGAAAAAATCAAGTTGAAATAATTTAATAATATTAATTATTATAATTAAAAATATGGAATCCATTTAATCAAATTTTATTTACATAAGTTATGGAATTTAATTTTAAAAATAACCTGCAAAACATGATGAAAAACATTTTTTCAGGAAATAATTTTTTTAAGTCTAATATAACCTTAAATTAAATATATGACTAGTAATAATAAATATATGAATTTAAATTCATATAGTTATATATATAATCTATATATTTAATTTAAATAATCTATTATTAAATTTTATTTTAATTAATTAAAATGGAAAGACATTACACATTTAAAAATAATTTTATAAAAAATATCACTTTTTACCTCCAAATGATATTATAATTATTTATATAAAATTGATAAAAAATAAAGGGTTAATTATAAATATTATAATTATAGTAGGTATAGTTAAATAATAAATTTTTAATTATTCATAAAATATTACTTATAAAGGAAAAAATTTGAAAACTCATTCTAGGTTAATTTTAACATGGTAAGTCCAAAATCAATATTAATCTTATCAAATTAGAATTTTTGTGCCATAAAATATTAAAATATGAATTGTATTATGGGTTTATTAAAATAAAATTTTCACTTACTATAATTTAAGATCTGGGGTTACATTATTACATCCTTCAAAAATTTCATCCTTGAAAATTTAATGGATATTTTTTTCTAAAAAAATGAGGGTGGTTCTTATTCATAATATCGTCAGGTTCCCACATTAGTTCCTCCATTTTATGATTTCTACTAAAGTACCTTTATCGATTTATTCATTATATTTCATAATAGTTTTTATCTAGTGCTAATAATTAGGATAATCTCTTCATAGGTAAGATAGATCAGGTTCCAATTTAATTCTTTCAGAGGTGAGAACTTGTGTTCGGTCTAGAATATACTTAATTAACAATGAGATATGGAACAAATAATGTAATTTAGAGAGGATTTGTGTAATTTACAAATGGAAATCCATGACTTCAATTCCTTTCAGAATTTGAAAAGGATTGATGTAGCTGAGGCTTATATTTCATTTCACACCGGACCTTATAACACCCTTCCATGGGGATACTTTTAAGAAAACATGATATCTACTTGAAATTACAAATATTTCCTTTAGATTCATAACTATTTTCCTGATTTAGGATTCTTTAATATGAGTTTGAATATTTTTTACCTTTGTATTTGTTTCCTTAACAAGTTTTAAACATACACGATTCCATTCACCAACTTCATCCTAACAAGTTGAAGTTCAACATCTATTTCCATATAATGCTTTATATGACACCATTTGAATCCTTAAATGTAATTTATTATTAACAAAAACTCTTCCAATGGTAATTAACGATTCCACATACCTTTAACGTTAAGTGATAATGAATCTCATACTATTGATCAGTTTGAGGATGATAGGCGATGCTCAAAAGAAGCTCGCTATCAAGAGACTTATGAATAATTTTCAAAAAATTTTGATATAAATAATGGATAGTGATAAGGAAAAATTGAAATAAGTGGGAAATTAAGTGTTATAAATTCATTAATATATATTCGTTCAAGGCACCCAATAGGTAAATTTTATCTTATAGTGAGGAAATGTGCAGATTTGGCAGGTGATCAACAATAACTCATATTTCATCTTTCTTTCCATGAGTATTTGGTAATCTAGTGAAAAATTACATAGTGATGTCATACCATTTACACAAATGAATATGTAGAGGTTTAATGGATCATCTAGGATGTTTTCTCTTACCATTTACATATTAAAAAACAAAGCAT
Source organism: Viscum album (assembly GCA_963277665.1). Taxonomy (NCBI): domain Eukaryota; kingdom Viridiplantae; phylum Streptophyta; class Magnoliopsida; order Santalales; family Viscaceae; genus Viscum; species Viscum album. Next base: position 18,630,516 of record OY728119.1, on the reverse strand, counting down.
CTTGATACATAATTAACAATTCCATGCTTCATATCATCCCACAAAAAATGTTTCATCAAACCCAATACTTCTTGGTGAAACCAGGGTGTATAGATAATTTGGAGCTATGAAAATCATATAATAATTATCATTATATCTTATTAGGTATATATGTAACATGTAACCTCTTTAAAAATTTCATAACACCATCTTTATATACAAAATCTTCCAATTTTCCATTATTTATAACTTTTTTTTGAAAATTATCATCATCAAGCAGAGAAATTTTTATATTTTACAATAAATATGTTTTAATAATATTTTGAAAAAGAAGTTATGTTTATCCTTCCATAATAATTCCTATATCTATTTTTACTAAATCCATAAACATATGATCTATTTAAATCCTTTTTTATCAAGAATCCGTGATCTTTCCTGCTCAATTCATATATAACTTTATATTCCTTCCTTAGATAGTAGTGTATTGAGAAATCATAATCCTTGAGTATCTCGAGCTATCATATTTTCCTCATGTTTATATTTTCCTATGAAAAGATGTATTTTAGATTATTATGATCTATGTATATCCAACATATTTCACCATCGATATACTGTCTCCATATATTTAAATAAAATATTATGGATACAAACTCAAGATCATGATTTGGATAGTTCTGTTCACGATTATTTAACTAAAATGATGTATAGGTAATAACTTTATCATTATTTATAAGGAAAAAACCAAGTACCTTCCTAGATGCATCACCATATATCAAAAATACATCATTTCTTGATGTTAGAGTCAAAATTGAAGCATTAAAAAATCTACTCTTCAATTCTTAAAAAATAATTTCATGTTCCTTTGTCCATATGAACTTAACCCTTTTAAATTTAACCTTGGTTAACAGGTTAGACAATAGGAAACAATTTTAAACAACCAATAGTAACCTTCAAAACTAATGAAACTACATACCTTAGTTATGTTCATTGGTGTAGGCTGGTCGTTGACTACCTCTGTCTTCCCAAGATCAACTATGATTCTAAACTTGAAGACAATATGGATAAGAAAAGTAAATTTATAAATCTATAATTCAAACTTACTAAATTTTACACATAACACTTTTCCTCTAAGATTATTAATAATGATCCAAAAGTGATTCTCATGGCCCTCATAGGTTTTATAATACACCTAGATATCATTAATAAATACCAAAAATAAAATTATTAGGATATTTATTGAATAAACCGTTCATTAGATCCATAAAAATAGAGGATTCATTATTCAATCCAAAATGAATTACTATAAACTCATGATGTTCATAACTTATAAAAAACGCTACATTAGAAATATCTTCCTTCTTTACTCACAATTTATGATACTCAAAATGAAGTTCAAAATTTGAAAAAAATTGAGCTCCCTGTAGTTGATTGAATAAGTAATCAATGTGAGGAAGATGATACTTGTACTTTATCATAATAGCAAAAATTTCTATATAATCAATGCATAGAATCATAAATCTATCTTTCTTCTTAAAAAATATATAAAGGGATCCCCGAGGTGAAACACTAGGGAATATACATCCCTTATCACACAACTCCTTTAGTTGTTTCTTTAACTACACAAATTCCACCATGTATATTCTATAGAGAGTCTTGATATAAGTCTTACATCATATATTGAATCAAAGGAAAAATCAAATTCATTCTTTGGTGTATATCTAATTAATGCCTTAATAAATACATCAATGTACTCCTATACAATTGGCACATCATCAATTTTAATATTACCTTTTCCATCCATAGATTATGTTTGATCTTCTTCCCCAAGAATGTCATTCAGAAGAGCTACTAGGGGTGGATCTAGAAATGACCCAGATAATGAATCATCCCCTCTAAATATTAGGAATTCCACATCTTCATCAAGAATTGTAATTTACTTCTCTTTATAATAAATGTTTGCATTATATTTTGAAATCCAATCTAAAAAAAATATTAAATCAAATTCAAACATAGATATAATAACAAATACTATACATAGGGAATGTTTATGTGTTATAATGAGGAATAACTGAAACATCCTTGTTGCAGTGAGATTGCCACTAGGATTTTTGGCTGAAAACTCCATTCTTAAGATGATAGGGAATATCAAATTTTCTTGGAAACACAGAAGATATAAAAGTGTGAAATTACAGAATCAAATTAAGTATTAGCTAAATTTGAGGATATGATTAACGTACTTTCCAAAACATATTTAGGAAATTCAAACTCAGCTGTAATGATCACATAATCTTGGACTTCTCCCCTTAACATATTCTATTTTAGGTTAACTTGACACATGATATATTAGATTGAATAATGCCCAATTTCTTTATAGTTGAAGCACTATATATTAGTGGTCTATTTATTTCCCTTAGATCCATTAGCCAGATGTCACTTATCTCTCCACTTGTTACAAACTCTCATGCCCTTCAAGTATTTTATAGGAAGTTTCTTTCCACAATTTTGACATGATGTAAATTTCTTCATTATTTTCTTATTATTTGATGTGTTACCTCTTTATTAGTGTTCACTCAACCTCTTATTTTCTTTATTCCCATTTAATATATAATATCTATAATTTTTTTTCTTTTTTTTATAGAATATAATAAAATATTATAATATGAATTTTTTTTGATAGTCCAGTGACCTTCATAGGATAAAATAAATATCTTCCAATAAATGGTAAATCTTACATTTCAAATTATGTATGTAATCCATAAAATACCTAGCTAGTCTTGTAAAGGTATCCTCATACTCAACAATAATATATTATTTATTTTCTCTAATATGGGGAACTTTTTTATACATTTTAGTTCGTATCTTATGAAGAAAATATTTATTGAATAAGGTTACTTTAAATGATCTTTATTACATATGTTTTATTTTTTATTCCTCCATACTATTCTAGATGAATGGACACCATTGATCAAAATTTTCTTTTAATAAAAAACACTACCAGCTTAACCTTTTCCCTTTCAAGGCATCCTAAGCCCAAAAATATCTTTTCAAGGGGCTTAATCAATTACTTAGCTACCACTGGATTAGTAATTACCCTAAAATATAGAGGATTATATCATATTAAATCATCTAATATAGGTTTATCATGTAGTGGAACATCAGTATGCTTCATACATGCAAGGTTATTAGCTATAACATGGGTGATCTTCCCTAATATATCCATGACCTGCTCAGCTCCAACACCGGTTGTATTGGATGAATCAAATTTTAAATATCTATATTTACCATGAGTATTGATACTATCATTTATACCATGATCCATTTCAAAAAAATTAAATATACTAAATTAGCTCGTAATTTTTTTATTTGAAACCATAATATATAATTCTAAATTTGGTGTAACATAAATTGAAAATTTATTCATTTTTAATATTGGAATCATAATCTTAGTTTTTTTTTATCTTTAAATAATAAAAATGTTTTAAAATATTTCATAATGGGTTGTAAATAAAAATTGAATTTTCCCAAACATATCCCCTAGGAGTGAAAAAATTGGTGTGCAGTAAGGGCCCATTCACCGTGAACCATAATGATGGCCGAGATATACTCGACCAACTTTTTCAGAGTTATTACCCCCGATGAATCTATTCCAAAACAACATCCACTTGTAATATATAGACATGTATAAATTTAAAGGAAAACTACATAATATCTACCTTAATTTTTTATATAATTTACTTACAATTATACATATCTTCAAAGTCCTTCATAGGGTTATTTTTCTTAATTTATGTTTTCCTAAATCCAATTCCGAAGGTTTATGCTAAACTTTCCTATGATAAAAACTATAACAAACCTAACTATAGTAACCCATAGTTAATATCAACTTTATTACACTGGAATAAGATACAGGGGATATCATCCTAAAGGAATGATAATTTTAGTAGTCTTTAATAACAAGATACAAAATGCTTCCCATTTTACGTTAGAAATAAATTATAAAACATAGGGAAAGAAATTATCTGAATCCTTGAACTCATTCAAAGATTACATCATCATATCCTAAGTAAAGGAAAGAAAATAAGGGTGATCTAAAGTGACCATTAAGGGTAACATACAATAGAAGATATCAATATTAAATAATTCATAATCAATATTGAATGTTAAATAACTGAAACACATTCCATTTAATCAATAACATGGGAATGAAATGCATTAATGGATAATATCAATGAAACAATCTCACGTATAATAATAATTATTATAGAATTCTAAATAAAGGAAATGTATAATATTAGATGTCATGATCTCATGGATCATGATATATTTACCACCAAGGCCCTACAACAAGATAATTTAATCTATGGGCAAGTATATACCAAAAAATAATTTAATAAGTTTATCCAATTGGCATATCTCATGTGACCTATCAATATATTAAGGGGATATCTATAAATGGGCCCCACCCATAATTGAAGTTTCGATGCATTTCTCATATATTTAATGATTAGTTTGATTCATAAATAATATGACATATTAATAAATATCCATATTGAGTAATGAATATGGAATATCCTTATTTTACCTAATAATCAAAAAACATTCATAGAAAAAATCATATGTAGAAATGGTTTATGTTTTAGGAAAGAAGAATATAATTGATATACATAATATAGATATTTAATAGAAATGTAATGTCTAATAAAATATGTTCTCAAGAATGTGAATGTTTCAAGAGAATGTTAATGACAACAAAATTAGTAAGTGGTAAAAATATAACCATTAATTCATCATAAATATAATTTTTGTAATAAAATCAAATTATTTTTTATAATAAAAGTAAATGGAATCAAAATATTATTATAATATTTCATTAATTATTTTTCTTTATAAACCATTTAAAACTTGTAGAATAATCTAAATATCATAAAACAGTTATGGCAGTGGGAATTTCTATTAATTCCATATATATTTAAAATAAAATATTCATTTTTTATTTTTATAAAGAAAGTAAAATATGAATCCTTTGGAAAAAATTATAAATATTACTTTTAAATATTTTAAAAATCCAAGGATAAATTTAAATTCTATAAATAAATAACTTGAATAAATAATAAGGAATTTTAAAAAAATTAAAAAATATGAACATAGATACTCGACCAAAAATAGAAATAAGATAAGGTTCTCTTTTAAAAATTTACTTGGTTTAATCAAGTGACTAAGAGAGAAAATGATAGAATAAATCAAGTAAAATTCTTAAATATCTAGAGGATAAGAAAATACCTGGATTTTATGAAGGATAGATTATAAGATTCCTAAAACTACAATCCATTATAGAAAATGAGATTGTAAAATAAATTCCTACATATTTGATAACTTTTAAATTTTAATCCATTGAAAGAGTAAACTTGAATTTGAAATTTAATCATAATGAATAAATATATATTCATGTTAAAAGGTATAATATATATATCACATAAAAGTAAATTGGTGTATAATACTAAATATGTCTCAATAGAGTGGATATTGATATGAAATCACTTACCTCATACTTCCACTTTTTTGAACATAATTTAATCTCCTATATAATGTTTTTAAAATTTTCATTAATTTATATAGAACCATATTAATATTTATAATTTAATATATGATCCTCTTATAATATCTTATCATCTATTCATCAACAATCATTCATTATTATTATTGTTTCAGGTGTTAACTATTTAGTTTTCTCATGTATGCTTCATCATAGATGTTACAGTTATTAAAAATAGGTTATAGGTTCATTATTTAAAAAATTATATTAATTTTATAAATATAATATGTATTTATTATATTTTTTAGAATCATTCTTGAAATTCATACCTGGAAAATGAATTGCATTACTTAGTAAAGACAATAAATCATATATACGCACGAGCGACGTTATTATTACTTAATGGGTGAAAGGGTAAAAATATATATGATATATTAAATTTATATAATTAAAATTCTTTAATAATTATCCTAAATTTTTATTAGTTTCATTATTATTACTAGACATGTAGTCCATGATAGAAAACAAATTACATCGGTTCACGAGGCAGTAGTTTTCCATACACATGAGCGATTGTTTTGTTTCCCATTTGAGGGAGAAAGAGATGAATAAATATTATGAAATAAACATAATAATATTTGAACATATGAGATATAATGGTGTTATTATATTGTAATTTTTATTACATAATTGAAGGTGGTAAAAGAAGGTGTAAAAAGAAAGATATTGGTGAAGCCGATTACCATATCTTAGAGAAACCTCCTTTGGATCTCTTATTAAGGAGCCTAGAGTTGGTATTTAGGGAAGACTAGAACCTATATAATGTAGATAAGGATTTTTGGGAGAGATTGTTGTAGGTTTTGGTTGATATAAATTCCTCAATAGGTGTAAATAAGTGAGGGGAGGAGGTACCTTTTTATAATTGAGGTTACTGGCACACTTGTATTTTTTCAAAATTTCAAAATATTATTAAGTAAATTTCTTAGAAAAATGGCTCCAAAATGACAATTATTCTAAGGCGAAAAGGTTAAGGCCAAAATAAAACTAACCAATGAGGTTTACACATGTTTATAGGTCATTTTAACTCTTATCTTTTTAGATTAACCCCTGATAAACCTATTTTGACTTTAACCGTGATAATCAATTTTTACTATTTTTACTATTCATTATAACACAAAATTAAGTCAGACTTAATATATAATATTAATTATAATTATTAAAAATACTAAATATATTTTATAAAGTTAAATTACAAAATTGGAAAATTTTAATTTAAAAATAATCCCGCAAAATGTGATGAAAAATGAGTTTTCGAGAAATGCAATTTTCAATCTTAAGATCATCATACATTAACTACATGACTAGTAATAATAATTATATGGATTTAAATAAATATATTTATATATATAATATATACATTTAATTTAAATACTTTATTATTAAATATTATTTTGATTAATTAAAATGGAAATACATTATGGATTTTGAACAAAAATTATGAAAAATATCCACTTTTTCCTCCAAATGATATTATATTTATTTTTATAAAATTGATAATCAATACATTGTTAATTATACATATTAAAATAAAATTATTAATTGTTAAATACTAAATTTTCAATTATTAATAAAATTTTATTTCTAAGGTAAAATTTCAAAAACTCATTCTAATCTTATTTTGACTTAGTAAGTTTAAAAATTGATATTTATCCTATAAAATTATATTTTTTATGCCATGAAATATAAAAATATGAATTATATTATTTTTTTATTAAAATATACTATTTAATTAATATAATTTAATCTCAAGTGTTTTAATTTATGTTTCATTTTATTTATATTATGAAATCCTCGATGGAATATAGAAAGTTTATCCTTAAGAATGATCCCTAGAATGATTCCACCCATTTTTGAGACTGAACCTTCCAACACTTGAGTCTACCCAGACTCTAAATTGAGTGGTGGAGCCCATAACTTCTCTTTTAATAAAGTTTTATTTTTTCTACTGATCTAGTCACCAATGACTCTTTAAAATCTCATATCATTTAGCAAGGTCTTCATACGGACCTCATATTAATTTTCCAGGGTTATAAATTCTATTGAATTATTGGTTCAAGTGAGGAGAGAGAATTTTATGTGTAGTTTTGATTTGAAAAATTATTTTTTTTGGAGATTTATAATCAATGATTCTAGAGCTAAATGAAACATTTTAGAAAATTTCTATTGGTGTATTCTTTGGGTTCCTCATTCCTTTCTCCATTTGGAGTGGTGTTGTTTTGGTTTTTATCTTTCCTTATTGATTTAATATGATCCACATAGTTTATATATAAAGATATTTTTATGATGAGATTTGGATTTTGATTTATCACTCATGGGAAACCATGGGTACATACTCAGAAAACTAGGAAGAGTGACATACTAGTCCAGAATATGCTCCCACTGCTACTTAGTTTGATATTAAATAATTCTGGGGCTAGGAGAGGGTGTTTCATGAGCAAGGTATCAGGTTTTATACCCTTTTCATCATGATATGAGGTTGTAGTCCATTTTTATTCTTTTTTAAGAAATATTTTTGTATGGATGAATACTTATTATTCAGATTTTATGAGATGCGATGGATTTTTTGACCTTTTCTTATGGTCATTTGGGTTTTATTTGGATTGTATTTCCTTTCATAACACTAAATTTTTTTGTTTAAAATGGTTATTTTGGTTAGTGAAAAAATTTTATTTCTTTGGATTTTTATAGAGACATGGTTGTTTTGGTGATATAACATACCTTAGGTGTGTTTTTTTCTTTATCTACCCATTTTATATGAATACTAAATGATAGGGATGGAAATTTTAGGTCTCTATTTTCTTACATCCTAATGTTGGATGGTTATTAATTTTGTCCTTTATTAAGGTTTCTTGATAATGTTTGAGGAATTATACCATTGATTTCAAGGAATTGTATTGTTTTTAGTGTTTCCTTCTCTCATGAGAATTATTGAACTTTTAATGGCCCTCCCACCTCTTATATTATGGTGTAGAAGCTTTGAAGTTTTATCATTTATAATTTTGACCAAGACTTTATAGGGGTAAAAAGTGGGAAGGTGGGGATAATTGTGATACCCTCATGTCACTATTTCTTAAATATTATTTAATTATGAGTTATTTTGAGAATTTTCAAAGAAATTTTACTATTTTTTAGAGTTTCCAGAAGTCCTAGGTGTTGGAACCAAGGCTATTATTTTATAAAAATGGAGTTTGGTTTGTGTTTATTTTCAATCCTCATATGGAAGATCTAAGAGTTTATAAGGAAAGGAATTCTATAGTTAATGGTGACAATAGTATTGAAGGTGACATCATTTCCCATTGTTTGCCAAATTTTTGGGGTCCAAAATTTGGAGGATGACTTTCAATGTGAAAATTAGTTTTTCTTGAAGGCCTTTTGAAAATATAGAAAAGGCACGAGTTTCATGAATTTGGGATTTGAGAGTTATGTTTTGTGAAGGATTAATGAATTTAGAAGGTGTGTTCCACAATTAAGATATACATCATGAACGGAGATAGTGTTCTCCGTGATTTTGAGAATTAGAGCTTCATGGTCATTGAAGGAAAGCTTCATGTTTAAGACAAGCATCACAAAGGGTTTTGATGGAAAACTCTGTTATTACGATGATCATTGCGAATGAAAATTTTCATGGTGCTTCACAAAAGGAGGTGAATCGCGAAAATGTTTTTAATGGATTCAGAAAATGTTCTAGAGGTAGTGGAGCTTCGTGAATGGCCAAGCCTATAAATATGAGGCTACCCCCACTTCATTGTGATGAGTTTTTCAAGGATAATATAAAAATTCTATAATTTCATGAAGGAAAGGGAGCTTTGTGAATCTGAATCTGGATTTCTCTAAAAGATTGAGCATCATGAAAATACTATAAGTCTTGACTGATGTTTAATGCTTTTGTTTAAATGATACTTTATGATGATGGGGTATTCCATGTTGACTCAGTGATATTCATGAAGATAGTTTGTTCTGTGAAGGCAAGTGAGCTTCACAGAGGCAATTAGTTCCACAAAGTGAAGTGGGATTTGTAAAGGAAGTTTATTCCGTGAAGGTAGGGGTGATTCATGAAGGATTAAGATTCATGAAGGAGCTTCACGAAAGGAAATATTGATTATCAGGTTTAAGTGGAAAGGGCTTTCCTAGTGCATCAACTCTAGTCTGTGGTGCAAGAAGAGTCTCGTGCTGGACAGAGACAAAGACTTCAATGAAAATCTATTGAACATAACTTCAAGTCAATAAAATGAGTAAGAATTATCCTAAGGTAGTGATCTACAAGGAGTCAATAAAAGTGTTCTAAGGGATATAGTGAGATATCCCAGAATTCTTATAAAGGTAGTGTGCCTAGCACTGAGTGGCTATAGATGAACTCTTGTACTCCAAAACTAGTGAAGATTAGTGGACTTCAGTACGATCGAAAACCTGCCAGCATATGCTGCTTGGAATATCCCTTAATGGTGAACCAAGTAAAATTTCTGTGTCATCTGATTGTTTGTTTTCTATAAATTCTCATTTGGTAGGTTTAACAGGTTCCTACCAACTTAGGAACATGATCCATCAGTTTAAAATAAAAAGTTGACACCCTGATTCACCCCTCCCCTCTCAGGGTGTTTCGGGCTCCTACAAGTGGTATTAGAGTGAGGTTAGTGTTAAATCAATCCTTCTTTTCTATCATGGAGAATATAATGAATGTTAGGGGAGTACCCCTCTTTGATGGAATCAACTTTCAGATCTGGAAGAATAAGATGATATCTTATATAATATCTCTTAGAATGAAAGTCCTTTGTTCTACTTCACAAGGAATAAAAGTCACTAATACTACAAGGATTTCTATGACTGATTCAGATAGAAAAATGATTGATGTAGATGCTAAAGGATAGAATTCCCTCACTAATTCTCTTTCTGATCAGATCTATCTGAAGGTGATGAGTTGCATCTTAGAAAATCCTATGATGAAAAAACTTGAAAATATTTATGAAGGAGATAGTAAAGTGATTTAGGAAAAACTCCATGTTTTTCACAACATGTTGGATGATCTAAATATTCATCCTAATAAAAATAAAGATTCTTTCTTCAATTGAATTACTGAAGTTGTAGGGGAAATTCTAGGACCTGACAAATAGATCAAATACATCAACATTGTGAAGAATATTTTTATAATTCTTCCACCTCTCTATAATCCAAAAGTGTTAGGACTTGAGGAAAGGGACTTGTCTAAACTTTCCCTAGATTCTCCGCTAAGTAGTCTAGTCACCTATAAAATGAATGTCAAGCTAGATATTGTGACAACACATTTTGGAAAGAAAACGGAATTCAAAGAAATGAAAAAACTCAATATTTTAGAAGATAGTATTAATGAATACAATTATGACGATGAATTCCTTTCCCTATTTTACAAGAAATTCAATATGGGAAAAGTTATATTCAAAGTAAATATTCCCTTAGAATGTTTTCATTGCGTTAGAGTTGGGAAAATTTCTTCTCAGTGCTCAAGAAAGTTTGATAACGATGAAGGTGGAGCTGGAAACTCACAAAAGCCTCAGAAAATGTTTTCTCAAAAGGGAAACTTCAAATATAGAAAGAAACTTTAGAAAAAGATTATTGTCTATGAAGAAGAAGATAATTATAATAAATTATTTAAGTAAGAATAAACATAATTTAAATATGGAAAACAAGCATCTATAATGGCTACTATTGAGAAGTTATAAATATAAAAAGATAAATCTAGAGATCATCAGTTGAATGATGATGCTGATCTAAAGTTACAACCTAAGGATTCTATTAGTAATCCTAATAATCAAAGTAACATATACAAAGAATGGAGAGAATTTGTGGAAGAATCATCTGAATATGTTAATCAACTTGAATATGAAATTTAATGACTTGAAAAAGTAGTGAAAGTATAGTCAACAACCCTTGAAAACAAAAAAGTTGTAGTGGAATTGAAGTTGAGAATTGAAGAAAAGGAAAAGTTCATTAATGGCCTCACCTTTAGAATAGAAGAGATATCCAAGACTATTGAGGGTCTTGAAGAAAAATTTATTACACTTAGGATTAAACTTTAAAGTGAATCAATTTCAAAATAAACAAATAATAAAATATAGTTTGGAAGGTTCTCAGATGATGAGTTGTTGGAGAGAGAAAAACATAGTTCTAATGGAGTTAAAAATATTTTGAATGATCAAAGACCTTCATGCATGATAAATAGTGGAGTCAGTTGTGTTTCCGAAACATGACTTGCTACAAATAAAATGGACTAGAATAAAGGCAAGCTGAAATTTGGACATGTTGAAAAGTAACCCAAAGTGCTAAAAAAAGAAACCATCAATTCAAATTGAAATTAGAACTGAAAGCTATCCTTGGGTATCTAGAAATGATAGGAAACCAAAATATTTTCCTAATAAATGAGACATGAAGAGGAATTAAAATTAGGAGACATTTCCACTTATGATGTGTCAATTCTATGGCTATCTGGGCCATACCATGTCATATTGCGAAGATACAAGGAGATATTTGAATAGGGGAAGAGCTAGGAGTTCAACAAAGGAGAACAAATTCATATCCTAATTCTTATAGAAGAAATAATTTCTACGGATATTTTTTTCATTGTTATAACTTTGTCCACAATGCTGTGTAATGTAGGAAGAGTAATGACAAGAGAAATTCATACAAAACTCAGAGACATGTTAATATTCTCCAATCAGATGGTGTTGCTATTAAAAATAGGTTTTCCCATTTGTAATAAGAGTTTGAATATGAAGAACCCATGCATGAGGAAAATATATCTGAAAGGCCATCACTATCCTCCACTCAATCTAATATTTCTTGGAAGGAAAAGAGGGAAAATGAAAAATCCAACCTTATAGAAGTATCTCTCAAAGCTACAAAGAATATCAACACTTGGATTATTGATAGTGGGTAATCATACTATATAATGGAAAATGTATACCTATAAAAGAATGTTAATAAAAATGTTGATGGAATAGTAAGGTTTGATAATGATGGTGGTTTGAAGATAAAAGGTAGTGGAAGTACTTAGCTAGCTAATGGCGTGTTGAAGAAAACTAAAGTTCTTTATGTGGATGGTTTACATCACAATCTCCTTTGTGTGATTCAAATCTGTGGCATAGGGATTATAGTGATGTTCAATCAAAAGGGGTGCACTATAAAATGGAAGATAAGGAATTATCTCATGAAAGGTTATAAAACAGATGACAACTTATACCAGGTTGATATTAGAGATAACATTTGATACCTAACTATTGAAGAAAAAAATGGCTTGTGGAACTAGAGGCTAGGGTACATTAATCAATAAAACATGGAAAAGATATCTAAACTGAAGATAGTCATGGATATACCTAATCTAAAGTGTGAATGAGAAAAGACCTGTGATTCCTAGATACAAGGAAATTTAGTTTGCAGTACATATCGACCAAAGAATAAAAGAGCATCAAATATTCTTGATCTCATCCATACAGACATGTGTGGCCCAATAAATGTTTCTAGAATACATGGAAAAAGGTACTTTGTTCTTTTCATTGATTAATATAGTATAATGGCTTGTGTGATGGTTATATATTGGAAACAACAAGTGTTTGATTACCTGAAAACATATCAATGAATCACTGAGAATGATACTATAAAGACAATCAAAGTTCTATAGTCTGACAATAGAGGGGAATACACATCCATGGAGTTTGAAAATTACCTTGAGAAGCATAGAATACAACATGAGGTGGTTACTGTAAGAACCCCATAGAAAAATGGAGCCGTTGAGAGTAAAAATTGGCAAGTGAACAATGTATCCAGAATGATACTGATTGAGAGTCGTATCCCACAACATTACTAGAAAGAGGTTGTTTAATCCATAGTGTATATTCAAAATCAAATTGGGATTTATATGGGTGAAATCAAGACACCGTATGAGTTGTGTCATGGAAGGAAGCCCTATTTAAAGTATTTCCATGTCTATAGAAGTAAATGTTTTATCAGAAACAAAGAAGGAAATCAAGGAAAGTATGGTGATGCGATAGATGAAGGTATATTCCTCAGATATTCAATGAATAAAAAATCCTACAAATGATTTAATAATAATCTTAGGAAAATTGTGGAAAATAGTGATGAAAAGATCATTGAAGATAAAACAAAAAATTCCTCAAATAATTCATATGCTGATGTGATAGAAGACGAGGAAGAATGTGAACATAGAATAGATCAAAATACAAAAGTAGAAGAAGGTATACAAAACTCTTAGGAGTCACATCACAATGTTTAATCTGAAGAAGAATCAAAATAAGAAACCATGGCTAGAAATAATTATACTAAATCTCATATTAGAAATAGAAGATAATAAATTGATCAATCCAATATCATAGGGGATTTTAATACACCCACACAAACAAGGAGAATGAGAAATAATGCACAATCTGCATTCCTTTCAGTTGTGGAACCATCCTCATTTGAAGAAGCTACAAAGGATGAATCGTGGGTTACCACCATGAATGAAGAGTTAGACCAGATCGATAAGAACCAAACATGGGATCTAGTTAAGATACTTGAAGTTCACAATTTGATTTTTATGAAGTGTATTTTTAAGAAAAAATATGAAGATCATGGTAATGTGATCAGAAATAAGGTGCACTTGGTGTGTAAAATATATTCATAGATTGAAGGTGTGGATGTTTAAGAGGCATTTGATCCTATGGCTAAACAGGAGTTGATCCAACTTTTTCTTTCTATGGAAATTCAAATAGGATACAAAGTGTATCAAATGGATGTCAAAATTGTTTTCTTAAATGGTGTTCTTGAATAAGAAGTTTATATAGAAAAACCAATGGGTTTTCTTCTTGGAAATGATGAAATGAAGGTCTACAGACTAAAGAAAGCTCTATATAGATTAAATAAGGCACTACAGGCATGGTACTCTCAGATGGAATCTTATATGAAAAAACTATAATTCAAAAGATGAGTGGATCACAATCTCTATGTGAATAATTCCCATAAAGATCATTTCATGGTACTGGTGTACATTGATGATATTATTTTTGGTGGAAGCAGGCAGGGATCAATGGATGAATTTTCCAATCACATGAAATCATAATTTGAAATGTCCATGATTGGTAAAATTGCATATTTCTTACGGTTGTAAGTGATTCAGAGGAAAGAATTAACTTTTATCTCCCAGGAAAAGTATGCAAGAGAGTTACTAAAGTAATTCAATATTCATGAACCTAAACCAATGTCTACTTTGATTATGGTTGGAACTAAATTGGGAAAGCATGAGGATGAGATATCCATAAATCGCACAATGTGCATGAGAATTATTGTAAGCCTACTGTACTTGACAGAAACATAGCCAGATATTGTCTTTGGGACATTATTAGAGAACCTCTTTCAAAGTAATCCAAAATAATAACATACAATAACAATGAAAATAATCATGAGGTGCATTAAAGGTACTCAAAATTATGGCTTATACTTTGCTGTAGGAAGAGATAGTGAACTGTTCACATTTTTTGATGCTGATTGGGATAGAGATATTGTAGATAGAAAGTCCACAAGTGGTGGCACATTATTTATTGGAAATAAATGCATGGGTTTATTGAGTAAGAAATAGGAAAGTATTTATCTTAATAATATTGAATCTGAGTATATATCCACTACAAAGACATGAACACAACTATTATGGATGAAACAACAACCGACTGATATTGGAGATGAGGTGAAACAACCAATGGTGATTCAATTTGATAAAAAGAGGGAAATTGATCTTATTAAGAATCCTATTCATAATTCTCATATGAAACACATTTCAATCAGACATCACTTCATCAAGGAAAAATTTGAACAAGGCATGATTAAACTAGATCATGTTGGCACTAATGAGCAAGTGGCTAACATACTAACCAATCCATTGTCATCACATGTGTTCAAGAAGCATCAGTTGAACCTTAGTTTTCAACCACCTCCCAGTACATGATAAGGTTACAAAAGTCCCCTCTCCATAATTAAATTATCTATTATAATCTGTTCAATAATGTGATGTAGGTTTATGGGGGATATACGATCCAAGGGAAGTATGTTTTGAGATGTACAAGTCAAAATCAAGATATTTGGGTTTATTTCCAATGGGGGATAATAAATAAATTCAATAGTTTAATGGTATAAAGGAAGATAGAATAAAGGAGGAGGATGAAATGTTTTTCTGGTTGTAGAAGAATGGAGAAATTGTACAAAGGAGGAGATTGAAGAATGGTGAAATACGATTAGAATTCTGTGTTATGAAGAAATAATTCAGGGAATATAATGATTCCGTGATACATTCATAGAATAAATTGTGCATCTTTAAGAATTACAAAACATGATAACCCAATTCATGCTTCCCCTCTTATTTCCTAAACTGATCATTTCTCACGTAGACTTAAAGTGTTGGCTGATTTGTTTCTTGCATATCTAGTTTTGATAGTGGCTGGTGATCTATTGAATTTATCTGAAAATTCCCAACAAACCCAAAGGGGGAGATTTTTGGAAGCAAGCTTATTCTTTTTTTAAAATGAATTTTGGTTTGTGTTTTCTATCAATCATCACATAGAAGATATGGGAGCTTTCAAAGAAAGGGATCCTACAGTTCAATCTGAAAATAATATTAAAGATGATGTTGTGTCCCAGTGCTTGCCAAATTTTTGGGGTCCAAAATTTAGACGATGAATTTCAATGAAAAAAGTGGTTTTTCTTAAAGGCCTTATGAAAATATGAAAAAGTCATGAGTTTTATGAATATGGGATTTATGAGTTTTTTTGAAGGATTAAAGAATTCAGATGGTATGCTCCATGATTACGATAGACATCGTGAACAGAGATAGTGTTCCCCACAATTATGAGAATTGGAGCTTTGATTTAATTTATAAAAAGATATACATTTAAGATGAGTGATACAAATGGTTTTGATGAAAATTTCCATGATTACGATGAGAGTTGAGAATGGAAGATTTCCATGGTGCTTCATGAAAGGAGGTGTGTTGCAGATATGTTTTTGATGGATCCAAAAAATTCACTGGAGGTAGTGGAGCTTCACGAATGGCCGAGCCTATAAATATGAGGCTACCCCCACTTCATTGAGATTATTTTTCAAGGATAATCCAAAAACACTCTAATTTTATGAAGGTAAGGTATATTCACGAATCTGTCTTTCTCTGAGAGATTAAGCACCCTGAAAAGACTACAAGTATTGAATGATGTTCAATTATTTTGTTTAAAGGGTACTTTACGATGATGTATTATTCCGTGTTGACTTAGTGAGATTTGTGAAGACAGTTTGTTCCACAAAGTTAGGTGATCTTTGTGAAGACAGTTAGTTCTGAAAAGGCAAGTGAGCTTTGTGAAGGAAGCTTGTTCCTTGAAGGCATGGGTGATTCGAGAAGGAGTAAGATTAGTGAAGGAGATTTAAGAAAGGAAATATTTATTGTCAAGTTTAAGTTGATAGAGTTTTATGAGTACATAAACTTAGGTATGTGATGAAATAAGAGTCTCATGATAGATATAGATACAAAATTCAATGCCAATATATTAAACAGACCTTCAAGTCGATAAAATAAGTAAGACTTCTCCCAAGGTAGTGAGATATGGGGAGTCAACGAAAGTGTTTTGAGGGACAGAATGAGCTATCCCTGAATTATAATAAAGACAGTGTGCCTAGAATAGAGTGACTATGTATGAACTCTTATACTCCACAACTAGTGAAGATTAGTGGAATTTCATACAACTGAAAACCTATCGGCGTATGCTCTTGGGACTAGACCTTAGTGGTGAACCAAGTAAAATAACTGTGTCATCTGATTGTTTATTTTTTTCACATTCTCACCAGACAATTTTAATTGGTTACTACCAATGTGGGAACACAATCCATCTATTTAAAATAAAAAATTGACACCCTGATTCATCCCTCCCCTATCAGGGTGTTCTGGGGTCCTACACCAGGTGACCTTTAGTTCTGGATTGTAGTAGGTCACACCATGAAATATGAGCCACACCATGATAGGTACTTGGGACTTAACCTAAAGTACTATTTATTGTGGCTCACACCATGGCCAAGAGAGGTCACATTGTGATGGGACCTGAGCTATTGGTACATTTTTGAGAAAGGTGGCACGACTGAGTGCCACACCCCAAGGGGTCAATTTTATAGGTATCACTACACCATGGAGTCAAGGTTGTTCCATGATTCAATCCTAGGTAGTGAAACCTTTTTTTATTCTTCCTTAAGGGAATCATGTCATTTTATTATAGGGAGGTCATTCTGTGATGTTTCTATTCCCATATTTTAATTTTATAATGTTACCCTTTTTTCCCTAATAGTTTATGCCTTGTAAGTCATATTTTTTTACCTCTATCACATTGAACGGCTTATGGCGATCTCTAGGGAGGTCTCATTATTCTTCTTATTTGATTCAAAGCTTCTCCTCATTGGTTTTCAATTGGATGGGAAGTTCAATAACCATTTCCCCATATTTCTCCACCCACCTTCCTCCTTGCTCTGTTTTTTTATTATTATATGAACCCTAATGGTTATATTGGATGAATCTAGGGTTTTAGTTAGTTATAATTTAAGGATTTTTATGTATATAGTTTTTTGAGGTGTCCCCTTAATCAATTTTTCTTTTATAATCAAATTCGACTTGTTTCCAATAAATATGGTAGTTGTTTTGGTATAATTCATTAGTTATGCATGTCATAAAATGATTGATCTTTTATTAATGTTTTACCTTTTTTTTAAACATACATTTGATACTCATGATTGATTTATTAAATGGGTTTAAATGATTTCAATGCTTGGAATAAAGGGATTTTCATGGTTTACTATTTTTAGTTTTTAAATTAAGTTTTTATGTATACCATGATTTTTCTTAAATGTATAAGAGGAACTTTCAAATGAATTTAAGGATTTTAAATAGGTGTTTGAAAGAAGTTTTTTTAGAGAGACATGGTTGGGGTTTAAGTATTTTTTAATACTTTATTGTCGTTGAATTTTTTTATAAATATTTACAAGAGGATTGTTTATTTGTAAATGTATTTCATGATTTGTTACTATGATATGGTTTTCAAAATTGTTTATCAGTCATTTTAGAAGAAGTGAAAATGACTCGGCATTTTGAGTAATTTTTAAAGACCCATTTAACACTTTATGAAAAGGGTTATACTTACTATTGAGATACTATTAATTAGTGAGAAACATTCTTTATATTATGACTTAAGTATACATTCCCAAATTTTAGGATTATTATGTGATGATTTATTTGATAGTGAAAGGGGTTGTTTCATGTGAGGATGTCAGAGGTGAGTTGAGGTTTATTATTTGTGATTATTTGTTGTGATGACCATGTTTATTATTTAATTACCTCCTCCATTAATTAATTTCATGGGATACTTATGTGGATAAATATAAAATATATATGATTTCTACACTATTTTAGGGTTTTCTCTAAATAATGACCTATAAATGATTTCAGTCTACTAGGGGTTACCTCCTGATAAGACCAAAAGGAAAACTCGAGGTTTTGATTGGAGACTAGTTCAAGATAGATTGA